>JASDDO010000008.1:48192333-49534362 GCA_030015575.1 Agapanthus africanus | reverse complement strand
AGCTGTCACTGTATCTGGCAGTATCCGATCAAGCAGTAGGCTCGGTGCTCGTCCGGGAGGTCGAGGGAGCGCAGAAGGCGGTGTACTATGTGAGCCACGTATTTAAGGACGCAGAAACGAGGTACCCATCCATAGAGAAGATCGTCTTAGCCCTCGTGGTGGCCTCAAGGAAGCTGCGGCACTACTTCGAAGCACACACCATCATCGTCCTTACCGAGCGCCCGTTGGGGGCCATTCATGCGTCACCAGAATCCTCAGGCCGCTTAGAAAAGTGGAGGTGGGAGCTATCCCAATTTGATGTGAAAATATCGTCCGAGGCAGGCCATCAAAGCACAGGCCCTGGCCGACTTCATCGTTGAATGTGTTAGTTATATGTATGCCCTAGAGGCCATTACTGTACATAGGATGTATATTGTAGTGGATGCTGGGACATATATAGGGAGGACTTTCTTGCTCGACATGATAGTATGCTATCTGGTTACTCTTTACCTTAACGTGTACACTAATTGTCTCTCTGTTACATGTTGGTAAAGCCCTTAGGATGTGTACTTGACTACCTGGACTGTGGTGCGGATCATACTAGTGGGGACATGGTAGTCCATAAGTACATCCTTCAAAGTCCCTAGTCGTCGGTATATCGAGACGGGGCATCGATATACCAGAGTAGACTAGCGTATACCTTCTCGACCCATACAGATGGGCGATGGATGATCCCATATCCATTGGTGTTTGACATCGGAGATGATATACGGGTGCTCAGTAGAGACTGGGTACACTGGACGGACTCGCCGAGAACTCCCAGATGGTATTATACCTTACGTCAGATGGCAGTTCTTTGGTGACACTGGTACAGAGTAGTCTGTTGACCCGAGATCGTCATAGAGTCTTGTGTGGTTCCCACTGTGCTTTGATTTCCATCTTACCACGTCCAAGAGGGCGTGCAAAACGGTGGTTTTTGGGTACAGTCCCGAGTCACATGGAGGCAATGAGCGATAGGAGGGGATTCGTCTCTCCCGGTATAGGGGGTTGATGTTACGCTGTGTTCGATTGGCTATAACAGGAAATTCCTGGCCAGGGTTGCTGAGATTTACTGGTAAGTATTACCAGTAGTTTCTCGAATTGTTATAGACCTCATATCGACACGACTTATCGAGCTATTGGGGTCTGACGTTTACCACTCCTAGACAAGATATGCGACATATCAGACGACGAGACCGGACTGTACGGTAAGTGTTACTGGTTGGATTCACAGGAGTATGAGCGGGCTTGCTCGTCGATCTTCTGATCGCTCAATACCCGGGTGGCCGTTACGTTTAGCAGACCGCTTGCGGCTTGTGGGTGTTTGATATGATCATCACCTGCTGCCGGCGTATTGACGAGTCTTTAGAATCCTACACATAGGTTTCCTGGCTCAAGCAAAACGAAATAGGAGCGCATATGAGATATGTGCGGGACCGAGAATAATGCGTGTATGTGATACCGTATTCTATTCTCGCGATGATGTATCGATTAGTTATATGCGATATAACCTAGATATCGAATCAAGGATTGATTCGATAAGCCGATACATAGGATACTAGTCGGTTATATGCGATATGACCGGATCGTTAAATCAAGTGTTGATTTAATGATTTAATGTATAATTATATATTTGATATATTACTTTGCATTAACTAGTATTGGTTCATTTTAAATGGATTTTCTCACTTACTTTGCACAAGTTGTATATGTGATATACTTTTGTGCACTTGATTGTATCATGTTTGATGATACATGTTAATTTGGTTAAGTGTAAAGATTAAACCATGGTTAAGTTAATGATTAGGGTTTTGCTTTTCTTTCTTATTTATTTATTTTGGAAAGAATAAAGAGAAAATGGTGGCTTTCTTTGTTTGTAGTTGAATCTTCATGAAGGTTTGACTTTCTAACCATTTTTGTCTTCATGTTTAACCCTAACCATTTAAACAAACCATGGTCTATTCTCTACACTTAACTAGGGTTAGGATATGATAAGTATTCATATTATTTATCCTTTTTCAAAAATACTTATGATATTCTTTCTTCTTCTTCTTCGTCTTCAACATTGAAGAAAGCTTTCTACCAACAATGGTGGAATGTGAAAATGAGTGAGAAATCCAATTTTAAAGTGAACCCACTTCCTATTTCTTCATCCTCTACCTCTTGCCAAGTAGTATAGGGTGTTTCCTTCACAAGTTTTCATGACTTGGTGAAGTTGGAGCTTGATCTAGCGATGCCTCGACGTAGATCATCTTCGGCATCGTCGTCGATGACCTAGCCCGCTTTTTCTCCGATGAAGCCGACGCTAGAGCCCAAGATCCGATTTGTACAGCGAGGAGACTTCATCGTGGAGCCATGGAGGTGGAGAACCGGATCTACAAATGTTGTATTTCCGTTTACTTTTAGTAAAGTAGTTTACTAGTTCTAGTTTCGCCTAAAATCTAGTTAACGATCCGTATTCGGGTTTCTCGGCACCGTAATTTTTGAAATTGGCATGGTTGATGCCTTGTGAGACCTCTTGCGAGTGCCTAGGAACCTTTCATTGGTATCAGAGCCTAGCTAGAGCCTTAGGCGAAGTCTAGACGGAGTTTGAAGTCCGATCGAACCGAAACCCCAATATTTCCATGCTCTCTGGACATTTTCTGAATTTGTGGTTTTTTGAGTATTAAAAATTTGCAGAAAACTAAGAAGGAGATTCTAAGAATTACTGTACAAAACGGGACTCATGATTCCTCCGAAGCGCGGCGGAACCGCGGCATAAGCATGGCTTATGCGGCGGTTCCGCGGTCAACAAGTCTCATCAGTCAACGATTTTGGCACAGTAACTTCTTTATTTTAATGCTGAGTTTTCTGGGAATTTTTAATATTTATTCAAGAGTTGGATTTTCTGGGGTTGTTTTGGGGATTCGGTGTTTCGATCGGAGTATCAGATTTTGTCTATGTGGCTTTCCGGATAATTTTTGAATATGTTAAAAAGTTCGACTGGATATAAATACCCAATTTTTTCCATGTCGGAAAATTTCCAAGTGTTGGATTTTTCCGTAGTTTAATGACGTTCTAAGTAGTGCAAGTAACGCGATGGACCCTCTAGAAGACAACAAACCTTAACTCGATTATGTGACCGTCTTGAACTGCCCTTTGAACCTTCGGGTTTGGGGCAGTACGGCGTGCCACATGTGAGCCGTTGGCTTGACCCTTCTACGGCTGGACCGTTGGTACTGAGGCACGAACTGAATGTTTTTAGACTTGTTTCATGTGTTGATCTATATCGGGAAAACTTGGGTGTTTGAATGTTCGATCGGAAAGTTTAACATTTTCTAATTATCTGGAATGGGATACAATAATTGGAATTCACAATAAGTTATGAGATAACTGAATGAATGTTATAAATCTAGCGGTTTAGTCTCACTTGATCGGTTGCCACGGAATTTTGATGTGATCAAAAGTCCGTCGCAATCACGTATCGTACGCGGATACTCGCCGGATAAACTTAATAGACAGCCTCGCTCCATAGCCCCGACCAAGTGACTGTAGGAGAACCCCGTCGCCGAAAGCATCCGTTCGGGTGCTCGCGGCAGCGGTGTTCCGCCTTGGTGCACTTCGTCGACGGTATCGGGGGTGCCGCCGTCTACTGAAGTTTGCGACGAGCATTCGATCAGGATGTCGGGAATCTTGTTGAATTCCCCGACTTGATATTGAAAAGAGTTTTCGATAATGAGACTAAAATGCGGGGTTTATAATTATTAGGCATGTGATGTCTAAGGAATTCATTGATTAGGCATGCGATGTCTAAAGGGGTTGCGGATTCCAACTGTTGTAGTTTTACACTTTCTTTTCTGTGACCGTAAGTGTAATATGTATAATACCCAGCTTCTTATTATACCAATATCTGTATTTTGTATTCTTGAATTTTATTTAAGTTATTTAATTTTTATTTCTTCCCATTTATACAACCCATTTTTCCGGCCCAACCTAAGGTATAGATTTATTCTTCATCAAAATACATTTCCCCATATTACTATACTTCTAGTTTTCTGACTTTGGCCGTTTTATATTTCCAATCTAGAACCCTAGTTCCTTATAGAGTTATATGAACCAAAATCCAATCTTATTTTTTCCTCAAATTAATTTCCTTGTCCTATGTTTCTTGGCCCATTCCCATTTTCTGATTAAATCCCCTTAATCCATTTATTCTTTTTCCCTTCAGCCCGGCCCTTCATTTTATTTATTCAGTTTTCTTTAAAACTCCTTGGCCCGCAGCTCAAGCCTGCTGCCCGAGCCCACCTCCTAAATTTTTCTATGGAGGAAAATTCTCTCGTGGCCGGCCCGTTCCCTTTTCCCCCTCTAATTCTTTTATTTTAAGTTACTAGGCCCGGCCCAATTTCCCAACTCCTTTACTGTACATCTCCTTCCTCAAATCCCCAACGGCTACATCCCAAACGTGCGCGCGCGACCCGCCTCCTCCGCCGTCGCCCACGCCCTCGTCGCGAGCCGTTACCCCACGTTGCGCACCCCCTCTAACCCCATGTCGCCTCATTCCTCTTTCACTGGACCTCCCTCCTCCTCCTCTCTCGCTCCCACCTTCTCACCCACTGCATCCCTCGCAACCCACGACAACTGCACCGTCGACATCGCCACCATCTCCGCTCACTCCTCCTCCCCTCTTCCTCCACTGCTCGAGCGCCTTCGCCTGCACCCACTCACCCACACCCGAGCTCGACTCCCCTGCACTGTCGCCGCCGTCACCCCACTACGCCGTCATCGACCCCATCATCAACATCATCGTCGTCGTCTCTCCCAGCATATCTCTCACTGCAGTCTCTCTCTCCCTGCTCTGCCCCTCTGTTTCTTTCTCTCACTCTCTAGCTCTGCCTCTCACACCTCCTCACTGTCTCTCTCTCTCTCTTCCTACATCTCTCTCTCACTCTGTCTCGTTCTCTCCCTCTCTCAATCCCTCTACCTCTCTCACTGCTCCTTCCCTCTCTCTGGCTCCCTCTAACTCCCTCTCACTGCCCCTCTCAAACTCTCTCTCACTCACTCTCTTTCTCTCTCTCTGCCCAATCTCTCTCTCATTTCTCTCTCTCTCTCTAAACCCTCTCTCTCTCCTCATTTCAACCCAAGCCTCCCCTCGTCGGCCACCCTCCAGGCTTCGGCCACCCGTCGCTGAGCTCACCCCCTCCGCAGCTCGAACAGCCGACCTCCAGTAACCAAGCCACCGCTGCCGAGACATGAGTCCGAGCCAAATCAAGTTGCCGTGCCGCGCGTGTGTCGCGCGTTCGTGACGTCACAGCCACCGTACATCCCCGGGACGTCTCCAGGAAAGTTCTATACTTGCTTCATGCTATTTTATCTATGTTACCACTCAACATCGTATTTAAATCATGCTTTACCTTTCCGTTAGAATATTCGGCACAACTGTTCGATACTTGTTCTCTTAGGAAATCTTTACCAAATTTGACGGAACTGGATAAATTACATTGGCCCTTGTAGAGATGGTTAACGTGTGCAAATTTCATTAGAGAATACGACTATTAAAGATTAAAACGACTGCCCTCAAGTTTAACCATAAAGCTGTAATTCTGTTGTACCTGAAAACCGTTAAATTCACCATAAATCATATACATAGTAGAATAGTGCGTTCGAGGGCTCAAATCGAAGACAACTCGACGAAATTTAACCCTATGCTAGTTTCCAGACATTTCTGTATTTAAACTGTGACGATAAGCGGATCGGAGTGCGACTCTGGACTGCAGTCCAGAGCGACTCCAGTCGCGCTTTCTGTTCCGTAATGGATACCATAGGATTTCCTTAACTCGTAGGTTGCGGAACTCCACTGCTTATTGTTGGTAACTCTGTTATCTAGACAACACATTTGGTTTCATTCTGTTTCGTTACCGTTTGATATTTAATCTGTAATTTAAAAGATCGGGACACATAGCAGTCCCAGCAGAATCAGAATTGACATGTTAATGTTAAACAGATTATAACTCCTAATGTACAGACGCGATTGAAGATCCGTTTGTTACGTTGAAAACTTTACTGAAAACCCTAGAATTCATCCAACTGTAGCATCGCTAAAATCCGATCCCAACTGGGATTAAAATGCGTTGCGAAATGGATTTCTGATTCTGAAACCGGATTTCCAGCCGCGTGCGCTTAAAATGAAATGGTTATAACTAATGATCCTGGAACCCGATTGGCTTGAAACAAAATTCTATGGATGGATAACTGAACACACTATTACTACCTGTTTATCGTTTCGCTAAATTATTTATGTACGTTTCATGATAAATCGTGCAAGTGATAAAATACTGTTTCATAACATCCTAATCATGCTTATATACTGTTCATGCATAGTATCATACCCATATCATTGTAGTGATAACTTAGTGATATCGTGCATTCACCCAGTGTTAGATTTTAGTGATGATTGTGGCAAGTACGTCAGTGTTCGTGTATTCGTGATTAAGTGAAAGTGATACGTACTTGTACACAATCAGTGACCCTATTATTCTATTGCATTGTCGACGTCTGTGGGATGCGTGTACGTGTGACTATAAGTGGTATGTGACACTTATGGAAGCGCTTGCACGGGTGTCACAGATAAGGCATCCGACACTGCCATTTATCTTAGGTATTAGTCGGGACGTGCTTGATGGAGGTCCTGCCTCCAGTTCTCGCGCAAACTTGTCACGGATCGATTAGTATTTAGGTTGATGGTTAGCGTTTGATGTAGACCACGGGGTGTGGGGTAGTTTAAGTGTGAGTTCAACAGAATCTCGGGAGTCCCATGCCGGCTTATATATTTAGGGAGTTATATGGAGATTTACAGGGTACGTGATATATACACCGTGATATTCTCGTTACATGTTGGGCCCGTGGTCCCTTGCCCTTGGGTTCTACCCTTGGGTGGAGGACACTCGCGAGTGGTTGACTCTCACACTTGGACTGACGATAGGCTTAGTGACCTGTACAGTGAGACTTAAAGACTGATAGGGATACTGGCATTTATATTCCTTATATATTGTGTTGGCATACGTGACATATCGTTATACTGCTTTACTGTTCCGCTGCGTTGATTACTGCACATTCATATACATGCTGTCATTGATTTACTGTGATTCATATCTACTACCACTGTTAGAACTGTGCATGATTATATATATATTATATTGCTATTGTGTCGCTCTGACGACCTGAGTATGCATGCTCAGTATGAGGAGAAGATTCAGCCTGGATCAGAACTAGACGTGCATCACAGACTTCTTGACTTGCTACTCCGAGTTACTTTCGTTTGTTCCACTTCAGGTCAGTCTTTATATTGTTCCTTTCAGTTACTGCATTTCTCATTACCTGCGCATCATTTACTGTTTACCGTGATAAACTAGAAGCCGAAGTGTGACTACGGCAGGACTTTTCCTTGACCGTAGGAGCATGGCTGGCCTTGTCTACCCCTCGTATTCCGTATTTTGGGAAGCGGGGCGTGACATGGTTTAGTTGGTATCAGAGCCAGGTTTTGCATCGATTGGGATTGCAGTTTTCCGTGTATAGTCTGGCAATCTATGACATCCCTCAGTCTAGATTCCAAGCTTGCCATTCTTGATTCATATTCACATCGTGTGTTCAGCTATCTATTCGCTATGGTTTCGGGTGACTTGACAAGGTTACATGGTTGCAATTGCACTACCGTACCCTATTCAAGTGACTTAAAGTCATACAGTTGATTCCCCACTTGTAATGAACTCATCACCTCTGATATTCTTGGATCTTCGTCCTATCCATATTATATTTTGATTCGTTTAGCTTGTGACTTACATCATTCGCAAAATTGTTGTTTCAGGATCATGTCTTTCAACGACTCTTCCTCTATCTCCACTCCCCAGAATCAGACTGTTGAAATCCTTAGTGTGCTGCAAGGTCTGAAGGAAGCCCAGGAGCGAACAAATGACTTGTTGGCTGAAGGACTGAGAAGACAGGTGAATCAGGCATCAGCGGCTGTCTTCAATCATAAAGGGATCTCTATTGGACGAGGAAAAGAAAAGAAGATGAAACGCCAATTTGTTTCCCCGCGACAGAAGCAGCAGAAGACCCCATGTTGTGGGTATTGTAAGAGGCCAGGACATCTTCAGAGGGATTGTCGCCGCGTCCAAGGGAAATGTCTGATTTGTGGATCCAGCGAACACATCATCAATGGTTGCCCAGAAAGGAAAGAACTACAAGGAGGAAACTCGTGCACACTCCCCACTTCTACCAAGTGAGGATCATCGCGTAGTTTGAACTTCGACCATAAGGCGGATCTAACTCAGAATTCAACTAGCGTAACGATGATGCAGTGTTCTGGCAATCGAAGAAGAATTTTATGATTTTCCAATTTCAATAATAATGTTGTTATCTTTTATGAATATTTCTTCCAGTTTGCGATCTTGTATCCGTTGAACTTTTAGTTGAATGCAATAAAAATTTGAATTATAATATAAGTATCATCCTCTTGTTTTCTCTATGTCAAATTCTAATCATTATCACAGTATTTTCATTCTGATCTTTCAGTTCCTGCAACCGCATATTTTCCTATATTTCGTACCCTGAGCTTTCCTTGATGTATTCCACTGTCTAATCATGACTTCTCTTTTCAGGCCATGGCCCACCCTGGAGCAGCGCCGCATCTGGATGAGGATGCACAGTCATGCGTTTCCTTAGATCACACACCGACGAGTTCCGATGATGAGGTCAATGGTCCCCAGGTCAACTTCGAAAACAACGATTCAGAGGACGAAGGAGCAGCCGCCCCAGAGTTTAACGTGTTAGCTGATTCCGACGAAGAAGAAGGAGATCCTGAAGAGAACCCTATAGAGGAAGACCTGATAGAGGAAGATCCCGATGAAGACCCGATAGAAGAAAATCCGGTTGAGGAAAATCCCGTGGAAGGAAATCCAGAAGAAGAAAATCGCATGGAATCGGACCTCGATGAAGAAGCTCCATCCGAGGAAGAAGAACCAGAAGATCAGGACCCTGCGGTGGACGAACTTCCAGTGACGATGCCTGCGAGGCGATATGGAAACGGACGCCTCTACCTGAGTGCGCGAGCCTACCGCAACCTACTGAATCTCCACAACCGCGACTGACGGAATTCCTTTTGATGTGTCTTTCTGGCCAAATAAAATGTGTATAGTTTAGGGCCACTTTTCGTCTTTGAGAATGCCTTGTTTCAAATTTTCTTGAATGAAATAAATCTTCTGAATTCATAAATCTTTTGATTATTGGTTCGATTGATACTTGCTTATTTCCCATATCCATTTATTTTTCTGCTGAGTTCCCTGACTGTCTACCTCTACTCATGGTATAGTTTTCATCCCGTTTCGATTTGAAGTTACCGCACCCTGATCCTTGGAATGAGCCACCCTCCATCCCTCGTCTGTGCCCCGTTGAGAATCCTTCTGGGGGGAGAACAGTCCCTGTGAAATTTCCGAGTTCACTAACTCTTCAAATTTTGATTTGTTGGTTGTGCTGACTGTTGTTTCCCCCACACTTTTCCTTTTGTATTCCTTTGTTGCTCATCCTTACTTCCTGTGCTGACCCTATTCCAATCTCTTTAACTTTTAGCCTAAAGCCGCCACACTCCGATCTTCTGATTGAGCCACACCTTCTTGTAATCACTACTCTAGCTATCCTTATTCATATTGGTGATTTCTCTATTACCCCAAATATATTTAGAGACATTATTATAAAAAATTTAGTTTTCGGTACTTTGAATTTATCAAAGAGAGTGTGTTATTGATTACTCTATTTCATATATTTTAAGTACACTATTATTATTCTCATTTTCAGTAGCGCGACCTTACACCGCGCACAATTTTTGTTCCACGTTTCTTATTTTCACTATATGAGTTTTCTAAGTTATTTTAAAACAATTTGATCGATATATGGTCCTAAAATGTTTTAACCTACCGACTAATCTTTCACTACTTTAGTGTCGTTACCTTATTTTCGAGAATTGTGCCTATGACTACTATTATAAATAGTTGAGCCTTATACTTATTGACTACTTGCTTTTGATAGACTTAAATGTGCACATATGTGAGTTTTGACTTTTATCGAATGCATTTGGATTATTATTATTCGTTATTGGTACCTATATTATTGTATACTCGTAGTTGCCCTTACAGTTATCCCTGCCTTATACCTATTTGACCTACCATTCCGTATATTGTTCTTACTTATATATATATTTTCAAGTTTCTTCGTCCGCGGACTTTTAGTGGACCCTTATATATTAGTTTGCAACTATGATGGCTTTCGCATATGTTCTATAACTTATTATTTCTTTAAATTTCGAGGACGAAATTTTTGTAAGGGTGGTATGATGTAATACCCAGCTTCTTATTATACCAATATCTGTATTTTGTATTCTTGAATTTTATTTAAGTTATTTAATTTTTATTTCTTCCCATTTATACAACCCATTTTTCCGGCCCAACCTAAGGTATAGATTTATTCTTCATCAAAATACATTTCCCCATATTACTATACTTCTAGTTTTCTGACTTTGGCCGTTTTATATTTCCAATCTAGAACCCTAGTTCCTTATAGAGTTATATGAACCAAAATCCAATCTTATTTTTTTCCTCAAATTAATTTCCTTGTCCTATGTTTCTTGGCCCATTCCCATTTTCTGATTAAATCCCCTTAATCCATTTATTCTTTTTCCCTTCAGCCCGGCCCTTCATTTTATTTATTCAGTTTTCTTTAAAACTCCTTGGCCCGCAGCTCAAGCCTGCTGCCCGAGCCCACCTCCTAAATTTTTCTATGGAGGAAAATTCTCTCGTGGCCGGCCCGTTCCCTTTTCCCCCTCTAATTCTTTTATTTTAAGTTACTAGGCCCGGCCCAATTTCCCAACTCCTTTACTGTACATCTCCTTCCTCAAATCCCCAACGGCTACATCCCAAACGTGCGCGCGCGACCCGCCTCCTCCGCCGTCGCCCACGCCCTCGTCGCGAGCCGTTACCCCACGTTGCGCACCCCCTCTAACCCCATGTCGCCTCATTCCTCTTTCACTGGACCTCCCTCCTCCTCCTCTCTCGCTCCCACCTTCTCACCCACTGCATCCCTCGCGACCCACGACAACTGCACCGTCGACATCGCCACCATCTCCGCTCACTCCTCCTCCCCTCTTCCTCCACTGCCCGAGCGCCTTCGCCTGCACCCACTCACCCACACCCGAGCTCGACTCCCCTGCACTGTCGCCGCCGTCACCCCACTGCGCCGTCATCGACCCCATCATCAACATCATCGTCGTCGTCTCTCCCAGCATATCTCTCACTGCAGTCTCTCTCTCCCTGCTCTGCCCCTCTGTTTCTTTCTCTCACTCTCTAGCTCTGCCTCTCACACCTCCTCACTGTCTCTCTCTCTCTCTTCCTACATCTCTCTCTCACTCTGTCTCGTTCTCTCCCTCTCTCAATCCCTCTACCTCTCTCACTGCTCCTTCCCTCTCTCTGGCTCCCTCTAACTCCCTCTCACTGCCCCTCTCAAACTCTCTCTCACTCACTCTCTTTCTCTCTCTCTGCCCAATCTCTCTCTCATTTCTCTCTCTCTCTCTAAACCCTCTCTCTCTCCTCATTTCAACCCAAGCCTCCCCTCGTCGGCCACCCTCCAGGCTTCGGCCACCCGTCGCTGCGCTCACCCCCTCCGCAGCTCGAACAGCCGACCTCCAGTAACCAAGCCACCGCTGCCGAGACACGAGTCCGAGCCAAATCAAGTTGCCGTGCCGCGCGTGTGTCGCGCGTTCGTGACGTCACAGCCACCGTACATCCCCGGGACGTCTCCAGGCAAGTTCTCTACTTGCTTCATGCTATTTTATCTATGTTACCACTCAACATCGTATTTAAATCATGCTTTACCTTTCCGTTAGAATATTCGGCACAACTGTTCGATACTTGTTCTCTTAGGAAATCTTTACCAAATTTGACGGAACTGGATAAATTACATTGGCCCTTGTAGAGATGGTTAACGTGTGCAAATTTCATTAGAGAATACGACTGTTAAAGATTAAAACGACTGCCCCCAAGTTTAACCATAAAGCTGTAATTCTGTTGTACCTGAAAACCGTTAAATTCACCATAAATCATATACATAGTAGAATGGTGCGTTCGAGGGCTCAAATCGAAGACAACTCGACGAACTTTAACCCTATGCTAGTTTCCAGACATTTCTGTATTTAAACTGTGACGATAAGCGGATCGGAGTGCGACTCTGGACTGCAGTCCAGAGCGACTCCAGTCGCGCTTGCTGTTCCGTAATGGATACCATAGGATTTCCTTAACTCGTAGGTTGCGGAACTCCGCTGCTTATTGTTGGTAACTCTGTTATCTAGACAACACATTTTGTTTCATTCTGTTTCGTTACCGTTTGATATTTAATCTGTAATTTAAAAGATCGGGACACATAGCAGTCCCAGCAGAATCAGAATTGACATGTTAATGTTAAACAGATTATAACTCCTAATGTACAGACGCGATTGAAGATCCGTTTATTACGTTGAAAACTTTACTGAAAACCCTAGAATTCATCCAACTGTAGTATTGCTAAAATCCGATCCCAACTGGGATTAAAATGCGTTGCGAAATGGATTTCTGATTCTGAAACCGGATTTCCAGCCGCGTGCGCTTAAAATGAAATGGTTATAACTAATGATCCTGGAACCCGATTGGCTTGAAACAAAATTCTATGGATGGATAACTGAACACACTATTACCACCTGTTTATTGTTTCGCTAAATTATTTATGTAAGTTTCATGATAAATCGTGCAAGTGATAAAATACTGTTTCATAACATCCTAATCATGCTTATATACTG
This sequence comes from Agapanthus africanus, assembly GCA_030015575.1. NCBI lineage: Eukaryota > Viridiplantae > Streptophyta > Magnoliopsida > Asparagales > Amaryllidaceae > Agapanthus > Agapanthus africanus. The sequence continues at coordinate 49,521,494 of JASDDO010000008.1, read as the reverse complement.
TTCATGCATAGTATCATACCCATATCATTGTAGTGATAACTTAGTGATATCGTGCATTCACCCAGTGTTAGATTTTAGTGATGATTGTGGCAAGTACGTCAGTGTTCGTGTATTCGTGATTAAGTGAAAATGATACGTACTTGTACACAATCAGTAACCCTATTATTCTATTGCATTGTCGACGTCTGTGGGATGCGTGTACGTGTGACTATAAGTGGTATGGGACACTTATGGAAGCGCTTGCACGGGTGTCACAGATAAGGCATCCGACACTGCCATTTATCTTAGGTATTAGTCGGGACGTGCTTGATGGAGGTCCTGCCTCCAGTTCTCGCGCAGACTTGTCACAGATCGATTAGTATTTAGGTTGATGGTTAGCGTTTGATGTAGACCACGGGGTGTGGGGTAGTTTAAGTGTGAGTTCAACAGAATCTCGGGAGTCCCATGCCGGCTTATATATTTAGGGAGTTATATGGAGATTTACAGGGTACGTGATATATACACCGTGATATTCTCGTTACATGTTGGGCCCGTGGTCCCTTGCCCTTGGGTTCGACCCTTGGGTGGAGGACACTCGCGAGTGGTTGACTCTCACACTTGGACTGACGATAGGCTTAGTGACCTGTACAGTGAGACTTAAAGACTGATAGGGATACTGGCATTTATATTCCTTATATATTGTGTTGGCATACGTGACATATCGTTATACTGCTTTACTGTTCCGCTGCGTTGATTACTGCACATTCATATACATGCTGTCATTGATTTACTGTGATTCATATCTACTACCACTGTTAGAACTGTTGCATGATTATATATATATTATATTGATATTGTGTCGCTCTGACGACCTGAGTATGCATGCTCAGTATGAGGAGAAGATTCAGCCTGGATCAGAACTAGACGTGCATCACAGACTTCTTGACTTGCTACTCCGAGTTACTTTCGTTTGTTCCACTTCAGGTCAGTCTTTATATTGTTCCTTTCAGTTACTGCATTTCTCATTACCTGCGCATCATTTACTGTTTACCGTGATAAACTAGAAGCCGAAGTGTGACTACGGCAGGACTTTTCCTTGACCGTAGGAGCATGGCTGGCCTTGTCTACCCCTCGTATTCCGTATTTTGGGAAGCGGGGCGTGACATGGTTTAGTTGGTATCAGAGCCAGGTTTTGCATCGATTGGGATTGCAGTTTTCCGTGTATAGTCTGGCAATCTATGACATCCCTCAGTCTAGATTCCAAGCTTGCCATTCTTGATTCATATTCACATCGTGTGTTCAGCTATCTATTCGCTATGGTTTCGGGTGACTTGACAAGGTTACATGGTTGCAATTGCACTACCGTACCCTATTCAAGTGACTTAAAGTCATACAGTTGATTCCCCACTTGTAATGAACTCATCACCTCTGATATTCTTGGATCTTCGTCCTATCCATATTATATTTTGATTCGTTTAGCTTGTGACTTACATCATTCGCAAAATTGTTGTTTCAGGATCATGTCTTTCAACGACTCTTCCTCTATCTCCACTCCCCAGAATCAGACTGTTGAAATCCTTAGTGTGCTGCAAGGTCTGAAGGAAGCCCAGGAGCGAACAAATGACTTGTTGGCTGAAGGACTGAGAAGACAGGTGAATCAGGAATCAGCGGCTGTCTTCAATCATAAAGGGATCTCTATTGGACGAGGAAAAGAAAAGAAGATGAAATGCCAATTTGTTTCCCCGCGACAGAAGCAGCAGAAGACCCCATGTTGTAGGTATTGTAAGAGACCAGGACATCTTCAGAGGGATTGTCGCCGCGCCCAAGGGAAATGTCTGATTTGTGGATCCAGCGAACACATCATCAATGGTTGCCCAGAAAGGAAAGAACTACAAGGAGGAAACTCGTCCACACTCCTCACTTCTACCAAGTGAGGATCATCGCGTAGTTTGAACTTCGACCATAAGGCGGATCTAACTCAGAATTCAACTAGCGTAACGATGATGCAGCGTTCTGGCAATCGAAGAAGAATTTTATTATTTTCCAATTTCAATAATAATGTTGTTATCTTTTATGAATATTTCTTCCAGTTTGCGATCTTGTATCCGTTGAACTTTTAGTTGAATGCAATAAAAATTTGAATCATAATATATGTATCATCCTCTTGCTTTCTCTATGTCAAATTCTAATCATTATCACAGTATTTTCATTTTGATCTTTCAGTTCCTGCAACCGCATATTTTCCTATATTTCGTACCCTGAGCTTTCCTTGATGTATTCCACTGTCTAATCATGACTTCTCTTTTCAGGCCATGGCCCACCCTGGAGCAGCGCCGCATCTGGATGAGGATGCACAGTCATGCGTTTCCTTAGATCACACACTGAAGAGTTCCGATGATGAGGTCAATGGTCCCCAGGTCAACTTCGAAAACAACGATTCAGAGGACGAAGGAGCAGCCGCCCCAGAGTTTAACGTGTTAGCTGATTCCGACGAAGAAGAAGGAGATCCTGAAGAGAACCCTATAGAGGAAGACCTGATAGAGGAAGATCCCGATAGAAGAAAATCCGGTTGAGGAAAATCCCGTGGAAGGAAATCCAGAAGAAGAAAATCGCATGGAATCGGACCTCGATGAAGAAGCTCCATCCGAGGAAGAAGAACCAGAAGATCAGGACCCTGCTGTGGACGAACTTCCAGTGACGATGCTTGCGAGGCGATATGGAAACGGACGCCTCTGGGAAAACGAGATTTACATTAATTAGGTTCGTGCGAAAGCACGGGGGACCTCCCTCAAAGTACCGACACTGGCCTGGCTGAAAGATTGGCGAACTTGTAGTGTGTAATTAATCCCGGCTAGTCTTTCCTTTTAGGGTTTTAAGGAAGATTTGATAAAAAGCAGTGGGAGCCATCCTGATTAGATAAAATAATAACCAATCTATTCTTGCAAGAGCGCACGCTGAGTGTTTTCTTCTCTCTCTCTCCAGGTAGCGACCATATCACGCCTTAATCAAGATAATAATACGGATATATTGATCGAACCCGCTTGTTATACTGAGCTGGGGAACGTTGGTCCCGCTCCAACTTATAATTGTTATAAGACAGAGCAGGAAATTGGGGAATACCAGATTTCCCGTGCCGCCCAAACGAAGAGAGTGCATGTTGATGCATCATCTTCGGGTGTGTTCATTACAAAGAACTGTTTCTCAGTATCCTCCGTATCCTGGGTATATGATACCGGATCAGGATCCCAGATATGTAATCTGTTACATAGGGCTACAAATGGGTGGAAAAACTGAGAACGGGTGATAAGTTTCATGAGGCAGAAAACGGGGCAAGTGTTGCAGCCAAGTCTGTTGGTCACTGTCACCCTGTATTGTAATACATTGATTCTGAACGAATGTTATTAGATACCGAACCTGATATACAAAATCATATCAGTCTCTTTATTAGTAAAGAAAGGATATAATTTTGTATTGTTGGATAATGTTTTGAACATTTCCTATATCAAAAGTTGATCGGTTCAGGCACGTTATCTAAAAGCATTGATGTTCTAAATCAAAGTACAGTTCTTAGTATAAAGAACACACACAAGAGGAATAGTTCAGAAATGAACGAATCCTTCTTGAGACATTATACACTAGGTCATATCAATGCGACCCGACTAGCTGGAGTTACATAAAGATGCATATTTAAATTAGTTTGAATTTACATCTTATGAAACTCGCCAGTCATGTCACAAAGATAAGATGACCACAGCTCTGTTTATTGGAAACAGAGAAAGAGTTAATGAACTCTTGGGACTGATACATGTTGATGTATGTAAGTCCCCTGTCTACACATACCAAGACCGGTTCTTTGTACTTCATTACATTCTCTGATAATCTCTCAAGATTCAGACATATGTTCCTGTTGAAACACAAGTCCGAACCTTTTAAGATATTCACAGAATATAAGTTAGAAGTAGAGAACCACAATACGGGTATAAGTATTATGTCCTTTGATGAGATCAAGGAGAAGAATACTTGAGCATGGAATTCTTGGACTTTTCTAAAGGAGAATGAGATTCTCTCTCAGCATTACTCCTCCGTATACACCATAGCACGATGGTATATCGGGGCGGAGCAATCACACCCTATATGATATGGTGTGCTCTATGATGAGTACTACTGAGTCACCTATTTCCTTTAGGGAGTTATGCACTTATGAAGCTGCATACCTATTGAATAGGGTTCGAATCAAATCTGTTGTCTACCGCTTCATATGTGATATGGAAAGGGAAGAGCCCATATCTTAAGTTAGTTAAGATTTGGGGTTGTCCGGCCTATGTCTAAAAGCAAAATCCGGACACGCTCGAGGCAAGGCCTGTTAAGTAGAACTGGAAAGGTTCCAGTTATACAAACTGCAGCTGATGATTTGATAGAACCAAAGGATTCAATAGATTCCAACGAACCTCAGCCTCTCCGCCGATCTAGTAGGGTTCCTCACCCACCTGAGAGATACTTCGGTTTCTCTATGAGAGTGGGAGCGAGGATTGCATCATGAGATGATGATCCAACTAGTTTCGAGCTGGCCATCAGGAGTGGGACTCTGTAAGAATGGCTGGATGCTTAGCGATCTGAGATGAATTCCTTATACACCAACAAAGTATGGACTTTATTTGCTATATCTGAAGGGTTATATCCCCATCAGGAGCAAGTATATCTTGAGAAGATTACTTGGTGTAGATGGAAAAGTTGAGACTTTCAAAGATAGACTTGTTAAAGGTTTTCGTCATCGACCAGGCGTGGATAATGATGACACCTTTTTCTGGGGCCTATGCTTAAGTCCATCCAGATCCTACTTGCTACGGCTACATACCATGACTACGATATCTGGCGGTTGGGTGTCATGACTGCTGTTCTAAATGATGTTTTAGAAGAGTGCGTCTATAAGTACACAGCCAGAGGGCTTCGTAAACAGTGGGAGCAGCGGAAACGTGTGCAAGATGCTTTATAGGATAAAGCAGGTATCGCGGAGTTGGAACATCTGTTTTGATGAATTAGTCAAAGAGTTTGACATCATCAAAATGGTAGATGAACCTTGTATAAACAAAAAGGTAGTAGGGAGTATGGTGACGATCCTCGTAGAGTACGTGGATGACATACTCTTGATAGGGAAGGAGTTTCCTATGCTACGCTCGATCAATCTCCGATTATCACAAAGATTCTCCATATAGGATCAAAGTGATACCTACTAAATCCTGGATTTTGGATCTATGAGATAGATCTAAATGGATATTAGGATACTCACTAGTTGTAGTGAGATGGTATCAATCGATCCTGAGGAGAATCACTGGAAGGGTTCCAGCGTGATAAAGACGACTGAATGTCAGTCACAGGCATTGTCTTTACCCTCAGTGGAGGGATGGTATGTTGGAAGAGTTCCAAGCTAGATACCGTGGCATACTAGAAGATAAAGGCAGGATACATCGCTACTTAAGATGCTACCAAAGAGGCTGTTTGGGTGTATAATGGTTCATGAGATGAACTATATTCCTACCATTGTGAGACAATGGAGTTGTGGCTTATGCCAAGGAATGCACGTCCCATCAGTAATCCAGACATATTCTAAGGCAGTATCACCTGATCATGGAGATGGTTGATCCCCAGGGTGATCAAGGTCAGGAGAGAAGACTCAGAGGATAACACGGCGGATCCACTCACGAAGGCCTATTCCCAAAGAGAGACTTTTATGGGATGGTTGAGTATGAGATACTACAACCACTGCTATCAGATGGCCCTAGTGCAAGTGGGAGATTGTTAGTTATATGTATGCCCTAGAGGCCATTACTATACATAGGATGTATATTGTAGTGGATGCTGGGACATATATAGGGAGGACTTTCTTGCTCGACATGATAGTATGCTATCTGGTTACTCTTTACCTTAACGTGTACACTAATTGTCTCTCTGTTACATGTTGGTAAAGCCCTTAGGATGTGTACTTGACTACCTGGACTGTGATGCGGATCATACTAGTGGGGACATGGTAGTCCATAAGTACATCCTTCAAAGTCCCTAGTCATGGGTATATCGAGACGGGGCATCGATATACCAGAGTAGACTAGCGTATACCTTCTCGACCCATACAGATGGGCGATGGATGATCCCATATCCATTGGTGTTTGACATCGGAGATGATATACAGGTGCTCAGTAGAGACTGGGTACACTGGACGGACTCGCCGAGAACTCCCAGATGGTATTATACCTTACGTCAGATGGCAGTTCTTTGGTGACACTGGTACAGAGTAGTCTGTTGACCCGAGATCGTCATAGAGTCTTGTGTGGTTCCCACTGTGCTTTGATTTCCATCTTACCACGTCCAAGAGGGCGTGCAAAACGGTGGTTTTTGGGTACAGTCCCGAGTCACATGGAGGCAATGAGCGATAGGAGGGGATTCGTCTCTCCCGGTATAGGGGGTTGATGTTGCGCTGTGTTCGATTGGCTATAACAGGAAATTCCTGGCCAGGGTTGCTGAGATTTACTGGTAAGTGTTACCAGTAGTTTCTCGAATTGTTATAGACCTCATATCGACACGACTTATCGAGCTATTGGGGTCTGACGTTTACCACCCCTAGGCAAGATATGCGACATATCAGACGACGAGACCGGACTGTACGGTAAGTGTTACTGGTTGGATTCACAGGAGTATGAGCGGGCTTGCTCGTCGATCTTCTGATCGCTCAATACCCGGGTGGCCGTTACGTTTAGCAGACCGCTTGCGGCTTGTGGGTGTTTGATATGATCATCACCTGCTGCCGGCGTATTGACGAGTCTTTAGAATCCTACACAGAGGTTTCCTGGCTCAAGCAAAACGAAATAGGAGCGCATATGAGATATGCGCGGGACCGAGAATAATGCGTGTATGTGATACCGTATTCTATTCTCGCGATGATGTATCGATTAGTTATATGCGATATAACCTAGATATCGAATCAAGGATTGATTCGATAAGCCGATACATAGGATACTAGTCGGTTATATGCGATATGACCGGATTGTTAAATCAAGTGTTGATTTAATGATTTAAAGTATAATTATATATTTGATATATTACTTTGCATTAACTAGTATTGGTTCATTTTAAATGGATTTTCTCACTTACTTTGCACAAGTTGTATATGTGATATACTTTTGTGCACTTGATTGTATCATGTTTGATGATACATGTTAACTTGGTTAAGTGTAAAGATTAAACCATGGTTAAGTTAATGATTAGGGTTTTGCTTTTCTTTCTTATTTATTTATTTATTTATTTTGGAAAGAATAAAGAGAAAATGATGGCTTTCTTTGTTTGTAGTTGAATCTTCATGAAGGTTTGACTTTCTAACCATTTTTGTCTTCATGCTTAACCCTAACCATTTAAACAAACCATGGTCTATTCTCTACACTTAACTAGGGTTAGGATATGATAAGTATTCATATTATTTATCCTTTTTCAAAAATACTTATGATATTCTTTCTTCTTCTTCTTCGTCTTCAACATTGAAGAAAGCTTTCTACCAACAATGGTGGAATGTGAAAATGAGTGAGAAATCCAATTCTAAAGTGAACCCACTTCCTATTTCTTCATCCTCTACCTCTTGCCAAGTAGTATAGGGTGTTTCCTTCACAAGTTTTCATGACTTGGTGAAGTTGGAGCTTGATCTAGCGATGCCTCGACGTAGATCATCTTCGGCATCGTCGTCGATGATCTAGCCCGCTTTTTCTCCGATGAAGCCGACGCTAGAGCCCAAGATCCGATTTGTACAGCGAGGAGACTTCATCGTGGAGCCATGGAGGTGGAGAACCGGATCTACAAAGGTTGTATTTCCGTTTACTTTTAGTAAAGTAGTTTACTAGTTCTAGTTTCGCCTAAAATCTAGTTAACGATCCGTATTAGGCTTTCTCGGCACCGTAATTTTTGAAATTGGCATGGTTGATGCCTTGTGAGTCCTCTTGCGAGTGCCTAGGAACCTTTCAGAAAGCACCATCCCCCTCAAGGAACCGGAGTCCACGCCGCCCCCCGTGACTCAGTGTCCCGTCGCGGGGAGGCCTGGCTTAGTTCCTTAGTGGATCATCTACGCCGACGGATCTTCAACCGAAGAAGGGTGTGGTGCCGGCCTCATTATCCGGGGCCCGAACTGTAAATCCCCATTACCATCTTAATAAAAGTTTTTCCTATTTTTCTAAATCCCAAAGATTTACTTTTTTCCTTGTACATTTTGTAGAAGGTGGTTGCTTGAATCCCAATATTTATAATTTCCATAACCCTAAAAGTTAAGACCAAAATTTTACAACAAAACCCAACCCATTTTCCTTTTTCCTCAGCCCACTTAGTTTTTTAAATTCTTTAAACAATTTTAGCCGGTCCGTCCCCTCACTCAGCCCACACTTTATTTATAAACCCATTAATCAATTTTTCCCCAGCCCGCTGCCCCTCAGCCCACATCCCATTTTTAATAAATTCCTTAATCATTTTCCCGGCCTACTCCCTTCGGCCCGTGACCAAATCCCCCACTCACCCGACCCGACCCCCACTCCTGTTCATCTTCTCTTTCTTTCCCTCTAACGGTAACCTCCCCCATTTCACACGCGCGATCCCGTTTCCCCGCCGCGCCTCACGCCCACGCTCACGCCCCGCTCCTGCCGTTACAACCGCGACGCGCGCACCCCCTCGTCTCCATTAGCTCCTTCACACTCGCTTCTCCCCTCATTTTCCCAAATCCCTCACCTCTCTCCCTCTCGAAACCCACACTTCAGCCGACCCCTCCGACGACGACAACCCCCTCAGAGACCCCTCATCCCTCCTCCTTCATTCTCTTCTCTCAAGTAACTCACCCCAAGCAACCCCTGCATTCTTTATCAACCCGAGCCCCTCCATCAATCCAACCTCTGCACACAAAAACCCATTACCCGTCGAGCTCGAGTCTCCCCTGCACGCCTCCTCGACGCCGGCGACCGCCACCACGTCGCCGACCTTACTACACCCTCCTCGTCGTCAGTGTCTCCTCCACCTCCTCTCAAAAGTCCCTACCCGAGCTCTCTCTCCCTCTCCCTCTCTCCTTCTCTCCAAGCCCGCAATATCCTTCGAGCTCACTGTTGCACTTCGCCGGAGCGACGACGCCGACCATCGTCAATCCCAGCACTACTCAAGAGATCCACAGAGCCTACTCTACACTTCCAGCGCGCACAAGATGACTCCGGGAAACTCCGACGTCAAACCCGTGTCTCGAGCCTAGCTCGCGAGAATCCGTTACACGGCGTACGTCACGCGTTCGTGACGCCACTGCTGCCATGCGACCCCGAGACGTTTCCAGACAAGTGTTTACTTGCTTCATGCTAATATAATAGTGGTACAAACCTAAATCACATAGTTTACCAATTTGCCAATTACCGATATACTATGTGACCTAAGTGTTCGATGCTAGTTTCCAATGATTATAATTGTTTACTTTGACGGAAACTGATATTTTCTGTTGGCCCATTTGATGATAAATATTGTGTATGAATCTCGCTGGAAAATACGATTGTTAAAGACTAAAATCGATACCCCCAATTATGCCGTTAAAACTAGGATTATCTCGTATCTGAAAATGAATAAAATCACCGTAAATTATATACATACTGGATTGATGCGTTTGAGGGATTAAATCGAAGCCGACTCGACGAACTTTAACCCCATGTAAAATTCTAATGATTTCTGTTCTGTAACTGTGATGATAATTAGATTGGAATGCGACTCTGGACTGCAGTCCAGAGCGATTCTGTCTATCGTGTACTGTACCAAAATGTGCGTCACTGTGTTTCCTGAAGTCGTAAGTTATGGAACTATGCATTAGATTAAATATAATTCTGTTAGCTAAACAAAACAAGTGGTTCCATTCCGTTTCATCGCCATTTGCTATTTTAAACTGTAAATAAAAGGGCAGAACGTATATCTGTCCAGAACAGATCCAGAAGTGATATACTGATATTAAACTGTGTATAACTTTCAACGTAGAGAGCGATTGAGAATCCGTCTATTGCGTTGAATACTCTATTGAAAAACCTAGATTTCATTCAACTGTAACATCGCTAAATTCTGAGCCCAACTGGGTGAAATTCGTGTCGCGAAACGGACGTTCAGTTCTGAAACTGAATTTCCAGCCGCGAGCACTTAAAATGAAACTGCTATATCTTGAAAACCGGAATCCCGATTGAAATGAAACAAATTTTGATGAATTGCTGACTGAGTGTTCTATTCATCTTACTTGTATCATTTTGCTGAATTCTCAACATATTAATGTATGCAATTTATGTAAGTTAATGACATGCATGTTGATTCATAACATACAAAGCTTATTGGTAGCATACATACATATATCATACCCTTGCCATATACTCAGTGTTAGTGTGTGTGGACATTGCATTATCGTGCGTGATAGATGTTGGTTTAGGAGTGACGAGTACACCTATGGAAAGTGAATATTCGTGACAGTGATTGATACAGTGAACGGTGACAAAACCGTGCCATTGGTATACTTGTACACGACTATACCAAGATTATAAATAGTGTAACCTGGGGAAAAAGGAAAAATCAAAGTGGAAAGAGCATCGTATTTAGCGGGACCGTGTTTTAGAGGATGATCATTCGAACAGTGATACTGATACATGTAGGGTAGGATCTAGCGATCCGGCTGACAGGGTTATGTCCCGGGCATGTGGGCCGTTGTCTCGGGTATGTACGAGATTCCTGTTAAACATGATCCTCCTTCCACTATGCGATTTCAAACATGACCTAGAGACCGATAGGGACACATAACATATTCTGCATCATATAGTGACACAGTGATTACTTGCATTGTTCTTACATCAGTATTACCTCATATACCTGTTTCATCTTATTACAATAATATTGTTATTGTGTCGCTCTGACGACCTGAGTATGCATGCTCAGATTCCACGGGAGGACCAGCACAGGAGACGGATCTACCCTTCGAGTTCACGGAGATATAGTTTGGTGTACCTTCTTCATTTACTGCTTTCCATAAAAGTGATCGTGAGATTGAACTTGGTTAGTAATTGTTCTTGTTATCTGTAATTTGTGAACATTGGAATTTTAATGTAATAAATTAGTGATGTGATTCCTTTAATACTGTGCTTTATTTACTGATTACCATGTAATGCTAGAAGCCGAAGTGTGACTACGGCGGGATGATTCCTTGACCGTAGGAGTATGGCTGGCCTAGTCATCCCTCATTTTCCGTATTTTGGGAAGCGCGGCGTGACATGGTTTAGTTGGTATCAGAGCCTGTGTTTAGTATCAAGGAATAACATTAACTATACTGTATTACGTTATTCTTGTTTCACTACTCTTGATTTTCATCCTTGAATCTGATCCTATCATTTTGAATCTTCCAGTGATATGACGTCCCCGAACGACCCCTCCTCAGACTCCAGCTCTCAGGACCGCACGGAAAGAATACTTAGTGCACTGACCACTCTCGCGGAAGCTCAGGAGAGGAAGACAGATTTACTCACTGAGGGACTCAGGGCGATTACTGCCGCAGGAGGACCCTCCGCACTCATTACCGCCCCCGAGGGCGCTACTCCACCAGCTTATCAGACTAGGGCTGGTACCGTATCAGACTTCCGACGGTTACACCCAGCTGCATTCACAGGGCTAGCTGAACCCCTTGAGGCTGAGCAACGGCTGGTGAACATGGAGAATTTATTGACAGCCGCCAGGGTTCCAGAGGAAGACAGAGTGGACGTGATAAAGATTCAATTAGAAGACGAAGCCCGTACATGGTGGTCGGTGGAAGAAAGCAGACTTGACGAGCCGATTGAATGGAGCAAGTTTAAGGAGTGCTTCCTAGATCATTATTTTCCTCCCACAGCCAAGGCAGAAATGGAGGAAAGGTTTATTCTTTTGAAGCAGAATGGACGCCCAGTGGACGTATATGCGGCAGAGTTCAATCGTCTGAGCCGCTTTGCTCCATACATGGTCAAATCAGAGGCCACCGAGGCCGGACGCTTCCTTCAGGGGTTAGATTTTGAATTGCAGCAGTTGATTGCATCGTTGGATTTGCAGACTTTCGTGCAGGTACTCAACGCGGCGAGGGTTCAGGAGCAATTGATTAACAAGTTCAGAAGACCCCCAGTCGTTACAGCACGTACCCACGCGCCTTCTCGAGGAGCCATACCGGTTCACAGAGCAGGAACGACACAAATGAACCGCCCGTTTGTACCACAGCATCGCCCCCAGAGACAGGGCGTAGTTTGCGGCTATTGCGGTAGAGGTGGGCATACTCAGAAGGACTGTCGCCGTGCCAAGGGACAGTGCTTGATTTGTGGATCTGATTGATAGAGGTTGTGCGTGTTCAAGTTTTAGTTTTAAATACCGCAATCAAGACGGTTTCGCTTGTAGCTAGCCGGTTGAGTACGGGTCGTCCGCAGGGAGATGGGAGTCTTTTTCAATGTGTTTTAACGAGTTAAGTCCGAGAGTTCAGATTTTGTTGTGATTATCTAAGTGTTGAGTTGATATTTAAAGAGAGCTTGTTAGGGTTAGGATTAGGTTAGTTTGAGTTAGGAGTCTCCTCATCTTTCGTTGCCCCTCTTAATATCGGTGTTACGATAATCGGCAACAACGGGGATTAGCACGACTAGGAAGGAACTTGCGAGTATAAGCTAGGCTTTCCAACGCATAAGTCCTTCCTTTTGGTGCTTGTCCGTCCGTTCTTGGCTCTTAGCCATAACCTCTGGTTAATTCAACCACAACCGGTCTCACTACGGAATCACCGCTATCATGTAGGATAGGGTGCCGTAAGGAGCGGATTGTGGTTCAATTAACGGGAGTCGAATTAAGCTGTTGGGCAAGGAAAGAGTGAGAGAGATTTCCTTCTCTCAAACTTCCCTTATCCTACCCTAACAAGTATGAACTACTCACACATCATGATACGGGAAAATAAAACAAAACAAAAGAGGAAGATAGAAAGAAAGAGATTAGAAGAATACGACTAGCTATTTGCGACCTCACCTTGGCGAGGATCGAGCGTAAGTATCATTGTCGTGTTAAGGATAAAGAAAAAGAGAGAAGAAAGAAGCAACAAGAAAATAACAACAACTACTTAACGAATTAAAATTACAACAATTATAGAAAAAGCGAGACAAGCATGATAATAAAATGATCCTCTTTATTCACCATTCTTCAATCACAAAGCTCACTACAAGTTTAATGGAGAAGAGATGAGAAGAAGAAGAACATGTAATCTAAAACCTAGCAAAAAGAAAATACAAGAATGGACCCTTTCCTTCACAAAGTTCTGGGCTATTTATAGGCCAAAAAATGAAAACCTAGGGCAACCACCAGAACCCAAACAAAAAGACCAGAATACCCCTGAAAAGTCTCTGTCTGCGGCGCCAGTACGGCCGCGGATCCGCGGCCTAGACCCCCTATTGGCCTCGGATCCGCGGCCCTATGGGTGAGTTGGGGTGTCGGCTTCTGTGTACTTCCCTGGTCTTCTGTCCCTTCTTGTCTGGCATATGTATTTTCTGAAAATACTTTCACATTTCTTCCAGAATTTCTGTTGAGGAAAGGTGGACTTTTTGTGGATGTTTTTGTCATGATTGCCTCGAGCTCCGCGTAGATTTCTTGGAACTTGTTGTTGCCATTGAGCCTTGTGCATGAAAACGACATTCATTTGACATTTCGTCTCCCTAAACTGGTATCTGGCAACATACGGATGAAGAGCGGAGACCGTGTTTTATCTGTGGTTGGCAGGAACCCGGATTTTGTCGTGTTTTCCATGAATTTCACCGTTTTAGAACCGAGAACCTGTATCCTGCAATTGATTAGCAAACACGGCTCAAGAGTATCTACCGATATGCAATGTGATAAAAATTGGGCGGTATGAAAATGCAAAAATCTGATATGAACAGGATCCAGTCAGCACAAGATCAACAGTTGCCCTGAGCGAGCAGAGATACAGGGAGGTTCTGGACCGCCACAGCAGAGGCCGCAGGAGCAGAGGCAACCCTTTACAGGTCGCGGTCAGGGACGGGCTTTCACCTTGACCGCCGAGCAGGCAGAGGCGTCAGGAGACGTGGTTACAGGTACTCTACTCGTACATTCCTTGCCAGCTAGAGTACTATTTGATTCGGGAGCATCGCATTGTTTCTTGTCTGAGCATTTCACTGATACACACTCAATACCACATGAACCACTAACCAAGGGATGGGAAATTCATACGGGTAATGGCATTATAATATCTAGTCGAGAATGTAGATTATGCCCAGTTGTAGTGTGTGGCAGGGAATTCTATGCGAATTTCCTTCTGATTGGGACAGGCAGTTATGAAGCAATTCTCGGGATGGATTGGATGAGCACTTTCCATGCAGTTATCGATTGTCGTGCAAAGAAGGTGATCTTCCGCATCCCCAATCACCCGGAGTTTATCTTCGAGGGCGGAAGTGAATCTTTGGAGCCAGCTAAGTATAGAGCCAAGCCTAAGGAGCTGACTGCTATGGAGATTGATAAGAGCCCAGTCCCAGCAGTTGTTCGAGACTTTCTGGAAGTATTTCCTGAAGATCTACCAGGTCTACCACCTCCTCGAATTTTGGAGTTCTCAATCGATTTGACTCCAGGTACAGCTCCAGTATCCAGAGCTCCATACAGAATGGCTCCAGTTGAGTTGGCGGAACTGAAGAAGCAGGTTGAAGAACTATTGGAGAAGGAATTTATTCGGCCAAGTGCTTCACCATGGGGTGCACCAGTTCTATTAGTAAAGAAGAAAGATGGATCGCTGCGAATGTGTATAGATTATCGAGAGCTGAAAAAGGTCACAATAAAGAACAAGTACCCAATCCCGTGCATTGACGACCTATTCGATCAACTAAGTGGAGCCAAGGTGTTCTCGAAGTTGGACCTACGTTCTGGATATCATCAAATCAGAGTAGCAGCCGAGGATGTATGCAAAACGGCTTTCAGGACCCGATACGGACATTACGAGTTCCTTGTGATGCCGTTCGGTGTTACCAATACCCCAGCAATATTCATGGACTTGATGAACAGGGTGTTCGCAAAGTACTTGGACACGTTTGTCGTTGTGTTTATCGACGACATACTTGTCTACTCGAAGACCTGGGAAGAGCACGTTGAACATTTGCACACGGTCCTACAAATTCTTCGGGAAGAGAAGTTGTATGTGAAGCTAAGCAAGTGTGAATTCTGGCTTGACAAGGTTCAGTTTTTGGGACATATTGTTTCGGGCGAAGGCATCTCGGTGGACCCGGCAAAGATAGAATCTGTCAGAGACTGGCCAATGCCGAAGTCAGTGGCTGAGATCAGGAGTTTTCTGGGATTGGCAGGTTATTATCGGAGATTCGTCCAAGATTTCTCAAGAATCGCTGAACCATTGACGAGGCTGACACGGAAGGACGTACCGTTTATGTAGACAGAGGAGTGCACTCAGGCATTTAACACGCTAAAGCAGAAGTTAACCACGACGCCTATTCTTACAGTACCAGATAATTCCGGTGGTTTGGTGATACACAGTGATGCCTCAGGGAAGGGCTTAGGTTGTGTTCTAATGCATCACGACCGAGTGGTTGCTTACGCCTCTCGACAACTGAGAAACCACGAGAAGAACTATCCTACGCATGACTTGGAGTTAGCTGCGGTAGTCTTTGCGTTGAAGATTTGGAGGCACTATTTATTGGGTGAGAAAGTGGAGGTGTATACAGATCACAAAAGTTTGAAGTATGTTTTCACTCAGAAGGAACTGAACATGAGGCAGCGCCGATGGCTAGAGTTGATGGCAGATTATGACTTGGACCTTCAGTATCACCCGGGGAAGGTGAACGTTGTACCAGATGCGCTCAGTCGCAAGCCAGCGGTCATGATGTTGACCGATCAGAAGAACATTATTGAGGACTTTCAGAGACTTGAACTTGAAGTCGTTACACCGAACGCACTCAGTTAACTTTGGCAGCTACAGGTGCAATCTTCTCTGGTGGATCGCATCAAGACTGCACAAGCGGATGATCCCCGATTGCAAAAGTTCAGAGAAGAAGTGGAAGCTGGACTGAGAACTGATTTGATTATACATGAAGATAGCTCTCTGAGATTCAGTAGCAGACTCTGCGTACCTAAGGGAGATGTTCGAGAAGAAGTATTGGCTGAAGCCCACAGTTCAGCTTATTCTGTGCATCCGGGAAGTACAAAAATATATCAGGACCTAAAGCAGCACTTTTGGTGGAACGGAATGAAACGGGAAATTGTGAGGTTCGTATCCAGGTGCTTGGTATGACAGCAGGTGAAGGCGGGACATCAGAGGACAGCAGGATTGTTACAACCACTGCCGATACCTGAATGGAAGTGGGAGCACATTACCATGGATTTTGTGACGGCCTTACCACGGAGCCCTAGGGGCAATAACGCCATTTGGGTTATCGTCGATTGTCTCATAAAAGCTGCACACTTTCTACCTTTCCGAGTGGGACAGTCGACAGAATCACTGGCAGAAAGATATATGTAGGAGATTGTGCAACTTCACGGTGTTCCAGTCAGCATTGTGTCAGACCGGGACACTAGATTCTTGTCACACTTTTGGAAGAGCCTGCAGGAGAGTTTGGGAACCCGCCTTAAATTCAGCACAGCTTATCACCCGCAGACGGATGGACAATCCGAGCGTACGATTCAGACGCTCGAGAATATGTTGAGAGCCTGTATGTTGGACTTTCAGGGTTCCTGGGAAGACCATCTGCACCTAGTCGAGTTCTCTTACAACAATAGTTACCAGGCTAGTATTCAGATGGCTCCTTTTGAAGCACTATACGGGCGGAAGTGTCGATCCCCAGTATGTTGGGATGATGTGGGAGAACGAAGATTACTGGGCCCCGAACTCATTGTTCAAACAGTCGACAAGGTCCAAATGATCAGACAACGTATCAAGACGGCTCAGGATCGACAGAAGAGCTGGGCAGATACCAGTAGAAGGGCACTAGAATTCGAAGTCGGAGATCATGTGTTCTTGAAGATTTCCCCTACTCGTGGAGTTATCAGGTTCGGAGGTCGGGGAAAGCTCAGTCCCCATTTTATCGGACCTTTTGAGGTGCTAGAGCGAGTAGGAGAGGTGGCCTATCGACTTGCCTTGCCTCCATCGCTAGCTGGTGTGCACAACACTTTCCACGTATCTCAGTTACGGCGTTATGTTCGGGATGAGAGCCATGTCCTGGACCATTCGGAGCTAGTTTTGGGAACCGATCTGTCATACGAAGAACAACCCACTACCATCCTCGACCGCAGAGAGAAAGTGCTGAAGAATAAGGTCATTCCGTTAGTCCGAGTGTCTTGGGGCGGTCGTTCCCTGGGAGAATCCACCTGGGAGCGGGAGGAAGAAATCCGTGATCGTTATCCACATCTCTTTGTTTGGTACATTGTATTCTTGTATCTTTGTTAAATTTCGAGGACGAAATTTTGTTAAGGGGAGTATGATGTAAATCCCCGTTACCATCTTAATAAAAGTTTTTCCTATTTTTCTAAAACCTAAAGATTTACTTTTTTCCTCGTACATTTTGTAGAAGGTGGTTTCTTGAATCCCAATATTTATAATTTCCATAACCCTAAAAGTTAAGACCAAAATTTTACAACAAAACCCAACCCATTTTCCTTTTTCCTCAGCCCACTTAGTTTTTTAAATTCTTTAAACAATTTTAGCCAGCCCGTCCCCTCACTCAGCCCACACTTTATTTATAAATCCATCAATCAATTTTTCCCCAGCCCGCTGCCCCTCAGCCCACATCCCATTTTTAATAAATTCCTTAATCATTTTCCCGGCCCACTCCCTTCGGCCCGTGACCAAATCCCCCATTCACCCGACCCGACCCCACTCCTGTTCATCTTCTCTTTCTTTCCCTCTAACGGTAACCTACCCCATTTCACGCGCGCGATCCCGTTTACCCGCCGCGCCTCGCGCCCATGCTCACGTCCCGCTCCTGCCGTTACAACCGCGACGCGCACACCCCCTCGTCTCCATTAGCTCCTTCACACTCGCTTCTCCCCTCATTTTCCCAAATCCCTCACCTCTCTCCCTCTCGAAACCCACACTTCAGCCGACCCCTCCGACGACGACAACCCCCTCAGAGACCCCTCATCCCTCCTCCTTCATTCTCTTCTCTCAAGTAACTCACCCCAAGCATCCCCTGCATTCTTCATCAACCCGAGCCCCTCCATCAATCCAACCTCTGCACACAAAAACCCATTACCCGCCGAGCTCGAGTCTCCCCTGCACGCCTCCTCGACGCCGGCGACCCCCACCACGTCGTCAATCTTACTACACCCTCCTCGTCGTCAGTGTCTCCTCCACCTCCTCTCAAAAGTCCCCACCCGAGCTCTCTCTCTCTCTCTCCCTTTCTCCTTCTCTCCAAGCCCGCAATATCCTTCGAGCTCACTGTTGCACTTCGCCGGAGCGACGACGCCGACCATCGTCAATCCCAACACTACTCAAGAGATCCACAGAGCCTGCTCTACACTTCCAGCGCGCACAAGATGACTCCGGAAAACTCCGACGTCAAACCCGTGTCTCGAGCCAAGCTCGCGAGAATCCGTTACACGGCGTACGTCACGCGTTCGTGACGCCACTGCTGCCGTGCGACCCCGAGACGTTTCCAGGAAAGTGTTTACTTGCTTCATGCTAATATAATAGTGATACAAACCTAAATCACATAGTTTACCAATTTGCCAATTACCGATATACTATGTGACCTAAGTGTTCGATGCTAGTTTCCAATGATTATAATTGTTTATTTTGACGGAAACTGATATTTTCTGTTGGCCCATTTGATGATAAATATTGTGTATGAATCTCGCTGGAAAATACGATTGTTAAAGACTAAAATCGATACCCCCAATTATGCCGTTAAAACTAGGTTTATCTCGTATCTGAAAATGAATAAAATCACCGTAAATTATATACATACTGGATTGATGCGTTTGAGGGATTAAATCGAAGACGACTCGACGAAATTTAACCCCATGTAAAATTCTAATGATTTCTGTTCTGTAACTGTGATGATAATTAGATTGGAATGCGACTCTGGACTATAGTCCAGAGCGATTCTGTCTATCGTGTACTGTACCAAAATGTGCATCACTGTGTTTCCTGAAGTCGTAGGTTACGGAACTATGCAGTAGATTAAAGATAATTCTATTAGCTAAACAAAACAAGTGGTTCCATTCCGTTTCATCGCCATTTGCTATTTTAAACTGTAAATAAAAGGGCAGAACGTATATCTGTCCAGAACAGATCCAGAAGTGATATACTGATATTAAACTGTGTATAACTTTCAACCTACAGATGCGATTGAGAATCCTTCTATTGAATTGAATACTCTATTGAAAACCCTAGATTTCATTCAACTGTAACATCGCTAAATTCTGAGCCCAACTGGGTGCAATTCGTGTCGCGAAACGGACGTTCAGTTCTGAAACTGAATTTCCAGCCGCGAGCGCTTAAAATGAAACTGCTATATCTTGAAAACCGGAATCCCGATTGAACTGAAACAAATTTTGATGAATTTCTGACTGAGTGTTCTATTCATCTTACTTGTATCATTTTGCTGCATTCTCAACATATTAATGTATGCAATTTATGTAAGTTAATGACATGCATGTTGATTCATAACATACAAAGCTTATTGGTAGCATACATACATATATCATACCCTTGCCATATACTCAGTGTTAGTGCGTGTGGACATTGCATTATCGTGCGTGATAGATGTTGGTTTAGGAGTGACGAGTACACCAATGGAAAGTGAATATTCATGACAGTGATTGATACAGTGAACAGTGACAAAACCGTGCCATTGGTATACTTGTACACGACTAGACCAAGATCATAAATGGTGTAACCTGGGGAAAAAGGGGAAATCAAAGTGGAAAGAGCATCGTATTTAGCGGGACCGTGTTTTAGAGGATGATCATTCGAACAGTGATACTGATACATGTAGGGTAGGATCTAGCGATCCGGCTGACAGGGTTATGTCCCGGGCATGTGGGCCGTTGTCTCGGGTATGTACGAGACTCCTGTTAAACATGATCCTCCTTCCACTATGCGATTTCAAACATGACCTAGAGACCGATAGGGACACATAACATATTCTGCATCATATAGTGACACAGTGATTACTTGCATTGTTCTTACATCAGTATTACCTCATATACCTGTTTCATCTTATTACAATAATATTGTTATTGTGTCGCTCTGACGACCTGAGTATGCATGCTCAGATTCCACGGGAGGACCAGCACAGGAGACGGATCTACCCTTCGAGTTCACGGAGATATAGTTTGGTGTACCTTCTTCATTTACTGCTTTCCATAAAAGTGATCGTGAGATTGAACTTGGTTAGTAATTGTTCTTGTTATCTGTAATTTGTGAACATTGGAATTTTAATGTAATAAATTAGTGATGTGATTCCTTTAATACTGTGCTTTATTTATTGATTACCATGTAATGCTAGAAGCCGAAGTGTGACTACGGCGGGATGATTCCTTGACCGCAGGAGCATGGCTGGCCTAGTCATCCCTCGTTTTCCGTATTTTGGGAAGTGGGGCGTGACACGAATGAAGTAGAAATGGAGTACTCTCTGATGCTCGGTTTCAAGTCCTCGAACAACGCTGCAGAGTACGAGGCCTTCCTGGCCGGACTGCGCATGGCCGCCGGCTAGGGCTGAAGATAATTCGAATCCGCAGCGACTCGGCCCTTGTTGTCGGGCAAGTGACCGGCCGCTTTGAAGCTCGGGAGCCTCTGATGGTGAAATACCTGGACGAGGTGAGGAAACTCCGGAGAAATGATTGATACGAAAAAGTGTGTGTTTGTAGTGTAACCGCAATCAGAACAGTGTCGCGCGTAGCTAGACCGAGGTGAGTACGGGTCGTCCTCAGGGAAACGTGGAACCTTTTAATTTTACTTTAGATGTGTTGACAAAGAGAGGAGGAATAAAGAATTTTTGTGAAAAGTTTCTAGATCTACTTTAAGTAAGAGTGCAAAAATATAGATCTAGATTATTTTAGAGATGTAGATAATATAATAAGAGGGCTTGTAGGGTTCGTTAGGATTTAGTAGTTATGGACGATTAATTAAAAGTTACCCTTTTATCCTTTAATAGATTTATAACTAGAACGACGGTGATGCGTGTAGATTAGGGTTTCTGGAGGGAAAAGGAATCCCACTCTTAACTCTTATCTCAACACGGAACTCCGTTCATATCTAGCCTTTACCAAAACAATCATTAATCTAATCTCTAATCGCGGTCGGAACTAACAAAGAATTGCTAGCGTGCCCGATTAGGATGTTAATGATTCTTTTGATAAAGTTCATAAACTTTATAGGACTTAAAAAGGGTTTAGAGATGTTCATCGTGCATTAGCCTACCCTAATCCTACGAACCCTAACAAGCGGAGAATTACTCGCGCATGTTGGGAGAAGAAGATGAAAAGACAGAGAGGGAAAACATAATGTAAAATACAAAAGAATTAAATAAAATAACTACCTTTATTAATCAACTTGAACAATCTACACTTTATTCCTTAGAAAATGATTACAAAACTAGTTGCTTCTTGATCTCTTCCAAGGAGGTAGATGAACCGTTGATGATCAGCCTGGATGCGTGAGCCGTCTGGGACTTCGTGATCGCGTCGGCTTGATAACTTTGCCAAGAGGCTCTCGGTACCATTTTATAGTGCAAAACCAGAATCTTCTTGTTGAAAACTTGGTAAAATATAGGTTTGATTCACCCCAAAAAATCTTGTCTTCCAACTCCTTAAGATTGCGGCGGATCCGCGGCCCAAGTGGTGGTTTGGCCGCGGATCCGCGCTCAATGGTGAGGATCTCTTCATCAAAATTCTTGGGCTTGCTTCTTGTGACATGTGGCAATCCTAGACACCTTTAGAATTCAGAAATCTTCTCTCGGTTGCTTCCAGACTTGGTCTCCAAGTTTTGCTTCTTAATTTGGCAAGTTTTCTTCAACAAATTGATTTGTTTGATAAATTCTGCATAACAACTTAGAAAATTCTACACAATAATCTCAAATAATATTTAGTAGGCTTATTTCTACTAGGATTTGGTCAATAGATTTATTTGCATACATTTTCCTACCAAATACTAATTAAAATATATTAACACATGGAAAATGGTGCTTTTACACATAAACCCTCATATGTATAATATATTATAATAAAGTCCTTTTTTAATATGAAAATGGTAGGAAAATTGTAATACAAATGTGCAGTTTTATCAACTGAACAAGAAACTTCGAAGAAGTCCAAGTAGAACAAATACCCAGGCAGCTGAATGCCCAAGCCGAAGCCTTGAGCAAGCCGGCTTCATCATACTCAGCCAACAATAAGCGGTCCATCCTCTTCGAAACCTTGCCTCAGCCCAGTGTGGAAGACGGAGCAGCCGCGCTCCACGTGTATACGGCGCAAGAAGGCGACCAAGATTGGAGGAAGCCCCTCGTGGAATTCCTGAAGGACGGTGCGCTCCCGGATGACCGGGGGCCCGCCCGTCGCCTCCGGGCCAAACCCGTTGTTTACCGCCAAAAGACGCGACAGAGACGCGGTAAACGTATTGCCTGAATTTGGGGGCAGATGCTATTTGGTGCTATCTGTCCACCTCTTCGAAGACGCCAAGTTGATTTATGGCATCGTGTATCGAAGGTTTAAACGGATGCGGCCGATGTAGCAGACTTCATCAGATTCTCCCTCGTTTGAGGGGTTTTTTTTATTGTGGGGACGCTCTTCCCTGTAGGCACAAGCCCATGCAGTTAATTACGCTACCGCATCGCGGTAACAACTTTCTCCTTCTCTAGATGGTCACTTCGTGTCGTGGGTGTTTGTTTTGTTTGTGGTTGCCCATGGATTGTATACGGAGACTAATTTATGTTGTCGCCCGTAGGATGTGGATTAGTCCAAATCCGTATTTTCTTAGATTTGGTTCTGGGGTTTTGGTTTAAGGATACGTTAGCCTTGTTTGAGACTAAGATCAACTTAAACGTTTGTTAAGGACACGTTAGTCTAATTTGAGACTAAGATCGACTTAACGGGATCGTTTAGATCCAACAAGAGAGCATTTGGACTCTATTGTTTAGTTTAGAGACATTGCGGTCGATTGCCAGTTTAAGGACATAGTGGTCCATGGAATGTATGGCCATCGGGACCCGTCACCTCTCTGACGACGTTGAAGGATTACAACGACAGATATCAGAGGAGTTCAGAGATGTACCCTTGAACCAAAGTTGGTTGGGAGATTTATAGCCCAATATGGGACTAAAGCCCGTTTGAAGGTTTATGAGCATATGGGCTCAGTTGATATGAGTTGAACATTTTATTGTTCTGGCTGTTGAGCTTTTATTTGGGCTTGGCCATTTTATAATGCATAGCATCGGGCTCCGTAGTTAAATGCATAGCATTTATATTTGGCCTGTTAGGCCTTTATTTGGGCGCTGTCCCTTTTTTAATATTGCGCAACATTTAAATTTGGCCTGTTAAGCCTTTTAATTGGGCTCTGCCCTTTCTTAATAATGCACAACATTTAATGGTTAGACAGTGCGCCACGTGGCCTGTCAGGCGCTTTGCGCCAATTAAAGAGCGCAAGGCGCTAGCGCATATGGAGGAGACACGTGTCACGCTTTGCTGAGCGCAAGTCTGTTAGCGCAGTGCGCTGTGCTATTGCGCTGCTAACACGTGGCACGCTCTGGTGCAGTGCGCCATTCCAAGAGCGCAACGCTCTGTTTTTAGGAGCACAAAGCGCAGATCATTCTGTGGTTGACACGTGGCGCATTCTGGCGCAGTGCGCCAATCCAAGGAGCGCAATGGCGCAATTCAAAAGTGCAAGGCACTGTACAAGTTTCTCTTGTTCTAAAGAGGTTCTACCTCAGGATTAAAGAACCAATGGTTCTGATTCTCATCAAAAGGCAATGTCTTTATATAGATCAAATGATCTAGGAATGAAGTAAATTACTTCTTTTTTTTAATCTTTTAGATCTTCTTGATCTTTTTTTCTTTTTTGTAGTGAAGATCTTGATCTTGTTCTTAGATCTTTGATCTTTTTAGAAGAAATTCTTCTTTTAATGAGATGTTTTTATCTCTGTTCTTCCAAAAATCAAATTCTTTACCTTTAAAGATGAAGAAGATGATCTTCTTTCTTCAAAGGCTTGCCTTTCAAATTTTTTAGAGAGTTTTCTCTTTTCTGTCTTTCTGTATCTATCTGAGACTTGGAGTCTAGGGGCCTTTATATAGGGCCAATTGGTTTGTTAGGTTAGTTACAGAGATCTTTCTTTGATTGATCTGGGGTTATTTCCCCACCGTTGGATCTTTGATCCTAAGACCTCTATTTTACAGAAGACAATCTTTTTATTTTAATAAGATTGGAAAGATCTTTCTAGAATTTTAATTCTGATTAATTAAATAATTTATTATTTAAATTTTAGTGCTAGCGTAGTTGGCGCAAGCGCACCTACGCAGAGCGCAGCGCAACTGCGCCAGCGCACTTGCGCTTGACACGTGTCGCGCAGCACAACTGCGCTAGCGCACTTGCGCTTGACACGTGTCGCGCAGCGCAACTGCGCGCTTGACACGTGTCGCGCAGCACAGAGCGCAGCGCAACTGCGCTAGCCCAATTGCGCTTGACACGTGTCGCGCAGCGCAGCGCAACTGCGCTAGCGCACCATTGTTTGACACGTGGCGCACAACGCAGAGCGCAGGTTATCTAAAGCGTTGCTTCCTTTCAAATTTGAATTTTTAAAACAGAGCCTTGCTCTGATTGGGGGTGCGCTGCCTTGGGATTTTGAACAGAGCTTTGCTCTGATTGGGGGAAACAGAAGCGTTGTTTCATTTCCCGTCTTGGAATTTGAACAGATCTTTGCTCTGATTGGGGGAAAAAAATGCCCCCCCACCATTGCGCTTACGTGGCCCCAAACGTGAGCGCAGTGGTGGCAGAATTCCAACCGTTGCGCCAACTTTGGAAGTTGAAACGGCTCTCAATGCCTATAAATAGGACCTTTGGTCCCTTTGATGATTTTCATCTCCTCCTTGAGAATTTTATCCAGAGCCTTGCTCTCGTTTTCAAGAACTTTTAAGAGTTAGAACTCTGGAGAATTTTTAGGTAAGAATTAAATTAGATTAGATTAAATTAATTTTAAGAGCCTTGCTCTTAATAGATCCCTGATCTAAAGAAAACCCATTTAGGGTTTCACTAGCAGAGCTTTGCTCTATAGGTCTGAAGGGATCTAAAGGGATCTAAAGGGGACTAAAGAGAACCCTATTAGGGTTCCATTAATAGAGCTCTGCTCTCTAAAAGGATTTTTCTTGTGTTTTCTTAATTCATTAATGGAGCTTTGCTCCTTCCAAATCATATAGAAGAACTCTTAAGAGTTTTTCATGGATCTTGGAGGTTAAAGATGGCATTTTATTTTTTGATGAATTATATCATCTTGCTTAATCAGTCTGTCTGCTAATTTTGCTGATTTTCTTTTACAGGATTAATGGACACCAACATGTATGACCTTGATGAGATCATCTCTTACGGAGACATCCGCCGACTCGGCCGTCCTCAGAATCGAGAATTTACAAACGCCGAGTGTGCCGAAATTATGAGTCGCTTCGACGCATACAACGGTCAACTGCTTCCTCGACGCTCCCCTCTCCTGAAGCTTATTGTGGGAGCAATTTGGGAAACGCTTCCCCTATTCTGTACTGGTGTGCCTCTCAGGGCATTAGATGCCGCCGAGGATAAGGTGCACTCGGTGTATCTTATGAACCTAATCTCCAAGAGACGGCGAGACAATCTTGTCGATCTCTTGCACCAGGCTTTTCAACAGTCTGCCATTCTTGCTGCCTATCGGAGGGTGGAGGACATCAGTGGGGACCCCGACGCCCGTGCTCACGAAAGTAAGCACACTAGGATGGTTCGCCAGGCTTGGAAAGTCTTGGACAAGGTCACTTTCGAGTTCCTCAATCCATGCCCCGGGTCTGAGGTTTTGCCATTGTAATCATCTTGATAATGCTGCTTTTGTTTATTGTCTTTTTTGATGTAAAAATTTTCCGAGTATGAATGACAAATCTTTTGCCTCCTTCCTTTTATTTTCTGCTCATTTATTGGCATATTCCTTAAGTAAGCGTAGCCTGTAGGTGATATAGAACATTCCGTTTTGAATATTTCGAGGATAGTGATGGCTTAGGAAGCAGGTTCAGATCTGCTACCTAAGGCTTTTCAACTTTATGAGCCGTAAGGGTCTCATAAAGACTTTTCTCCCTACGAGTCGAGAGGATCTCGTAGGTGTATTTTCTCCTTAGGGGTCATAAGGACTCCTAAGTGCATTTTCTCTTGAGAGTCGTAAGGATCTCACTAGAGAATTTTCCCTCTTACAAGTCGAGAGAACTCGTAAGTGGTTGTTTCCTTCCTTGTCGGGATTCGACTTCGGAAAGTGTGGTCCGTGAATAGTATGCAAGAGTCCATTTTGGACCGACTTGCAGGGCCCCAGTGCTTAGGAAACAGGTTTCTCAATCCCCGCTGCCTAAGGCTTTTCCTCACGAGTCGAGACGAATCGAGCATTTCTCGCAAGAATATCCTAACGTCATAGTTAACCTCTGCTCTTTATGACAAAGGTCAGTTAGGGTTTGTGGTACTAGGGTTTTGTCCATCGTACCGTAGCGTTGGCTGATGTATTCCTCGATAGGCAATCTTGCTTGTTCGAGTAGCCTTGCGACTGTCGTGTCCCTGATCCCTTCGGGGGCTGGACAAGACATCTTCAAGCAATCCTCCTAGGTAGTTTAACTGTCGGAAGAGCAAGCGTTAGGAATTTTGCCATGCCGCTTTTTACTTGAGATTAGGCTCATTTTGGAGAGCCCCGATGAGTCATAACCACTCCGCGCTGGTGTGGGATGATCTCCGATAGTCTTTCAGGTTTTGTATGAGTTGCCGTCAAGACCCTGAAGCTAGGAATTTAGCCTTTGCTTCGTTTGCTGGCATTGCGTCTGCTGTATCGAGACGAATGTCGCGGTTGTCTTTAGGTTGCTGGTGAACCGTCGAGGTTTGGAACTAGGGATTTTGCCGTGGCTCCGTTGTTTGATTGTCGCGTCTGAATTCTGCTGGAAGAAAAACGCTGTGGTGACATCTCATCTGCTGTATCGAGACGAATGTCGAGGTGGTGACCACTCCATGTGGGATGATCTCCAGTAGTCTTTCAGGTTTTATATGAGTTACCGTCAAGACCCAGAAGCTAGTAATTTGGCCTTCGCTTCGTTTGCCTTGGCGTGTCCGAATCCTGTTGGAGGAAGGACGCTGTAGTGACATATCGTCTGCTGTATCGAGACGAATGTCGCAGTTGTCTCTAGGTTGCTGGTGAACCGTCGAGGTTTGGAACTAGGGATTTTGCCGTGGCTCTTTTTGGTTATGTTGCGTCTACTGTATTGAGATGAATGCTGAGGTGGAGTTGGGATTTTGCCATCACTCCGCTTTGTTTTGACCGTGAGGTCTTTTGTTGACGCTGTATCTACATCCCGCTGGACTGCGAAGGAACGCCGTTATTGACATTGCGTCTGCTGTAATGAGACGAATGCTGAGGTGGAACTGGGATTTTGCCATCACTCCGCTTTGTTTCGACCGTGAAGTCTTTCGTTGACGTTGCATCTGCATCCTGTTGGACTGCGAAGGAACGCCGTCATTGACATTGCGTCTGGTGTAACAAGACGAATGCTGAGGTGGAGTTGGAATTTTGCCGTCACTCCACTTTGTTTCGACCATGGGGTCTTTCGTTGACGTTGCATCTATATCCTGCTGGACTGCGAAGAAACACCGTTGTTGACATTGCGTCTGCTGTAACGAGACGAATGTTGAGGTAGAGTTGGGATTTTGCCGTGGCTCCAGGGTTGATTGCAGCGTCTGAATCCTGCTGGAATGGTGAGGAACGCTGTTGATGATCTCTAGGCTATCCTTGAACCGTCGAGATTTTGGCTTCGTTTTCTGATGGAGTCTGTTGGGAAGGTATGGTTCTCTCTTTGTTTGTGCCCCTGGATTGTATACAGGGATCGATGTGATCTCACCTGTAGGGCATAAATTTCATTCATTTTTTTTTATTTCTTTCCGCGATGCTCTATCATTTTAGCTTTTATATCGCGAAGGTCGCGATTGCCCAATCATTTCGGCTGTTTTTCGTGGTGCTCAATCATTTCGGCTATTTTGCATGCATACATTTTTTTTACTTGTTGATTTTTATTTGCAAGTTGCCCCATCATTTCGGCTATTTCGTATGCATGTGTGGCTTGCTAGCTTTTCGCTGTAAACTTAGGATTAAACGTCGATTTCGGCATCAGCACCGCTACAACTGGGATATTGCCAGGAGCGAATCATCATTTGCCTCTGTCGATGTCGAACAAAGGTGGCTTAGCAAACAGGGTTAGGGTCCTGTCGACCAAGGCTTTTGACTTCATGAGCCGTAAGGGTCTCACAAAGGTGTTTCTCCCTGCGAGTCGTGAGGATCTCGTAGGTGTGTTTTCTCCATAGGGATCGTGAGGATTCCTAAGTGCATGATATCTTATAAGTCGTAAGGATCTTACAAGAGTGCTTTCTCCTTATAAGTCGAGAGGACTTACAAGGGTTGTTCACCATGCGAACATATCCCTAGTCACGGGTGGGACTTGGTTATGGAAATGTTTATTCGTGCCTGTGGATTGTATACAGGGGTCAGTATTGAGCCGCTTGTAGGGCAGTATCGGAGGTTGTGGGGGTTGCTTAAGAACAGGTTCATGTCTCTGTAACTTAAGACTTTCAAATCTTATGAGCCGTGAGGGTCCCATAAGAGAGTTCTCCTTACGAGTCGTGAGGATCTCGCAAGTGTAATTTCTCCTTAGGAATCGTGAGGATTCCTAAGTCTATTACTCCCTTGTGAGTCGTAAGGATCTCATACGGGTGGTTTCTCCTAAGGTCGAGAGGACCCTGTGAGTGTCTTTTAACGAGACTGCGCCCTTTCGGGTTTTCACAAACACTCGCCGGTAGCCCTGCTGTTTTTACTCACGGAGACCTTTCAGGTTTTCATCCGTGCCCATTTTGCTTATGGACATACTGTTTTCTTTTTTTTTCTTCTTTTTCTCTTCTCTTTTTTTATTTATATATAATGAGGTTGCGCCCTTTCGGGTTTTCACAAACACTCGCCGGTAGCCCTGCTGTTTTTACTCACGGAGCCCTTTTGGGTTTTCATCCGTGCCCATTTTGCTTATGGACATACCGTTTTTATTTTTATTTTTTTTATTTTTTTTATATCAGCTTCGGGAGGCTGCGATCCGCCGTAGCTTCTCGACATCTCGGTCAATAGTTATTTTTTAGGACATAGTAGTCCGTCATTAGTTTAAGGACGTTTCGGTCCGCCATTACCGTATTTGAAGCGGATTTTTAGTTTACGGACTTTTCGGTCCATGGGGCTTTCCCTATGAATGAGCATGATGCCCCCGGCATATCCATCTTTCTCGGAGCATGTGGTTGTAGCGGGCTCACCTTCCAGTTTTCGGACAGCGCGAACTTGCCCTGTTGGTGTTGGTCTTCAACCCAGTTTTTGAAGACGTAGCAGTTTTCGATTGGATGACCCAATACTTGGTGGTAGGGACAGTAATTAGAATTGTTGGCATCATTCGATCGTAGCTGGTGTTACAGCTCCGGTAGAGTGATAAGCCTGTTACGCACTGCTAGTTCGAACAACCTTCTTGTTTCATCCTGGGGAAATAAGTAAGGACGTTTCAACTTCTCATAGAAGGGTTGCCGCTTGTTGCTTTGGCGAACAACCGGGCTAGGGCCACTCGATTGTTGTTGAGCGTTGGGGACAAAGGCCATTTTTTCCTTCCCTTTATCCTTTTTGTTCGATCCCTTGTTTACGGGTCCGAAATTCTTTCCGGGTAGCGTGCAATTGCACGGCTGAATGTTCTCGCAACTCCTCAATTCTTTCATTTCAGAGATGGAAGAGAGGGCCGAGGGCTACTTTTTCGTCGGAATCGCTCCCGAAGGTGAGAACTCGCGATCCCTTGGGATCAACCCTATGACAACTGCCGGCGATTCTTTTACGCTCATCTGTCGCATTTTTCCGCTGTCTACGAGCTTCGCGCTTTGTCCTGTTGAAGTGTTGCCTGTGAGCGACATACCCTTGCCACCAACACTTAAAGGAGTTGCAGTCTTCAGTAGGATGTGCGATCTTCTGATGATATAAGCAGAAGTTAGGATGTACGTCCGCTTCATTAAGATGTATACCGCCAGGAGAATTTTCTCTGAAAGAGGGCAGCTTCATCCCCATCGATATGGCTTTGGCGAATCGTTTCCTTGTCTTGATCCTGCTTTTGTTTGCGGCGGATGTACTTTGATCTGGTGGGAGTGTTTCGACTTTTTTGTCCAGTCGCCGGCGTCTGGCCTTTTCAAATATGGCCATCTCACGTTCCCGATCGGCTTTACTTTTTAGATGAATTTCACTCAGGAAGGCGTCGATCATTTCGTCTGACGGCCATAGAAGTTCTGGTTCAGGACCTGTCTCCAGTTTCTCTGTGTAAGGAAAGCCTTCATTGTTTATCGATGAGTGAGAGATCACATGGCAACTTGCTACGTAACCTTCAGATTCATCCGACGACTCTTCTCCATTGTCATCATCTTTGTCCTCAAGGACGTGGCTGAGAAATTCTTGGAGTATGATTGGAGTCCGCGCCTTCTGGTTGTACTTGTCCAGCGCGTCAATCTGCTTTTGTAGGTCCGTACGCTTGTCGCCAGGCTTCACGGGCATTTTGGATTTTTTCTGCATTTTCGAAGATTTCGACGGCTGGGTGTGAACGCTTTGGTTATCGCCACCAATCTTTGGAGTTGGGCGCGGCTTCAGTATCCCTTCGATAATCTGGGGTTCCAGCGGGTTCTTCGACCTAATCATCGGGCATGTTTGGAGGTCATTCAGCATCTTTTTG
This sequence comes from Agapanthus africanus, assembly GCA_030015575.1. Classification (NCBI taxonomy): domain Eukaryota; kingdom Viridiplantae; phylum Streptophyta; class Magnoliopsida; order Asparagales; family Amaryllidaceae; genus Agapanthus; species Agapanthus africanus. The sequence continues at coordinate 49,490,522 of JASDDO010000008.1, read as the reverse complement.
TTTTTGGCCGAAAGGACCACCTCCCACAGGGCCTCTTCAACAAAAGAGCTCGATGCCCTCGACGTGTCCACCTTTTTAGGAGCATGAGGTTGCGGCGGGTTCACCTTCCAGTTTTTGGATAACGCGAACTTGCCTTGTTGGTATTGGTCCTCGACCCATCCCTTAAAGACGAAGCAATCTTCGATTGGATGGCTTACCGCTTGGTGGTAAGGGCGGTAATTAAGGTCGTTGACATCGCCTGATTGCAATGGACGTTTTGGACTCGGCAGATTAATAAGTCTGTTGCGCACTGCCAGCTCGAACAGTCTCCTCGTTTTATCCTGAGGAAACGAGTAAGGACGTCCTAATCTTTCCTCAAGGGATGGGCGTGGACGCATATTGCTTTGGCGAACAGTCGGCTTTGAGTTGCTCGGCTTTTGTTGAGTATTGGCGACGAAAGTTGCTTGTCCTTTTCCCTTTTCATTCCGAGGATCCGTCTTTGAAGGAGATGGTCTATGACCCATCTGATCCATTTGGGCCAACTTGTCAATCAAGGCCTGGAAAGTAGTTGGCTTGAAGAACATTATGAACTGGGAGATGGCCGCTTGAAGGTCAAGAGTGCCCATGAACATGCCCACCGCCGGCGCTTCTTCGATCCGCTGTTCGCATTTCGACCACAGATTCCGCCATCGTATTGCGTATTAAACCCATGTTTCGCCTGGCCTTACTCTGGCGTTGATCAATGCGGTGATCGGGGTGCGCTCGCTGGCGCTTGCAAATCTTTGTGTAAACAGCAGCTCCATCTCCGCAAATGTTTTGACAGAGCGTTAGGCAGCTCCGAATACCATTCGAAGGCCGCTTCCGCTAAGCTGCCGACGAATTGACGAAGCAACAGCTTATCGTCTCCTCCGACGTTGCCGCATAAAGCCCTGAATTGAGCGACATGCTGATGTGGATTCCCTGTCCCTTTATACACATGGAACTTAGGGATCGTATATCCCGGCGGGTAACTTATTTGGTCATACCAGCCCGGATAGGGTCGTCCAGTCTTGACAGCTTGGCCAGCCGCTTTATTCGCCTGGTGAGCTCGTATTTGCTGAGCTATATAATCATCGAGTGCGGCCTTGGAGAGGGTTTCCTCTTTGGCTGCTGAAAGTGCCGGAGGAGGATTAGATGTCTCCCCTCTATCGTCTTCGACAATGATCGGAGGGTCTTCAGCTGGAGGGTCCGGCTGTAGCATCATTCCTACCATGTCTTGGAAGAGAAGCGTCATTTGTTTTATGTTAGCCGCTTGTTCTGCTGCTTCTCTGTCCTTCTTTTCGAAGACTCTGCGTAGGAAGTCAGCGTCAGTTTCTTGTTCGTGACGCTGTTCTGATGATGCCTCCGGGCTTTCTTTTGGCCCGGTAAGTGCGGCCATTGTAGTCAGCATCTCCTGAAGTTTCTGCTGCTGCTGTTGGGCTTTGGTCATGGATCGAGTGAGCGGTCGGTGACCCGTTGAAGCACGGCTTTCCTCCTTTCCGGAAGCCATATAAACAGTATGGACCACCATGCCCCCAGACTTGGGGCGTTTGGTCTCGATGCCTATGACATTTGTCGCAGACACGGGGATCTTCTCCGGCCTTCTCTTTTTATGAGCGGTCGAAGTTGAGGGGGCCGTTGCGGTGGGCACCCAGATAGCTTTTGTCCTTTGTGGCTTGGCAGGATGATTCTCTTCCTGCTGAACCTTCAGCCTCTTTTGTTGGCGGGAGAAATTTCGATCAATCATCGAGTCTTGGACTTGGCGCCAGACCTTGTAGATTTTTGAGGATAGACGCTGATGGGACTGTTCTGGCTTGGCTTCCGCAACATTCTCCACCGGAGGAGGGGATCTTTTCAGTACGGCGGTAGGAGAATTCCTACGCACCTTATTTAGCAGCTCAAAGTTGTTCCCAGTTGGAACAGCAGCATTAATTTCCGCCGTCGGGGCTGGTGGAGTTAAACCAGAAGGGGAGTTGCCTCCTGACTTCCTCACCCGGCGCCAGTGGCGACGTCGAGCATGTCGAGCTGATGGAGTTGGCTCAGTGACGGGGATGGCCTTGTCTTGCCCCCTGTTCAAGTGAGGGGCCGTTGTCGGTGTCAGCTTATTAAAGACTGATGTCTTCTGAGTAGCAGGAGCGGGAGTAGGAGTTGGGACAGTCTGTCTTTTAAAGACCGACCCCTTGGCAAGAGAAGCCGCCTTTACGCCTTCGGGAGCAGGGTTGGTTACTCTCTTCGGAATAACCTTCTCTGGGATTGCGGGCTTCTTCACGGGCCCACCTGAGCTTTGGCCCAGTTTGCTGAAAACTGAGGCATTGGGCTTGGGCGACACGTTGAGAGGGGTCGCGGTAGTTGTAAGCCGATCAAAGACCGACTTCTCGGGAGCATCTTGTGATGGTACAGGGGCGTTGAAGCTCGTGGGTGGGAGCATGATCCCGAAGAATAGTCCAGTGGTGGCTTGAGTCAACCGCTCCACTGGCATCTTGAAAAGGGAGGCCGCTTGGGGCCCGTAAGTCACTCCTCCGGACGGGACGGAGTGAGAGTTGCAGTTGCAGTTGGAACATTTCGTGCAAGTAGACGCCATTGATCTTTTGTTTTCTGCACAGAGCAAGACACCAAATCTAAGTATCTCGAATCCACAGGCAATCATAACAAACCGCAATTCGTTCGCGAACACGACACACGAAGTGTGGAGTGGAAAGAGGAAAAGGTCCCACCGGGCGTGCCAGAATCTGTTTACCGCCGAAAGACGCGACAGAGACGCGGTAAACGTCTTCCCTGAATTTGGGGGTAGATGCTATTTGGTGCTATCCGTCCACCTCTTCGAAGACGCCAAGTTGATTTATGACATCGTGTATCGAAGGTTTAAACGGATGCAGCCGATATAGCAGACTTCATCAGATTCCCCCTCGTTTGAGGGGGTTTTGATTGCGGGGACGCTCTTTCCTGCAGGCGCAAGCCCCTGCAGTTAATTACGCTACCGCATCGCGGTAACAACTTTCTCCCTCTCCAGATGGTCACTTCGTGTCGTGGGTGTTTGTTTTGTTTGTGGTTGCCCGTGGATTGTGTACGGAGACTAATTTATATTGTCGCCCGTAGGACGTGGATTAGTCCAAATCCGTATTTTCTTAGATTTGGTTTTGGGGTTTTGGTTTAAGGATACGTTAGCCTTGTTTGAGGCTAAGATCAACTTAAACGTTTGTTAAGGACACGTTAGTCTAATTTGATACTAAGATCGACTTAACGGAATCGTTTAGATCCAACAAGAGAGCATTTGGACTCTATTGTTTAGTTTAGAGACATTGCGGTCGATTGCCAGTTTAAGGACATGGTGGTCCATGGAATGTATGGCCGTCGGGAACCGTCACCTCTCTGATGACGTTGAAAGATTACAACGACAGATATCAGAGGAGTTCAGAGATGTACCCTTGAACCAAAGTTGGTTGGGAGATTTATAGTCCAATTTGGGACTAAAGCCCATTTGAAGGTTTATGAGCATATGGGCTCAGTTGATATGAGTTGAACATTTTATTGTTCTGGCTGTTGAGCGTTTATTTGGGCTTGGCCATTTTATAATGCATAGCATCGGGCTCCGTAGTTAAATGCATAGCATTTATATTTGGCCTGTTAGGCCTTTATTTGGGCTCTGCCCCTTTTTTAATAATGCACAGCATTTAAATTTGGCATGTTAGGCCTTTTAATTGGGCTCTGCCCTTTCTTAATAATGCACAGCATTTAATGGTTTGACAGTGCGCCACATGGCCTGTCAGGCGCTTTGCGCCAATTAAAGAGCGCAATGCGCTAGCGCATGTGGAGGAGACACGTGTCACGCTCTGCTGAGCGCATTTCTGTTAGCGCAGTGCGCTGCTGACACGTGGCGCGCTCTGGTGCAGTGCGCCATTCCAAGAGCGCAGCGCTCTGTTTTTTGGAGCGCAAAGTGCAGATCATTCTGTGGTTGACATGTGGCGCATTCTGGCATAGTGCGCCAATCCAAGGAGCGCAAGGGCGCAATTCAAAAGTGCAAGGCACTGTACAAGTTTCTCTTGTTCTAAAGAGGTTCTACCTCAGGATTTAAGAACCAATGGTTCTGATTCTCATCAAAAGGCAATGCCTTTATATAGATCAAATGATCTAGGAATGAAGTAAATTACTTCTTTTTTTTTAATCTTTTAGATCTTCTTCATCTTTTTTCATTTTTGTAGTGAAGATCTTGATCTTGTTCTTAGATTTTTGATCTTTTTAGAAGAAATTCTTCTTTTAATGAGATGTTTTTATCTCTGTTCTTCCAAAAATCAAATTATTTACCTTTAAAGATGAAGAAGATGATCTTCTTTCTTCAAAAGCTTGCCTTTCAAAATTTTTAGAGAGTTTTCACTTTTCTGTCTTTCTGTATCTATCTGAGACTTGGAGTCTAGGGGCTTTTATATAGGGCCAATTGGTTTGTTAGGTTAGTTACAGAGATCTTTCTCTGATTGATCTGGGGATATTTCCCCACCGTTGGATCTTTGATCCTAAGACCTCTGTTTTACAGAAAACAATCTTCTTATTTTAATAAGATTGGAAAGATCTTTCTAGAATTTTAATTCTGATTAATTAAATAATTTATTATTTAAATTTTAGTGCTGGTGCAGTTGGCGCAAGCGCATCTGCGCTTGACACGTGTCGCGCAGCGCAGAGCGCAGCGCAACTGCGCTGACACGTGTCGCGCAGCGCAACTGCTCTGGCGCACTACTGTTTGACACGTGGCGCAGAGCGCAAGTTATCTGAAGCGTTGCTTCTTTTAAAATTTGAATTTTTAAAACAGAGCCTTGCTCTGATTGGGGTGCGCTGCCTTGGGATTTTGAACAAAGTTTTGCTCTGATTGGGGGAAACAGAAGCGTTGCTTCATTTCCCGTCTTGGAATTTGAACAGAGCTTTGCTCTAATTGGGGGAAACACCCGCCACTTCTTCTGGAGCAGTGGAAATCTTTACAAAAAGTCCTTCACTCAACCCCTGCTCCGATGCGTTGATCCCCACGAAGCCGACTACGTCCTCCGGGAAATCCATGAAAGGGTGTTCCCCTCCAAAAGACGGCGAAGAAGCGGAGGACGTCTTGCCTGATATTCGGGGCAGATGCTATTTGGTTTTATCCGTCCACCTCTCCGAAAATGCCAAGTTGATTTATGGCACAATGTATCAGAGGTTTAGACGGATGCGGCCGATGTAGCAGACTTCGTCAGATTCCCCCTCGTTTGAGGGGTTTTTGATTGTGGGGACGCTCTTCCCTGCAAGCGCAAGCCCCTGCAGTTAATTACGCTTTCGCATCGCGGTAGCCACTTTCTCCTTCTCCAGGATTTCACTTCGTGGCCTGTGTGTTTGTTTTGTTTGTGGTTGCCCGTGGATTATATACGGAGACTATTTATTTCGTCGCCCGTAGAACGTGGATTAGTCCAAATCCGTATTTTCTTAGATTTGGGTTTTGGGTTTTGGTTTAAGGATACGTTAGCCATGTTTGAGGCTAAGATCAACTTGAACGTTTGTTAAGGATACGTTAGTCTGATTTGTGACTAAGATCGACTTAACGGGAAGAGCATTTAGGGGCTCTGTTGTTCAAGTTTAGGGACGTAGTGGTCCATTTAATATATGGCCGTTGGGACCCGTCACCTCTCTGACGACGTTGAAGGATTACAACGACAGGTGTCAGAGGAGTTCGGAGATGTACCCTTGAACCAAAGTTGATTGGGGGTCTTATAGTCCAATTTGGGACTAAAGTCTATTTGAATGTTTAAGGATACGTTAGCCATATTTGAGGCTAAGATCAACTTAAACGGGATCGCTTAGATCCGACAAAAGAGCATTTGAGGGCTCTATTGTTCCAGTTTAGAGACGTAGTGGTCCATCGCCAGTTTAGGGACATAGTGGTCCATGTTCCAGTTTAGGGATGTGGTGGTCCATTTCATTTATGGCCGTCGGGACCCGTCACCTCTCTGACGTCGTTGAAGGATTACAACGATAGGTGTCAGAGGAGTTCGGAGATGTACCCTCGAACCGGATGTAAATTGATTTAAAAGAGCAGCCGTGCTCAGTCAATTTAATTTAAGGACTTACGGCCAGGATTGGGCTAAGTCCAGTTAAAAATATTCAACGTTTTTATTTATCTTTGGCCTATTAGGCCTGTGCTAGGGCTTTGCCCCTTTTTAATAATGCACTGCATTTTTTGTTTGGGCTCTGCCCTTTAATAAATGATGCAGAGCATCTATTTTGTTTGGGCTCTGCACTTTTAATGCATAGCATTTTTATTTTGTTTGGGCTCTGCCCTTTTATAAATGATGCAGAGCATCAATTTTGTTTGGGCTCTGCCCTTTTATTGCATTGCAATTTATTTTGGCCTGCTAGGCCTTTTTGATTTAGGCCTGACCTTTCAGTAAACAATGCAGTGCATTTTTCAGGCGCTTTGCGCCAATCATTGAGCGCAAGCGCTTGTGGTGGTGACATGTGTCACACAAGCGCAGTGCACTGCGCCAGTGCGCTGCGCTTGCGCTGCTGACACGTGGCGCGCTCCGGTGAGTTGCGCCAATTTTAGAGAGCAATGCTCTATCTTAAAAGCGCATATCGCAAGTGGTTCATGTGCTGACACGTGGCGCTCTCTGGTGGCTTGCGCCAACCCAAGAGCGCAACAGTGCAGTTTTGCAAGTGTAAGGCACCGTTTCAAAATCTTAATCCAATTTTGGATTCAAGAAAAGAATCTTTAAGATTCCAGAACCAATGGTTCATAAAAAGTGTAAGGCACTATTATTATTTGTTTTTTATTGAAGATCATTGATCTTGTTCTTAGATCAATGATCAATTAGAAAAAATTCTTCTATTTTATAAAGGTTTTTACCTTTTTCTTCTTTTCAAGTTTCTTCAGAGTTGAAGTTCTTGATGATTCTCGATGTTGATGATGTTTTGAATTGGGGTCTAGGGGTCTTTATATAGTGCACATAGATTTGTTAAGTTTGTTAAAGAGATCATTCTCTGAGTGATTTAGGGAATTTTCCCTACCGTTGGATCTCTGATCCAAGGGCTTCTGTTTTACAGAACACAATCTTCTTGTTTTAACAAGAACAGAAGGATCTTTCAGAATTTTAATTCTGTTTGGCGCAAACGCCCCAGCGCGTGACATGTGTCACGCAGCGCAGAGCGCAGCGCAACTGCGCTGACATGTGTCGCGCAGCGCAGCGCTTGCGCAACTGAAGCGTTGCTTCCTTTATTTTTTGTTTTAAATAGAGCCTTGATCTGATTGGGCGCGCTGTCTTGAGTGCTGCGCCTGACGTATCAACTTCTGACACGTGGCGCGTTGTGTGCAGCGCACGGAATTTGAAACGTTGCTTCAAAATTTTGAATTTTTGAAATTCAAACAGAGCCTTGATCTGATTGGGGGAAACAAATGCCCCCCCAACCGTTGCGCTCACGTGGCGCGCACGTGAGTGCAGCGGTGGCAAGATCCTAGCCATTGGATCAACCGGTGAGGTGAAAGGGCACAAGCGTCTATAAATAAGACCCTTGGTCCTTAGAAAATTTTTACCATTTTCAAGATTTCATTTTCCAGAGCCTTGCTCTTGCTTAAGAATTTTAGAGCCTTGCTCTTGTTCCTTCCCAAGAACTTCAGAGTTCAGAACTTAGGATCTTTTTAGGTAAAATTAAATTAAATTAAGTTAAATTTAATTAACTGAGCCTTGCTCTTATAGATCTTTGATCTAAAGAAAACCTTTCTGGGGTTTTATCAACAGAGCCTTGCTATCAAAAGTCTATAGATCTACAGGGATCTTGTTTCATGGGTTTTAACCCATGAACAGAGCTTTGCTCACAGATCAAATGTAGATCTTTTTTGATCCAAAAATGGAGAACTTTTTTATAAGTCTTCATGGATTCTCTTCTTTTTTTTAAAGACCCCAAATTTTTAATCTTTAGGAGTTAAAATTTTCTTTTGATGAATCTCCCCATCATTATTATAGAGCTAAGCTCTTTTTAAAGAAATTTTATTCCCTTGAGACCAGAATCTGACAAATGTCACTCTGTGACAGAGCTTTGCTCTGAAAGAGGAGATTTTCTCCTTGTCTCTAGGGATTTTTATTAATAATGAGAATCTTCTCTTGGGGATTAACTGACAGTCTCATCCAATGATGGGGTTTGTCTTATTAACTGATGCACTGTCATCTAGATTTTGTGGGCCCCCTTTGGTCCCCCCTACTCTGCATTGCAGCGTAGTATCAAGTGTCAGGCTTTTAAAATTAAATTATGACACTGACGGTTGAATTTCGTTTTTCTTTGCAGGCAATCATGTTTGCTGATCTGTCTTTCCCATTTGTTCGCTCAGAGGGAGGATTTCCCCAGGCACCAGTGGACCGAGTAGTGCTCGCTCTCATCAAGGATCATGACCCCGAGCATAAGAGCCTTCACCTGTGGGGTAGGTGGTACAATGAGATAATCCAGGGTCGCCGAAGTTTCAGTTCTGCCACGCCGTCTGAGCCCATATCTTTGCTCCCTTACGCGGATGAACCCCCGGTGAAGTATGCCGTGGAGGTTAAAAATTGGAATCCAGATGACCTCCTCCAACACGCGATTGGTGCTATTCCCGTGCAGCCGCCGCCGGCGATAGATATTTTAGGGAGGCGAATCTGTCAGGGTGAAGCACGCCCTTGGGGACAGGCCTATAACATCGGATTGATGCCGCGACCGCCGGATATTTGCAGTGGGCCCGGTATATTTTGTCAGCGAAGAGGACTCATCTGATGAAGATTGGTTTGTATTCGGCCATCTATGTGTCGCTCTTCGAGTATCCCTCTCCTCCAACGTGGTGGGTTACGGCTTTTATTGAACAATGGAACATCCCTACCCACACCTTCCTGATGACGGACAGGGAAGTCTCTATCTCCTTGGAGGAGTTTGCTGAAGTCTCAGGCTTGCCGATGAGGGGGGAGCATTATGAGGAGCTGCTTCCTCCTGATGAATATGTCTTTGCCACCAAGCCGTTGGTGTTCAACCTGACGCCGGAGAACGCCATTCAGCACCAGTTTCCGGGCCTGGTGAAGGTGCTGGAGATCTATGAAGGGCTCTATTTGGAATCGGGCACCCGGGGAGTCAGTTTCGCAGACTTCATTGCCCTCTTCGTCCGACCGGAGTTTCTATCGGAACAGTGCGAGAAGTTCGCCAAGCTTGACGACCCTTTCGGCTTCGGCCTGGACCGTCGACCAACATCGGAGGGCGATCAAAAGGATTTTTATCTCCCCAGCACCGCCGTCACGCCCTTGTCAGAGATCGCCGTCCCTGGCATGGATGAGGAGACCTTTTTTGTCGGGTTCCTAGGATTGTGGCTGTGCAGCTTTGCGCTCCCCATGCACCCGCGCCACATGCGGTCATCTGTTTTCTACCCAGCGCATCGGATGGTGGCTGGTCTGCAGTTGACAGTAGGAATCGCCGGGCCGGCTCATCTTTATAATGGACTTAGCGTAGCGGTGGACGCTAATGAGCCTGGGGTGCAGCCCGCTAACTTCCCGATGCACTACTTCACCTCCTGGATGGAAATGCACGTGCACGGAGTGTTCGGCACCCATAAGATTCCTCCATTTTTTAAAAAGTGCATACTCCTGAGAGTTATGCGGCTGGTCAGCACCTCGATCGTGGGTGCGTCTCCGCGAGAAACTAGGGGGCTACTCCTTCGTCCACACATGGTCGGAGCGAAGGTTTCTTTCTTGGACAAGATTATAACCATAAGCTCAGAAACCACTAAGTCGGTGGTGCCGCTGCGCGATGATTTTAAGGACGGGGCCTCCATATTGAAATCCCGAGAGATCCTCCACCTCTATCCATTCGGCCGGGCTACCTGGTGTTCAGGAAGAATGAGATGGCGCTTTTCATGAGGTATAACCCTCACCGGTTCTCCCAACAATCCAGCTATCACCAGGGGATACCGCTGGAAGCCTTTTTGAAAGAGCCCATGGCCAGCCGGGAGGGGATAAGGAGTGCGATGCACCATTTCATGTTGCTTAACACGGGCTCTTATTTCTTCATCAGCGAGCCGAGCTGCGTCCCCAAAGTCCTCAACGCGTATGTGGCTTGGTACGCCCACGCAATGGGTCCGGTTATCCACATGGAGAAGCGCATGTTGATTGACCGGAAGGGTGCGCCTCCCGGTGGCGATCGCAAAGCTCCTTTGAAGCCAAGGACCCCGGTCATTCCTCCGCTGAGAGATGCCGGAGCCATGCCACAGCGCGTGTTGAGCCCTCTGCGTGGACCGCCACTCCATGGTACTGCGGATGTACCACCAGAGCCCCGTGCACCAGTGGATACGGTAGATGTGGTTTCGCCGGAGTCCGGCGTGGGCGCGGACATCGGGACCCGCCGCCCTAGGGTGCCTGCAAAGCGCAAGTCATTTTCGGGTGCACCCAAGGCTGGTGGGCAGAAGAGGAAGAAGAAGTCGCTCCTCTCTCTCGATGCTATCCTCGGTTTAGAGGAGCCTCAGGCCCTTCTTACCGAAGGTATAAGCGAGTACGGCAGCAATAAGGGCTTCTCGGTAGACCCGGCAGACACCGATCTGGCGGCCTCCATTGCGGCTTCTGAGCGATCAGCCAGACTTGAAGCATGGTTAGATAAACTCGCTCGAGCAGGTAATCATTAACTGCACTCTTCATCATTTTATGGCATTTCTATCATTATCCTCGACTAATGCGTTTCTCCCTTTTTTTTAACAGGTGTCACTACCGAAGAAGCCATCGCCGCTTCTTTGAAAACCTTCCAGGAGGAGGAAAATAAGCGCACTTTAACGGGTGTTGGTATGTATCGCCTTATTGAGTTTTTTATCCTCTTTTCTGATGGCCAACCTAACCTTCTTCTTTCGTTTCTTTACAGGGGCCGCGCCAGCTGATGCGGGGACTCTCTCCGGGCCTGAAACTAAAATTCCAGTCTCTTCGGAGCCGCCGCGAGAGCCTCGACTCGACAAGTCGACGAGGGATGCCTTGAAGGATTTGGAGGCATCCCTGTTTACGGACGAGGACGTCTCAATGAGGGAAGCCTTTGAGAGCTCCGTCTTGACGGCTCGAGAGGAGAGAAAGCGGCTAAGGCGCGAGGCGAAGGCACGCAGGGCTGCTTTGGCCGTAGGAGCGGGCCCAAGCACCATCCCTCGTGCTGATACCCCCTCAGAAGAGCCTCCGGTCGCCTTGTCCACTGCTCGCAGACAGGTGGCACGTGCAGTTCGAAGTGCTAACGATAAATCCTCTTCAGGTAATGTATCTTTCGAGATTTGTTTATAAGAATTGTAAACTTGTCAGTTCTTATATATCTTGTCTTGCAGGGCCAAGTCCAACCGAGGGGGAGGCGGAGACCGTCGAACCCAAGGGGCCAGAGGAAGAAGCACCGGTCGAACCCGAGCCGACGGTGGGCGACGTCGCTGGGGTTGCCGAGCCTGAGCTGGGGGCTGAGGGAGCTGTATCTGAGAAGGTCGTTGATGTCGAGCCTGAGATGGCGGCAAATGAGATGACCGCAATAATTGAGCCCGAGGCAGCGGCGGACGAGACGCCTGAGACCGGCGACCCCATGGTGATGGCGGATGAGGCAGTGGCGACAGCCGAGCCCGAAGAAGTAGCGGGTGAGACAGACATGACTCCTGAGGACGAGCCAGCCGCTCTTTCTCAAGAGTCTGACAATGCTCCGATCATTGCTCTCCCTGCTTACGGTCCTCCGCCGTCTCCTGGCCTCACGAGTACGACGACGGCCCCCGTAGAGTCTGGGGATGGAGCTACGGGTGGTGGACTTATGTCGATGGAGGAGGGAGATGCTTCCGTCTCGGCTGGAGGCTCATCAAGTAAATTTCTGATTACTGTCCCTTTTTTTTATCTTGCAATCTTTCCTGACAGGTTTATCCTTGTTTTTAACGCAGGTGCGGCCAGTACCGATGCTCCATTGCTCGAGGGAGCGCAGTCAACTACTGCCTTGGCGGTGGTCACCTCTCAGCCCTCCCTTGTACCATCAAAGATGTTGAAAGGTATGGGTTTGCAACTTATTAGTTTTATCTTTCAGATGCATAATTTATGTACTAAAGTCATACTGTTGTGTCTTTTCAGGAGTGCTTTTTGACGATCTCTATCAGGTGTTACTCCCACACTTCTCCTTCCCATCTGAACTCGCTTCTTCCTCTGGTGGCGCCGGTGAGTATAGTTTCCAACTGATATCTTTCTTTTTCAGCAATGGAATTATTTCTAACTTTCCCTCGTCCTGATTGCAGTGCTATAAATCGAAGGAGGGGATGAAGGATCGGCCGCGCCACCGGCCTTTCCGGCCTTGCCACCTGCTGCAGCTGGTATAGCAAACTATCGCATTGATGACCCTTTTTTTTGTATTTCTTGAACTGTCATCTAATCGTATCTTGTTTTTTCAGCTGTCGTTCCGATCTCGGCGCCTTTCGAGTCTCGTGTCACAATGCCGGCAGGCCCTTTCTTGAGACGTCCGTCCTTGAAAGGCGCCGCGAATAGTCTGCGCATGTTGAGCGACTACATTGAGGAACTCGACGTCGAGACTCCTACGTCTGCCGCAGATTTTGCTACGGCGGTTAACCCAATGCTGGTGATACTCATAAACTTCCATAACGAGGGAATCGTCGCGTCTTGGGTTAATCACTGCAGGGAGATCGAGGCTCGCCTGCATCAACTGGAGTTCATGTGCCCTGCTCCCGAGGCCTTAGCCGCAAGCCATCAAAGAGCAGCGTGGATTGAGCAGAGTGCTTCTTACTTCCGCTATCTCGAACAAGAAGTTACTTCAAGGCGTAAGGAGCGCGGCGAGACTTCGAGCAAATCTGCCCAACTGCATGCTCGGGTGGAGGCGAACACTGCACGGCTGAAGGTTATCTTTGAAGGCCTTCTGCAATGCCTCTCCGAAGGGTTAACACTGAGGCAACAGCTTGACGTCGTCGAGCGGGATGCACCTAATCAGGAGGCAGCCCAGCAGGCAGCTGAGGAGCAACTCTCATCCTACTTGCAGCAGCGGGCCCAGGTGGAAGCGGAAGTGGCCGCGACAACCACTCAGGAGGAGGCGCTGAAGGAAGTGCGAGAGCAGCTCATGGATTTATTAAAGACACTTCCTTCTCAGTAGCTACTTTTTGTATCATTTGTACTTGTAAATAAAAATGTATATTTTTTTTTCTATTCTTTAACACAATGTATCTTGTACTCAATCAAGTTTACGAATAAAAAGATATACATTCCTTGTAATGTCTTGTGTCATTTCTCTGCTTTTTTCTTTCTTTTATTATCAGCATGCTACTTTAATAAACATGGTTGACAGCTAATAGAGCCAGCATCCTGTATTGGCTTCTTCAAAAGGCAGCGATGGCTTAGGCCGCAGGTTCAGATCTGCTGCCTAAGACTCTTCAACTTTATGAGCCGTGAGGGTCTCATAAAGACTTTTATCCCTACGGATCGAGAGGATCTCATAAGTGTATTTTCTCCTTAGGAATCGTGAGGATTCCTAAGTGCATTTTCTCTTATAAGTCGTAAGGATCTTATAAGAGAATTTTCCCTCTTATGAGTCGAGAGGACCCGTAAGCGGTTGTTTCCCTCCTTATCGAAATTCGAGTTTGGAGAGTGAGACCCGTGGATAGTATGCAAGAGACCGTTTTGGGCCAACCTGTAGGGTCCCGGTGCTTAGGGAACAAGTTTTTTAATCCTTACCGCCTAAGGCTTTATCTTACGAGTCGAGCCGCATCGAGAAGTTCTCGCAAAGACATCAATTTCTTCACAAGTCAAGACGAATCGAGCATTTCTCGCAAGAATATCCTAACGTCACAGTTAACCTCTGCTCTTTACGACAGAAGTCCGTTAGGGTCTGTGGTACTTGGGGTTTTGGCCGTCGTACCGTCGCATCAGCTGATATATTCCTCGATAGGCAATCGTGCTGTTCGAGTAGCCCTGCGACTGCCGTGTCTCTGATCCCTTCGGGGGCTGGACAAGACGTCTTCAAGCAATCCTCCTTGGCAGTTTGACCGTCGGAAGAGAAAGCGTTAGGAATTTGCCATGCCGCTTTTTACTAGAGGTTAGGCTCATTTTGGAGAGCCCCGATGAGTCATAACCACTCCGCGCTGGTGTGGGATGATCTCCGATAGTCTTTCAGGTTTTATGTGAGTTGCCGTCAAGACCCTGAAGCTAGGAATTTGGCCTTTGCTTCGTTTGCTGGCATCGCGTCTGCTGTATCGAGACGAATGTCGCGGTGGGAACTAGGGATTTTGCCATGACTCCGTTTGTTTGATTGTCGCGTCTGAACCCTGCTGGAGGAAGAACGCTGGGGTGACATCTCGTCTGCTGTATCGAGACGAATGCCGAGGTTGTCTCTAGGTTGCTGGTGAACCGTCGAGGTTTGGAACTAGGGATTTTGTCGTGGCCCCGTTTGTTTGATGGTGTTGCGTCTGCTGTATCGAGACGAACATAGAGGTGGTGACCATTCCATGTTGGTGTGGGATGATCTCCGGTTGTCTTTCGGGCTTTATATGACTCGCCGTTAAGACCTTGAAGCTAGGAATTTGGCCTTCGCTTCGTTTGCTTTGTCATGTCCGAACCCTGTTGGGGGAAGGAACGCTGTCGTGACATCACTTCTGCTGTATCGAGACGAATGCCGAGGTGGAGCTGGGATTTTGCCGTTACTCCTCTTGTTTGACCATGGGGTCTTTCGTCGGCGTTGTATCTGCATCTTGATGGACTGCGAAGGAATGCCGTTGTTAACATTGCGTCTGCTGTAACGAGACGAATGCTGAGGTAGAGCTGGGATTTCGCCGTCACTCCGTTTGATGGTGTAGCATCTATGTCCTGTTGGAATAAGGAGGCACACCGTTGTTGGTCTCCAGGCTGTAGATGTGACCATTGAGACTTGGTTCTTTATCTGATGGAGCCTGGTGGGATGATATGGTTCCCTTTTTGTTTGTGCCCCTAGATTGTATACAGGGATCGATGTGATCTCACCTGTAGGGTATAAATTTCATTTTTCTTTATTTCTTTTCCGCGATGCTCTATCATTTCAGCTTTTATATCGCAAAAGTCGCGATTGCCCAATCATTTCGGCTATTTTTCGCGGTGCCCAATTATTTCGGCTATTTATTTTATTTTTACCCGCTGATTTTTATTGTGAGTTGCCCCATCATTTCGGCTTTTTTCCATGCATACATTTTTACATGCTGCTTTTTATTGCAAGTTTCCCCATCATTTCGGCTATTTCGTATGCATGTATGGCTCGCTGATTTTTTTTATCGCGAGTGTGGGACTTGGAATCTGACGCCAATCTTAGCATCAGTATCGCTACAACTGGAATATTGCCAGGAGCGAATCATCATTTGCCATGAAAGGGCCTGGAATTCGATACCGGTTTAGGCATCGGCATCGCTACAATTGGAATATTGCCAGAAGCGAATCATCATCTGCCTTTGTCGATGTGGAACAAAGGTGGCTCAATAAACAGGGTTAGGATCCTGTCGACTGAGGCTTTTGACTTCATGAGCCGTAAGGGTCTCACAAAGGTATTTCTCCCTGTAGGGTTCCTAGGCACACACTAGAGGTCTCACAAGGCATCAACCATGCCAATTTGTAATTTTACAAGTGCCGAGAAACCCTAATACGGATCGTTAACTAGATTTATAGGTGATGCGACAACTATTAAACAACTTTACTAATAAGTGAACGGAAATACAACCTTTGTAGATCCGGTCCTCCACCTCCATAGCTCCGTGATGAAGTCCTCTCGCTGTGATCATCGGATCCCGGGCTCTAGCATCGGCTTCATCGGAGAAATGGGCGGGCTTGGTCGTCGACTTCGATGCCGAAGATGATCTACGTCGAGGCAACGCTAGATCAAGCTCCCACTTCACCAAGTCATGAAACTTGTGAAGAAAACACCCTATACTACTTGGCAAGAGGTAGAGGATGAAGAAATAGGAAGTGGGTTCACTTTAGAATTGGATTTCTCACTCTTTTTCACTAGTTGCCATTGATGGAGGCAAGCTTTCTTCATGTTGAAGAAAGAGAAGAAGAAGAAGATGATTTCTTAAGTTATTTTTTAAAATAGAAAAAATAAATAATACTTATCATATGGCAACCATGATTAGGTGTATAGAATAGACTATGGTTAGTTGGAATGGTTAGGGTTAAGCATGAGACAAATATGGTGGACTTGTTCAAAACTTCATGAAGCTTCAACAAGCAAACAAAGAAAGCCACCATATCATTTTCTTTTCCAAAATAAATAAATAAATAAATAAGTAAATAAACAAAACCCTAACCATTCATATAACCATGGTTTAATTCTTTACACAAACCCAAGTTAGCATGTATCATCAAACATGATACAAACAAGTGCACAAAAGTATATCACATATACAATGTGCATTTCAAGTGAGAAAATCCTTTTTAAAGTGAACCAATACTAGTTAATGCAAAGTAATATATCAAATATATAATTATGCATTAAATCATTAAATCAACACTTGATTTAACGATCCGCTCATATCGCATATGACCGACTAATATTCAATGTATCGGCTTATCAAATCAATCCTTGATTCGATAACTAGGTTATATAGCATACAACCATTTGATACATTCATCGCGAGAATAGAATACGGTATCACATACACGCATTATTCTCGGTCCCGCACATATCTCATATGCGCTCCTATTTCGTTTCGCTTGAGCCAGGAAACCTCTGTGTAGGACTCTAAAGACTCGTCAATACGCCGGCAGCAGATGATGATCATATCAAACACCCACAAGCCGCAAGCGGTCTGCTAAACGTAACGGCCACCTGGGTATTGAGCGATCAGAAGATCGACGAGCAAGCCCGCTCACACTCCTATGAATCCAACCAGTAACACTTACCGTACAGTCCGGTCTTTTTGTCTGATATGTCGCATATCTCGCCTAGGGGTGGTAAACGTCAGACCCCAATAGCTCGATAAGTCGTGTCGATATGAGGTCTATAACAGTTCGAGAAACTACAGGTAATACTTACCAGTAAATCTCAGCAACCCTGGCCAGGGATTTCTGGTTATAGCCAATCGAACACAGCGCAACATCAACTCCCTATACCGGGAGAGACGAATCCCCTCCTATCGCTCATTGCCTCCATGTGACTCGGGACTGTACCCAAAAACCACCGTTTTGCACGCCCTCTTGGACGTGGTAAGATGGAAATCAAAGCACAGTGGGAACCACACAAGACTCTATGACGATCTCGGGTCAACAGACTACTCTGTACCAGTGTCACCAGAGAACTGCCATCTGACGTAAGGTATAATACCATCTGGGAGTTCTCGGCGAGTCCGTCCAGTATACCCAGTCTCCACTGAGCACCCGTATATCATCTCCGATGTCAAACACCAATGGATATGGGATCATCCATCGCCCATCTGTATGGGTCGAGAAGGTATACGCTAGTCTACTCTGGTATATCGATGCCCCGTCTCGATACACCCACGACTAGGGACCTTGAAGGATGTACTTATGGACTACCATGTCCCTACTAGTATGATCCATATCATAGTCCAGGTAGTCAAGTACACATCCTAAGGGCTTTACCAACATGTAAAAGAGAGACAATCAGTATACACGTTAAGGTAAAGAGCAACCAGATAGCATACTATCATGTCGAGCAAGAAAGTCCTCCCTATATATGTCCAAGCATCCACTACAATATACATCCTATGTACAGTAATGGCCTCTAGGGCATACATATAACTAACACTCCCTACAAGTCGTGATGATTTCGTAGGTGTGTTTTCTCCTTGGGAATCGTGGGGATTCCTAAGTGTATGTTCTCTTATAAGTCGTAAGTATCCTACAAGAGTGCTTTCTCCTTATAAGTCGAGAGGACTTACAAGGGTTGTTCACCGTACGAACATATCCCTAGTCATGGGTGGGACTTCGCTGGGGCAAATGTTTATTCGTGCCCGTGGATTGTATACAAGGGTCAGTATGAGCCGCTTGTAGGGCAGTATCGAAGGTTGTGGGGGTTGCTTAAGAACATGTTCAGGTCTCTGTAACTTAAGAATTACAAATCTTATGAGCCGTGAGGGTCCCATAAGAGTGTTCTCCTTACGAGTCGTGAGGATCTCGCAAGTGTAATTTCTCCTTAGGAATCGTGGGGATCCCTAAGTGTGTTGCTCCCTTGTGAGTCATAAGGATCTAACGCGGGTGGTTTCTCCTTACAAGGTCGAGAGGACCCTGTAAGTGTCCTTTAACGAGGTTGCGCCCTTTCAGGTTTTCACAAACACTCGCCGGCAGTCCTGCTGTTTTTACTCATGGAGCCCTTTCGGGTTTTCATCTGTGCCCATTTTACTTATGGACATACCGTTTTTTTATTCTTTTTATTCTCTTCTTCTTCTCTTTTTTTTTACGAGGTCGCGCACTTTCGGGTTTTCACGAACACTCGCCGGTAGCCCTGCTGTTTTTACTCACGGAGCCCTTTCGGGTTTTCATCCGTGCCCATTTTGCTTATGGACATACCGTTATATATATATATATATATATATATATATATTTCGTCGGCCTAAGGATGCTGCGGTAGTAGTTTAAAGACGTTTCGGTCCTTTGTTAGTTTAAGGACGTTTCGGTCCATCGTTAGTTTAAAAACGTTTCGGTCCGCCATTAGTTTAAGGACGTTTCGGTCGTCAGCTAGTTTTAGGACGTAGTGGTCCGTCATTAGTTTAAGGACGTTTCGGTCCGCCGTCGCCGTATTTGAGGCGAATATTTAGTTTACTGACTTTTCGGTCTATGGGGCTTTCTCTACGACCGAGCATGATTCCCCCAGCGTATCCGTCTTTCTCAGAGCATGCGGTTGTGGTGGCTCACCTTCCAGTTTTCGGAGATGACGAACTTGCCCTGTTGGTATTGGTCTTCAACCCAGTTCTTGAAGACGTAACAGTTTTCGATCGGATGGCCCAATACTTGGTGGTAAGGGCAATAATTAGAACTGTTGACATCATCCAGTTGTAGTTGGCATTTCGGCTCCGGTAGAGTGATAAGCCTGTTATGCACTGCCACTTCGAACAGCCTCCTTGTTTCATCCTGATGAAATGAGTAAGGACGTCTTAGCCTCTCCTCGAGGGATATGCGTAGACGCATATTGTTTTGACGAACGACCGGTTTAGGGCCACTCGACTGTTGTTGAGTGTTGGCGACGAAGGTCATTTTCCCCTTCCCTTTATCCTTTTTGCTCGATCCTTTGTTTGCGGGGCCGAGATTTTTTCTAAGTAGCGGGCGATTGCACGGCTGAATGTTCTCGCAACTCCTCAATTCTTTCATTTTTGAAATTGATTCCTTGAGGAGAGGGTTGAGGGCAATTTCTTCGTCAGAGTCACTTCCAAAGGTGATAATTTGCGATCCCTTGGAGTCGGCTATGTGGCAGTCGTCGGCGGATCTTTTGCGCTCCTCTATCGCATTTTTCTGAGGTCTACGAGCTTCACGCTTTGTCCTGTTGAAGTGTTGCTTTTGAGTGACATATCCTTGCCACCAACACTTAAAGGAGTCGCAATCTTCGGTAGGATGTATGATCTTCTGATGATATAAGCAGAAATTAGGATGCATCTCTACTCCACCGAGAGTATTTTCTTCAGGGGGCGGTATCTTCATTCCCACTGATAGGGCTTTGGCGAACCTTTTCCTCGTCTTGAATTTGTTTTTATCCGCAGCGGATGACTTTCGATTTGACGGAAGTGCATCAACTCTTTGGTCTAGTAGTCGGTGTATGGCTCCTTCCAGTATGGCCATCTCACGCTCTTGATTGGCTTTAACTTTCAAAGGGATCTCATTCAGGAAGGCATCGATCAACTCGTCTGATGGCCGCAGAATTTCTGGTTCAGGGTCCGCCCTCGGTTCCTCAGCGCAAGGAGCCTCTTTATCATCCGCCAATGAGTGAGAGATCACATGACAAGTCGCTACATAGTCTTCGGATTCATCTGATGAATTTTCTCCATCGTTTTTGTCTTCAACAAAAGAACAAGCTGCCCCCATCGTGTCCGTTTTCTTTGGAGTGTGCGGCTGTGGTGGGTTTACCTTCCAGTTTTCAGACAGTGCAAACTTGCCTTGTAGGTACTGATCCTCGATCCATCCCTTAAAGACGAAACAATCCTCGATCGGGTGACTTACCGTTTGGTGGTAAGGGCAATAATCGGGATTACTGAGATCACCTGACTGCAACGGACGTTTTGGATTCGGCAGATTGATGAGTCTGTTGCGTACTGCTAGCTCAAACAGTCTTCTCGTTTTATTATGAAGAAACGAGTAAGGACGTCCTAGTTTCTCCTCGAAGGATGGGCGTGGATGCGCGTTATTTTGGCGAATGACCGGCTTTGAGTTGCTCGGCTGTTATTGAGCATTGGCAACGACAGTCGCTTTCCCTCTTCCTTTCTCATTTCGAGAGTCTGGTCTTGTAGGAGACGGTCCATGGCCCATCTGGTCCATTTGGGCTAATTTGTTGATCAAGGCCTGGAAGGTGGTCGGCCTGAAGAACATCATGAATTGCGAGATGGTAGTTTGCGGATCAAGAGTGCCCACGAACATGCCTACCGCAGGTGCCTCTTCTATGCATTGTTCGCATTTTGACCATAGGTTCCGCCATCGTGTTGCGTATTGGACCCATGTTTCGCCGGGCCCTATCCTGGCATTTATCAGTGCTGTTATCGGGGTGCGTTCACTAGCACTCGCGAATCTTTGTGTAAACAGTAGCTCCATCTCCGCAAATGTTTGACAGAGTTGTTAGGTAGCTCCGAATACCATTCAAAGGCTGTTTCTGCTAAGCTGCCAACGAATTGGCGAAGCAATAATTTTTCATCGCCTCCAGTATTGCCGCATAAGGCCCTGAATTGAGCGACATGCTGATGCGGATTCCCTGTCCCTTTATATAGGTGGAACTTAAGGATCGTATATCCCGGCGGGTAACTGATTTGGTCATTCCAGCCCGGGTAGGGTCGTCCGGTTCTAGCAATTTGCCCAGCCGCTTCACTCACCTGATGAGCTCGTATTTGTTGAGCTATATAGTCATCCAGTGCGGCCTTGGAAATGGTTTCTTCCTTGGCCGCTGAAAGAGCCGGAGGAGGATTAGATGCCTCCCCTCTGTCGTCTCCAACAATGATCGGAGGGTCTTCAGCTGGAGGGTCCGGGTGTAACATCATCCCTACTATATCTTGGAAGAGGAGCGCCATTTGCTTTATGTTGGCAGCTTGTTCGGCTGCCTCTTTGTCCTTCTTTTCGAGGACTCTGCGTAGATAGTCAGCGTCAGTTTCTTGTTCATGACGCTGCTCTGATGATACTTCCGAACTTTCTTTCGGTTCGGTAAGTGCAGCCATCACAGTCATCATTTCCTGAAGTTTCTGTTGCTTCTCCTGGGGTTTTGTCACGGATCGGGTGAGCGGTCGGTGACCCCGTCAAAGCACGGCTTTCCTCCTTTCCAGAAGCCATATAAACAGTGTGCACCACCATGCCCCCAGACTTAGGGTGTTTGTGCTCAGCACGTTTACGGTTCACCATATTCACAGGGGCTTTTTGCGGCCTCCTTTTCTTCTGAGTGATTGACGTTGAGGGAGCCGTTGCAGTGGGCACCCATCCAGTTGTTAGTTTTTCTGACTTGACAGAGTAGCCCTTCTCCTACTGAACCTTCATCTTTTTCTATTGGCAGAGGTAGTCTTGATCGATCGCTGACTCTTGGACTTGACGCCAGACCTTGTAGATTTTAGAGGACAACCGTTGAGGGGGCTGCTCTAGCTTTTTCTCTGGAGCATTCTCCATAGGTGAAGGAGTTTGTTTCAACACCGCATTAGGAGAGTTTCTGCGCACCGTGTTCAGCAATTCAAAGCTGTTCCCGGTTGGAACAGTAGCATCGATCCCCACCGTTGGAGCTGGCGGAGTTATCCCAGAGGGGGAGTTGCCCCCAGCCTTCCTTATTCGGCGCCAGTGGCGACGTTGAGCGTGTCGTGCGGATGGAGTTATTATAACCGTAGACGTGACCTCCTCATGCCCCCTGTGTTGGTCAGAATCTGCTGGTATCAGCCTTTTAAAGACCGACGTCCGTTGAATAGGGACAGCCAACCTGTCAAAAGCAGACTTCCGAGCAGGGGAAGCAACCTTGGTGATCTCGCCTGAAACTAGAGTAGGGATAGCTATCCGCTTCGGGATAACATCTTCTGGTATTGCTGGCTTTTTCATGGGCCCGTTGGAGCTCTGACCTAGCCTGTTAAAAACTGAGGCAGTGGAATTAGGCGACCCGTTGAGAGGGACCGCGGCAGTGGTAAGTCGATCAAAGACTGACTTCTTTGGGGCTCCTTGCAACGTCATTGGGGCATTGAAGCTCAACGGCGGGAGCATGGTCCCGAAGAATAATCCAGTGGTGGCTTGAGTTCCCTGTTTCACTGGTATCTTGAAAAGGGAGGCCGCTCGGGGCCCATAAGTCACTCCTCCCGCAGGGACGGAGCGAGAGTTGCAGTTGCAGGTAGTGCAGTTTGAAGTCATTGATCTTATGTTTTTTGCACGGAGCAAGGCACCAAATCTTAGTACCTCGAATCCACAGGCAACCACAGCAAACCGCGATTTGTTCGCGAACACGACACACGAAGTGTAGAGTGGAAAGAGGAAAAGGTCCCACCGGGCATGCCAGAATCTGTTCCCCTCCGAAAGACGGCGGAGACGCGGAGGACGTCTTGCCTGATATTCGGGGCAGATGCTATTTGGTTTTATCCGTCCACCTCTCCGAAGATGCCAAGTTAATTTATGGCACCATGTATCGGAGGTTTAGACGGATGCAGCCGATGTAGCAGACTTCGTCAGATTCCCCCTCGTTTGAGAGGTTTTTGATTGTGGGGACGCTCTTCCCTGTAAGCACAAGCCCCTGCAGTTAATTACGCTACCGCATCGCGGTAGCCACTTTCTCCTTCTTCAGGATTTCACTTCGTGTCGTGTGTGTTTATTTTGTTTGTGGTTGCCCGTGGATTGTATACGGAGACTATTTATTTCGTCGCCCATAGGACGTGGATTAGTCCAAATCCGTATTTTCTTAGATTTGGGTTTTGGGTTTTGGTTTAAGGATACGTTAGCCATGTTTGAGGCTAAGATCAACTTGAACGTTTGTTAAGGATACGTTAGTCTGATTTGAGACTAAGATCGACTTAACGGGAAGAGCATTTAGGGGCTCTGTTGTTCCAGTTTAGGGACGTAGTGGTCCATTTAATATATGGCCGTCGGGACCCGTCACCTCTCTGACGACGTTGAAGGATTACAACGACAGGTGTCAGAGGAGTTCGGAGATGTACCCTTGAACCAAAGTTGATTGGGGGTCTTATAGTCCAATTTGGGACTAAAGTCTGATTGAATGTTTAAGGATACGTTAGCCATATTTGAGACTAAGATCAACTTAAACGAGATCGTTTGGATCCGACAAAAGAGCATTTGAGGGCTCTATTGTTCCAGTTTAGAGACGTAGTGGTCCATCGCCAGTTTAGGGACATAGTGGTCCATGTTCCAGTTTAGGGACGTGGTGGTCCATTTCATTTATGGCCGTCGGGACCCGTCACCTCTCTGACGTCGTTGAAGGATTACAACGATAGGTGTCAGAGGAGTTCGGAGATGTACCCTCGAACCGGATGTAAATTGATTTAAAAGAGCAGCCGTGCTCAGTCAATTTAATTTAAAGACTTACGGCCAGGATTGGGCTAAGTCCAGTTAAAAATATTCAACGTTTTTATTTATCTTTGGCCTATTAGGCCTGTGCTAGGGCTTTGCCCCTTTTTAATAATGCACTGCATTTTTTGTTTGGGCTCTGCCCTTTAATAAATGATGCAGAGCATCTATTTTGTTTGGGCTCTGCACTTTTAATGATAGCATTTTTATTTTGTTTGGGCTCTGCCCTTTTATAAATGATGCAGAGCATCAATTTTGTTTGGGCTCTGCCCTTTTATTGCATTGCAATTTATTTTGGCCTGCTAGGCCTTTTTGATTTAGGCCTGACCTTTCAGTAAACAATGCAGTGCATTTGTCAGGCGCTTTGCGCCAATCATTGAGCGCAAGCGCTTGTGGTGGTGACATGTGTCACACAAGCGCAGTGCGCTGCGCCAGTGCGCTGCGGTTGCGCTGCTGACACGTGGCGCGCTCCGGTGAGTTGCGCCAATTTTAGAGAGCAATGCTCTATCTTAAAAGCGCATAGCGCAAGTGGTTCAGGTGCTGACACGTGGCGCTCTCTGGTGGCTTGCGCCAACCCAAGAGCGCAACAGTGCAGTTTTGCAAGTGCAAGGCACTGTTTCAAAATCTTGATCCAATTTTGGATTCAAGAAAAGAATCTTTAAGATTCCAGAACCAATGGTTCATAAAAAGTGCAAGGCACTATTATTATTTGTTTTTTATTGAAGATCATTGATCTTGTTCTTAGATCAATGATCTATTAGAAGAAATTCTTCTATTTTATAAAGGTTTTTACCTTTTTCTTGAGTTTCTTTTCAAGTTTCTTCAGAGTTGAAGTTCTTGATGATTCTCGATGTTGATGATGTTTTGAATTGGGGTCTAGGGGTCTTTATATAGTGCCCATAGATTTATTAAGTTTGTTAAAGAGATCATTCTCTGAGAGATTTGGGGAATTTCCCCCACCGTTGGATCTCTGATTCAAGGGCTTCTGTTTTACAGAAGACAATCTTCTTGTTTTAACAAGAACATAAGGATCTTTCAGAATTTTAATTCTGTTTGGCGCAAACGCCTCAGCGCGTGACACGTGTCGCGCAGCGCAGAACGCAGCGCAACTGCGCTGACACATGTTGCGCAGCGCAACTGCGCTGACATGTGTCGTGCAGCGCAGCGCTTGCGTAACTGCGCTTGCGTAACTGCGCTGACATGTGTCGTGCAACGCAGCGCTTGCGCAACTGAAGCGTTGCTTCCTTTATTTTTTGTTTTAAATAGAGCCTTGCTCTGATTGGGCGCGCTGTCTTGGGCGCTGCGCCTGACTTATCAACTTCTGACACGTGGCGCGTTGTGCGCAGCGCACGGAATTTAAAGCGTTGCTTCAAAAATTTGAATTTTTGAAATTCAAACAGAGCCTTGCTCCGATTGGGCGAAACAAGGGGTTGGCGGGGCGCACCAAGGGGCCCAAACCTTGATCCAAAAGGCGTTTCTCCAGGGGTACTACTCGCCCACTATTCATGAGGACGCCCAGAAGCTAGTTAGAAGATGCAAGAGTTGCCAGCTCGTCGGCATCATCCCTCGCCTCCCCGCTACCGAGCTGACCGCCCTAACATCCCCATGGCCGTTCGCTCAGTGGGGATTGGACATGATCGGCCAGTTCCCAACCGATACAGGCGGGCACAAATACATCCTCGTCGCGGTAGACTACTTCACCAAGTGGATCGAGGCCATCCCCATCAGAAAATCGGACGCCGCCACTACCATCAAATTCCTGCAAAACAATATGATACTCCGGTTCGGCATCTCGAGATGTATCATCACCGACCACGGGACGAACTTCGAGAACGAGAAAGTGAAGAATTTCTGCAAAGAATACCATATCCTCATGAAGTTCGCCGCGGTCGCGCATCCCCTATGCAATGGGCAGGCCGAAGTCGCTAACCAAGACGTCCTCCGAGGTCTCCGAACCCGCCTGGAAGGGCGACAAGGCAGTTGGGTCGAAGAATTACCCCGGGTCTTATGGGCCCTGCGCACATCAAAGAAGACCCCCCACCGGGGAAACCCCCTTCAGTCTCTGCTATGGGACCGAGGCGATGGTCCCAACGGAGATCGGGCTACCCAGTCATCGGGTCGAGCACTTCGACGACGGTGCGAATACCTCGGCGCTACGAACCAACCTGGACATCTTGCTGGAGAAGAGAGACCGGGCCCAGATCAGAGCTGCCGCTTATCAGCAGCAAACGGCCCGATACTACAACGCTCGGGTCAAGCACCGCTCCTTCCAGACCAGGGATCTGGTCCTATGACGAAACGAGTTCATTGATCAAGGCAGGCTACACAAGTTCTCCCAGAGGTGGGACGGGCCCTTCCTCGTATCTGAAGTGCTCCCCGGCGGGGCCTATCGCCTGCAAGATGCGGACGGGCCCAGGTTCCTACGACCTTACAATGCCGAGAAGCTCAAGCTATACCAATGAGGCCGAGGCCAACAAGTGTGTACCCCTCCTCTCATAAAGACGATGTAAACGCTTTCCGAAAATCATTTCCATTCGAATAAAGAAACGTCAAAAACATTGCAAATAAAGTTTTGTCTTTGCGATCCAAAGCCCTCCTTAGAGGCAGCTCAGCAGCTACCCTGCTCGGCTATCCCCGGCTGGTAGCTTCCTACCACGACCGACAGGGATCACAAAGCCCTCCCAGAGGCAGTTGAGCCCGAGGATCCCTCGCTCGGCTATCCTTCAGGACAAAAGCCATCGCCAAGAGGCACCGGGAAGAAACCCTGCCCGGCCAAGGGTCCTTGGTAGGCTTCTTACAGCCCCTCCCGCGCTAAGGACCAAAGTCCTCCCAGAGGCAGTCGAGCCCTTGCTCGGCTATCCCCGGCTGGTAGCTTCCTACCACAACCGACAGGGATCAAAGTCCTCGCCAAGAGGCACTGGGCAGTAACCCTGCTCGGTCCCTATCCTGAAGGATCAAAGCCCTCGCAAGAGGCAACCGAGCAGCTACCCTGCTCGGTCATCTCCGGCTGGTATCTCCCTACCCATGACGCCAGGGATCGAGGCCCTCGCAAGAGGCACCCGAGCGGCTACCCTGCTCCTTCATCCCAGGCTGGTAGTTGCCTACCCACGAGCCAGAGATCCAAGCCCTCGCCAAGAGGCAACCGTGCAGCTTCACTGCCCGGTCATCCTTAGTGGGCTTCTTACAGCCCCTCCCATACTAAGGATCAAAGCCCTCGCAAGAGGCAACCGAGCGGCTACCCTACTCGGTCATCTCTGGCTGGTAGCCCTACCCATGACACCAGGGATCGAAGCCCTCACAAGGGGCATCCGAGCGGCTGCCCCGCTCGGTCATCCCAGGCTGGTAGTTGCCTACCCGCGACGCCAAAGATCAAAGCCCTCGCCAAGAGGCGACCGCGCAGTTTCACTGCCCGGTCATCCTTAGCAGGCTTCTTACAGCCCCTCCAACGCTGAGGACCAAAGTCCTCCAAGAGGCAGTCGAGTCCTCGCTTGGCTATCCCCGGCTGGTAGCTTCCTACCACAACTAACATGGATCAAAGTCCTCGCAAGAGGCAACCGAGCAGCTACCCTGCTCGGTCATCTTCGGCCGGTAGCTCCCTACCCACGACGCCAGAGATCAAAGCCCTTGCCAGGAGGTGACCGTGCAGCTTCACTGCCCGGTCATCCTTAGTGGGCTTCTTACAGCCCCACCAACGCAGAGGATCCGAGGCCCCAAAAAGGGGCAACAAGTCTATCGAAGTCTAAGCGGACCCCCCTCGACTTCGAGGCCATGGAGATGCCTCCTCGACAGCGCTTGGCAAGTGATAGAGATACGAGGTCGGCAGCGCTTGGCAAGTGATTGAAATCAACTCGACGAACGATCGCTAGACGGATAGCTGACCCAACAGTACAAGCAGAGATATTTTACAAACATTCTTCACACACGGAAGATAAAATGCGAACCTATGAAACAAGAATTTTCTTTTATTACCAAAGGCAAAGTTTTTAAAAAGGGTATTATGGGCTCCCCATCCTTACAAACTGCCCGGAGGCTTACTTCGGTCCCCTCATCGCTGGCATCACGGCCTGCTGGGGGCTTTACCACCGGAGATTTCGCCACCAGGGGCGGGCCCCGCTCCCCTCGCCATCTTCCACCGGAGGCCTCGTAACCCGAGCACGGAGCTCGCCATCGGCGAACTCGGGAAGCTGCTCCTTCACGGCGTCCAGGGCCTTATTCCACGCGACGACAGAATACTCCCCGAGCTCGGTGTAAAACTGCCCTGACACCTTATAATCGGCCACAGATTTCTTAGCCCGAACCTCGGCAGTCAGGGCCTCCAGAAGCGCCGCCTCAGCATCTCCCCTATTGGCGTCCCTCTCCTTCTCCATTGCCGCGAAGCGTTCGGCCAGATCTTCCAGCTTCCTATCGGCGACCCTGAGGGACGCACTCAGGCGACGATGGACACCCTGATTCGCTGAATTGGAAAGTTCCGCAGCCTCCGCACGGGCTGCCAGTACGTCGGCCCTTGCCCTCTCCAGGCGCAGGTCACGCCGCAAAACCTCGACCTCCGAGGGAAACGCTTCTACTGGCCCCGGTGCGTGGAACGCCCCCTCGGCCTCCATACGAATGGCAAGGGCGCAGTATTGAAGGACATGACGGAAAGCGGATGAGAAACCGATAGGCGCTCGAGCCAAAGAAAGGAATACCAGAAAAACTACACGTAGAGGAGTTCGTACCTGGACCGCCCCTTGGGCCATGTATTTCCTGACGATATATCAGGTTTGCCTCCCGATCGAGCTCTTGAATTCAGAATTGATTTAGTACCAGGAGCACAACCGGTGATCAAAGCACCCTATCGTTTAAGTCCGGAAGGTTTGAAGGAAGTCCGAACACAGTTGGACGAATTACTGGCGAAAGGATGGATTCATCCCAGCACTTCAAGTTGGGGATCACCTGTACTACTTGTGAAGAAGAAGGAAGGTTCATACAGAATGTGCATCGATTACAGAGCCTTGAACGAAGTCACTATAAAGAACAAGTATCCACTCCCGCGCATCGATGATTTATTCGATCAGCTAAGTGGATCTTGTGTTTTCTCTAAATTAGATCTTCGTTCACGTTATCATCAAGTGAAGGTCAAGGAAGCTGATATTCACAAAACAGCTTTCAGAACTCGCTATGGACATTACGAATTTCTAGTGATACCATTTGGAGTGACCAACGCACCCGCAATATTTATGAACCTAATGAATCAAGTTTTCCGGGAGTACTTAGACAGGTTTGTTGTCATCTTCATCGACGACATCCTGGTGTATTCTAAGAGTCAGAAAGAACATGCAGAGCACCTACGAATTGTCCTATAAACTCTTCGACAACATCAGCTTTATGCCAAGTACAGCAAGTGCGAGTTTTGGTTAAAGCAAGTTGGTTTTCTTGGACATATCGTATCAGGAGAAGGAATCTCTGTGGATCCAACAAAAGTTTCAGCAGTTAGCGAATGGCTTACACCAAAGTCAGTGAAGGATATTCGAAGTTTCTTGGGTTTAGCTGGATATTACAGAAGGTTTATTGAAGGATTTTCAAAGAGAGCAACGCCCCTGACCAAGCTCACACGTAAAGATGAAGAATTTGTGTGGTCAGAAGAATGCGAACAAGCTTTCGTAGAACTCAAGTCAAGGTTGACATCAGCATCTATTCTCGTCATACCGGATCAATCTGGAGGATTCGAAGTGCATTTCGATGCATCCGGTAAGGGGTTAGGATGTGTTCTACATCAGCACAGTAAGGTTGTGGCTTATGCTTCAAGACAGCTGAAGATTCATGAGCGTAATTATCCGACGCATGATCTGGAGTTGGCAGCCGTCATCTTTGCTCTCAAGATTGGCGTCATTATCTACTTGGTGAACGAGCGAACATCTACACAGATCATAAGAGCCTGAAGTACGTGTTTACTCAGAAGGAGTTGAATATGCGGCAGAGAAGATGGTTAGAACTCATGGCGGACTTTGACATCAACTTGCAATATCACCCAGGGAAGGTGAATGTAGTACCTGATGCTCTTAGTCGCCAACCATTAGCAATGAATCTCACCGCTCAGTGGAAGTTTCAACAAGACTTGCATCAGATGGAGATTGAAGTAGTCATGCCAAGTGATGCTTCAAGTTTGATAAATTTACAAGTTCAGTCAACCATAGTCAATCAGATCAAAGCAGCTCAAGCAAGCGATGCTAAGTTGCAAAAGATCAGAGAACAAGTGAAGAATGGACTCAGAACAGACTTCATCATCTATGAAGACGGATCTTTGAGATACAACAGCAGATTGTGTGTACCAAAAGGTCATGTTCGGGAAGAGTTAATGAAAGAAGCTCACAGCTCTCCCTACTCAGTACACCCTGGAGGTACCAAAATGTACAAAGATCTACGTCAGAATTATTGGTGGCATGGAATGAAGCGTGAAGTGGCCAGAAGCATCGCAAAATGCTTGGTGTGTCAGCAAGTAAAGGCTGAATATCACATGACTGCTGGATTACTTCAACCGTTACTAATCCCAGAATGGAAGTGGCAACACATCACGATGGATTTTGTGACTGCTCTTCCTCGCTGCACAAAGGGTAACGATACCGTATGGGTCATTGTGGATCGACTCACAAAGTCGGCTCACTTCATCCCATTTCGAGTTGGCCAATCAACAGAGACACTAGCAAAGAAGTACATGGAGGTAATAATCTAATTAAGATTTAAACTCTTCATAATGTACTATCTCTGATACCCATGAACTCATACAGGAAATTGTGAGACTTCATGGAGTACCGGTCTGCATTGTCTCCGATCGTGACACCAGGTTTCGATCACAATTTTGGCAGAGTCTGCAAGCAAGCTTGGGAACAAGTCTGAACTTCAGCATGGCTTATCATCCACAAACAAATGGTAAGTCGGAACGAACTATTCAGATCTTGGAGGATATGCTCAGAGCGTGTATGTTAGACTTCAAAGGATCGTGGGAAGATCACCTGCACCTTGTGGAGTTCGCGTACAACAACAGCTACCAAGCAAGCATAGGAATGACACCTTTTGCAGCATTATATGGAAGGAAGTGTCGATCGCCATTAAGTTGGGACGACATCGGAGATAGGGAACTTCTTGGACCAGAGATGATAGTAGCGACTGTTGATGTGGTTCGTACTATCACGGAAAGGATGCGCATAGCCCAAGATCGACAGAAGCACTGGGCTGACGCAAAGAGACGACACTTGGAGTTCCATCCAGGAGATCACGTACTCTTGAAGATATCTCCGAACCGCGGAGTGATCTGATTTTGAAGACGGGGTAAGCTAAGTCCGAGATATATTGGACCGTTCAACATACTCGAACGAGTCGGTGAAGTGGCATACCGCTTAGCGCTTCCACCTTCATTGGAAGGAGTGTAGGGTTCCTTAGTGTGCATAGAAACCCTACAGTTACAAAGGTGACATCTTCCGCAACCTGGAAGTGCCCCAACAAAAGAATATTACAAACAAGTTTTTTACATGAATGAAAATGAAAAACACTCATCTCACATAAAACCCCCGGCTATTCAAAACGCGACGATCCAATATTTCATATGTTTCTTCTGCTGCGATATCTGTGATGTGATCATTTGATATTTTGTGATAAATACTGTATATAATATATATGATATATTATATAGACCAGAGATGGTAGTAATGAAAAATCCAAGTTTGCATGTATCATCAAACATGATACAAACTAGTGCACAAACATATATCATATATACAATATGCACAATCAAGTGAGAAAATAATCTTAAGTGAACCAATACTAGTTAATGTAAAGTAATATATCAAATATATAATTATACATTAAATCATTAAATCAACACTTGATTCAATGATCCGGTCATACTGCATATAACCGACTAATATCAAGTGTATCAATGTATCGAATCAACATTTGATTCGGTAACCCGGCTATATCACATATAACCGACCAAAGATACAAATCGCGAGAATAGAATACAGTATCATATTCTGGTATTATTCTCGGTCCTGCACATATCTCATATGCGCTCTTATTTCGTTTCGCTTGAGCCAGGAAACCTCTGTGTAGGACTCTAAAGACCCGTCAATACGCCGGCAGCAGGTGATGATCATATCAAACACCCACAAGCCGCAAGCGGTCTGCTAAACTTAACGGCCACCCGGGTATTGAGCGATCAGAAGATCAACGAGCAAGCCCGCTCACACTCCTGTGAATCCAACCAGTAACACTTACCGTATAGTCCGGTCTGTTCGTCTGATATGTCGCATATCTTGCCTAGGGGTGGTAAACGTCAGACCCTAGTAGCTCGATAAGTCGTGTCGATATGAGGTCTATAACAGTTCGAGAAACTGCTGGTAATACTTACCAGTAAATCTCAGAAACCCTGGCCAGGGATTTCCGGTTATAGCCAATCGAACACAGCGCAACATCAACTCCCTATACCGGGAGAGACGAATCCCCTCCTATCGCTCATTACCTCCATGTGATTCGGGACTGTACCCAAAAAACCACCGTTTTGCACGCCCTCTTAGACGTGGTAAGGTGGAAATCAAAGCACAGTGGGAATCACACAAGACTCTATGACGATCTCGGGTCTACAGACTAACCTGCACCAGTGTCACCAGAGAACTGCCATCTGACGTAAGGTATAATACCATCTGGGAGTTCTCGGTGAGTCCGTCCAGTGTACCCGGTCTCCACTGAGCACCCGTATATCATCTCTGATGTCAAACACCAATGGATATGGGATCATCCATCGCCCATCTGTATGGGTCGAGAAGATATACGCTAGTCTACTCTGGTATATCGATGCCCTGTCTCGATACACCCACGACTAGGGACCTTGAAGGATGTACTTATGGACTACCATGTCCCCACTAGTATGATCCTTATCATAGTCCAGGTAGTCAAGTACACATCTTAAGGGCTTTACCAACATGCAACAGAGAGACAATCAGTGTACACATTAAGGTAAAGTGTAACCAGATAGCATACTATCATGTCGAGCAAGAAAGTCCTCCCTATATATGTCAAAGCATCCACTACAATATACATCCTATGTATAGCAATGGCCTCTAGGGCATACATATAACTAACAAGGAGTGCATAATATGTTCCATATATCCCAACTCAGAAGGTATGTGAGTGACCCTAGCCATGTTCTCGATCATTCCGGGCTCACTATGCCCGATTTGTCTTGTGAGCAACAGCCTGTGGAGATCCTGGACAGGAAAGTGAAGACACTTCGGAACAAGGAAGTTAACTTGTTTCGAGTGATGTGGAGGAAAGACACTCCAGGAGAGTCCACTTGGGAAAGGAAGTATGAAATGCGTACTAGATATCCACACCTCTTTGTAAACTAGTCCTCAAATAAAAGTTGTAAATTTCGAGGACGAAATTTTTGTAAAGAGGGTAGATGTTTCCTGATTTAAAATCAGAAAAGCTTATGGAAAAATCTTCAGAAAAGGGTCACGTGCTTACACGTGACCAGCAGTCACGTGTTGGCACATGACACCTAAAAGCATCAGCAAGGCAGATTCAGCTTCCCGATTACATCAAAGAAAAGGGCTTCAGAAAGGGTCACGTGCTCCCACGTGACCTAGATCACGTGTTGGCACGTGACAATCAAAAGCGGCTTCAAAGGCAAACCGGTTCCCTGATCAAATCAAGAAAAAGGCTTCAGAAGAGGTCACGTGCTCCCACGTGACCAGGGTCACGTGTTGGCACGTGATAATCAAAAGCAGCAGATTTGTTCTCTGGCTAAATCAAGAAAAAGAGTCCAGACAAGGGTCACGTGCTCACACGTGACCAGGGATCACGTGATGGCACGTGACGGTTAAGCAACAACCAGAAGACAGAGCGCAAAAAGAAAGAGGAAGGCTCGTTCCAAGGGGGTCACGTGCCCACACGTGACTAAGGGTCACGTGGCCACACGTGACCGACTTCAGAACGAAGAAAACAGAAAGCAGAGCGCAGAAAGAAAGAAGAAAGCTCGTTCCAAGAGGGTCACGTGCCCACACGTGACCAAGGGTCACGTGGCCACACGTGACCGGTTTTCAAAGCCTATCTTTTAACAGAATCAAATTCTGAGGAGAGATCACTTAAATCTTTCCAAAGGAAAAAGATTATAAGCAACCGATTAAATTAAAGATTTAGAGGTGATTAAATATCATCTATCTATGGGAAAATCTCGAATTTGGAAAGATTTCCCCTCTAAATCTAACTGAAATAACAAAGGAGAATCTCTGGATTTAAAATCCAATGGTGAATAAAATTCACCTAATAATCCAAAGGTCCAAAACGAATGATGGATGCAAATCAAATCTCTCAATGAAAGATTCACCAAAACTAATTGACTCGGCTGCTTCTCCTATAAATAGGAGCCAAGAGAGATACAGATATATGCAGAGGGAAGAAAAGAGAGAGTGCCTTGATACTTTGAGGAATTTGGATCTTCTGCAAAAGAAAACCCTAGGTAAGAAAGGGAGGTTTTTTTTTATTCTCAACAGAGTTTAACTCTAATATAAAACAGAAGGACAAATTTCTTCTCTCTTGGATGGAGGATCTGTAAAGTGCACATCTCCCCTTGAAGTTGAGAATTTAATTCTCAATGGGTTGAGATCCTGCCATGCAGATCCAAAGCATAGAGAGGGAATGTAAGCACGAGAATTTAATTCTCACAGAACTATAGGAATTTAATTCCTTTAAAATAAAATTAGGGTTTGACCCTGTGTTATGGGAATTTAATTCCTTCAGAATGAAAAGAATTAGGGTTTAACCCTAGTTAAGAACTTAGTTCTGTTAAAACAACAAGAATTTAATTCCCTTAATCTCATTCCCCAGAATAAT
The DNA here is from genome assembly GCA_030015575.1 of Agapanthus africanus. Taxonomy (NCBI): domain Eukaryota; kingdom Viridiplantae; phylum Streptophyta; class Magnoliopsida; order Asparagales; family Amaryllidaceae; genus Agapanthus; species Agapanthus africanus. Next base: position 49,456,005 of record JASDDO010000008.1, on the reverse strand, counting down.
TCTTTAACAGAGAGCGGGAGTTTAACTCCTTAGAGCTTTGTTAGGGTTTAACCCTATTCAGTTCTTCATATATATGAGGAATTTAATTCCTACAGAAAATTCAGAGTTCAACTCTTCAAAAGGAACTAGGAATTTAATTCCTCTGAAATTATTGTCAGGGTTCAACCCTACGAGGAATTTAATTCCTGAAAGGGATTAACAGATCTTCTAAACAACTACAGAAAAGAAGGGTCACGTATCACCACGTGACCCCCCAAAAGATCTACAGAAAACCCTTTGAGGCAGTGCCTCACGTGACCCACGTGACCCTTGGCAGAAGCTTTAACATACCTCATTTAAACACCCGTCACGTGATGACACGTGATGCTCCAAAAGATGTGATCTTTTCAGCAGAACAAACGAAGGGAGGGCGCCCTCACGTGCTACCATGTGACCCCTCTTGCCTCAGCGTCTAACGCTAAATTGGAACTCCCGAATCCAGTGTTAAAACACTGTTGGGCCTTAGTGTTCAACACTAATCAAAGAACTTTATTTGCAGTGTTCAACACCGATTACCTTAGTGTTTAACACTAATTTGAGATCTCTGTTGCCAGTGTTTAACACTGACCTGTTTTAGTGTTTAACACTAATTTGAAAGCCTTGTTGCTGGTGTTTAACACCAATTATCTTTTAGTGTTAAACACTAACTTGTCAATCTCATTCCCAGTGTTCAACACTGATTGGTCTGTAGTGTTTAACACTAGGCATTGGCCCAATTGGCTAAATGGCCAGAGACAAAGTCTCTCCTTCAATGGACCAACAGGAAGCCAATATTCCAGACATGATTGGACTTAGCCCAAGCTGGCCATAAGTCCTCAATTCGTAATTAACTGGGCTAATGGGCTCATAACATAATTAATTGGTCTTGATCCCAAATTGGGCCAAAGACTATTTAATCCACTCCGGTTCCAGGGTACATCTCCACTCCTTTGATACTTGGCGTTGTAATCCCTCAACGTCTTCAAAGAGGTGACGGGTCCCGATGACCACGCATTGATACGGACTGTGGGGTCCTTAAACCCATGGACTACGACGTCCTTAACCTTGACCGAGATGTCTTAAAACTAACAATGGACTGTGGGGTCCTTAAACCCATGGACTACGACGTCCTTAACCTTGACCGAGATATCTTAAAACTAACAATGGACTGTGGAGTCTTTAAACCCATGGACTACGACGTCCTTAACCTTGACCGAGATGTATTAAAACTAACAATGGACCGCAATGTCCTTAAACTACCCATGGACCGCAATGTCCTTAAACTACCAATGGACCACCATGTCCCTAAACTGGAACAATAGAGCCACGCATGCTCTTTTGCCGGATCTAAACGATCCAATTTAAGTTGATCTTAGCCTCAAATATGGCTAACGTATCCTTAAACCTTCAGACAGACTGGACTATGAATCTCCCCCAATTAACTCTGGTTCGAGGGTACATCTCTGAACTCCTCTGACATCTGTCGTTGTAATCCTTCAACGTCGTCAGAGAGGTGACGGGTCCCGACGGCCAAACATACGATGGACCACTATGTCCCTAAACTGGAACAATGGAGCCCAAATGCTCTTTTGTCGGATCTAAACGATCCTGTTAAGCTGATCTTAGTCTCAAGCTAGACTAACGTATCCTTAACAAACGTTTGAGTTGATCTTAGCCTCAAGAATGGCTAACGAATCCTCAAACTAAACCCCCAAACCCAAATCTAAGATAACACGGATTTGGACTAGTCCACGCCCTACGGGCGACGACATAACTCGGTCTCCGTAAACAATCCACGGGCAACAAAACATAAAATAAACACACACGACACGAAGTGACCATCTGGAGAAGGAGAAAGTTGTTACCGCGATGCGGTAGCGTAATTAACTGCAGGGGCTTGCGCCTGCAGGGAAGAGCGTCCCTATAATCAAAAACCCCTCAAACGAGAGGGAATCTGACGAAGTCTGCTACATCGGCCGCATCCGTTTAAACCTTCGATACACGGTGCCATAAATCAACTTGGCATCTTCGGAGGGGTGGACGGATAGCACCAATTAGCCTCTGCCCCGAATCTCAGGCGAGACAGCCCATGTCTCGGCCGCCGTTCGGAGGGGAACAGATTCTGGCACGCCCGGTAGGACCTTTTCCTCTTTCCACTCCACACTTCGTGTGTCGTGATTCGCGAACCAATCGCGGTTCGCTAATGGTTGCCCTTGGGTTTCAAGATACTAAGAATTGGCGTCTTGCTTATTGCAGAAAGCAAAGGATCGATGGCTTCTACTTCTGCGAAATTCTTCAACTGCTCAGACTGCAATTGCGACCAACGCTTTGCCTCGCCAGGAGGTATAGCCTACGGACCCCAAGCTGCTTCGTTATTCACAATACCGGTGGACCAGGTGACTCAGGCCACTACCGGATTGTTCTTTGGGACTATGTTGCCACCAACAGGCTTCACGGCGCCGGTGCTGACAAAGGAAGCTCCCAAGAAGTCGGTCTTTGATCGTCTTACCCCTGCCGCGGCTCCTCTCAACGAGTCGCCCAACATCAGCACCTCGGTCTTCTCTAGATTGGGCCAGAAATCCTGTGGACCCATCATGGGGCCTACAATCCCAGAGAAGGATGCTTCTAAGAAAGTGGCCGCTCCTGCTCCCGAAATCGCCAAGGCGGCTTCTCCGGCCAAAAAGTTGGTCTTTACAAGATTGACGGCTTCAGCTCCCGCTCCTGCTATCCAAAGGACATCGGTCTTTGACAGGCTAACACCAACAGCGACCCCCACCTACACAGGGGGCAAGACGAAGCCATTCTCACCGCTGAACCAACGTCGTCCGCTCGACACGCTCGACGTCGCCATTGGCGCTGAGTAAGGAAGGCTGGGGGCAACTCCCCCTCTGGGCTAACTCCATCAACCCCGATGGCAGAAGTTAATGCTGCTGTTCCAACTGGGAACAGTTTCGAGATGCTAAATAAGGTGCGAAGGAATTCTTCTACTGCAGTGCTAAAGAGGTCTCCTCCCCCACTAAAAAAGATTGTGGAAATAAAATCAGAACAGCCCCGATCCCCTCAACGGCTGTCTTCCAAAATCTATAAGGTTTGGCGGCAGGCCCGAGACTCGATGATCGATCCAAACTTCTCCCGCCAGCACAAGAAGCTGAAAATCCAACCGGAAGCCGGTCACCAGGCTAAACCACGAAAGGCTGTCGGGACGCCCACCTCAACGGCCCCCCCTCCACCTCCACTGCTCATAAAAGGAGGAAGCCAGAGAAGATCCCCCAGCCTGCAACGACAGCTAAAAGCACTGAGCCCAGACGCCCTAAGTCTGGGGGCATGGTGGTGCACACTGTTTATATGGCTTCTGGAAAGGAGGAAAGCCGCACTTCTACGGGCCACCGACCGCTAACCCGATCCGTGACGAAAGCCCAGGAGCAACAACAAAAGCTTCAGGAAATGATGAATGCTATGGCCGCACTTACCGGGCCAAAAGAAAACCCAGAAACGTCCTCAGACACACGCCAGGAGGAAGAAACCGACGCTGAATTCCTTCGCCGGATACTGGAGAAGAAGGACAAAGAGGCTGCTGAACAAGCAGCCAACATACAGCGTATGGGCCTTCTCTTCCAAGATATGATAGGAATGATGATCCAGCAGGACCTACCCGCTGAGGATCCCCCAATCGTTCTTGAAGACGACCGAGGAGAAACGTCAAATCCACCACCGGCCCTCTCAACGGCCAAAGAGGAGACAATCTCTAAGGCTGATTTGGTCGACTATATAGCCCAGCAAATCTGGGTTCATCATGCGACTGAGGCAGCTGGTCAAGTCGTAAAGACGGGAGACCGTATCCAAGCTGGTACGACCAAATCAAATACCTGCCGGACTATACGATACCAAAATTCCACGTGTATAAGGGGACCGGCAATCCCCATCAACATGTAGCTCAGTTCAGGGCCCTTTGCGGTAACACCGGCGGTGATGATAAACTGTTGCTTCTCCAGTTCGTGGGTAGCTTATCAAAAACAGCGTTCGAATGGTATTCGGAACTCCCGAATGATTCTATCAAGACGTTCGCTGAAATGGAGTTGCTATTCACCCAGCGGTTCGCGAGCGCCATCGAACGCACTCCAATAACAACACTGATTAACGCCAGGGTAAAACCAGGCGAAACCTGGGTCCAGTATGCTATACGCTGGCGGAATTTATGGTCGAGATGCGAACAACGCATTGAGGAAGCACCCGCAGTGGGCATGTTCGTGGGATCCCTAGACCCTCACGCAACTATCTCCCAGTTTATGATGTTCTTTAAGCCAACCACATTACAGGCTTTAATCGACAAGTTGGCTCAGATGGACCAGATGGGTCATAGACCACCTCCCCCGAAGTCGGAACCTCGGAATGACAAGGGTAAAGGAATGGCAACCTTCGTTGCGAATGCCCAGCAGCAACCTAACGCCCCGAAGCCGGCAGATCAATTGGAAGAGAGACGCCGGTATTATAATGAGAAGATGAAGCGTCCCTACTCGTTCCCACGAGACAAGACGAAACGGTTATTCGAGCTGGCAGTACGCAACAGACTTATAAACCTACCAAATCCAAGGCTACCGCCGCAACCCACTGAGGTGAATAACCCTAACTATTGCCCTTACCATCAAACGGTAAGTCATCCGATCGAGGATTGCTTCGTCTTCAAAGGATGGATCGAAGATCAATACCTCCAGGGGAAGTTTGTACTGTCCGAAAAGTGGAAGGTGAACCCACCACAACCGCATACTCCTAAGAAAGCAGATACACCGGGGGCAACCTGCTCCTTTATTGAAGAAGCTCCATGGGAGGTCGTGCTATCAACTAAAACCAAAAGAATGCTGAGAGACCTTCATGCGTGCCCTGCGATCGAATGGAAGGACCCTCTTGAACCTCAAATTATCGAAGGGATGTTGAAGCCCAGCCCAACTACGAAGACTCGCGATAAGGGCCCAAATACTCACGCCCAACCGTCAAAAGCTTCGAAGAAAAAGAAGAAGAAATCCAAGAAGCCCGTGAAGCCTAGAGACAAGCACACGAACTTGCAGAAGCAAATCGACGCGCTGGAAGAGTACAATCAAAAGGCGCGAACTCCTGTCACACTGCAAGAGTTCCTCAACCACATCTTTCAAGAGGGAGATAATAGAGAGAGTTCGTCGGATGAATCCGAGGGATATGTGGCGAGTTGTAACGTAATCTCCCACTCGTTTACTGACGATGAGAAAACTCCTGGCACTAGGAAACTGGAGACAGAGCCTGAACCAGAGCGTGTGTAGCCAACAGATGAAATGATCAACGCCTTTATAGACGAGATTCGTCTAAAGAGTAAAGCAGATCAGGAGCGTGAGATGGCCGCATCGGAAGGAGCCAAATGCAGGCGACTGAACGAAAGAGTTGAAGTACTCCCGCCAGATCGAAAGGCATCCGAGGCAGACAAGAAGATATTCAAGACGAGAAAAAGGTTTGCCAAAGCCATGTCAATGGGAATGAAGCTACCACCCTCGGAAGGAAACACGCTCAATGGGGTGGAGAGGTACTCTGATTATTGCGCATATCATCGAAAAATTTCACACCCCACGGAGGAGTGCGACGCCTTTAAGATATGGTGGCAAGGATATGTTGCTCATCGGCAACATTTTAAGCGCATGAAACGCAAGACTCGTCGGGAACGAAGGAGTACTGCCGACGGGCACAACAGAACTATTGGCAACTGTTACATGGTTAACGCCGGAGGGTCACAAGTTCTCACCCTTGGGAGCGACTCTGATGAAGAAATGGCTCTGGGCCCTCTCTTTAAAGAATCCGTTTTAGGGAAAGAGGAGAAATCGGAAGCCTGCGAGAACATTCAGCTGCGCAATCGCACACTCCCAGAAAAGAATCTCGGGCCCGCGTGTAGAAAAGATAAGGGAAAGGAAAAGGTCACTGAGGATATCACTTTAGATGACCAAGTCATGAAAGAACTGACTACCAAAGACCCTCCCAGGAAGGGTAAGGTGGACTACAATATCCTAGCGCACCTAAGGAAGCTACCTTCTCAGCTTAGCATTCTCGATGCCCTCCTATTATCAAAAGAAGCGCGAGACTCACTAATTAAGGCGTTACAAGAACCTGAGCAATTCCAAGCCTTCCTCGCCACTGAAAGGATGAAGGATGAACTGGAGGAAGTGCATACGGCCGACATCACTTTCGGTGACGAAGACCTCCTTCTTGGGACGTGCGACCACAACCGTCCCCTATATGTCTCTGGATACTGCCATGATATCAAGATAGGCAAGATCCTGGTGGATAATGGATCCTCCGTCAATCTCCTTAATGTTCAGGTGTTGAAGGAAATCTGCATGAGTGTGCAACACCTCGCTCGTGACAAAATTACTATCTCCGGTTTCGATTCACAATCGTCACGGACTCTCGGATCCGTGATACTAACATTACGCTTTGGACTCCTCGTCACAGACATCAAATTCCATGTCATGACGCCAAGACCTACTACAACGCCTTGCTGGGTCGTCCTTGGCTACACGAGTACAGCATCATCCATTCTACACAACATCAGTGTATGAAGTACTTTAAGGATAGTTTCGAGTATACCGTAACAGGTGAGTTGAACCCATTTTCCGTGAACGAAGTCCGCAAATACGAAGATGCGAAGTACTTTTTGCCAGATTTCGAGGATACAGAAAGGTGTCGCAACACGGAGAACAAAGCTGTTGGGGTAAAAATTTACACCCCCGTTGACCGAGTCAAAGTCAGGGTTAACCCCAAGCCAGGTGGGCCCAAGCCCAGGTCAAGCGGGCCCATGCCCAAGTCGAGCCCGCGACCAGCTTCCTCCATGCCAAAATATAGATCATGTGATAAATAATTTTTATGTAATTTTTTATACATGAATGTATGCAAAATGGGCATAAAGCCAATATTTTGTAAGCCCATGGCTTATGTGCAAAAATGAAATGGCACATGAGCCATGGGATAGGCAAAATGCCATTTTGGGAAGCCCAAGGGGCTATATGTAAATATGTAAGCCTATAAAAGGCAACATGATGAATAAAAAAGAAACACTTTTCATTCCCCTCAAAAAAAAAACCTAGGGTTCTTTGTGCCTCCTGCTCCTTCTCCAAGGTTCTAAACCTTTTCATTTCTTTTGAATTAAACCAAGAGTTTTACTCTTTCTTTTCCAAAACTAAGTAGTTTTCCACCACAAAACCCACAAAGGGGAACTCAGATCTCCCATCAGATCTCAAAAAGGAGTGATTTTTTTTTAAATCTCCTACATCTTGATCTTCAAGATCCGACCAAACAACAGGAGGAAGAAGAAGAACCCCCCCTTCATCAGCTTCAAAACATTAGGAGTTTTAACTCCATAACATATATATATATATATATATATATATATATATATATATATATATACACACATAACAAATATTTCCTTTCTGAAGCATAGCTTCTGTTTCTTAGGCTAAAAGCCTCTTTTTCTCACCGGCGCTCAAGCGCAGAGCGCCCGCGTGCCGACACGTGGCGCGCTTGCGCTCAAGCTCAAGCGCCCGAGCGCAAGTCGCCCTCGTGCCGACACGTGTCGCGCTTGTGCCCAAGCGCAAGTCGCCCTCGTGCCGACATGTGGCGCGCTTGCGCCCAAGCGCAAGCGCCCGAGCGCAAGTCGCCCCGGTGCCGACACGTGGCGCGCTTGCGCTCCAGCGCAGGCGCTCGAGCGCAAGTCGCCCCCGTGCCAACACGTGGCGCACCAGCGCTCAAGCGCAGAGCGCCCATATGCCGACACGTGGCACTCTAGCGCCTGAGCGCATAGCACCTAGGCGCACAGCGCCCAAAGTGCTGCCCCCATGCATCCTTTGGATGCCTTTCCCCCCCTTTTTTATGTACATATATATATATATATATATATATATATATATATATATATATATACATATGTATACATATTCACACGCACACATACTCCACGACATTGTCCCTGTTAGAAAAAAAATTCTAACGGGGCGCTGCCCCGCACCCCGCAAGGGGCTGCTAGCCCCCTTGACCCCCAGCCCGCTATCCAAGTAGCGGGACCCCCGTAAAAACTCTGCGTGGCTCCCGATATATCCAAAACACAACACACGTACACCGCACATTGAGTTCGCATGACCAGTTTAACCCGTCAATCGGAGGTTCCCTCGCTCCAAAGGCGAGGGGTAATTAACGGCGGCTTAGTTCGCGGCTGCCGGAGATTCGGATCCCCACAATCATTAAACCCTGGCCTACCCCAGGCAGGGGGAATCTGTAGTACGCCTGACAAGCGTGCGCGTATTCCCATCACAATGGGGTGACGAAAAACACCCTACAAAAGCAGCCGCCACCATCCCTGTTTTCGGGAGAGATACCGAAGAAGAGGAAGAGATAGTTTATGCCGGGCCATCTCAACGCAACAACCTGGGGACGTCCGCCCCCATGTTGGTCTTCGGAAGTGATTCAGAAGATGAGGTTAATGTCGTGTTCTCTAATCGGCTGTCAATACAAGCACCCCCTAGCGATGACCATAGTTTGCAAATCACCATGGTACCGCGAGAACACTACAAGGATCTCGACACACTTCAAGCTCACAATGTGCAGAACCTGCAAACATTTTACGTCCCCCCCAGGCAAAGGGGTGAGAAGGTGATCCTATTCTACCGATCCTCGGAGTCGAAAGTAGAGAAAGAGATCTGGCATGGTGCGGATGCTACACTCGACAGGCTCCAACCTATCCGTTTGCCCATATACTACACAAATGGACTAAAGAGGCTATTGAAGCGCCAAGGAGTACCCTTAAAACAGACTGTTCGACAAGCTCGGTTCTACAACAGGATTTGGGATGTCCCTGGGACCCAACGCAAATTGCCCAACGGGAAAATGGAAACACTTGGGCTTGGATACGCGAGAACCGGAAAACGGGAACGGGCCCACAGTAGCTACGCCATATATACTTTTGATGAAGAAGAGGACGCCCCGTCAGGAAATGCCAACCCCTCATCAAAACTAGATCCCACGATTGAAATGCCGAGTCCGTCGTTTGAAGAACAAATGGACAAGCCTATCAGGAAAATGTGTCAAAAAGCTCGGGAAGACCACAACCGCGAGATGGCCATCTACGAGAAGGCCAGGACGCGACGTCTATTTCAACAGGCTGCAAAAGACAAAGATGCTCATCCTTGTCAACCCGTTGTACGAAAGGCCCGACGCAGAGACGGAAATAAATCAAGAAGCGGAAAGAGGAGCCGACAACAACGACGCAGGATCAGAGAGTTACGTGATCGGGTATTGCGCGGCTCGGATTTGTCCCTCATGAAGAAGATGAGTCGAGCGTACTCTTTCCCCCGAGACAAGACGGAGAAGTTACTCGAGCTCGCTATAAAACATCAAATGATCGCGCTTCCAGAATCTAGACACCCTGAGCAAGCTAACAGGGATTCTCATCTGAGCTATTGCTCTTATCACCAAGCCATAGGACATCCTACCGAAGACTGCTTCACCTTCAAGAACTGGGTCGAGGACCAGTACCAACAGGGCAGATTCGCTTTATCCGACGGCTGGAGGGTAACGCCGCCACAAATGCACGAACCCAAAGCCGCAAAAGCAGAACCAGATCCACCTCAGTCCTGGAAGCGGACTCGCACCTGTTATACGATTACGATATTAAAAGAAGAGCTCGAGAACATGGATGACCTTCCCTGGTGCTTTGAGAACAGCAATGATGAGGTGATCTCAGAATTTCCGCCAGCTCCGAAAGAGCTGGAAGATAGTATACATACTACTGCAGATAACCTCAAGAAGATTGAGTTGGGATCGGCAGATGATCCGCGACCGACATTTGTCAGCGAACTGCTATCTGAAGAAAGGGTGGCTGCGTTAAAGAACGTGCTTCTACGGCATAAAGACTGCTTCGTGTGGAACTACTCCGAGATGCCAGGATTAGATCCGGAGATTGCTGTGCATAAATTAGCAATATCCCCAGATATCAAGCCAGTCAAGCAGGCGCCAAGAAGGATGCGACTCGAGCTCGAAATGAGCATCAACGCCGAAGTCAAGAAGCTGATCGATTCTGGATTTATCCAAGAAGTCTAATATCCCGACTGGATCGCCAATATCGTCCTGGTAATGAAGAAGAATGGGACGGTACGCATATGCGTGGATTTCAGGGATCTCAATAAAGCCTGTCCAAAGGACGATTTCCCGGTGCCGGTAACCGAGCTAATGATAGATAACACGTCCACTCACGAGGTTTTCTCCTTTATGGACGGTTCATCAGGCTACAATCAGATAAAGATGCATCCCGAAGACCAGAAGCACACCGCTTTCCGGACCCCTTTGGGTATATTCTGCTACAGGGTTATGCCCTTTGGTCTAAAGAACGCCGGCGCTACCTATCAAAGGGCCATGACAAAGATCTTCGACGATCTCATACATGACATCGTCGAGTGCTATATCGATGACCTTGTAGTGAAGAGCATGTCATACGAAGAGCATTTAAAGCATCTGGAGACTGTCTTTCAACGCCTTCGGCAATATAATTTGAAGATGAATCCCCTCAAATGCGCGTTTGGAGTCTCCTCGGGTAAATTCCTGGGATTCATCATCCGACATCGAGGTATCGAAATAGATCCATCTAAGATCAAGGCGATCATGGAAATGCCTCCGCCAAGAACCCTCAAACAGTTGCGGTCTCTCCAAGGGAAGCTCGCATACATCCTGCGGTTTATCGCTAATCTTTCAGGCAAATGCCGTCCTTACAGCCACCTGATGAAAAAGGGAACTCCATTCGTTTGGGATCATAAATGCCAAGGTGCACTAGACGAGATCAAGCAGTACCTACAGAACCCTCCGGTGTTGGCTGCGCCGGTCAAGGGAAACCCCCTCATTCTTTATACAACCGCCCTCGAAGGTTCCTTAGGCGCATTATGGGCACAAGAGAACGATCAAGGGAAAGAGAGAGCACTCTACTACTTAAGTCGAGTTCTACTGGGGGCAGAAAGCAACTACTTTCCCATTGAAAAACATTGCTTAGCGTTAATCTTCGCAATAACAAAGCTCAGGCACTATGCGTTGGCACATGAAGTCCGTCTCATCTCGAAGGTGGACCCTCTTAAATATCTGATGTCAAAGGCTATATTGACGGGTCGACTCGCTAAATGGGCTCTACTCCTGATGGAGTTCTCAATAACGTATCGACCTCTTAAGGCAGTGAAAGGCCAGGCCATTGCCGACTTCCTCGCTGAGCATCCAGTACCTGCCGGTTCTCCTCTGAACTGCGATTTGCCGGACGAGCATGCATTTGATGCGATTGGCGGCGGCAGTACCCGATGGGAACTCTATTTCGATGGAGCGTCCTCCGTAAATAAACGGAAACAAGGTATCCCAATGATCAAATCGGGGATAGGCCACATCTTTGTAACTCCACAAGGAGGGATAATGCGCTTCGCCTTCTCCTTAACAGAGCCGAGGACAAACAATGAAGATGAATACGAAGCTCTGATAGCAGGCCTCGAGATTGCCATCGACATGGGAATTGAAGACCTCCTTATATACGGGGATTCTCAACTGGTCGTTAGTCAAGTAAATGGTGACTACCAAACGTGCAAACCGGAGTTGGTGAAGTACGGCGAAAAGGTGCAACAACTATTGACCTAAATTCCCTCCTATACTTTGGAGAACATACCGCGCGTGGAAAACAGTAAAGCAGACGCGTTGGCCAAACTTGCTAAAGAACTGGCTGACGAGAACCTCGATGACGTCAGAATCGTGGTACAAAGCCGTCGAGTGCTCGCCCCAGCAGAAATATCTCCGGAATTATACAAAGAAAAGGGGGCGACTGAGCAGACGACCCTACAAATAAAAGACCATGAGAAGGCTGAGGACTGGAGGGAAGTCTTCATAGACTACTTTAAGTCCCACCGAATGTCCGAAGAAGCGTCCTCAAGACATCAGCTCATGAAACGAGCTCTATCTTTCGCTTTCGTCAACGACACTCTATACAAGAGATCGTTTGATTCTCTATGGCTAAGATGTTTAGGACTGGACGAAGCAAAAAGAGTCGTTCAAGAGGTTCATGACGGAATCTGTGGTTCTCATCAAGCAGGCCCGAAGATGAAGTTAAAAATTAAACGGATGGGTTACTATTGGCCCACGATGGTCCAAGACTGTCTCGAGTATGCGAAGCAGTGCCACTCGTACCAGATTCATGGAGACTTTATCCACCAACATCCGAATCTACTACACCCAACGGTGGCTAGATGGCCATTCGAAATGTGGGGGACTGACATAGTCGGCCCCATCGAGCCAGCATCGTCCCAGGGACATCGTTTTATCCTGGCGACAACTGATTACTTCTCCAAATGGGCAGAAGCAGTACCACTGAGGGAAGTGAAGACGGAGAATATCCTCCACTTCTTCAAGACGCACGTCATCTATCGGTTTGGAACCCCACGGCGGATTATCTCCGATAATGGGCCAGCCTACAGAAGCCATAAGATTAGCCGCTTCGCGCAGCAGCACAATATAGACTGGAGATATTCTTCAGTTTACAACCCACGAGCTAATGGTCTGGCCGAGGCCTTCAATAAGACCTTGACGAAGATCATAAAAAAGACCGTTTCCCGGAATAAGAGAGACTGGCACGAGAGGCTGCAAGAGGCCCTTTGGGCTTATCGAACTACATTCAAGACGGCCACGAACACAACGCCGTACGCGTTGGTATTTGGGACGGAAGCAGTGCTCCCCCTCGAGATAGAGATACCCTCTCTACGAGTGGCAGTCCACTATGAGCTGATGGACGAAGAAAATGCTCACTTTCGGCATGAGGAGCTTGATGCCCTCGATGAAACCCGGCTCATAGCGCAACAAAATCTAGAGGCCTAAAAAGCAAAGATGACGTGCTCATATGAAAGATTGACCAGGCCAAGGACATTCCGCCAAGGCGAACTCATACTAGTGGTCAAAAGACCTATGATCCCCAATCGTGCCAAGCGGGGAAAATTCGAGCCGAACTATGAAAGCCCGTACATCATAGATAAGGTCTACCAGGGTGGAGCCTATCTGCTCATGGACATGCATGGTGAAAGGCCTTTCAGGCCAATAAACGGCTGCTTCCTAAAGAAATACTACGCTTAATGAGCCACAGCCTAGGTCAATGATAGATGACGACGACTATGTCCGCTCGCTATCTTCCTAAAGCTCAAAGAGTAGTAGCTGGCCCTCTCCTCAACGATGGACCGAAACGTCCTTAAACTATCGACGGACCGAAATGTCCTTAAACTAACAACGGACCGAAACGTCCTTAAACTAACGACGGACCGAAAAGTCCTTAAACTATCGACGGACCGAAACGTCCTTAAACTAACGACGGACCGAAACGTCCTTAAACTAACGACGGACCGAAACGTCCCTAAAACTACTACCGCAGCATCCTTAGGCTGACGAGATGAATAAAAAAAAAGAGAAAAAGAAAAATATATATAAAAAATGATAAAAAAAACGGTATGTCCATAAGCAAAATGGGCACGGATGAAAACCCGAAAGGGCTCCGTGAGTAAAAACAGTAGGACTATCGGCGAGTGTTTGTGAAAACCCGAAAGGGCGCAACCTCGTTAATAGACACTTATAGGGTCCTCTCGACCTTGTAAGGAGAAACCACCCGCGTGAGATCCTTACGACTCACAAAGGAGCAACACACTTAGGGATCCCCACGATTCCTAAGGAGAAAATACACTTGCGAGATCCCCACGACTCGTAAGGAGAATTCTCTTATGGGATCCTCACGGCTCATGAGATTTGAAAGTCTTAAGTTACAGAAACCTAAATCTGTTCTTAAGCAAATCCCCCACAACCTTCGATATTGCCCTACAAGAGGCTCAATACTGACCCTTGTATACAATCCACGGGCACGAATAAACATTTCCCTAGCAAAATCCCACCCGTGACTAGGGATATGTCCATATGATGAGCGACCCTTGTAGGTCCTCTCGACCCATAAGGAGAAAGCCCTCTTCTAGGATCCTTACGACTTGCAGAGGAACATACACTTAGGAATCCTCACGATCCCCAGGGAGAAAATACACCTACAAGATCCTCACGACTTGTGGGGAGAAATACTTTTGTGAGACCCTTACGGCTCATGAAGTCAAAAGCCTTGGTCGACAGGACCCTTAACCCTGTTTTCCAAGCCACCTTTGTTCGACATCGACAAAGGCAAATGATGATTCGCTCCTGGCAATATTCCAGTTGTAGCGGTGCTGATGCCGAAATCGGTGTCTAAAATCCAAGCTTGCGGCGAAAAAGCTAGCAAGCCACACATGCCTACGAAATAGCCGAAATGATGGGGCAACTTGCAATAAAAAGCAGCAAGTAAAAATGTATGCATGAAAAATAGCCGAAATGGTGGAGCAACTCGCAATAAAAAAAAGGCAGCGAGTAAAAATGAAATAAATAGTCGAAATGATTGGGCACCGCGAAAAATAGCCGAAATGATAGGGCAATCATGACCTTCGCGATATAAAAGCTGAAATGATAGAGCATCGCGGAAAAAAAAAAAAAATAAAAATAAAATTTATGCCCTACAGGTGATGTTCCGTCACACCCTGTATACAATCCAAGGGCGTAAATAAAGAAGTGATCATACTTCCCCCCAGCTTTCATCAAAGGAAGAAGCTAAATCTCGACGGGCCACAAGCGACCTAGAGATCATCCCAACACTCGTCTCGTAACGACGGACACAACTTCAAGCTAAGCGGAACAGCGGCAACTCCCAGTTCCATGGCTCGGTGGTATACATATCGCCAACAGTCAAACCTCCATCCCGTGAAATGCGGATACAATCAGCAAAATTCCTGGTTACGTGGAACGCAGATAACGTCACTCTTTGACCCCGTGGAAAACGTCCAGAGCGGATCCTAGTCCTCGCAGAGCACAGTAGTGAACCTGTGTGAAGCATCCAGAGCGGAGCCTAGTCCTCGCCGAGCACGGCAGTGAACCCGTGTGAAGCATCTAGTGCAAAATTCCTGGTTACGTGGAACGCGGATAACGTCACTCTTTGACCCCGTGGAAAACGTCCAGAGCGGATCCTGGTCCTCGCAGAGCACGACAGTGAACCCGTGTGAAGCATCCAGAGCGGAGCCTAGTCCTCGCCGAGCACGGCAGTGAACCCGTGTGAAGAATCTAGTGCAAAATTCCTGGTTACGTGAAACGCGGATAACGTCACTCTTTGACCCCGTGGAAAACGTCCAGAGCGGATCCTGGTCCTCACAGAGCACGGCAGTGAACCCGTGTGAAGCATCCAGAGCGGAGCCTAGTCCTCGCCGAGCACGGCAGTGAACCCGTGTGAAGCATCTAGTGCAAAATTCCTAGTTATGTGGAACGCGGATAACGTCACTCTTTGACCCCGTGGAAAACGTCCAGAGCGGATCCTGGTCCTCGTAGAGCACGGCAGTGAACCCGTGTGAAGCATCCAGAGCGGAGCCTAGTCCTCGCCGAGCACGGCAGTGAACCCGTGTGAAGCATCTAGTGCAAAATTCCTGGTTACGTGGAACGCGGATAACGTCACTCTTTGACCCCGTGGAAACGTCCAGAGCGGATCCTGGTCCTCGCAGAGCACGGCGGTGAACCCGTGTGAAGCATCCTAGTCCTCGCCGAGCACGGCAGTGAACCCGTGTGAAGCATCTAGTGCAAAATTCCTGGTTACGTGGAACGCGGATAACGTCACTCTTTGACCCCGTGGAAAACATCCAGAGCGGATCCTGGTCCTCGCAGAGCACGGCAGTGAACCCGTGTGAAGCATCCAGAGCGGTGCCTAGTCCTCGCCGAGCACGGCAGTGAACCCGTGTGAAGCATCTAGTGCAAAATTCCTGGTTACGTGGAACGCGGATAACATCACTCTTTGACCCCGTGGAAAACGTCCAGAGCGGATCCTGGTCCTCGCAGAGCACGGCAGTGAACCTGTGTGAAGCATCCAGAGCGGAGCCTAGTCCTCGCCGAGCACGGCAGTGAACCCGTGTGAAGCATCTAGTGCAAAATTCCTGCTTACGTGGAACGCGGATAACGTCACTCTTTGACCCCGTGGAAACGTCCAGAGCGGATCCTGGTCCTCACAGAGCACGGCAGTGAACCCGTGTGAAGCATCCAGAGCGGAGCCTAGTCCTCGCCGAGCACGGCAGTGAACCCGTGTGAAGCATCTAGTGCAAAATTCCTGGTTACGTGGAACGCAGATAACGTCACTCTTTGACCCCGTGGAAAATGTCCTGAGCGGAGCCTAGTCCTCGCCGAGCACGGCAGTGAACCCGTGTGAAACATCTAGTGTAAAATTCCTAGTTACGTGGAACGCGGATAACGTCACTCTTTGACCCCGCGGAAAACGCCCAGAGCGGAGCCTGGTCCTCGCCAAGCACGACAGTGAACCCGTGTGAAGCATCCAGAGCAAATACCGGAATGTAGAGTCCCTAAGATCCACGGACTATGATGTCTTTAACCTCGATCGTGATGTCTTAAAACTAACGATCAACCACCCCGATTCCCTACGGATTCTGCCTTGGTTTAAGGGTACATCTCTTCACTCCTTTGATACCTGGCGTTGTAATTCCTCAACGTCTTCAAAGAGGTGACGGGTCCCTGCAACCAAACATCGGACTGTGGAGTCCCTAAATCCACGGACTATGAGGTGCTTAACCTTGACCGTGATGTCTTAAAACTAACATCAGACTGTGGAGTCCCTAAATCCACGGACTATGAGGTTCTTAACCTTGACCGTGATGTCTTAAAACTAACAGCGGACTGTGGAGTCCTTAAATCCACGGACTATGAGGTCCTTAACTTTGACCGCGACGTCTTTAAACTACAATACCTGGAGAAACCCCTGACTCCGTAAAACACGGACAAGGGTGATCACATCCAGCACTTACAAGTCCTCACGACCTGTAAGGAAGAAAAAACTCTCTTGTGAGATCCTTACGACTCTCAAGGGAAAACTCGCTTAAGAATCCTCACGATTTTTAAGAAGAACTTACACCTACGGGATCCTCTCGACCTGTAGGGAGAAAAACTCTTTATGAGACCCTCGTGGCTCATAAAATGCAAAAGTCTTGGGAAGCAGATCTTAACCCTAAATCCTGAGCCATTGCTATCCTGCAAGGAGATCAAGGTAGAATATCCGCATAATACATTCAATGAAAAGGAGACACACCATTGAGAAGAAAAATGTATCTTTTATTCATAAACCAAAATGGATACAAAGTACAATTCATGAAAGAAACAAAAAAGAAAGATACTCTCATCCATGAGTATGTACAAAAAAGGAGAAAAGATACAAGTCCTCAAGCCGGTGGGCGATGCAGTAATTTTACCAGCCCATCGTTCTGCTGCTGAGCCACGACTTCATGACGCAAGATCTCCAGAAGATGAGCCTCCGCCTGAGCTTGCTGAGCCTGATACGAAGCAAGCCGAGCTTCGAGCTCTTTCTCGGTGGCTTTATGAGCCTCGACCCTCTCACGAGTGAACGTGACAGCCTTATCGAGAGCCACCACCTCTTTTATGGACTCCTGGAGCACTCGCCAGAGTTCGTATGCCTTGTTGGCCTTGGCCGTGAGGCTGACCTGAAGCTCACCCAGCGCCTTAGAAGCCAGCTCCCTCTCCGAGAACTTGCGGCCAAGCCTCTTCTCGCATGACGTCATGTTGGCCGCAAATCGTGCTATCAGACCCCGCAACTCCGCTTTTGCATCCACGGCTTCCGAGGAAAGGCGAGAACATTCGAGAGCGTACAAACAAGCCTCCACCTTCCTACAGAACTCCACCCAGACCTGCACCACCTCCTCGCTATGATAGGTGGCGAGAAAAGGAAGAGAGCCGTTAGCTTCAGCGGCAAACGCTTCGGCTGTGGTCGCGCTACCAGCACGGAGCTCCTCGACGAAAGATGATAGGGAGACAAGGCTCAACTGGGCCAAGCGTTCTGAAGCCCACAACGCATAAGGGCCGGGCGGCATCACGATGCGCGATTCCAAAGCCATGGAGACTGGCAGGGCTGTTCAAATTTGGGAAATGTTAGTAAAACTCTTAAACGCAGAACGAACGGGACTATAATAAAATGTCACTCACCGACAGTCATGCAAGTAGGAGCTGAAGGTTCCCCTGGCCCTTCAACGACCTCGACCTCATCGTCAGCTTCCAAAACTATAAGAGACATCAACGTCATTTCGCGAAATAGTAACAATGCTATGGTATAAAATGGCGAATGACACTAACCTTGCCCAGAGGAAAGGACAATACGCTGAGGGGAGATCGCCTGCGAAGCTGCCATCTCCAATAAACGCTGAAATGACTGTCGAGGCGACAGATCCGCGATAGTGGCCGCCAAACTGCGCAATTCTGGGAAAGATAAAAGAGTTCAGACTACGAAGGGGTTGTTAAATTAAAACGCAGAGGGATACCTTCAACACTCCTCCCATTCTGAGCCGGGGGGACAGCAGCTTCAACGGTCTCCGCCGTGACCTCAGGCTCCAACAAAGGAAGAGTAGTCCCGACTACCTCTCTTCCAGCCTCTGGGCCGCCCTCAGTAAGAGTCATTAGGGCGGCGACCTCTAAAGGAGCCTCCCCCAAAGGGGCAAGCGCTCCCTGATCAAGAACCGCCGCTGGAGGCTCTACCATGAGAGGAGCAGCCTCATCAGCCCCCTCCACATCAAGCAAGGCTTCATTGAGAATTTCGGCGGGCTTCAGCTTTAATGGGCCCGTAGGGAGCTCCCCCAGCGTCGAAGATTCTGCACGATTCAAATAAGAATAATGATATATATGCACGGGCATAAATGATCAGAAAGACTACAAAAGAAGCACAACGTACCTATACGCAAAGAAGCCCTCAATATGGCTTCTTCAAGCCGCTGCTCCTTCTCAAGGAGGTGGGCTCGCCGGGGTTCAAGGGTAGACTCATGACCGCCGTTCCATAAAGAAAGTGCATCAGCTACGTCTTCTGAAGCGGCCTGCTTCAAAGCCCTTTCCCCCCATTCCTCCAAAGGACCGATAAATCGCCGCCGAATCCACGAAGGGTCTTCGTAAAAAATTATAGCGGGATTAGACTTCTTCGGAACCTTGGCGTTATGAGACGCGTCTTTTGAACGCCGTATGGCCTCAGCCAACTGTGCGGCCTCCTCATCAACCGAACTCGGGAAGAGAAGTCCAGCGTCTGACTCTTGCAGGGCCAATGGTTCGTCTTCAAGAATAGGCTCAGACTCCGCCACAGAATCAAGCAGGGTGGTGGCCGCTTTCCTCCGCCGTTTAGACCCAGAGCCGGTCGCTGAGGATGACCGCTTCCTCCCTCACGAAGCCTTAGGGCGGCGCTGGCCCACATCGCCCTCAGCGCCCTCATCCCTGTTACTCTCGCTCGGTGCCACAACCGAGGATGACATCGCCATTGTCGACGCCACAGGGGGCGGTGCCGCCACCGGCAGGGGTGCTACTACTGGGGCCCGTTTACCCCGCGATCGGGAACCCAAGGGCATACCAGCTGTTGGAGTAAGGTCTACCCCTGACTCCCCCGGAATGAGCGCGGTGCCAATTTCCCTCAAAGGGAAGCGGACCGGAACCCTCGGCTGTAGCTTAGCCCCCGAAACCTGAGGAGGGACGTCGTGACCAAGAAGCACCCTTCTTTCTTCAAGAATAATTGGGCTGATCCGATGAAGATACCAGCCCGTAAATGCACCCACACACCGGGGCATGTACTCAGCTTCAGGGACCATGAAACGGGAGCCGGTGTTCAGCCTCATGAAATGATGAGCGGCATCGCGAACAGCATCGAGCGAAGGGATCGGGGCGACTATAAAAGCCTCGAAAGGAACACCCTGGTCGTATCCAAGCTGTCGGGCAAATCGATGCGGATTGTACCGCATAAAAAGAGCTGCACTGTCCTAGCGAAACACCAAGTAGCCCGGTCTAATTGTATACAAATGCGCGGCCTCCCGGGGCTTCAAAGAAGGTGCGTTGTCTTTCGAATGGTCCCAGAGTTGTTGAACGGGACCCGAAGGAGTAGACAAGACCCGATCATTAAAAGCCAACCCGCCAGCGGCGGCATGAGGAGAAATCAACACCCGAATAGCCCCGAATTGAGTCGGGCCAGCAGCAGAAGCACCCACCAGTCGCATAAGTCGCGGGAAGGGATAGGCGTCGTAAAAGGCGGGCCTCTGATGCATAGCGAAAGCCCCCAGCACATGCATTTCGACCCAGGACGTGAAATAATGAAGCGAAAAGTTCACTACATCCACGCCGGGTGTAGAGGTATTAGCTGCGGTGCCCAATCCATGATAGAGGTGCGCCAAGGCCGGGATGCCGATGGCCAACCGCGTCCCCTCAGCAATACGATGAGCCGGGTAAATGACCGAGGCTCTCAGGAAGCGGCGATGCATGGGGATAACGAACCAACTGAGCCAAACACTAACAAACCCTACAAAGAACGTCTCCTCGTCCATGCCTGGGACAGCAATGGATTCAAAAGATATCGGCGACATAATAGGGATGTAGTACTGAGGTAAATCTGATTCAGTGGTCGGCAGCTTCTTCGGACCAAACCCAAAGGGGTCTCCAATGTTGGCAAACTTCGGGGCTGTCTTCGATAAGGCGTCCTCGCGAAGGAAACGAGCAATGAAGCTCTCGAAAGTAACACCCTGCTCTTCGGATTCGGTGAATAATCGGTCGAAGATACTTAGAGCCTTGATTAAACTGGAACGCTTGTGGCGGACGGCATTCTCAGCAGACAGGCCGTCAACTGGGGCGGGCTCGGGTTCAAAAATATACTCGTCAGAAGGCAGCAACTCCTCGTATAGACTACCCCTGATTGGCAACCCCGAGATGTCATAAAATTCGGCCAGAGAGATCGAGACCTCGCGATCTCCTAGAATGAAAGTGTTGGTAGGAAAATTCCATTGGTTCAAAAACGCCTTGACCCACCAGACATGCGGAGACTTATAATGGAAGAGTGACGCGTATATTGCCTGATAAAGCCTGACTTTCTGCAACCGCGCACGATGGGCAGAAAGGATGTAGCGAGCCCAGAGAAGGTAGCCCGTAGCGTGCCGAGGAGTAAGCCCTATCTTATAAATTTGCCCCCACGGGTGGGCCTCACCCTGGCAGATACGCCGCCCCAAGATGTCTATGGCCGGGATCGGATGGTTCGGAATACCGGTCGTCGAAGGCTCAAGCCTCCCCGTTGGGGTCCAGTTGGGCATTTCCACAGCAAAAATAGTCCTCGGAGGATCCATCGGTAAGAATGGGAAAGTGGGCTCCGTCGGTACCGCGCAAAGAAAACTTCGGCGACCCTGAATAATCTGACTATACCAAGATCCCCATTGAAGAAGGTTGGTACAGTTCGGGTCATGGGCCCGGATCATTGCCATCGCTTCCTCATCAGATGGCGACTGAGGAAAAGCAGCCTCCGAGCGAGAAAAAGGAAAGCGCGGAATAGAAGCCATCGCACCTGAAATCCAATAAAAGGAGACCGTTAAAAGCAAAGTCAGCGATATATATCCATGCATGAACATGAAGACTAGTTAAAGAAAGCAACAACAGAGTTTTCTGGGACCATTGGCTACAAAACACATGGGCCCCACAGAATCAGGATGACGGCTTATTAATAATGAGACCAAATAGTTACAATAAAACAAAGGGAATACCCTCGTTAAATAAAGAATGATGACCATGCACATTCCCTCAACAGGATCTGTCTCGGGCTCTACAATGGATCCAACAAGATCAAAGGAATTAAATTCCCACAGAAGACATCATTACAAAGCTCCTATTTCATTAATTGCAGAAGGACAACCTCGGGTCAAGAGACCCCAAGAAGCCTCCGTGTGAAGAAACTGAGTCCTTCATTGGAATTAAATTCCTTATTAAGAGAAGGGAATTAAATTCCCAGAAACATTTTTGGGATGGAATTAAATTCCATGGAGTTGAACCGCCATCATCATCTCCCCAAGGATCATCCGACCCTAAGAGATCTACTGTTGGAGGTTAAGTGGTCTCATATTTGGTTAAAGAAATTGAAGAAAAATGGGTTCTTTGTGAAATCCTTAATGTGGATTTAAAATCCAGAGAGTTCTTTTAAAACAAAGGTGCT
Organism: Agapanthus africanus; assembly: GCA_030015575.1. Classification (NCBI taxonomy): domain Eukaryota; kingdom Viridiplantae; phylum Streptophyta; class Magnoliopsida; order Asparagales; family Amaryllidaceae; genus Agapanthus; species Agapanthus africanus. Next base: position 49,433,864 of record JASDDO010000008.1, on the reverse strand, counting down.
TCAGCCGTTCAACATTATTACCTGAGGAAAAGGAATCCTTCAACAGAGTTAAACTCTGGAAAATGTCTGAGACAGAGAACTAAGCTCTGGAAACGAGAATTAAATTCTCAAAGGAAAAAGCTCTCAAAGGAAGAAAATGAGCAAAGTGAAGGCTCTTCTGAAGAGACATGGGTATTTATAGGAGGTGATGGAGTCGTTTCATCTCCCCAAATCCCTAGAGGAATCCAACGGTCACAAAAGGTGACAGCGTTGCACTCACGTGCGGACACGTGAGAACAACGCTGTGGGGACATTTGTTTCCTGATTTAAAATCAGAAAAGCTTATGGAAAAAGCTTCAGAAAAGGGTCACGTGCTTACACGTGACCAGCAGTCACGTGTTGGCACGTGACACCTAAAAGCATCAGCAAGGCAGATTCAGCTTCCCGATTACATCAAAGAAAAGGGCTTCAGAAAGGGTCACGTGCTCCCACGTGACCTGGGTCACGTGTTGGCACGTGACAATCAAAAGCGGCTTCAAAGGCAAACCGGTCCCCTGATCAAATCAAGAAAAAAGCTTCAGAAGAGGTCACGTGCTCCCACGTGACCAGGGTCACGTGTTGGCACGTGATAATCAAAAGCAGCAGATTTGTTCTCCGGCTAAATCAAGAAAAAGAGTCCAGACAAGGGTCACGTGCTCACACGTGACAGGGGTCACGTGATGGCACGTGACGGTTAAGCAACAACCAGAAGACAGAGCGCAAAAAGAAAGAGGAAGGCTCGTTCCAAGGGGGTCACGTGGCCACACGTGACCGACTTCAGAACGAAGAAAACAGAAAGCAGAGCGCAGAAAGAAAGAAGAAAGCTCGTTCCAAGGGGGTCACGTGCCCACACGTGACCAAGGGTCACGTGGCCACACGTGACCGGTTTTCAAAGCCTATCTTTTAACAGAATCAAATTCTAAGGAGAGATCACTTAAATCTTTCTAAAGGAAAAAGATTATAAGCAACCGATTAAATTAAAGATTTAGAGTAGATTAAATATCATCTATCTATGGGAAAATCTCGAATTTGGAAAGATTTCCCCTCTAAATCTAACTGAAATAACAAAGGAGAATCTCTGGATTTAAAATCCAATGGTGAATAAAATTCACCTAATGATCCAAAGGTCCAAAACGAATGATGGATGCAAATCAAATCTCTCAATGAAAGATTCACCAAAACTAATTGACTCGGCTGCTTCTCCTATAAATAGGAGCCAAGAGAGATACAGATATATGCAGAGGGAAGAAAAGAGAGAGAGCCTTGATACTTTGAGGAATTTGGATCTTCTGCAAAAGAAAACCCTAGGTAAGAAAGGGAGGGTTTTTTTATTCTCAACAGAGTTTAACTCTGATATAAAACAGAAGGACATAGTTCTTCTCTCTTGGATGGAGGATCTGTAAAGTGCACATCTCCCCTTAAAGTTGAGAATTTAATTCTCAATGGGTTGAGATCCTGTCATGCAGATCCAAAGCATAGAGAGGAAATGCAAGCACGAGAATTTAATTCTCACAGAACTATAGGAATTTAATTCCTTTAAAATAAAATTAGGGTTTGACCCTGTGTTATGGGAATTTAATTCCTTCAGAATGGAAAGAATCAGGGTTTAACCCTAGTTAAGAACTTAGTTCTGTTAAAACAACAGGAATTTAATTCCCTTAATCTCATTCCCCAGAATAATTCTTTAACAGAGAGCGGGAGTTTAACTCCTTAGAGCTTTGTTAGGGTTTAACCCTATTCAGTTCTTCATATATATGAGGAATTTAATTCGTACAGAAAATTCAGAGTTCAACTCTTCAAAAGGAACTAGGAATTTAATTCCTCTGAAATTATTGTCAGGGTTCAACCCTACAAGGAATTTAATTCCTGAAAGGGATTAACAGATCTTCTAAACAACTAAAGAAAAGAAGGGTCACGTGTCACTACGTGACCCCCCAAAAGATCTACAGAAAGCCCTTTGAGGCAGTGCCTCACGTGACCCACGTGACCCTTGGCAGAAGCTTTAACATACCTCATTTAAACACCCGTCACGTGATGACACGTGATGCTCCAAAAGATGTGATCTTTTCAGCAGAACAAACGAAGGGAGGGCGCCCTCACGTGCTACCACGTGACCCCTCTTGCCTCAGCGTCTAACGCTAAATTGGAACTCCCGAATCCAGTGTTAAAACACTGTTGGGCCTTAGTGTTCAACACTAATCAAAGAACTTTATTTGCAGTGTTCAACACTGATTACCTTAGTGTTTAACACCAATTTGAGATCTCTGTTGCCAGTGTTTAACACTGATCTGTTTTAGTGTTTAACACTAATTTGAAAGCCTTGTTGCTGGTGTTTAACACCAATTATATTTTAGTGTTAAACACTAACTTGTCAATCTCATTCCCAGTGTTCAACACTGATTGATCTGTAGTGTTTAACACTAGGCATTGGCCCAATTGGCTAAATGGCCAGAGACAAAGTCTCTCCTTCAATGGACCAACAGGAAGCCAATATTCCAGACATGATTGGACTTAGCCCAAGCTGGCCATAAGTCCTCAATTCGTAATTAACTGGGCTAATGGGCTCATAACATAATTAATTGGTCTTGATCCCAAATTGGGCCAAAGACTATTTAATCCACTCCGGTTCCAGGGTACATCTCTTCACTCCTTTGATACTTGGCGTTGTAATCCCTCAACGTCTTCAAAGAGGTGACGGGTCCCGATGACCACGCATTGATACGGACTGTGGGGTCCTTAAACCCATGGACTACGACGTCCTTAACCTTGACCGAGATGTCTTAAAACTAACAATGGACTGTGGGGTCCTTAAACCCATGGACTACGACGTCCTTAACCTTGACCGAGATGTTTTAAACTTAACAATGGACTGTGGAGTCTTTAAACCCATGGACTACGACGTCCTTAACCTTGACCGAGATGTCTTAAAACTAACAATGGACCGCAATGTCCTTAAACTACCCATGGACCGCAATGTCCTTAAACTACCAATGGACCACCATGTCCCTAAACTGGAACAATAGAGCCACGCATGCTCTTTTGCCGGATCTAAATGATCCCGTTTAAGTTGATCTTAGCCTCAAATATGGCTCACGTATTCTTAAACCTTCAGACAGACTGGACTATGAATCTCCCCCAATTAACTCTGGTTCGAGGGTACATCTCTGAACTCCTCTGACATCTGTCGTTGTAATCCTTCAACGTCGTCAGAGAGGTGACGGGTCCCGACGGCCATACATACGATGGACCACTATGTCCCTAAACTGGAACAATGGAGCCCAAATGCTCTTTTGTCGTATCTAAACGATCCTGTTAAGCTGATCTTAGTCTCAAGCTAGACTAACGTATCCTTAACAAACGTTTGAGTTGATCTTAGCCTCAAGAATGGCTAACGAATCCTCAAACTAAACCCCCAAACCCAAATCTAAGATAACACGGATTTGGACTAGTCCACGCCCTACGGGCGACGACATAACTCGGTCTCCGTAAACAATCCACGGGCAACAAAACATAAATAAACACACACGACACAAAGTGACCATCTGGAGAAGGAGAAAGTTGTTACCGCGATGCGGTAGCGTAATTAACTGCAGGGGCTTGCGCCTGCAGGGAAGAGCGTCCCCATAATCAAAAACCCCTCAAACGAGGGGGAATCTGACGAAGTCTGCTACATCGGCCGCATCCGTTTAAACCTTCGACACACGGTGCCATAAATCAACTTGGCATCTTCGGAGGGGTGGACGGATAGCACCAATTAGCATCTGCCCCGAATCTCAGGCGAGACAGCCCATGTCTCGGCCGCCGTTCGGAGGGGAACAGTAGACTGTAACAACTCCATTTTTAATGTACAAAGAATTGGTTTAAAATCAATGTATACTTGGAGTATTTATTGTTACTGATATCTCTTTAAGTATTTATTTCACTTCATAATTACAAGAAGGAGCTTGTAGCTCATTGGTAATACCTTGCACTGCTGAACCAAGCCACCAGAGTTCAAATCCGCTGCCCCACATTATTTTTAACATTATTTTGTTTTTTATTTGCTAGAATACCAACAGTTACACGTGCGTTTCTCACAAATTTCCTTCTACACATGAAAAGTTAGATGCACCAGAAGCCACACCCGACGACCCCACAGCCCCCGACCACCTGACTCGGCCCGACTCGGCCGAGTCGGCCGGACGGCCGAGTCGCCAACATAGAAGTTGGGTATCTTTTCTTGGTCAACCCCCCTGCATACTTTAAATATTCGGATCGGTTACAGAGAGCCCATTAACCCCTATTTACTCCATTTTCTAATGATTTTTATATAATTTTTACATTTTTTTTAATTAAAAACCCTAACCCTAGCCTAACCTATAAATACACCCACTAACCTCTACCATCTCATCCTAAATTTCTGAGTCCACTCTCTCAAAATTCCAAGAGAACTTTGGTACTTTGGAAATGAGCGAAAGGCGAAGCGCTGACGAAATCGACGGCGAAATTCCGGTGATCGTGTTAGGAACTCTCAACGACGAATCGACGCACCGGCAAACCCTCTACTTCCCTCTCACTCTCTAGTGTTATCCAAACCCGTAAGTCCCCCTTTCTATCTTTCTTTTTTTCCATAAAAATACGAATTTACAAAAAACCCGACGGAATCGGAACAAATCCGATTTCCGATTCGGTTTTCTATAAAATCTCACTTCTCACCAATACATTCATGCTTAAACATCTCTATGTTGACTGTTAATCACTTAACAAATAATTTGAACAAGTTTCCTCACATGAAATGATAGCTTTTGCAATATATCGTATTTTTTCACTTAAATACCGCAATGTTTCATTTTCACATTTAACCCCCTTAACATTGCTATACCTTAAAGTAGATCACGAGGTAATGACCTGCCTCCTCACACACTCATATGCAAACATAACACGCTACCTTGAAAACTTAGAATACGATAAAACAAGATTTTATATTTAAATACCATTTTCTTAATAAAACCTTTTCTAAAAGTTTTAGGTTTGATACATTTTAAAAACAAATATCTTTTAATAGAAAATACGATAAGTTGTGGACATCGGTCGTTTATCTAAACCTGACTTTGTGGTGTCTAGGCTAGGCAAGTGAGCAAAGATAACTTTAAAAGGCCCGTCTCACGATTCGTGAGCGGATCCCTCCTTTCCTCATTTGTACTTACCTGGCCACAATTGGCGGTGAAGAGGCGATTTAAGGTTTCTAACGACTTGTCGTTTAGACCATTTAGAAATAGGCTAGTTGGTGTAGGAAACCCTAAAATCTAAAATACGGAAAATTTACACCTTTGCAAATAAATACCTTTTACCTTATAAAACTGTTTTCTAAAGGATTAGTATTTATAAAATCTTTGCAAAACGCCACTACAACCCATCTTTGGGGAACCCGTTAGGGATAGTACGGTTTATCGTGCACCCTCGGACTTAGTAGTGTGAGATTCAGACATCCGCAAGGAGCATTCAGTCTCGAAAAATTTAAAATACGACATCTTAAGAAAATGAGATTTTTAGAATATAAAATATTTATTGAAATTATTTTTGTATAAATATATGTATATTTATCATTAAAATATCTATTTTGTTATAATATAAATATTCCACTTTTTCTAAAAAATCACAAGACTAAATTTTACATTTAAAATACCATGAATTTCAAATAAATCAATATTACAGATAAATACCTTTATTTATGTAATTAGGATATTTTCACTAGAAATATCACAAAATAAAATTACACTCATCATAACTATAAAGACGAATAATAATACTTGGGGTGTATCTTGAAAACTATACAAAAGTATTTTTACATAAAAACCCCTCAAGTTTTATAAATTACCGTAAGGACCCTAGCAATTATAAGACTTCGATTCACATTTCTTCTGTCCGACTCGGGTTAGAGTCTGATTATAATCCGACTTGAATATGATTCAAGTACTATATAAATCTATAATATTCCAATTCAATATGAACACATGAATCCAAGAATCCAGTTATCAATCTATACAACTTGACTGAACCAAAACCATGGATATACATCCATTATCCAGTTTTTCCGTCTACATGATTATGCAGTTACAATCTGTTTACTGATGTCATGGTTTTAGGTCAGTCATGCAACTTATACAATACAACAACAATATAATCAAAACACTACGGGGTTTAAGGGGTAGATTGGTGCGGAAGGTGTTAGAAGTGGCACGAGACGGTAAGATTAAGACACCTAACCTATATTCCGTTGCTGTTGTACCGTGGCTTAACGGTTCTTTGTACATTCCGTTTGCCCTGGTCTCTAGCATACTGAGACCCCTCTCGTATACACTGGCATCCTTCCGTACCAAGCTACAAACAACAGCGTGAACACAATGTCCTACAACATTATACAACTTTAGAAGATACTTCTTATTCTGTCTTTTCTAATTCTCCCTTATCTTTGGGGCTTACCGAGCGACCTGTTCGCTGACGACATTCTATTTCTTTCTTCTTTGAATGTCGTCAGGCGTTTTGGACCCGTCAGAGATCGAGCCCACCGGTGAAGACTTGGATCAGTTCCACGAAGACCCCGAGCTCTAGACATTGTACCTTGTTCTATTCAGTATTTTTCATTCCTGTTATGCCATTGTTTAGGCATCGCTTTTATTTCAGATGTATTTACTTTTCATGCATTGTACAAAAGAATGTTATTAATAAAGTTGCTGTTAATTTTATATCTCGTCTCTTTTGATTTACCTTTATATTGCTTAGATACACTTAGCGTATTTACTTCACAGTAAATACGTAGCGGACCTCGTCGCGTCCCCTTCGCCGTATACCGGGAAGCGGGACGTGACAGGTTTTGTTGGTGGCCCATGCAGGTCAGAGCTGTATAGAACTATACTATGCAGTTCTGTTCTGCGTGAACAACCTAAGCAATATAACACAAGAACCAGCAACTAAAACTTTCTTTACAATTCATGTTTCTTGAATCTTACAAATTTCTATACCTTGAATCTTATCATTTCATATACTTGAATCTGTCCTAACCCAAATTTTTCTTCAAGGTTATGGATTCTCCGAACAACACCAGCACCAACATCAACAACACACCTCCAGCATTACTTCTCACACCAGCTGTTCCTGCGCCACCCACCGAGCAAACAGTGCTACTTGAGGCGATCCGCAGCCTTCTTGAGGGACAGCAACAACTCCTGAACCGTCCTGAGACCGACGCACCGGGGGTAAAGCAATTCAGGGCTTTACATCCCAAGCAGTTCTCCGGAAAAGGAAGCCCTCTTGAAGCTGAAGAATGGGCACATAGCATAGAAGATGATCTGGCAGCAGCACAAGTGCCAGACATAGCTTGGGTCCGTGTGGCGAAACTACAGCTCACGGACAATGCTCGCAACTGGAGGAAGGCGGAAGAAAGCCGTCTGGTACAGCCTATTGAATGGAAGACTTTTCGCGAGAAGTTCGACGCGAAATACTTCCCAGTGACTGCCAGGTTTGCCATGGAACAGCAGTTCATTCATCTACAACAGGGTTCGATGTGGGACAAATTAGTAGATGAGTACGACGCTGAATTCACCATGCTAAGCCTATTCACGGCACACTTGATACCGACGGACGAGATCAGAGCCGTCACTTTCAACAAGGTCTGGACACGGAGATTCAGGCTGCTCTAGCCACGGGAAAATTTCTAACTCATGAGGATGCCTTGGAAGCTGCTCGCAGTTATGAGGCGGTGATAAAAGCAAGGGGCAGACCTCAGTCTGCAGGAGTCAAAAGCCCTGCCAACCAGATGGCAGGTGGAGCCTCGTCCAGGTCACCTTTCGTGCCAAGGCGACCCGGAGTACCGAACCATCGTCCCAGCCCAGCCTTTTGCACCTACTGCAAGAGAACTGGACATATGATGAAAGACTGCCGTCGAGCCAACCGTCTTTGCTTAGTCTGCGGCTCAGCTACTCATGATATTGGGTCTTGTCCCCAAAGACAAAACCCAGTTGCTGCACCCAGGCCAGCAATTACCTATCCGCAGCGACCAGCCCTTCAGGCACCTGCTCCAAGACCTGCACTACCTGCACCACCCAGAGGACCACAAGCTGCACCACCTCCTCGTGGGTTCCATCAAGCCCAAAGGAACATTCCGAGGAATGCTCCTCAGGCCAGGAGGAATGTACCAAGGCGCCAGGCTTTCACGATGTCCGTGGAAGAAGCTGAGGCCACTGACCAAGTCATCACTGGTAAACTTTTCTTTTCTAACCTTGTTTTTTCTATCCAGCTACTTAGCTACATATTTTTCTATACCGAAAACATATCCCACATACCTAAGGTACATTCTTAGTATCCTCAATCCCTGCACTAGAACTGTTTGATACTGGAGCATCACACTGCTTTATGTCGCAACGGTTTTTTCGAACCCATGCGATTCCAGTCTCACCGCTTATATCCAGCTGGAATGTCAGTTCAGGAAATGGCGTTCTAAAGGAAACTATGGGATACAGCATGTGTCCAGTCATCATCTGCAGCAGATAGCTTTATGCTGACTTCAAAGAGCTGGACATACCGAACTTCGATGTGGTTCTAGGAATGGATTGGCTTGGAACTTTTTATGCTACCATAAACTGTCGTCAAAGGAGGGTAGTATTCGAGATTCCAGACCATCCGGTTTTCTATTTCAAAAGCGGAGACCGTACACTAGAGCCAAGTACCTACAAAGCGAAGCCAAGAGAAGCAGTAGTTGCAGCAGCTCAAGCGGAGGAAGAATCAAGACCAGATGTGGTTCGAGAGTTCGACGATGTATTTCCTGACGATATATCAGGTTTGCCTCACGATCGAGCTCTTGAATTCAGTATTGATTTAGTACCAAGAGCACAACCGGTGATCAAAGCACCCTATCGTTTAAGTCCGGAAGGTTTGAAGGAAGTCCGAACACAGTTGGACGAATTACTGGCGAAAGGATGGATTCGTCCCAGCACTTCAAGTTGGGGATCACCTGTACTACTTGTGAAGAAGAAGGAAGGTTCATACAGAATGTGCATCGATTACAGAGCCTTGAACGAAGTCACTATAAAGAACAAGTATCCACTCCCGCACATCGATGATTTATTCGATCAGCTAAGTGGATCTTGTGTTTTCTCTAAATTAGATCTTCATTCAGGTTATCATCAAGTGAAGGTCAAGAAAGCTGATATTCACAAAACAGCTTTCAGAACTCGCTATGGACATTACGAATTTCTAGTGATGCCATTTGGAGTGACCAACGCTCCCGCAATATTCATGAACCTAATGAATCAAGTTTTCCGGGAGTATTTAGACAGGTTTGTTGTCATCTTCATCGATGACAGCCTGGTGTATTCTAAGAGTCGGAAAGAACATGCAGAGCACCTACGAATTGTCCTAGAAACTCTTCAACAACATCAGCTTTATGCCAAGTACAGTAAGTGCGAGTTTTGGTTAAAGCAAGTTGGTTTTCCTGGACATATCATATCAGAAGAAGGAATCTCTGTGGATCGACAATGGTTGATTGAACTTGTAAATTCATCAAACTTGAAGCATTACCTGGCATGACTACTTCAATCTCCATCTGATGCAAGTCTTGTTGAAACTTCCACTGAGCGATGAGATTCATTGCTAATGGTTGGCGAATAAGAGCATCGGGTACTACATTCACCTTCCCTGGGTGATATTGCAAGTTGATGTCAAAGTCCGCCATGAGTTCTAACCATCTTCTCTGCCGCATATTCAACTCCTTCTGAGTAAACACGTACTTCAGGATCTTATGATCTGTGTAGATGTTCACTCGTTCACCAAGTAGATAATGACGCCAAGATAACACATCCTAACCCCTTACCGGATGCATCGCAATGCACTTCGAATCCTCCAGATTGATCCGGTATGACGAGAATAGGTGCCGATGTCAACCTTGACTTGAGTTCTACGAAATCTTGTTCGTATGCTTCTGACCACACAAATTCTTCATCTTTACGTGCGAGCTTGGTCAGGGGCATTGCTATCTTTGAAAAGCCTTCAATAAACCTTCTGTAATATCCAGCTAAACCCAAGAAACTTCGAATATCCTTCACTGACTTTGGTGTAGGCCATTCGCTAACTGCTGACACTTTTGTAAGCAGCTCAAGCAAGCGATGCTAAGTTGCAAAAGATCATAGAACAAGTGGAGAATGGACTCTGAACAGACTTCATCATCCATGAAGACGGATCTTTGAGATACGGCAGCAGATTGTGTGTACCAAAAGGTCCTGTTCGGGAAGAGTTAATGAAAGAAGCTCACACCTCTCCCTACTCAGTACACCCTGGAGGTACCAAAATGTACAAAGATCTACGTCAGAATTATTGGTGGCATGGAATGAAGCGTGAAGTAGCCAGAAGCGTCGCAAAATGCTTGGTGTGTCAGCAAGTAAAGGCTGAACATCACAGGACTGCTGGATTACTTCAACCGTTACCAATCCCAGAATGGAAGTGGCAACACATCACGATGGATTTTGTGACTGCTCTTCCTCGCAGCACAAAGGGAAACGATGCCGTATGGGTTATTGTGGATCGACTCACAAAGTCGCCTCACTTCATCCCATTTCGAGTTGGCCAATCAACTGAGACACTAGCAAAGAAGTACATGGAGGTAATAATCTAATTAAGATTTAAACTCTTCATAATGTACTATCTCTGATACCCATGAACTCATACAGTAAATTGTGAGACTTCATGGAGTACCGGTCTGCATTATCTCCGATCGTGACACCAGGTTCCGATCGCAATTTTAGCAGAGTCTGCAGGCAAGCTTGGGAACAAGTCTGAACTTCAGCATGACTTATCATCCACAAACAGATGGTCAGTCGGAACGAACTATTCAGATCTTGGAGGATATGCTCAGAGCGTGTATGTTAGACTTCAAAGGATCGTAGGAAGATCACCTGCACCTTGTGGAGTTCGCGTACAACAACAGCTACCAAGCAAGCATAGGAATGGCACATTTTGCAGCACTATATGAAAGGAAGTGTCGATCGCCATTAAGTTGGGAAGACATCGGAGATAGGGAACTTCTTGGACCAGAGATGATAGTAGCGACTGTTGATGTGGTTCGTACTATCAGGGAAAGGATGCGCATAGCCCAAGATCGACAGAAGTACTGGGCTGATGCAAAGAGACGACACTTGGAGTCCAGCCAGGAGATCACGTATTCTTGAAGATATCTCCGAACCGCGGAGTGATCCGATTTGGAAGACGGGGTAAGTTAAGTCCGAGATATATTGGACCGTTCGACATACTCGAACGAGTCGGTGAAGTGGCATACCGCTTAGCGCTTCCACCTTCATTGGAAGGAGTGCATAATGTGTTCCACATATCCCAACTCAGAAGGTATGTGAGTGACCCTAACCATGTTCTCGATCATTCCGAGCTCACTATACAGCCCGATTTGTCTTGTGAGCAACAGCCTGTGGAGATCCTGGACAGAAAAGTGAAGACACTTCGGAACAAGGAAGTTAACTTGGTTCGAGTGATTGGAGGAAAGACACTCCAGGAGAGTCCACTTGGGAAAGGGAGGATGAAATGCGTACTAGATATCCACACCTCTTTGTAAACTAGTCTTCAAATAAAAGTTGTAAATTTCGAGGAAGAAATTTTTGTAAGGAGAGTAGACTGTAACAACTCCATTTTTAATGTACAAAGAATTGATTTAAAATCAATGTATACTTGGAGTATTTATTGTTGCTGATATCTCTTTAAGTATTTATTTCACTCCATAATTACAAGAAGTAGCTTATAGCTCATTGGTAATACCTTGCACTGCTGAACCAAGCCACCAGAGTTCAAATCCCCTGCCCCACATTATTTTTAACATTATTTTGTTTTTGATTTTTTAGAATACCAACAGTTAAACGTGCGTTTCTCGCAAATTTCCTTCTACACATGAAAAGTTAGATGCACCAGAAGCCACACCCGACGACCCCACTGCCCCCGACCACCTGACTCGGCCCGACTCGGGCCGGCGTCACCGGCCGGACTCGGTCGGACGGCCGAGTCGCCAACATAGAAGTTGGGTATCTTTTCTTAGTCAACCCCCCTGCATACTTTAAATATTTGGATCGGTTACAGAGAGCCTATTAATCACTATTTACTCCATTTTTTTTTATTGATTTTTATATAATTTTTACATTTTTTAAAATTAAAAACCCTAACCCTAGCCTAACCCTATAAATACACCTCCTACCCTCTACCCTCTCATCCTAAATTTTTGAGTCCACTATCTCAAAATTCCAAGAGAACTTTGGTACTTTGGAAACGAGCGAAAGACGAAGCGCTGACGAAATCGACGGCGAAATTCCGGTGATCGTGCTAGGAACTCTCAACGACGAATCGACGCACCGGCAAACCCTCTACTTCTCTCTCACTCTCTAGTGTTGTCCAAACCCGTAAGCCCCCCTTTCTATCTTTCTTTTCTTTCATAAAAATACGAATTTACAAAACCCGACGGAATCGGAACAAATCCGATTTTCTATAAAATCTCACTTCTCACCAATACATTCATGCTTAAACATCTCTATGTTGACTATTAATCACTTAACAAATAATTTGAACAAGTTTCCTCACATGAAATGATAGCTTTTGCAATATATCGTATTTTTTTCACTTAAATACCACGATGTTTCATTTTCACATTTAACCCCCTTAACATTGCTATACCTTAAAGTAGATCACGAGGTAATGACCTACCTCCTCACACACTCAAATGCAAACATAACACGCTACCTTGAAAACTTAGAATACGATAAAACAAGATTTTATATTTAAATACCATTTTCTTAATAAAACCTTTTCTAAAAGTTTTAGGTTTGATACATTTTTAAAACAAATATCTTTTAATAGAAAATACGATAAGTTGTGGACATCGGTCGTTTATCTAAACCTGACTTTATGGTGTCTAGGCTAGGCAAGTGAGCAAATGTAACTTTAAAAGGCCCGTCTCACGATTCGTGAGCGGATCCCTCCTTTCCTCATTTGTACTTACCTGGCCACAATTGGCGGTGAATAGGCGATTTGAGGTTTCTAACGACTTGTCGTTTATGTTGGAGATAGTGCCCTCAGAGTCAATTATTGGATCGCAGGTACGTGATTGCAATGATTGCGGAGGACCTATACCGGTAGGACAGTCTTACTCGAGATGATAGTATGCTATCTGCTTTAACTTTATCAGTCGTGTACAGGTTCAGATGACTGATCACTGTTACACTTTGATAGAGCCCTTAGGATCTTGCTTTACTACCAACAGTATGATGTCGATCATATACATGAGAGTTGGGTGGTTTATAAGCATATCCTTAATTGTGGTCCCTAGTCGTGGGAGTTTCGAGACAGGGCATCGATACTCCGGAGTAGACTAGTGTATACAGTCGAGACCCTGACGAGGGGCGGTGGCCGGTCTCACAAGCCACTGGTGTCAGTTGGATCACATAAGATGTATACAGGTGCTCATTGGGTTATGATTACACCGGACAGGACTCGCCGGGAACCTGCTAGTTGGTATTATACATATCGTCAGATAGCAGTTCCCTGGTAACATGTGTACATGTTAGTTCATCGACCTGAGGTCGTCATTTGTCTCGTGTGAGTTCCCACTGTGCTTTGATTTCTACCCTACCACGGCTCAAAGAAGTCGTGCAAACAGGTAGTTTTTGGGGTACAGTCCCGAGCCACATGGAGGCACGTGAGCGGATCGGCAGGGGATTCGTCTTTCCCGGTATTGGGGGTGAGATCGCGCTGTGTCTAGGAGAGCCATTACATAAAGCCCACGGCCGTGGCAGGAGATTTACTGGTAGGTACTCCAGTAGCATCTCAGGGTGTTTTTAGGCTACACTCCGACACGACTTATACTGCTATTGGGGGTCTGACGTTACTAGCCCCCTAAGCAGTATGCGATACTCATAGACGAACGGACCGGACTGTATATACATTGTCACTGTTAGGCTCAGTAGGGTTTCCGGATGAGTTCGCTCATCGGCCTCCCTTGAGGTCAGTCTATGGGCAGCCGTTACGCACAGCTAGTGCCACTGACAGCTTGTGGTTAAACCCACTGCCAGGGTACTGATGAGTCATTAGAGTTCCCCACAGACAGTTTTCCAAGTTCGGGTGAAACGTTGTAGAGGCCGTATGGTTTTATGGCAGGGTTCGGAAAATGCACGTGCGTTTACGCACGTGTCATATTTCGGGCAGATAATACTGGTGGCTTTGGTTTAAGCCGGATCCGAGTATTATACTGTGTAGATATAATATCTTTGTCTCAGTTGCATTTGTATTTGGTCGTAATACAAATGCGGGTATGTTTATACTGTTTCGGGGTTGTCCTGAAATTCGTTTCAGGATCGCTTTTGGAAGTTGCCAGTTTCCATTTTCCAGTTTCCGTATTTGACATTCGGTTAAATGCGGATTTATCTTTCCGTCACTCTGGTGAGTCGTGAGGGTGAGTCGTGCTTTTAGAAGCTTCTAGAATGATGACTAGGTTCATGAACCTTTGTATGCATTTATTATATGATGACTAGGTTTTAATGACTCATGCTTTAACATTAATGATACTTGTTAACCTTAGGATATTTTCTTCATGATAAGCTTTCCTTTGTGGTCACCTCCCTCCTCCTACACTCACCCTCTCTTCCTATATTATGGCCGGCCCCCATTGTGAGTGAGAAAGAGAGAGGTTGATTTCATTTTGGAAAAAGAATAAAGTTTTGGATGTATGGAAATTTCATAGTTCATTTTCTCATTCCATTTCATTTCGAGTGGCAACTTCATTAACCGTTCGTCCACGGCTTTAGACGAAGTGAGACAAAGTATTCTACTCGTTCTCTACATCAATCTTGGTCGTCTCTTTTAGCAAACTTTACGACCGAGTTGCCTCGAGTCAGAGACGGGAGCCCGTTTAAAGAACCGTTGATGTGGTGCCACCTGGATGAGCAGATCGGAGATCGATGAGATCAGAGCAGCCGCAACGGAGCGTGGGATGATGGTTGAAGAACGAAGGACTCGGATCGTTCGGTATAACCTTTCTACCCTCTTTACAGTTTGTTAGTTTAGCAATAATGGCAGATCCAGGTTATAGTATACGATAGCGCCAGTTAAAAAGTTTTTGTTCCGCATTTGGCGTCTGTTAGACGGCCGGGGCGCTACCGTAGACTTACAGTGGTATCAGAGCCTCACCATTTTGCTTTACTAACTTGTGCTAACGCGTTTAAAATATCGATCGGACCGAATATCAAAAACTATAACTTTTCAGTTCTGAGTTTCTGTCGATTTTAAAATGGTTCTAAAAATAATTTTACACATCACAGAAAATTCAGCAGGCTATTCTAAGCACATGGTAGAAATTTGGTCACGTGACCCTTCAAGACCGCCGTGGAATCGCGGTCAAACCTAGGGTTTGACCGTGCATCCGCGGCCAATCTGTGGGATCATTGATCCAAATTTGTACAGTTGCTTCTACAGGGTAAATTGTGGTTTTTGGTATATATCTTTTGGGCCCAGATTTTGTTACTGTACAACAGATGTACGTGGGGCCCACTTCGTGATATTTAGTCGATCGAAATTTAAACATGTTAGTTTACAGTGCTTACATTATATCTCCGACCGTGAATGTCATTTGATCGGTAAACCGCGTCTGATTGCTATAGTTCTTTTAGACGGGTTTGTGAACGTGACATTCGCGTTGATGTTCTATGTTGTGCTGTGATGTTGCGGATTTTTCGTGGTGGATAGCAGTGTGCAATGGTAGTGCAGTTTGGATTTATTTGTGCATTTGATATTTCGGGGCGAGCATCCAACATGTGGACTGCCGTCACTGCCTGTTGTATAATATTCTTTTGGGGCACGACCGGGTTGAGGTCGATGTACCCGTTGTACATATTTTTCATTTCTGTACTAGATTTTACCCCGCGACAGAGTGCACGGATAGCCGGAATCTGGAAGGCAACGGGTCCGCATCTCATGGCTTTGAGAGGCAGAGGGGCCTCACTCTGGAATTGGCAGACTATTCGCCGCACTCGTAGGGGGTACAGGTTGACCCAAGGAGGGGTGCTCAAGCTATCGGATTCCGTGAAGTGGAGGGTGGTCCATTCACTTTGCTGTAGCGGGCTGCCTCGCTTCAGGTTTTGGCGGGTAACTTGCCGCACCCGTATGGGTCTAGGTTTCATTGCACAGGCTATCCACACGACCAAGGGAACGTCGGGTTTCAGCAGCGACTCTGTGAAACTCGGGGATCCCAGTTTATCTGTATTATTCTGTGATGCTTATTACTTTTCTGTAATGTTGCATATTATCACGCCTGGAGCGATTATTGTATATTGGTATATATACTATTAGATGTTATATATGTTTTACACTCGCGCTAGTCCGGTCCCCGCTCTGTCGTTAGTTAAGTAACCTAACGGGTGATGACGGGACCCAGTGACGAATGCGGATGGCATATACGTACATTTTATTTTCGTTCTTTTCTGGTGTGATTAACTGATGGGACTGCGTTGATTCTGATCAATGCAGAGGAAAGCAAATCTATTTGGCAGTTGTTGGAACAAATTGAAAAAGTGTTATTACAAAGATGTTTCCTTTTGTTTTGCATAGTGATATTCGGTTGGAATATCCTGCACCTCATTCGATGGGGCAAGGGCCGATATCCCTTCACCGGGAATGACCCCTTGGGCAGAAGTTTGCGTCAGGGTAATAACTTCACTATAGTCGATTACAAGTTGCTTTGTATCACGGTATTCAGTTGGAATATCCTGCACCTCATTCCACGAGGAAAGAGTCGAGATCCCTTCACCAGGAGTGACCTCTTTAGCAAAGGTTTTCTCCACTATATTTTTATAAAAGGCTATCGGGTTCCTTCAGCGATATCAAGTTCGTTACGTTAAAGGTTTTTTCGCCAAAAACCAGCCGTAGCCCTCCGTCATTTCTTTTGGGTATTCAGTAGTATTCAAGCTATGTATTTTGACCTAACGCCAAGGCATAGTGTTTGGTAGCTGCTGGGTATTCATTTGTTGCATAGATAGATGGGTTGGTTTGGGACAGTCGTTCTGCCATTTGACCTAACGCCAAGGGCATGTGCGGGTGGGTTCAAATTAACAAGATAGTGACGGGTAGAACTTGGCATGTGACTTATGACATTTTGACCTAACGCCAAGGTTATAAGAGCATGGGGCAAAAATCATATCGGGAGTTTCTAAAGAAACTGAAACTTGCCAAGTATGAGCATACCTTCTGGAGTGTGAGTGACGTGAGTGGATTCCGTCACGTTATCATGCGATGAGAGTTGGATCCCGATTCCCACTGATGAGTTGGTTTACTCTTCGGGTGATCCCGATTGATTCTTCTTTCAGATTTGGAGGAGAATTTGACAGGACAGTGGGAGGTTTCCTGATTAGATAAAGTGATAACCATTCTGATTTAGGTTAGAGTGCACGCAGAGTGTTTCTTTTCTCTCTCTCTTTGGCAGAGACCTTTGACCAACCCTACACTATGACCCAGTGACTAAGATGACCGAACGTTCTTAAAATACTGGCTTTTGGATTGTTAAAGTTGCATAAGTCATTGCCGCTCCTTCTTTTACCCTTTGTATTTCTCAGAACACCCCGTATTACTACGGACATCCACTTCCATTGGATAGATCCATCGTATGGTTATATACGAACTCGAAGGGACTTCTTCGAGGATGGATCCAGGTTCAGGAGAAAAAGAATTGGTTTATTCAGTTGTCTTTTATTATCACCTTCTCTCAGGTTGCGAGGGTTCCTTAGTTTAGGAGAGTACACCTATTACGCTTATTGGATAGTCTTCTTCCAAACCATAGGCAGGTGCCGAAAGGTAAGGAATGAAAAAAACCAATTAGCCTAAGTAGGGTGTGCAGAAGGTAATATGTAAAGACAAAATAAAGGGATTAGAAAGAGGGCAAAGTAAATTGCGACTGCTATCATTCACGACCAAACCGTGTACTTCATCGCCACTCCTATTTCACCTTTAAAAGAATAATGTATTATTCAGTTGTCTTTTATCATCACCTTCTCTCAAGATGCGAGTACTCCTTGGTTTAGGAGGGTACACCTATTATGCTTACTGGATAGTCTTCTTCCAAACCATAGGCTGGTGACGAACGGTAGGGAAGAAAGAAAACCATGTAGCCTAACGATGGTGTACATAAGGTAATGACTAAAAACAAATAAAGGGATTTGGAGAGATGGCAAAGAAATATACGGTTATAGTCATGAATTGGATTATGGAAGAGGAATTACTATAAATACCAGGATACCCCTACGAAACATTTTCATGTTTCAGTGCATGGTTGAAGCAAAACTGTTTTCCCGATTAGATACTTACTCCAAGGGTATGTATTTACCAGGTTTCATTCTCATATCTGTATGGTTTTACAGATGATGAGTGGGAGTAAGTTATTGGGAATTAGGTGATTATCCTCATTATATCGGAATTCGTTGTAATTGGTGATATTTGAGAAAATCGCCAGGGTACAGTTTTCCACCTACGACGCACAGGTTTTGAGTTGTTCAAACTCAGCGGACTTATACAGAGTATTGTATATTGTCCAAGTGTCCATCAGGACAAAGGGGTAGGTCCTCGTATTATGTTCTGTTTACTTATGACTTCTCTAGTTTTTAAACAAGTGTTTCATAGAAATACAAGGTCTAAGTTTTGAGAAGTTGTGGGTATAAGAATAAAGTAGAGAACCAGATGTCGCAAGTATAGGGATTCTTCGAAGAGATCGAAGATATAGATTCTTGTGATTGGTATTCAGATGATAGTAATGGTTTTGAGAAACGTGTTTCTCTTTCAGGTTACTCATAATTGAATGGATTCCTAAGTTGAGTAATGCCGATTAGCCTTTTTCCATTAAGTTGATATGCACTGGAGACAACTGCAGGATTTGAATCTGGTTCCAATTAAATAAGTGCCAAAATTTCTATATTGGATATAGAATGGTTCATACCTTAACGATGTTAAGGTACGGGGAGTTGTCCAGCTTATGCTTAAAACCAGACTCTGGATAACTCAAGAACGTTTCTGTAATGGCTGTTTGTGGGTTGACCCTGGCTATGACGATGGTTGATATTCTACCATGTGGAAGATCAATAGTGATATTGTTCTTGACTCGCCACAGTTTTAGTAAAATGGATTTTTTTCAGAAAACAGTAGTGGGAGTATGGTAGAACTGGAAGTGATTCCAGAACAGCGAACGATTACGGAAAATTTAATAGGACCTATATATTCAATCAGGTTTGACATTCCATTAGCCACTCCATAGATATGATGGGTAACCTCAAATACCCGAGAGGTACTCCGGTAGCCTCAAGGACGGTGACAGGGAGGTTCTTGCTAACCCAGACTTGACACTACTGTTGTTCCAGACTATGAGACCCGTCAGGAGGATAAAGTGTAGCGTCGTTCTAAACTAGCTTTAGAAGTGCACGTATATATTATTCTGCCAGAGGGTTGTTGTTGTCAGTGGGAGCATCGGAAGCATAGTGGGCAAGATACTTATGTCTATTTATAGACTTGAGCAGTTATAGCGGAGATAGATCATCTAATTTTGATGTGACAGTCATAGGTTTGACTTCATCAGAATAGGGGATGGATCTGTTAAGAAGGTAGTAGGATGTGATGTTATGGTATCTGGATGACATACACAGAGTAGGAAGTAAAATTCCTATACTACGATTGGTTGTATTGTGGTCATCACACAGTTGTTTCTCCAGAAAGGATATGGATATAATATCAGACATTCTGGTTTCTAGATCTATGGTTTTAGATCTGGATTTGGGTAGTTTCCCAATGTCGGTACTTTGACAGTATTCTAATGGTTTTTAGAATAGATGACTCCTGGTATAGTGGTGTACCTGCAAGTGATGGAGTCACCCTCTCTAAAGGTGTCTTACAGACTAAAGGGGAGAGGGATGCGCATGATTGGCAGATCACTTGCTTAGGCAATTGAGTCAATCGTGAGATGTCAAGTACCACACCAGATATTGTTTTTGTACTAGATGCAATAAGTTTGTATTAATCCAATCCTAGAGAAACATAAGGAAGCAGTTTTAGAGCATAAGTGCATGTTCTACGGATTTGATGACGGCAGCCTCCTTCGGGAGACGATTATCATTCCAGGCTTCAAAGGTGACATGGATGACAGAGTGATTGTCAGAGTTATAGTTTTCCCTCTGACGAGGGACAGTATTATGGACACGTAGTCCAAGAGGATACTGTGGGAGGCATGGTGCTGGACACTGATTAGTTTCAGTGATCGATACAGTCTAAGAAGTTTGGATTTGGAGTTCATTTATGAACTAGGTCCCATCAGATATCCATACATATTCTAAGACAGGTATTATTCGATTCGGGAGATGGCTTTCTCCGCGAACTTGAGATTAAGAGAGATATAGAAAGAAACATCTGGGCGGATCCACTCACTGAGGCTATTTCTCGAAAACAATAGTTTTACAAATGGGCTTTGTGAAACTGATTAGTAGAAGAGTTGGATGTTCGGTTTCACACGGGCTGTGAGTAGTCGACATCGCAATAATTGGCCTTAAGTGCAAGTGGGAGATTGTTGGAGATAGTGCCCTCAGAGTCAATTATTGGATGTATGGAAATTTCATAGTTCATTTTCTCATTCCATTTCATTTCGAGTGGCAACTTCATTAACCGTTCGTCCATGGTTTTGGACGAAGTGAGACAAAGTATTCTACTCGTTCTCTACATCAATCTTGGTCGTCTCTTTTAGCAAACTTGACGACCGAGTTGCCTCGAGTCAGAGGCGGGAGCCCGTTTAAAAAACCGTTGACGTGGTGCCACCTGGACGAGCAGATCGGAGATCGACGAGATCGGAGCAGCCGCAACGGAGCGTAGGATGATGGTTGAAGAACGAAGAACTCGGATCATTTGGTATAACCTTTCTACCCTCTTTAGAGTTTGTTAGTTTAGCAATAATGGCAGATCCGGGTTATAGTATACGATAGCGCCAGTTAAAAAGTTTTTGTTCCGCATTTGGCGTCTGTTAGACGGCCGGGGCGCTACCGTAGACTTACAGTTTAGACCATTTAGAAATAGGCTAGTTGGCGTAGGAAACCCTAGAATCTAAAATACGGAAAATTTACACCTTTGCAAATAAATACCTTTTACCTTATAAAACCGTTTTCTAAAGGATTAGTATTTATAAAATCTTTGCAAAGCGCTACTACAACCCACCTTTGGGGAACCCGTTAGGGATAGTACGGTTTATCGTGCATCCTCGGGCTTAGTAGTGCGAGATTCAGACCTCCGCAAGGAGCATTCGGTCTCGAAAGATTTAAAATACGACATCTTAAGAAAATGAGATTTTTAGAATATAAAATATTTATTGAAATTATTTTTGTATAAATATATGTATATTTATCATTAAAATATCTATTTTGTTATAATATAAATATTCCACTTTTTCTAAAAAAATCACAAGACTAAATTTTACATTTAAAATACCATGAATTTCAAATAAATCAATATTACAGATAAATACCTTTATTTATGTAATTAGGATATTTTCACTAGAAATATCACAAAATAAAATTACACTCATCATAACTATAAAGACGAATAATAATACTTGGGGTGTATCTTGAAAAGTATACAAAAGTATTTTTACATAAAATCCCCTCAAGTTTTATAAATTACCGTAAGGACCCTAACAATTATAAGACTTCGATTCACATTTCTTCTGTCCGACTCGGGTTTGAGTCTGATTATAATCCAACTTGAATATGATTCAAGTACTATATAAATCTATAATATTCCAATTCAATATGAACACATGAATCCAAGAATCCAGTTATCAATCTATACAACTTGACTTAACCAAAACCATGGATATACATCCATTATCCAGTTTTTCCGTCTACATGATTATGCAGTTACAATCTGTTTACTGGTATCATGGTTTTTTGTCAGTCATGCAACTTATACAATACAATACAACAATACAATCAAAACACTACGGGGTTTAAGGGGTAGATTGGTGCGGAAGGTGTTAGAAGTGGCATGAGACGGTAAGATTAAGACACCTAACCTATATTCCGTTGCTGTTGTACCGTGGTTTAACGGTTCCTTGTACATTCCGTTTGCCCTGGTCTCTAGCATACTGAGACCCCTTTCGTATACACTGGCATCTTTCCGTACCAAGCTACAAACAACAGCGTGAACACAATATCCTACAACATTATACAACTTTAGAAGATACTTCTTATTCTGTCTTTTCTAATTCTCCCTTATCTTTGGGGCTTACCGAGCGACCTGTTCGCTGACGACATTATATTTCTTTCTTCTTTGAATGTCGTCGGGTGTTTTGGACCCGTCAGAGATCGAGCCCACCGGTGAAGACTTGGATCAGTTCCATGAAGACCCCGAGCTCTAGACATTGTACCTTGTTCTATTCAGTATTTTTCATTTCCTGTTATGCCATTGTTTAGGCATCGCTTTTATTTCAGATGTATTTACTTTTCATGCATTGTACAAAAGAATGTTATTAATAAAGTTGCTGTTAATTTTATATCTCTTGTCTCTTGTGATTTACCTTTATATTGCTTAAATACGCTTAGCGTATTTACTTCACAGTAAATACGTAGCAGACCTCGTCGCGTCCCCTTCACCGTACACCGGGAAGCGGGGCGTGACAACTTTCTCGTTCTCGAAGCTCGTCCCGTGGTCGGTGATGATACATCTCGAGATGCCGAACCGGAGTAACAGATTGTTTTGCAGGAACTTGATGGTAGTGGCGGCGTCCGGTTTTCTGATGGGGATGGCCTCGATCCACTTGGTGAAGTAGTCTACCGCGACGAGGACGTATTTGTGCCCGCCTGTACCGGTTGGGAACTGGCCGATCATGTCCAATCCCCACTGGGCGAACGGCCATGGGGATGTTAGGGCGGTCAGCTCGGTGGCGGGGAGGCGAGGGATGCTGCCGTGGAGCTGGCAACTCTTGCATCTTCTAACTAGCTTCTGTGCGTCCTCATGAATAGTGGGCCAGTAGTACCCCTGGAGCAACGCCTTTTGGATCAAGGTTCGGGCCCCTTGGTGCGCACCGCCAACCCCTTCATGGATTTCCCGAAGGACGTAGTCGGCTTCGTGGGGATCAACGCATCAGAGCAGGGGTTGAGTGAAGGACTTTTTGTAAAGATTTCCATTACTCCAGATGAAGTGGCGGGCTTTGGCCCGGAGGCGGTGGGCGGCCCCCCGGTCATCCGGGAGCGCGCCGTCCTTCAGGAATTCCACGAGGGGCTTCCTCCAATCTTGGTCGCCTTCTTGCGCCGCATACACGTGGAGCGCGGCTGCTCCGTCTTCCACGCTGGGCTGAGGCAAGGTTTCGAAGAGGATGGACCGCTTATTTTTGGCTGGGTATGATGAAGCCAGCTTGCTCAAGGCGTCGGCTTGGGCATTCGGCTGCCTGGGTATTTGTTTTACTTGGACTTCTTTGAAGTTTCTCCGGAGTTTCCTCACCTCGTCCAGGTATTTCACCATCAGAGGCTCCCGAGCTTCAAAGCGGCCGGTCACTTGCCCGACAACAAGGGCCGAGTCGCTGCGGATTCGAATTATCTTCAGCCCCAGCCCGGCGGCCATGCGCAGTCCGGCCAGGAGGGCTTCGTACTCTGCCGCGTTGTTCGAGGCCTTGAAACCGAGCTTCAGAGAGTACTCCATTTCTACTTCGTTTGGGCCCCGGATAATGAGGCCGGCACAACACCCTTCTTCGGTTGAAGATCCGTCGACGTAAATGATCCACTCAGGAACTGAGCCAGGCCTCCCCTCGACGGGACACTGAGTCGCAGGGGACGGCGTGGACTCCTGTTCCTTGAGGGGGATGGTGCATTCAACGATGAAGTCGGCCAGGGCCTGTGCTTTGATGGCCTGCCTCGGACGATATTTCATATCAAACTGGTATAGCTCCCACCTCCACTTTTCTAAGCGGCCCGAGGATTCTGGTGACGCAAGAATGGCCCCCAACGGGCGCTCGGTAAGGACGATGATGGTGTGTGCTTGGAAGTAGTGCCGCAGCTTCCTTGAGGCCACCACGAGGGCTAAGACGATCTTCTTTATGGCTGGGTACCTCGTTTCTGCATCCTTAAATACGTGGCTCACATAGTACACCGGCTTCTGCGCTCCCTCGACCTTTCGGACGAGCACCGAGCCTGCTGCTTGATCGGATACCGCCAGATACAGCGACAGCTCGTCTCCTTCGACGGGTCGGGTGAGCAGTGGCGGCGTCGCGAGGTGCTTCTTCAATTGGTCGAAGGCGGCTTGGCACTCCTCCGACCATTCGAACCTCGGGATCTTTCTTAGGGCCTTAAAGAACGAGAGGCATTTCTCTCCTGACCTGGACATGAAGCGGCTCAGAGCGGCGACTCGTCCTGTGAGCCGCATGATCTCGACGTTGGTTTTGGGCGCGGCCATGTTGAGGATAGCGTCGATTTTCTCTGGGTTGGCTTCGATTCCACGGTGAGCGACCATGAACCCGAGGAACTTTCCTCCGGTGACTCCGAATGCGCACTTGGCGGGGTTCAGCTTCATCTTGAACTTGCGGAGCATTTCGAAGGCCTCGCCCAGATCCCTGGAATAGTCTGCCGCCGAGACGGATTTGACGAGCATATCGTCAACGTAGACCTCCATAGATCCGAGCAGAGTAACGGCTTAGTGAAGTGAAAAATGGCTTACTTGACCCCTCTGTGATGGGGGTTTATATAGTGGCGGTAGCACGCAGCAGCAGGCGCGAGAATCTCGCCGGAAGTTACGCTCCCGACGTCACGCCTGCGTAACAGGCGGATCACCCGTTAATGAGGATCGTGATGGCGTGGAACGTGGGATGTTGCTGGCGAAGAATCTGCGCATGGCGAGATTCGCGGAACGGCGGTTACGCCAGCGAGTGGTGGAGTTGGTCGGTCGGAGGGACCGAGGATGACTGCCTCGGCTGGGGAGCTCGGAGGCGAGCAAGAAGACCGAGGAGTCTTGGATCAGTGGCAGCTCAGGGACCAGCTGAGACCAGCTGAGAGGCCGAAGAGACCAGTTTTGAAGGGGGCTCTGAGGAGAGCCGGCTAGAGCTTGCGGGTCGGGTACACGGGTGGCCTGGTCGGCCGATGTGGGCCCCCTCTTTTGAGCTCCGGGGCACGTCATCTGCCACGCGTTGCGATCTTGGAGGTCGCCAATATCGAGCATCGTCAGTACCATTCATGTCTTGGATGAGATCTTGCAGATGATGTGTCATATCCGTCATTATATAATAAACTGAGGATATAGAAAAGGAAAATTGAAATGTCTTATTACAGCTCCGCAATTGAGTGACTCCAGTCACCCTGAGCAAACCAGCCGGAAACGATATCAACTTACAGTCGATACCATTTGGACATTCTGGATAACTGTTATCGGCTCCATGATACAATTCTTCTCTTTTAATCTTTGCCGGATACATGCAGCTGACACACTGCATCCATCAGCTCCAATACCAATAATAATCTATTATCCAATCCAAGTGTGAAAACCTGAAAGCAGCCTTGAAATGCAATGAGAAATGGTTTTATGGACTTAAATGTAAAGGAGTCCTTTTTAAGGATGAGTGATGACACGAAAACAGTTGGCGGGTATTGGATCTCATGGGAGCCGCTGGTTTCTTACTCGAATCCCAATCGCTTCGTGGGCCGACATCCGACACGTGGCACCACCGCTGTGGTTGGTGAGTGGGGCCAGCAAGTTGCTGAAAAGCACCGCCCTCTGCCTCTCTCTCTCTCTCTGCGATGCGTTGTCTCCCCACTTGACTTTCTCGTAATAATGGAGACAATTTGATAATTTAAAGGACTCTATTTCAAGCTGTAATGTACATAAAATGTACATAAAGAGAGATTACATTTTATATTCTTTTCAAAATATCTTAGGCCTAGTTGGAAAAGATTCTTAAATCATAGACCCATTTGAAGCAAGAGAGGGCATAAATAAGTGTTGCGTGTGGGGGCCGGACCCACCCCCACCTCTTGTTGAGAGAGGATTCACTGGTCATGTGAACGATTCATAGGACCCTATTCCTCCAATCCAATGGATCGACGCTTGTTTCTAGTCTTTAATTCAATTAATTTCAATTGTAAATTTTTACTCATATTACATCTTTCTCCTCTTATTCCACGTGTTCAAACCATTATGATTACTTCTCTTCTTATTCCACTTTATTTATATATGTCATCCCTGGTTTATTATTAAGGATAAGTTGCCAAAAAGCCCCCGTTCCATTCCGGAGTTGTCAAAAACACCTTGTAATCTTCAAAATCGATGAGAAGGGTTTAATGTTCAAAATCTTTGTGAAAACCCCCTTAGCCTGGATTTCGTTTAGGCCCGTATATCCCCCACACCGTTTAAATGTTACAGGCAACCGCTTAGATATTACAGGCAACTGTCTAGTTATTACGGGCAACTGGTATACCAAGGGTTTATGATGAGGTTAAGCCCTAGGACTTTTACACAGGTTATGAACGTGCGGGGGGCTTTTTGATAATTTACCATATAATTAACGGGAAAAGGATCACTATAGCCCAGCGGCGAAGGATTTTTTCGGTTGAGCAAAAGGTTCGAGTTTTAAATCCAATTTATAGTAGTTTGACTCCTATCAGTTCCAAAACATACGCATGTCTTATGTTCTTACTTTTACTTTCAGAGAATAATTGTTCATCCATCTTCACAATCTCGGACATGCCGTATGATGAATATCACGTATGCCTTCGTGTCAAGAGCTAGTATCATAAAAAACAAGCAGGAAGAACTTCCATGTTTCAAAGTGTTTTGAATCATACGGGGTGTCGAATATATTCTTTCCATCCTACCATAAAAAGCGGAAGAACGAGAGGGGAATATGGTAAAGGGGAGATACGGTTCAGCTTACGAGCAACGCGAGGCAAACCGAAAGTGAATGGAACATAAAATATAGCTTTATCTTGATGTATACCCCCTAAATTTTGCTTGTTTATTTTCTGTATATATGCACCATCCTTTTGATGCTCAGAGTCAATAATAGAGAATAATTGTGGGACTGTGTGACTTCCTATATGCAGCATCCTTTTACTCGTTTATCACTTTGCAGTGATTGTGGGACTTCCTATCGATATCGATATCGTTACGTGGTCTACGATATGCTTGCAGAGGGTTATAACCCATATTTGGTTTCGGTTGTTTAATGCTTCTATTTTAGTTGTTTTCTTCCTTTTCTCTTTAGATGTAATTTTTTATATCATCTTTAATTAGGCATTTTTGCTTTCGTTTAATCCAAGAAAAAATAATAATAGAGAATAATTACGGATTAAGTGGGCCATATGAATATAAAGAGAAAGCAATATATTTTTCATTTAAGTTGCCTACTTTATTACAGTCATCCAAAATTGAAATGATCCGATTCATATCTATGGATCCACGTGTCCTAGTGAATCATACTCATTCTAGAGTTTCACTTTATTTGTGTTCATCTAAATGCAAATATTCCTTTAAGTTTTGGTGCAGCATATGGCTTGCTGGGATTACAAAAAAAAACCCATACGTTACATTCGGTAAGCTACACTCCTTTGAACCGTTAGTTTCTTCGTTTTTAATACCCAAATTGCCCCCTCTTCCTATATCATCATATGTAAATGGTTAAAAATTCGCGAGTAATTGAGTCAATTCATGTAAAAACTGATGATCAGGAATATTGTTTAAAAAGATAACGTCGAAGGTTTTGACGACGGGATTTAACCCTAAAAGTTTCATAAACAAATCACGTGCAAAAGATCTGATTCATTTTGCCATGTGTATAGAAGTAAATATCAAGAAAAGGCTTGTTTTTATTTCTCCTTTTGCTTTCTTTGGCCCACGTATATAAAGTAATAATGTTATCTCTACAAAAATATTCGAATGAATTCGTTTGTTTATCGTAAGCAACAAGTGGCCCAAGCTACACGTGTTCGTGCCTTATCTATATGGTATATTTGTCTCTTGCTATTCAACATGCTAAGTTTATTCTTGTTCTTTCGTGGGTTTGGCTTTTTTAAAAACAAAACCAAATTCTAATCCACTGCCCTGTTTTTTTTGTCCTAAATGAAATGAATTGATAGAACTTGTATTTTCTCCATGTCCATGTACAATTTTATTGTTGTTGCTTCTTTTTTTTCTCTCTATAATAAAAGAATTATATACATCCGAAATCTAATATATTGAAAAAGAATAAATATTTATCTGTAATGCCTGAAAAAAAAGGAAACATGTTTTCCATTTTAGGAACATAGGCCGGAAAATTTCATCTTCTTGCCCGTTGCTCAGTTGCTCATAGTCAACATCCGAATTTCATACAAAAGAACTACAAATGATCTTGAATCGCAACATCACAACATTATGAATTATACAAAAAAAAAGGGATTTTCTATGTAAAATATAATAACATCTCTCTCCACGTCGCATGTGTTGCCTACTTTATGGTTTGGGTATTTAGCAGCAGTTCTACAGACAGAATTTAATATTTTATTTCTATATATTTTCTCATTCATTTTCTTTTTAATTCTTAAAAAGGAGGAAATTACGAGACAGGGTTGATACTGTGCATGCAACCACATGTTGAAAGTTTAATAGGCCCGAATAACCAATCAGGTATCTGAATATTAATGCATCAATCAGATAATCACCTGAAACTAGGCATAATGCAAGAACACAACAGAAAAAAATAGTTGACTTTGTAGTGACTTCGGATAATTTGAGCTTAGATACAAGAACAACAGCTTCTATACTTGGAGAATGAACAAGATGATGCGACAATTTGACACCAATGATGTTGCTTATGAGGCAAACTTTCACATGAATCCGATGAAAACACGGCGACGAAATGAAAATGGTATTTCTTTTCTTTATAATAAGGCGCGTGCGCGCACACAATTATAATTACACGGTACGGTGGTACCCAGGGTTTATAGGCATGTCTAGTCTTTGTGCATGTCTTCTTGATCCCCACTCCTGGCAACACTCCATTGCGAGTCGAAACGCCGTAACTAGTCCCAACACAATGAGCACACCTGCACGGCGAAAAAAATTCTAGAATGAAATTATGTACATAATTAAGTTTTTTAATCGAAAGCTTATGGGAACGCTTATGAGTTTATAGTAGATGATACTGTTAAAGCATCCAACGAAATGACAGTGGAATCTTGTGATTAAATATGTAAAAACAACAAATTTTTATCCATTCAATCGAGTTTTAAGTTAAATGCTACATTTTTAACAGGATTTCGGGTACTCGCTACGTATGCCTTTGCTGCAAAGGCATCCTACTCTCCATAATTCTCCGAAATTATGTCAATCCAGCTTATGAAAAGTTGCTCTCTTTTATGCACGGACACATGGATGAACAGTGAGGGGGAGATGGCCTAACACCAGAGTGTATAATAAAAATGCTGGGCGCCAACTTCCTTCTTCTTCTCTGAATCTTAAGCCGTATTTGAACCCTAGATCTCTTACTTGCAAAAAAGTCTTTACCACTAGGCTAGAGTGGCATGTGCGCCAACTTGATCAACATAAAAGATAGAAGGAAGAGGTTACTTCAAGGTATGGATGGCAGCATACCTCTGTTTAAAATACAAGTTACCGCTACATGATAGCAGTATCATTAAAACTGTCTAACTGAGGGGCAAGATAAACTTCTAGGCCACAAATTTAGGACCCCCTTGGTTTGACTTAATTAGGATGCAGGAGCTACTTCATCTTTTTACACTCTCTTTTCTTTTTACATTTCTTCAGCTTCTCTAAAGCAAAACAAAGAAAGTGGAGAATTGGAAAGTCAAATAAGCTTTCACGTCACCACCTACTAAATTTAGTTGACAATTTCGGTATCGTAAGAGTTCTAGGTTGAGAAAGCGAACCCTAAACCATTTCTTGCGATGAGACGTTAGATAGGATAACTGGTTTTAATTAATAATTACTCTATCTAAACAAGTCAACCAACTAGCCCATTTTTAGAGAGCAATATCTTCCATGAGTCAACAAAGCCGAAATTAAACTATTGCTTAAGCAATGGCAAGAAAAGCATTTAGAAATAAGGGACAAATGAAGAAGGCATGTTTCTAAAAAGAATTTAAAGAATGAAGAAAGTGAGAGTTTGGGAAGATCGTATGCTATTCACGAGATGCGTTTTAATAAAACTTTAACTTCATGTCAAAAAACAAATCAAACCTTTGTACCCGTACAAAAGCTAGGGAAGGTCACTTTTGGGAAGGATATCTCCAAGACAAGAGAAAGAGAAACACGAGAAAATTAAAAAAGATTATTCGCCAACTAAACAAGAGCAGTGACCGAGAATGCTAGTTCAGAAAATTGGATAACTTGAATTTTAAGGCTCAAAACTATAGAGGGGGGAAATGTGAACATGGTTACTTACCGTCCAGAAAACTTCGAGTCTTCTACTTAGTACGGTATTAAAACAGATAGTGATGAAGATCATATTATTTTAAGTTCAGTTGCATGAGTACTTAATCAGTTCAGCTCAGTTAAAAGTCCACTATCAAATTAGCAACTACTGTATTCTTTCTTACTGCCAGGAAACATGTTAGTTTGGTCTAACCCTCATCCTGCTTACTTCAACGCATCCTATCACTCTTCCGAACTTGCATGCTCATCCGTCTCCATTAATATTACCGACAAAGTAATCTTTCATCTTTGAAGTTTTCTTTTGACAACCTTTAAACTTTAACTGGTTACACATATTTTTCATATTTTATTCTTTTATAGCCTCTCATGCATCTCTAAGATCTCACTTCACAAATATGACCTCCTTCTCTCCATTCATCACCAAAACTTCTCAAAGTGTGACTTAATGCTCTTTGACGTATTATCCTCAGAGAATAAGCATGATTCAATATTTCACATCATATCATCTGACTTCTTGCTTTATTTTTTGTGGGTTAGGGGAATTTGGAGGCTAGAATTTCGAGATTAAACTACACACTAGAAAGGGTTGGTGGGTGTAACTACAAGATTAAACGACCTAACAATCTCGCTCATAAATAGCTTTTCAACAAATTAGGAAAGATTTCATGCAAGGTTTTCTATTCTTTTGTGGAGTTTGCTTCACCTCAAGTTTCCTTCACTTGTCAACCCCATTTTGGCATTTTCCCATTTTGTTTGGAGAAGGCTTGAATGATGATGGTGTTGCTAATGATGTCAAAAAAAGAAGTTCTCAACACAAAGTTCAGCATTGGTCTCAAGGGATGGGACGATTGGTTGGGGCATAAGAATTGTCACATGAAGATCAAAAGTTCCAAGGCATGCAACCAACATAAGGAGAGGAGACCAACCCAATTTATGGGGGAGGGGTGGATCCCATATGACATGCACGCACGCACGCACTCATACACTAAGTTCAGCCTTTGACATGCTCATGAAGCATACACCACTCTATCACCAATAAAGGTACCCTTTTGATATTGTGCACTGGATAACTGCTTCAAAAAATAGTAAAGGGTAGGAGATATGACTAAGACGGAAAGCGTCGTGGTGGTGAATTTACTGAAAGATTAAGCAAAACTGGATTCTTATCATTTACATTTATTTTCATAATTCAAGTCTCCGTTAAGGCGCCAATATTTGCTCACAATTGACAAATTGGTGAATAGGTTTTTAGACTGTACCCACTCCACCTGTGTCCATTAGATTCTCATCGTTTTCCAATGCAATGGAAACTTCCCTGTCAAAGTATTTATTACAAGAGAGTGTAACATGGGTTCTGGAAAGAGGAGAGAGGGAGAGGGAGAGAGGGGAGGGGGGAAGGGGAAGAGAGGAACATACCAATAATAATATTCACAGGTAGTGCAGAAACGCCAAGGGAAACAGATATCAACACATCCAACAGAAGCCCTCCAATTAAGATGGCAAATGCAACCCAGAGTGGGCTAATACAACCCTGTTATGACCCCCCACCCCCCACCCCCAAAAAGAGTAAGAAAAAGAAACAACAGCATGAAATGAGCCAAGCAAGTGGTAGCGCAATTGTAATGATGACAACATGATGATAGGCTTTGGAAACGACCATACAATGATAAATGAAAGGATATATAATTCGATGAAATAAGCAGTAGGCTTATAGTGGCTCAGCCATAGTAGCATAAATACCCTTGCACGGCGACCTCTTCCAACATTTGCCCCTCCATGAGCTGAGTCGACCCTCCACACCCAATAATTCGTCTGTTCCAATAAATGGGAAACACATTTTTACTAGATAGGTGAACAGCTACACTTCTGTGCATTTTCAATTGTTTGTTGCATTATATAGTTCTATTTTTATCACTGAATTGAAGTTTTTAACATTATTTCACATTTTCCGTCACCAATGTAGATATTGCAACGAGATAGCAGAGAAGTTTCTAGTTAAGTAAGTGTACTTTGCAATTCCTTTCTTCCTTTATTGATCTTATTAAAATCATTATAGCTAAGCAAACAGAATGAGTGCAATAATGAATGAAAGATAATATGTAAATGCACTGCGTAACAATTTTAAGAGAGTCAATTGCACAGAAGAAAAAAAACTATTGTTTACTCATACAGCACTCAAGTGACTTATTGGGGGCATACAGCCCCTCTGCTTATTGATCAAAACCCTTAAAATCACTCCGAATCAACTTTAAACAACAGAACGAAGTTCTAGAGTTGAAATTAGACAATCCTTTTGAATTGTTTAAAGTTGAATTTGAGTGTTTTTAAGGTTTTTGGTCAATGAGCAGAGGTGGTTGTTTGTGCTAACAACTCACTTGAGGGGTTATAGAAGTGCAATAACAGGCAAACTACAAGGCGGTTTTGTGCAATTAATTAAATATAGTATCATCATTTGATTCAGGTGTTGTTAAATAGGAAGATCCCTACATTATAGAAAACCTACACTTGGTTGCGAATCTGGAGATGGCACATTTGCAGCCACTTGCCTAAATAGAAAGGATTAGCTTTTTAGATCAATTAGAGCCCCTTGAGAAAATATATTATGAAAGTCAGGAATACATACTGGCATATTTCACATTTATTGGAACCTCTCGTTTGGAACCAAAGGTCTATGCAGGAACGGTGAGCTTTGGCAAGCTCGCCTCTGCATCTGCATCCTAGATCTATTATTGGCTCTTCTGCTTGTTGCTGACAAATTCTGGTCAAGTTTCCAACATGAAACAATAATATCAGTATCTTGGCAGTGATTACACAGGAATGATTCATGCAGGCGAAAAACGGAAATGAACTTGCAGTGATTAGGTTATACAAGCAAAGATGAGCCACGAAATTAACATGATATGCTTAGGTATTGGTCATGACGTCAAGATGAGATAGATGTTTAGGACATTTAAATAACAAATTGATAAAGAAAACGCTACAGATGAAGTTCATTATTGACTATAAACCCAAGCAGGGGGGAAACGAGCTACCAACAAAGACGTGGATTTATTTCCTCAAAGTCTTTTGTCTAAATCATCAATATATTGTTTTACATCTATGTCTCAACTTTTTGCGTTTTGGAATTCATGCACCAAGTCCAAGGAAATTGCAACCATTTAATCATGGATCCTTTTTTTGGTTGGCAAATTTGAAATCAAAGATGCTCATTCAGATATAAAGCCACAAAGAAGCCACAAAGATGTCAGAATTGACAATAATTTATCATGTCCTGCAGGAAAAAACTACTCTAGAAGGGCTTGCATGGTGCAAGCCCTTGCATAGCCATTGGATGGGCTCCCCTTGCATGCAAGGGGAGCCCATCCAATGGCTATGCAAGGGCTTGCACCATGCAAGCCCTTGCATAGTAGTTTTTTCCGTCCTGCATGTATAAGAAGCTTGGCAACCCTTAGTACCTTGTCCCGAAATGAATTCTCCTATGCAGAAGAATAAGATAGGCTTATCCTTGAAGATTTGGGAATCAAAATACGAAATGAATTCTCCTATGCAGAAGAATAAGATAGGCTTATCCTTGAAGATTTGGGAATCAAAATAGAGTTTATTAATATTGTAAAACTCGGTTTGGGCCCACAACACAGGGGCTTTTAATATAGTGGGACTCCATCCAAAAAACTCAAGGCTTATGGAAGTTTATCCCATCTTATATCTTATATCCATATGCATCCCACAATTTTCCCGATGTGGGACTATGTTAACCACATTCTCAACAAATATCAATTGTATTCTTACAAAGTGGGAGCTGCATCATATAAGCTTAATGTAGCTGGCTCAATAATCAGGATGCAAGATACACATTTGTAAGTGCAATATTAAGGAATGATAAGCAAATTATGTTCGTTCCGGTTTCTATTATGGCAGGGTTGGTATTTTTCATGCAGAAGCCAAGGCTATGGATGCCGACATACTACAATGTGCTCACTTAGGCATTAGAAACTTTGTGATAGACACATTGTAAGCGGCTATCACATGTGCTT
The DNA here is from genome assembly GCA_030015575.1 of Agapanthus africanus. Taxonomy (NCBI): domain Eukaryota; kingdom Viridiplantae; phylum Streptophyta; class Magnoliopsida; order Asparagales; family Amaryllidaceae; genus Agapanthus; species Agapanthus africanus. Next base: position 49,399,374 of record JASDDO010000008.1, on the reverse strand, counting down.
AAGGGAGTGATTTATATTCCATGGAGAAGTTATTTAGCTATTTTTACATTCATAACAAATGTAAAGCCACATGGTACATAATTACTGCAGAACAATTCTATAGCAAAACTACTGGCATCAAAAGTGGTTTGGACAATGTGCTCTTTCACATTTCCAAGATTTGCAGTACCTTCAAACATATTGAAGCTTTCTGCCTCTGTTATATCTAATATTCCAAGAATTAAATGAGAATATAAGGCTATAGTTTATTTGGTTTTTTCCATCCATATTGTTTTAGGAGTAGTGCTCCTTAAAATGGGCTAGTCATGGGGCAAGGCATCATGTCCCCCTCATGGATCATGGTATGGAATAAATTCTCCAGATTAATAAGATGTAGGGTCTGGCCTCGGATCCCACCAGGAAATCGGGATTTTTATAAAATAAAATAAAATAATTCATATGCGATTTGGCAAGCAGCTTCTAGGCTTCTCAATCTGAAGAGCTAGCTTTCGTTCACGGTTTCACCTTCCTCTATAAATTTAATGTACATCTCTCCTCTCTATGATTTGGTAAATCTTTCTATAGCCACGTTACCAAACAGGAGCTCTCTGGTTCAAGGTTAACGATTGATAGAACATTTATTTCTGGAAAACAGACTCTCCCCTAAAAGTGGTAAATCATTCCAACCAACATGTCTCTTTCGGAATCACATGGCATTTGCAATTCAACTAAGCAAGCTTGTTTCTGTGAATAAAGTAAACTTTGTTAAGGTCCAATGAAATTATGATCATCTTGTATTTTCTAGTGGGTCAAATGATGTATTTTCTAGAAGGTCAGATACCTTTTTTGGAAGTCTAATGCATACTCCTAGGAAGTTTAAGTTTCATTTTATTGTTCTTGGAAGTGTAGTCTTTTAGGAAAGCTAAGAGTTATCTATCCATCTATAAATAGTGGTATGGTAGAATCATTTTATGTAAGCAACAACAAAGTATAGTAAGCTCCACTATTCTATCTTATAAAGTATTGAAGATTCTTCCTCCACCAATTTCAGTTGTTCGTTCTTCTTCTTTGATTGTGTGGTCTTGGGCGCGGCATCTTATGCGCTACTTTCTTTTTTTTTAAGTTCTTTTTTTAGATGGCATCAGAGCCACAAGTGTGGTGATGGTATTCTTTCTAGACCCACTTGGTGAAGAAGACAACCGCTTATCATTCTTCGGCAATGGAGTCTATTGGTCGTGTTGGTGGGCTCAGCATGAAGCTTCTTACTCTCTCCAACTACAAGATTTGGAGGACTTGCATGGAGACTTACCCCGTTGGTGAAGACTTGTGGGAAGCTGTTGCCGGAAACTCAAAAACGAACCTTGAGGCTACTCAAGCCAATGCGGTCGGCGATGCAACAACGACATCGGTGGTTCCTCAAATGAATGCGGATGCCGTGAAGAGATGGAAGACTTTTAACGCGAAGGCCGAGTTTGTGCTAAAGAGGTCCATCTCTCATGATATTTTCGAGTACATTATCGGTTGCAAGTCGACCTCGGAGATTTGAGCTACTCTTGAAACTTTTCTCAACAAGAAGAATACTGCACGGCTTCAATTCTTGGAGAATGAGTTGGCCAATACGGTGCAAGGTGATCTCTCTATCGCTCAATATTTCTTGAAGATTAAAAATCTTCGTTTGGAGATTTCTCCCTTAGAGCTGGACGAAGCTATTTCGGATGTCCGAATGAAGCGTTATATCATTCAGGGGCTACAAAAGGAGTATATACCTTTTGTAACTTTAATACAAGGATGGGCGCAACCACCGTTCTTGACAGAGTTCGAGAATCTTTTTGCTTCTTAAGAATCTTTGGCTCGACAAATGGCGGGATGTTCCTTTTCCAAAGATGAAGACACGATTTTGTTCTCTAGAAAGAAGAAACTCCATGACAAGGATAATGATAAGAAGAAAGAGCCTAACAAGAAGAGTTTTCTTCCAATGATTACGGCAACCGGAAGAAGTTAATATGCTACCAGTGTGACAAATTTGGACACATCAAGAAGTATTGCCGCGTCAAGCTTAAGGGTGGAAATTTCGCTGACAAGAAAAATGATTCACATGAAAATGAAGATTGGGACAAGTGCTTTGCGGCGGAGACCACTACGGTTGGAGCCACGACTTCTATCAACTAAAAAGATGATTGGATTGTCGACTCCGGTTGCGGCCATCATCTCACCGATGACAAATCTAAGTTCTCAAATCTTCATTTTTATAGTGGCAATGAGGCCTTTATCATGGCGGATATACGATCCACCCCGTCCAAAAGGAGGGTACCATTACTTTTCAAGGAGAGCATAGTGGAACTATTACTCTTATGAGTGTGTATCATGTGCCCGGCGTGAAGAATCTCTTCACGGTGGCTAATGCGGTAGACACCGGTCACTATGTTCTCTTTGGCCCCAAGTACGTGAAGTTTTTTCGGAACATCAAAAGGGTAAAGGCGGACATCGAGTCAATGATTTATTTGTTCTCTCGGTCTCTAACTCATATGTTGACAAGATGAGCACAAATGATGGCGCTTCTATTTGGCATGCTTGACTTGGCCATGTTCATATGAACAGGTTGAAAGCTATGGTAATCAAGAACCTTGTTCTTGGGCTTCCAAATCTCACTACATTCGGCTCTAATGATGTATGTGGGGGTTGTCAATTTGGGAAGGCACATCGAAGACCATTTAAGAGATCTCTCTCAAGGTGCGAGAATCCTTTAGAGCTTATTTATGGAGATTTGATGGGGCCTACACAAATTTCTTCCTACTCCGGTTCTCGCTACATGTTGGTGCTTATTGATGAATTCACAAAATTCACTTGGGTGTACTTTTTGAAGGAAAAGTCGGAAGTCTACTTTAAATTTCAAGGGTTCAAGGAGACCGTTGAAGGTGTTCTTGAGAAGAAGATCAAGAAGTTCCGCATCGATGACGGAGGAGAGTTCACTTTTACGGAGTTCTTTTCTTTTGCCGAAAGTATGGAATCAAGATGGAGCTCTCGTGTGTTTATATGCCATAACAAAATGGCGCAGCGGAGCGAAAGATACACCATCTTGTAGAGACTTGCAAAAGTTGGCTTTATGCAAAGAACTTGTCCAAAGACTTATGAGCGGAAGGTATGGCGTGTGCGGCATATGTGATTAATCGGGTGCCTCTTAGCCTGAATAATATGAAGTCTCCATATGAGCTTATGTTCGAGGAGAAACCGAATGTGAAGTATTTCAAAGTGTTCGGTTGTCCATGCTACGTTTATATCACGGCATCGAAAAGAAGAAAACTCGATGCTAATGTCATGCAGTGCAACTTCATTGGCTACGATGAAAGGAAGATAGGGTGGAAGTGCATGGATCCAAAACTCATAAGTTTGTGGTTTTTAGGGATGTCGTTTTCGATGAAGCTTCTTTTTTCTTCTCTCCTCAAGATGTCTTCGTTGATATTGATTATAAAGATCAAGGTGAAACATCTTAAGATCCGGTAGTTGAATTACCAATTTCTTCTAAGGCTCCTGCATCTTCGAATTATTCTTCTTCTTTTTCTACCTCAGCAGTGGAGCAAGAAGAAAAGGAGAGCAATGAGGTGCAACAAGAACTTTCCATCGCTCAAGGAAGGCCAAGGAGAAATATTGTCAAGCCATTTCGTTATCGAGATGGAAACTTGGTAAACACTTGTTCTTGCTTCTTCTTTGGCCTACTTGATGATCTCGTACTCTCTTGTTTTGATGAAGTAAAAGGTGTCAAGAAATGGGCGGATGCTATGAATGAAAAGATGCATGCCTTTTTAAAAAATGAGACATGAGATCTTGTGCCAAAATCGAAGAATGTAGATCCGGTTACTTGCAAATGGATGTACAAGTTGAAGCACAAGATGGATGAAAGCATTCATCGCTACAAGGCGAGGCTGCTTGTAAGGGCTTCTCTCAAAAGTATGGAGATGGTTATAAGGAAACCTTTAGTCCTGTGGAAAAATGACTTCCGATCAAGTGGTAATATCTCTTTGGCAGCTAGTCTTGGACTTGATGTGAAGAATGCCTTCTTGTATGATGAGATTGACAAAGATATTTACATGGAGCAACCACCGGGATATGTTTCAAGTGTTCATCCCGATCATGTGTGAAAGCTCAAGAAGGCCCTTTATGGGTTAAAACAAGCGCCAAGAGCATGGCATGGCAAGATTGCTCAATACTTGCATTTTTGCGGTTATCTTTCTTCACATTCGGATCATAACTTGTTTATTAAGAAACAAGGAGATTTTCATACTCTTGTTCTCTTATATGTGGATGACATGATCATCATCGGGAATGACGAAGGGGAGGTTTCAAGGCTTCGAGGCGAACTCTCTCTTTGGTTGAAAGATTTGGGGGAGCTTAATCAATTTCTTGACTTGGAGGTGGAGAGGTTAAAGACGGTCTTCTTTTTTCTCAAAAATTTTATGCGGAGAAACTTGTTGAAAGGTTTGGAATAAAAGAAAGTAAGAAATGTTCTACTCATCTTGATCCTAATGTCAAGCTAAAGCGTGATGATGGTAAAGCTCTTTCCGATCCTCGACCATTTCGTGCTCTTGTTGGTAGTCTCATCTATTTGACTATCACAAGGCCGGATATTGTATTCTCGGTTAGACTTATAAGTCGCTTCATGCAAAGTCTAAGGAAATCTCATCTTGATGCAGCTAAAAGAATTTTAAAGTATGTGAATTCTACAATTGATTTTGGCCTACTTTACATAAGGATGCCGAATTTATTTTGCATGGATACACAGACGCCAACTTGGGTGGTGATTTGGATGATCGGAAATCTACTTCCGGTTATGTGTTCTTTTAGGGTTCCGTTTGCGTTTCTTAGTGTAGCAAGAAACAAGATTCGGTTTCACTTTTTATCACCGAGGCCGAATACAAGACGTCCACTCTTGCCGTTCAAGAATGCATTTGGCTAAGGTGCTTGGTCGAGGATATTTATTTACAAAATCACAAACCAACCACTCTCTTTGATAACAACAAAAGTGTGCTCAAACTATCTACCAATCCGGTTTGTTATGCAAGAACTAAACACATTGAGCTCGAACATGACTTCATTCATGAAAAAATGCTTGAAGGGCTCATTGAGGTCATGGAGGTGCGGAACAAGGACAACATCGCCGATATCTTTACAAAATCGCTCTCCAAAGGACCGTTTCATCGTCTTCGGGTCAAATTTGGTCTCATCTCCAAAAGTTCACTTTAAGGAGGGGTGAAAAATTTAAAGTGAACCTTGTGGAGGTCCAATGAAATTATGATCATCTTGTATTTTCTAGATGGTCGAATGTTGTATTTTCTAGAAGGATAAATACTTTTCTTGGAAGTCTAATGCATGCTCTTAAGAAGTTTAAGTTTCATTTTATTGTTTTTGGAAGTGTAAGTCTTTTAGGGTGGCTAAGAGTCATCTATCTATCTATAAATAATGGTATTGTAGAGTCATTTTGTGTAAGCAACAGCAAAGCATTGTAAGCTCCACTATTCTATCTTATAAAGTATTGAATGTTCTTCCTCCACCAAATTCGGTTGTTTCTTCTTCTTCTTCCTTGTGTGGTCTTGGACGTGGCACCTTGTATGCCACTTTCTTTTCTTTCTTTTTTTAAGGTTCTTTTTTCACAGTTTCCAAGGGTCATAGATATCTCGCGCTACTAGCAGCAAAGAACTGTAGCATAAAAAAATCAGGGATGATAACAATTGCTCAAGTCCAGGTATCGATTTATTCAGATCCAAGTATAAAGTATGTGAACTGCTCGAAGCAAGCTCTTAAGCCATTTCACCTCAGGCAGTGCATACAACTGTCACCATGTATTGAGCCATAACCTAATCCAGTCAACATCCATCCTTGATCTTTTATTCCCATGGTAAAGCACTCAATTCGCTAAGAGCATCAAAACATAACTCATAAGCCTAAGATCATCCACAATCCTCTTCATCTCGCTGCATATGTGCTCATGGACAGTCTATTCGGGTATCAGATATAAGAATATAAATACGTGAATCCTACAACCCTTTATGTTATTTTTTTATCGTGTCGCCATTAAACTGCAATAGGCCTAACGAATTGATTCATTCGCATGAGTTCTCCATCTTAACACTAAATTATGTGCATCTTCCTACAAAATTGATCTTATGCAACTTAAATTTGGTTCTTTTACAGGTGCTTAGATTAAAACATTTCTGATTCCTATCTGATAAATAAAATTTCTGTCAAAAATCACAAGGAGCTGACCCATAACAATTTGGTGGGGGGGGGGGGGGGGGGGGGGGGGCGGGATTCGATTTTTATACCTGCACTGCTCATGGTAGCTCTCATCTCGTGGCAAGAAACCCGTGTTGGCGGCGGCAACGGCGGCTTTATCCTCTAACGGCGACGCTATCACGATGTTGATCAAAGCAGCGGCCGGCTCTCCTGCACCAATCGGGTCGGGTCGAGGACCCGAATCCGAATTGGATTCGGATCCCTCCGCCGCCGTCGTTCGCCATTGAGACTGTCGAGTTATTTACGGTTATGCCACTCTGCTGCAGCTGCTGCTCGATCTTCATGAACCTAAAAATGGATGAAGATAGAAATTGGGTTGGTATTTATAATTGTTGTATTTTTTTTAAGGATAAAATTAGAAATTCGTAAAAAGCTAAAAGTAATTGGTTGCATGTTCGAGTGTTGTGAGGAATGAGAACATGGTAGGATAGGGTAAGTTCATGTGAGCGGTGTTGAACCACTCTTTTGTAACCAAATAAATTATATTTTAAGATGTGTTTCATGTAGCACTGTGCAACCATGTATAAAATACAACATTATAATTAAAAAAGAATTAAAAGAAAGGACCCACCATTGCTTCCTTTTGTAATTTAAGAAAAAAACAACACACTCAGCACTTTAATTTTATAAAAAAGAATTGAAGGAGAGCCCACCGCTTTCTTTCCCACTGCTCAAATCGAGCGGTGGGAACTATCGCCGCTCGACAGAACATGTCTTATTCTTTGATTTTTTTAATTTATCAAATAGAAAATTAGATGACAAAAAATTGAAAATTACAATATATTGCGTTAGGTTGTGGGGTGTGGTGGCGGACCATTCAGCTCACTGGTCAGTTTTTTCTCTCTCCAAATTAAAATGTCCTGTTATATGATTAAAAATAAAATAAAATTGGAGTTTGCATAAAAATGCTTAACCAACCGACATTACGCTGTTTGCAGAAAGGATTGTCTTACCAAAATGCCCTTTTCTCCATCCTCTCTGATGACATGTTCATAGTGGTAGACTGGATTAAAGTCATCTGACAGACACGCGGTAATTTGAATCGTGTTTGCAACCGAAAGGATGGTTTGATGAAATTCAATATCATCTTTAGATAATGTTTTATATACTTTACATAAAAATAATTATTATGCTTCATGTGTAAACAATTGTAAAGAACTTAAATGATGTGATGGTTTTAGTTAATTTTAAAATATTCTCTCCTATTTAGTAACTATTTTTACATTTTTCGTGTCTTAAGTGTCTTAGGTTGTTTTGCATTATGGTTGATCATTATAAATTGAGTAATGGATATTGATCTAACAATATTTTGTCAATGCGCAATAAATACTGCTATGCGAGATAATGATTTGATTATTTGATCGTATGAGAAATCATATGTACCGTTTCAGCATTTTTCTTTTATTCTAAATTAAATACAGTGTTTTAGTTTTGGATGATGCCCTTTTTATGACTTATAACCTTATGAGCTGAAATAATCATAGTTTTCACATCAATTAATCCATTAAGTCTACATCAAATGAAGCATTTGGATGAAAAGGCGGTATGAAAAATAACTTTAAAGCTAACACATAAAAAAAGAAAAAATGGGAAACAAAAGTAGAAAATGCTTTTACCTAAAGAATTGACACTATAAGTACATAATGTCTATTTATGATGTGCAATCGCATTAATAGGCAGTTGAGATTTGAAAGAGACACGCACGTACACAAAAAAGAAGAAGCATGGAATAATTAGTAGCCAAGACATTATAAACGAAAACACAGTAGTGGTCCAATTATTTTTTTAACCTAATATAAGTACAGGACATAAAACCTTGACATTGGGCCCACCAATTAACTAATGGCTTAATTTGCTAAAGCGATATATTAACTAACAAGCCATTTTCTTGGCCTTTCTTCACATGAATACGGCGCCAAAGATGTTTCAATCATAATCGATTTAGAATAAAACGTCATTATACAGTTGGTATAATAGGTGAACGTTGCTTGTACGGGTGTATATGTGTATATACATATATGTTAGTATTTTGTGAAGAATGCATGAATGTACATTCCTATGTTCAATTATACAAGTAAAACATTTGTATTTAACATTCCGATACTTTTTCATGCTTGCACATACCAATCATTCCCTTTTTTAATTGGGCAAAATCTTAGGGAAGAATTTCTTCTTTCTTACAAATGTTAATTTTACGTATTTCTTATCTCTGTTATATTTTCTTTTTGCGAATCGGCAACAACAATTGTTGTTTGTCATTTTCTTCTTACATTTTCTGGCCGAGTTGTATTTTTTAGTTTCTCCTTATCTCATATTGTTCTAATATTTTTTAGATTAAAATATATCCGATCTATCTGAAGTCTGTCCATCTGAAATCAATTGTATACATAAAAAGAAATCATTTTTTAGAAGATTATTGAAATGAAAATGCATCAAAGGGTTATTCACATATGCTTTTATGTTGAAAGGAAATACAAGGTAAGATGTCCCAATCAAATACGTGTAGGAAAAAAATATTTACAGAAACATCAACATTCTAGTAAATGAAATAGGACGATATATAAACAAATTGAAAACGATGTTTGTAATCTACCATTTTTACCATATGTATTGGAATGGGAAACGGACCAGATATTGCGATCCGGTGCTGGCGGACAGTAAATTTACTTCCAAACTCTTTTTTTGGGATGGTTTTTTTTGGGGGAGGAGGAACAGGGGGATGTTTGGATTGGATAGAAGTCCTCTTTTTCGTTAAATATTTAATCACATGGAAGAGCCTTGATGTGTTAACCCACAGCAAATTTAGACTAGATTAATATATTCTACTGTATTAATGCAAAATGAGGGATGCACGTGGCAAGTACAAAAGAAACCTTTCTAATTTTTGTCATGTCAATAATGCTGATGTGTCAAAAATTGATAATTTTGATTTATATTATACTTAAAATAAAATATAAAATATAAAGGTTTTTGGATTATTGTTACTATTCACCCATAACAAACTCACCGTAACTGAAAAATTTTAGCTTCTAATTATCTCTTTAACTCTTGTCATTCCCATGTTCCCATCTCTTGAACTAATTATTTAAAAATCTTTTCAAATTTTTGTAATGTTAAAATATACAAATGTGCATTACACGTGCAACATACTAGTTTAGGTGGCATTGAGCAAAGCATTTGGTTGATGGGTTATGTTGGGATCGAAAATTGCACTCTATTGCCAAATCCCAAAGACCCGATCTTAAGTAAGTGGGGCCCACACCCGAACCCAAGTCGTGCCCATACCCGAACCCAAGCCCAAACCAAGATTGGTCGAACTCAAGCATGGGGCTAGCCCCCATGCCAAGAAAAGAGAGAAAATGTAATAAATAGATTTAACGTGTAAATATGTAAAGTAATAGGCAAAAAGGCAATTTGTAAAGCCCAATGGCTAATATGTAATTGTGTAAGGGTATTTAAGTCCACCATATGATGAAATGAACAAGTTTTTCCCTTCCCATAAAATTTACTAGGGTTTTGAGCCTCCATCAAAGAAAGGGACAAGTCTCTTTCTTCTTCCTCAAAGAGAGCGAGAGACCCAAAAAGAAAGAGAGATCTTTTTGGGTCTCTCATCTCATTCATCTCTCTTTCTTAATATAACCCATCAAAAGAGAACCCATCTCGTTTGGAAAACTACATCTCAAGATCTAATACCAAAACCAAAGAAAGGAGCAACGTTTCTTTATCAAACTTGAAGAACACGAGAGAAGAACTCTCAGGATTAAAACACATAGCTTTCACCTCGAGCAAACATATTTGAATAAAATGAATTCGGTGAAAGTCCTTGGCTTTCACCACGCCGGCATCTCTCGTGAGATACATGGGAACATGGATCGCAGCCCATGTTCCCCCTTTCAAATCAAGAACACGGGATACACCCGTGTTCAACCTTGGGATCCCCTTTGGGACCCCTGTTTTGGGACCCCCTAGAAGGGGTTCCCGTCTTCGGAACCCCCCAAAAGGGGCTCCCAACGTCGGGACCCCCTGTCCGATTTGAAGGTGGAGCGTGACTGGCACTTAAATCATGCAACGTCTAAAAACGTAACGTAATTCAAGTAAGCCAAAATCCCAAATCTAAATCATGAAATAAAATAGAGTGGTAAAATACTTGTATAAAAAGGTTAATCTAAATATGCAAGAGTTATGTCAAAAATCTTTTGAAGACTCAAGTTTTATGAAAATTTCGGCAGCATTTCTTTTGTAAAAACTGACCCCAAAATCGATATATAACATGAACATATATAATCAACCATAATATGCATTCCCAAACGGGAGCCATCTCTTCGCCGAATTGGCGGAACACAACATGTAACAATCCTAAACTTTCTGTACATTTTTTTAAAAAATACAGAAAGAGGCACTTGAGTCTGAGCACAAGTTATAAGTTTGTTTTGCTTTTGAACAACAAGAAGGAGCTTGTAGCTCACTGGTAAGACCTTGCACTGCTGAACCAAAGCACCAGAGTTCAAATCCCATCAGCCACACATTATTTTTAATTTGATTTCTTTTAATCTTTTTAGAAGCCCAAAAGTCTACACGTGCATAACCCGTAAAACCAAGAGTCACACATGAAACAAACAAGTCCACTGCAGTAGTCAAAGCATCAGGGACACGTGGCAAGAAGATGGACCCCGACTCGGTCGACTCGGGCCGGCGGAGCGGATGACTCGACCGGCGCCGCCGAGTCAACTCGGCCGAAACCCTGATTTTCTTCTTTCTACTGCAACCTTTGGCTTACCCCATAACCCTTGTATGGTTTAATTTCCCTGCACATTTTCAGAGCAATTTAAATCACAAATTTAATCCATTTTAATACAATTTTTATCACACCCTTTCATTTACCCTAAACCCTAATTTTCCCTATAAATACCACACCTAAACTCACCCCTCCTCACTTCCAAATCTCTGTCCCAACTCTCAAGAAAATTCTATAGACTTTTTGTGTGCAAGTGGAGTTAGCAAAGGGCGAAGCTCCGACGAACTTCCGACGACGATCCGAGGAGTTTCCGGCGACGAAACGGCGCACCGGTGTTTTCCCAACCTTCCTCTTCCTCTTCTCTTGGCTCTAATCCGGTAAGTCCTTATTTCTCTTCTCTTCTATATTCTAAACAATATTCAAAACTAAAACCCGACGGAAGCGGAGTTAATCCGACTTCCGATTTGGTTTTTCCTTAAAAAGTCTATTTTTCTTATACACAATATTACCAAACTCTTATGTCATGACCATTAAACATTAACTAAGACAATAGAATAAGTTTGACATTAAAATGATAATCGTAGCAAGTTTTATTCCACTTTTACAGTAAAATACCTTTATATTTCATATCGACATATTTATACCATTTAACCATGCTAGCTTTAGAAAACTCACGAGATAACGACCTGCCTCCTCACAACACTCATATGTAACATAGCACGATAAAATTTGGGAACATAGATTTGGGAAAAATACGATTCTACTTATAACTATCTCCGACTTATAAAAAAACCTTTTTCTACAAGATGTGTATTTTTAACAAATCTTTGCAATGTGCCGCTACAACCCATTTCGGGGAACCCGTTCGGGATGTTGCGAATTATCGCACATCCTCGGGCTTAGTAGTGCGAGATGCAGACCTCCGCAAGGAGCATACGGTCTCGAAAGATTTAAAATACAATTTTCTTTAGAAAATATGATTTCTATTATAAATAAAACTTATATTTTTAATAAATAAATATATATGTAATTAATATCAAAATATCTATTTTTAATATTTATAATATTCCACATTTCCAAAATTCAAGAAAAACATTCTATTTACAAGAAAATACCAAACAATTCTAATATTACAAATAAATACCATATATTATGAAAATATGTTTTATTCACTAGAAATGTCACAATGATAAAATATACATCAATGAAAACTTTAAAGATGATAATAAATTACTTAAGGTGTATTTTGAAAATTATACAAAAATTATTTTACATAAAACCCCCTCAAGTTATACTAAATTACAATAATGACTTTAGTAAACACATGTTTAAGCGGGACCAGTCTCTTGAGCCTCAGGGAGCCGGAGATATGGGTGCTTGCCTATTTAAGGTAGACAACTTAACAAACGGTGTTATCAACACGGTAATCGTCTTTGAAAATGACACAAATCCTGCCGTCCATGTGCAGCGGTTACCGATAACACCAAAACCTAATTCAGGATTCAATTTATTTTCTAATTGTTCTGACTCAGACCGAGTCTCAATATAATCAATCTGACTTGAATATGATTCAAGTATGAAATTACAAAACTACAATACAACATGAATCCATATATTCAATCTGTTCAATCTATTCAATCTATATTGACCGAACCGAACCATGGATATACCTTTATCTACATGATTCTCCAGTTACATCCATTTACTGATATCATGGTCTCGGCAAGTCATCCATCTATACAATTCAAATTACAAGATAATACAATTTACAATACAATACAAACATTACAATCAAGACATCGCGGGGTTTAAGGGGTAGATTGGTACAGAAGGTGTTAGAAGTGACACGAGACTACAATCATTAAGACACCTAACATGAATTCAATTGTCGTTGTTCCGGGTATTATCATGGAGCCTTGTACTCTTGATTTCGTCCACCTTAGTCTCTGGTCTATTGAGACTCCTCTCGTATACACTGGCTTCTTCTGTACAAAGTTACAAACAATAGCGTTAACATAATAAACAACATTATAATAGTTATACTCTCTCTCTGTCTATTCTACTTCTCCCTCCTCTTTGGAACTTACCGAGCGATTGTTCGCTGGCGACATTCCCTCTCTTTCTTCTTTGGAATGTTGTCAGGTGGATCGGACCTTCAGGAGATCGAGCCCACCAGCGAGGATTTGGACCAGCTAGCTTTCAACCCAGAGCTCTAGTTACTTGTACACATTTACATTCTGTATTTTCCATTTCTGTTATGCCACTGTTTAAGCATTGTTTTCCATTCCATGTATTTACTTTTCCGATATATTGTAAAAAGAATGTTAATAAATAAAGTTGATGTTCATTACATTTGTCTCTTGTGTATATTACATTTTATATTGCTTAGATACGCTTAGCGTGTTTACTTCTGAGTAAATACGTAGCGGCCTCGTCGCATCCCCTTCACCGTATACTGGGAAGCGGGGCGTGACACAACACAAGCAAGAGTATATTATCATAGTGCAAAAACAATAAAGAAGCAAGAAAAGAAAGCATCGCCCACAAAGAAAACATAAAAGTCGGCTCACACGAGCTCGACACCAGATACCAATATAATACAAGTCTCACAGTCTCGCTTCTAGGTCATATATACAAGTGGTAGATGGAGTGTACTAGATACAAAAGTAAATATACATGGTGGAAGACAAAAGAATATCCTCACAACCCACCTACAAGTATCGCACCCAAAAGTCGAAGCAAAAGAAATAGCAGAAGAAGTAGTAGTGCATCCGCCGCGACTATGCTGACGGGTCGGTCCTACATGACACTGTGGCACAACGGGGGTGGGTTGCCAGCTCGTGAGTAGTAAGTAACATCATATGAGACAATCGCAAGCATGCACGTAAATGTGTCAGATCCTAAGTATGAACTATGATGCGATGTACTAGTATAAATGTGACATGAATAAGTGATCAAGTATGAAATCTGGGTATATCTGCTATGCAAAAACTGAGTTTTATCTTAATAGATTTTGGTATGGTAAAATCGAAGTATCATCAATAGAAACAACATAATCCCGTGTCAAGCATCGACACTCAATATCTCGATATCTCGGGTGCTGTCACTCAGATCGGCTCTCAAATCCATCTGAATCATACGACTCCGGTCGGTATCATATCCGCCGGGCCAACAATCACCGGTAGGTATTGTTCCCCTGCCAGGCTCAACGTCTTTCTATACGACCTTCTTGCCCCGGGGTACCTCACCGGGCCCACCATGTACCCGCAGACGGTGCCTCCTCTCTCCTCGAATCGGGTATATACATAACTCCAGAACTGAGAAAACTCATGGTGGGCGCCACACTTTATATCACGAGAAACCGCATTTTCCTTTTAAAATGATCGTAAGTTTATACAATTCACTTGCGGTTCCCCAAATCCGGAAATCTCATGAAAACGGAAATCTCCAAGAAAATCATAATACATGAATATGTTGATGATGGAGAATGTCCATGATATCAATATGATGCAACTAGATGAATGACTCGATAATTTATATGTCATAATGATGCAAATGCAAACATGCAAGTTATCAAGTAAATTCTATAGTGTACATGACATAACAATTACCAATGGCGTGTGTGTACATACATGATAGTGCACGTGCAAGGTCAAGGGTTAGCAGTGGGGAAACCCTAGTTTTTTCCAAAAGAACCCTAATCTATATTCATCACTATCGATCTAGTTTTAAACTATTAAATGATAAAAAGAGTCATTTTTAATTATTCATCCATTACTACTAAGTCCTATGAACCCTACAAGCCTTCTCTTCATAAATCTTATATCCGTAACGACAAACAATCACCTTTCTTCAATCAACTCATCTAAAGCAAAAAAAAAAGATTCTCGTTTCCCTGCGGACGACCCGTACTCATCGCGGCTAGCTACTAGCGACACCGTCTTGATTGCGGTTATTTACAACACACTTTTTCAGCAAAAAGATCAATCAAATGGCGTCGTTGCCGGGGATCGAACTCGGGTCACCCGCGTGACAGGCGGGAATACTCATCCTTCAAAATCATAATGTGAGTGCCATAACCACGTTGAGATCGGGAATAGTGCTGAACAATAATGTTGGTAAAAAAGTTGAAGTTGATGACATTGATGAAACCCCGGCTACTACTTCTACTCCTACTTTGTTTAATCCAACATCTTCTTCCGAGCCTATTCTCCATTTTCCACTAGGCTCGAACCCTCAGCCCATTTCCTTGAAGGAATTACCATCTACGACCATTCCAAATCCAATTTTGGGATCCATTCCATCCCCACAAACTTTTCCACAAAAATTGGACCCAACCCTTATTGATAAAGCTCCTTTCCACACAGATTGAGGGCCAACAGAATAAGTCCCCAAATGGAGAAGATTGTGGAAATTTTTAAATAAGTTAACATAAATATTCCTCTCCTAGATGCTATCAAAAAAGTTTCTTCCAATGCGAAAATTTTAAAGGATTTGTGCACTAGGAAAAGAAAAATTCAAGTGCCTATAAAAGTTTTCTTAGCGAGTAATATGAGCAATTCTCTTACTCAATTGGTACCTACGAAATGTAAGGACCCCGGTTGTCCTACAATATCTATAACTATTGGGGGTAAAAATATCAATCGTGCTCTACTCAATTTAGGTGCTAGTGTTAATTTTCTGCCGTATTCTGTTTATAAGCAATTAGGCATAGGAAAGTTAAAACCTACGCATTGCACTCTCCAGATGGCCGATCGATCTATCACCCAACCTCGGGGTGAGCTAGAGGACGTGTTAATCAAAGTCGGGGAATTTATATTTCATGTGGACTTTATAGTTATAGATACACAGCCTCTGGCGAACCCACGGAACTAAATTCCAGTGATTCTAGGTCGACCTTTCCTAGCAACTTCAAATGCGATAATCAATTGTCATAACGGTTCAATGAACCTGTCCTTTGGGAAGATAACAATTGAGTTTAATATCTACAAGCTAGGAAGTCAACCCTCCGAACCTTATGCTCAGATAGTTGATGTATGTTCTGTCGAAAAGATAGATTCCGATAGTTGCGAATTTGAGGAGCTTAACGATACTGATCTCGCCGCCACTAGTGCGTTATGGTTTTGTTTCCTTATAACAATTCAGAAAGAAAAGGGGAAGGGAAAATTCCCCACTAATGGAAGCATCACGTGTAAGCACGTGGTCATCGATCCCTTACAAAGAGACTCAGAGAAGGAAAAGAAAAACTTCCTGCTAGTGGAGCATCACGTGCAAGCACGTGATGCATCTGTATACAGAGTAAGCGGCTCCACTTATTAAGCGGCAATTAAAGCCTCACGTGCAGATGGTATTGTCTCTTGACGAAAACTAAAAGAATGCCGAAAGATCTTCATGCATGCCCGACAATCAAGTGGAAAAGCCTGCTAGAGCCTGAGATTATTGAGGGGATGTTGAAGCCGCGCCCAACGCTGAAAGCTGGCGATGGTGGACATAACCTTCGGGCTAAGCCTCTGAAGTCTTTAAAGAAGAAGAAGAAGGCCAAGAAGCCCGTCCAACCCGACGACAACCGTACAGGTTTGCATATATATATCTATGCACTAGAAGAATATAACCAGAAGGCACGGACCCCAATTACATTGGACGAATTCTTCAAGCATGTTCTTGAGAATGAAGACGATAACGCTGATGAAAGAGACGATTCTTCAGAAGAGCCCGAGGATTATGTGGCGAGCTGCCACGTGATCTTTCACTCGTCAATAGATGGTAAAGAAGCTCCTGATGCAGAGAAACTGGGGGCAGATCCAAAACCAGAACTCTTGGGACCGTCAGACGAGATGATCGACATGCTACTGAACGAAGCCCGTCAGAAGAGCAAGGCTGATCGAGACCGCGAAATGGCCATATTCGAAAAAAACAAACGTCGGCGATTGGAGGAAAGGGTTGAAGCACTCCAACCAGATCGAAGCACGCCCACGGCAGACAAAAGCAGGCTTAAAACGAGAAAACGGTTCGCTAAAGCCCTGTCAATGGGAATGGAGTTGCCATCCTCCAAAGGAAACACACCTGGCGGTATACACTTTGACGAAGTGGATGTACATCCTAGCTATTGATTATATCATCAAAGGATTGCGCACCTTACGAAGAGTGCATCGCCTTTAAAAACTGGTGGCAGGGATATGTTGCCCACCGACAACACGTCAAGCGATTGAAGCGCAAGGCTCGTCGGGAGCAGAGAAGTACGACATATGTGCGTAAAAGAGCTGTCGGCAACTGTCACATGGTTGATGCCGGGGGATCGCAAGTTCTCACCTTCGGAAGCGATTCTGATGAAGAAATAGCCCTTGGCCCTCTCTTCAAAGAATCCACCCCAGGAAAAGAGGAGGAGATAAAGAACTGTGAGAATATTCAGCTGCGTAACCGTGCGTTGCCTGAAAAGAATCTTGAACCTACAAACAAGGGATCGAACAAAAAAGATAAGGGGAAGGAAAAAGTCCTTGAGGATATCGCCCTCGATGATCGAGTCGTCGAAGAGCTGGCAGCCAAGGACCCGTCCAAGAAAAACAAGGTGGATTACAATGTTCTGGCACACCTAAGGAAGATACCCTCGCAGCTAAGCATTCTCGATGCCCTTCTGCTATCTAAAGAGGCGAGGGATTCTCTGATCAAAACACTACAAGAGCCCGAGCAGTTCCAAGCTTTCCTTGCCGAAGAAAAGATGAAGGACGAGCTGGAAGAAGTGCATACAGTTGACATCACTTTCGGCGATGAAGATCTCCTCCTCGGAACGTGCGAGCACAACTGTCCCCTGTATGTCACCAGATACTGCCATGACATCAAGATAGGGAAGATCTTAGTTGACAATGGGTCCTCTGTTAATCTCCTGAATGTGAGGATGCTAAAAGAAATTTGCATGAGCGTTCAACACCTCGCTCGGGATAAAATCACTATCTCCGGGTTCGACTCCCAGTCATCACGGATGCTTGGATCTGTAATACTGACGTTACGCTTTGGGCTGCTCGTCACTGACATTAAATTTCATGTCATTGACGCCAAGACTTGCTACAACGCTTTGCTCGGCAGGCCTTGGTTGCACGAGTACAACATCATCCCTTCTACACATCATCAATGTATGAAGTATTTTAAAGATGGTCTCGAGTATACCGTGACTGGGGAACTGAACCCATTTTCCATAAATGAAGTCCGAAAGTACGAGGATGTAAAGTATTTCCTGTCAGACTTTGAATACACGGAAAGATGCCATAAACCGGAGAATAAGCAAAAAGCTATCACCACTATTCCGGTCTTCGGGAGCGATACCGAGGAGGAGGAAGAGATAGTCTATTCAGGGCTGCCCCAATGCAGCAAGCCGGGACCACCTACCCCTATTCTGGTCTTCGGCAGTGACTCTGAAGACGAAGTCAACGCAGTGTTCTCGGTCCGGCCATCAATACAGACCCTCACTGGAGAAGATCAAAGTTTGCAAATCGCCATGGTTCCGCAGTAGCACTGCAGAGAGCTTGATGCGCTTGAGACGTATGGTGTGCAAGAGCTGCAGACATTCTACGTCCCTTCCAGACGAAGAGATGAAAAGGCGATCATATTCTATCGATCCGGGGAAACCAAGGTCGAGAAAGAAGTCTGGCATGGTGCCGATCCTGCGCTCGACAGGCTCCAACCCATTCATCTATCCAGGTACTACACCGAGGGATTGAAAAGGTTATTAAGATGCCATGGCATACCTTTCAAACAGACTCCTCGACAAGCTCAGTTCTACAACAGGATTTGGAATGTCCCCGGAACTCAGCGAAAATTGCCCAACGGAAAAATGGAAACGATCGGGCTTGGATATGTCCAGTCTAAGAAACGGGAGCAATTCCATGGCTGCTATGTCATAAAGGACCTTGATGAAGAAGAGGAGGCTCTTTTAAAAGACGCTGACGTTGAACCAGAACGAGATCCTGCCTTAAAAATGCCGAGTCCGTCGTTTGAAGAACAGATGGACAAGCTAATAAGGGAAGCGAGTTAAAAGGTTCGGAACAACTACAGCCACGAAATGGCAATTTACGAGAAAGCCAAGACGCAACGCCTCCTTCAACAGGCTACAGAGGATGACAATGCCCTTCACCGTCAGCCCGCCATGCATTCCCAATACAAGAAAAAGGTCCGACGCAGAGGCAAAAACAAGTCAAAGAACGGAAAAAACGTTCGACGGCGGCAAAACGGATCCAAAAGGCCACGCGATCGCTTCTATCACCGAGCAATAGGTCATCCTCTTGAAGACCGCTTTACTTTCAAGAACTGGGTCGAAAACCAATATCAATTCGGCAGGTTCGCTCTATCCAACAATTGGAAGGTGGCTCCACCGCAAAAGCCTATGCCAAAGGCAACGTATATGGAGAGGGTAGAACCAGATCAACATCGGTCCTGTAAATGATCTCGTACCTGCCACGCGATAACGCTGTCAGAAGAAGGAGTGCCCGAGAACATGGATGACCTGTCCTGGTGCTTCGAAAACGAGGATGAAGAAGAATTGATCTCGGAATTTCCACCGGCGCCAAAAGAATTAGAGGATGGGATACAAACCACGGCATACAACCTGAGAAAAATCGACTTGGGGATGGCAAACGACCCGCGGCCTACGTTCGTCAATAAGCTGCTGTCTAAAGTGAAGGCTATGCTAAAAGATGTGCTCATGCAGTATAAAGACTGCTTCGTATGGAACTGCTCCAAAATGCCGGGACTAGATCCCGAAATAGCTGTGCATAAATTGACAATATCTTCGGACGTCAAGCCAGTCAAACAAGCACCAAGAAGGATGCGGCTCGAACTTGAAATGAGCATCAACGCCGAGGTCAAGAAGCTAATCGATTCCGGCTTCATCCAAGAAGTTCAGTACCCTGACTGGATCACCAACATTGTCCCAGTGATGAAGAAAAATGGGACGATGTGCATCTGCGTGGACTTTCGGGACCTTAACAAAGCCTGTCCGAAAGATGATTTCCCCGTACCAGTTACCGAGCTGATGATAGACAACACGTCCACTCACGAAGTCTTCTCTTTCATGGACGGCTCATCAGGGTACAATCAAATAAAGATGCATCCCGAAGACCAGAAGCATACCGCTTTCCGGACTCCTCTGGGCATATTCTGCTACAAAGTGATGCCTTTCGGCCTGAAGAACGCCGACGCTACCTATCAGAGGGCCATGACGAAGATTTTTGATGATCTCATACAAAGGTGGCTTAGCAAACAGGATTAAGGTCTTGTCGACTAAGGCTTTTGACTTTATGAGCCGTAAGGGTCTCATAAAGATATTTCTCCTTACGAGCCGTGAGGATCTCGTAAGTGCGTTTTCTCCTTAAGAATCGTGAGGATTCTTAAGTGTATGGTCTCTTATAAGTCATAAGGACCTTACAAGAGCGCTTTCTCCTTATAAGCCGAGAGGACTTACAAGTGTTGTTCACCATATGAGGATATCCATCGTTGCTGGTGGGACTCTGTTGGGGAAAAGTTTATTTATGCCCGTGGATTGTATACAAGGGTCAGTATTGAACCGCTTGTAGGGCAAATTGGGGTGTGTGACGGCTTAAGAACAGGTTCAGATCCCTGTAGCTTAAGGCTTTTAAATCTTATGAGCCGTGAGGGTCTCATAGGGGGAATTCTCCTTACGGGTCGTGAGGATCTCATAAGTGTAATTTCTCCTTAGGAATCGTGGGGATCCCTAAGTGTGCTGCTCCCTTGTGATTCGTAAGGATCTCACGCAGGTATTTTCTCCTTACAAGGTCGAGGGGACCTTGCAAGTGTGCATGAATTTCTTTTACGAGTCTGCGCCCTTTCGGGTTTTCACAAACTCGCCGGTAGCCCTGCTGTTTTTACTCACGGAGCCCTTTCGGGTTTTCATCCGTGCCCATCTCGCTTATGGACGTACCGTTTTATTATTATTATTATTATTTATTATTATTATTTTTTTTGCGTCAGCCCTAGGATGCTGCGGTTTGTAGTAGTTTAAAGACGTTACGGTCCATAGGGTTTAAGGACATCATAGTCCATATTTAAGGACATCATAGTCCATAGAGTTTATTTTAGGGACATTGCGGTCCGTTGGGTTTAAGGACATCATAATCCATGAGTTTAAGGATCTCATAGTCCATGTTTAAAGACATCATAGTCTGTATGGTTTTGGTTTGACAGTTTAGGGATGCGCCAAAAGTTATTGGTTATTGGGACCCTCCATCTCTCTGAAGACGTTGAAGAATTACAACGACATGTATCAGAGGTATGGAGAGATGTACCCTCGAACCAATGTCCCGACTGAGGGGGAATAGGATTAACATCATTTTAGATGCCATCAGTTGGGAGCTCATTAGCTGTCTTTGCGACTGAGATCGATTTTGGAGACCCCGAGCATGAGAGGCTCAACTGACGGTCCTCGGAAAATTTGGTCTAAGTTTGGCTAATATTGGCCTTTCATAGTGTTCAACACTAGTATATATTCAGCGCTCACGTGCTCTCACGTGAGGTTCTTGAAATAGTGTTAAACACTAATAATTTGAGGCGCTTACGTGGGGTCAAGTGAGGCGCTTGAAGTGGTTTAAACTCCAAAAATTTGAGGCGCTGTTTCTCCGGGTTTATTCCCTTATTCTTTTTTGAGCACTAAGCGCTATTGGGTCACGTGATATCATGTGAGGCGCCCCAAAAATGGAAACTGCTTTTGATTTATTCCCTTTTTGCTTTGTAAGTGCTAAGCACTACTTTGGGGGTCACGTGTGATCATGTGAACCAATCTCGGTTATCCTCTTTTGTTCATCAAAGGTGCTCACGTGGGAGCACGTGATCGGCTGTTATCATGTTGGGTGCCAATCCTTTTACGTGCATGGAGATCTCGAGTTTCGAGACTTTCAAGCCCACTGCTTTGTAAGAATTAAATTCTTAGGACTTGGTTTTTCTCTTAGGTTTGGGATCTGTATGGCAGAATCTCCCCGATGAGAATTGAATTCTCAACTTGTAGGGAGATCTGCTTCTAAGTTCTTATATGAAGGGTTAAACCCTTGTCTTATCAGAGGAATTATATTCCTATATACTTTTTGGGAGAATTAAATTCTCTGAACTTAGATCTCCCCCTAGGTTTTGGATTCGCATGGCAAAATCTCCCCGATGAGAATTAAATTCTCAACTTGTGGGGAGATATGCTTCTGCAGATCTCAACCAGAGGAAGAACTAAGTTCTTTTTAGAAGAGTTAAACTCTTATGGAGGTGAAAAAGAGATGAGATATTCTCTGTGTTTTGTTCCTTCTCTTACCTCGGATTTTTCTTTCTGTTTTCTCTCTTTTAACTTGAAGTTTATGGGGAGGGGTTCTCTTCTCTCTTTCTGCATCTCCCTTTTTTCTGTCCCTTTGCTCTTATTTATAGGAGAAAGAAAAGAATCAATTTGTTGAGAAAATCGTCCCGAAGGAGCAGAGAGGACTCGGTCGTGAATACCATCCCGCTTTCGTTAGCATACGGGTTAAGCAACACACGAAGAGCCCCTAGCTGAGTCGGATCAAGAGCAGAAGCATCCACCAACCTCATGAGCCGCGGGAAGGTGTAAGCATCATAGAAATCCGGCCTCTGATGCGCTGTGAACGCCCCTAATACGTGCATCTCAATCCACGACGTAAAATATTGGGGGGAGAAACTCACCACATCTACACCCGGGGTCGAAGTATTGGCCGCAGTGCTCAGCCCATGGTATAATTGCGATAACCCTGCAATGCCAACAGCCAGCCGTGCCCCTTCGGCTACACGATGAGCGGGGTAGAAGACAGAGGCTCTCATGAAGCGTCGATGCGTCGGCATGGCGAACCAACTGAGCCAAAGATTGATGAAGCCGACGAAGAAGGTCTCTTCGTCCATGCCAGGTGCCGCAATTGAATCGAATGGCACGACTGACGAAATCGGAATGTAAAACTGCGGCAAATCCTCTTCTTTGGACGGCAGCTTATTCAGCCCAAACCCAAAGGGGTCATTAATATTCGCAAATTTTGGAGCCTCTTTTGATAAGTGTAACAACTCCATTTTTAATGTACAAAGAATTGATTTAAATTCAAAGTATACTTGGAGTATTTAATGTTACTGATATCTCTTTAAGTATTTATTTTCCCACAATAATTACAAGAAGGAGCTTATAGCTCATTGGTAACACCTTGCACTACTGAACCAAGCCACCAGAGTTTAAATCCCTTGCCCCACATTATTTTTATATTATTTTTGTTTTAAATTCTTAGGAAGCCCAACAGTCCACACACCATAACTTCCAAAACTTGAACTTCACCCGAAAATATAAATATACCAGAGCCTTCACCTGACGACCCCCAACCTCCCGACGTCCCGAGTCGGCCGGGATCGGCCAAGTCAGCCGGCGGACCGGCCGACTCGGACCGGCGCCGCCGGCCGGACTCGGCCGGACAGCCGAGTCCCCAAAATGAAAAACCTGTCTTTTTGTATTCTATAACCCCCTATACACCCTAATTTAATAGATCGGTTCCAGAGAATGATTTATGCCCCATTTAAACCATTTTTAATGATTTTCACACTTTTTACAATTTTTTTATTTAAAAACCCTTCACCTACCCTACCCTATAAATACACCCCTACCCTCTACCCTCTCACTCCAAAATCCTGAGCCTACTCTCTCAAAAACTTTCCAAGAGTCGTGTACTTTGAAAACAAGCTCGAGGCGAAGCTCCGACGAAATTCTGGCGGAAATTCCGGCGAACGTCTCAGGAACTACCGGCGACGACGCAACATCCGCGATCTCTCTAGTTCCCTCTCACTCTCTAGTATAATCGAAAACCCGTAAGTCCCGTCCTATCTCTCTTTTCCATTCTCAAAATATGAAATTACAAAACCCGACGGAATCGGAACAAATCCGATTTCCGATTCGGTTTTCTATAAAATTCCACTTCTCACTAATACAATCCTTCTTAAACTTCCTCATGTTGACTATTAAATACTAATCAAACAATTTGAACAAGTTTCATCACATGAAATGATAGCTATTCCAAATTATCGTATTTTTCACTTAAATACCACAATGTTTCGATTTCATATTTAATCCCATTAACCTTGCTATACCTTTAAAGTAGAGCACGAAGTAATGACCAACCTTCTCACACACGCATATACAACCCAACACAATCTCATCGAAAACTTAGAATACGATAAAACAATATTTTCATTTAAATACCAACTTCTTAATAAAACCATTTCTAAAAGTTTTAGCTTTGTTACACTTTTAAAATAAATACCTCTTAATATGAAAATACGATAAGTTGTGGACATCGGTCGTTTATCTAAACCTGACTTTGTGGTATCTAGGCTAGGCAAGTGAGAAAGGTAACTTTAAAAGGCTCGTCTCACGGTGATTCGTGAGCGGATCCCTCCTTTCCTCACTTGTACTTACCTGGCCACAATTGGCGGCGAAGAGGCGATTTGAGGTATCTCACAACCTGTAGTTTAGACCATTTAGAAATAGTCTAGTTGACTTAGGAGACCTTAGAACATAGAATACGGAAAATTGACATTTTTACAAATAAATACCATTACTTTATAAAACCGTTTTCTTAAGGATTTAGTAATTTACAATCTTTGCAAAGCGCCGCTACAACCCATTTTGGGGAACCCGTTCGGGATAGTGCGGTTTATCGCACACCCTCGGGCTTAGTAGTGCGAGATTCAGACCCCCGCAAGAAGCATTCGGTCTCGAACGATTTAAAATACGACATCTTAAGAAAAATGAGATTTTTAGAATATAAAATATTTATTAAAATTATTTCTATATAAATATATGTATATTTATCATTAAAATATCTATTTTGTTATAATATAAATATTCCACCATTTTTCTAAAAATCACAAGAATAAATTTTACACTAAAATACTATGAATTCCAAATAAATCAATTTTACAAATAAATACCTTTATTTATGAAATTAGGATATTTTCACTAGAAATATCACAATATAAAATCCACCTTCATCACAACTCTAAAGACGAATAATGAATACTTGAGGTGTATTTTGAAAAGTATATAAAAGTATTTTACATAAAAAACCATCAAGTTTTATAAATTACCCTAAGGACCCTAGCAATTATAGGTATAAGAAATAATCAAGACTTCGATTTATATTTCTAATTGTCTGACTCGGGTTTGAGTCTAATTAATCTGACTTGAATATGATTCAAGTTAATCTACAAGCTACAATATTCCAATTCAATATGAACACATGAATTCATGAATCCAGTTATCAATCTATACAACTTGACTGAATCAAACCATGGATATACATCCATTATCCAGTTATTCCATTACATGATTATGCGGTTACATCCGTTTACTGATATCATGGTTTTGGTCAGTCATCCAACTATACAATACAATACAACAATACAAATAAAACACTACGGGGTTTAAGGGGTAGATTGGTACGGAAGGTGTTAAAAGTTGCACGAGGCGGTAAGATTAAGACACCTAACCTATATTCTGTTGCTGTTGTACCGTGGCTTAACGGTTCCTTGTACATTCCGTTTGCCCTGGTCTCTAGCATATAGAGACCCCTCTCGTATACACCGGCATCCTTCTGTACCAGGCTACAGACAACAGCGTTAACACAACATTACAACAATATTATAAAACTTTAAAAGATATCTTCTTATTCTGTCTATTATACTTTCCTCTTATCTTTGGGACTTACCGAGCGACCTGTTCGCTGACGACATTCTATTTCCTTCTTCTTTGAATGTCGTCAGGTAGTTTGGACCCGGCAGAGATCGAGCAATCTGCAGAAGACTTGGAGCAGTTTGCTGAAGAATCAGAGCTCTAGTTTCATTGTACATTTTTCATTCAGTACTTTTCATTTCCTGTTATGCCATTGTTTAGGCATCGTTTTATTTCAGTTGTATTTTCTTTTCATGCATTGTACAAAAGAATGTTAATAAATAAAAGTTGCTGTTTTTATTAATTCTTGTCTCTTGTATATTTACTTTTATATTGCTTAGATAGGCTTAGCGTATGTACTTCTGAGTATATACGCAGCGGATCATTCGCATCCTCTTCGCCGTATACTGGGAAGCGGGGCATGACAGGTTTTGTTGGTGGCCCATGCAGGTCAGAGCTGTATGAAACCCTATCATGCAGTTCTGTTCTACGTGAACAATCTAAGCAATATAACACAAGAACCAGCAACTAAAACATTCTTTACAATCATGTTCTTGAATCCCATCATTTCTTATTCTTTGAACATATACTTTGAATCTGTCCTAACCCAAATTTTTCTTCACGGTTATTGATTCCCCGAACAACACCAGCACCAACGTCAACAACACACCTCCAGCACTACCTCTCACACCAGCGGCTCCTGCGCCACCCACTGAGCAAACAGTGCTACTTGAGGCGATCCGCAACCTTCTTGAGGGACAGCAACAACTCCTGAACCCTCCCGAGACTGACGCACCTGGGGTAAAGCAATACATGGATTTACATCCCAAGCAGTTCTCCGGAAAGGGAAGCCCACTTGAAGCTGAGGAATGGGCACAAAGTATAGAGGATGATTTGGCTGCAGCATAAGTGCCAGACATAGCTTGGGTCCGTGTGGCGAAACTGCAGCTCACGGACAATGCTCGCAACTGGTGGAAGGCGGAAGAAAGCCGTCTTGTACAGCCTATTGAATGGAAGACTTTTCGCGAGAAGTTCGACGCGAAGTACTTCCCTGTGACTGCCAGGTTTGCCATGGAGCAGCAGTTCATTCATCTACAACAAGGTTCGATGTGTGACAAGTTAATGGATGAATATGACGCTGAATTCACCATGCTAAGCCGGTAAGATATGTCACAATAGTTCAATTTTTTAAATATCACATACTACACAACTAACGCAATCCTTAAACAGATTCGTGGCACACCTGATACCGACGGACGAGATCAGAGCCCGTCGCATTCAACAAGGTTTGGACACGGAAATCCAGGCTGCACTAGCCACGGGGAAATTTCCGACTCATGAGGAAGCTCTAAAAGCTGCCCGCAGTTATGAGGCAGTGATAAAAGTAAGGGGCAGACTTCAGTCTGCAGGAGTTAAGCGCCCTGCCAACCAGATGGCAGGAGGAGCCTCGTCTAGGCCACCTTTTGTGCCAAGGCGACCCGGAGTACCGAACCATCGTCCCAGCCCAACCTTTTGTACCTACTGCAAGAGAGCCGGACATATGATGAAAGACTGCCGGCGAGCCAACCGTCTTTGCTTAGTCTGCGGCTCAGCCTCTCATGATATTGGGTTTTGTCCCCAACGGCAAAACCCAGTTGTTGCACCCAGGCCAGCAAACAATTACCCACAGCGCCCAGCCATCCAAGCCCCTGCTCCAAGACTTGCACTACCTGCACCACCCAGAGGACCACAAGCTGCACCACCTCCTCGTCGGTTCTATCAAGCTCAAAGGAACGTTCCGAGGAATGCTCCTCAGGCCAGGAGGAATGTACCAAGACGCCAGGCTTTCACGATGTCCGTGGAAGAAGCTGAGGCCACTGGCCAAGTCATCACTGGTAAACTTTTCTTCTCAAGCTTTTCTTTTAGTCTTGTTTATCTACACACTTTCCTTATACCTAAAACATATCCCACATACCTTAGGTACAATCTTAGTAGCCTCACTCCCTGCACTAGCACTGTTTGATACTGGAGCATCCCACTGCTTTATGTCGCAACGGTTCGTTTGAACCCATGCGATTCCAGTCTCACCGCTTGTATCCAGCTGGAATGTCAGTTCAAGAAATGGCGTTCTAAAGGCAACCATGGGATACAGCTTGTGTCCAGTCGTCATCTGCAGCAGAGAGTTTTATGCTGACTTCAAAGTACTGGACATACCAAACTTCGATGTGGTTCTAGGAATGGATTGGCTTGGAACTTTTTATGCTACCATCGACTGTCGTCAAAGGAGGGTAGTATTCGAGATTCCAGACCATCCAGTCTTCTATTTCAAAAGCGGAGACCGTACTCAGGAGCCAGGTGCCTACAAAGCGAAGCGAAGGGAAGCAGTAGTTGCAGCAGCTCAAGCGGAAGAAGAATCAAGACCTGAGGTAGTTCGAGAGTTCGACGATGTATTTCCTGACGATATATCAGGTTTGCCTCCCGATCGAGCTCTTGAATTCAGTATTGATTTAGTACCAGGAGCACAACCGGTGATCAAAGCACCTTATAGACTAAGTCCGGAAGGTTTGAAGGAAGTCCGAACACAGTTGGACGAATTATTGGCGAAAGGATGGATTCGTCCCAGCACTTCAAGTTGGGGAGCACTTGTACTACTTGTGAAGAAGAAGGAAGGTTCATATAGAATGTGCATCGATTATAGAGCCTTAAATGAAGTCACTATAAAGAACAAGTATCCACTCCCGCGCATCGATGATTTATTCGATCAGCTAAATGGATCTTGTGTTTTCTCTAAATTGGATCTTCGTTCAGGTTATCATCATGTGAAGGTCAAGGAAGCTGATATTCACAAAACAGCTTTCAGAACTCGCTATGGACATTACAAATTTCTAGTGATGCCATTTGGAGTGACCAATGCACCAGCAATATTCAAGAACCTAATGAATCAAGTTTTCCGGGAGTACTTAGACAGGTTTGTTGTCATCTTGATCGACGACATCCTGGTGTATTCTAAGAGTCGGAAAGAACATGTAGAGCACTTACGAATTGTCCTGGAAACTCTTCGACAACATAAGCTCTATGCCAAGTACAGCAAGTGCGAGTTTTGGCTAAAGCAAGTTGGTTTTCTTGGACATATCGTATCAGGAGAAGGGATTTCTGTGGATCCAGCAAAAGTTGCAGCAGTGAGCGAAGGCCTACACCAAAGTCAGTGAAGGATATTCGGAGTTTCTTGGGTTTAGATGGATATTACAGAAGGTTCATTGAGGGATTTTCGAAGATAGCAACACCCCTGACCAAGCTCACACGTAAAGATGAAGAATTTGTATGGTCAGAAGCATGCGAACAAGCTTTCGTAGAACTCAAATCAAGGTTGACATCATCACCTATTCTCGTAATACCGGACCAATCTGGAGGATTCGAAGTACATTGTGATGCATCCGGTAAGGGATTAGGATGTGTTCTACATCAGCACGGTAAGGTTGTGGCTTATGCTTCAAGACAACTGAAAACTCATGAGCGCAATTATCCGACGCATGACCTGGAGTTGGCAGCCGTCATCATTGCTCTCAAGATTTGGCGCCATTATCTACTTGGTGAACAAGTGAACATCTACACAGATCATAAAAGTCTGAAGTATGTGTTTACTCAGAAGGAGTTGAATATGCGGCAGAGAAGATGGTTAGATCTTATGGCGGACTTTGACATCAACTTGCAATATCACCCAGGGAAGGTGAATGTAGTACCTGATGCTCTTAGTCGCCAACCATTAGTAATGAATCTCACCGCTCAGTGGAAGCTTCAACAAGAATTACATCAGATAGAGATTGAAGTAGTCATGCCAGGTAATGCTTCAAGTTTGATGAATCTACAAGTTCAATCAACCATTGTCAATCAGATCAAAGCAGCTCAAGCAAGTGATGCTAAGTTGCAAAAGATCAGAGAACAAGTGGAGAATGGACTCAGAACAGACTTCATCATCCATGAAGACGGATTTTTGAGATACGGCAGCAGATTGTGTGTACCAAAAGGTCCTGTACGGGAAGAGTTAATGAAGGAAGCTCACAGCTCTCCCTACTCAGTACATCCTGGAGGTACCAAAATGTACAAAGATCTACGTCAGAATTATTGGTGGCATGGAATAAAGCGTGAAGTAGCCAGAAGCGTCGCCAAATGCTTGGTGTGTCAGCAAGTAAAGGCTGAACATCACAGGACAGCTGGACTACTTCAACCGTTACCAATCCCAGAATGGAAGTGGCAACACATCACGATGGATTTTGTGACTGCTCTCCCTCGCAGCACAAAGGGTAACGATGCTATATGGGTTATTGTGGATCGACTCACCAAGTTGGCTCACTTCATCCCATTTCGGGTTGGCCAATCAACTGAGGCACTAGCAAAGAAGTATATGGAGGTAATAATCTATTTAAGATTTAAACTCTTTGATTTGATGATTTTTCGTGGATGTGTTTATCGAATCAAATAGTAAAGAAATCACAACCAAAAATATTTGACCGCAATCAAACAACGGTGTCAGTTGAAGTTAATGAATGAGTGCGGATCGTCCTCAGGGATCTCGAGATTCGTTTGTACTTTTATTTGTTTGAAATGAAATGTTAATCAACTATAAGAGAAAACACGATTCAATTGATTGATTTGTATTCGTGTGTCACTAATCTTTTCTAAAGAATCAAGAACTATAAACAACAAGAATCGGTTTCAATGGTATTTTCCAAACGACAATCAAGATTGATAAAGAGGCTCGTAGGAATCGATAGGATCTTTAGATGTGTTGTAGTCTACAATATTTCATATTCTTGTCCTTCGAAGAATTGATGCTAGATCAATGGTTATCGACGAGAATTAGGGTTTTCTTGATGAAATTAAAGTTTCATCTCTTAACCCTTACTCTTTCGAGGATACCATTTATATTCTAGCCTCTAGCAATTTCAAGAATCGATCGGATCACCCCAATCTCGAGCGATGTTGATCAAGAAAGCATCGATCGAATTGGGTTGTCGATTCTTGAACTTGCTAGGGTTTACAATCTCGTGGGATTCAAGAATTGATTACAAATTTGCTACATCATCATACTAAAGATCTTCTCGGCTCCTTAACGAGCGGAGTTTTTACTCGCGCATCACCACATAGACAATATTCAAGAACAGTAAAGATAACATGATGCGGAATTTTAAAGAAAACAAGAATGGAGAAAATATCACCTTTTATTTAATCAACAATTGTCAATACATTCTTTCAAGATCTACAAGAAGAAAGAAAAATCGATCGTTGACTCGGCTTCGCTTGACTCCGTGGATCGTGGATCTACTTTTGATCTCTTGCCCGATGGAAGATCGGCTCGGCTCATAAAAGGGTTGAAGGAATCTTGCTTGGCTTGCACTCAAGATCTTGAATTGTGGATGGATTTAGGGTTAGGGTTTCCTACAAGATTTCTCACTAATCTTGAGGAAGAAGAAGATGGAGAAAGAGAAAGGCTAAACTAAAAATGGGTTGAATCTATCACTCTCCAAGATTGAATCAAGATTTTTCCAAGATGATCCAAGATGAGAAATGAGAGAGCCTAGGGTCTTATTTATAGACCTAGGTTTAGGTTTGAATTAGACTTTCCCTCCCAAAGTTTGTTGACAAGTTTGTTGGGGTTTAGCTTAGGGTTTAAGCAAGGGTTTTAGGAAAGTTCTAGAAGTTCTAGGCTAGTTTAGGAGCTTGATGATCTGGTGGAAGTGTCTGGACTCTTCTGGACTTTTGTATGCATTTTTGAGCTGCAGGTACTAGCACAGGAGTTGTGATGAAGTTTGAGAAGCTAAGTCATTGGTCCAGCCGCGGATCCGCCGCGTGAGGTGGCTTTGGGCCGCGCTTCCGCCGCACCTTGGTGGCCTCGGGAACTGTGCTTTCTTCTGTGGCTTGGTACTACTGTTTGGGTTATTCTTTGATGTTTAGAATTTCAATTGACCTTCTGTGTTGATACCAGATTTGCTTTCAATGAGTTTACGAGCAATTGTAATGGTCGAGCAATGTTTTGATCGAGCAAGTATCTCTTTTCCTGCATAGACTTCAAAATAGGGGTTGCAAGATATAGAAAATATGCTATGTAATGCAATGCGGTTAATTTCCCTAGAATTTCCGGTTTTAAGGTCGAATACATGTAATTTGATATTTTGCGACCAATTAGCTAATATGTGAATTATGAATACCGTACTCTCCTATATGTATGCAGATGACAAGGAAATTGCCGGTTAAAATATGCAGTATTTTCGACTGATCACTCTTCATGATGTACTATCTCTGATACCCATGAACTCATACAGGAAATTGTGAGACTTCATGGAGTACCGGTCTGCATTGTCTCCGATCGTGACACCAGGTTCCGATCGCAATTTTGGCAGAGTCTGCAAGAAAGCTTGGGAACAAGTCTGAACTTCAGCACGACTTATCATCCACAAACAGATGGTCAGTCGGAACGAACTATTCAGATCTTGGAGGATATGCTCAGAGCGTATATGCTAGACTTCAAAGGATCGTAGGAAGATCACCTGCATCTTGTGGAGTTCGCGTACAATAACAGCTACCAAGCAAGCATAGGAATGTCACCTTTTGCAGCATTGTATGGAAGGAAGTGTCGATCACCATTAAGTTGGGACGACATCGGAGATAGGGAACTTCTTGGACCAGAGATGATAGTAGCAACCGTTGATGTGGTTCGTACTATCAGAGAAAAGATGCACATAGCCCAAGATCGACAGAAGCACTGGGCTGATGCAAAGAGACGACACTTGGAGTTCCAGCCAGGAGATCACATATTCCTGAAGATATCTCCGAACCGTGGAGTGATCCGATTTGGAAGACGGGGTGAATTAAGTCCGAGATACATTGGACCGTTCGACATACTCGAACGAGTCGGTGAAGTAGCATACCGCTTAGCGCTCCACCCTCATTGGAAGGAGTGCATAATGTGTTCCACGTATCCCAACTCAGAAAGTATGTGAGTGACCCCAGCCATGTTCTTGATCATTCCGAGCTCACTATACAGCCCGACTTGTCTTGTGAGCAACAACCTGTGGAGATCCTGGACAGGAAAGTGAAGACACTTCGGAACAAGGAAGTTAACTTAGTCCTAGTAATATGGAGGAAAGACACTCCAGGAGAGTCCACTTGGGAAAGGGAAGATGAAATACGTGCAAGATATCCTCACCTCTTTGTAAACTAGTCCTCAAATAAAAGTTGTAAATTTCGAGGACGAAACTTTTGTAAAGAGGGTAGACTGTAACAACTCCATTTTTAATGTACAAAGAATTGATTTAAATTCAAAGTATACCTGGAGTATTTAATGTTACCGATATCTCTTTAAGTATTTATTTTCCCACAATAATTACAAGAAGGAGCTTGTAGCTCATTGGTAACACCTTGCACTGCTGAACCAAGCCACCAGAGTTCAAATCCCCTGCCCCACATTATTTTTATATTATTTTTGTTTTAAATTCTTAGGAAGCCCAACAGTCCACACACCATAACTTCCAAAACCTGAACTTCACCCGAAAATATAAATATACCAGAGCCTTCACCTGATGACCTCCCACCTACCGACGTCCCGAGTCGGCCGGCGCCGCCGGCCGGACTCCGCCGGACTGCCGAGTCCCCAAAATGAAAAACCTGTCTTTTTGTATTCTATAGCCCCCTGTACACCCTAATTTAATAGATCGGTTCCAGAGAATGATTTATGCCCCATTTAAACCATTTTTAATGATTTTCACACTTTCTACAATTTTTTTATTTAAAAACCCTTTACCTACCCAACCCCCAGCCTACCCTATAAATACACCCCCTACCCTCTACCCTCTCATCCCAAAATCCTGAGCCCACTCTCTCAAAAACTTTCCAAGAGTCGTGTACTTTGAAAACAAGCTCGAGGCGAAGCTCCGACGAAATTCCGGCAAACGTCTTAGGAACTACCGGCGACGACGCAACATCCGTGATCCCTCTAGTTCCCTCTCACTCTCTAGTATAATTGAAAACCCGTAAGTCCCGTTCTATCTCTCTTTTCCATTCTCAAAATACGAAATTACAAAACCCGATGGAATCGAAACAAATCCGATTTTCGATTCGGTTTTCTATAAAATTCCACTTCTCACTAATAAAATCATTCTTAAACTTTCTCATGTTGACTATTAAACACTAATCAAACAATTTGAACAAGTTTCATTACATGAAATGATAGCTATTCCAAATTATCGTATTTTTCACTTAAATACCACAATGTTTCGATTTCACATTTAATCCCATTAACCTTGCTATACCTTTAAAGTAGAGCACGAGATAATGATCTACCTCCTCACACACGCATATACAACCCAACACGATCTCATCGAAAACTTAGAATATGATAAACCAATATTTTCATTTAAATACCATCTTCTTAATAAAACCATTTCTAAAAGTTTTAACTTTGTTACACTTTTAAAATAAATACCTCTTAATATGAAAATACGATAAGTTGTGGACATCGGTCGTTTATCTAAACCTGACTTTATGGTGTCTAGGATAGGCAAGTGAGAAAGGTAACTTTAAAAGGCCTGTATCACGGTGATTCATGAGCGAATCCCTCCTTTCCTCACTTGTACTTACCTGGCCACAATTGGCGGTGAAGAGGCGATTTGAAGCATCTCACAACCTGTAGTTTAGACCATTTAGAAATAGTCTAGTTGACTTAGAAGACCTTAGAACATAGAAAACGGAAAATTGATATTTTTACAAATAAATACCATTACTTTATAAAACCATTTTCTTAAGGATTTAGTAATTTACAATCTTTGCAAAGCGCCGCTACAACCCATTTTGGGGAACCCGTTCGGGATAGTGCGGTTTATCGCACACCCTCGGGCTTAGTAGTGCGAGATTCAGACCCCCGCAAGGAGCATTCGGTCTCGAACGATTTAAAATACGACATCTTAAGAAAAATGAGATTTTTAGAATATAAAATATTTATTAAAATTATTTTTGTATAAATATATGTATATTTATCATTAAAATATCTATTTTGTTATAATATAAATATTCCACCATTTTTCTAAAAATCACAAGAATAAATTTTACACTAAAATGCTATGAATTCCAAATAAATCAATTTTACAAATAAATACCTTTATTTATGAAATTAGGATATTTTCACTAGAAATATCACAATATAAAATCCACTTTCATCACAACTCTAAAGACGAATAATGAATACTTGAGGTGTATTTTGAAAAGTATATAAAAGTATTTTACATAAAAACCCCTCAAGTTTTATAAATTACCCTAAGGACCCTAGCAATTATAGGTATAAGAAATAATCAAGACTTCGATTTATATTTCTAATTGTCTGACTCGGGTTTGAGTCTGATTAATCTGACTTGAATATAATTCAAGTCAATCTACAAGCTACAATATTCCAATTCAATATGAACACATGAATCCATGAATCCAGTTATCAATCTATACAACTTGACTGAATCAAACCATGGATATACATCCATTATCCAGTTATTCCATTACATGATTATGCGGTTACATCCGTTTACTGATATCATGGTTTTGGTCAGTCATCCAACTATACAATACAATACAACAATACAAATAAAACACTACAGGGTTTAAGGGGTAGATTGGTACGGAAGGTGTTAAAAATGGCACGAGGCGGTAAGATTAAGACACCTAACCTATATTCCGTTGCTGTTGTACCGTGGCTTAACGGTTCCTTGTACATTCCGTTTGCCCTGGTCTCTAGCATATAGAGACCCCTCTCGTATACACCGGCATACTTCTGTACCAAACTACAAACAACAGCGTTAACACAACATTACAACAATATTATACAACTTTATAAGATATCTTCTTATTCTGTCTATTATACTTTCCTCTTATCTTTGGGACTTACCGAGCGATCTGTTCGCTGACGACATTCTATTTCCTTCTTCTTTGAATGTCGTCACGTAGTTTGGACCCGGCAGAGATCGAGCCATCTGCAGAAGACTTGGAGCAGTTTGCTGAAGAATCAGAGCTCTAGTTTCATTGTACATTTTCCATTCAGTACTTTTCATTTCCTGTTATGCCATTGTTTAGGCATTGTTTTATTTCAATTGTATTTCCTTTTCATGCATTGTACAAAAGAATGTTAATAAATAAAAGTTGTTGTTTTTTATTAATTCTTGTCTCTTGTGTATTTACTTTTATATTGCTTAGATACGCTTAGCGTATGCACTTCTGAGTATATACGCAGTGGACCAGTCGCGTCCCCTTCGCCGTATACTAGGAAGCGGGGCGTGACAATAAGACATCTTCACGAAGGAAGCAGGCGATGAAACTCTTAAAAGTGACGCCCTGTCCCTCTGACTCCGCGAACAGCTTCTCAAAAATACCCAGAGTCTTGATTAGACTGGGATACTTATGACGGACGACGTTTTCGGTCGTTAAGCCGTCAAGCATAGCAGGCATGGTCGCGAATACATACTCATCGGGTGGCAGCAACTCTTTATAGTGCTCTCCCCTGATCGGCAATCCAGAGATCTCGCGGAACTCTTCCTGAGAAATCAAGACCTCATGACCCCTAGCAAGAAAGTGTTGGTGGGAAGATTCCATTGATTCAGGAAAGATTTAACCCACCAGACGTGAGGAGACGGGTAATGAAAAAGAGACGAGTATACCGCTTTATATAACCCAACCTTCTGCAACCGTGCACGATGGGCGGAGAGGACATATCAAGCCCAAGGAAGATAGACGATTGGATAACGAGGGGTAAGCCCTATCTTATAAATTTGTCTCCAGGGTTGGGCTTCACCTTGAAAAATGCGACGCCCAAGATTTCTATGGCCGACAAAGGCTGGTTAGGTATCCCAGTTGTTGACGGCTCAAGCCGGCCTATAGAAGTCCAGTCAACCGCCTCCACCGCAAAAGCAGTCTGCAGACGCTCCATCGGCAAAATAGGGCGAAGAGGATCTGCTGGCACTTCGCAAAAAATGCTGCGGCGACCCCGGATGATATGCCCATACCAAGTTCCCCCACAAGAGCAAATTGGTACAGTCCTTGTCATGGGCCCGAATCATCGCCATTGCTTCTTCGTCCGACAACGATTGTGAAAAAGCAGCGTCTGAGCGGATAAAAGGAATGTAAGGAAGAGAAGCCATTGGTCCTGAAACAAGGGAAAGAAAAATCATTAATGAAGCCCATAAATATATATAATAACAAAAGAAAACGACAAAATGTTTGTTTTGCAGGACCACTGCCTACAAGATACATGGACCCCATAAAATCAATATGGCGGCTCACCAATGACGGGACAGGGAAATCATTATGAGGATCAAGAAGATCCTCATTAAACAGACATTGGAATTCAAACAAATTCTTAGGAAAACAAGTTCTGTTAAGCACGCACCAAATTCAAAGTTGTGCGAATAAGGGTAAAGCCCTATGAAACGATTTTCAAGAACAACAGGGAATAAAATTCCCGAAGGGTCCTCTTGATCTTTCAGAGCTTAGCTCTTCGCTAAAGGAATTAAATTCCTTTATGTGATGGAATTAAATTCCAAGAACTCATAAAAATATATGAGAAACAAAATCTCATGAATCCTAAAAAATTAGAGGGGAATGCTTGAGATATGGAGGTTTACTGCTCAAATATCACATCTTTGGATCTCTAAGAGATGAGTTTTAGAGGAGAGCAAAACTTTCCTGATGGATTTAAAATCCAGAGGGTTTCTTTAAGAAAAGGGTTCTCTGATGTTCAAGAGCTTTACCTAAAAGGGTTCTTTTTGGCAGAGTTAAACTCTGGAAATTTTCAATGAACAGAGAACTAAGTTCTGAAGAGGAGAATTAAATTCTTAAAGAAAGTGAAGAAGGAAGAAGATGAAGGAACATAGGCGTTACAGAGACGAGACCCCTGCATTTATAAGACTTGATGGGAAACGGTTCATCTTCCCCGTTCCCTAGGCAGATCCAACGGCTGTAAAGGTGACAGCGTTGCACTCACGTGCAAGCCACGTGAGAACAACGCTATGGGGGCATTTGTTCCGTTATAAAAATTCAGAAAGAAAAGGGGAAGGGAAAATTCCCCATTAATGGAAGCATCACGTGTAAGCACGTGGTCATCGATCTCTTACAAAGAGACTCAGAGAGGGAAAAGAAAAACTTCCCGCTAGTGGAGCATCACGTGAAAGCACGTGATGCATCTGTATACAGAGTAAGCGGCTCCACTTAGTAAGCGGCAATTAAAGCCTCACATGCAAGCACATGATCGTCTTTCACACAAAACGTGAAGGACCCAGTTATAAAACTGACAAAGAACAAAGAAGCTCACGTGTTACCACGCGATGCCTTCCCTCTGTTTAGACTGCTGCATACAAACAAACTAAGATAATTTTGTGAAGGGTCACGTGCTACACATGATGGGCTCCTATGCCTTCTGAACCGATAGAATTAAATTCTAAAATAAAAGGGGGTCAAAGCCCTATTTGGAAAACATTTCCCTAGATTTTTCTAAACAAGAAAGATTGCGCTCTGCAAAGTAGAGCGTCGTTGGATTAAAAATCCAATGGTGATTAAAAATTACCAATTGACAGAAAAAGATTCTGTACGGGGAAATATTTCCCTAATCTTGTTAAAAACTAGAGAAACAACTTCTGTAAAACAGAAGTCCTTGGATTAAAAATCCAACGGTGAATAAAATTCACCAATTGATCTAAAAGATCATTTGGTTGATTATAAAATCAATCAACATATCTCAATGAGAGATTTTCTGAACAAATTGATTCTTTTCTTTCTCCTATAAATAAGAGCAAAGGGACAGTAAAAGGGAGATACAGAAAGAGAGAAGAGAACCCCCCCATAAACTTCAAGTTAAAAGAGAGAAAACAGAAAGAAAAATCCAAGGAAAAATAAGAAACAAAACACAGAGAATATCTCATCTCTTTTTCACCTCCATAAGAGTTTAGCTCTTCTGAAAAGAACTTAGGGATCCACTTAGTAATTGGGGTCCGTGCCTTCTGCTTATATTCTTCCAGTGCATCGATGTATTTCTGCAATCCTGTACGGTTGTCGTCGGGTTGGACGGGCTTCTTGGCCTTCTTCTTCTTCTTTAAAGACTTCAGAGGCTTGGCCCGAAGGTTCTTGTTCCCTCATGAGAAATAAATAAAATAAAAATAAAGCAGCAAGGAAAAACCCCCAAATAGGGCATCACGTGCTCACACGTGACCGGGCATCACGTGCTCACACGTGACCAGGTCTCACATGCAGACACGTGACCTTTTACAGGCAAAGCCTGTAGGCACTGAATAAAATAAACAAATGCTTAATCAGTGGCACCACGTGCCCACACGTGACCAGGTCTCACGTGCAGACACGTGACCTTTTACAGGCAAAGCCTGTATGCGCTGAATAAAATAAACAAATGCTTAATCAGTGGCATCACGTGACCACACGTGACCAGGTCTCACGTGCAGACACGTGACCTTTTACAGGAAAAGCCTGTATGCGCTGAATAAAATAAACGATTGGAAATGCTGTATCAGTGGGGTCACGTGTCAACACGTGACGGGTCTCTGAGCCTTCTGAACCAATAGAATTAAATTCTAATTAATTGCTTAATCAGTGGGGTGACGTGCCAACACGTGATGAGCTCTTAAACCCTCTGAACAATAGAATTAAATTCTAATTAAAAGGGAATCAAAAACCCTAATTGGAAAAATATTTCCCTAGATCTTTCCAAACAAAAAAGATTGCACCCTGTAAAAGGGAGCACTGTTGGATTAAAAATCCAATGGTGATTAAAAAATCACCAATTTATAGAAAGATTCTATACAAGGAAATATTTTCCTAAAATTTGCCAGGAATAACAAATAAAATATCTTTTGGATTAAAAATACAATGGTGAATAAAATTCACTGAGTGATCTAAAAGATCATGTTAGTTATAAAATCAATCAAAATCTCTCAATGAGAGATACACTGAACAAACTGATTCTTTTCTTTCTCCTATAAATAGGAGCCAAGTTTTATAAAAAAGGAGGTGAACTCTCTTAAAAAAAAGAAGAGGAAGAAAGAAGAGAATTTAATTCTCCAGAGAGAGGATCTCTTCAGAGAAGAAAGAAACTCTAGGCGAGAGAGGGAAAAAGATCATTCCATAAAACAAAAGAGAATTTAATTCTCAAAACTAAGAGTTTAACTCTTCTAAATAAGAACTTAGTTCTTCCTCTGGTTGAAGATCTGCAGAAGCAGATCTTCCCATAAGTTGAGAATTTAATTCTCATCGGGGAGATTCTGCCATGCAGATCTAAAACCTGAGGGAAGATCTAAGTTCAGAGAATTCTATTCTCCCACAAAACATATAGAAATTTAATTCCTCCAACAAGGATAGGGTTTAACCCCTAAAATAAGAACTTAGTTCTTTCTCATGGTGATAGATCTGCAGAAGCAGATCTCCCCATAAAATTGAAAAGTTAATTCTTATTGGAAAGATTCTGCCATGCAAAAGGAATTAAATTCCTATATAAAAAAAAGAAGAGAAGAGAAGTTAACACTCAGAATTACATGCATGTTGATGGTCACGTGGTGACACGTGACCCCCTTTCATTGAACAGAGATTTCCCAAAGTGTTTAACACTTATTTAAAAGGGAACCCTTAAAACAATAAAGACAGTTTCTCTTTTTGGGGTATATCACGTGCTCCCACGTGACCCTTAAAAACTCCTCAAAACAAAAGGGAATAGAGCCAAGACAGTTTCTCTTTTAGAGTTATCACGTGCTCCCACGTGACCCCTGATAAACACTTTAATATCCTAATCATGGATACCCATCACGTGCCCACACGTGATGGTCATAAAGGCTAAATGTTTGACACTTATGAGCATATTCTGAGAATAAAGAAAAAGAGGCAAAGTCCAATCTTCATGCGCCTCACGTGACCCCACGTGAGCACTTCAGTTTTAGTGTTTAACACTACTTTTAGTGCATCACGTGGGAGCACGTGAGCGCCAAATGTACTCTAGTGTTTAACACTATATTCAAGAGGCAAGATCCCTTAAAACTGAAACCCAACTATATTCTTGTCTTCCAAAACTGATCATCTCATATGGCATTCAAAGTGATTCCCAGAGACTCCCAACCAACAGTGGTTCAAGGGTACATCACTTTACTCCTCTGATATATGTCGTTGTAATCCTTCAACGTCTTCAGAGAAGTGATGGGTCCCGACAACCAGATTTTCCATGGACTATGATGTCCTTAAACTTGGACTGTGGGGTCTTTAAACCCATGGACTACGATGTCCTTAACCTTGGACTGTGGGGTCCTTAAACCCATGGACTAAGATGTCCTTAAACTTTATGGACCGTGGGGTCCTTAAACCCATGGACTATGATGTCCTTAACCTTGGACCGTGGGGTCCTTAAACCCATGGACTATGATGTCCTTAAACATGGACTGTGGGGTCCTTAAACCCATGGACTAAGACGTCCTTAAACTTTATGGACTGTGGGGTCCTTAAGCCCATGGACTATGATGTCCTTAACCTTGGACTATGGGGTCCTTAAACCCATGGACTATGATGTCCTTAAACTTATGGACCGTAATGTCCCTAAACTAAAGCAATGGAGCCTAAATGCTCTTTTGTTGGATCTAAATGATCCTGTTAAGTAGATCTTAGTCTAAAATTAGACTAACGTATCCTTAACAAATGTTTAAGTTGAACTTAGTCTCAAATTAGGTTAACGGTCCTTAAACTCATGGACTATGACGTCCTTAAACTTTACAGACTATGACGTCTTTAAACCACTACGAACTATGACGTCCTTAAACTTATAGACCGTAATGTCCCTAAACTAAAGCAATGGAGCCCAAATGCTCTTTTGTTGGATCTAAATGATCCTGTTAAGTAGATCTTAGTCTAAAATTAGACTAACGTATCCTTAACAAATGTTTAAGTTGATCTTAGTCTCAAATGAGGTTAACAGTCCTTAAACTCATGGACTATGATATCCTTAAACTTTACAGACTATGACGTCTTTAAACTACCACAGACTATGACGTCCTTAAACTTATGGACCGCAACGTCCCTAAACTAAAACAATAGAGCCCAAACGCTCTTTTGTTGGATCTAAATGATCCTGTTAAGTAGATCTTAGTCTAAAAATTAGACTAACGTATCCTTAACAAACGTTTAAGTTGATCTTAATCTCAAACGAGATTAACGGTCCTTAAATCAATCCAACCACAGATCCCTCAACTGACATTGGTTCAAGAGTACATCTCCTCACACCTCTGATATATGTCGTTGTAACTCTTCAACGTCTTCAAAGAGGTGGCGGGTCCCGACAATCAATAAACCCATTGGACCGCAACGTCCCTAAACTAAAACAATAGAGTCCAAATGCTCTTTTGTTGGATCTAAATAATCCCGTTAAGTTGATCTTAGTCTAAAAATTAGACTAACGTGTTCTTAACAAACGTTTAAGTTGATCTTAGTCTCAAATGAGATTAACAATCCTTAAACCTAACCCAAATCTAATAAAATACGGATTTGGACTAATCCACGTCCTACGGGCGACAACATAAATTAGTTTCCGTATACAATCCACGGACAACCAAAAACAAAATAAACATACACGACACGAAGTGACTATCTGGAGAAGGAGAAAGTGGTTACCGTGATACGGTAGCGTAATTAACTTCAGGGGCTTGCGCCTGCAGGGAAGAGAGTCCCCACAATCAAAAACCCCTCACAATGAGGGGGAATCTGACGAAGTCTGCTACATCGGCCGCATCCATCTAAACCTTCGATACATGGTGTCATAAATCAACTTGGCATCTTCGGAGAGGTGGACGAATAAAACTAAATAGCATCAGCCCCCCAAAATTCAGGCCCGACGTCCCAACGTCCCGGTCGCGTCTTTCGGCGGCGAACAAATTCTGGCACGCCCGGTGGGACCTCTTCCTCTTTCCACTCCATACTTCGTGTGTCGTGTTTCGCGAATAAGTCGCGGTTTGACATGGTTTCCTTTGGATGTGAAGTACTAAGGTTTGGTATATTGCTCCGTGCAGAAAAAACAGAAGATCAATGGCTTTCAACTGTATAAACTACAACAACGGCAATAACTCTCACTCCGTCCTTGCTGGAGGAGTGACCTACGGGCCTCAAGCGGCCTCCGTTTTTACAATGCCGGTGGACTAGGTGACGCAAGCCACCATAAGGCTATTCTTTGGGACCATGCTCCCACCCATAAGCTTCAACACACCACTGCCATCACAAGAAGCTAAGAAGAAGTCGGTCTTTGATCGGCTCACAACTACTGCGGCCCCTCTTAATTGGTCGCCCAACCCAAGCGCCTCAGTCTTTAACAGATTGGGCCGAAGCTCCAATGGGCCTGTGAAGAAGCCCACGATACCGGAAGGGGTT
The DNA here is from genome assembly GCA_030015575.1 of Agapanthus africanus. Classification (NCBI taxonomy): domain Eukaryota; kingdom Viridiplantae; phylum Streptophyta; class Magnoliopsida; order Asparagales; family Amaryllidaceae; genus Agapanthus; species Agapanthus africanus. Next base: position 49,356,268 of record JASDDO010000008.1, on the reverse strand, counting down.
ATCCCAAAAAGGATAGCCATTCCTGCTCCTGAAGTTGCCAAAGCGGCTTCCCCTGCTAAGGAGTCGGTCTTTGCAAGACTGACTATTTCGGCTCCCACTCCAAACGAAGTCACCAAGACCGCTCCTCCTGCTCGAAAGTCTACCTTCGACAGGTTGGCTATCCCCGCTCAGCGGACGTCCGTTTTCAATAGGCTGGCGCCAATAACAACACCTGACCAGAACAGGAGGCACGATCAAGCCACACCTATAGCTGAGCCAGTACCGTCGGCTCGACACGCTCGACGTCGCCACTGGCGCCGAGTAAGAAAGGCTGGAGGCAATTCCCCTTCTGGATTGACTTCGCCGGCACCGACAGTGGAAATTGATGCTGTTGTTCCAACTGGGAACAGCTTTGAACTACTTAGGAGGGTACGCAAAAACTCTCCGACTGCTGTATTAAAAAGATCTCCTCCACCAATGGAGAACGCTACAAAGGCGAAGCTAGAGCAGCCTCCTCAGCGGCTGTCCTCTAAAATTTATAAAGTTTGGCGACAGGTCCAGGACTCCGTGATAGATCAAGACTATCTCCGCAGACAGAAAAATATGAATGTTCGACAAGAAGAGGACCACCCTGTCAAGCCACAGAAGGCGACAACTACTTGGGTGCCCACTGCAACGACCCCATCAACTTCGACCGCTCACAAGAGGAGAAGGCTGGAGAAAATCCCAGTGTCTGCGACGAATCGCAAGAACACTGAATCTAAACGCCCCAAGTCTGGGGGCATGGTGGTATATACTGTCTATATGGCATCCGGGAAAGAGGATAGCCGTATCTCTACGGGCCATCGACCACTCACCATATCCGTAACAAAGGTCCAGGAGAAACAATAGAAGCTCCAGGAAATGTTGACGCAAATGGCCGTACTCACAGGGCCAAAAGAAAGCCCGGAAACTTCGTCGGAGCAACGTCAAGAACAAGAAACTGATGATGGGTTCCTCCGCAGAATCCTCGAAAAGAAGGACAAAGAGGCAGCAGAACAAGCTACCAACATAAAACGAATGGCGTTCTTATTCCAAGACATGGTCGGGATGATGTTACAGCCGGATCCTCCAGCTGAAGATCCTCCGATTATCCTCGAAGATGAACGAGGGGAGTCCTCAAACCCTCTTTCGGCTTGTTCAGCAGCCAAAAAGGAGACCATCTCAAAAGCCGCTCTAGATGATTACATCGCTCAGCAGATACGAGTTCATCAGGCGAATGAAGCGGCTGGGCAAATTGTTAAGACTAGACGATCCTATCCGGGTTGGTACGACCAAATAAAGTACCCGCCGGGATATACGATCCCTAAATTCCACGTATATAAGGGGACGGGGAATCCACACCAGCACGTTGCTCAATTCAGGGCTCTGTGTGGCAACACTGTAGGGGATGACAAACTATTGCTTCGTCGGTTTGTTGGCAATTTGTCGGAGACAGCGTTTGAATGGTAATCCGAGCTCCCGAATGACTCCGTTAAGATATTTGCAGAATTGGAGTTACTGTTCATGCAGAGGTTCGCAAGCGCTAATGAGCGCACCCCGATCACCGCATTAATTAACGCCAGAGTAAACCCAGGCAAAACATGGGTGCAGTACGCGATACGGTGGCAGAATCTATGGTCGAAGTGCGAGCAGCGCATTGAAGAAGCGCCTGCGGTAGGCATGTTCGTGGGTACTCTCGACCCTCAGGCGACCATTTCCCAATTCATGATGTTCTTCAAGCCAACTACTTTTCAGGCCTTGATTGATAAGCTAGCCCAAATGGATCAGATGGTTCATAGATCATCTTCTTTGAAGTTAGAGCCTCGAAACGAAAAGGGGAAAGGAAAAGCAACCTTCATCGCCAATGCTCAACAGCAGCCCAGTGGTCCAAAACTAACTGATCGCCAAGATGAGAGACGACGATTCTTTAATGAGAAAATGAAGCGCCCTTATTTGTTTTCCCGGGACAAAATAAGGAGATTGTTCGAGCTGGCGGTGCGCAACGGGATCATCAACTTGCCGGATCCAAAACGCCCATTGCAACCTGGTGAGGCTAATAATCCCAATTATTGCCCCTATCACCAAGTGATAGGCCATCCAATCGAAGATTGCTTTGTCTTCAAAGGGTGGATTGAGAACCAATACCAACAGGGAAAATTTGCACTGTCCGAGAATTGGAAAGTAAACCCGCCCCAGCAGCACGCTCTCAAAAAGGCGGACACACCGGGGGCATCATGCTCTTTTATAGAAGAAGCTCCATGGGAGGTCGTTCTTTCAGCCAAAACGAAAAGAATGCTGAAGGATCTCCAAACATGCCCGGCGATCAAATGGAAAAGTCCGCTGGAACCCGAAGTCATCAAGGGAATGCTGAAGCCGCGCCTAACTCCAAAAATTGGTGGTGATAGTCAAAGCGCCCATACCCAGCCGTCAAAGTCTTCGAAGAGGAAGAAAAAGACCAAAAATCCCGTGAAGCCTGATGACAAGCGCACGGACCTACAAAAACATATTGACACGCTGGAAGAATATAACCAGAAGGCGCGGACCCCAGTCACACTCCAAGAGTTTCTCAGCCACGTCCTTGAGGATGGAGATGATGACATTAGAGAAGACTCATCGGATGAACCTGAGGATTATGTGGCAAGCTGCCATGTGATCTCTCACTCATCGATAGACGGTGAAGAAGCTCCTGACGCAGAGAAACTGGGGGCAGATCCCAAACCGGAACTTCTAGAACCGTCAGACGAGATGATTGACAGGTTGCTGAATGAAGCTCTTCTGAAAAGCAAGGCTGATCGAGAGCGCGAAGTGGCCATATTTGAAAAAGCCAAACGTCGACGACTGGATGAAAGGGTTGAAGTGCCCCAACCAGACCGAGGCATGCCCGCGACAGACAAGAGTGGGCTTAAAACGAAGAAACGGTTCGCTAGGGTCCTGTCGATGGGAATGAAGCTGCCATCTTTCAAAGGAAATTCTCCTGGTAGTATACATCTTGATGAAGCGGACGTACATCCTAACTTCTGCTTATACCATCAGAAGATTGCACACCCTACCGAAGAGTGCATAGCCTTTAAAAACTGGTGGCAGGGATATGTTACCCACCGGCAGCATTTCAAGCGGATAAAGTGCAAAACTGGTCGGGAAAAAAGAAGCACGACAGATGAGCGTAAAAGAACTGCCGGCAACTGTCATATGGTTGATTCCGGGGGATCGCAAGTTCTCACCTTCGGGAGCGACTGACGAAGAAATAGCCCTCGGCCCTCTCTTCAAGGAATCCATCTCTGAAACGGAAGGAATGAAGACTTGCGAGAACATTCAGCTGCGCAATCGCACGTTACCTGAAAAGAATCTCAGACCCGTAAACAAGGGGTCGAACAAAAAGGATAAGGGAAAAGAAAAGGTCCCTGAGGATATCACCCTCGATGACCAAGCCGTCAAAGAGCTGACAGCCAAGGATCCGCCCAAGAAAAACAAGGTGGATTACAACGTTCTGGCACACCTGAGGAAGGTACCCTCGCAGCTCAGCATTCTCGATGCCCTTCTGCTCTCTAAAGAGGCGAGGGATTCTCTGATCAAGGCGCTACAAGAGCCCGAGCATTTCCAAGCTTTCCTTACCGAAGAAAAGATGAAGGACGAGATAGAAGAAGTACACACCGCTGACATCTCTTTCGGTGATGAAGACCTCCTCCTTGGGACGTGTGAGCACAACCGCCCCCTGTATGTCACTGGATACTGCCATGACATTAAGATAGGGAAGATTCTATTTGACAATGGGTCTTCCGTCAACCTTCTCAATGTGAGAGTGTTGAAGGAGATCTGCATGAGCGTTCAGCACCTCGCTAGGGATAAAATCACTATCTCCGGATTTGACTCCCAGTCGTCACGGACGCTCGGGTCTGTGATACTGACGCTGCGCTTTGGGCTGCTCATCACTGATATCATGTTCCACGTCATTGACGCCAAGACTTGCTACAATGCTTTGCTCGGCATGCCTTGGTTACACGAATACAATATCATCCCTTCTACACAGCATCAGTGTATGGAGTACTTCAAAGATGGGCTTGAATATACCGTGACAGGAGAGCTGAACCCATTCTCTATAAACGAAGTCCGAAAGTACTTCGAAGACACGGAAAGGTGCCATAAACCGGAGGACAAGCAAAAATCTATCACCACCATTTCGGTCTTCGGGAGCGATACCGAGGAGGAGGAAGAGATAGTCTATTCGGGACTACCCGAAGCAGCAAGCCTGGGCCGTCTACCACTATGTTGATCTTCGACAGCGACTCTGAAGATGAGGTCAATGCAGTATTCTCTGTTCGACTATCTATACAATCCGTGCCAGGCGACAAACAGAGTTTGCAAATCGCTATGGTTCCGCGGCAGCACTACAAAGAGCTCGGCGCACTTGATACCTACAGTGTGCAAGAACTGCAGACGTTCTACGTCCCTCCCAGGCGAAAAGATGAAAAAGCGATCCTCTTTTATCGATCCGCGGAAACCAAAGTGGAGAAAGAAATCTGGCACGGCGCCGATTCTGCACTTGACAGGCTCCAGCCCATCCGTCTTCCCAGATACTACACAGAAGGATTAAAAGGTTGTTGAAGCGTCAAGGTATACCCTTCAAACAGACTGCTCGACAAGCTCAGTTCTACAACAGGATCTGGAACACCCCTGGAACTCAGCGGAAATTGCTCAACGGAAGAATGGAAACGATCGGACTTGGATATGTTCAATCCAAGAAACGGGAGCGATTCCATGGCTGCTACGTTATACATGACTTCGATGAAGAAGGTGATGCTCTGTTAGAAGACGCTAACCCTGAACCAAAACGAGGTCTCGCCATCAAAATGCCAAGTCCGTCGTTTGAAAAACAGATGGATAAGCTAATAAGGGAAGCAGGTCAAAAGGTCCGGGATGACCACAATCGCGAAATGGCTATTTACGAGAAAGCCAGGACGCAGCGCCTCCTTCAGCAGGCTACGGAGAATGACGATGCCCTTCGTCGCCAGCCCATCATAAAGAAGACTCGACGCGGAGGCAATAGTAAACTGAAGAATGGAAAATATGTTCGACAGCAGCGTAGCGGGTCCAAAAAGCCACGCGAAGCAGAAACGAACAGCCAGGATCCGTCTCTTATAAAGAAGATGGGTCGAGCATATTCTTTTCCCCGAGATAAGACAAGGAAGATATTCGACCTCGTCGTGAAACATCGGATGATTACGCTCCCGGAGTCCAAGCACCCCGACCAAGCAGACGAGGTCTCTCACCCAGACTATTGCTCCTATCACCGAGCAATAGGACATCCTCTCGAAGACTGCTTCACATTCAAAGACTGGGTCGAAAACCAATATCAACAAGGCAGGTTCGCTCTATCCAGCAGTTGGAGGACAACCCCGCCACAGAAGCATGAACTGAAAGCGACGTGTATAGCGAGAGTAGAACCAGATCAATATCGGTCTTGGAAACGATCTCGCACCTGTCACGCTATAACGTTGTCAGAAGAAGAACCCGAGAATATGGATGACCTCTCTTGGTGCTTTGAAAACGATGAAGATGAGTTGATCTCAGAATTTCCACCGGCGCCAAAAGAGCTGGAAGATGGGATACATACTAATGCAGATAACCTACGGAAAATCGAATTAGGGACGGAAAACGACCCGCGACCGACATTCGTCAGTGAGCTGTTGTCTGAAGAAAAGGTGGCTACGCTTAAAGACGTGCTCATACAGTATAAAGACTGTTTCGCATGGAACTATTCAGAGATGCCGGGATCCAGAGATTGCTGTGCACAAATTGGCCATATCTCCGAACATCAAACCAATCAAACAAGCACCAAGAAGAATGCGGCTTGAGCTTGAGATGAGCATCAACGCCGAGGTCAAGAAGCTAATCGACTCCGGATTCATCCAAGAGGTTTAGTATCCTGACTGGATCGCCAACATCGTCCCAGTGATGAAGAAAAATGGGACGGTGCGCATATGCGTGGACTTTCGGGATCTCAACAAAGCTTGCCCGAAGGACGACTTTCCAGTACCGGTCACCGAGCTGATGATAGATAATACATCCATTCGCGAAATTTTCTCTTTCATGGACGGCTCATCAGGATACAAACAGATAAAGATGCATCCCGAGGACCAGAAGCATACCTCTTTCCGGACTCCTTTGGGCATATTCGGATACAAGGTGATGCCCTTCGGTCTAAAGAACGCCAGTGCCACCTATCAGAGGGCCATGACGAAGATTTTCGATGACCTCATACATGAAATCGTCGAATGCTATATTGACGACCTCATAGTTAAAAGCAAATCATACGAGGAACATTTAGAGCATCTGAAGATCGTGTTTCAGCTCCTTCGGAAATACAATTTGAAGATGAACCCTCTTAAATGCGCGTTAGGAGTTTCCTCAGGCAAGTTTCTAGGATTCGTCGTCTGACACCGAGGCATCGAGATAGACCCGTCGAAGATCAAGGCGATCATGGAAATGCCTCCGCCAAGAACTCTCAAGCAGCTGCGGTCTCTCCAAGGAAAGCTCGCGTATATCCGGCGATTCATTGCCAATCTCTCCGGCAAGTGTCGTCCTTACAGTCACCTAATGAAGAAGGGAACCCCGTTCGTCTGGGATCGCAAATGCCAAAGCGTACTGGACGAAATCAAGCAATACCTGCAGAATCCGCCAGTACTGGCCGCTCCCGTTAAAGGAAAACCTCTCGTCCTGTGCACAACAGCCCTCGAAGGTTCTTTAGGCACGCTGTGGGCACAAGAAAATGACCAAGGGAAAGAGAGAGCCCTCTACTACTTGAGTCGAGTTCTCCTGGGGGCAGAAAGCAATTACTCCCCCATCGAAAAACACTACTTGGCGTTGATCTTTGCGATAACGAAGCTCAGACACTATGCGTTGGCATATGAGGTCCATCTCATATCAAAGGTGGATCCCCTCAAATATTTGATGTCAAAGGCCATATTAACTGGACGGCTCGCTAAATGGGCCCTACTCTTAATGGAATTCTCGGTGACATACCGACCCCTCAAGGCAGTGAAAGGCCAGGCCATCGCCGACTTCCTCGCTGAGCATCCGACACCTGCCGATTCTCTTTTGAACCGCGAATTGCCCGACGAGCACGCGTTTGACACAATCGGCGAGGAGAGAAGAGAGAATGATACCCGGTGGGAACTCTACTTCGATGGAGCATCTTCCATGAAGAAGCGCAAACAAAGCACCCCCATAATCAAATCAGGGGTAGGCCTCATCTTCGTGACTCCACAAGGAGGGATAATGCGCTTTGCCTTTTCCTTGACAGAGCCAAGGACAAACAATGAAGCCGAGTATGAATCTTTGATAGTAGGTCTTGAGATCGCTGTCAACATAGGAATCGAAAGCCTCCTCATATACGGAGACTCCCAACTGATCGTTAGTCAAGTAAACGACGACTATCAAATGTGCAAGCCAGAGTTGGTGAAGTACGGCGAGAGAGTACATCAACTGCTGACTCAAATTCCTTCCTACACCCTGGAAAGCATACCGCATGCGGAAAATAGCAAAGCGGATGCATTGGCCAAACTTGCTAAAGAGCTGGCCGACGAGAACCTCGATGACGTGAAGATCGTTGTGCAAAGCCGTTGAGTTCTTGCACCAGCAGAAATATCTCCACAGTCGTCCGAAGAAAAAGGAGCGACCAAGCAAACGGACTTACAAATAAAAGACCAGGAAAATGCTAAGGATTGGAGAGAAGTCTTTATAGACTGTTTCAAATCCCGTCGAACGCCTGAAGATGCGTCCTCAAGACATCAGCTCATGAAACGAGCTCTGTCTTTTGCCTTCGTCAATGATACTCTGTATAGGAGATCATTTGATTCTCTGTGGCTAAGATGCCTGGGACCTGAAGAAGCAAGGAGAGTCGTCCAAGAAACTCACGACGGACTCTGCGGTTCTCACCAAGCCGGGCCGAAGATGAAACTAAAGATCAAAAGGATGGGCTACTATTGGCACACGATGATCCAAGACTGCTTCGAATACGCGAAGCAGTGCCACTCGTGCCAGATTCACAGAGACTTTATCCACCAGCATCCAAATCCTCTACATCCAACGGTGGCTATCTAGCCATTCAAAATGTGGGGAACTGACATAATCGGGCCCATCGAACCGGCATCATCCATAGGACATCGGTTCATATTGGCGACAACTGGTTATTTCTCTAAGTGGGCGGAAGCAATACCGCTAAGAGAAGTGAAGACGGAGAATATCCTCCATTTCTTCAAGACACACGTCATTTATCGGTTTGGCACTCCGCGACGGATTATCTCCGATAACGGGCCAGCCTAAAGAAGCCACAAGATTAGCCGCTTCGCACAACAGCATAATATAGACTGGAGATACTCTTCGGTCTATAATCCCCGAGCTAACGGTCTAGCTGAGGCTTTCAACAAGACCTTGACGAAGATCGTGAAAAAGACGGTGTCCAAAAATAAGAAGGACTGGCACGAGAAACTGCATGAAGCTCTCTGGGCGTATCGAACTACGTTCTGAACGGCCACAAACACAATGCCGTATGCATTGGTATTCGGCACAGAAGCAGTCCTCCCCCTCGAGATAGAGTTACCATCTCTACGAGTGGCCGTTCACTACGAGACTACAGACGAAGAAAATGCTCACCTTCGGATTGAGGAGCTCGACGCCCTTGATGAAACCCGGCTCATGGCGCAACAAAACCTGGAGGCTTATAAAGCAAAGATGACACGCTCATACGAGAGTCTGACTAGGCCGAGGACATTCCGCCAAGGCGAACTCGTGCTAGTGGTCAAAAGACCTATGATCCCCAATCATGCCAAACGGGGGAAATTCGAGCCGAACTATGAAGGCCCGTACATCATAGACAAAGTCTACCAGGGTGGGGCTTACCTGCTCATGGATATGCATGGAGAAAGACCCTTCAAGACAATAAACGGCCGGTTTCTGAAAAAGTACGCATGACGAGTCACGGCCTAGGTCAACGATAGATGATGACGCATATGTCCGCTCTCTATCTTCCTAAGCCTAAACTCTATAAGTAGTAGCCGACAATGGACCGAAATGTCCTTAAACTAACAGTGGACCGAGATGTCCTAAAACTAACACTGGACCGAAACGTCCTTAAACTAACGATGGACCACTATGTCCTAAAACTGGCTACTGACCGAGACGTCTATAAACTACTACGGACCGCAGCATCCCAAGGCTGACACAAAAAAAATAATAAAAAAAAGAAAGAAAACGATATGTCCATAAGCGAGATGGGCACGGATGAAAACCCGAAAGGGCTCCGTGGGTAAAAACAGCAGGGCTATCGGCGAGTTTTGTGAAAACCCGAAAGGGCGCAATCTCGTTAAAAGACACTTGCAAGGTCCTCTCGACCTTGTGAGGAGAAAATACCTGCGTGAGATCCTTACGACTCACAAGGGAGCAACACACTTAGGGATCCCCACGATTCCTAAGGAGAAATTACACTTACGAGATCCTCATGACTCGTAAGGAGAATTCCCCTTTGAGACCCTCACGGCTCACAGGGTTCAAAAGCCTTAAGTTACAGGGATCTGAACCTGTTCTTAAGCCATCACAATCTCCAATGCTGCCTTACAAGCATTTTAATATTGATCCTTGTATACAATCCACGGGCACGAATAAACATTTCCCTAACAGAGTCCCACCAGCGATTAGGGATATGCTCACTTGACGAACGACCCTTGTAAGTCCTCTCGACTTATGAGGAGAAAACACTCTTGTAAGATCCTTACGACTTACGAGAAACCATACACTTGGGAATCCTCACGATTCTTAAGGAGAAAACGTACTTACGAGATCCTCACGACTCGTAGGGAGAAATATCTTCATGAGACCCTTACGGCTCATGAAGTTAAAAGCCTTAGTTGATAGGATCCTAACCCTGATTGCTAAGCCACCTTTGTTCGAACTAACAGAGGCAAATGATGATTCACTCCTGGCAATATCCCAGTTGTAGCGATGCTGATGCCTAAACGGCATTAGATCCCAAGTCCCTTACTCGCGGCAAAAAGTCAGCGAGCCATAAATGCATATGAAATAGCCGAAATAATAAGGCAACTTGCAGCAAAATCAGCAAGTAAAATATATGCATATAAAATAGCCGAAATGATTAGGCAACTCGCAATAAAAAGCAGCGAGTAAATAAAACAAATAGCCGAAATGATTGGGCATCGCGAAAAATAGCCGAAATGATTGGGCAATCGCGGCTTTCGCGATACAAAAATAACTGAAATGATAGAGCGTCGTGGAAAGAAAAATATATGAAATAAAACTTTTGCCCTACAGGTGAGATCACATCGATCCCTGCATACAATCCAAGGGCACAAACAAAAAGGGAACCATACTTTCCCACCAGGCTCCATCAGAAAGAGAGCCATGTCTCGACGGCCGCATCTACAGCCTAGAGACCCACAACAGCGTGCCTCCTCATTCCAGCAGGATTTGGAAGCGACAATCAAACGGAGCCAAGGCAAAGTCCCTAGTTCCAAGACTCTACGGTTCACAGACAACATAAAGATCACCTCGACATTCGTCTCATTACAACAGACGCAACGTCAGCAAATCAGAGCCGCGGAAAAGTTCCCAGTTCCATGACTCGGCGGTGCACAGACAACTGAGAGTCACCCTTGACCCCGTACGGCTAAAGTCAATTCTGACCCCGTATGGCTAAAGTCAACCCCTCCTGGCCCCGTAGAACACGGCTAAAGTCAATCCTGACCCCGTGGGAAACGGACAGAGCACCTCCTGGCCCTGTAGAATACGGCTAAAGTCAATCCCGACCCCGTAGGAAACGGCCAGAGCACCTCCTGGCCCCGTAGAACACGGCTAAAGTCAATTCTAACCCCGTGGGAAATGGCCAGAGCAAATCTTGGTCCCGTAGAATACGGCTAAAGTTAATCCTGACCCTGTGGGAAACGGCCAGAGCAAATCCTGGCCCCGTAGAACACGGCCAAAGTCAATCCTGACCCCGTGGGAAACGAACAGAGCACCTCCTGGCCCCGTAGAACACGGCTAAAGTCAATCCTGACCCCGTGGGAAACGGCTAGAGCACCTCCCGGTCCCGTAGAATATGGCTAAAGTCAATCCTGACCCGTGGAAAACGGCTAGAGCAAATCCTGGTTCCGTAGAACACGGCTAAAGTCAATCCTGACCCCGTGAGAAACGACCAGAGCAACCCCTGACCCCGTATGGCTAAAGTCAATCCTGACCCCATATGGCCAAAGTCAACCCCTCCTGGCTCCGTAGAACACGGCTAAAGTCAATCCTGACCCCGTGGGAAACAACCAGAGCAAACCTTCGACCTCCCCGCCAAAAGCAATGTTTTGACTCGGGAGCAAGTCAACTCATCAACCACTTATGATTCCTTTCGACTTGTAAGGAGAAAATTCTCCTGTGAGATCCTTAGTACTCTCAAGAGAAAACGCACTTAGGAGTTCTCATGACCCCTAAAGAGAAAATACACCTACGGGATCCTCTCGACCTGTAGGGAGAAAAGTCTTTATGAGACCCTCACGGCTCATAAAGTTGAAAAGTCTTAGGTGGCAGATCCTAACCCTGTCTCCCAAGCGATCATTGCCTCGCAAAAAGGTCAAGGTAGACTGTCTACAGTCTACACTCTCTGAAGTCAAAAACCGACAAGGAAGGAAACGATCACTTACAAGTCCTCTCGACTTGTAAGGAGAAAATTCTCCTGTAAGATTCTTATGACTCTCAAGAGAAAAACATACTTAGGAATCCTCATGATTCTTAAGGAGAAAATATGCCTACGAGATCCTCTCGACTCGTAGGGAGAAAAGCCTTTATGAGACCCTCACGGCTCATAAAGTTGGAAAGCCTTAGGAGACAGATCCGAACCTGACTCCTAAGCCATCGCTGTCCTATAAAGTTATCAAAATAGATTATCCACAAAACACATTTGCTAAGAGGGACACATCACCATGAAACAAAATATGTCTTTTATTCATGAATCAAAATGAGTACAAAGTACAATCTATAAAAGAATAAAAAAGAATACTCTCATTTAGGAGTAGGTACAAAAAGAGAACAAAAAGAAACATATACATTTGTTTAAGCCGGCGGACGGTTTAATAGATTCGCCAATTCATCCTTCTTCTGCTGGGCCTCGGCTTCATGATTCATTATTATTATAAGACGGGCCTCCGCTTGAGACTGTTGGGCCTGGTACGAGGCGAGCTGACTTTCAAGATCCTTTTCGGTAACTTTATGAGCTTCGACCATCTCGTGAGTAAAAATGACGGCTTTATCAATGGTTACCACCTCCCTGATAGCTTCTTGAAGCACCCGCCAAAGTTCATACGTACGAGTGGTCTTGGCCGTAAGTTCAGCTTGAAGTTCCCCCAGCGCTTTGCAAGCCGGCTCCCTCTCCGAAAACTTTCGGTTGAGCCTATTCTCACATGACTGCATATTTGCGGCGCACCGTTCAACCAGCCCCTGCAAGCTCGCCTTTGCAGCCACGACCTCTGAAGGAAGGCGCGTGCACTCAAGACTATGTAAGCAAGCCTCCACCCGACGACAAAACTCGACCCAAACGTGCACTAATGCTTCATCATGGTAAGTGGCAAGTAGGGGCAAAGAAATGTTGGCTTCAGCGGAAAATTCTTCGGCTGTGATCGGACTACCAGCATGAAGATCTTCGATAAGAGCCGACAAGGGGTGAAGGCTTTGCTTAGCCATCCGTTCAGATACGCGCCGGGCATAGGAGCCTGGTGGCATAAGAATGCGAGACTCCAGTGGGACAAAAGCGGGCAAGGCTGTCAAGATCCATGAACAATCTGTGAGATTTACGCCCAAAGAATATATAAAGTGACGCCAAAAGACTTACTTACCCACGGTCATGCAAGGAGGACTAGATGAATCTCCAGGCCCGTCAAGGATCTCAACTTCGTCATCGGCTTCCAGAACTGCAGAAGAAATATCAGTATCATTATGCGAAATAATAATAATACGATGAAAGGGTCAGACCATACCCACCTTGCCCGGAAGAGAGGATGGTGCGTTGTGGGGATATTGCCTGTGGGGCGGCCATCTCGAGCAAACGTTGGAAAGACTTTCTGGGGGATAGATCCGTGATGGACGCTGCCAATCCTCGCAATTCTGAAAAGACAGAACGAGTTAGATAATAGAGAGATCACTAAATCAAAACAAGAAAACTACCTTCGATACTCTTTCCGCCTTGAGCCAGAGGGATTGCAGCTTCGGCAGCCTCCTCCATTCCATCAGGAACATCATCAGAGACATTTGCTGGTGGGACAGCTTCCAGTTGAGGGGAAACAATCGCCAATTCAGGAACGGCGATCTCAATTACCTTCTCCACAATCTCCAGGCCATCACCGGAAAGGTCCATTAAATCTACGGCCGGAAAGGGCACCTCCGGGAGAACGGACACCGGTGGAATAGAGACCGCCAGAGGAAGCTCCACAACAGGAATAGCAGCTGTATCGACCCCCTCCACACCTACTGGTATCTTATCGGGGATGTTTACAGAGTCCACAGTTAAGGCGCGACTCGAACTCAGATTCTCTGCCGTTGCCGAAGTCCCTGCAAAGTTTTCGCGAAGAATGAATATATATATAAGCGGTGCAAAATAATACAAAAAATATATAAGTATACCAATGCGCCAAGGAGCTTCTAATATGGCTTTTTCAAGCCGACGTTCCTTCTCGAGAATTTATGCTCGCCGGGGTTCGAGGGTAGATTCGTGGCCACCAGTCCACAACGACAGCTCATCTTCGGCAGCGGCCGAGATAGGCTGCTTGAGGGCTATCTTGCCTCCCCCTTCCAAAGGACCTATAAATATCCGCCGTATCGATGGAGGATCTTCGTAGAAAATGACGGCAGGATAAGGTCTCTTCGGGACCCTTACATTTTCAGTCTCATCCTGAGAGCGTCTTATAGCCCCAGCCAATTGTGCGACTTCCTCGGTAGATGAACCTGGAAAAATAAGACCACCATCTGGATCTTGCATAGCTAATGGTTCATCTTGAAAGATAGGCTCGGATTCCACTAAAAAGTCAAGCAGATTGGCGACCGTCTTCTTTCTCCTCTTCGACCCAGAACTAACACCAGAAGACGATCGCTTCTTTCCCTTCGGCGCTTTGGCGCGGCGTTGACCCAATTCGCCTCCACTGTCCCTTTCAGGCGATACCCTTGCTGATAACATCGCCACTAATGGAGGGGCCGCTGGCACTTCGGCAGAAGCCTTTGCTCGAGCAGAACACGGGGGGCCCCTAATGGAGTCGGATCGGGAGCGGAGGCATCCACCAATCTCATAACTCGAGGGACGGTGTAGGAGTCATAGAAATTCGGCTGTTGATGTGCCGCAAATGCCCCCAGCACATGCATTTCGATCCAAGATGTAAAGTAATGAAGGGGGAGATTCACAACATCTACACCTGGAGTCGAAGTGTTGGCCGCAACACTTAACCCGTGATAAAGATGCGATAGTCCCACGATGCCGACAGCCAACTTCGCCCCTTCAGCTACACGATGGGCGGGATAGAAGACAGAAGCTCTCATAAAGCGTCGGTGTAACGATATCACAAACCAGCTGAGCAAAAGGTTGATGAAACCGACAAAGAAAGTCTCTTCATCCATGTCAGGAGCCGCGATCAAGTTAAAAGGAACGACTGACAAGATCGGGATGTAAAACTGTGGTAGATCTTCTTCTTTAGCTGGCAATCTATCCAAACCAAACCCAAAAGGGTCATCAATGCCCGCAAACTTCGGGGCCTCCTTAGATAAACTATCCTCCCAAATGAAATAGGCGATAAAGCTTTCGAAAGTGACACCCTGCCCTTCTGACTTCGCAAACAATCTGTCAAAAATACCCAGGGCCTTAATCAGACTCGGATACTTATGATGGACGGCGGTTTCGGCTGTCAGACCATCAAGCACAGCCGGCATGGTGGAGAAAACATATTCATCAGGAGGCAGCAGTTCCTCGTAATGTTCTCCCCTAATAGGCAATCCTGAAATCTCACGGAATTCATCCAATGAGATAGACACCTCTCGATCCCCTAGCAAGAAGGTATTGGTGGGCAGATTCCACTGGTTCAAGAAGGCTTTGAACCACCAGACATGGGAAGCATGGTAATGGAAGAGCGATGCATACACTGCCTGATATAGTCCGACCTTCTGCAGCCTCGCGCGGTGGGCAGAAAGAATATAGCGATCCCAAATAAGGTAGCCCACCGGGTGCCGGGGGGTGATACCCACTTTATAAACCTGTCCCCAAGGTCGAGCTTCACCTTGGCAAATCCTGTGCCACAAGATATCTATAGCAGGCAGGGGCTGGTTAGGTATCCTGTAAGTAGAGGGCTCCAGACGGCCCGAAAGAGTCCAATTGGTCACTTCCATTGCGTAAGCAGTCTGTGGACGTTCCATCGGCTGTATAGGACGAAGAGGTTCCACCGGCTCCCCGCAAATGAAACTTCGGCGACCCCGGATGATGTGCCCATACCAGGTTCCCCACAAAAGCAGATTGGTGCAATTCGGGTCATGAGCCCTAATCATTGCCATCACTTCTTTGTCAGGCGGTGATTGAGGAAAAGCAGCCTCCGAACGGGTGAAAGGAAAGTACGGAAGAGAAGCCATTGTTCCTGAAATAAGGGAAGGGAAAGTTGTTAATGAAACCCACACGTGTGTATATATATATATCTATAAATATATATATAAATAAAGACAGTGGAAGAAAACGACAAGCGGCTTATTTCATGGGACCATTGGTTGCAAAACACATGGGCCCCACAAAATCAATATGGCGACTCACTAATGATGAGGCAGGGTAATCATTATGAGAACGAAAGGAAGATTCTCAAAAAATGAACGGTGGAGTTTAAACATCCTTGCACATTCCCCCAAGGAAAATCCCATCATGAATTCTGTGCAAATCAAACAAAATCTCTCCTAAAATTTTTATAGGCTGTCAAGAACAACTGAGGATAAAAATCCCAAGAAGTTTTCTTATGAGAACTAAGTTCCCTGAAGGAATTAAATTCCAAGAAAATTTTCAGAGCTAAGTTTTTTGGAATGTAATCAAATTCCAGAAGAAAGAAAGTACCATCATCAATCCCTTAAGAACAAAAAACGCCTAAAGATCATGGGTTCTTAGAACTTGGAAAGATGGGTTTTTATTGAAGGGAAAAACCCTTGGTGTGGATTTAAAATCCAAAGAAAATTCCTACGAAAAGTTCATCGACCGTTCAAGATCTTTACCTGAAAAAAGGATTCTTTTTGACAGAGTAAAACTCTGGAATTTTTTGGACAGAGAACTGAGCTCTGAGGAAGAGAATTAAATTCTCAAGGCAAGAACGAAGAAAGAAGAATATGAAGGAGTGGAGGCACTGCTGAAGAGACCCTTGCATTTATAAGACATGATAGGAAGCGGTTCATCTTCCCTATTCCCTAGGCAAATCCAACGGCCACAAAAGTTACAGCGTTGCACTCACGTGCAAACACGTGAGAACAACGCTGTGGGTGCATTTGTTCCCTCATGAGAAATAAATAAAATACAAATAAAGCAGCAAGGAAAACCCCCCAAATGGGGCATCACGTGCTCACACGTGACCAGGCATCACGTGCTCACACGTGACCAGGTCTCACGTGCAGACACGTGACCTTTTACAGGAAAATCCTGTAGGCACTGAATAAAATAAACAAATTCTTAATCAGTGGCATCACGTGCCCACACGTGACCAGGTCTCACGTGCAGACACGTGACCTTTTACAGGCAAAGCCTGTATGCGCTGAATAAAATAAACAAATGCTTAATCAGTGGCATCACGTGCCCACACGTGACCAGGTCTCACGTGCAAACACGTGACCTTTTACAGACAAAGCCTGTATGCGCTGAATAAAATAAACGATTGGAAATGCTGTATCAGTGGGGTCACGTGTCAACACGTGACGGGTCTCTGAGCCCTCTGAACCAATAGAATTAAATTCTAATTAATTGCTTAATCAGCGGGGTCACGTGCCAACACGTGATGAGCTCTTAAACCCTCTGAACAATAGAATTAAATTCTAATTAAAAGGGAATCAAAAACCTAATTGGGAAAATATTTCCCTAGATCTTTCCAAACAAAAAAGATTGCACTCTGTAAAAGGGAGCACTGTTGGATTAAAAATCCAATGGTGATTAAAAAATTACCAATTTATAGAAAGATTCTATACAAGGAAATATTTTCCTAAAATTTTCCAGGAACAATAAATAAAATATCTTTTGGATTAAAAATCCAATAGTGAATAAAATTCACCGAGTGATCTAAAAGATCATATTAGTTATAAAATCAATCAAAATCTCCCAATGAGAGATGCACTGAACAAACTGATTCTTTTCTTTCTCCTATAAATAGGAGCCAAGTTTTATAAAAAAAGGAGGGGAACTCTCTTTAAAAAAAAAGGGAGGAAGAAAGAAGAGAATTTAATTCTCCAGAGAGAAGATCTCTTCAGAGAAGAAAGAAACTCAAGGTGAGAGAGGGAAAATGATCATTCCATAAAACAAAAGAGAATTTAATTCTCAAAACTACGAGTTTAACTCTTCTAAATAATAACTTAGTTCTTCCTCTGGTTGAAGATCTGCAGAAGCAGATCTCCCCATAAGTTGAGAATTTAATTCTCATCGGGGAGATTCTGCCATGCAGATCTAAAACCTGAGGGAAGACCTAAGTTCAAAGAATTCTATTCTCCCACAAAATATATAGGAATTTAATTCCTCCAACAAGGATAGGGTTTAACCCCTAAAATAATAACTTAGTTCTTTCTCATGGTGATAGATCTGCAGAAGCAGATCTTCCCATAAAATTGAAAAGTTAATTCTTATTGGAAAGATTCTGTCATGCAAAAGGAATTAAATTCCTATATAAAAAAAAAGAAGAGAAGAGAAGTTAGCACTCAGAATTACATGCATGTTGATGGTCACGTGGTGACACGTGACCCCCTTTCATTAAACAGAGATTTCCCAAAGTGTTTAACACTTATTTAAAAGGGAACCCTTAAAACAATAAAGACAGTTTCTCTTTTTGGGGTATATCACGTGCTCCCACGTGACCCTTAAAAACTCCTCAAAACAAAATGGAATAGAGCCAAGACAGATTCTGTTTTAGAGTTATCACGTGCTCCCACGTGACCCCTGATAAACACTTTAATATCCAAATCATGGATACCCATCACGTGCCCACACGTGATGGTCATAAAGGCCAAATGTTTGACACTTATGAGCATATTCTGAGAATAAAGAAAAAGAGGCAAAGCCCAATCTTCAGGCGCCTCACGTGACCCCACGTGAGCGCTTCAGTTTTAGTGTTTAACACTACTTTTATCGCATCACGTGGGAGCACGTGAGCGCCAAATGTACTCTAGTGTTTAACACTATATTTAGCCCAAATTAGCTAAGTCTTCAAGTGGCAAGATCCCTTAAAACTGAAACCCAACTATATTCTTGTCTTCCAAAACTGATCATCTCATATGGCATTCAAAGTGATTCCCAGAGACTCCCAACCAACATTGGTTCAAGGGTACATCTCTTTACTCCTCTGATATATGTCGTTGTAATCCTTCAACGTCTCCAGAGAGGTGACGGGTCCCGGCAACCAGATTTTCCATGGACTATGATGTCCTTAAACTTAGACTGTGGAGTCTTTAAACCCATGTACTACGATGTCCTTAACCTTGGACTGTGGGGTCCTTAAACCCATGGACTAAGATGTCCTTAAACTTTATGGACAGTGGGGTCCTTAAACCCATGGACTATGATGTCCTTAACCTTGGACCATGGGGTCCTTAAACCCATGGGCTATGATGTCCTTAAACATGGACCGTGGGGTCCTTAAACCCATGGGCTATGATGTCCTTAAACATGGACCGTGGGGTCCTTAAACCCATGGACTAAGATGTCCTTAAACTTTATGGACTGTGGGGTCCTTAAGCCCATGGACTATGATGTCCTTAACCTTGGACTATGGGGTCCTTAAACCCATGGACTATGATGTCCTTAAACTTATGGACCGTAATGTCCCTAAACTAAAGCAATGGAGCCTAAATGCTCTTTTGTTGGATCTAAATGATCCTGTTAAGTAGATCTTAGTCTAAAATTAGACTAACGTATCCTTAATAAATGTTTAAGTTGATCTTAGTCTCAAATGAGGTTAACGGTCCTTAAACTCATGGACTATGATTTCCTTAAACTTTACAGACTATGACGTCTTTAAACTACCATGGACTATGACGTCCTTAAACTTATGGACCGTAATGTCCCTAAACTAAAGAAATGGAGCCCAAATGCTCTTTTGTTGGATCTAAATGATCCTGTTAAGTAGATCTTAGTCTAAAATTAGACTAACGTATCCTTAACAAATGTTTAAGTTGATCTTAGTCTCAAATGAGGTTAACGGTCCTTAAACTCATGGACTATGATATCCTTAAACTTTACAGACTATGACGTCTTTAAACTACCACGGACTATGACGTCCTTAAACTTATGGACCGCAACGTCCCTAAACTAAAACAATAGAGCCCAAACGCTCTTTTGTGGATCTAAATGATCCTGTTAAGTAGATCTTAGTCTAAAAATTAGACTAACGTATCCTTAACAAACGTTTAAGTTGATCTTAATCTCAAACGAGATCAACGGTCCTTAAATCAATCCAACCACAGATCCCTCAACTCACATTGGTTCAAGGGTACATCTCCTCACACCTCTGATATATGTCGTTGCAACTCTTCAACGTCTTCAGAGAGGTGGTGGGTCCCGACAATTAATAAACCCATTGGACCACAATTTCCCTAAACTAAAACAATAGAGTCCAAATGCTCTTTTGTTGGATCTAAATGATCCCGTTAAGTTGATCTTAGTCTAAAAATTAGACTAACGTGTCCTTAACAAACGTTTAAGTTGATCTTAGTCTCAAATGAGATTAACGATCCTTAAACCCATCCCAAACCCAAATCTAAGAAAATACGGATTTGGACTAATCCACGTCCTACAGGCGACAATATAAATTAGTCTCCGTATACAATCCACGGGCAACCAAAAACAAAACAAACACACACGACACGAAGTGACCATCTGGAGAAGGAGAAAGTGGTTACTGCGATGCGGTGGCGTAATTAACTGCAGGGGCTTGCGCCTGCAGGGAAGAGCGTCCCCACAATCAAAAACCTCTCATAATGAGGGGGAATCTGACGAAGTCTGCTACATCGGCCACATCCGTCTAAACCTTCGATACATGGTGCCATAAATCAACTTGGCATCTTCGGAGAGATGGATGGATAAAACCAAATAGTATCTGCCCCCCCCAAATTCAGGCCCGACGTCCTAACGTTCCGGTCGCGTCTTTCGGCGGCGAACAGTTTTGTCCACCATCGCCAGCTTTCAGCGTTGGGCGCGGCTTCAGCATCCCCTCAATAATCTCAGGCTCCAGCGGGCTTTTCCACTTGATTGCTGGTCATGCTTGAAGATCTTTAAGCATTCTTTTTGTTTTCGTCGAGAGAACTACTTCCCATGGAGCTTCCCTTATGAATGAGCATGATGCCCCCGGCGTGTCCATCTTTTTCGGAGCGTGTGGTTGTGGCAGGTTCACCCTCCAGTTTTCAGATAGCGCGAATTTGCCTTGCTGGTATTGGTCCTCAATCCAACTTTTGAAGACGAAGCAATCTTTGATCGGATGGCCTAACATTCGATGGTAGGGGCAGTAGTTGGGATTGTTGACGTCACCGGGCTGCAGTGGGCGTTTCGGATCCGGCAGGGTGATGAGCCTATTACGCACCGCTAGTTCGAACAGCCTTCTCGTTTTATCCGTAGGGAACGAGTAAGGACGTCTTAACTTCTCGTCGAGGAATCATAACTTGTTTCCTTGGCGAGCAGCTGGTTTCGGCTCACTCGGCTGTTGTTGAGCGTTGGCGACAAAGGCCGCTTTCCCTTTGCCCTTTTCATTTCGAAGCTCCATTTTCGAGGAGGGCGGTTTATGGCCCATTTGGTCCATTTGGGCCAGCTTGTCGATCAAGGCTTGGAAAGTGGTCGTCTTGAAGAACATCATAAACTGAGATATGGTCGCCTGCGGATCGAGGGTCCCTACGAACATGCCCATGGCAGGAGCTTCTTCTATGCGTTGTTCGCATCTCGACTATAGGTTCCGCCACCGGATTGCATACTGCATCCATGTCTCTCCTGGCTTCACCCTGGTATTGATTAATGCCGTGATTGGGGTGCGTGCCCTGGCGCTTGCGAAACGCTGAGTGAATAGCAACTCCATCTCTATAAACGTTTTGACGGAGTCATTCGGCAGCTCCGAATACCATTCAAAGGTCGTCTCCGCCAAGCTGCCGACGAACTGGCGAAGTAGCAATTTGTCGTCACCTCCGGTATTGCTGCAGAGAGCCCTAAACTGAGCGACATGCTGATGGGGATTACTCGTCCCCTTATATACATGGAATTTGGGGATCGTATATCCCGGCGGGTACTTTATTTGATCGTACCAACCCGGATAGGGTCGTCCTGTTCTGACGACTTGGCCGGTTGCTTCATTTGCCCGATGAGCTCGTATTTGTTGAGCTATATAGTCATCAAGGGCGGCTTTCGAGATCGTCTCCTCTTTGGCTGCCGAAAAAGCCAGAAGAGGATTTGATGTCTCCCCTCTGTCGTCGTCAAGGATTATTGGAGGGTCTTCAGCTGGAGGATCCGGCTGTATCATCATCCCGACCATAACTTGAAATAGAAGCGCAATTTGCTTTATGTTAGCCGCTTGTTCCGCGGCCTCTTTGTCTTTCTTCTCGAGCATTCTTCGGAGGAATTCGGCATCGGTTTCCTGCTCCTGGCGCTGCTCCGACAATGTCTCCGGGCTTTCTTTTGGCCCAGTGAGTGCGGCCATCTTTGTTAGCATCTCCTGGAGCTTTTGCTATTGTTCCTGAGTTTTCGTCACAGACCGTGTGAGAAGTCGATGACCCGTAGAAGTATGGCTTTCCTCTTTTCCGGAAGCCATGTAGACGGTGTGCACTACCATGCCCCCAGACTTGGGGCGTTTGGATTCAGCGCCTCTGAGATTTGTCACAGACAAAGGGATCTTCTCTGGCCTTCTTCTTTTATGGGTGACTGAAGTTGAGGGGGCCGTTGCAGAGGGCACCCATACAGATGATACCTTGTGTGGTACGACGGCGGGATGGTCCTCCTCTTGCTGAACCTTCATTTTCTTCTGTCGGTGGGAGTAGTCTTTGTCGATCACAGAGTCTTGCACCCTTCGCCAGACCCTGCGGATTTTGGAGGATAGCCGCTGAGGAGGTTGTTCCCGATTCGCCTTAACGACATTTTCAGCGGGTGGAGGAGACTTTTTCAACACGGCGGTTGGAGAGTTCTTACGCACCCTCCTTAGCGGCTCAAAGTTGTTCCCAGTTGGAACGGCAGCGTCAACTTCCACCATTGGAGCTGGTGGGGTAAGTCCAAAGGGAGAACTGCCCCCAGATTTCCTCACTCGGCGCCAGTGGCGACGTCGAGCGTGTCTTATAGATGGTATTGGCTCAGTTACGGGGGTGGCTTCATCATGCCCCCTGTTCTGGTGAAGGACTGCCGTAGGTGCCAGCCTATTGAAAACCAACGTCCGCCGAAAGCGGAGTACGTCAACCCTGATACCACAGAAAGCGGAGTACGTCAACCCTGACACCGCAGAAAGTGGAGTACGTCAACCTTGACACCGCAGAAAGCGGATCCAGTCAACCAATAATCCCTCGACTCGTCTCGAATCGTAGGGGAAAGCCTTAGACAATGGGGATAAAAGACCTGTTTTCTAAGCATTGGGACCCTGCATGTCGGCCCAAGAGAGGCCATTGTACACTATTTACGGGTCACACTCTCCAAAGTCAAATCTCGAAAAGGAGGGAAACAACCATTTCCGAGTCCTTTCGACTTGTAAAAGGGAAAAATTCTCTTGTGAGATCCTTACGACTCTCGAAGGAAAATACACACTTAGGAATCCTTACGATTCTTAAGGAGAAAATTATTCCTACGAGATCATCTCGACTCGTAGGGATAAAAGTCTTTATGAGACCCTCACGGCTCATAAAGTTGAAAAGCCTTAGGCAGCAGATCTGAACATGTTTCCTAAGCTGCCGCTGTCCTGCGAAGAGATCAAGATAGATTATCTACAAAATGCATTTGCTAAAAAGGACACAACACTGTGAAACAAAATATGTCTTTTATTCATGAATCCAAATGAATACAAGGTACATTGCAAAAAAGAATCAAAAGATACTCCCATTCAGGAGTAAATACAAAAAGGAGAATATAAAAAAAAAACATATATATCTTCAAGCCGGCGGATGGTGCAATAAGTTCGTCAATTCGTTACTATTCCGCTAGGCCTCGACTTCAAGCTTTGTTATGGCCACAAGACGGGTCTCCGCCTGAGACTGTTGAGCCTGATACAAGGTGAGCCGGCTTTCAAGCTCCTTTTCGGCAACTTTGTGAGCTTCGACCATATCGCGGGTAAAGATAACGGCTTTATCAAGAGCTACCACCTCCGTGATAGCTTCTTGAAGCACCCGCCAAAGTTCGTACGCACGAGTGGTCTTAGTAGCGAGTTAAGCTTGAAATTCCCCCAAAGCATTCGAAGCTAACTCCCTCTCCGAAAACTTCCGATCAAGCCTCTTCTCGCATGACTGCAGATTGGTCGCGCACCGTTCGATCCATCCTCGCATACTCGATTTCACGGTTAAGATGTCAGAGGGAAGGCGGGTGCATTCAAGCCTGTGTAGGCAGACTTCCACTCGGCGACAATACTCAACCCAGACGCGTACCAATACTTCATCATGATAGGTGGCGAGAACGGACAAGGAAGCATTGGCTTCGACAGCGAATTCTTCGACCGGGACAAACGTACCAACGCGAATGTCTTCAATGAGAGCCATCAGGGAGTGGATGCTTTGCCTCATATCAGATTTTTGAATTTGTATATCGCCCATTCTTAATCACATTGCATATAAGTAGGTACTTTTGATCCATGTCTGCTAAATAGTTGCAGGTTACAGGTTCTCAACTCTTTACAGTGAAATTCATGAAAAGTCGCAACAAATGCGCGACTACGACCAACAACAGATGAATACTGATCTCCGGTAACAATCCGTATGATGCCTCCCACCAGTTCAAGGGACAAATGGAAAATCATTAGGCACTTCAATGCACAAAGCACATGGGCAGCACAAGATCCAAGACTTCAACGTGGAGCTAAAGGCAAAAGTCCACATCATTCTGCACTGTTGGAAATCTGGAAGAGAACTGAAGAGTTTTTGAGAAACCAATTGTTCCAAATAGAAGATAAAAGAAACAGAAAGAATCCCTAAAAAATTGGTCACACAAGACCACCAAATAGCCGCGGAACCGCGGCTAAACAGGCACATCTGCCGCGGTTCCACGGCCGCGCTCTGCATATGTCGGTGGAAGTGCGGTGCCTTGACTCGGCTATCTGGGGGTAGTTTTGTAATTTTGTGTATGGATTAGAATGTAAACCTAGGGTTTTTCTATCTATAAATAGGAAAGCTCAAAGCCAAATTAGTATGCCTCCTTTTATTTTTAGATTTAGAATTTAAAATTCTCTATGAAAAATTGTAGTAAGTTTTTGGGAGGTTATCAATAAAAGTAAGTTCTTTTTATTTTCTCGCATTTTTCTTATTGCATTTTATTATCTGCAATTTTTATTTGTTAATCTGGTAGTAGAATTTATTTATTGTTTTTCTTTTGTTTTCTCTTTCTTCTATTTTCTTAATCATTAACAACGATGATGCTTGAGTAAGATCCTTGCCTAGGTGAGGTCTCAAATAGCTGGTTGTAATTCCTCTTAACCTAAAAATTCTTTTTACCTTCCCTTTTGTTTTATTTTTATCTTTTTAATGGGTGAGTAATTTCTCACTTGTTAGGGCAGGAGAAGGAAGGTTTGAGAGAAGGAAATCTCTCTCACTCCTTTCTTTGCCCAACACATTAAATTCGGACTCCTTTTAATTGACCCACAATCCGCTCACTATGGCACCATATCCTACATGATAGCGGTGATTCCCTAGTTAGACCGGTTGTCGTTGAATTAAACGGAGGTTAGGACTAAGAGCCAAGAACGGACGGACAAAGACCAAAAGGAAGAAACTAAGCATGGAAAACCTAGCTTATACTTGCAAGTTCCTTCCTAGTCGTGCTAATCCCCGTTGTTGCCGATTACCTTAACACCGATATTAAAAAGGGAATTGAAAGAGGTGAGATATTCCTGTTCCCCTCCAAAGGACGGCGCGACATGGCGTCTCGCCTGAAATTCGGGGCAGATGCTAATTGGTGCTATCCGTCCACCTCTCCGAAGATGCCAAGTTGATTTATGGCACCATGTATCGAAGGTTTAAACGGATGCGGCCGATGTAGCAGACTTCGTCAGATTCCCCCTCGTTTGAGAGGGTTTTGATTGTGGGGACGCTTTTCCCTGCAGGCGCAAGCCCCTGCAGTTAATTAAGCTACCGCATCGCGGTAGCAACTTTCTCCTTCTCCAGATGGTCACTTCGTGTCGTGTGTGTTTATTTTATGTTTTGTTGCCCGTGGATTGTTTACGGAGACCGAGTTATGTCGTCGCCCGTAGGGCGTGGACTAGTCCAAATCCGTATTATCTTAGATTTGGGTTTGGGGGTTTGGTTTGAGGATGCGTTAGCCATACTTGAGGCTAAGATCAACTCAAACGTTTGTTAAGGATACGTTAGTCTAACTTGAGACTAAGATCAACTTAACGGGATCGTTTAGATCCGACAAAAGAACATTTGGGCTCCGTTGTTCCAGTTTAGGGACATAGTGGTCCATCGTATGTGTGGCCGTCGGGACCCGTCACCTCTCTGACGACGTTGAAGGATTACAACGACAGATGTCAGAGGAGTTCAGAGATGTACCCTCGAACCAGAGTTAATTGGGGGAGATTCATAGCCCAGTCTGTTTGAAGGTTTAAGGATACGTTAGCCATATTTAAGGCTAAGATCAACTTAAACGGGATTGTTTAGATCCGACAAGAGAGCATGCGTGGCTCTATTGTTCCAGTTTAGGGACATTGCGGTCCATGGGTAGTTTAAGGACATTGCGGTCCATGGGTAGTTTAAGGACATTGCGGTCCAATGTTAGTTTTAAGACATCTCAGTCGAGGTTAAGGACGTCGTAGTCCATGGGTTTAAGGACCCCACAGTCCATTGTTAGTTTTAAGACATCTCGGTCGAGGTTAAGGACGTCGTAGTCCATTGGTTTAAGGACCCCACAGTCCATTGTTAGTTTTAAGACATCTCTGTCAAGGTTAAGGACGTCGTAGTCCATGGGTTTACGGACCCCACAGTCCATTGTTAGTTTTAAGACATCTCGGTCAAGGTTAAGGACGTCGTAGTCCATGGGTTTAAGGACCCCACAGTCCATATCAATATGTGGTCATCGGGACCCGTCACCTCTTTGAAGACATTGAGGGATTACAATGCCAAGTATCAAAGGAGTGAAGAGATGTACCCTGGAACCGGAGTGGATTAAATAGTCCTTGGCCCAATTTGGGATCAAGACCAATTAATTATGTCATGAGCCCATTAGCTCAGTTAATTACGAATTGAGGACTTATGGCCAGCTTGGGCTAAGTCCAATCATGTCTGGAATATTGGCTTCCTGTTGGTCCCTTGAAGGAGAGGCTTTGCCTCTATCCATTTAGCCAATTGGGCCAATGCCTAGTGTTAAACACTAAAGACCAATCAGTGTTGAACACTGGGAATGAGATTGATAAGTCAGTGTTTAACACTAAAAGATAATTGGTGTTAAACACCAGCAACAAGGCTTTCGAATTAGTGTTAAACACTAAAACAGATCAGTGTTAAACATTGTCAACAGAAGTCCCAAACTAGTGTTTGAACACTAAGGTAATTAGTGTTGAACACTGCAAGTAAAGTTCTTTGCTTGGTATTGAACACTAAGACCAAACAATGTTCTAATACTGAATTCAGGGATTTAGTGTTAAACACTAAGGCAGGAGGGGTCACGTGGCAACACGTGAGAGCGCCCTCCCTTCATTTGTTCTTCTGAGGAGATCGCATTTTTGGAGCATCACGTGTCATCACGTGACGGGTGTCTAAACGAGGTATGTTAAAGCTTCTGCCAAGGGTCACGTGGGTCACGTGAGGCACTGCCTCAAAGGGCTTTCTGTAGATCTTTTGGGGGGGTCACGTGGTGACACGTGACCCTTCTTTTCTGTGGTTGTTAGAAGATCTGTTAATCCCTTTCAGGAATTAAATTCCTCGTAGGGTTGAACCCTGACAATAATTTCAA
The DNA here is from genome assembly GCA_030015575.1 of Agapanthus africanus. NCBI lineage: Eukaryota > Viridiplantae > Streptophyta > Magnoliopsida > Asparagales > Amaryllidaceae > Agapanthus > Agapanthus africanus. The sequence continues at coordinate 49,328,913 of JASDDO010000008.1, read as the reverse complement.
AGGAATTAAATTCCTAGTTTCTTTTGAAGAGTTGAACTCTGAATTTTCTGTAGGAATTAAATTCCTTATATATATGAAGAATCGAATAGGGTTAAACCCTAATAAAAGTTTTAAGGAATTAAACTCCCACTCTCTGTTAGAGAATTATTCTGGGGAGTAGGATTAAGGGAATTAAATTCCTGTTGTTTTAACAGAACTAAGTTCTTAACTAGGATTAAACCCTGATTCTTTTTGTTCTAAAGGAATTAAATTCCCATGACACAGGGTCAAACCCTAATTTTATTTTAAAGGAATTAAATTCGTATAGTTCTGTGAGAATTAAATTCTCGTGCTTGCATTCCCTCTCTATGCTTTGGATCTGCATGGCAGGATCTCAACCCATTGAGAATTAAATTCTCAACTTCAAGGGGAGATGTGCACTTTACAGATCCTCTATCAAAGAGAGAAGAAATATGTTCTTCTGTTTTACATCAGAGTTGAACTCTGTTGAGAATTAAATTCTCTTTCTTTCAAAAAGCCTTCCCTTTCTTACCTAGGGTTTTCTTTTGCAGAAGATCTAAATTCCTCAAAGTATCACGGCTCTCTCCCTTTTCTTCCCTCTGCGTGTATATCCTTTTTTGTATGTCTCTTGGCTCCTATTTATAGGAGAAGCAGCCGAGTCAATTAGTTTTTGACGAATCTTCATTGAGAGATTTGATTTGCATCCATCATTCGTTTTGGACCTTTGGATTATTAAGTGAATTTTATTCACCATTGGATTTCAAATCCAGGGATTCTCCTTTGTTATTTCTGTTAGATTTGAAGGGGAAATCTTTCCAAATTCGAGATTTTCCCATAGATAAATGATATTTAATCACTTCTGAATCTTTAATTTAATCGGTTGCTTTTGGAAAGATTTGAGAGTCCTTTTCTCAGAATTTAATTCTGTTAACAAATGGGCTTTGAAAGCTGGTCACGTGCGGCCACGTGACCCTTGGTCACGTGTGGGCACGTGACCCCCTTGTAACGAGCCCTTTTCTTCTTTTGCACTCTGCCTTCTTCTGCTGCTTAGCCGTCACGTGCCACCACGTGACCCCTGGTCACGTGTGAGCACGTGACCCTCGTCTGGAGTCTTTTTCTTGATTTAACCGGAGAACGAGTCTGATGTTTTGAGCGTCACGTGCCAACACGTGACCCTGGTCACGTGGGAGCACGTGACCTCTTGTAATACCCCAGGTATTATCTGGTATACCCATTTATACCAGATAAGCATGGGGACCCACTGTAGAACATGGGGAATCTTCGGAATACATTCCGAAAGAGGTCAGATCTGTACTATAAATGGAATGATACCTCTCTTCAATACAGAGGCGCCTTTTAAGTGAACTGGCACTATAGGAGTTTGAGAACTCCGTAGTTAAGCGTGCTCGGGCCAGGGAAGTCCTGGGATGGGTGACCTCCTGGGAAGTGGCCCCTGGTCGGGTCCAGTTCACCCCGAAGGACAAAACCGTGCGGCTTCGGCCAGAGCGGACAATACTCTCTGTATTGGGGGTGGGTCGTGACAGAATGGTATCAGAGCTGGTTCCTCAATAGTAGGTCTGTGGTTCGAGGACGAACCATCGTTCTAAGTGGGGGAGAATGTAATACCCCAGGTATTATCTGGTATACCCATTTATACCAGATAAGCATGGGGACCCACTGTAGAACATGGGGAATCTTCGGAATACATTCCGAAAGAGGTCAGATCTGTACTATAAATGGAATGATACCTCTCTTCAATACAGAGGCGCCTTTTAAGTGAACTGGCACTATAGGAGTTTGAGAACTCCGTAGTTAAGCGTGCTCGGGCCAGGGAAGTCCTGGGATGGGTGACCTCCTGGGAAGTGGCCCCTGGTCGGGTCCAGTTCACCCCGAAGGACAAAACCATGCGGCTTCGGCCAGAGCGGACAATACTCTCTGTATTGGGGGTGGGTCGTGACACCTCTTCTGAAGCCTTTTGTTTGATTTGATCAGGGAACCAATGTGCCTTTGCCGCTTGGTTTTAAATGTCATGTGCCGACACGTGACCCTGGTCATGTGGGAGCACGTGACTCTTTCTGAAGCCCTTTTCCTCGATGTAGTTGGGAAACTGAACTTGCCTTGCCGATACTTTTAGGTGTCGTGACAGAATGGTATCAGAGCTGGTTCCTCAATAGTAGGTCTGTGGTTCGAGGACGAACCATCGTTCTAAGTGGGGGAGAATGTAATACCCCAGGTATTATCTGGTATACCCATTTATACCAGATAAGCATGGGGACCCACTGTAGAACATGGGGAATCTTCGGAATACATTCCGAAAGAGGTCAGATCTGTACTATAAATGGAATGATACCTCTCTTCAATACAGAGGCGTCTTTTAAGTGAACTGGCACTATAGGAGTTTGAGAACTCCGTAGTTAAGCGTGCTCGGGCCAGGGAAGTCCTGGGATGGGTGACCTCCTGGGAAGTGGCCCCTGGTCGGGTCCAGTTCACCCCGAAGGACAAAACCATGCGGCTTCGGCCAGAGCGGACAATACTCTCTGTATTGGGGGTGGGTCGTGACACCTCTTCTGAAGCCTTTTGTTTGATTTGATCAGGGAACCAATGTGCCTTTGCCGCTTGGTTTTAAATGTCATGTGCCGACACGTGACCCTGGTCATGTGGGAGCACGTGACTCTTTCTGAAGCCCTTTTCCTCGATGTAGTTGGGAAACTGAACTTGCCTTGCCGATACTTTTAGGTGTCACGTGCCAACACGTGACTGCTGGTCACGTGTAAGCATGTGACCCTCTTCTGAAGCTTTTTCCATAAGCTTTTCTGATTTTAAATCAGGAAACAAATGCCCCCACAGCGTTGTTCTCACGTGTTCGCACGTGAGTGTAACGCTGCTACCTTTTGTGACCGTTGGATCTGTTTTGGGAGTAGGGTAGATGAATTGTCCTTTCAGAAGCGCCTTCACTTTTTCATCCTCTTCTTTTCAAAACTTTCTTTTAAGAATTTGATTCTCGTTCTCAGAGCTTATTTTGCTGTTGTGTCTGTGCAGTGCCACCTTATTTTCCAATCAAAGGCTAGTGCTCACGTGTTGCGCATGCAGGGATCTGCTTGATGGGGACGTTTCATTTCCCTAACCTAATTCCAATGCGTCGTTGGATTTCATTTCCAACGCTCTCCCCTTCTTTCCGGGCTTTGAGAATAGTCCCACCATGCATATCATTTTTTGTGCATAGCATTAAATGCTCCCCTTTATAACCTGAACCCCATGCCTTACTTCTTTTCTTCACAGAGAAACTCGTTCATACTTTAAGGTGGTCATCTTTGAGAACCCGATCAATCGCCATGGCCTGCAATCGTCCCCATGCTCGTCGGCAACCATGGGAGGTGCCCCTTGAGGAGATAATCCCTCGCTTCGCTGCGCGGCTGGCGGATCCTCTTCTCACCGACGCTCAATGTGACACGGTGATGTACGAGCTACTGACTCGTCGGGGCTCTCCTCTTCCCATGGGCTCCATTTGGCTCCGGATGATCCTCCTGTCTGTGCTTGCCGATATACCCCCTCATCCGGCGGAGATGACTTCGGTGATCCTTGACGCGGCGGAGGACAAGCTTGAGTGCTTTCACGAGGCTTGTCTAATCACTCAGGCTCTGAAGGATTACTCAGTTCATATACTGAGTCAGATAAGAGCCCGTCGGGCCGTCATGTCTGCTTTCGCTGATGAGCACGGCTCCAACCGATGGGAAGCGACTCCTCGCGAAAACCGTCGTTTTGACGTGCTGGAGAAAGCAGAGAGGGAGCTGGAGAATTTTGTGTTTTGCTTTGTTAACCCTTGCATTTCTGATCCCTTGTTTGGTGATCTTTTCCCAGTAGTGTAGTATGTTTGAATCAATGTACTCCTTTTATCATTGGCGGTTTGCATGCTTTCTGTTGAATTTCCATGTTTGTCAGATAGTCGTACGTATGTCTTGCTTGCGTAAACGAACTGCATGTTTTTCTCATGGGAATTTCTTTAATTGCGAGCACCATCGTTACGTTGCATGCGCGTCAGTGCCTCGGGTAACATTTCCTTTTAAACATTCGCACAGCTGCAAATGCGCGCCTGATAGGATACAGATCAGAAACTTTCCTTGTTATCTCCCATATCGGGTGGCTTGTGCTGGCTTTAGATCGAGTATTGTTGTCGAAGGGGGGTTTTTATGAATGAAGACACATTTTCTCTTCAACGGTGTGTCCCCTTTTCATTGAATGTATTCTACGGATATTCTACCTTGATCTCCTTGCAGGACAGCGATGGCTTAGGATTCAGGGTTAGGATCTGCTTCCTAAGGCTTTTGCATTTTATGAGCCACGAGGGTCTCGTAAAGAGTTTTTCTCCCTACAGGTCGAGAGGATCCCATAGGTGTAAGTTCTTCTTAAGAATCGTGAGGATTCTTAAGAGGGTTTTCTCTTGAGAGTCGTAAGGATCCCACAAGAGAGTTTTTCTCGCTTACAGGTCGTGAGGACTTGTAAGTGCTGGATGCGGTCACCCTTGTCCGTGTTTTACGGAGTCAGGAGTTTCTCCAGGTATTGTAGTTTAAAGACGTCATGATCAAGGTTAAGGACTTCATAGTCCGTGGATTTAAGGACTCCACAGTCCGATGTTAGTTTTAAGACATCACGGTCAAGGTTAAGGACCTCATAGTCCGTGGATTTAGGGACTCCACAGTCCGATGTTAGTTTTAAGACATCACGGTCAAGGTTAAGGACCTCATAGTCCGTGGATTTAGGGACTCCACAGTCCGATGTTTGGTTGCAGGGACCCGTCACCTCTTTGAAGACGTTGAGGAATTACAACGCCAGGTATCAAAGGAGTGAAGAGATGTACCTTTAAACCAGGGCAGAATCCGTAGGGAATCGGGGTGGTTGATCGTTAGTTTTAAGACATCACGGTCGAGGTTAAGGACATCATAGTCCGTGGATTTTAAGGACTCCACAGTCCGGTATTTGCTCTGGATGCTTCACACGGGTTCACTGCCGTGCTTGGCGAGGACCAGGCTCCGCTCTGGGCGTTTTCCGCGGGGTCAAAGAGTGACGTTATCCGCGTTCCGCGTAACCAGGAATTTTGCACTAGATGCTTCACTCGGGTTCACTGCGGTGCTCGGCGAGGACTAGGCTCCGCTCTAGATGCTTCACACGGGTTCACTGCCGTGCTCTGCGAGGACCAGGATCCGCTCTGGACGTTTTCCACGGGGTCAAAGAGTGATGTTATCCGCATTCCACGTAACCAGGAATTTTGCGCTAGATGCTTCACACGGGTTCACTGCCGTGTTCGGCGAGGACTAGGCTCTGCTCTGGATGCTTCACACGGGTTCACTGTCGTGCTCTGCGAGGACCAGGATCCGCTCTGGACGTTTTCCACGGGGTCAAAGAGTGACGTTATCCGCGTTCCACGTAACCAGGAATTTTACACTAGATGCTTCACACGGGTTCACTGCCGTGTTCGGCGAGGACTAGGCTCCGCTCTGGATGCTTCACACGGGTCCATTGCCGTGCTCTGCGAGGACCAGGATCCGCTCTGGACGTTTTCCACGGGGTCAAAGAGTGACTGTAACACCCGAGCCCAATAATACTATTATATTACTAATTGAGGGTTATATATTGCTCCTTTCCAATTATTCTGTTTTCTGGGGTTTATTGCTAAATTTTAACCGGTTAAGTCATTTTGGCACATAACAAATTTTAACTCCTAAAATAAAATTTAAGATGTCCATGTTGGCCTACTCGTCGCCACTAGTCACGTGGTAGCGTCCGCGTGTCGAGATTCCGTTCCATTTGGCTAAAAGGGCCAGTTTAGGCGACTACGCGCGCGTGCAAGTGTCCGACTTGGGGGCATGCATTTTAATCACTAAACACCTATTTTCAAAATTTGGAACCCGCTTAAAATCCTACAATTTGAATTTGGAATATTTGGACGCAACCCGGGCGCGATTTGGAAATGTTTCATTTCGCGCCAAAAAGGGCCCGTTTCAATTTAATATCTAAAACTATAATTATATACGAATATAATTCCTTAACTGTTTAAATCCCTCAAATCATCTCAAATTTTTCCTCTATCTAATCTACAGCCAATCACGAGCTCCTATTAGAGCTCGTGGGCCCCGCCTCCTTTTCCCCATCTCTCTCTCTCTCTTTCCCTCAGTCTCTCTCTCTCTCATCATCAGAAATCTTCCCCCCTCTCTCTCCAATCTCTCTCTCTCTCTCTCTCTTCTTCCTCTATTTAAATAACCCATGCAGCCGCCTATTCCCCATCATCCATCGCGACCACGAGACACCCAAGCAAACCCTAACCCTAGCCTTGCAACCTCACCGCCGACCTCCTCACGACTTCGCCGTCGCCGCCACCACCTCGTCGACCTCACCGCACCTCCATCCCCTCGTTCTCCCGCTCCTTCCCGCAACTGCACCCAACCCCGACGTCGCCTCCAACCCTGCAGAGCCGACGTCGACGCCGCCTCTCGCCGCCGACGCCTCCCACGACTCCCTCTCACCCTCCTCGTCGCGACCTCGTCATCACCTCCCTTCCTCTCCTCGCCGGACCACCAACCCGAGCCCTTCACGCATCGCCTACCCCCGCTGTTCACCGGAGAACGCCCCGGTCGACCCTCCTCGTCGTCGCCTGTGCCACCGCCGACCACTTCCTCTCCCCTGAGGCCAGAACCCGGCCCATACATCCCCTCAGCACTGCACCACCACCTTTCCAGCGACCCGGGAAACTTTCCAGCCCTCGCCGCATCTCCTGTTCACCGCCGGCGCGTCCATCGCCGTCGGGCCCGTCGTAGTTGCCCCCGGTTCTTCCCGGTAAGCCTTCCTTTAGCTTTCCATTCATGTTCAATCCCCTTGCTGGTCGTTATTCACGTATATCCTATCGTATTGCTAACTTCGCTACTTTTGTCGTTGCTGGAATCCGACCGTGCCGTCTTGGCGAACCCGACGCTCCAGCGAAGCCCCCTGGTCCGTGTGATCCCGTTGATCCCTGTTGGGACTCGATCCGTGGCCCGTGCTATCATATCGTGTTTTTGCCGACATCGCATCCGTGTTCCAGATTGCAGAACCGTCGAGGCAAGTATCTGAATACTTGCTCTAACATGCTAGCGTGCGAGATCTAGTCTCGCCACGCAATTGAATTCATACTATTTAATACCACAACCTCATGATGGAAATTGATATCATATTATTGCAGTTATCTTTATAATGGAATCGTTACAACAGTTCCTCGTAATTAATTAATCCACATCAATCCATATTTCAACTAAATAAAACGACTGAATCATATCTGCTTAAACTGTTAAATCATTCATGAGACAATTATTATATTTTAAATTCATGTAGTTTCATTAATTTATGATTGTGGATATTGCTTCACCTTGTAGCTAGTTCACCCTAAAGATGATTGAACCTGTTAATAAGAGAATACAAACATCACTGTGATTATATGGAATATTATGGTAAATTACTGTTTCCTGCTGTTGTTCATTATGGCTTGTATACCTGTTGTGAGCACTTACCCGATTGCACGACATATTGGCCTGACCCTGCTACACCTGACATATACATACATACCGACTCATCCTGTTGTACCATGACATTACTTGTTTCATGATTTCATGCCTAATGCCGACAAACCTGACCATTCCTGCTGTCGATCCAGACAAACCTACTTTTACTTGATTTTGTGTTGGCATTAGTCCTTGACTACTGAATACCTGACCTGACATACATAGTTTGGGGGTATGGGGAAATCAAAGGTGAAACCGACTTGTAACTCAACAGTTCGATACATTGTTCTGATCAGTCTTACGGGCTTGGCCAGCTCCGGAGTGTTGATGCTGACATCACTCGTCCATCCTACTACCTTTTACTGCTTAGCGGCACGTCTCGGATTCAGCCCCGAGGGTCATGACCGTGGTCCCGGGCACGCACGGGATACTATTGAGTTACATCGACGATTCATCAATTGGTTTCAAAGACTATAGAGTAGAAACCTGATAGGCCAGTTTGGACACCACTGCACAGTAACCTGCTTGTTATTTCTTGTAACTGCTTTATTCATGTTCATACTTGCATTGCTTATTACCATGTTTATACCATATACTTGATATCATGACGCGCTGACGTCTGGGTTTTGCATGGCCCAGATTCCGTACCTTTGTCGACGACCGAGCAGGAGTACTTCAGCCAGCAGGCTGAACAGTGAGTCCTTAGGGTTTAGTTTATTTATCGCTTTTCATTTCCAGATGTGAGCCCGCATTATGGGACGTACTGTTTATTCATTGTATTGGATCATTAGCTTCCGCACTTATTGTTTATTGATTCTTGTTATTATGGATTTGGACATGTATTAGATTAGTTTTTATCTTGTTTCTTGATATCCTTACAACCGTAATGTGACTGTGGATGGATACTTCCTACCCACAGGTAGCATGGTTGGCTATGTCACGTGCCCAATCTTGCGTACTCTGGGAAGCGGGGCGTGACAGTGACGTTATCCGCGTTCCACGTAACCAGGAATTTTGCACTAGATGCTTCACACGGGTTCACTGCCGTGTTCGGCGAGGACTAGGCTCCGCTCTGGATGCTTCACACGGGTTCACTGCCGTGCTCTGCGAGGACCAGGATCCGCTCTGGACGTTTTCCACGGGGTCAAAGAGTGACGTTATCCGCGTTCCACGTAACCAGGAATTTTGCACTAGATGCTTCACACGGGTTCACTGCCGTGTTCGGCGAGGACTAGGCTCCGCTCTGGATGCTTCACACGGGTTCACTGCCGTGCTCTGCGAGGACCAGGATCCGCTCTGGACGTTTTCCACGGGGTTAAAGAGTGACGTTATCCGCGTTCCACGTAACCAGGAATTTTGCACTAGATGCTTCACACGGGTTCACTGCCGTGTTCGGCGAGGACTAGGCTCCGCTCTGGATGCTTCACACGGGTTCACTGCCGTGCTCTGCGAGGACCAGGATCCGCTCTGGACGATTTCCACGGGATCAAAGAGTGACGTTATCCGCGTTCCACGTAACCAGGAATTTTGCTGAATATATCCGCATTTCACGGAGTGGAGATTTGACTCTCGGTGATCTGTATATCGCCGAGTCATGGAACTGGGAGTTGCCGCTGTTCCTTTTGGTGATGTTGCGTCTGCTGTATCGAGACGAACGTAGAGGTGGTGACCACTCCGCGCTTGTGCGAGGTGATCTCCGATTGTCCTTCAGGCTTTATATGACTTGCCGTTAAGACCCTGAAGCTAGGAATTTGGCCTTCGCTTCGTTTGCTGGCATCGCGTCCTCTGTATCGAGACGAATGTCGTGGTTGTCTTTAGGTTGCTGATAAACCCTCGAAGTTTGGAACCAGGGATTTTGCCGTGACTCCTTTTGGTGATGTCGCGTCTGCTGTATCGAGACGAACGTCGAGGCGGTGACCACTCCTCACTGGTGCGAGATGATCTCCGATTGTCTTTCCGGTTTTATATGACTTGCCGTTAAGACCCTGAAGCTAGGGATTTTGCCTTCGCTTCGTTTGCTGGCATTGCGTCCTCTGTATCGAGAAGAATGTCGTGGCGGTGACCACTCCGCATTGGTGCGAGATGATCTCTGAATGTCTTTCAGGCTTTATATGACTTGCCGTCAAGACCCTGAAGCTAGGAATTCGGTCTTTTGCTTCATTTGCTTTGGCGTGTCCGAATTCTGTTGGAGGAAGGACGCCGTAGTGACATTTCATCTGCTGTATCGAGACGAACATCGAGGTGATGACCACTCCATGTGGGATGATCTCCGATAGTCTTTTAGGCTTTATATGAGTTACCATCAAGACCCTGAAGCTAGGAATTTGGCCTTTGCTTCGTCTGTTTTGACCGTAAGGTCTTTTGTTGACGCTGTGTCTGCATCCTGCTGGACCGCGAAGGAACGCTGCTGTTGACATTGCATCTGCTGTAACGAGACGAATGCTGAGGTGGAGCGAGGATTTTGCCATCACTCCGCTTTGCTGACCATGGGGTCTTTCGTCGATGTTGCATCTGCATCCTGCTGGACTGCGGAGGAACACAGTCGTTGACATCTCGTCTGCTGTAACGAGACGAATGCTGAGGTGGAGCTGGGACTTCGCCGTCACTCCGTTTGATGGTGTAACACTTATGTCCTGCTGGAATGAGGAGGCCCACCGTCGTTGGTCTCCAGGCTGCAGATGTAGCCATTGAGATTTGGAACTAGGGACTTTTCCATGGTTCCATTCTTGTTGCGACTCTGGGGTCGATTGTTAACGTCACGTTTGCATCTCGTTGGAGTGAGGAGAAACGCCGTTGGTGATCTTTAAGTTGTCGATATTGACGTCGAGACCCTGAAGCTAGGGATTCGGTCTTTTGCTTCATTTGCTTTGGCGTGTCCGAATTCTGTTGGAGGAAGGACGCCGTAGTGACATTTCATCTGCTGTATCGAGACGAACGTCGAGGTGATGACCACTCTATGTGGGATGATCTCCGATAGTCTTTTAGGTTTTATATGAGTTACCGTCAAGACCCTGAAGCTAGGAATTTGGCCTTTGCTTCGTCTGTTTTGACCGTAAGGTCTTTTGTTGACGCTGTGTCTGCATCCTGCTGGACCGTGAAGGAACACTGCTGTTGACATTGCATCTGCTGTAACGAGACGAATGCTGAGGTGGAGCGAGGATTTTGCCATCACTCCGCTTTGCTGACCATGGGGTCTTTCGTCGATGTTGCATCTGCATCCTGCTGAACTGCGGAGGAACACCGTCGTTGACATCTCGTCTGCTGTAACAAGACGAATGCTGAGGTGGAGCTGGGACTTCGTCGTCACTCCGTTTGATGGTGTAACACTTGTGTCCTGCTGGAATGAGGAGGCCCACCGTCGTTGGTCTCCAGGCTGCAGATGTAGCCATTGAGATTTGGAACTAGGGACTTTTCCATGGTTCCATTCTTGTTGCGACTCTGGGGTCGATTGTTAACGTCACGTTTGCATCTCGTTGGAGTGAGGAGAAACGCCGTTGGTGATCTTTAAGTTGTCGATATTGACGTCGAGACCCTGAAGCTAGGGACCTTCCTTTGCTTCGTCTATTGACATTATGTCTGCAATATTGCGACAAATGTCGAGGTTGTCTTTGGGTTGTCTATGAACCGTCGAGATTTGGCTTAGCTTTCTGATGGAGCCTGTTAGGAAGGTATGGTTTCCTCTCTGTTTGTGCCCCTGGATTGTTTACAGGGATCGATGTGATCTCACCTGTAGGGCAAAAAGTTTCATTCCTTCATTTTTTTTTATTCTTTCCGCGATGCTCTATCATTTCAGCTTTTTATATCGCGAAAATCGCGATTGCCCAATCATTTCGGCTATTTTTCGCGGTGCCCAATCATTTCGGCTATTTTTCTTTTTACTCGCTGCTTTTTATTGCGAGTTGCCCCATCATTTCGGCTATTTTTCATGCATACATTTTTACTTGCTGCTTTTTATTGCAAGTTGCCCCATCATTTCGGCTATTTTGTAGGCATGTGTGGCTTGCTAGCTTTTTCGCCGCAAGCTTGGATTTTAGACACCGATTTCGACATCAGCACCGCTACAACTGGAATGTTGCCAGGAGCGAATCATCATTTGCCTTTGTCGATGATGGACAAAGGTGGCTCAGCAAACAGGGTTAAGGGTCCTGTCGACCAAGGCTTTTGACTTCATGAGCCGTAAGGGTCTCACAAAGGTATTTCTCCCTACAAGTCGTGAGGATCTTGCAGGTGTATTTTCTCCTTAGGGATCGTGAGGATTCCTAAGTGTGTGTTCCTCTGTAGGTCGTAAGGATCCTACAAGAGGGCTTTCTCCTTATGGGTCGAGAGGACCTACAAGGGTTGGACTTTGCTGGGGAAATGTTTATTCGCGCCCGTGGATTGTATACAAGGGTCAGTATGAGCCGCTTGTAGGGCAATATCGAAGGCTGTGGAGGATTTGCTTAAGAACAGGTTTAGGTTTCTGTAACTTAAGACTTTCAAATCTTATGAGCCGTGAGGGTCCCATAAGAGAGTTCTCCTTACGAGTCGTGAGGATCTCGTAAGTGTATTTTCTCCTTAGGAATCGTGAGGGTCCCTAAGTGTGTTGCTCCTTTGTGAGTCGTAAGGATCTCACGCAGATGGTTTCTCCTTCCAAGGTCGAGAGGACCCTATAAGTGTCTTTTAACGAGGTTGCACCCTTTCGGGTTTTCACAAACACTCGCCGGTAGTCCTGCTGTTTTTACTCACGGAGCCCTTTCGGGTTTTCATCCGTGCCCATTTTGCTTGTGGACACACCGTTTTTTTTATTCTTTTTCTCTTTTTTTTTATCTCGTCAGCCTAAGGATGCTGCGGTAGTAGTTTAGGGACATTTCGGTCCGTCGTTAGTTTAAAGACGTTTCGGTCCGTCGTTAGTTTAAGGACGTTTCGGTCCGTCGTTAGTTTAAGGACGTTTCGGTCCGTCGTTAGTTTAAGGACGTTTCGGTCCGTCGTTAGTTTAAGGACGGCTGCTGCTTGTAAAGTCTGAGCTTAAGAAGATAGCGAGCGGACATAGTCGTCGTCATCTATCATTGACCCAGGCTGTGGCTCATTAAGCATAGTATTTCTTTAAGAAGAGGCCGTTTATTGGCCTGAAAGTCCTTTCACCGTGCATGTCCATGAGTAGATAGGCTCCACCCTGGTAGACCTTGTCTATGATGTACGGGCCTTCATAGTTTGGCTCAAATTTTCCCCGCTTGGCACGATTGGGGATCATAGGTCTTTTGACCACTAGTACGAGTTCGCCTTGGTGGAATGTCCTCGGCCTGGTCAATCTTTCGTACGAGCGCGTCATCTTTGCTTTGTAGGCTTCTAGATGTTGTTGCGCTATGAGCCGGGTTTCATCGAGAGCATCAAGCTCCTCAAGCCGAAGGCGAGCATTTTCTTCGTCCGTCAGCTCGTGGTGGACTGCCACTCGTAGAGAGGGTAACTCTATCTCGAGGGGGAGTACTGCTTCCGTCCCAAATACCAACGCGTACGGCGTTGTGTTCGTGGCCGTCTTGAATGTAGTTCGATAAGCCCAAAGGGCTTCTTGCAGCCTCTTGTGCCAGTCTCTCTTATTCCGGGAAACGGTCTTTTTTATGATCTTCGTCAAGGTCTTATTGAAGGCCTCGGCCAGACCGTTAGCTCGTGGGTTGTAAACTGAAGAATATCTCCAGTCTATATTGTGCTGCTGCGCGAAGCGGCTAATCTTATGGCTTCGGTAGGCTGGCCCATTATCGGAGATAATCCGCCGTGGGGTTCCAAACCGATAGATGACGTGCGTCTTGAAGAAATGGAGGATATTCTCCGTCTTCACTTCCCTCAGTGGTACTGCTTCTGCCCATTTGGAGAAGTAATCAGTTGTCGCCAGGATAAAACGATGTCCCCGGGACGACGCTGGCTCGATGGGGCCGACTATGTCAGTCCCCCACATTTCGAATGGCCAGCTAGCCACCGTTGGGTGTAGTGGATTTGGATGTTGGTGGATAAAGTCTCCATGAATTTGGCACGAGTGGCATTGCTTCGCATACTCGAGGCAGTCCTGGATCATCGTGGGCCAGTAGTAACCCATCCGTTTAATTTTGAACTTCATCTTTGGGCCTGCTTGGTGAGAACCGCAAAGTCCGTCGTGAACTTCCTGAATGACTCTTTCTGTTTCGTCAGGTCCTAAGCATCTCAGCCATAGAGAATCAAACGATCTCTTGTATAGAGTATCGTTGACGAAAGCGAAAGATAGAGCTCGTTTCATGAGCTGATGTCTTGAGGACGCTTCTTTGGGCATTCGGTAGGACTTAAAGTAGTCTATGAAGACTTCCCTCCAGTCCCCAGCCTTCTCACGGTCTTTTATTTGTAGGGTAGTCTGCTCAGTCGCCCCCTTTTCTTTATATAATTCCGGAGGTATTTCTGCCGGGGCGAGCACTCGACGGCTTTGTACCACGATTCTTACATCATCGAAGTTTTCGTCCGCCAGCTCTTTAGCAAGTTTGGCCAACGCGTCTGCTTTGCTGTTTTCCGCGCGCGGTATGTTCTCCAAAGTATAGGAGGGAATTTGGGTCAGTAGTTGTTGCACCTTTTCGCCGTACTTCACCAACTCCGGTTTGCACGTTTGGTAGTCACCATTTACTTGACTAACGACCAGTTGAGAATCCCCGTATATAAGGAGGTCTTCAATTCCCAGGTCGATGGCGATTTCGAGGCCTGCTATCAGAGCTTCGTATTCAGCTTCATTGTTTGTCCTCGGCTCTGTTAAGGAGAAGGCGAAGCGCATTATCCCTCCTTGTGGAGTTGCAAAGACGAGGCCTATCCCTGATTTGATCATTCGGATACCTTGTTTCTGTTTCTTTACGGAGGACGCTCCATCGAAATAGAGTTCCCATCGGGTACTACCGCCGCCAATCGCATCAAATGCATGCTCGTCCGGCAACTCGCAGTTCAGAGGAGAACCGGCAGGTACTGGATGCTCAGCGAGGAAGTCGGCAATGGCCTGGCCTTTCACTGCCTTAAGAGGTCGATACGTTATTGAGAACTCCATCAGGAGTAGAGCCCGTTTAGCGAGTCGACCCGTCAATATAGCCTTTGACATCAGATATTTAAGAGGGTCCACCTTCGAGATGAGACGGACTTCATGTGCCAACGCATAGTGCCTGAGCTTTGTTATCGTGAAGATTAACGCCAAGCAATGTTTTTCAATGGGAAAGTAGTTGCTTTCTGCCCCCAGTAGAACTCGACTTAAGTAGTAGAGTGCTCTTTCTTTCCCTTGGTCGTCCTCTTGTGCCCATAATGCGCCTAAAGAACCTTCGAGGGAGGTTGTATAAAGAATGAGAGGTTTTCCCTTAACCGGAGCAGCCAACACCGGCGGGTTCTGCAGGTATTGCTTGATCTCGTCTAGCGCGCTTTGGCATTTGTGATCCCAAACGAATGGAGTTCCCTTTTTCATCAGGTGGCTGTAAGGACGGCATTTGCCTGAAAGATTGGCGATAAATCGCCGGATGTATGCGAGCTTCCCTTGGAGAGACTGCAACTGTTTAAGGGTTCTTGGCGGAGGCATTTCCATGATTGCTTTAATCTTTGACGGATCTATTTCAATACCTCGGTGTCGAACGATGAATCCCAGGAATTTGCCCGAGGAGACTCCAAACGCGCATTTGAGGGGATTCATTTTCAAATTATATTGCCGAAGGCGTTGAAATACAGTCTCCAGATGCTTTAACTGATCTTCGTATGACATGCTCTTTACTACGAGGTCATCGATATAGCACTCGACGATGTCATGTATGAGGTCGTCGAAGATCTTTGTCATGGCCCTTTGATAGGTAGCGCCAGCGTTCTTTAGACCAAAGGGCATAACCCTGTAGCAGAATATACCCAAAGGGATCCGGAAAGCGGTGTGCTTCTGGTCTTCGGGATGCATCTTTATCTGATTGTATCCTGACGAACCGTCCATAAAGGAGAAAACCTCGTGAGTGGACGTGTTATCTATCATTAGTTCGGTTACTGGTACTGGGAAATCGTCCTTTGGACAGGCTTTATTGAGATCCCTGAAATCCACGCATATGCGTACCGTCCCATTCTTCTTCATTACCGGGACGATATTGGCGATCCAATCAGGATATTGGATTTCTTGGATAAATCCAGAATCGATCAGCTTCTTGACTTCGGCGTTGATGCTCATTTCAAGCTCGAGTCGCATCCTTCTCGGCGCCTGCTTGACTGGCTTGATATCCGGGGATATCACCAATCTATGCACAACGATTTCTGGATCTAGTCCTGGCATCTCGGAATAGTTCCACGCGAAGCAGTCTTTATGCCGTAGAAGCACGTTCTTTAACGCAGCCACCCTTTCTTCAGATAGCAGCTCGCTGACAAATGTCGGTCGCGGGTCATCTGCCGATCCCAACTCAATCTTCTTGAGGTTATCTGCAGTAGTATGTATACCATCTTCCAGTTCTTTCGGAGCTGGCGGAAATTCTGAGATCACCTCATCATTGCTGTTCTCAAAGCACCAGGGAAGGTCATCCATGTTCTCGGGCTCTTCTTTCAATAACGTAATCATATAACAGGTGCGAATCTGCTCCCAGGACCGAGGTGGATCCGGTTCTGCTCTTGCAGCCTTGGGTTCGTGCTTTTGTGGCGGCGTTACCCTCCATCCGTTGGATAAAGTGAATCTGCCCTGTTGGTACTGGTCCTCGACCCAGTTCTTAAAGGTGAAGCAGTCTTCGATAGGGTGTCCTATGGCTCGGTGATAAGAGCAATAGCTCGGATGAGAAGCCTTGTTAACTTGCTCAGGGTGTCTAGGTTCTGGAAGCGCGATCATTTGATGTTTTAAAGCTAGCTTGAGTAACCTCTCCGTCTTGTCTCGGGGGAAGGAGTACGCTCGACTCATCTTCTTCATGAGGGACAAATCCGAGCCGTGCAATACTCGATCACGTAACCCTCTAATCCTGCGTCGTTGTTGTCGGCTCCTCTTTCCGCTTCTTGATTTATTTCCGTCTCTGCGTTGGGCCTTTCGTACAACGGGTTGATGAGGATGAGAATCTTTGTCTTTTGCAGCCTGTTGAAATAGACGTTGCGTCCTGGCCTTCTCGTAGATGGCCATTTCGCGGTTGTGGTCTTCCCGAGCTTTCTGACCCACTTTCCTGATAGGATTGTCCATTCGTTCTTCAAACGACGGATTCGGCGCTTCAATCGCGGGGTCTAGTTTTGATGAGGGGTTGGCATCTCCTGACAGGGCGTCCTCTTCTTCATCAAAGGTATATATAGTGTAGCTGCTGTGAGCCCGTTCCCGTTTTCCGGTTCTCGCGTATCCAAGCCCAAGTGTTTCCATTTTCTCGTTGGGCAATTTGCGTTGAGTCTCAGGGACATCCCAATTCTTGTTGTAGAACCGAGCCTGCCGAACAGTCTGTTTTAAGGGTACTCCTTAGCGCTTCAATAGCTTCTTTAATCCATTTGTATAGTATCTGGGCAGACGGATGGGTTGGAGCCTGTCGAGTGTAGCATCCGTGCCATGCCAGATCTCTTTCTCTATTTTCGGCTCTGAGGATCGGTAGAATAGGATCACCTTCTCACCCCTTTGCCTGGGAGGGACGTAAAATGTTTGCAGGTCCTGCACATTGTGAGCTTGAAGCGTGTCGAGATCCTTGTAGTGTTCTCGCGGTACCATGGTGATTTGCAGACTATGATCATTGCTAGGGTGTGCTTGTATTGACAGCCGATTGGAGAACACGACATTAACTTCATCTTCTGAATCACTTCCGAAGACCAACATGGGGGCGGACGTCCCCAGGTTGTTGCGTTGAGATGGCCCGGCATAAACTATCTCTTCCTCTTCTTCGGTATCGCTCCCGAAAACAGGGATGGTGGCGGCGGTTTTGTTCTCCGGGTTGCGACACCTTTCTGTATCCTCGAAATCTGGCAAAAAGTACTTCGCATCTTCGTATTTGCGGACTTCGTTCACGGAAAATGGGTTTAATTCTCCTGTTACGGTATACTCGAAACCATCCTTAAAGTACTTCATACACTGATGTTGTGTAGAAGGGATGATGTTGTACTCGTGTAGCCAAGGACGACCGAGCAAGGCGTTGTAGCAGGTCTTGGCATCAATGACATGGAATTTGATGTCTGTGACGAGAAGTCCAAAGCGTAATGTTAGTATCACAGATCCGAGAGTCCGTGACGATTGTGAATCGAAACCGGAGATAGTAATTTTGTCACGAGCGAGGTGTTGCACACTCATGCAGATTTCCTTCAACGCCCGAACATTAAGGAGATTGACGGAGGATCCATTATCCACCAGGATCTTGCCTATCTTGATATCATGGCAGTATCCAGAGACATATAGGGGACGGTTATGGTCGCACGTCCCGAGAAGGAGGTCTTCGTCACCGAAAGTGATGTCGGACGTATGCACTTCCTCCAGTTCATCCTTCATCCTTTCAGTGGCGAGGAAGGCTTGGAATTGCTCAGGTTCTTGTAACGCCTTAATTAGTGAGTCTCGCGCTTCTTTTGATAATAGGAGGGCATCGAGAATGCTAAGCTGAGAAGGTAGCTTCCTTAGGTGCGCGAGAATGTTATAGTCCACCTTACCCTTCCTAGGAGGGTCTTTGGCAGCCAGCTCTCTCATGACTTGGTCATCTAAAGTGATATCTTCAGTGACCTTTTCCTTTCCCTTATCTTTTCTACTCACGGGCCCGAGATTCTTTTCTGGGAGTGTGCGATTGCGCAGCTGAATGTTCTCGCAGGCCTCCGATTTCTCCTCTTTCCCTAAAACGACTTCTTTAAAGAGAGGGCCCAGAGCCATTTCTTCATCAGAGTCGCTCCCAAAGGTGAGAACTTGTGACCCCTCGGCGTGAGCCATATAACAGTTGCCAGTAGTTCTGTTGTGCCCATCGACAGTACTTCTTCGCTCCCGACGGATCTTGCGTTTCATGCGCTTAACATGTTACCGACGAGCAACATATCCTTGCCACCATATCTTAAAGGCGTCGCACTCCTCCGTGGGGTGTGAGATTTTCCGATGATATGCGCAATAATCAGGGTGCCTCTCCACCCCATCGTGCGTGTTTCCTTCCGAAGGTGGTAGCTTCATTCCCATTGACATGGCTTTGGCAAACCTTTTCCTCGTCTTGAATATCTTCTTGTCTACTTCGGATGCCTTTCGCTCTGGCAGGGGTAGTTCAACTCTTTCGTTCAGTCGCCCGCCTTTGGTTCCTTCTGACGTTGCCATCTCACGCTCCTGATCCGCTTTACTCTTTAGACGAATCTCGTCTAGAAAGGCATTGATCATTTCATTTGTTGGCCACACACGCTCTGGTTCAAGCTCTGCCTCCAGCTTCTTAGTGCCAGGAGTTTTCCCATCATCGGCAAACGAGTGGGAGATTACGTTACAACTCGCCACATATCCTTCGGATTCATCCGACGAGCTCTCTCCATCATCTTTCTCTTGAAAGATGTGGTTGAGGAACTCTTGCAGTGTGACAGGAGTTCGCGCCTTTTGATTTTATTCTTCCAGCGCGTCGATTTGCTTCTGCAAGTTCGTGTGCTCGTTTCCAAGCTTCACGGGCTTCTTGGATTTCTTCTTTTTCTTCGAAGATTTTGACGGTTGGGCGTGAGTATTTGGGCCCTTATCGCTAGTCTTCGTAGTTGGGCGGGGCTTCGACATTTCTCCGATAATCTGAGGTTCAAGAGGGTCCTTCCATTCGATCGCAGGGCACGCATGAAGGTCTCTCAGCATTCTTTTGGTTTTAGTTGATAGCACGACCTCCCATGGAGCTTCTTCAATAAAGGAGCAGGTTGCCCCGGTGTATCTGCTTTCTTAGGAGTATGCGGCTGTGGTGGGTTTACCTTCCACTTTTCGGACAGTGCAAACTTCCCCTGGAGGTATTGATCTTCAATCCATCCTTTGAAGACGAAGCAATCCTCAATCGGATGACTTACCGTTTGATGGTAAGGGCAATAGTTAGGGTTATTCACCTCAGTGGGTTGTGGCGGTCGCCTTGGATTTGGTAGGTTTATAAGTCTGTTACGTATTGCCAGCTCGAATAACCGTTTCGTCTTGTCTCGTGGGAACGAGTAGGGACGCTTCATCTTCTCATTATAATACCGGCGTCTTTCTTCCAGTTGATCTGCCAGTTTCGGGGCGTTAGGTTGCTGTTGGGCATTCGCGACGAAGGTTACTCTTCCTTTACCCTTGTCATTCCGAGGTTCCGACTTCGGGGGAGGTGGTCTATGACCCATCTGGTCCATCTGAGCCAACTTGTCGATTAAAGCCTGGAATATGGTTGGCTTAAAGAACATCATAAACTGGGAGATAGTTGCATGGGGGTCTAGGGTTCCCACGAACATGCCCACTGCGGGTGCCTCCTCAATGCGTTGTTCGCATTTCGACCACAAATTTCGCCAGCGTATAGCATACTGGACCCAGGTTTCGCCTGGTTTTACCCTGGCGTTAATCAATGCTGTTATTGGAGTGCGTTTGCTGGAACTTACGAATCGTTGAGTGAATAGCAGCTCCATTTCAGCGAACGTTTTGATAGAATCGTTCGGGAGTTCCGAATACCATTTGAACGCTGTTTCTGATAAGCTGCCCACGAACTGGCGAAGCAACAGTTTATCATCACCGCCGGTGTTACCGCAAAGGGCCCTGAACTGGGCAACATGTTGATGGGGATTGCCAGTTCCCTTATACACGTGGAATTTGGGTATTGTATAGCCCGGCGGGTATTTGATTTGGTCGTACCAGCTTGGATACGGCCGCCCCGTTTTTATGACTTGACCAGCTGCCTCAGTCGCATGATGAACCCGGATTTGCTGGGCTATATAGTCGACCAAATCAGCCTTAGAGATTGCCTCCTCCTTGGCCGTTGAGAGGGCTGGTGGTGGATTTGACGTTTCTCCTCGGTCGTCTTCAAGAACGATTGGGGGATCCTCGGCGGGTAGGTCCTGCTGGATCATCATTTCTATCATATCTTGGAAGAGAAGGCCCATACGTTGTATGTTGGCCGCTTGTTCAGCAGCCTCTTTGTCTTTCTTCTCCAGTATCCGGCGAAAGAATTCAGCGTCGGTTTCTTCCTCCTGGCGTGCGTCTGGGGACGTTTCTGGATTTTCTTTTGGCCCGGTAAGTGCGGCCATAGCATTCATCATTTCCTGAAGCTTTTGTTGTTGCTCCTGGGCTTTCGTCACGGATCGGGTTAGCGGTCGGTGGCCCGTAGAAGTGCGGCTTTCCTCCTTTCCAGAAGCCATATAAACAGTGTGCACCACCATGCCCCCAGACTTCGGGCGTCTGGGCTCAGTGCTTTTAGCCGTCGTTGCAGGCTGGGGGATCTTCTCTGGCCTCCTCCTTTTATGAGCCATGGAGGTTGAGGGGGTTGTTAAGGTGGGCGTCCAGACAGCCTTTTGGGGTTTAGCCTGGTGACCAGCTTCCGGTTGGATTTCAGCGTCTTGTGCTGGCGGGAGAGGTTTGGATCGGTGATCGAGTCTCGGGCCTGCCGCCAAACCTTATAGATTTTGGAAGACAGCCGTTGAGGGGATCGGGGCTGTTCTGATTTTATTTCCACAACCTTTTTTAATGGGGGAGGAGACCTCTTTAGCACTGCAGTAGGGGAATTCCTTCGCACCTTATTTAGCATTTCGAAGCTGTTCCCAGTTGGAACAGCAGCATTAACTCCTGCCATCGGGGCTGATGGAGTCAACCCGGAGGGGGAGTTTCCCCTAGCCTTCCTTACTCGGCGCCAATGACGACGTCGAGCGTGTCGAGCTGACGGCGTTAGGTCGGCGGTAAGAATGGTTTTGTCTTGCCCCCTGTGTGGGTGGGGGGTCGCTGTTGGTGTTAGCCTGTCAAAGACCGATGTCCTTTGGGCAGCAGGAGCGGGAGATGAAGCTGTCAATCTTGTAAAGACCGACTTTTTGGCCGGAGAAGCCGCCTTGGCGATTTCGGGAGCAGGAGCGGTCACTTTCTTAGAAGCAGCCTTCTCTGAGATTGTAGGCCCCATGATGAGTTCGCAGGATTTCTGGCCCAATCTAGAGAAGACCGAGGCGCTGATGTTGGGAGACCCGTTGAGATGAGCCGCGGCAGGGATAAGACGATCAAAGACCGACTTCTTGGGAGCTTCCTTTGTCAGCACCGGCGCCGTGAAGCTCATTGGCGGGAGCATAGTCCCAAAGAACAATCCGGTGGTGGCCTGAGTCACCTGGTCCACCGGTATTGTGAATAACGAAGCAGCTTAGGGTCTATAGGTTATACCTCCTGGCGAGGTAAAGCGTTGGTCACAATTGCAGTCCTAGCAGTTGGAGCATTTCGCAGAAGTAGAAGCCATCGATCCTTTGCTTTCTGCAATAAGCAAGACGCCAATTCTTAGCATCTTGAAACCCAAAGGCAACCATTAGCGAACCGCGATTGGTTCGCGAATCATGACACACGAAGTGTGGAGTGGAAAGAGGAAAAGGTCCCACCGGGCATGCCAGAATCTGTTCCCCTCCGAAGGACGGCGCGACATGGCGTCTCGCCTGAAATTCGGGGCAGATGCTAATTGGTGCTATCCGTCCACCTCTCCGAAGATGCCAAGTTGATTTATGGCACCATGTATCGAAGGTTTAAACGGATGCGGCCGATGTAGCAGACTTCGTCAGATTCCCCCTCGTTTGAGGGGTTTTTGATTGTGGGGACGCTTTTCCCTGCAGGCGCAAGCCCCTGCAGTTAATTACGCTACCGCATCGCGGTAGCAACTTTCTCCTTCTCCAGATGGTTACTTCGTGTCGTGTGTGTTTATTTTATGTTTTGTTGCCCGTGGATTGTTTATGGAGACCGAGTTATGTCGTCGCCCGTAGGGCGTGGACTAGTCCAAATCCGTATTATCTTAGATTTGGGTTTGGGGGTTTGGTTTGAGGATGCGTTAGCCATACTTGAGGCTAAGATCAACTCAAACGTTTGTCAAGGATACGTTAGTCTAACTTGAGACTAAGATCAACTTAACGGGATCGTTTAGATCCGACAAAAGAACATTTGGGCTCCGTTGTTCCAGTTTAGGGACATAGTGGTCCATAGTATGTGTGGCCGTCGGGACCCGTCACCTCTCTGACGACGTTGAAGGATTACAACGACAGATGTCAGAGGAGTTCAGAGATGTACCCTCGAACCAGAGTTAATTGGGGGAGATTCATAGCCCAGTCTGTTTGAAGGTTTAAGGATACGTTAGCCATATTTAAGGCTAAGATCAACTTAAACGGGATCGTTTAGATCCGACAAGAGAGCATGCGTGGCTCTATTGTTCCAGTTTAGGGACATTGCGGTCCATGAGTAGTTTAAGGACATTGCGGTCCATGGGTAGTTTAAGGACATTGCGGTCCAATGTTAGTTTTAAGACATCTCGGTCGAGGTTAAGGACGTCGTAGTCCATGGGTTTAAGGACCCTACAGTCCATTGTTAGTTTTAAGACATCTCGGTCGAGGTTAAGGACGTCGTAGTCCATGGGTTTAAGGACCCCACAGTCCATTGTTAGTTTTAAGACATCTCGGTCAAGGTTAAGGACGTCGTAGTCCATGGGTTTACGGACCCCACAGTCCATTGTTAGTTTTAAGACATCTCGGTCAAGGTTAAGGACGTCGTAGTCCATGGGTTTAAGGACCCCACAGTCCATATCAATATGTGGTCATCGGGACCCGTCACCTCTTTGAAAACATTGAGGGATTACAATGCCAAGTATCAAAGGAGTGAAGAGATGTACCCTGGAACCGGAGTGGATTAAATAGTCCTTGGCCCAATTTGGGATCAAGACCAATTAATTATGTCATGAGCCCATTAGCTCAGTTAATTACGAATTGAGGACTTATGGCCAGCTTGGGCTAAGTCCAATCATGTCTGGAATATTGGCTTTCTGTTGGTCCCTTGAAGGAGAGGCTTTGCCTCTATCCATTTAGCCAATTGGGCCAATGCCTAGTGTTAAACACTAAAGACCAATCAGTGTTGAACACTGGAAATGAGATTGATAAGTCAGTGTTTAACACTAAAAGATAATTGGTGTTAAACACCAGCAACAAGGCTTTCGAATTAGTGTTAAACACTAAAACAGATCAGTGTTAAACACTGTCAACAGAAGTCCCAAACTAGTGTTTGAACACTAAGGTAATCAGTGTTGAACACTGCAAGTAAAGTTCTTTGCTTGGTATTGAACACTAAGACCAAACAATGTTCTAATACTGAATTCAGGGATTTAGTATTAAACACTAAGGCAGGAGGGGTCACGTGGCAACACGTGAGAGCGCCCTCCCTTCATTTGTTCTTCTGAGGAGATCGTATTTTTGGAGCATCACGTGTCATCACGTGACGGGTGTCTAAACGAGGTATGTTAAAGCTTCTGCCAAGGGTCACGTGGGTCACGTGAGGCACTGCCTCAAAGGGCTTTCTGTAGATCTTTTGGGGGGGGTCACGTGGTGACACGTGATCCTTCTTTTCTGTGGTTGTTAGAAGATCTGTTAATCCCTTTCAGGAATTAAATTCCTCGTAGGGTTGAACCCTGACAATAATTTCAAAGGAATTAAATTCCTAGTTTCTTTTGAAGAGTTGAACTCTGAATTTTCTGTAGGAATTAAATTCCTTATATATATGAAGAATCGAATAGGGTTAAACCCTAATAAAAGTTTTAAGGAATTAAACTCCCACTCTCTGTTAGAGAATTATTCTGGGGAGTAGGATTAAGGGAATTAAATTCCTGTTGTTTTAACAGAACTAAGTTCTTAACTAGGGTTAAACCCTGATTCTTTTTGTTCTGAAGGAATTAAATTCCCATGACACAGGGTCAAACCCTAATTTTATTTTAAAGGAATTAAATTCGTATAGTTCTGTGAGAATTAAATTCTCGTGCTTGCATTCCCTCTCTATGCTTTGGATCTGCATGGCAGGATCTCAACCCATTGAGAATTAAATTCTCAACTTCAAGGGGAGATGTGCACTTTACAGATCCTCTATCAAAGAGAGAAGAAATATGTTCTTCTGTTTTACATCAGAGTTGAACTCTGTTGAGAATTAAATTCTCTTTCTTTCAAAAAGCCTTCCCTTTCTTACCTAGGGTTTTCTTTTGCAGAAGATCCAAATTCCTCAAAGTATCACAGCTCTCTCCCTTTTCTTCCCTCTGCGTGTATATCCTTTTTTGTATGTCTCTTGGCTCCTATTTATAGGAGAAGCAGCCGAGTCAATTAGTTTTTGACGAATCTTCATTGAGAGATTTGATTTGCATCCATCATTCGTTTTGGACCTTTGGATTATTAGGTGAATTTTATTCACCATTGGATTTCAAATCCAGGGATTCTCCTTTGTTATTTCTGTTAGATTTGAAGGGGAAATCTTTCCAAATTCGAGATTTTCCCATAGATAGATGATATTTAATCACTTCTGAATCTTTAATTTAATCGGTTGCTTTTGGAAAGATTTGAGAGTCCTTTTCTCAGAATTTAATTCTGTTAACAAATGGGCTTTGAAAGCTGGTCACGTGCGGCCACGTGACCCTTGGTCACGTGTGGGCACGTGACCCCCTTGTAACGAGCCCTTTTCTTCTTTTGCACTCTGCCTTCTTCTGCTGCTTAGCCGTCACGTGCCACCACGTGACCCCTGGTCACGTGTGAGCACGTGACCCTCGTCTGGAGTCTTTTTCTTGATTTAACCGGAGAACGAGTCTGATGTTTTGAGCATCGCGTGCCAACACGTGACCCTGGTCACGTGGGAGAACGTGACCTCTTCTTAAGCCTTTTCCTTGATTTGATCAGGGAACCAATGTGCCTTTGCCGCTTGCTTTTAAATGTCACGTGCCGACACGTGACCCTGGTCACGTGGGAGCACGTGTCTCTTTCTGAAGCCCTTTTCCTCGATGTAGTTGGGAAACTGAACTTGCCTTGCCGATACTTTTAGGTGTCACGTGCCAACACGTGATTGCTGGTCACGTGTAAGCACGTGACCCTCTTCAGAAGCTTTTTCCATAAGCTTTTCTGATTTTAAATCAGGAAACAATTCCTAACTCGAACTAACCTAATCCTAACCCTAGCAATTCTTTTATCATCTTTTATCTCGTTAGTAGATCTTAAAACAAAACTCGACTTAATCGAATTTAACTCGTTAAAACATAAAGAAAAAGATTCCGTCTCCCTGTGGATCGACCCATACTCAACCGGCTAGCTACCGAGCGACACCGTCTTGATTGCGGTAATTAAAAATTAAGAATACGCAAAACGCGAACAATCAAATGGCGTCGTTGCCGGGGAGACGGTAGTTTATTTCTTTGTGTAATTTCGGGTTAAAACAAATAAAAAATTGAAAATTGAAAAAAATTAAAAATATTTTACAAAACAAACAAAAAAATTCATCTTGTTATTTTTGATTAGTCTTTGTGCAAGTGTGCAGGCTTGGATCAAATTCTAGTTCAGTTCTGGAGCAAACTCAGTGAACAAATCAAGATTCAAGGCATCTAAACAGGAAGAGGAGAACCACATCAACACAGAGAATTTTTTTTTGGAAGCAGTCAAACGTCTAAACAGCCGCGGAACCGCGGCATAAGCGCAAGTTTGACCGCGGAACCGCGGTCAACTGGTGACGTCAGCAACCCATTTTCTCTGTGAGTATTCCAATTATTTCCTCCTCTCCTCTGAACTCTACTGACAAATTTTTCTGCAGCATTCTTTGCACAAATTCTCTTCCCCTCCAATAAACTGATTTTTGTGCAGGATTCTTTGCGCCGCAGCCAAAATAAAATTTTTTGAAAGTGTTTTTGATTTTTCGTTGTTACTGCTTTGCATAAATAATACGGACTTTTAAAGGGCTAAAACACCAATTAAGATTGGGTGGGGATTCCATCACCTTTCCTAAGACCCCAAAAATCACTAAAAGCATACGCATCACTCTTGTGCTTACTTAAAAAATATCTAGACTCAGCAAACTAAGGACTGTCGTGCTCAATAGGATAGAGAAAAGTTGTGGGCATTCAATCGTTTATCTAAACTTGACTTTGTGGTGCCTAGGTTAGACAAGTGAGAAAGGTAATTTTAAAAGGCCCGTCTCACGGTGATTCGTAAGCGGAACCCTCCTTTCTTCATTTGTGCTAACCTGGCCACAATTGGCAGTGAAGAGGCGATTTGAGGGATATCTCACAACTTGTCACTTTGGAACAGTTAGGAGCAGTCTAGTGGACTTTGAAGACCATAGCTCTAGGTTTGATTGTGCATGTTTTAACTATGATTGTTTGAAATTGTGCCGTAGGTCCGTACATATTTCTTAAAAAAAACACTTTCAAAAATTTCTAAACTCCTCAAACAAACAATTTTTTTATATAAATAAAAAAATAATATAATTACAAAAAAAAATCACATCCTTTTTCTTCTCCTTTCTCTCATTACATCATGGGTACCCCACCTCGCAAAACTCTTGCCGAACTTTGGTACCCACAACTAGACATTACTTCCTACGGTTCTTGTTTTGGTCGAATTTCGAACGACCCCTCCATGCCCAAAATTTCTTTGAAAGATCGGATAGACGCGTTTAGGACAACCAATTGGACTCCGCAATCCACCTTGTATCAACCATTTCAACCTTCACCACCTTCTTACGTTGGTACTCCTTTTTCGAGTCCTGTTGTAACTCCGAAACCCATGTCTATTGCTGAACATATTGAACAATCTCGTAACCGATCTTTCACTCCTTTCACCGCTGCGAATTCTTGGGATCAAAAATTCCATTCACCTTCTTATCCGTATATTGATCATACCCCTGTCCAACCATTCTATTCCTATCCATCCTACCCAACTTTTGCACATTCCCTGGACATTGCTTCTACACAGCCATTTGGGAGTTTTCAGTATCCAAACAACTTTGAATCTTTTATTGAAACTCCTTCACAACCCTTGTCTAGTCTGGAACAGTCGTTGGAAGACTTTAGGGTAGCGTCATGCCAACAGATGATGGATTTGAATGCGTCCATGGCCGCCCTCATAAACCTAACAAACCGGCAGCTAGTTTTCAACTAGCTCCACATTTTCCAATGTATGATGAGGCAGTAGGACAGTTGAGAATTTGAGTGGAGAAATTGAGCTGTACACCCTTCCAAATCAAACCTACCAGTCCCCAATTGAATCCCACAACTCCGGTTTTGAATGCCTATCGAGTGTCCCACGTGATTCATCAATCGAAGATAGAATGATTAATGAGTTGTGCGACTTTGTAGTGTTTAATTTGCCAGATTATGAAGGGTCCCTTTCGAGTGAACCCACACTCAATCCTTTTGACCTCTACACCTCCACTTTAGAACATGAATTGATTGATACCCATGCTTTTGATAAGGTGTCTGGAAAAATTGATTTTCACTTGATCGAAGATATTGACACTGGGAATATTTTGGATGATGAACCAGTAGTTTTGGATGAGTTTTTCTTTCCAATACATCATCCCGAGACATTAAATGTTTCTCCCGAACTTCATATGTGTCTTGATTTTGATGAGAATTGCATGGATAAGCTAAATTTTGAGAAGAGTATTGAGGAAATTATTGAGAAAACAGTTTTACTTGAGGAGTCGGATTTTCCAATTCATTTTATCCCTTTCATTGACTGCGCACACCCTCCTGAATCTTTAACCGACATCCTTCCTCAATCACTTCCCTCCATCCTCGTTCCGACCTTGCAAGAAACCGTTACACTTTCATTTTCAATGTCTGGTTTACCAAGTTCGACGTACCCATGTTTTCTCACGAATCTTGAGGGATTTGACCTCATTTCTCAGTGGGTTGATAGATTAGCACAATCGCTTTTTACACAACGGTCATTACAAATTGTGCTAATTTATACACTCCATTTCCACCCTCAAGTTCGTATTCCACTTCTTTCTCCCACTTTCTCTGGTTCTTCTTCTAATCTTCCTTTAATGATAGTGAGTGTTAATGAATCACAATCCGATATTTTGAGTTCGATAATTCTAGAAAAACAACTTGATTTAGATTCTTTTGAGAATAAGGTAGATGAGCCTTACGAGTCTCCTACCTTGAAAAATCAAGTGTGTTGAATTCTGGCGCGACACTTATTGACATTGAAACGTTCAATCGGACCATCGATGAAAGTTTCGAAGATATTTTCGCCGACGAACTCGAATTCCTAAACGACACGGATTTTGTGATTAATCATCCTCCACCTGAAGAAGTCGAACAACCACCATTTTTTCTTATCCCATACGAGAATGTGACCATTCTTCCCATTCCTAATCATCCACATTCTCGTTTCCGTTCACCATTATTGCTTCGTCTGTACAAATCGAGACGTAAACCTTTTCCATTACACCACTTATCTTTACCCCATTTCTTCATGACTCTATACAACATGTTCTTCAACCAACCGGTGTGCTTCAGTGATAAATTCTTCGAATGGTTGGTGTTGACTTTTGGTCTTTGCAAAGCTTGGTATTGACCAATAACTTTGACCCCCCTCTTTAAAAGCTTAACATTGTTTAACTCAAGTTTGGGGGGGGGGGACAATTTGGCTCTTGAAAATAATTTTTTTTTTACTCAAAGTGGTGAGCCAAAAATAAGTTTGGGGGGGGATTTTCACAATCATATTTTATGTCCCCGTTAATAAATTTTTTCTCCTAAGTTTACAGGTTTTTGAGCTTTAACAGATAACAACAGTGAGGACACTGTTGTAAACAAGTTTGGGGGAGGTTTGTGCTTATTTATGCATCATTTTGCATCATACTTTGCATAAGCACAAAACATATATATATAAAAAATAAAATAAAATAAAAATAATAAATAATAAATAAATAAATAATATTTTTTTAAGATAATAAAAGATTAGAAAGTGAAAAATTACATCCAAAAGATTAGAATAATTTAAGAAAATCAAGAAAGTTAGAAGTTTTCTTAAACGAAATTAGTAATAAGTAGTTATGAGCTGTTGTCCCAAGGGTTAGTAAGATGAAAGAAGTCACTAATCTGAGGATAAAAATAAGTTTGAAAAATAGTTCCTATTCTGGACTCCTAACATTTGAATGTTGATACCCTACTATATGCACTTACACACATCTTGAAACTTAGGATAGTAGAGGATACCTTGAAATGCTCTTGTCTAAAAGCCAAAGTATGAAGGAAAATAATAAATGGAAAATAAAAGATAAAATGGTGAAAAGAAAAATGAACACTGGTTTTGCTATCACCAAGGCAGCAATAAGAAAATATAGCAAGGGTGCTTCATCACCTAGTGCCTTAGACCAACTGGTTTGGGAGTCACTGCTAAGCCTTAGATGTTGTAAGATGAGGAATTACGCCTAAATGCGCAAGCACATTTTGTAATCGGTCGTTTAGTACCTCAAGAAGTATTAATGATCGCAGGAAGGATGTGTGAGCAATTTCATTTAGAATTCACCAATTAAAAAGTACTAAGGTGGATGGACAAGAGTATGATAGCTTGAATTGAATTCTCCGAGTGTAGGGATGTTCTTTACACACACGTAGGGGTATATGATCAGTGTTTGGAAGAAAGGTAGGAATAAAGAATAAAGACGATGTTTTATTGAGGGATGATGTGATTTCTAACATTTTTTCATGACTGTTAAGATAGGGCTCATGACAACCGAAAAGCTAGTGTAGTTAGAAACTCTAATTTTCAAAGTCTTTCTTTTATAATTCTTATCTTTATATGTAATTTTCACAGTCTTTCTTTTATTAGAGGATTTTGTGGGTGTAATCTGCTGAAAACCCTCAGGAGACAACACTCCTCCTACTAGGGACACCTAGAGGTTTAACGGCTTGTTGCACGAGCTCAGTGCAATCGCGTTCCCTGTGAAAGTGAGATTAGGATTTTTCGAGAAAAAAATTGGTTTTGCTCGGGACGAGCAAAAGATAAGTTTGGGGGTATTTGTTCATATCAGATTTTTGCATTTGTATATCGTCCATTCTTAATCACATTGCATACAACTAGGCACTTTTGATCCATGTCTGCTAAATAGTTGCAGGTTACAGGTTCTCAACTCTTTACAGTGAAATTCATGAAAAGTCGCAACAAATGCGCGACTACGACCAACAACAGATGAATACTGATCTCCGCTAACCATCAGTATGATGTCGCCCACCAGTTCAAGGGACAAATGGAAAATCATTAGGCACTTCAATGCACAAAGCACATGGGCAGCACAAGATCCAACACTTCAACGCGGAGCTAAAGGCAAAAGTCCACATCATTCTGCACTGTTGGAAATCTGGAAGAGAACTGAAGAGTTTTTGAGAAACCAAGTGTTCTAAACAGAAGATAAAAGCAACAAAAAGAATCCTTAAAAAATTGATCACACAAGACCACCAAATGGCCGCGGAACCGCGGACAAACAGGCACATCTTCCGCGGTTTCGCGGCCGCACTCTGCACATGTCGGTGGAAGTGCGGTGCCTTGACTCGGCTCTCTGAGGGTAGTTTTTTAATTTCGTGTATGGATCAGAATGTAAACCTAAGGTTTTTCTATCTATAAATAGGAAAGCTCAAAGCCAAATTGGTATGCCTCCTTTTATTTTTAGATTTAGAATTTAAAATTCTCTATGAAAAATTGTAGTAAGTTTTTGGGAGGTTATCAATAAAAGTAAGTTCTTTTTATTTTCTCGCATTTTTCTTATCGCATTTTATAATCTGCAATTTTTATTTGTTAATCTAGTAGTAGAATTTATTTATTGTTTTTCTTTTGTTTTCTCTTTCTTCTATTTTCTTAATCATTAACAACGATGGTGCTTGAGTAAGATCCTTGCCTAGATGAGCTATCAAATAGCTAGTTGTAATTCCTCTTAACTTAAAAATTCTTTCTACCTTCCCTTTTGTTTTATTTTTATATTTTTAATGGGTGAGTAATTTCTCACTTGTTAGAGCAGGAGAAGGAAGGTTTGAGAGAAGGAAATCTCTCTCACTCCTTTCTTTACCCAACACTTTAAATTCGGACTCCCTTTAATTGACCTACAATCCGCTCACTACGGCACCTTATTCTACATGATAGCGGTGATTCTCTAGTTAGACCGGTTGTCCTTGAAATAACCGGAGGTTAGGACCAAGAGCCAAGAACGGACGGACAATGACCAAAAGGAAGAAACTAAGCATGGAAAGCCTAGCTTATACTTGCAAGTTCCTTCCTAGTCGTGCTAATCCCCGTTGTTGCTGATTACCTTAACACCGATATTAAAAAGGGCATTGAAAGAAGTGAGATATTCTTAACTCGAACTAACTTAATCCTAACCCTAGCAAGTCTTTTATCATCTTTTATCTCATTAGTAGATCTTAAAACAAAACTCGACTTAATCGGAATTAACTCGTTAAAACATAAAGAAAAAGATTCCATCTCCCTGTGGATCGACCCGTACTCAACCGGCTAGCTACCAAGCGACACCGTCTTGATTGCGGTAATTAAAAATTAAGAATACGCAAAACGCGAACAATCACCTCGCCATCCTTTCGGAAGCACGCCGGGCATAGGGACCCGGTGGCATGAAGATCCGAGATTCTAACGGAATTAGGATCGGCAGAGCTGTCAAGATTCATGAACAGTCAATGAGAATCACAAACATGGAATAGGTAAATCAACGCCAAAAACAAAACCTTACTTACCCGCAGTCATGCAAGGAGGGTTTGAGAGATCCCTAGGTCCATCAAGGATCTCGAGCTCGGCATCGGCTTCCAGAACCGTGGAGCGCATATTAGCGTCATTATAAAGAATAATAATAAAACGAAAGGGGTCAAAGAACACCAACCTTGCCCGGAAGAAAGAATTATGCTTTGCGGGGGTATCGCTTGTGGGGTAGCCATATCAAGCAAACGCTGGATGGTTTTCCTGGGAGATAGATCTATGATGGAGGCTGCCAATTCCCGCAATTCTGAAGGAAAGAAGGGTTCAGATAACAGAAGGTTCGTTAAAGCGAAATATAGGGTATTACCTTCGATACTTCGCCCTCCTTGAACTGGAGGAATGGAAGCTTCGGCAGGCTCCTCCGCACCCTCGGGTACATCGTTGGGGATATGGGCCAGTGAGGCAGCTTCCAATTGAGGAACAACGGTTGCCACCGGGAGCTCCAAGACAGGACTAACGGCCCCGACAACCTCTTCTACACCCTTCAATGTGTCACTAGAGGTGTCCTTGGGAGCCGAGGTCGATGAAGTCACTCCTGCTGGAAGAATGGACACTGGAGGAACGGAGGCTACCGGTGGAAGATCCACAGCAGGAATAGCAGCTGTAACGACCTCCTCCGCACCTACTAATGCCTCATCGGAGATATTTACAGAGTCCACAGTCAGGACGCAACTTGAGCTCAAATTCTCTATCATTGCTGAAGTCCCTGCAAAGTTTTCGCAAGGATAAGGAGATATAAAAAGCGATATAAATTATTTGCCAAAAAAAATAATACGGAAAGCACACATACCGATGCGCCAGGATGCTTCTAGTATGGCTTTTTCAAGCTGTCGTTCCTTCCTGTGGAAGTGTGCTCGCCGGGGTTCAAATGAAGATTCATGGCCACCGGTCTTCAATGCCAGCTCATCTTCGGAAGCGGCTGAGATAGGCCGCTTGAGGGCTATCTCGTCTTCCTGTCGCAGGGGACCCATATATACCCTCTTTAGTGACGGGGGATCTTCGTAGAATATGACGTGAGGATAAGGTTCCTTCGGGACACCCACGTTCTCAGTTTCGTCCTGTGACCACCTTATAGCATCAGCCAATTGTGCGGCTTCCTCGGCAGACGAACCCGGAAAGAGAAGACCATCATCCGGCTCTTGCATGGATATGGGTTCGTCCTGAGAAACAACTTCAGATTCGAGCAAGAGGTCGATCAGACCAGTAACCGTATTCTTCCTCCTTTTCGAGCTGGAGCTGACACTAGAAGATGAAGATCGCTTCCTGCCCCTCGGCGCTTTGGCACGACGTTGACCGATTTCGCCTCCAGTATCCTCTTTTGGCGGTACTACCGATGATGATACTGCCATTGAGGATGCCGCAACTGATAAAACCACTGCTGGCGCCTTATCGGAAGCCTTTACCTGGGCTCTAGTGCGCATTGGCATACCAACGGTGGGAGGAATCGATTCCGTATCCGCCGCCTCAGGGATAAGTAAGGCGCAGTTACCCCTCAATGGAGGGCGAACCACCGTTCGCGGTCGCGGCGGAACGCCCGTGGCCTGGATCGGGGCGGGAGCTCTGTATCCAAATAGTATCCGCTTCTCCTCAGCAATGATGGGACCAACTCGATGGCGGTACCAACCCGTGAAAGACCCCACACACCTTGGGATATAGTCGGCCTCGGGAATCACGAAACGAGAGCCGGTGTTCAGCCGCATGAAGTGATGGGTGATGTCACGAACAACTCCCAAAGACAAGCTGGGCTCCACCAAAAATGCCTTGAAGGGAACACCCTGGTTATAACCCAATTGCCGAGCAAAGCGGTGCGGATTATACCGCATGAAAAGAACCGTATCATTTCGACGAAACACCAAATAACCCGGCCTAATCGAATACAAGTGCATAATTTCCTTAGGCTTTAAGGACGGTGCTCCCCCTTTCGATAAATCGAACAGCTGTTGAATAGGTCCCGAAAGAGTAGAGAGGACTCGGTCGTTGAATACCATCCCACCTTCGTTAGCATACGGGTTAAGCAACACACGAAGAGCCCCTAGCTGAGTCGGATGGTGCTCACGTGGGAGCACGTGATCGGCTGTTATCATGTTGGGTGCCAATCCTTTTACATGCATGGAGATCCTGAGTTTCGAGACTTTCAAGCCCATTGTTTTGTAAGAATTAAATTCGTAGGACTTAGTTTTTCTCTTAGGTTTGGGATCTGTATGGCAGAATCTCCCCGATGAGAATTGAATTCTCAACTTGTAGGGAGATCTGCTTCTAAGTTCTTATATGAAGGGTTAAACCCTTGTCTTATTAGAGGAATTAAATTCCTATATACTTTTTGGGAGAATTAAATTCTCTGAACTTAGATCTCCCCCTAGGTTTTGGATCTGCATGGCAAAATCTCCCCGATGAGAATTAAATTCTCAACTTGTGGGGAGATCTGCTTCTGCAGATCTCAACCAGTGGAAGAACTAAGTTCTTTTTAGAAGAGTTAAACTCTTATGGATGAGAAAAAGAGATGAGATATTCTCTGTGTTTTGTTCCTTCTCTTACCTCGGATTTTTCTTTCTGTTTTCTCTCTTTTAACCTGTATACAGAGTAAGCGGCTCCACTTACTAAGCGTCAATTAGAAGAGTTAAACTCTTATGGAGGTGAAAAAGAGATGAGATATTCACTGTGTAAGTCTACGCTAGCGCCCCGGCAGTCTACAGACGCCAAATGCGGAACAAAAACTTTTAACTGGCGCTATCGTATACTTTAACCCGGATCTGCCATTATTGCTAAACTAACAAACTGTAAAGAGTGTAGAATGGTTATACCGAACGATCCGAGTCCTTCGTTCTTCAACCATCATCCCACGCTCCGTTGCGGCTGCTCCGATCTCCTCGATCTCCGATCTCCTCGTCGAGGTGGCACCACAAGATCGGTTCTTTAAACGGGCTCCCGCCTCTGACTCGAGGTAACTCGATCGTCAAGTTTGCTAAAAGAGACGACCAAGAATGATGTAGAGAATGAGTAGATGACTTTGTCTCACTTCGTCCAAGTCCGTGGACGATCGGTTAATGAAGTTGCCGTGGAAATCGGGTGATGGAATGAAATGAACTGTAAATTCCATACACCCCAAAACTATCATATCTTTTCAAGAATGAATCAAGTGAGAGTGTATATTTCTTTTAGAGAGAGAGGAGGCTTATCATATATAAAGGAGGAGAGTGAGTGTAGGAGCAAAGGGTGAGTATAAGAAAGCTTCTCACTCAAAAGATCAAGAAGAAATATCCTTAGCTAAACAAAACTCATTAATGAAAACCATGAGTCACTTAAACACCTCATCATGCCTTTAATGAAACCATTAATGCACTAATGAGTCATATGCCTCATCATCACTTCTAGAAGCTTCTAGAATGATGACTCACTCATATCTGAAGAAAAGATAAATCCGTCTTTAACCGAATGTTAAAAGACGGCTGATAGAAAACTGGAAACTGGCAACTTCCAAAAGTGATCCTGAAACGACTTTCAGGAAAACCCCGAAACAGTATAAATATACCCGCATTTGTATTACGACCGAATACAAATGCAACTGAGACAAAGATATTATACCTAGTCAATATAATACTCGGATCCGGCTTAAACCAAAGCCGACCAGTATCAACTGTCCGAAAATCGACACGTGCGTAAACGCACGTGCATTTTCCGAACCCTGCCATAAAACCATACGGCCTCTACAACGTTTCGCCCGAACTTGGGAAACTGTCTGTGGGGGACTCTAATGACTCGTCAGCACCCTGGCAGTGGGTTTAACCACAAACCGTCAGCGGCACTAGCTATGCGTAACGGCTGCCCATGGACTGACCTCAAGGGTGGCCGAGGAGCGAACTCAAGGGAGACCGATGAGCGAACTCCTCCGAAAACCCTACTGAGCCTAACAGTGACAATGTATATACAGTCCGGTCCGTTCGTCAATGAGTATCGCATATCTGCCTAGGGGGCTAGCAAGGTCAGACCCCCAATAGCAGTATAAGTCGCGTCGGAGTGAAGCCCAATAACACCCTGAGATACTACTGGAGTACCTACCAGTAAATCTCCTGCCACGGCCGTGGGCTTTGTGTAATGGCTCTCCTAGACACAGCACGATCTCGCCCCCAATACCGGGAGAGACGAATCCCCTGCCGATCCGCTCACGTGCCTCCATATGGCTCGGGACTGTACCCAAAAGCTACCTGTTTGCACGACTCCTTTGAGCCGTGGTAGGGTAGAAATCAAAGCACAGTGGGAACTCACACGAGACAAATGACGACCTCAGGTCGATGAACTAACCTGTACACATGTCACCAGGGAACTGCTATCTGACGATAGATATAATACTAACTAGCAGATTCCCGGCGAGTCCTGTCCGGTGTACTCATAACCCAATGAGCACCTGTATACATCTTAGGTGATCCAACTACACCAGTGGCTTGTGAGACCGGCCACCGCCCCTCGTCGGGGTCTCGACTGTACACACTAGTCTACTCCGGAGTATCGATGCCCTGTCTCGAAACTCCCACGACTAGGGACCACAATTAAGGATATGCATATAAACTACCCAACTCTCACGTATACGATCGCCATCATACTGTTGGTAGTAAAGCAAGATCCTAAGGGCTCTATCAAAGTGTAACACGCAATCAGTCACCTGAACATGTACACGACTGATAAAGGCAAACCAGATAGCATACTATCATCTCGAGTAAGACTGTCCTACCGGGATAGGTCCTCCGCAATCATTGTAATCACGTACCTGCGATCCAATAATTGACTATGAGGGCACTATCTCCAACAATCTCCCACTTGCACTCAAGGCTAATATTGCGATGTCGACTACTCACAGCCCGTGTGAAACCGAACATCCAACTCCTCTACTAATCAGCTTCACAAAGCCCGTTTGTAAAACTATTGTGTTCGAGAAATAGCCTCGGTGAGTTGATCCGCCTAGAAGCTTCTTTCTGTATCTCTCATAATCTCAAGTTCGCGGAGAAAGCCATCTCCCGAATTGAGTAGTACCTGTCTTAGAATATGTCTGGATATCTGATGGGACCTTAGTTCATAAATGAACTCCATATCCAAACTTCTTAGACTGAATCGATCACTGAACCTAATCAGTATCGGGCACCATGCTACCCACAGTATCCCTTGGACCACCTGTCCATAATACTGTCCCTCGTCAGAGGAAAAACTAAAACTCTGACAATCACTCTGTCATCCATGTCACCTTTGAAGCCTGGAATGATAACCGTCTCCCGAAAGAGGCAGCCGTTATCAAATCCGTAGAACATGCACTATGTTCTAAAACTGCTTCCTTATGTTTCTCCAGGATTGGATTAATACAAACTTATTGCATCTAGTGCAAAAACAACATTTGGTGTGGTACTTGACATCTCATGATTGACTCAATTGCCTAAGCAAGTGATCTGCCAATCATGCACATCCCTCTCCCCTTTAGTCTATACGACACCTTTAGAGAGGGTGACTCCATCACCTGCAGGTACACCACCATGCTAGGAGTCAACTATTCCTAAAACCATTAGAATATCTGTCAAAGTACCCACATTGGGAAACTACCCAAATCCAGATCTAAAACCATAGATCTAGAAACCAGAATGTCAAATATTATATCCATATCCTGTCTGGAGAAACAACTGTGTGACGACCACAGTACAACCGATCGTAGTATAGGAATTTTACTTCCCACTCTGTGTATGTCATCCAGATACCATGACATCACACCCTACTACCTTCTTAACTGATCCATCCCCTATTCTGATTGAAGTCAAACCCATGACTGTCATATCAAAATTAGATGATCTTTCTCCGCTATAACTGCTCAAGTCTATAAATAGACATAAGCTTCTTGCCCACTATGCTTCCGTTGCTCCCACTGACTACGACAACCCTCCTACCGGGTCTCATATCCTGGAACAACAGTAGTGTCAAGTCTGGGTAGATAAGAACCTCCCTGTCACCGTCCTTGAGGCTACCGAAGTACCTCTCGGGTGTCTGAGGTTACCTACCATACATGCGGAGTGGCTATTGGAATGTCAAACCTGATTGAATGTATAGGTCCTATTAAATTTTCCGTAATCGTTCGCGGTTCTGGAATTACTTCCAGTTCTACCATACTCCCACTACTGTTTTCTGAAAAAGATCCATTTTACTAAAACTGTGGCGAGTCAAGAACAATATCACTATTGATCTTCCAAATGGTAGAATATCAACCCTCGTCATAGCCAGGGTCAACCCACAAACAGCCATTACAGAAACGAGCCCTGAATTATCCAGTGTCTGGTTTTAATCATAAGCTGGACAACTCCCCGTACCTTAATTTCTTCTAAGGTACGAACTATTCTATATCCAATATAGAAACTTTGGCACTTATTTAATTGGAACCAGATTCAATCCATGCAGCTGTCTCCAGTGCATATTAACTTAATGGAAAAAGGCTAATCAGCATTACTCAACTTAGGAAACCATCCAATTATGAGTAACCTGAAAACACGTTTCTCAAAACCATCACTATCATCTGAATACCAATCACAAGAATCTACATCTTCGATCTCTTTGAAGAATCCCGATACTTGTGATACCTGGTTCTCTACTTTATTCTTATACCCACAACTTCTCAAAACTTAGACCTTGTATTTCTTCGAAACACTCGTCTAAATACTAGAGAAGTTATAAGTAAATAGAACATAGTACGAGGACCTACCCCTTTGTCCTGAAGGACACTTGGACAACATACAATACTCTGTAGAAGTCCGCTGAGTTAAACAACTCAAAACCTGTGCGTTGTAGGTGGAAAACTGTACCCTGGCGATTTCCTCAAATATCACCAATTACAACGAATTCCGATATAATGAGGATGATCACCTAATTCCCAATATCTTACTCCCACTCATCATCTGTAAAACCATACAGATATGAGAATGAAACCTGGTAAATACATACCCTTGGAGTAAGTGTCTAATTGGGAAAACAGTTTTTCTTTTAACAATGCACTGAAACATGAAAATGTTTCGTAGGGGTATCCTGGTATTCATAGCAATGCCTCTTCCATAATCCAATTCATGACTTCAACCGTATATCTTATTGCCATCTCTCCAAATCCCTTTATTTGTCTTTAGTCGTTACCTTCTGTACACCAGTGTTAGGCTAAATGGTTTTCTTCCTTCCCTACCGTTCGGCACCAGCCTATGGTTTGGAAGAAGACTATCCAGTAAGCATAATAGGTGTACCCTCCTAAACTAAGGAGTACTCGCAACTGAGAGAAGGTGATGATAAAAGACAACTGAATAATACCTTATTCTTTTTAAAGGTGAAATAGGAGCGGCGATGAAGTACGCGGTTTTGGTCGTGAATGATATCAGTCGCAATTTACTTTGCCCTCTTTCTAATCCCTTTATTTTGTCTTTACATATTACCTTCTGCACACCCTACTTAGGCTAATTGGTTTTCTTCATTCCCTACCTTTCGGCACCAGCCTATGGTTTGGAATAAGACTATCCAATAAGCGTGATAGGTGTACTCTCCTAAACCAAGGAGCTCTCGCAACCTGAGAGAAGGTGATAATAAAAGACAACTGAATAAACCAATTCTATTTCTCCTGAACCTGGATCCATCCCCGAAGAAGTCCCTTCGAGTTCGTATATAACCATACGATGGATCTATCCAATGGAAGTGGATATCCGCAGTATACGGGTGTTCTGAGAAATTCAAAGGGTAAAAGAAGGAGTGGCAATGACTTATGCAACTCAGACAATCCAAAAGCCAGTATTTTAAGAAGGTTCGGTCAACCTGGTCACTGAGTCATAGTCTAGGGTCGGTCAAAGGTCGCTGCCAAAGAGAGAGAGAGAAAAGAAACACTCTGCGTGCACTCTAACCTAGATCAGAATGGTCATCATTTTATCTAATCCGGAAACCTCCCACTGTCCTGTCAAATTCTCCTCCAAACCTAAAGAAGAATAAATCGGGATCACCCGAAGAGTAAACCAACTCATCAGTGGGAATCGGGATCCAACTCTCATCGCATGTTAACGTGATGGAATGCATCCACGTTATTCATACTCCAGAAGGTATGCGCATACTTGGCAAGTTTCAGTTTCTTTAGAAACTCCCGATATCATTTTCTTGCCCCATGCTCTTATGACCTTGGCGAAAGTCAACAAATCATAAGTCACATGTCAAGTTATGCCCGTCATTATC
Source organism: Agapanthus africanus (assembly GCA_030015575.1). NCBI lineage: Eukaryota > Viridiplantae > Streptophyta > Magnoliopsida > Asparagales > Amaryllidaceae > Agapanthus > Agapanthus africanus. The sequence continues at coordinate 49,288,558 of JASDDO010000008.1, read as the reverse complement.
TTGTTAATTTGAATCCACCCGTACGTACCCTTGACGAAAGCCAACAAGGTAATACGACTGTCCCAAACCAACTCATCTATCTATGCAACAAATGAATACCCAGCAGCTACCAAACACTATGCCTTGACGAAAGCCAACAAACATAGCTTGAATACTACTGACCATCCATAAGAAATGACGGAGGGCTACGACTGGTTTTTGGCGAAAAACCTTTAACGTAGTGAACTTGATATCGCTGAAGGAACCTGATAGCTTTTTATAAAAATATAGTGGCGAAAACCTTTTGCTAAAGAGGTCACTCCCGGTCAAGGGATCTCGGCTCTTTCCTCGTGGAATGAGGTGCAGGATATTCCACTGAATACCGCTATGCAAAGCAACTTGTAATCGACTATGGTAAAGTTATTACCCTGACGCAAACTTCTGTCCAAGGGGTCTTTCCCGGTGAAGGGATATCAGCCCTTGCCTCGTCGAATGAGGTGCTGGATATTCCACTGAATACCGCTATGCATAACAAAAGGAAACGTCTTTGTAACAACACTTTTTAAAATTGTTCCAACAACTCAAACAGGTTTGTTTTACTCTGCATTGATCAGAATCAACGCAGTCCCATCATTCAATCACACCAGAAAAGAACGAAAATAAAATGTACGTATATGCCATCCGCATTCGTCACTGGGTCCCGTCATCACCCGTTAGGTTACTTAACTAACGACAGAGCGGGGGCTGGACTAGCGCGGGTGTAAAACATATACAACATCTAATAGTATATAAACCAATATACATAATCGCTCCAGGCGTGATAATATGCAGCATTACAGAAAAGTAATAAGCATCACAGAACAATACAGATATCTGGGATCCCCGAGTTTCACAGAGCCGCTGCTGAAACTCGACGTTCCCCTGTCGTGTGGATAGCCTGTGCAATGAAACCTAGACCCCTACGGGTGCGGCAAGTTACCCGCCAAAACCTGAAGCGAGGTAGTCCCCACTGCATAGTGAATGGAACACCCGGCACTTCACGGAATCCGGTAAATTGAGCACCCCTCCTTGGGTCAACCTGTACCCCCTACGAGTGCGGCGAATAGTCTGCCAATTCTGAAGTGGGGCCCCTCTGCCTCTCAAAGCCATGAGATGCGGACCCGTTGCTTTCCCGAACCCGGCTATCCGTGCACTCCGTCTCGGGGCAATACCTAGTACAGTAATGAAAAAATAGTACAACAGGTACATCGACCGCAACCTAGTCGTGTCCCAAAAGAATATTATACAACAGGCAGTGACGGCAGTCCACAAGTTGGACGCTCGCCCCGCAATATCAAATGTACAAATAAACTCAAACTGTACTATCATTGCACACTGCTATCCACCACGACAAATCCGCAACAATACAGCACAACACAGAACATCAACGCGAATGTCACGTTCGCAAACCCGTCTAAAAGAACTATAGCAATCAAACGCGGTTTACCGATCAAATGACATTCCCGGTCGGAGATATAATGTAAGCACTGTAAACTAACGTGTTTAAATTACGATCGACCAAAGACCAAATTTCAAAAAGTGGGCCCCACAGCTTACTGGTGAACAGTAACAAAATCTGGGCCAAAACTTTATATACCAAAAACCCCAAAATCCAAATTAGAACCCACTGGAAAAAATTAGGAGCACGTGCTCCTCACATGGCCGCGGAAGGGCGGCCAAACCATGGGTTTGGCCGCGCTTCCGCGGCAACTTGGAGGAGTCACGACTCCAAATTTTGTCGTGGGTCTTCAAATAGCCTGCACGGATTTTTAAGACATCCAGAAATCAATTTTGACACTGTTCAAAATCAACAGAAACTGCCGTGCATGGATTTTGCAATTTTCGATTTCCGGTCGGATCGATGTTTTAAACGCGTTAGCACAAGTTAGTATAGCAAAATGGTTAGGCTCTGATACCACTGTAAGTCTACGCTAGCGCCCCGGCAGTCTACAGACGCCAAATGCGGAACAAAAACTTTTAACTGGCGCTATCGTATACTTTAACCCGGATCTGCCATTATTGCTAAACTAACAAACTGTAAAGAGTGTAGAATGGTTATACCGAACGATCCGAGTCCTTCGTTCTTCAACCATCATCCCACGCTCCGTTGCGGCTGCTCCGATCTCCTCGATCTCCGATCTCCTCGTCGAGGTGGCACCACATGATCGGTTCTTTAAACGGGCTCCCGCCTCTGACTCGAGGCAACTCGATCGTCAAGTTTGCTAAAAGAGACGACCAAGAATGATGTAGAGAATGAGTAGATGACTTTGTCTCACTTCGTCCAAGTCCGTGGACGATCGGTTAATGAAGTTGCCGTGGAAATCGGGTGATGGAATGAAATGAACTGTAAATTCCATACACCCCAAAACTATCATATCTTTTCAAGAATGAATCAAGTGAGAGTGTATATTTCTTTTAGAGAGAGAGGAGGCTTATCATATATAAAGGAGGAGAGTGAGTGTAGGAGCAAAGGGTGAGTATAAGAAAGCTTCTCACTCAAAAGATCAAGAAGAAATATCCTTAGCTAAACAAAACTCATTAATGAAAACCATGAGTCACTTAAACACCTCATCATGCCTTTAATGAAACCATTAATGCACTAATGAGTCATATGCCTCATCATCACTTCTAGAAGCTTCTAGAATGATGACTCACTCATATCTGAAGAAAAGATAAATCCGTCTTTAACCGAATGTTAAAAGACGGCTGATAGAAAACTGGAAACTGGCAACTTCCAAAAGTGATCCTGAAACGACTTTCAGGAAAACCCCGAAACAGTATAAATATACCCGCATTTGTATTACGACCGAATACAAATGCAACTGAGACAAAGATATTATACCTAGTCAATATAATACTCGGATCCGGCTTAAACCAAAGCCGACCAGTATCAACTGTCCGAAAATCGACACGTGCGTAAACGCACGTGCATTTTCCGAACCCTGCCATAAAACCATACGGCCTCTACAACGTTTCGCCCGAACTTGGGAAACTGTCTGTGGGGGACTCTAATGACTCGTCAGCACCCTGGCAGTGGGTTTAACCACAAACCGTCAGCGGCACTAGCTATGCGTAACGGCTGCCCATGGACTGACCTCAAGGGTGGCCGAGGAGCGAACTCAAGGGAGACCGATGAGCGAACTCCTCCGAAAACCCTACTGAGCCTAACAGTGACAATGTATATACAGTCCGGTCCGTTCGTCAATGAGTATCGCATATCTGCCTAGGGGGCTAGCAAGGTCAGACCCCCAATAGCAGTATAAGTCGCGTCGGAGTGAAGCCCAATAACACCCTGAGATACTACTGGAGTACCTACCAGTAAATCTCCTGCCACGGCCGTGGGCTTTGTGTAATGGCTCTCCTAGACACAGCACGATCTCGCCCCCAATACCGGGAGAGACGAATCCCCTGCCGATCCGCTCACGTGCCTCCATATGGCTCGGGACTGTACCCAAAAGCTACCTGTTTGCACGACTCCTTTGAGCCGTGGTAGGGTAGAAATCAAAGCACAGTGGGAACTCACACGAGACAAATGACGACCTCAGGTCGATGAACTAACCTGTACACATGTCACCAGGGAACTGCTATCTGACGATAGATATAATACTAACTAGCAGATTCCCGGCGAGTCCTGTCCGGTGTACTCATAACCCAATGAGCACCTGTATACATCTTAGGTGATCCAACTACACCAGTGGCTTGTGAGACCGGCCACCGCCCCTCGTCGGGGTCTCGACTGTACACACTAGTCTACTCCGGAGTATCGATGCCCTGTCTCGAAACTCCCACGACTAGGGACCACAATTAAGGATATGCATATAAACTACCCAACTCTCACGTATACGATCGCCATCATACTGTTGGTAGTAAAGCAAGATCCTAAGGGCTCTATCAAAGTGTAACACGCAATCAGTCACCTGAACATGTACACGACTGATAAAGGCAAACCAGATAGCATACTATCATCTCGAGTAAGACTGTCCTACCGGGATAGGTCCTCCGCAATCATTGCAATCACGTACCTGCGATCCAATAATTGACTATGAGGGCACTATCTCCAACACACTGTGTTTTGTTCCTTCACTTACCTCGGATTTTTCTTTCTGTTTTCTCTCTTTTAACTTGAAGTTTATGGGGGGGTTCTCTTCTCTCTTTCTGTATCTCCCTTTTTTCTGTCCCTTTGTTCTTATTTATAGGAGAAAGAAAAGAATCAATTTGTTCAGAAAATCTCTCATTGAGAGGTGTTGATTGATTTTATAATCAACCAAAATGATCTTTTAGATCAATTGGTGAATTTTATTCACCGTTGGATTTTTAATCCAAGAACTTCTGTTTTACAGAAGTTGTTTCTCTTATTTTTAACAAGATTAGGGAAATATTTCCTCGTATATAATATTTTTCTGTCAATTGGTAATTTTTAATCACCATTGGATTTTTAATCCAACGGCGCTCTGCTTTGTAGAGCGCAATCTTTCTAGTTTATAAAGATCTAAGGAAATGTTTTCCAAATGGGGCTTTGACCCCTTTTATTTTAGAATTTAATTCTATCAGTTCAGAAGGCATAGGAGCCCATCACGTGTAGCACGTGAACCTTCAAAAAATTATCTTAGTTTTTTTGTATGCAGCAGTCCAAATAGAGGGAAGGCATCACGTGGTAACACGTGAGCTTCTTTGTTCTTTGTTTGTTTTATAACTGGGCCCTACACGTTTTGTGTGGATGCTACGGTTTGTAGTAGCTTAAAGACGTTTCAGTCAGGCGTAGTATTTTTTCAAGAACCGACCATTTATTGGCCTGAAGGGTCTTTCGCCATGCATATTCATGAGCAAGTAAGCCCCACCTTGGTAGACCTTGTCTATGATGTATGGGCCCTCATAGTTCGGCTCGAATTTCCCCCGTTTGGCACGATTGGGGATCATAGGTCTCTTGACCACTAGCACGAGTTTGCCTTGGCGAAATGTCCTCGGCCTAGTCAATCTCTCGTATGAGCGCGTCATCTTTGCTTTGTAAGCCTCCAAGTTTTGCTGCGTCATGAGCCGAATTTCATCGAGGGCGTCAAGCTCCTCAAGCCGGAGATGAGCATTCTCTTCGTCTGTTAGCTCGTAATGAACCGCCACTCGTAGAGAGGGTAGCTCTATCTCCAAGGGGAGTACTGCTTCAGCGCCGAATACCAATGCATACGGCGTTGTGTTTGTGGCCGTTTTGAACGTGGTCCGATACGCCCATAGAGCTTCATGCAGTCTCTCGTACCAGTCCTTCTTATTTTTGGACACCGTCTTCTTTATGATATTCGTCAAGGTCTTGTTGAAAGCCTCAGCTAGACCGTTAGCTCGGGGATTGTAGACAGAAGAGTATCTCCAGTCTATATTGTGTTGTTGTGCGAAGCGGCTGATTCTGTGACTTCTGTAGGCCGGCCCGTTATCAAAGATAATCCGTCGCGGAGTGCCGAACCGATAGATGACGTGTGTCTTGAAGAAATGGAGAATGTCCTCCGTCTTTACTTCTCTTAGCGGTATTGCTTCTGCCCATTTAGAGAAGTAATCGGTTATCGCCAATATGAACCGATGTCCTCTGGATGACGCTGGTTCGATGGGCCCAATTATGTCGGTTCCCCACATTTCGAACGGCCAGCTAGCCACCGTTGGGTGTAGCGGGTTTGGATGCTGGTGGATGAAGTCCCCGTGAATCTGGCACAAGTGGCACTGCTTTGCGTATTCGAGACAGGTTTGATCTTACTATTTATTATACAAGTGAAGACCCTTCTGTTGACAAGTCCACACCTAAGTCCGAACCCTCTGACCTGTCGAATGATTTAGTCGAGCCATCCGAGCTTCATAATTTCCTTTCCGATGAGATTATCATTCGGAATATCGATGAAAGTTTTGAAGACATTTTTGCCGAAGAACTCGCATTCCTAGAAGACATGGGAGTTGTGTTAAATCAACCCCCACCTAAAGAAGTTGAATCGCTACCCCTTCTTCTTATCAAGAACGAGAATACGAGTAGTGCACCATCACTGTTTCGTCTCTACCAACCGAGACGAAAACCCGATCGATTACGCCTCTTATCTCCCAACTTCTTCATATCTATGATCTTCTACCAACCATGGTGTTACATTGATAAAATATTCGAATGGTTGGTGTTGACTTTTGGTCTTTGTAAAACTTTGCATAGACCAATAACTTTACCCCTCCTCTTATAATTTTAAATGCTTAATACTGTTTCACTCAAGTTTGGGGGGGGGGAGAAAAATATTTTGGCTCTTGAAAGAAATACAAAATTTTTACAAAATTGTGAGCCAAAAATAAGTTTGGGGAGGATTTCACTGACAGTAATTCTTGTCCCCTTTACTAACTTTTCCTCCCAAGTCTACAGGTTTTAAGCTTAACAGATGACTTCAATGAGGACACTGCTGCAAATAGGTTTGGGGGAGGTTTGTGTTTATTCACGCATCATTTTGTATTATACTAAATAACAGCAAAAAAGTTTTTTAAATTTTTTTGAAAATAAAAGTTCGGATGTGAAAAAATACATATGAAAGATAGGAAGAGATTCAAGAAAAGTATGAAAATTAGATGTTTTATAACGAAGCTAGTAATAAGGAGTCATGAGCTGTTGTCCCAAGGGTTAGTAAGATGTAGCAAATCACTAATCTGAGGATAGAAATAAGTCTGAAAAATAGTCCATATTCTTGAGTCCAAACATCTGAACGTTGATAACCTACTATATGCACTTGCACACATCTTGAAACTTGGGATAGTACAGGATACCTTGAAATGCTCTTGTCTAAAAGTCTTAGTATGAAGAAAAAAATATAAATGAAAAAATGGTGAAGAAAAATGAACACTGGTTTTGTAATTACTTAAGGCGGCTTAAAAAAAATATATCATGGGTGCCTTATCACCTAATGCCTTAGACCAACTGGTTTGGGAGTCACTACTAAGCCGTATGTGTTGCAAGACTAGGATATTTCTAATTACGCCTAAAAGAGTGGGCACATTTGGTAATCGGTTGGTTAGTACCTCAAGAAGTATTAACGGTTGCATAAAGAATGCGTGAGCAATTCCATCTGAAAACATTCACCGACTAAAAAGTACTAAGGAAGATGGACAAGAGTATGATAGCTTGAATTGAATTCTTTAAGTGTAGGGATGTTTTTTACACACACGTATAAGTATATGATCGATGTTTGGAAAAAAGCTAGGGAGGAAGTCTAAAGGCGATGTTTTATTGAGAGATGGCGTGATTTCTGATATCTTTTCATGACCATTAAGATAGGGTTCATGGCTACTAAAAAGCTAGGGTAGTTTGAAACTCTTATTTTCAAGTTTTTTCTTTTATATGTTCTTTATCTTTGTATGTAACTTTCATCATCTTTCTTTTATTATGGGATTTTATGGATGTAATCCACTGAAAACCCTCAGGAGACAACACTCCTCCCACTAGGGACACCTAGAGGTTTAAAGGGTTGTTGCACGTGCTAAGTGCAATCGTGTTGCCTATGAAAGTGTGCTAGGTTTTTCTTTTTCTTTTTCTTTTTTTCTCTCTTTAATAACTAGTTTGCTCGGACGATCAAAGTTAAGTTTGGTAGTATTTGATTAGTCTAAAATATTGTACATTTGAATGAACATTTTCCCTATTATTGTTAAGTACTAAAATGAGTTTATTGTAACTATAGAACATATGAGGGTTTATGTGTAAAAAGTTTATTATCATATGTTTCTACATTATAATTAACATAATGAGGGAAAATACATGCATATAATATTTATATGAAATGTTGTAATTAAAATATGCATATCATATCAAATATTTCTAATCAATATTCTTAAGATTTAATATCATATAAAATGGTTAGGATAATATCTCAAAAATACCAAATACTACTAACACTTTAATTTGAGATATTGTGCAGATTAGCTCAGGTCTGGAATCCAAGAGTTTCGAATTAAATCGGGATGTCGGAATCAAATCTGCCAAAATATTGAAGCAAATCGTAAGATCTAGCTACGGCAGAGACTCAGTGCATTATTCTCAGAATCCAGACATCGAAAGGATCTCTAAATATCAAAACAAAACAGCAGAAAAAAATCCCTAATCCTAATTCCGCAATGTTGCGGCGGAAGGGCGACAAAATAGGGGTATCCGCGGCGGATCCACAGCGGCTTGGTAGCCATAGTATTTGTGGTTTGGATCTTAACTGTATACCCTCACTTATAGAATCTAGGGTTTCTAGTTTCTGAGACTATATATAGGACCGAGAGCTTCACATTAAAAATCATCACCGAAGAGATCAAGAGATCCAAAGCGATCCACGCATCCGAGTGATCATCAACTAGTCATCTACTTCCAATTAGATAGAGATTTAGAGCCAATAGGGTTCTTGTACTCTACTTTCAAAAGTTGTATGCAATACTTGATTAATAAAGGTAGTGTTTTTATTGTTCTTTTTGCAATTAATTTCTGCACTTACTTTATGCATCTTAATCAAGTTTTCACTCTTCTTCATCCTTTCTTCTACTTTAAATATGAGCGAGTAATTCCTAGCTTGTTAAGGTTTGTAGGATAGGGTAGATCAATGGATGATAAAATCTTTTAACATCTTTTATATATTTTAAAGTCTATAAACTTTAGCAAAATAAATGTTAACATCCTTATCGGGCGCGCTACCAATTTATTGATAGTCACAACCACGATTCGAGATTGGTTTAACACTTGTTTTGTTAAGAGCTAGATATGAATAGAGATCAATGTAAGGACAAGGGTTAGTAGTGGGGAAACCCTAGTTTCTTCCAAAAGAACCCTAATCTACATTCATCACTATCGATATAGTTTTAAACTATTAAAAGATAAAAGAAGTCATTTTTATTATTCATCAATTACTACTAAGTCGTATGAACCCTACAAGCCTTCTCTTCATAAATCTTATATCTGTAACGACAAACAATCACCCTTCTTTAATCAACTCGTCTAAAACAAGAAAAAGATTCACATTTCCCTGCGGACAACCTGTACTCATCGCGGCTAGCTACTAGCGACACCGTCTTGATTGCGGTTATTTACAACACACTTTTTCGGCAAAAAGATCAATCAATGATTCTCCCGGCGAATACTTTCTCCACATCACTCAGACCAAATTCACTTCCTTGTCCCACAATGTCTTCATCTTTCGGTCTAGAATCTCAACTGGTTGCTTGTCACGACCCAAAATTTGGCACGTGACCGGCACTTAAACCACGTAACGTCAACATGCGTAACGCAATTTAAGTATGCCGAAAACCCAGAAATCTAAACCATCAAAAGTAGTAAGTGATAAAAATACTGTTAAAAACATTTGGAAATCTCAAGTAAAAATCTTTAAAGTTTAAATTTATTTTCTTAAAAATTTCGGCAGCACCTCCTTTGTAAAAACTAGCCCCGAAACGGGTACAAATATAAGATATAAGTAAAACAACATATGATATAAATAAAGCATCCCCAAACGGGAGCAAATCACGCCCAAAGGCGGAAACAACCACCATAAGTATATATACGACGCCGTAGCGAAGAAATAGACAGTATGCGTGAAAAACAACATAAAGAGATAAAACTGCATAATAGAAACCGGCTCACACGAGCTCGACACCCAGAGTCACAAAATATACAATATCGTCCTCACAACTCGTCTCTAAGTCAATAAATGAAATGGTAGATGGAGAGTACTATATACAATAAGATGTACAATGAATATAAACGGATAACCGCAAAACCCACCTATAGCAAAACGGCTCACAGCCAACAGTAGCGGTATCCGCTGCAAAAAGATACAATAAGAAGCCCTGCCGCGACTACTGTGAGGGCCAAACCTGCAAAACACTGTGGCACAACGGGGGTGAGTTGCCAACTCGTGAGTAGTAAGTAACATCATACAGATAATCGCAGGTATGCACGTACTGCGATACTCTATCACATGCAATCTAATAGTATCAATATGCTAATATGGATATGCAACAATCATGAAAGGTACTCTATCAGGTACTACAAATACATGAAGCAATGCATATCAAATGAATGCTGAGTATGGGATAAAACATGTCATCATCAATGAATCATCATCGTGGAAAAACCGGTGTCCATCAACGACACCCTAAATCCCAATACCTCAGGCGCCGTCACTCTCATCGGCCCTCATATCCTGTAAATCTCATGGAACCTGAGTGCTCAACATCGACACCCGAAAACATCATGAAATACTCGTGTCCAATATCGACACGCAAATCCACATATATCGGGCTCCGTCAGTCCGGATCGGCCCACGGGCTCCGTCAGTCCGGATTGGCCCATATCCATCTCTCGACTCCGGTCCGTATCCTCTGGATAACCGCCAGGTCCAACCAATCACTGGTAGGTAGTAGTCTCTCTGCCAGGCTCATAGTCTACTGCACAACATCCCTTTCTTGCCCTGGGGTACCATACCGGGTCCACCATGAACCCGCAAACGGATCATCCAGCTCCTCGGATCGGGTTTCTATCACAAGTCTCAGAACCGAGAAAACTCATGGTGGACGCACTGAAATATCATATCAAGAGAAACCGGGTTTTCAAAACAATGCATACTTTCTTGAAATAATACCACGGTTCTCAAATCCATAAATCACATGAAATCAGTATCTCAATGCGTAAATCCATGAAATATGATATATGCAACATAAAACAGTAATATGAGCATATCAAGGGAAAACCGCTCTTTTAAACGAATCCGGTTTTTAAATATATCATGCGGTTCCCAATTCCTCCAAAATCAAATGCAACATCATATAAGGGTGTACATGTAGCTATGCATGCACGATGCATTTCATAAGCGCAACAGAACAAGAATCAATGTATCGATATCGATAACAATACAATACCGCATATGCGTATAGGTTGTGCGTGTCATGGCAATTACCGACGTTGTGGGTGTAACATACAATTTAGTGCTCGTGCAACATGAACCGTCAGTAATGGTGCAGTGTCCACTAGGTACTAAGTCAAGGCACAACAAGTAATGGTATGCAATGATTCTCATGCACAATCAACATATATGAATATATACATGCGGCTATACTATCATATCAGGTCCTTACGCATAACGCCATACAGGCGATTTCCCCGTAGATATTAAATCTACTCACCGGTGATCTCGAGCTAAGTAAATACGACCACCTGCTTCCCTTTCTTCGCAGCGTCCGCAGTCCCCGCACTTGCCCCTAAAATCACACAAACATAGCAAGTGCGCTTATTAATCGACCCATAATACGTACAATTACGTTTAAATCGACGTACCGACTCCAACAACCTCTTAAGTGTTCGCTTAGTGGCTAACGTGTGTGGCGACATCACCAAAACAGACTCACGACAGCAAGCTACCCGAAACACTAAAACTACGTCGGATCAATCGTAACGCGCGTCGTCGAAACACTAAAAACTAGATAATCGATCCCAGATTTTACATACTGTCACAGCCTAAAAATCTAGCAGTACCAAACACCCTAAAACAACTGCAGACAGCTACCCACAAAAACACAACACCCCAATCCCCTCCACGGTCGAGCTCGCCGGATTTTCCCATGTTCTCGCCGGCCAAAACGGTCAGGTGGGGTTCGTGCTTCAGGTGTACACTCAGGGTCTCTAATATAACACTACTACACTGCTAGTTTTTTCCAGTTAACATTCGGGTTGATAGCAGGTTACAGTGACACTAAACTAGCACTAAAAATACGATATGTGCACAAAATGATCTCTTTAGTGTTCTAAACAATAACTACTAAGCAACACAACAAATTAACAACCTAATTAACAGTTTAGAGGTCGATACCTATCCACACTTGCACAAAATCCTAGCTTTCCATGCTCCAAGTGATCCTAGTGGCTTGATCTTGACTTGTAAAGGGTTTAAGTGAAGTTTAGTGGAGATTTTGTTTAGGTTTGTGAGGGTTGGGTTAGGGTTTCAGTTGAGGGATGAGGGAGAGGAAATGAGATGAGGAAAATAATTGAGAATGAAGAGAGAATGAGAGAATGTGAGTGAGAGTGAGGGTGTATGAGTGAGTGGGGGATGAAGGAATGAGGGTGTGAGTTTAGTGTTCTCTCTCCTCATTTAATGTATGGCATGCTTGCCCCATGCTCATCATGCCCTCTCTCTCTCTCTCTTCCTCTCTCAAGTCAACCTAATTTAAAAACCCTTTTTATTTTAAAACTAATTAATTTAATTAGTTACATATAACAAATGGCATGACATTAGGTTAGGGTGCCGTGGCTACTTAAGCATGGTTAACCCTAGATTAACATGCACATGTGTATGTAAGCCCAAAATAAATATTAATAAAATATCAATTAATTTTTATCAAATATTTGAAAACAATTTTGGTAAACTTTTTACTAAAAATCTGCATTATCTCTTAATTAACACTAATCGCATTCTAAGGTGTTGCAATCTTCCCCCTTTAAAGAAATTCGTCCCCGAATTAAAAAATCTTACTATGCGTACCTTCAAAGAGATGAGGGTATTTCTTCCGCATCTCGCTCTCGGCCTCCCAAGTGATCTCTTCACTATTCGGGTTACGCCAAAGAACCTTCAAAGATGGCAAGACCTTTGATCGAAGTTTCTTTACCTGCCGATCCAATATCACTACTGGCTGCTCGGTGAACGAAAGATCCCGCTCTAGCTGAACGGTCTGGTGCCGAATCATGTGAGAAGGGTCATGAAGGTACTTGCGAAGCATCGATACATGGAATATGGGGTGAACTTCCGGAAAACTGGGCGGAGGTGCCAAACGATAGGCAACGGTACCAACTCGCTCAAGGATCTCAAAAGGACCTACAAAACTGGGACTAAGCTTCCATTTCTTCCCAAATCTCATCACGCCCTTCATCGGAGAAATCCGTAGGAATACATAATCCCCCACTGCGAACTTGAGCATGCGACGACGACGATCGGCATAAGACTTCTGTCTGTACTGGGCTGCTTTGATCCTATCCTGAATTAACTGAATTTTCTCCGTAGTCTTTTGAACTAGCTGGGGTCGCAAAATCCTACTCTCGCTGAGTTCGGTCCAATAGACTGGCGATCGACACTTTCTACTATACAAAGCCTCAAAAGGTGCCATCTGAATCGTCTCCTGATAACTGTTATTGTAGGAGAACTCTATCAATGGCAAGTGACGATCCCAACTACCACCAAAATCAAGCACGCACGCACGAAGCATATCCTCCAGAGTCTGTATAGTCCGCTTTGACTGACCATCGGTTTGCGGATGGAAAGCGGTGCTAAAGCTCAAACTGGTACCTAAAGCTTCCTGTAGCTTCTGCCAAAGACGGCTAGTAAACTGGGTGCCCCTATCGGATACAATGTATGTGGGAACGCCGTGCAAACGCACAATCTCATCAAAGTACAACTGAGCATACTGGGCATAACCGAAAGTGGTCTTCACTGGAAGGAAGTGAGCCGCTTTCGTCAACCGGTCAACAATCACCCAAATAGAGTCATGCCCTCGACTAGACCTGGGTAGACCCACAACGAAATCCATGGAGATCTGTTCCTATTTCCACTCCGGAACGGGTAAAGGCTGCAACTCTCCTACCGGTCTCTGCTGCTCAGCCTTGACTTGCTGACAAGTCAGGCATCCCGAAACGAAGTCCGAAACATCACTCTTCATCCCTGACCACCAGTAGATATCTCTCAAGTCACGGTACATCTTGGTGGAACTTGGGTGAACATTAAAAGCTGACTAATGTTCCTGCTCTAGGATCTCGCGTCTCAACCCATCGGTATCAGGTACACACAAACGAGTACCAAAACGTAGCACACCCTGGTCATCAATTAAGAACTCCGAATCTCTACCCTGCCGAACATGCTCAAGAATCTTAGACAAACGGGTATCGGCGGGCTGTGCCTCACGAATACGATCAAGTAGAAGTGGACGGGCGCGGACATGAGCAAGCTTTCCCTCAGTGGAAGTGAACTCAAACTGTACTCTGCTGTCGCACAAGATCTGCCATTCTGCAGAAGTCTGTCTCTGAACTGCGCTCAACTGGGACAAGCTACTCCCAGGCCTACGACTCAAAGCATCGGCTACCACATTCGCCTTGCCCGGGTGATAAAGGATCTCACAATCATAATCCTTCACAAGCTCCATCCAACGGCGCTGTCTTAAATTCAGATCCCGCTGCTGGAAGATGTACTTTAAGCTCTGGTGGTCCGTGAAAATCTGACACGACTCCCCGTACAAGTAGTATCTCCAAATCTTAAGCGCAAAGACCACTGCGGCCATCTCAAGATCATGAGTAGGATAATTCTGCTCGTGCTTCTTCAACTGCCGGGAAGCATAAGCGATAACTCTATCATGCTTCATCAATACACAACCGAGCCCTACTCGAGAAGCATCACAGTAAACGACAAAGCCGCCCGATCCAGAAGGCGAAGATAAAACTGGTGCAGTCGTCAACCGAGTCTTCAACTGCTGAAAACTCTGCTCGCATGCCTCAGTCCAAAGAAAAGGAATCCCCTTCCTGGTCAGTCCGGTCAGCGGTGCAGCGATACTCGAAAAGTCCCGCACGAAACGGCGGTAATAATCGGCTAAGCCCAAAAAGCTGCGGACCACTGTCACTGATACAGGTTTGGGCCAAAGCTGTACGGCCTCGATCTTCCTCGGGTCTACATGAATACCGTCTCTCATAACCACATGACCTAGGAAGTCAACACTATCAAGCCAGAAGGCACACTTCGAGAATTTAGCAAACAGCTGGTGCTCTCTCAATGTCTGCAAAGCAATCCTCAAGTGCTGCACATGCTCCTCACGACTCTTGGAATAAACCAGAATGTCATCAATAAACACAATAATAAACTGGTCGAGGAACGACCTGAAAATCTGGTTCATCAAATCCATGAACGCTGCTGGGGCATTGGTGAGTCCGAACGACATCACCAAAAACTCATAATGCCCGTAGCGCGTACGAAAAGCAGTCTTCGGAATGTCATCATTCCGAACCCGCAACTGATGCTAACCTGATCTCAAATCAATCTTGGAAAAATATCCCGCACCCTGGAGCTGATCAAATAAATCGTCAATGCGAGGTAAAGGATACCTATTCCGCACCGTCACTCGGTTCAATTGACGATAATCAATGCATAACCTCAAACTGCCATCCTTCTTCTTCTTGACGAACAGAAAAGGAGCTCCCCAAGGTGAAACACTCGGACGTACAAGTCCCCTATCAAGCAACTCTTGCAGCTGATCCTTAAGCTCCTTAAGCTCCGCCGGGGCCATCCGGTAAGGCGGTATAGAAATAGACCTCGTGCCGGGAATCAAATCAATGCAAAACTCAATCTCACGCTCTGGCAGCAATCCAGGTAACTCGTCGGGAAATACGTCGGGAAAATCTCTCACGATAGGAACCTGGTCCAGCGAATCTATTGTGGCTCCAGTATCTCGTATGAAAGCCAAGAATCCCCGACATCCCCTCCTTAAAAGCCGACTAGCGCAAATGGCTGAAATCAAACTGTGAGGGGCGGCACCACGGTCCCCTTACACAACAAGAACTGACCCGCCGGGAAAACAAAACCTGACTGTTTTCTCGCGGCAGTCCACAGACGCATAGCAAGTAGCTAACCAGTCCATGCCCAGGAGAACGTCGAAGTCCAACATCTCAAGAAGGATCAAGTCGACGGACGACTCTCTATCTCCAATACGGATAGCACACGACCGAAACACGTGTCGCGCAACAAACGACTCGCCAACAGGAGTAGTCACAACAAGCGGCTGATCTAGCAAACACGACTCTCGGCCCAACCTCGGCACGAAGTGTGTAGAAACATACGAGTGCGTAGATCCCAGATCAAGCAATACGTGTGCATCAAAAGAATATACTGAAAGAGTACCTGAAACCACTGCATTAGACGTCTGCGCGTCCTGATGAGTCAAAGCAAAAACTCGTGCCTGCCCTCTACCTGCGACTGGCTGTCCTCCGCCTCTGCCAGGCCGTCCTCTCTGAACAAACCCTCCGCGACCATGACCTCTCTGAGCATAAGTCTGAGGCGGAGCTACAACAGGCACAAGAGGCAACGCTCTCTGAGGTGGAGAAGGTGGTAAGGTAACATGCGATATGGCTGCTTCATTTTCACGTGGCTCAGTACAATCTCGAACGCGATGATAAAAACTCCCGCACCGAAAACATCCAGACGATGACTGCTGACCATCCTGGGGATAAGAGCTAAACAACCGGCCTCGTCCCAAGCCTCTTCTACCTGAACGAAATCTGTCGCGGTGTCTAAACATCTGTCTCCGGGATGATATACCAGTACGAACACTCTTCGGTTCCGGAACGACAGACGTCTCGGAAAGACGCTCCTCAGCTAATAGGGTTGCGTCCACTGTTGCTGCATATGTATCACAATGCTGTGCGCTGATAGCGAGGAACAACTGGGCAAGCAGGCCTCGAACAAATCTCGTGATCCGCATCTCCTCGGTGTCCACCAAATACGGAGCATACACAGATAGCTGGGTAAACTGCACACGTACTCTGCCACCGTCATACCCGGAGTCTGGCGCGACGACTCAAAACTGCGAGCTCGAGTATCCCTGGCGCTCTGCGGAAGAAAACGGGCAAGAAACACCGTCACGAACTCAGCCCAGGTCATAGGAGAAAGACCTGCGGCTCTGCCCCTCTCTAAAGACTCGCACCAAGTCTGGGCAAGACCCTCCAGACGAAAACTCGCGAACTCTACCCATCTCGCGTCGGAGCATCTCAGCGAACGACATATCCTGGCCATCCGATCGATAAATGACTGCGGATCCTCAGTTGCATCAGTGCCGGTGAAAACCGGAGGCTTCAGCCTCATGAACTCAGATAATGATACGGTGATAACCTCCGTATCTGCAGATACAACTGCCTAAATAGTAGGCACCAACGCGGTCCCCGTAACAGGTGGGACAACCTCCTGTCGCTGTGCTCGACTGGCCTCAACTAACGATCCCATCATATGGTGCAAATCCTGCATACCGGCCTCTAGCCTAGTAATGCGATCAAGCGAAGGTGGATCAGTCTGCTCCTGAACAATGGGCGTACTGCCCTGTCAGTCCTCGTCTCTGACAAGCCAACTCTAACCTCGGCTCTCGCGGCCGCTCTCTGCGCCCTCGTAGTCTTCGGCGGCATAATGGCTGAAAATGGAAACATGATTCGATAAGAACACGGAAATCGAATCACAAGGATGTATATAATCACGGAAGGAATTTCAACTAACAAGTCCTAAGGTCACTTAGGCGGAGTACTGTGTCGTAAGTATGTCGCGGAACATACACACGCCATGTCACTCTGCTTAGGCTACCTACTCCATCCTACCAAGGTCATCCTACACTCCCAAAGGTAAAACCTAGCGCACTGATACCAACTTTGTCACGACCCAAAATTTGGCACATGACCGGCACTTAAACCACGTAACGTCAACAGGCGTAACGCAATTTAAGTAAGCCGAAAACACCGAAATCTAAACCATCAAAAGTAGTAAGTGATAAAAACATTGTTAAAAACATTTGGAAATCTCAAGTAAAAATATTAAAAGTTTAAATTTATTTTCTTAAAAATTTTGGCAGCACCTCCTTTGTAAAAACTAGCCCCGAAATGGGTACAAATATAAGATATAAGTAAAGCAACATATGATATAAATAAAGCATCCCCAAACGGGAGCAAATCACGCCCAAAGGCGGAAACAACCACCACAAGCATATATACGACGCCGTAGCGAAGAAATAGACAATATGAGTGAAAAACAGCATAAAGAGATAAAAATGTATAATAGAAGCCGGCTCACACGAGTTCGATATCCAGAGTCACAAAATATACAATATCGTCCTCACAACTCGTCTCTATGTCAATACATGAAATGGTAGATGGAGAGTACTAGATACAATAAGATGTACAATGAATATAAACGGATAACCGCAAAACCCACCTATAGCAAAACGGCTCACAGCCAACCGTGGCCGTATCCGCTGCAAAAAGATACAATAAGAAGCCCTGCCGCGAATACTCTGAGGGTCAAACCTGCAAAACACTGTGGCACAACAGGGGTGAGTTGCCAACTCGTGAGTAGTAAGTAACATCGTACAGATAATCGCAGGTATGCACGTACTGCGATACTCTATCACACGCAATCTTATAGTATCAATATGCCAATATGGATATGCAACAATCATGAAAGGTACTACAAATACATGAAGCAATGCATATCAAATGAATGCTGAGTATGGGATAAAACATGTCATCATCAATGAGTACGGGATTTGATTAGCTTCAGGATTTTGCCG
Source organism: Agapanthus africanus (assembly GCA_030015575.1). Taxonomy (NCBI): domain Eukaryota; kingdom Viridiplantae; phylum Streptophyta; class Magnoliopsida; order Asparagales; family Amaryllidaceae; genus Agapanthus; species Agapanthus africanus. The sequence goes on along the minus strand of JASDDO010000008.1, from coordinate 49,270,222 downwards.
AGCCTGCCCCCTGTTTCCTTTGAGAGCTTGAATAATCTGCCCCCTGCGTCGACCTTGGTCCTTGGCATGTGCCAGTTGTTTGAGGACTGATTCCATTGGCAAAGCTGCTGTTTGTGGAGCCCGCTTGTGGACGACAGACACCCTCTGGGTTTCTTCCATCGGCGTTGAGGCACCGAGGGTGGGAAGTGGGAGCATCGACCCAAAGAGAAGCCTGTTGATTTCTTGAAGAGCCGGATTGCAGAGATTTGAGCCTGCAAGTGGTCCGTACTTGACTCGACCAGATATGACAGAGCCTGTGTTGCTAAAGTGGGAACAAACGCCATTCTTTATAAAGACGAAGCGCCGACTTCAGCATCCACTCCCCTAAGGGCAACCACAAACATACACACCGTGATTATCTGATCACGGGAAAAACACGACACACGAAGTGTGGAGTGGAAAGAGGAAAAGCTCCCACCGGGCGTGCCAGAATCTGTTCTCTGCTGAAACACAGAGACGCGACCGCGTAGGTTCGTATTGCCTGAATTTGGGGGCAGATGCTAATTGGTGCTATCCGTCCACCTCTCCTAAGATGCCAGGTTGATTTATGACACCATGTATCGAAGGTTTAAACGGATGTGGCCGATGTAGCAGACTTCGTTATATTCCCCCTCATTTGAGGGGTTTTTGATTGTGGGGAGGCTCTTCCCTGCAGGCGCAAGCCCCTGCAGTTAATTATGCTACCGCATCGCGTTAACCACTTTCTCCTTCTCCAGATGGTCACTTCGTGTCGTGGGTATTTGTTTTGTTTTTGGTTGCCCGTGGATTGTATACAGAGGCTAATTTATATTGTCGCCTGTAGGGCGTGGATTAGTCCAAATCCGTGTTTTCTTAGATTTGGGTTTGGGGGTTGGGTTTAAGGATACGTTAGTCTCATTTGAGACTAAGATCAACTTAAACGTTTGTTAAGGATACGTTAATCTAATTTTTAGACTAAGATCAACTTAACGGGATCGTTTAGATCCGACAAGAGAGCATTTGGGCTCAATTGTTTAGTTTAGGGACATTGCGGTCGATTACCAGTTTAAGAACATAGTGGTCCAAGGTTAAGGACATCATAGTCCGTAGGTTTAAGGACCCCACAGTCCAAGGTTAAGGACATCATAGTCCGTGAGTTTAAGGACCCCACGGTCGAAGGTTAAGGACATCATAGTCCGTGAGTTTAAGGACCCCACGGTCCAGTTTAAAGACGTCATAGTCGATGGAATGTATGGTTGTCGGGACCCGTCACCTCTCTGAAGACGTTGAAGGATTACAACGACATATATCAGAGGGGTTCAGAGATGTACCCTTAAACCAATGTTGATTGGGAAATCTGTAGTCCAATTTAGGACTAAGATTAATTAATTAGATTACGAGCACATGGGCTCAGTTAAATCTGAATAGAGGACTTATGGCCTGTCTTGGGCTAAGTCCAATCAAGTTAAAATGTTTAACATTTATTTTAGGCAGTTAAGCATTTGTTTGGGCTTGGCCCTTTTAACAATGCTGAGCATTGATTTAAATTCTGACAATGTTTGTCTTTTATTGAATGCTGAGCATTCATCATAGCTCTGGGATTTATTAGAGAACATTTTATGTTCTGTCAGCGCAACACATGGTGCGCTTGGCACTTTGCGCCAGTCAAAGAGCGCAATGCGCTTCTGCCACGTGGCACATACGTGAAGGACATGTGCCGCGCTTGACGGTAGGCGCCAGATGATGAGCGCATGATGCCAGTTTATGAGCGTTGAGCGCTAATCCGTGAGCGCATTGCGCTTTCAATTTAGTGGCGCATACGTGAATGACACGTGGTGCGCTCTGAGCGCCAGCCCATGAGCGCAGTGCGCTATTTCAGAAGCGCAAAGCGCAAGTTGTCAATTGGCGCATACGTGATTGACACGTGGCGCATTTGGCGCTGAGCGCCAGTCCAGAGAGCGCAGAAGCGCAATTTATGAACGCAAAGCGCATCTAATCAATTTTATGATCTGGGAAAAAAATTTATGCTCCTTAAAAGAGACTTTGTCCCAAGATCTAAGAACAACGGTTCTTATTTTATTTCAATCTCTTATATTGATGAAAGGCTTTTCCTTTATGAATCTATGATCCTTAAGAGAATTGAATTATTCTCCCTTTCTTTTATGTTGAGATGTCCATGATCCCAGAAAGACAATTTGTCTTATAGATCTATGATCTGTGAAAGAAGTAAGTACTTCTTTGTTTTATGATGAGATCCTTTGATCTTCTTATAAAAGACCTTGGTCTTTATAGATCTATGATCTTTTAAGAAGAGAATTCTTCTTTTTAATTATGAGATGATTTCATCTCTTTGTTCATCACCATTCTTTTTACCTTGAAGAAAGAATCTTCTTTTGCTGAGAGTTATGCTTCTCTTCCTGAAATCTCAAAGCTTATGAGGGGGTTCTTCTCCACAAGACTTGAAGTCTTGGGTCCTTTATATAGGGGAGGCTGATCAGTTCAATCGGTTAAGGAGATCTTTTCTCCAATTGATTTGGGGAATTTCCCATCATTGGATCTTTGATCCAAGGGCTTCTGATTTACAGAAGGCAATCTTCTTATTTTTAACAAGATAGGAAAATCTTTTTAAACAGAATTTATTCTGTGTTTTTGGTGATTTTTAATCACCATTGGATCATTGATCCAACGGTGCTCTGATTTACAGAGCACGATCTTGTTATTTGGAAAGATTTTTAGGAATCTTTTCTTAAAAGAGTTTAATTCTGATCAATTAATGATTTATCATTATTATTAGATCTTTGATCTAACGGTGAGGAGTTTTTAATTATAGAGCCAGCGCACCCGTGCTTTGCACGTGGTGCGCTGCTTAGAGTGCAGCGCACTAAGCGCTACCGCACCCGTGCTTTGCACGTGGTGCGCTGCTTAGAGTGCAGCGCACTAAGTGCTAGCGCACCCGTGCTTTGCACGTGGTGCGCTGCTTAGAGTGCAGCGCACTAAATGCTTTGCACGTGGTGCGCTGCTTAAAGTGCAGCGCACTAAATGCTAGTGCACACGTGCTTTGCACGTGGTGCGCTGCTCAGAGCGCAGCGTACTCGGCGCTAGCGCACACGTGCTTTGCACGTGGTACACTGCCCAGGGCGCAGCGCACTGGGCGCTGGATCTGAAGCGTTGCTTCATTTTAAAATTTGAATTTTTGAACAGAGCTTCGCTCTGATTGAGGGAAACAATCATCATCGTGAAAAAACCGGTGTCCATCAATGACACCCCAAATCCCAATACCTCGCCGTCACTCTGATCGGCCCTCATATCCTGTAAATCTCATGGAACCTGAGTGCTCAATATCGGCACCCGAAAACATCATGAAATACTCGTGTCCAACATCGACACGCAAATCCACATATATCGGGCTCCGTCAGCCCGGATCGGCCCATATCCATCTCTCGACTCCGGTCGGTATCCTCCGGATAACCGCCACGTCCAACCAATCACCGGTGGGTAGTAGTCCCTCTGCCAGGCTCATCGTGTACTGCACAACATCCCTTTCCTACCCCGGGGTACCATACCGGGTCCACCATGAACCCGCAAACGGATTATCCAGCTCCTCGAATCGGGTTTCTATCACAAGTATCAGAACCGAGAAAACTCATGGTGGACGCACTGAAATATCATATCAAGAGAAACCGGGTTTTCAAAACAATGCATACTTTCTTGAAATAATACCACGGTTCTCAAATCCATAAATCACATGAAATCAGTATCTCAATGCGTAAATCCATGAAATATGATATATGCAACATAAAACAGTAATATGAGCATATCAAGGGAAAACCGCTCTTTTAAACGAATCCGGTTTTTAAATATATCATGCGGTTCCCAATTCCTCCAAAATCAAATGCAACATCATATAAGGGTGTACATGTAGCTATGCATGCACGATGCATTTCATAAGCGCAACAGAACAAGAATCAATGTATCGATATCGATAACAATACAATACCGCATTTGCGTATAGGTTGTGCGTGTCATGGAAATTACCGACGGTGTGGGTGTAGCATACAATTTAGTGCTCGTGCAACATGAACCATCAGTAATGGTGCAGTGTCCACTAGGTACTAAGTCAAGGCACAACAAGTAATGGTATGCAATGATGCTCATGCACAATCAACATATATGAATATAGACATGCGGCTATACTATCATATCAAGTCCTGACGCATAACGCCATACGGGCGATTTCCCCGTAGATGTTAAATCTACTCACCGGTGATCTCAAGCTAAGTAAATCCGACCACCTGCTTTCCTTTCTTCGCAGCGTCCGAAGTCCCCGTACTTGCCCCTAAAATCACACAAACATAGCAAGTGCGCTTAGAAATCGACCCATAATACGTACAATTACGTTTAAATCGACGCACCGACTCCAACAACCTCTTAAGTGTTCGCTTAGTGGCTAACGTATGTGGCGACATCACCAAAACAGACTCACGACAGCAAGCTACCCGAAACACTAAAACTACGTCGGATCAATCGTAACGCGCGTCGTTGAAACATTAAAAACTAGCTAATCGATCCCAGATTGTACATACTGTCACAACCTAAAAATCTAGCAGTACCAAACACCCTAAAAGAACTGCAGACAGCTACCCACAAAAACAAAACACCCCAGTCCCCTCCATGGCCGAGCTCACCGGATTTTCCCATGTTCTTGCCGGCCAAAACAGGTCAGGTGGGGTTCATGCTTCAGGTGTACACTTAGGGTCTCTAATATAATACTACTACACTGCTAGTTTTTCCAGTAAACATTCGGGTTGATAGCAGGTTACAGTGATATTAAACTAGCACTAAAAATACGATATGTGCACAAAATAATCTCTTTAGTATTCTAAACATTAACTACTAAGCAACACAACGAATTAACAACCTAATTAACAGTTTAGAGGCCGATACCTATCCACACTTGCACAAAATCCTAGCTTTCCATGCTCCAAGTGATCCTAGTGGCTTGATCTTGACTTGTGAAGGGTTTAAGTGAAGTTTAGTGGAGATTTTGTTTGGGTTTGTGAGGGTTGGGTTAGGGTTTCAGTTGAGGGATGAGGGAGAGGAAATGAGATGAGGAAAATAATTGAGAATGAAGAGAGAATGTGAGTGAGAGTGAGGGTGTATGAGTGAGTGAGGGATGAAGGAATGAGGGTGTGAGTTTAGTGTATGCCATGCCTCCCTCTTCTCTCTCTTCATTTAATGCATGGCATGCTTGCCCCATGCTCATCATGCCCTCGCTCTCTCTTTCTTCCTCTCTCAAGTCAACCTAATTTAAAAACCCTTTTTATTTTAAAACTAACTAATTTAATTAATTACATATAACAAATGGCATGACATTAGGTTAGGGTGCCATGGCTACTTAAGCATGGTTAACCCTAGATTAACATGCACATGTGTGTGCAAGCCCAAAATAAATATTAATAAAATATTAATTAATTTTTATAAAATATTTGAAAACTATTTTGGTAAACTTTTTACTAAAAATCTGCATTATCGCTTAATTAACACTAATCGCATTCTAAGGTGTTACATTGATGCTCGCAAGTTAGATCAGTCGTTACCGTGAGCTCTGAGTGATCAAGTATATGGATGGGGTCGCTCACATATCGTCGCAGTTGGGATATGTGGAACACGTTGTGCACTTCTTCCAATAAGGGTGGTAGTGCCAGATGGTATGCCACTTCTCTAACTCGTTCGAATATGTCGAACGGTCCTATGTATCTTGGACTGAGTTTACCATTCTTGCCAAACGTATCACTCCTCTATTTGGAGAGATCTTCAAGAATACATGCTCTCCGGGTTAAAACTCTAGATGTCGTCATTTTGCATCTGCCCAATGCTTCTGTCTGTCCTGGGCTATGCGCATCTTTTCCCTGATCGTGTGAACCAAATCTAAAGTTGCCACGATCATCTCTGGTCCAAGGAGTTTACGATCTCCAACGTCGTCCCAACTCAGCGGGGAACGGCATTTCCGTCCGTAGAGTGCTGTGAATGGTGCCATCCCAATGCTTGCCTGGTAGCTGTTCTTATATGAGAACTCCACAAGGTGTAGGTGATCTTCCCACGAACCTCCGAAGTCTAACAACAGGCTCTCAACATATCTTCTAATATCTGAATTATTTGCTCGGGATGTCCGTCCGTTTGTGGATGATATGCCGTGCTGAAATTCAGACTCGTTCTCAGGCTAGCTTGTAGACTCTGCCAGAACTGTAATCGGAATCTCGTATCACGATCGGAGACGATGCAAACAGGTACCCCATGTAATCTCATGATCTCCTGCATGAGTTTATGGGTATCAAGACAAGTATGGTATATCTTGAAAGTTTAAATCTTACTTTAGATTTTTTTTACTCACTTCCATGTACTTCCTTGCCAACGTCTCAGTTGACTGGCCAACTCTGAATGGAATAAAGTGAGCCGACTTAGTAAGTCGATCCACAATAACCCAAATTACGTCGTTACCTTTCGTGCTGCGAGGGAGAGCAATCATGAAGTCCATGGTTATGTGTTGCCATTTCCATTCTGGGATTGGTAACGGCTAAAGTAGACCAGCAGTTCTGTGATGTTCAACCTTCACTTGCTAACACACCAAACACTTGGCTACGCACCTTGCTACTTCGCGCTTCATTCCATGCCACCAGTAGTGTTGCCGTAGATCCTTGTACATCTTTATGCCACCGCGGTGTACAGAATAAGGAGAGCTGTAAGCTTCTTTCATCAACTCTTCTCGAACAGGTCCGACTGGTACACATAAACGGCTTCCAGATCGCAAGGATCCATCTTCGCGGATGATGAAGTCAGTTCGAAGTCCACTTTCTACTTATTCTCGGATCTTTTGTAGCTTGGTATCTTTTGCTTGAGCTACCATGATCTGATTTATAAGAGTGGACCGGACTTGTAAGTTCATCAAAGATGAAGCGTTACCTGGCATAACTACTTCGATCTTCAATCCGTGCAATTCTTGCTGCAGCTTCCATTGAGCGGTGAGGTTCATTGCTAATGGCCGGCGACTAAGTGCATCAGGAACTACGTTCACCTTCTCAGGATGATACTGTAGGTTGATGTCGAAGTCCGCCATGTGTTCTAGCCATCTTCTCTGCCGCATATTGATTTCCTTCTGAGTAAATGCATACTTAAGACTTTTGTGGGCAATGTATATATCCACTCATTCTCCCAAAAGGTAGTGACGACAAATCTTGAGTGCGAAAACTACTGCTGCCAGTTCCAGATCATGTGTTGGATAGTTGTGTTCATGAACTTTAATTGCCTTGATGCAAAATCCACAACTTTTCCATGCTGGTATAGAACACATCCTAATCCTTTACCGGACGCATCACAATACACATCGAATCTGCTAGATTGATCCGGTATTACGAGAATAAGAGCAGAGATTAACCTCGACTTGAGTTCTGCAAAAGCCTTTTCATATGCTTCTGACCACACGAATGCTTCGTCTTTACGTGTGAGCTTGGTCAGAGGTGCTAAGATCTTTGAGAATCTTTCAATGAATCGACTGTAGTGTCCTGCTAAGCCCAAGAAATTTCTTATATCTTTCACCGTCTTTGGTGTCGGTCACTCACTGACAGCTGACACCTTAGCTGGATCCACAGAGATTCCATCGCCGGAAACGATATGTCCAAGAAATCAGACTTGATCTAGCCAAAATTCACACCTTTTATACTTGGCGTAGAGCTGATGTTGTCGTAATGTCTCCAGGACAATCCGTAAGTGCTCGGCGTGCTCTTTTTGATTCTTTGAATACACCAGAATGTCGTCGATGAAGATAACAACAAACCTGTCTAAGTACTCTCGGGAAAACATGGTTCATCAAGTTCATAAAGATGGCAGGTGTGTTGGTCACTCCAAACGGCATTACGAGATATTCATAATGACCATAACGATCCCTAAATGCTGTCTTCGGAATGCCGGACTCCTTGACCTTCACCTGATGATATCCTGAATGAATATCTAACTTTGAAAAGACACAAGATCCACTTAACTGATCAAAAAGGTCATCGATGAGAGCTAGCGGATACTTGTTTTTAATTGTCACCTCGTTCAGAGCTCGATAATCCACGCACATCTTGTAGGTACCTTCCTTCTTCTTCACCAGTAGCACCGGAGATCCCCAACTTGAAGTACTGGGTCGGATCCAACCTTTCTGCAGGAGTTTGTACAACTGAATACGGATCTCCTTCAATCCCTCCGGACTTAATCGGTATGAAGCTTTTATTATTGGTTGTGCGCCAGGTTGCAAATCAATGCTGGATTCAAGAGCTCGATCGGGAGGCAAACATGATATATCTTTCGGGAATATATCCTCAAACTCTCGAACTAGCTCTGGCTTCGATCCTTCCAATTGCAACGCTGTAATCTCTGCCTTATTTGATTTTTCTCGGTAGATGCTAGGCTCTAAGGTCCGGTCTCCACTTTTGAAGTAGAACACTGGATGATCTGGTATTTCTAACACTGCCATCCGTTGGCGACAGTCGATGGTAGCGCAGAAAGTTCCCAGCTAGTCCATTCCCAAGACTACGTCGAAATTCAGTATGTCCGGCACCTTGATGTCTGCATAGAATTATCGACTGCAAACAACCACTGGACACAGATCGTATCCTAAGGCTGCTTTTAGAATGCCATTCCCTGAACTAATGTTCCTACTGGATACGAGCAGCTTAACTGGGATCACATGAGTTCTTACAAACCATTGCGACATAAAACAATGTGATGCCCCAGTGTCGAAGAGCGTAAGTGCAGGTAGGGAGGCTACGAAGATTGTACCTAAGTCGTGTGTGATATGTTTAGGTATAACAAATATAAGATGGCTATGAATTGAAAGGACTTGAAAGGAAATAGGGTAAGGATTTACCAGTGATATCCTGACCCGTAGCTTCGGCCTCTTCGACCGACATAGTGAATGCTTGGCGTCACGACACTTTTCTCTGTGCCTGGTTAAACTCTTGGCGTTGGAGCTGAGAGGTCTGGGTGCGGGAAGCTAGAGCTGGTAGAACTAACCGGGTAGGAGGAGCTTGGATCGCCGGTCTAGCTGGAGGGTTGTTGGGTCATCGGTTCTGGGGGCATGCTCCGATGGCATAAGTAGAAGACCACAGATCAGGCACAAGTTGTTCGTCCTACAATAGTTCTTCATAAGGTGCCTTGTTCTCTTGCCGTAGATGCAAAAGTCTGGCCTGTTGTTGGCGAACAAACCTACTGGTCTTCGAGATGGTCCATTGAAAGCTGGCTTGGAAGAGCACCCTCTCGTGATCTTGTGCACAGGGCGTTTCACACCGACAGTCTGTGGCCTTCCCTTCTTCTTCACAACTACCTCATAGCGTCGGGCGGCCTTTAAAGCAAGTTCATGAGTTGGGAAATCCCCTGTAGCGAGTGCAGCTTGGATTTCAGTGTCCAAGCCTTGCTGAAATCATCGTGCCCGGATCTCAGCAGTAGGAATAAGGTGTGCAACGAACCTGTTACGACCATGTGTTAGCAGTGTTGTAAGTGAGATAAGAAAATTGAATTTGAGACTATATCTTACCTGCCGAGCATGGTAAACTCAGCATCATATTCATCCACTGACTTGACCCACATCAAGCCTTGTTGTAAATGGATGAATTGGTGCTCCATGTCAAAGCGGGCAGTCTCTGGGAAGTACTTGGTATCGAAGAGGTATCGGAATGCTCTCCATTCTATTGGTTGCGCAAGACGGCTCTCCTCAGCCTTCCACCAAACTCTGGCATTATCGGTCAGTTGCAACTTAGCAACTCTTATCCAAGCTATTTCTGGGACTTGAGCTGCTGCCAGATCATCCTCGATCGCTTGAGCCCATTCTTCTGCTTCAAGCGGGCTCTCCTTACCCGAGAAGTTCTTTGGGTGCAGTGCCCGAAATTGATTAACTCCGGGTACTTCGGTTTCGGGGCGGTGCATAAGGATAGTAGTCTGCAACTGCTGACCCTCCAATAGACTCTTAATAGCCTCAAGAAATACCGTTTGCTCATTAATAGGAGTTGCAACGGTAGGTGGTGGTGGTAGTGTAGGCTGTGGAGTATTCCCGTTGACGTTTGTGCTGGTATTGTTCGGAAAGTCCATCACCTTGATATAAAAGATAGGTTAGGATAGATTTAAGAAATTTGAAATGCTAGGAATATAAATGTTTGTTGAACTCATTAATTCTTGTGGTATATTGTTTACGACTTCATGAAGAACTGACCTGCATGGGCCACCAATAAAACCTGTCACGCCCCGCTTTCCAGTAAACGGAAACGGTGATGTGGCAAGCCCGCGACATATTTATCCAGAGAAGGTCATTCCTTAAATAAATATACTAAGCGTATTGAAACAATAATACACAATGCAAGAATAAATGGAGACTGTAAAAATTTTCAACAAACATCTTTATTTAGATTCAACTTCCAATATTTATAAGTACATGAGTTTCAACTGGAAAGTAAATACAATAAAGGAAAATGCCTAAACATGTGGCATACATAAACTGAATAAAAAATGAAGCTAAGCTAATCCTGAGGAGCAATCCGGTTGTAGTCTTCCTCTGTTGCCTCCACTTCCACCGTCTCGACCGTATCTGACGAACATTCCAAGAAAACAAGGGTGGGTGGAATGCCCTTCAGTGAACTAGCTCATGGTAAGTCCCAATAATAAAGTAAGAGTAAAACAATGACAAGTATAGAATATATATATGACGAGTAAAAGTATATGATCATGGGTAAATATGTACTATAGGTCTCTATATAGTCATTATGTTAACGTTAAGTTCCAAGTGTGAATGTCAACGCAGCCGTAGAAGTGTTCACGAGCTTAAGAGTGGGGCCCCAGGAGAAAGGAAACACGGGCCCATTTCATGTGTTAGCATCAGGGCTCTAGGCTGTGGATGAGTCGACCCGACTGATATTCGAGTAAAATAAAAAAGAGGTTGATACGGGACTCCTGAAGGTTCGTTGGATTCACACAAGAAACTATCCCAAATAGCCTGAGTATAAATAATCTATAATTGTATAATATACTTAATTAAATTGATTGATTATAACTTGTCTTGATTGAAACCATAGATTACAAAAGATGTAGAATGAAGTCGAGTGAAATGCAAGTAAAATGCGAGTCATGTCAATTGTAATCTTGGTTTGAGTCAAGTTAGTTCGAGGAGACTGGATTTGAGTTCATGTTCAAGTTTAGATTCGAGTTTGGATTCAAGTTCAGGTTTTTTTCATATGAATTGATTTAAACTGTTAAAAATCTTATGTTCGGGTGAAATCGGCAACTGCTGCACATGGACGACAAGATTTGTGTCTTTTTCCAAGACAATTACCATTGATAACTCCGTTAAGTTGTCTAATCTGAATAGGCAAGCACTCACTTTCTCCGTCTTTCCGGGGTTTAAGAGAAATGATACTGCTTAAATCTATATTGATCTAAAGTCCTTAAATATTGTTTGCATATCTCGAGGGGGTTTATGAAAAATATGTTAATATTGTTTAAAAAATATGCCTCGAGGGTGATTTATAATGTTTAGGGTTTTTATGAACATGTATTTTAATTGTTGTAGTGTTTTAGTGATAAAATCTAGCTTTTTGAAAGTTTATGGTACTTTTATGAAAACTACTACTTTTGAAAACTTGTTAGTATTTTATTAAAAATTCTAATATTTCATTTTAAAAATATAGTTTTATAATTTGTTTTTATTGAAAATACGGATTCATAGTTTTATATATTTTTTTCAAAGTTTGTTTTGTTTAAAAAAGTCGTATTTCTTAAAAATCGTATTTTTTTCCTTTCGAGACCGAATACTCCGTGAGGAGTTCTGCATCTCGCTCTACTATCCCAAGGATATGCGATAATCCACACCATCCATTAGCGAGTCCCCTAACGAGGGTTGTAGAGGCGCAATTGCCAAGGATTTAAAAATATCGATTAAAAGAAACCCGTTTTGAAAAAATGTGGTATTTTAATGCAAAACTCATTCTTTAAATAAACCCTATGTTTAGAATCTCGTGCAATGAAACCATAGTGTGCGTGTGGGGTAGGTCATTACCCCGTGAATGATCTAAATGTATATACTTTAGTTATCGAAAACAGTTATTTTAAAGTTCATGATATTTTTATGAAAACTTCGTTTTATGATTATTTCACATGGAAAATTTTATTAAACTAAAAGCTAAATGATTGTAAATAAGGTTATGAGTGGTTGATGATGTTAGTTTGACCTATTTTGCGTATAAAGTGGAGTACAATTGTTAAAAATAACAATATATCGGAGCTAACTCCACTTCGTCGATATGTTTTTAGAAGACGATTCGAGATGAATGAAATGGAGAGAGAAGGGAAACTTACGGGTTTAGCTTGTTAATAAGGGAGAGAGGAAACCTTCAGGAGTCGTGGTCTCGTCAGAGATGCTCTGGTCGTCGAGCTTGACTTGCTACTCCTCTTGGGTGCTTAACTCTATTTGGTACTTAAAGAGTTTGAGAGAATTTTTGATAGAAATTTCAGAATGAGAGAGAGCGAGGGATGGGGTGCTATTTATAGTGAAGAATTTAGGATTTGGGAATTAAAAATTGGATTAAAAGAATTAAATTTGATATTAAATGGTGAAGTGAATAGTTATTGTTTAATTGTAGGGAAATCAAACAATGCAAAGGAGTAGAGAGGAGTCGAAGGGCCTTATGTGCAAAGCACGTAGGCAAACGGAGCATTTTGGACCGTCGGTAGCGGCCAAAGCGATGAAACGGGTGGTCGGATTTTCGCTAATTACCTCGAGATTCGTGCCGCATGCTTTAATCAGTGTTTACTCCTTATTGCGTATGTTTGATTTTTCTGAAATTTTTCGTTTCTCCGTGAATTGCACGTGCAACTCTTGGGCTTCCGAAAAATTAAAAAGAAAATCTTAGAAAATAATTGGGACTAATGGGAATCGAACACACGGGCTATATCACAGCAGTGTAGAAGCTTTACCGATAAGTTGTATGTTGCTTCTTGCTTTTATTGAACAAAAATAACTTATAACTCCTACACATGCTGAAATACCCTTTTCTATACATTTAAACAAATAATTTTGTACAGGGATTTCAGAGTCGTTACAAAATATTTCCCAAATATAATTTAATTCTATCACATAGAATTTAATTCTATCAAATGGTTTAATTGGTGATTTTATCACCATTGGATTTTAAATCCAAGATTCTCTGTTAGAGAAAGATCTTTCCATATTAGAAAGATCGGGGAAAATATTTCCCAAATAGAATTTATTTCTATCACATAAAATTTAATTCTATCAGATGGTTTAATTGGTGATTTTATCACTATTGGATTTTAAATCCAAGATTCTCTGTTAGAGAAAGATTTTTCCATATTAGAAAGATCAGGAAAAATATTTCCTAAATAGATTTTAATTTTATCACATAGAATTTAATTCTATCATATGAGAGCATTTTAAATTGGGGCGCTCACGTGCTATCACGTGAGCACTGCCAAAAGAATACGGCAAGGGAACTCACGTGTTTAACACGTGGGTGCTCACGTGCTTAACACGTGGGGACTATCATAGGATTTGATCCTATCTGAAGCCGGTACTCACATAGTTTGCATGTGAACGCTCATGTGTTTAAGACATGGGCGTTGCTGCGCTGCTATAGGATTTAATCATATCTGCAGTAGGTACTTACGTGTTTTGCATGTGGGGCGTTGCTCTCTATTTTTATAAAAGGAACAGCAAGCTTTGGCCAAAATTTTTGTCGGTAACAATAGGTGCCCTCAAGGCAATTATTGTAATTGAAGCAAGACCTATACGAGAGAACAATCTTACTCAAGATAATAGTATGCTATTTGGTTTGTCTTTATCTTTCATGTGATGCGTTTTATTCATTATTACGTATCATTTATAAATGAGATAAAACCCTTGGATTTTGCTTGACTGCTAGGACGATGATGGAGATCATACTAGTGGGGCCTGGGTTGTCGATAAGCACATCCTTAAATGTCCCTAGTCGTAGGAGTATCGAGACGGGGTATCGGTACTCCAGTTTAGACTAGTGTGTACGTTTTCTGACCCGGTTGGAGGGTGATAGCTGATCCTATAGTTATTGATGTTTTACATCGAGAATTGTATACATGTACTCATTGGATGAGTTATGCTGGACGGACCACCGACAAATCTTAGTTACTAATATACCAGTATCAGGCAGCAGTTCTCTGGTGACATGAGTACAAAATAGTCCCTAGGACCTGAGATCGCCATAGTGTCTCATGTGTGTTTCTACTATACTTAGACTTCTACCCTACCACAGCTCAAAAGAGTCGTGCAAACAGGTTTTTGTTGGGTATAGTCCTAAAGCACGTGGAAGCAGTGAGCGGTCGAGGGGATTCGTCTCTCCCGGTATAGGGAGTTGATGTCGCACTGTGCAGGACATGACTACAACCACAAGTCGATGGCCATCACAGTGGAGATAAACTGATAAGTGTTATCAGTTGTATCTCCGATTGGTTATGAGTCCTTTGTCGCACGACTTATTGAGTTCTTGGGGTCTGACAGATTCCAAACCCTAGACCCGATATGTGATACTCTTAGACGAAGAGACCGGACAATATTGTAATGCCACTGATAGACTTTGTAGGGTTCGGATGAGCTTGCGCTTTGATCTTCTTTCAATCAACATCTGGGTAGCCGTTACGTGCAGCTAGTACCGCTAACATGCTTGTGCGCTATGGATATGACTCTAACCTTCTGCCAACGTATTGTCAAGTCTTTAGAGTCCCATAAAGAGCTTTCCCAGCACATGCGAAATGATTTAGGATACGTATAGGAATACGTGCAGGAGTTCGATTAAACACGTGTATTTGATATACGTATTTTAACCAGGTGTTTATTGATATTAGCCGGTATATATATGATATAGCCAGATTATTAAATGAAGTGTTGATTTAATAATCAAATGTATATTTATATGTTGATATATTTATATATTAACTAATATCACGCTCACTTTATTATTTTCTTCTCTTTAATAATATTTATATTTGATATAAATATTATGACATGTATGTTGATACATAAATGATAGAAGTATGAGAATTATATGGAAGAATGAGAATAAGTCATGAATTTAAGATGGTTGTAGAATTCATTAGGAGTATTTTTGACGACTCATTAGTTATGACTCGTTCTTATTTTGTTCTCATTTTTTTAGCCATGCTTATCTTCTTCATACTCTCATCTCCTTCATGGTTCTTTTCTTTCTCTTGATTTTCTTCACGTGAGGAATGAAAAAAGAAAAGAGAAAAATTAAGTGAGCTAATTATTCTACATCTCATACTAATCATGCTTAGCAATTTTAATTAGTGGGTTACTTCATTTTGTTAAGATCAATTTGAAGCTAAAGGTTGTGTTGGAGTTATCTCAAGGTGGATCATTTTCGGTAAGAAGATCATCGAGCAAGCTTATTTTGGGCTTCGTGGAGACTGTCCGGAGTCCAAGGAAATGTGACTAACGCGCTATAAAAGTTGTAGTTCACCAACTCTAGTTTTTTATCTAACTAGTTTAGTTGCAAGTTTAGTCTTTTGGTTTGATTCTTGGATTGGGGTGCTATTGCTCTCTAGTTTTTTAAAATTATTGCTTCCACCGCACTTTAAACCCTACTAGAGGAGCCTAGCATCCTAACAGAAACCCTAAAAGATACGTGCCGACGAGCCGCTAACTATCCCAAACGGTCTATCATACAAGGAGCTAAGGCACAACGAGCATGAGTTGCCAACTCGGTGAATAGAAATAAAATCACAAGATATAGGTATATACTATATAATAAGCATGGCGAATAAAAGTGAGGGTAATGAAATCAACATCTTCTATAAAACCATCACGAAATCCGTGTCAATCATCACTAACCAGAATCTCATTATATCACACCGGTGTATCCAAATCGGTCTTTCCCCCTTCCTCGATTACCGGATCACATCAACCATATCTCATACCAGTGTATCCGAATCGGTCTCTCCCCTTTCTCGATTACCGGATCACACCAAACATATTTCACACCGGTATATCCGAATCGGTCTCTCCCCCTTCCTCGATTACCGGATCACTCCAAACATATTTTACACCGGTGTATCTGAATCGGAATCTCCCCCTTCCTCGATTACCGGATCACACCATACAAACCACACAAGAAAAACCATGATATCTGTACCGGTCTCTCCCTCTTCCTCGATAACCGGATATCATCACATACAAACAAGCATTATAATTATTATACAATAATAATTACATATATAGAGAGAGAGAATAATGGAGAAAAGAGGCCATAGGAGAGAATTTCCTCCTATGGCATCGAAAAAACACCCCCTCCATCGTGTTTTCCAACGATCGGAATGCATCATCTTCATCGTTATCATCTAATATGTGGGTACACCAAATTTCATGTGATTCTAAAACTTTTTCACCGTTGATTTAGCAATGTAAAAAGTTTTATTGTCGGTAAACTGTTAATTTTGAACCTACTAATTCAACGGTGAAAAAGTTGTAGAAGCATATGAAATTTGGTGTACCCATATCTTAGATGATAACGATGAAGATGATGCATTCTGATCGTTAGAAAACACGATGGATGGTGTGTTTTCTCGATGCCATAGGAGGAAATTCCCTCCTATGGCATCTTTCCTCCATTATTCTCATATATATATATATATATATATATATATATTGGTGTCCCATACCACTGATGTATATCATCATTGATAAAGGCCGCAATCTCACAAGATCAACCATATATAACGCATAACGAAAATATGGTAAGCAACAATTAATACTTACTAATAGCATGGAGATAATCTAAAACTAATAACATAGCAGTTTCTAAGTGTCATGGCAGTACCAACGATGTGTAGTGTAGTATACGCGTCTATGATTTTGCAACATGGCAATTATTGGCATTTGTGCGGTGTTCTATCAAGTGTGTACATATAATCAGGGAAATTAGAATATAAGAGTTGAAATTTAATCATGAAACATGGTATTTACTAAGTATCAATAACATACAGCAATGCAAGCAAGTATAGATATGGAACATGGTATGGCAATCAATACAATACTAATAGAATAGTAATGCAGTCAAGTGTCGCGAGTAGGGTTTAAAATAGTGACACGAAGTTTTTATAAATTTTCTGATAGTCAGGATTGCTATACGTCATCCGCCTCCGCCAGATTTCCCACTTGTAGATGCTATTCCACTTACCAAAAGTTGACTCGTACTAGTCGAAGCCCGTAAACGCTTTGCCTTTCCTTGCCGCTTTGGACACCTCCACTACCGATCTTAAATATCGAAACAACAACTTACGCACGTGAGAATCTAAACTATCGATACCGACATACATACATATACTAAGCGAACCAACTCACATAAGTTAAAACGTGTGACTATCGTGTGCTAATCATGTGTGATGTTACCTAAAACTGCCCCGAATCGTCGAATTTCAACTTTAAACGCTTGCGGATTTTATAATGGAAGTTCTGAAATTGGCAGTTTTTGGGCTCACTTTGAAAAATCGCCAAAATTAGTAAACACGATATTTGGACTCAAACTAAAATTCTACATATAGATAAAGGAGTTAATTTTGATACCCAAAATAACTTTTCCAATTTCTTAGTATAGAATGTAAAATTAAATACAAAGTTAAAACATGTTTCTGGATAATTTTACTAGACCAAAAAACACCTTTGCAATAAAATAATGATATCTCTAGATTTTGTAAAGTGAATGTTCCCGCCAAAATTTTCGGCCAAGAGCTACTTGTTCCCTTACAAAAATAGGGGGAGAATCCTCAAAAAATAGGCATCACGTGTAAAACACGTGGGCGCACATATGCAAAGCACATGAGCGCTGAACATAAATAACCAAGGGCCAAACAGGCATCACGTGTAAAACACGTGGGCGCACGTATGCAAAGCATATGAGCGCTGAACATAAACAGGCTAAAGCACACATTAGGGGTCACGTGTTAAACACGTGAGTGCTTTTGCCAATCACATGCAAAGCATGTGAGCACCCTAATTTAAAATGTTCCTATCAAATTCTAGAATTAAATTCTATTTGGGAAATATTTTCTTAATCTTCCTTAACCTAGAAGGATCTTCTCTGTTAAATAGAAGACCCTTGGATCAAAGATTCAGCGGTGATCATTTGATAGAATAAAAATCTATCAAAGGAAAATATTTTCCTAATCTTATAACAAGAATAAAATTATATGCTAACAAGATATCCATATTAAGAAAATATATTTCTGATCTTGTTAAACTAAAAAGATTTGATAGAATAAAATTCTAATCTTGTTAAAACTAACAAGATATTCATAATCTTGTTAAATAAACAAGAAATATTCTCTGTTAAACAGAGAGCCTTTGGATTAAAAATCCAACGGTGAATAAAATTCACCGATTGATCTAAAAGATCCTGAAATCAATCATGATCTCTCAATGAGGGATTCCCTTAACAAATTGATTCTTTTTCTTCTCATATAAATAGGAGCAAGGAGAGGAGGAAAGGGAGATACACAGAGAGGGAGAGGGGAAGAAAAATAGAGAGAGAATTTAATTCTTTAAATAAGAGGAACCCCTCCTAAAAGCTCTCACAAAATTCTCAAACCAAGAGTTTAACTCTTCTCAAAAGAACTTAGTTCTTCCTCTGGTTAAGATCTGCGGAAGCAGATCTCCCCACAAGTTGAGAATTTAATTCTCATCGGGGAGATTCTGTCATGCAGATCCAAAACCTAAGGGAAAGAACTGAGTCCAAAAGAGTTTAACTCTTATAAAACATATGGGAATTTAATTCCTCTAAAACTAGGGTTTAACCCTTTAAAAAGAAATTAATCCCTGCAAAGAACAAAGGAGAACTTGATTCCTCAGAACCATAGAAGAACAGCCTGATGATTCATTAGCGTTCAAACGCTACATAAAAGCTCACGTGTTCCCACGTGAGCACCTTTGAGGAACAAAAAGGGAAAGACTGAGATCTAGCCACGTGACCCCTGAGAAGTGCTCAGCACTTATAAAAAAGAAAAGTGAATAAACCCTATTTTTGGAGCGCATCACGTGACCCCTGCGAAGTGCTCAGCACTTATAAAAAAGAAAAGGGAATAAACCCTATTTTTGGAGCTCCCCACGTGACCCCACGTGACCCCTGAGAAGTGCTCAACACTTATAAAAGAGGAAAGGGAATAAACTCTATTTTTGAGGCGCCTCACGTGATCCCATGTGACCCCCTAACAGTGAAAGAGAATAAAAGAGGCAGCGCCCAACTTTAAGCGCCTCACGTGCCACACGTGACCCCCAATAGTGCTAAGCACTTGTAAAAGAGCAAGGGAATAAACCCAAGCGAACGGCGTCAACTTTCAAGAGCATCACTGTTCCCTGATTAAAAATCAGGAAAAAGCTTCAGAAGAGGCATCACGTGCACACACATGATCAGTGATCACGTGTTGGCACGTGATGGTAAACCAGCGGCAAAGAGCAGAGCGTAGAAGAGCAGTCCCTTCAGGGGGTCACGTGCTCACACATGACCGGGGGTCACGTGGCAACACGTGACTGGCTTTAAAAGCCCTACTGTTCAACAGAATTAAAATCTGAATAAGATCATTTAAATCTTTCCAAAATTGAGAAGAATTATGTAAAACCGTTGGATTAAGAATCCGAGGGTGATTAAATATCACCAATTTATGGAAAAGTCTTGGACATGGAAAGATTTTCCCTAAATCTTACCGAAATAACAGAAAGAATATCTTTGGATTTAAAATCCAACGGTGAATAAAATTCACCTAATAATCTAAAGGCCCGGATCAATGATGAAAAAAATCAAATCTTTCAATGAAAGATTTACCAAACAGATTGATTCTCTTCCTTCTCCTATAAATAGGAGCCAAAGGAGAGAGTTGAAAGGAGGGAAAGCCTTGGAATCTTAAAAATCCAGAAAGAAAAGAAAGAAGAATTTGATTCTCTACAAAGAAAAATCCTAGGTAAGAAAAAAGGGGGTAAAGGCTTCAAAAAGATGATTTAATTCTCAATCCAAGAGTTTTAACTCTTATATAAAAAGAAAAGAACTTAGTTCTTTCTCTGGTGGATGACCTGCAAAGTGCACATCTTCCCATAGGTTGAGAATTTAATTCTCATCGGGTCGAGATCCTGCCATGCAGATCTAAAATATAGAGGAGGAATTGAGTTTTGAGAATTTAATTCTCACAAAGTTATAGGAATTTAATTCCTCCAAGATAAAATTAGGGTTTAACCCTATATGAGAATTTAATTCTCTAAAATTATAGAAATTTAATTCCTTCAAAGTGGACTGAGCTAGGGTTTAACCCTAATTGAGAATTTGATTCTCTCAAACTCACAGGGATTTAATTCCCCTTAAAATAAAATTAGGATTTCACCCTATATCAGAACTTTCTTCTTTACATATATGAGAATCTAATTCTTACACAAAGAAAATTAGGGTTTAACCCTACCTAAGAATATAATTCTTCAAAAATAGGAATTTAATTCCTCCAAAGTTAAAACTAGGGTTTAACCCTATGAAGAATTTAATTCTTAAAAAGACAAACAAATATTTAAACAAGAAAGAACCAGGGTCACGTGTCCCCATATGACCCCTGTAAAAGATCCACAGAACAGAAACTCTAGGGCGCCCTCACGTGTCACCACGTGACCCCTAATGAGTATTCTAATAAACCAGGGCATGAGCACCCATCACGTGCCCACACGCGATGGCTGTCAGATTTAAAAGTGTTAAACACTTACCTATAGAACAATCTGAAAGGGGATCTGGCCCCACCTTTTGGATCCCATCACGTGCTCCCACATGATCTCCTCACTTTTAGTGTTTAACACTAATCTGATAATTTCGCTGCCAGTGTTTAACACTGTTATCTGTTAGTGTTTAACACTAATTTGAGAATCATAATTTTTATTGTTTAACACTAATCTTATTTCCAGTGTTCAACACTGTTGGTCTTTAGTGTTTAACACTAGCTGTAGCCCAATCGGCTAATTTTCTAGAGGCAAAGTCTCCCATTCAATGGACCAACAGAGGGCCAATATTCCATACATGATTGGACTTAGCCCAAGAAGGACATAAGTCCTCAATTCAGACTTAACTGGGCCAATGGGCTCATAATATAATTAATTGATCTTGGTTCCAAATTGGGCTACGGATCATTTAATCTACCTTGGTTCAAGGGTACATCTCTTCACTCCTTTGATATCTGTCGTTGTAATTCCTCAACGTCTTCAAAGAGGTGACGGGTCCCAACAACCATACATTTCACGGACTGTGGGGTCCTTAAACTCATGGACTATGATGTCTTTAACCTTGACCGGGATGTCTTAAAACTAACGACAGACTATGATGTCCTTAACCTTGACCGTGATGTCTTAAAACTAACAACGGACTGTGGGGTCCTTAAACTCATGGACTATGATGTCCTTAACCTTGACCGGGATGTCTTAAAACTAACGACGGACTATGATGTCCTTAACCTTGACCGTGATGTCTTAAAACTAACAACGGACTGTGGGGTCCTTAAACTCATGGACTATGATGTCCTTAACCTTGACCGGGATGTCTTAAAACTAACAACGGACTATGACGTCCTTAACCTTGACCGTGATGTCTTAAAACTAACGCCGGACTGTGGAGTCCTTAAACCCATGGACTATGATGTCCTTAACCTTGACCGCAATGTCTTAAAACTAACATTGGACCGCAATGTCCTTAAACCACCTATCGACCGCAATGTCACTAAACTAAACAATAGAGCCCCCCAATTGCTCTCTTGTCGGATCTAAATGATCCCGTTAAGTCGATCTTAGTCTAAAATGAGACTAACGTATCCTTAACAAACGTTTAAGTTGATCTTAGTCTCAAATGAGGCTAATGTATCCTTAAACCCAAACCCCCCAAACCCAAATCTAAGATAATACGGATTTGGACTAGTCCACGCCCTACGGGCGACAACATAACTTAGTCTCCGTATACAATCTACGGGCAACCAAACACAAAACAAACACCCGCAACACGGAGTGACCATTTGGAGAAGGAGAAAGTTGTTACCGCGATGCGGTAACGTAATTAACTGCAGGGGCTTGTGCCTGCAGGGAAGAGCGTCCCCACAATCAAAAACCCCTCAAGCGAGGGGGAATCTGACGAAGTCTGCTACATCGGGCGCATCCATTTAAACCTTCGATATACTGTGCCATAAATCAACTTGGCATTTTCGGAGAGGTGGACGGATAGCACCAATTAGCATCTGCCCCGAATCTCAGGCAAGACGCCCATCTTGCGCTGTCTTTCGGAGGGGAACAATCACGTGCAACCCGTGATCAATCCCAAATTCCAGTATTCAATACTGCTTTAGAGCCCCACGTGCCACACGTGAGCGCCTTCAACTTTCAGTGTTTAACACTGCCTTGAGAGCATCACGTGGGAACACGTGAGCACTAAAAATACATCAGTGTTTAACACTATAAGAGGCCGACTTCAACCCCAGATTGGCCAAGTCTTTCCTGAGATTAAATCTCTAAATAAACCAAGCCTCCATGCTCATGACTGATGACTCCTCAATCTGAAATATGGTTCAAGGGTACATCTCTTCACACCTCTGATACATGTCGTTGTAATTCTTCAACGTCTTCAGAGAGGTGGAGGGTCCCAGTAACCACTAATTCTTGGCGCACCCCTAAATTGATGAGCCAGAAATTCCATAGACTATGATGTCCTTAAACCTCTACAGACCGAAATGTCCTTAAACTAACTTTGGACCGTAATGTCCTTAAACTAACTACGGACCGCAATGTCCCTAAACTAAACTCTACGGACTATAATGTCCTTAAATTCTATGGACTATGAGGTCCTTAAACTCATGGACCGTAATGTCCTTAAACTAACTGTGGACCGCAACGTCCCTAAACTAAACTCTATAGACTATGACGTCTTTAAACTATGGACTATAATGCTCTTAAACTCCATGGACTATGATGTCCTTAAACTTATGGACCGCAACGTCCCTAAACTAAACCCCATAAACTATGACGTCTTTAAACTGGACTATGATGTTCTTAAACTTCATGGACTATGAGGTCCTTAAACTCATAGACTATGATGTTTTTAAACTTTACAGACTACGATGTCTCTAAACTGAACTATGATGTCCTTAAACTTATGGAACGCAATGTCCCTAAACTAAACAATAGAGTCCAAATGCTCTTTTGTTGGATCTAAATGATCCTGTTAAGTAGATCTTAGTCTAAAACTAGACTAACGTATCCTTAACAAACGTTTAAGTTGATCTTAGTCTCAAATGAGATTAACAATCCTCAAACCCAACCCAAACCCAAATCTAAGAAAATACGGATATGGACTAATCCACGCCCTACGGGCGGCAACATAAATTAGTCTCCGTATACAATCCACGGGCAACCAAAAACAAAACAAACACCCACGACATGAAGTGACCATCTAGAGAAGGAGAAAGTGGTTACCGCGACGCGGCAGCGTAATTAACTGCAGGGGCTTGCGCCTGCAGGGAAGAGCGTCCCCACAATCAAAAACCCCTCACCATAAAAGGGGGAATCTGACGAAGTCTGCTACATCGGCTGCATCCGTCTAAACCTTCGATACATGGTGCCATAAATCAACTTGGCATTGTCGGAGAGGTGGACGGATAAAACCAAATAGCATCTGCCCTCCAAAATTCAGGACGGACGTCCCAACGTCCCGGCCGCGTCTTTCGGCGGTGAACAGATTCTGGCACGCCCGGTGGGACTCTTTTCCCCTTTCCACTCCACACTTCGTGTGTCGTTTTTTTTTCCGCGATCAAATAATTGCGGTATATATGTTTGTGGTTGCCCTTAGGGGAGGGGATACTGAAGCTGACGTTTCGTCTCTATGAAGAATGACGTTTCACCTTAGCAACTCAGGCACTGTCATATCTGGTGGAGTCAAGTACGGGCTACTTGCAGGCTTAAATCTCTGCAATCCAGCTCTTCAAGAAATCAACGGGATTCTCTTTGGGTCGATGCTCCCACCTCCCACCCTCGGTGCCTCAACGCCGATGGAGGAATCCCAGAGGAAGTCTGTCTTCCACAGGCTGGTTCCCCAAGCATCAGCTTTGCCGACGGAATCAGTCCTCAAACAAATGGCACATGCCAAGGACCAAGGTCGACGCAGGGGGTAGAATATTCAAGCTCTCAAAGGAAACAGGGGGCAGGCTCAGCAAAATCCTGAGGCTAATCAAATCCCGGCCGTAAGAGATGGCCAACGTCGATATCGGTATCATACAAAATGAGCTGGGGGCAGTCCTCCGTATGGTCCTGTTTTAACCCCGGTGGTGAATGTTGTTGTTCCAACTGGGAACAGTTTCAAACTATTGTGAAGGGTCAGAAAAAATTCTCCTACCGCGATACTGAAGAAATCTCCGCAGTCCATGGAGATCCCACGAGAGTAGAAACAAGTTCGCTCCCTAAGACAACTTTCCTCATCTATATATAAGGTGTGGAAGCAGGTGAAGGGGACTCACCCCAAGACGGATCCTGATACAGCGGTTCCTCTCAAAACCAAAGCAGCTTCTCACAAAAAAGAATAAGAGAGGCTTAATAAAGCTCAAGTGCCCGAAGCAAACTCCAGAGGCCAAGACTCCAAACACCCCAAGCCTGGGGGCGTGGTAGTTCTCATTGTCTATTTGATGAATTCCAAAGACTAAGTCCGAGCTTATACTAGTCATCGACCTTAAACTCGGCACGTGACAAAAGTTCAACTGCAACGTGAAAAGCTGCAGAAGATGCTCGCTCAGGCGGCAGCAAACGCTAATCCATCGCCTAAGGAAAATTCCGAGGGCGCACCCGAAGAAAGAGTATAGAAGGAGTCGGATAATGATTTCCTAAAGTGCGCTCTGAAAAAGAGAGATGAAGAAGCGGCAGAAATGTCCACTAAAATGAACCAGATGGCCTTTCTGATTCAGAATATGGCTGGAAAGATGGTTCAATCGGAACCATTGGCAGATGAACCGCCGGTTGTTGGTCTTAAAGATAAAGATGACATTTCAAATCCACCGCAAACCTCATCCACAGTTGAGGAGGAAATGATTCCTAAAAGAAAAGCTGGACACGTATATCGCTCAGTGAGTCAAAACTCACTATGCCAGTGAAGCCGCAAATAGATCAATCAAGACCGGTCGACCGTATCCGGCGTGCTATGATCAAATACAGTACCCGCCAGAATACATACTTCCGACTCCGCATATACAAAGGAACTGGGAATCCTTGCCGGCACATTGCGCCATTTAAATCCATGTGCGGTAACACTGGAGAGAATGATATACTACTCCTACGATAGTTTGTCAACGGTCTGGCGGGCATCGCCTTCGTATGGTATGCGGAACTCTCAAGTGATTTCATGAAGAGCTTCGGCGAAATGGATATGCTCTTCTGTTAGGGATTCGCTAATGAGAACGAACATACTACCGTGACGACGCTGGTCAACGAAAGGGTTAGACCGAATGAGACTTGGGTTCAATATGTTACCCGATGGCGAAATATCTGGTCAAATACCAGCAACGCATCGATGAAGTTGCAACCATGGGAATGCTCATAGTCACCCTTGACCCAAATTCAAAGGCGTCCTCGTATATGACCCTCTTCAAGCCGACGACCTTCCAAAAACTCATGGATAAAATTGCTCGATTGGATCAAATGGGTCAAGACTCTTTCTCATCCAATGATGACGAGTGAAAAGCGGGGGCAAGATGGTGTTTGTCTCCTAAGCTCAACAAAGAAAAGCGGTTCTGAAGCAACCTGTCGCCAAAATAGCGACGGCGTGGGTACTCGTTCCCCCCGGGATATACGCAGGGGGATTATTTCTCACTGGCGGAAGAATCTCTATATATAATGGTCCTTTCTTCTTAAAAGGTAGGAAGGATATTAAGGGGCCTACAAACAGGTCCTACAATCTAGTGGAATACCCCGCTCAAAACAAAAAAAACGGTACGTCCACAAGAAAAATGGGCACGGATGAAAACCCGAAAGGGCGCCGTGAGTAAAAACAGCAGGACTGTCGGCGAGCTTGTGAAAACCCGGAAGGGCGTAATCTCGTTTACAAAAAAAACGGTATGTTCGCAAGCAAGATGGGCACAGATGAAAACTAGAAAGGGCGCCGTGAGTAAAAACAGCAGGACTGCCGGCGAGCTTGTGAAAATCCGGAAGGGCGCAACCTCGTTAAAATAAATACACTTACGAGATCCTCACGACTCGTAAGGAGAATCCCCCCTGTGAGACCCTCACGGCTCATATGATTCGAAAGCCTTAAGTTACAGGGATCTAGACCTGTTCTTAAGCCGTCATATCTCTCAAATTGCCCTACAGGCAGTCAATATTGACCTTTGTATACAATCCAGGGGCATGAATAAATATTTCTTTGCCAAGTTTTACAAATGGCAAGAAATGTCCCCATATGGTGAATAACGCTTGTAGATCCTCTCGACTTACAAGGAGAAAACACTCTTGGAAGATCCTTATGACTTGGAAGAGAAAACACCACTTAGAAGTCCTCACGACTTCTAAGAAGAACATACACCTACGAGATCCTCACGACTCGTAGGGAGAAATACCTTTATAAGACCCTTACGGCTCATAAAGTCAAAAAGTCTTAGTCAACAGGATCCTAACCCTGTCTAATAAGCCACCTTTGTCCAAATCGACTGGGGCAAATGATGAGTCGCTCCTGGAAATATCCTAGTTATAGCGATGCTGATGCCTAAACAGGTGTCAAACTCCAAGTCAACCTCTCCGGCAAGTGTCGTCCCTACAGTCACTTGATGAAGAAGGGGACCCCGTTCGTCTGGGATCGCAAATGCCAAAGCGCACTGGACGAAATCAAACAATACCTGCAGAATCCGCCGGTACTGACCGCTCCAGTCAAAGGAAAGCCCCTCATCCTGTACACAACAGCCCTTGAAGGTTCTTTAGGCACGCTATGGGCACAGGAGAATGACCAAGGGAAAGAGAGAGCCTTTACTATTTAAGTCGAGTTCTCCTGGGGGCAAAAAACAACTACCCCCTCCCCACATCGAAAAATACTGCCTGGCGTTAATCTTCGCGATAACGAAGTTTCGGCACTATGCGTTAGCGCATGAGCTCCACCTCATATCAAAAGTGGATCCTCTCAAATATTTGATGTCAAAAGTCATACTAACGGGACGGCTCGCTAAATGGGCCCTCCTCTTAATGGAGTTCTCGATAACATACCGACCTCTCAAGGCAGTGAAAGGTCAGGTCATCGCCGACTTTCTCGCTGAGCATCCGATACCTGCCGACCCATCCCTAAATTGCGAATTGCCAGACGAGCACGCGTTTGACACGATCAACATGGACAGAGGAGAGAGTGATACCCGATGGGAACTCTACTTTGATGGGGCATCTTCCATGAAGAAGCGACAATACAACACCCTTGTAATCAAATCGGGGGTAGGCCTTATCTTCGTGACTCCGCAGGAGGGATAATGCGCTTTGACTTTTCCCTAACAGAGCCGAGGACAAACAATGAAGCTGAATATGAAGCTTTGATAGCAGGTCTTGAGATCGCTGTCGACATGGGAATCGAAAACCTCC
The DNA here is from genome assembly GCA_030015575.1 of Agapanthus africanus. Lineage (NCBI taxonomy): Eukaryota > Viridiplantae > Streptophyta > Magnoliopsida > Asparagales > Amaryllidaceae > Agapanthus > Agapanthus africanus. Next base: position 49,242,543 of record JASDDO010000008.1, on the reverse strand, counting down.
TCATATACGGAGACTCCCAACTGGTCGTTAGCCAAGTAAACGACGATTATCAAACGTACAAACCAGAGTTGGTAAAGTACGGCGAGAAGGTGCAGCAACTGCTGACTCAAATTCCCTCCTACATTCTGGAAAGCATACCGCGAGCGGAGAATAGCAAGGCGGATGCGTTAGCCAAACTCGCTAAAGAATTGGCTGACGAAAACCTCGATGACGTAAGGATCGTTGTGCAAAGCCATCGGGTTCTTGCACCGGCAGAAATATCTCTGGAGTCGTCCGAAGAAAAGGGAGCGACCAAGCAAACGACCCTATAAATAAAAGATCAGGAAGAGGCTAAGGATTGGAGAGGAGTCTTTATAGACTACTTCAAATCCTGTCGAACACCTGAAAATGCGTCTTCAACACATCAGCTCATTAAACGAGCTCTGTCTTTCGCCTTCGTCAATGACACGCTGTATAAGAGATCGTTCGACTTTCTATGGCTGAGATGCCTGGGACCTGAAGAAGCAAAAAGAGTCGTTCAAGAAACTCACGACGGACTCTGCGGTACTCATCAAGCCGGACCGAAGATGAAGCTGAAGATCAAAAGGATGGGCTACTATTGGCCCACGATGATCTAGGACTGTCTCGAATACGCGAAGCAGTGCCACTCGTGCCAAATTCACCGAGACTTCATCCACCAGCATCCAAATCTGCTACACCCAACGGTGGCTAGCTGGCCATTCGAAATGTGGGGAACCGACATAATCGGGCCCATCGAACCAGCATTATCCAGAGGACATCGGTTCATATTGGCGACAACCGATTACTTCTCTAAGTGGGAAGAAGCGATACCGCTGAGAGAAGTGAAGACGGAGAACATCCTCCATTTCTTCAAGACACACGTCATCTATCGGTTCAGCACTCCACAACGGATTATCTCCGATAATGGGCCAGCCTACAGAAGCCACAAGATCGGCCACTTCGCACAACAGTATAACATAGACTGGAGATACTCTTCGGTCTATAATCCCCGAGCTAACGGTCTAGCTGAGGTCTTCAACAAGACCTTGACGAAGATCATAAAGAAGACGGTATCCAGAAACAGAAAAGATTGGCACGAGAGACTGCATGAAGCTCTCTGGGCGTATCGTACCACGTTCAAAACGGCCATAAACACAACGCCGTATGCATTGGTATTCGGCGCTGAAGCAGTACTCCCCTTAGAGATAGAGCTACCCTCCCTACGAGTGGCGGTTCATTACGAGCTAACAGACGAAGGGAATGCTCATCTTCGTCTTGAGGAGCTTGACGCCCTTGACGAAACTCGGCTCATGGCGCAGCAAAACCTGGAGGCTTACAAAGCAAGGATGACGCGCTCGTACGAAAGATTGAATAGGCCGAGAACATTCCACCAAGGCGAACTCGTGCTAGTCGTAAAAAGACCTATGATCCCTAATCGTGCCAAACGGGGGAAATTCGAGCCAAACTATGAGGGCCCGTATACCATAGACAAGGTCTACCAAGGTGGGGCTTACTTGCTCATGGATATGCATGGAGAAAGACCCTTTAGGCCAATAAACGGTCGGTTCTTGAAAAAATACTACGCTTGACCGAAACGTCTGTAAACTACTACGAACCGCAGCATCCTAAAGCTGACGCAAAAAATATGATAAAAACAAAAAAAAACGGTATGTCCATAAGAAAAATGGGCACAGATGAAAACCCGAAAGGGCTCCGTGAGTAAGAACAGCAGGGCTACCGGCGAGTTTGTGAAAACCCGAAAGGGCGCAATCTCGTTAAAAGACACTTGCAAGATCCTCTCGACCTTGTAAGGCGAAAATACCTTGTGAGATCCTTACGACTCACAAGTGAGCAACACACTTAGGGATCCCCACGATTCCTAAGGAGAAGTTACACTTACGAGATCCTCACGACTCGTAAGGAGAATTCCTCTATGAGATCCTCACGGCTCATAGGATTTAAAAGCCATAAGCTACAGGGATCTAAACCTGTTCTTAAGCCGTCATACACCCCAATATTGCTCTACAAGCGGTTCAATATTGACCCTTGTATACAATCCACGGGCACAAATAAACGTTTCCCCAACAGAGTCCCACCACTGACGAGGGATATCTTCATATGGCGAACGACACTTGTAAGTCCTCTCGACTTATAAGGAGGAAGCACTCTTGTGAGATCCTTACGACTTATAAGAGACCATACACTTAAGAATCCTCACGATTCTTAAGGAGAAAACACACCTACGAGATCCTCACGACTCATAGGGAGAAATACCTTTATGAGACCTTTACGGCTCATGAAGTCAAAAGCCATAGTCGACAGGATCTTAACCCTATTTGCTAAGCCACCTTTATTCGAACCGACAAAGGCAAATGATGATTCGCTCCTGGCAATATCCCAGTTGTAGCGATGTTGATGCCTAAAATCGATATCAAATTCCAAGTCTAAACTTACGATTAAAATCAGCGAGCCAAAAATGCATATGAAATAGCCGAAATGATAGGGCAACTTGCAACAAAATCAGCAAGTATAATATATGCATACAAAAACAGCCGAAATGATTGGGCAACTCGCAATAAAAAGCAGCGAGTAAAAAGAAAAAATAGCCGAAATGATTGGGCACCGCGAAAAATAGCCGAAATGATTGGGCAATCGCGAACTTCGCGATATAAAAGATGAAATGAAGAGCATCACGGAAAGAAATAAAAAAAATAATGATGAAACTTTTGCCCTACAGGTAAGTCCACACTGACCCCTGTATACAATCCAAGGGCATAAACGAAAAGGGAACCATATTGTCCCATCAAGCTCCGTCAAAGGGAAGCCAGATCTCAGTGGCTACATCTACAAGCCTAGAAATCAACAACAGCGTTCTTCCTCTCCCCCAGCAGGAGGCAGACACGACATCAACAAACGGAGCCATGGAAAAGTCCCTAGTTCCAAATCTCGACGTTTCATAGACAACCTAGAGACTACCTTAGAACCATGGCAAAGTCCCCTAGTTCTAAATCTCGACGGTTCACAGACAGCCTAGAGATCACCAACGGCGCTTCTCCTCACTCCAGCAGGATGCAGATGCGACGTCAACAAATGACCCCAGGGTCAAAACAGCGGAGCCATGGCAAAGTCCCTAGTTCCAAATCTCGACGGTTCACAGACAGCCTAGAGGCTACCCCGAAACCATGGCAAAGTCCCCTAGTTCCAAATCTCGACGGTTCACAGACAGCCTAGAGATCACCAACGACACTTCTCCTCACTCCAGCAGGATGCAGATGCGACGTCAACAAACGACCCCAGGGTCAAAACAACGGAGCCAAGGCAACGTCCTTAGTTCCAAATCTCGACGGTTCACAGACAGCCTAGAGACTATTCCGGAACCATGGCAAAGTCCCCTAGTTCCAAACCTCAACGGTTCACAGATAACCCAGAGACAACCTCGACATCCGTTATAATATTGCAGACACAATGTCAACAAACGAAGCCAAGGAAAATCCCTTGCTTCAGGGTCTTGACGGCAACTCAAATGAGACCTGAAAAGACTATCGGAGATCATCCCACACCAACACGGAGTGGTCATGACTCATCGAGGCTCCCAAACTGAGCCTAACCTCAAGTAAAAAGCGACATGGAATATCCCTAACGCTTGCTCTTTCGACGGTAATATCACCTGGAAGATTACTTGAAGACGTCTTGTCCAGCCCCCGAAGGGATCAGAGACACGACAGTCGTGGGGCTACTCGAACAGCAAGATTGCGTATCGAGGAATACACCTGCCAACGCGACGGTGCGACGGGTAGAAAACTAGTATCACAGACCTTAACGGACTTCTATTAGCAGGAGTTAACTATGACGTTAGGACATCCTTGCGAGAACTTCTCGATTCGTCTCGACTCGTGGGGAATATAATGTTCCTACGAGAACTTCTCGACTCGTCTCGACTCGTAGGGAAAAGCCTTAGGCAATGGGGATAAGGACCTGTTTCCTAAGCACTGGGGCCCTGCAAGTCAGTCAAAGATGGACTATTGCATACTATTCACGGGCCTCACTCTCCAAAGTCGAACATCGACAAGGAGGGAAACAATCACTTACGAGTCCTCTCGACTTGTAAGGGAGAAAATTCTCTTGTAAGATCCTTACGACTCACAAGAGAAAACGCACTTAGGAATCCTCATGACTCCTAAGGAGAAAATACACCTACGGGATCCTCACGACTCGTAGGGAGAAAAGGCTTTATGAGACCCTCACGGCTCGTAAAGTTGAGAAGTCTTAGGTGGCAGGTCCTAACCTTATCTTCTAAGCCATCATTGCCCTGCAGGTAAGTCCATACTGACCCCTGTATACAATCCATGGGCATAAACGAAAAGGGAACCACATTTCCCGACAGACTCTGTTAAAGAGAGGGTCAGATCTCAACGGCAACATTTACAGCCTGGTGACCGACAACGACGTTCCTCCTCATTCCAGCAGGATACGGACGCGACATCACCAATCGGAGCCACGGTAAAGTCCCCGGTTCCAAGACTTTACAGTTCACAGACAACCTAGAGTCAACCCGACAACACAGAAAGCGGAAATACATCGGCCAATGACCTCCGTCTCAGAATTACGTCATCCAATGACCCCGTCTCGGAAATACGTCAACCGTGACACCGTAGAAAGTGGAGTACACCGTAGGAGGCGGAGCACGTCAACCTAGACACCGCAAAAAGAAGAACAAGTCAACCAACCCCAAGGAAATCAGTGTCCTTGACAAATATCTCGACTCAGGGAAATCAGTGTCTTTGACGAGAACCTCGATTCGCGTCAACCCGCATAGAAATCAGTGTCTTTGCAGGAATCTCTCGATTCGTCTCAACCCCAGGGAAATCAGTGTCCTTGGCTAAACCTCTCGACCTCAGGGAAATCAGCATCCTTGGCGAGAACCTCGATTCGCGTCGACCCGCAAAGAAATCAGTGTCTTTGCAGGAATCTCTCGATTCGTCTCAACCCCAGGGAAATCATTGTCCTTGGCGAAACCTCTCGATCTCAGGGAAATCAGCATCCTTGTCGAGAACCTCGATTTGCGTCGACCCGCAAGGAAATCAGTGTCTTTGCAGGAATCTCTCGATTCGTCTTAACCCCAGGGAAATCAGTGTCCTTGGCAGAATATTTCGATTCAGGGAAATCAGCGTCCTTGACGAGAACCTCTCGATTCGTTTCGACCCGCAGGGAAATCAATATCTTTGCAGGAATCTCTCGATTCATCTCAACCTTAGGGAAATTAGTGTCCCCACGCATGAAAAGAAAATTCTCCTGTGAGATCCTCATGACTCTCAAGAGAAAACACACTTAGGAATCCTCACGATTCCTAAGAAAAAAATACACCTACGGGATTCTCTCGACCTGTAGGGAGAAAAGTCTTTATGAGACCCTCATGGCTTATAAAGTTGAAAAGTCTCAGGTAGCAGATCTTAAACCTGTCTTTTAAGCCATCATTGCCCTACAGGGAGGTCAAGATAGACTATCTACGGGCCACACTCTCCGAAATCGAAAATCGACAAGGAGGGAAACAATCACTTATGAGTCCTCTCGACTTGTAAGGGAGAAAATTCTCTTGTGAGATCCTTACGACCCTCAAGAGAAAACGCACTTAGGAGTCCTCACGACCCTAAGAAGAAAATACACATGCGGGATCCTCTCGACCCGTAGAGAGAAAATTCTTTATGAGACCCTCATGGCTTATAAAGTTGAAAGGTCTTAGGTGGTAGATCCTAACCCTGTCTCCTAAGCCATCACTGCCCTGCAAGGAGGTTAAGATGGACTATCTATGGGACACACTCTCCGAAGTTGAATATCGACAAGGAGGGAAACAATCACTTACGAGTCCTCTCGACTTGTAAGGGAGAAAATTCTCTTGTGAGATCCTTACGGCTCTCAAGAGAAAACGCACTTAGGAATCCTCACGACTCCGAAGGAGAAAATACACCTACGAGATCCTCTCGACTCGTAGGGAGAAAAGTCTTTATGAGACCCTCACGGCTCCTAAAGTTGAAAAGTCTTAGGCAACATATCCAAACCCTGTTTCCTAAGCCATCGCTGCCCTACAAGGAGGTCAAAGTGGACTACCTACGGGCCACATTTTCCAAAGCCACATTCGCCAATAAAATAAAGAAGCTACCTACGGGTCCTCACGATTCGTAAGGAAAATACCCGAGTAAGATCCTTACGACTCACGGAGGCGATGAACACTTAGAAATCCTCACGATTTCTAGAGAGAATTTGCACCTACGAGATCCTCTCGACTTGTAGGGAGAAAAACCTTCTTGAGACCTTTACGGCTCATGAAGATGGAAAAAGTCTTAGGCTACAAGGACCCTAAACTTGTCTCCTAAGCCCTCAATCTTATGGCCATGCATAACTCTGCACTACTTCACTTGCGTACATACTTACGTGGGAAAAGTAGTGGGGGGCATTTGTTCCCGCCAAAATTTTCGGCCAAGAGCTACTTGTTCCCTTACAAAAAAGGGAGGAGAATCCTAAAAAAATAGGCATCACGTGTAAAACACGTGGGCACACATATGCAAAACACATGAGCGCTGAACATAAATAACCAAGGGCCAAACAGGCATCACGTGTAAAACACGTGGGCGCACATATGCAAAGCACATGCGTGCTGAACATAAATAACCAAGGGCCAAACAGGCATCACGTGTAAAACACGTGGGCGCACATATGCAAAGCATATGAGCGCTGAACATAAACAGGCTAAAACCCCACACTATGGGTCACGTGTTAAATACGTGAGTGCTTTTGCCAATCACATGCAAAGCATGTGAGCACCCTAATTTAAAATGTTCCTATCAAATTCTAGAATTAAATTCTATTTGGGAAATATTTTCTTAATCTTCCTTAAACTAGAAAGATCTTCTCTGTTAAATAAAGGACCCTTGGATCAAATATCCATCGGTGATCATTTGATAGAATAAAAATCTATCATAGGAAAATATTTTCCTAATCTTATAACAAGAATAAAATTCTATGTTAACAAGATATCCATATTAAAAAAATATATTTCTGATCTTGTTAAACTAAAAAGATTTGATAGAATAAAATTCTAATCTTATTAAAACTAACAAGATATTCATAATCTTGTTAAACAAACAAGAAATCTTCTCTGTTAAACAGAGAGCTTTTGGATTAAAAACCCGACGGTGAATAAAATTCACCGATTGATCTAAAAGTTCCTGAAATCAATCATGATCTCTCAATGAGGGATTCCCTTAATAAATTGATTCTTTTTCTTCTCATATAAATAGGAGCAAGGAGAGGAGGAAAGGGAGATACACAGAGAGGGAGAGGGGAAGAAAAATAGAGAGAGAATTTAATTCTCTAAAGAAGAGGAACCCCACCAAAAAAAAAAGAATTTAATTCTCAAACCAAGAGTTTAACTCTTCTCAAAAGAACTTAGTTCTTCCTTTGGTTAAGATCTGCGGAAGCAGATCTCCCCACAAGTTGAGAATTTTATTCTCATCCGGGAGATTCTGTCATGCAGATCCAAAACCTAAGGGAAAGAACTGAGTCCAAAAGAGTTTAACTCTTATAAAACATATGGGAATTTAATTCCTCTAAAACTAGGGTTTAACCCTTTAAAAAGAAATTAATCCCTGCAAAGAACAAAAGAGAACTTGATTCCTCAGAACCATAGAAGAACAGCCTGATGATTCATTAGCGTTCAAACGCTACATAAAAGCTCACGTGTTTCCACGTGAGCACCTTTGAGGAACAAAAAGGGAAAGACTGAGATCTAGTCACGTGACCCCTGAGAAGTGCTCAGCACTTATAAAAAAGAAAAGGGAATAAACCCTATTTTTGGAGCGCATCACGTGACCCCACGTGACTCCTGAGAAGTGCTCAGCACTTATAAAAAAGAAAAGGGAATAAACCCTATTTTTCGGGCGCCTCACGTGACCCCGCGTGACTCCTGAGAAGTGCTCTGCACTTATAAAAAAGAAAAAGGAATAAACCCTATTTTTGAAGCCCCATGTGACCTCATGCGACCCCTGAGAAGTGCTCAGCACTTATAAAAGAAGAAAGGGAATAAACCCTATTTTTCGGGTATAGGGCGAAGGGGACGCGACCGGTCCGCTACGTATTTACTCAGAAGCAAATACGCTAAGCGTAACTAAGCAATATAAAAGAAAATATACACAAAAGCCAAGGTATAATAAAAAGAGCAACTTTATTTTTCTAACATTCTTTTGTACAATGCATGAAAAGGAAATACAACTGAAATAAAAGCGATGCCTAAACAATGGCATGACAGGAAATTAAAGGTACTGAATAGAAAATGTATAATGTCTAGAGCTCAGGGTCTTCGCTGTACTGATCCAAGTCTTCTGCAGTTGGCTCGATCTCTGACGGGTCCAAATCACCTGACGACATTCAAAGAAGAAAGAAATATAATGTCGTCGGCGAACAGGTCGCTCGGTAAGTCCCAAAGATAAGAGGAAAGTAGAATAGACAGAATAAGAATGTATCTTTTAAAGTTGTATTATATTGTTGTAATGTTGTGTTAACGCTGTTGTTTGTAACTTGGTACAGAAGAATGCCAGTGTATACGAGAGGGGTCTCTATATGCTAGATACCAGGGCAAACAGAATGTACAAGAAACCGTTAAGTCACGGTACAACAGCAATGGAATATAGGTTAAGTGTCTTAATCTTACCGTCTTGTGCCACTTTTAACACATTCCGTACCAATCTACCCCTTAAACCCCGTAGTGTTTTGATTGTATTATTGTATTGTATTGTATAGGTTGTATAGTTGGATGACTGACCAAAACCATGATATCGGTAAATGGATGTAACTGTATAATCATGTAAATGGAATGTATATCCATGGTTCGGTTCGGTCAATTGTATAGATTGATAGCATGAATGTATGGAATAATGGATTCATGGATTCATGTTGAATTGTAATATTGTGGATTGTAGATTGCAGATTGTACTTGAATCATATTCAAGTCAGATTATAATAAGACTCAATCTGAGTCAAACAATTAGAGAAGTAAATTTAAGTCCTGATTGTTTTGATGTTATCGATAACCGTTGCACATGGGCGGCAGGATTTGTGTCTTTTTCAAAGACGATTGCCGTGTTGATAACACCGTTTGTTAAGTTGTCTACCATAGATAGGCAAACACCCACTTCTTCGGCTCCCTAAGGCTCAAGTGATTGGTCCCGGTTAAACATATATTTACTAGGGTCCTTAGTGTAATTTATAGAACTTGAGGGGGATTTATATAAAAATACTTTTATATACTTTTCAAAATACACCCCAAGTATTTATTAATCGTCTTTAGAGTTGTAATGAATGTAGATTTTATATTGTGATATTTCTAGTGAAAATATCATATTTTCATAATAAGTGGTATTTATTTGTAATATTGGTTTTGTATGGAATTCATGGTATTTTAGTGTAAAATTGATTCTTGTGATTTTTGGAAAAAGGTGGAATATTTATATCATAACAAAATAGGTATTTTAATGATAAATATACATATATTTATACAAAAATAATTTTAATATACATTTTATATTCTAAAAATCTCATTTTCTTAAGATATCGTATTTTAAATCTTTCGAGACCGAATGCTCCTTGCGGAGGTCTGAATCTCGCACTACTAAGCCCGAAGATGTGCGATAATCCGCACCATCCTGAACGGGTTCCCCAAAATGGGTTATAGCGGCGCTTTGCAAAGATTTGTATAAATACTAAATCCTTTAGAAAACAGTTTTATTAAGTAAACGGTATTTATTTGTAAAGATGTCAATTTCCCGTATTCTATGTTCTAGGGTCTTCTAAGTTAACTGGACCGTTCCTAACTGGTACAAAGCGACAAGTTGTGAAATATTTCAAATCGCCTCTTCACCGCCAATTGTGGCCAGGTAAGTGCAAGTAAAGAAAGGAGGGATCCGCTCACGAATCACCGTAAGACGGGCCTTTTAAAGTTACCTTTATCACTTGTCTAGCTTAGGTACCACAAAGTCAGGTTTAGATAAACGACTGAATGCCCACAATCTTCCTCTGTCCTAATGAGTGCGACAGTCCTTAATTGGCTGAGTCTAGATATTTTTGTTATTAGCTCAAAAGTTATTTATTTGTAAAGATGTATCAATACTAAATCTTTTAGAAATGGTTTTATTATGTAAAGCGTATTTAAATGAAAATGTTTGTTTTCCCGTATTCTAATTTCTCGAGGGTATCGTGTTATGTTGCATATGAGTGTGTGAGGAGTAGGTCGTTACCTCGTGATCTACTTAAAGGTTTAGCAAGTTTAATGGAGTTAAATGTAGAATTGAAACAGTGTGGTATTTAAGTGAAAAATACGATAAATTGAAATACCATCATTTTATGAAATGAAACTTGATCAATTTGGTTGATTAGTGTTTAATAGTCAACATGAGAGAGTTTAAGCATAATTGTATTAACGAGAAGTGAAGTTTTATAAGAAACCGAATCGGAAATCGGATTTGTTTCGATTCCGTCGGGTTTTGTAAATCCGTATTTTTGGAATAAAAAAGAGAGGTAGAAAATGGCGACTTACGGGTTTCGATCAAAGATAAGAGGATGGTGGATCGGGAGGAGTCTCCGGTGCGTCGTTTCGTCTCCGGGAGTTCCTACGGTCGTTACCGGAAATTCCGCCGGAGCTTCGCCTTTCGCTCAATTCGATTGCATACAAGAGTTCTTGAGAATTTTAGAGAGTTGGCTCAGAATTTGGGGTGAGAGGATAGAGAGTAGGGATGGTATTTATAGGGTTAGGGTAGGTGAAAAGTTAAAATGAAAAATGTGATAAAATGTATTTAAAATGTATTAAAAATGGAGTAATTGGGGTTTTAAAAGAGCTCTAGAAATGGTCTGAGGCTAAAATTTTGCGGGTGTACAGGGGAGACCAAAAGACACATTTTTTGTGTTGGGGTCGTCGCCGGAATCGGCTGACTCGGTCGTGACTCGGCCATGACTCGGTCGGAGGACGAGTGGGCCGAGTCGATGCCGAGTTCCGGCCGAGTCAGGAGGCCGGAATCCCCACCGACGGTTCATCTATCCTCTAGCAATGTTACATTTTTGGGTGTAGTGGGGTTTTTTGTGAGATATGCATGTGTAAACCCTTGGTATTCTAAAGGTTTTAAAAGAAATCAATATTAAAAATAATGTGGGGTATGTGATTTGAACTCTGGTGGCTTGGTTCAGCAGTGCAAGGTATTAAATGAGCTACAAGCTCTTTCTTGTAATTATGGAGCTAATTAATTACTTAAAGTAATAACAATAAATGTAAATACCCCAAGTATACATTAATTTTTAAGCAAATTTTGTAAACTAAAAATAGAGTTGTTACATTCTTTTAAGTTGTAATTAAAAAGCAAAATAACTACTTATATATTTTGCTCAGGCTAAAATACCCCTTTATGGATTTATGAAATTTTTTTGTAAAAACTTGTATTGGAAATTTGGGGTTGTTACATGATCCCACGTGCCCCTCTAACAGTGCAAGAGAATAAAAGAGGCAGCGCCCAACACTAAGCGCCTCACGTGCCACACATAACCCTTAATAGTGCTTAGCACTTGTAAAAGAGCAAGGGAATAAACCCAAGCGAACGGCGCCAACTTTCAAGAGCATCACGTGCAACACGTGATCAATCCCAAATTCCAGTATTCAACACTGCTTTAGAGCCCCACGTGCCACACGTGAGCGCCTTCAACTTTCAGTGTTTAACACTGCCTTGAGAGCATTACGTGGGAACACGTGAGCACTAAAAATACATCAGTGTTTAACACTATAAGAGGCCGACTTCAACCCCAGATTGACCAAGTCTTTCCTGAGATTAAATCTCTAAATAAACCGAGCCTCCATGCTCATGACTGATGACTCCTCAATCTGAAATCTGGTTCAAGGGTACATCTCTTCACATCTTTGATACATGTCGTTGTAATTCTTCAACGTCTTCAAAGAGGTGGAGGGTCCCAGTAACCACTAATTCTTGGCGCACCCCTAAATTGATGAGCCAAAAACTCCATGGACTATGATGTCCTTAAACCTCTACGGACCGTAACGTCCTTACACTAACTTTGGACCGTAATGTCCTTAAACTAACTACGGACCGCAACGTCCCTAAACTAAACTCTACGGACCATGATGTCCTTAAACTTTATGGACTATGAGGTCCTTAAACTCATGGACCATAATGTCCTTAAACTAACTGTGGACCGCAACGTCCATAAACTAGACTCTATAGACTATGACGTCTTTAAACTATGGACTATGATGTCCTTAAACTCCATGGACTATGATGTCCTTAAACTTATGGACCGCAACTTTCCTAAACTAAACCCCATAGACTATGACGTCTTTAATCTGGACTATGATGTCCTTAAACTTCACGGACTATGAGGTCCTTAAACTCATAGACTATGATGTGTTTAAACTTTACAGACTATGATGTCTCTAAACTGGACTATGATGTTCTTAAACTTATGGACCGCAATGTCCTTAAACTAAACAATAGAGTCCAAATGCTCTTTTGTTGGATCTAAATGATCCTGTTAAGTAGATCTTAGTCTAAAACTAGACTAACGTATTCTTAACAAACGTTTAAGTTGATCTTAGTCTCAAATGAGATTAACGATCCTCAAACCCAACCCAAACCCAAATCTAAGAAAATACGGATTTGGACTAATCCACGCCCTACGGGCGACAGCATAAATTAGTCTCCGTATACAATCCACGGGCAACCAAAAACAAAACAAACACCCACGACACAAGGTGGCCAGCTGGAGATGGAGAAAATGGTTACCGCGATACGGTAGCGTAATTAACTGCAGGGGCTTGCGCCTGCAGGGAAGAGCGTCCCCACAATCAAAAACCCCTCACCATAAGGGGGAATCTGACGAAATCTGCTACATTGGCCGCATCCGTCTAAACCTTCGATACATGGTGCCATAAATCAACTTGGCATTGTCGGAGAGGTGGACGGATAAAACCAAACAGCATCTGCCCACCAAAATTTAGGCCGGACGTCCCGGTCGCATTTTTCGGCGGCGAACAGTGAATAAGGAAAATGAAAATTTTAGAGATATCTACACAAAATTATCTATAACCTACAATTTTAACATTTTCCAAGTTGTTAATATAAAAATTAAGAAAATTGTTAAAATTCGAGTAAAAAACAGCCACTGGAAATGAAATTTTCAGTTTGGTTACCCTTTCCTTAAAAATTCATTTTACAGTGAAACTTAACCAAAACCTTTTAGCTAAAAGATAAACGAATTATCTGCAATTTTGTAGTTTTAAACTTTAGCTAATTATTGACAACGAGTCATAAAAAAAACCGAAACTCTAGTCAAGTCACTGATTTTTCCAGCCTAAACTTAATAGAACTTGATCTTAACTGAACATTTAGTGTTCTCATGGCAAGTAATTGATAAAACTTAAGTAAAGATCGTATAATATACCTCTTGATTGAGATTATGGAAAGTTCCAAGCTTGCAAAGTGGCCTCAAATTGAAGTCTTGGCCTCTACTTAAAGTTTTATAAAGAAAATGGTATGATTTGTATAGTGATTGGTATGAGTGTGTGTAGGAATCTTGAGAGTTAGAGAAAATATGAGGAGAAGATGTAGAAGAAGAGATAGGAAAAATTATAACATGAATGGCAAGTGTCATGCGCCCCCCCTCCCCCCCCCCCCCCAACATTTCTCACTCTCCCATTCTCAATATTAAATTATCCTCCATCCTCACACCATGCCTCAATGTTCTACTCCCAATATATTTTGCAAAATATATTATAATCTAAAAGAGAAGATTAACTTGTAATGGCAATTAAATATTTCTTAAGTTAAGGTTTAAGCATATTTTTATACTTAAGAGACTTAATTAATTATATATGTGTGCACTAATTAAATAAAATAAAACCAATTTAATTAAATATCCTAAAGTGGAAATTAAACTAAATATATCATTAATTATAAAAACCCTATTTATTTAATTGTTCTCATATATAAAAAGTTCATTTTATTAATAAAAATTCCAAATTAAACATTAAATTTTTTGAAATGTTACAGACCGACGGCCGGGTCCCACATGCGTCACGGCCCTATGTTTTACCCTGATTCAAGAGGCATCCGCTGCCCCCTTACCTCCTTAACTATAGGCGCATGTAACAAATATGAAGTGTAACAAATAAGTAGTGCCCCGAAAAGAAAAAAGTGTAACAAATAAGAAGCCATGGCTTTTTGTACAAGCGGATAATCATTTGTTGGAACAGCCTCAATGTTACTTTAGCTCTTTGTCAAAACTTTGGTGCCCATCATTGTCAACTCTTCCTACCAAAAACGTTTTCATGTTATCTCTTCTCCTTAGATCCATACCCACTATAAACTATCAAAACGTCAGATTAAATTATGGGTAAATTGTCAAAAAGCCCCTGGCCCGCTTCAAACTTGAATAAAAGAAAAACCGAGGCTTTTTGCTCTTGTTAAAAAACCCTAGGTCGAATCAAAACCCTGTGTATACTAGTTGTCTATAATATCTAAGTAGTTGCATGTAATATCTAAGCAGCCGCAGTTCCCTATAATATCTAAACGACTGTCTGTAATATCGAGACAGTTGCATATAATATCCAAGCATTCGAGAGAATGCAACGCCTAAATGAAATATAGCCCATGTGTTTTTTCATAATGATTTTTAACAGTAGGTCATTTCCAACAATTTCAAAAACTACAGGAGTTTTTAGACAACTCTCAAGCGTGTCAGGGGCTTTTTGACAATTTACCCTCAAATTATTACTGCCCCAAGTGCAATTAACAAATGCACCCTACTATCCATCCATATTTGCCAAAAAGCCATTATTATCTACATGTATTCTTGTCCCAACGACCCTCGCACACACAGAACATAAGATCATCGATTCATGTTATCTTAAATACAATTAAAAGAAGAAAATTAAATTCGAACTAAAATATGCACGAGCTGACCAGAAGGTTCAACAGAATATATAATTTAAGAGCCCATCTTTTCCTTATATGGGGATTGTCTAAAAGCCCATAAAAAAATAAAAACTAAAATTCAAATCAGGCCCCATAGAAAAGCCCACAGCTGACTCTCAAACCCTAATCTCATCCCATCCCCTATATATTTCTGTCATCCGCCTCCTCTCTCAAAACCCTATCGCGCCACTAGCAGTAGCAAGCACCAAACCCTAACCTCCGCCGCCGATCGTCGTCGTCAGCAGAGCTCAGCCATGGGTCGCGTCCGCACGAAGACGGTGAAGAAATCATCGCGCCAGGTGATCGAGCGCTACTACTCGCGCATGACCCTCGATTTCCACACGAACAAGAAGATCCTCGAAGAGGTGGCCATCATCCCCTCGAAGCGCCTCCGCAACAAGATCGCCGGATTCTCCACCCACCTCATGCGCAGGATCCAGCGCGGCCCCGTGCGCGGCATCTCCCTCAAGCTGCAGGAGGAGGAGCGTGAGCGCCGCATGGACTTCGTCCCCGACGAATCGGCGATCAAGGTGGATCAGATTGAGGTCGATAAGGAGACCATGGAGATGCTTGCGGCCATTGGGATGGGGGATCTCCCCGGTGTCGAGAAGCAGGCCGAGGCCGCGGCGGCGCCGGTGTACGGAGGGCGAGGCGGGTACGCTGGTGGTCGGAGGAACTGAAAGCTGGGATCTTGAGTTGGATCGATAGTTAATGGTGAGATCTTTTTTAGATTTTGATTTGTTGGTATATTTTATGTTTGATTAAATGCCTGTTTGAACATTGGAGTTTGGCATGAAGTTTCATTTTGATGATTACGTTTGTTTTTTGTTATCGAGAATCTTATGCAAGGTTTTTTTATGGTTTCTTTTAGTTTGGGTTGTCATGTGGCATTCAATAATAACGAATGTGGTAATTTCTTGTGTAATTTGTAGGCATTGGGTACATAGATTGCATGATTTTAATTACTCTTGGTGCTACAATAATTCTAAATTATTTTATAACTGAATTGTTAATACCATATTTTTTATAGTCTTCTTAAGCATTAAGTAAATGAGTTGAGAATTCCGAACTGTTGCCTAGTAGTAGTTGTTGTTGGGTTTTGTTAGCAGTTGTCATTCTCTAATTCGAAAGAGAAGTATGTTAGATTTGAACAATCATATCTGATTTTTATGTTATTACTTGTAGCATTGCCCATATCCTGTGTGTAGAACACATATACAAGTGATTAATATTATACCTATACATTTGTTCTTAGAAAACAGTGTTGTACTCATTTTTCATCGAATGTGTTATGCCCCTTTGCTTATTGTTTTCATCACTTGCTGCATTTATCTGAACGTTTTGATTTTGGCCGTAGTTGGTTTATTTGCTATGTTTGTTGCTTCCATAATGTGAAATTTGGGATATAGTTGGTAAATATCTTGTTATTTTCTTCTATTATGTTTTTGTTGGTGATATCATCTCTGTTATGTTTGGCATTGTGTGGATATGCATGACATATGAACAAATAATGTTGATTTCTTTCCGGCTGTTATTAGTTTTTATATATACAAATGTTAAATTCAAAGTTTACACCTTTCATCCGGGGACTTTGATTATTACTCCTCTTGCTTGCTTTCTAAAGCAATAGGTCTTTATATCATCGTTTAAATGACCATCGTATTATGAGCACAAAGTAGCCAATTTTTTGAATGCGATATCTTTGGGAATCGGATCGGCGGCCTCACTTTAGAGAACATATTCTTACTGTATGAACTGGTGCCCAATTGGTTGTTTTCATGCACTTGCTCATTCTTCAATAAGAAATTTTGAGTTTTCTTTTACTATTGCGGCTTTATATTCTAGATAATTTTTTAACCCTTCATTATCTTGAGTTCAAGATGGATTTATGTCATTCTTCTTACTGTGTTGCTGATCGAGTAACATATGATATATTTTCACTTTTCCCTTGAGTTTTTTTTGGCAGTCTCGTTCTATCAAGCTATTGATTATAGGGTTTTTTTTTCAAATAATAATATTTTAAAATTATATTATTAAAATAGGGGGGTAAAAATTAAAATTAGCAATATAGGATGGTTTGCACCCCACCCCCGCTGGCCCACCCCACCCTCAGAATAGGGGGCGGGTTTTGGGAACCCGCCCCCTATACATTTGTATAGGGGGCGGGTTCTCGGAACCCGCCCTCTATTTTTGTATAGAGGGCGGGTTCTGGGAACCCGCCCCCTATACATTTGTATAGGGGCTGGTTCTCGGAACCCGCCCCATTTGTTTTTTTTAATTATTTAAATAATTAATTATAATTATTAATTATATAATTATCATATTATTATTATTATAATATTATTATTATTATAATTATAATTCTTAAAAATAGAATAAAAGTAAATAGACGAAAAAAACATTTAAATTAAATAATAAAATTTCACTATATCAATGTTTTTTACAGAATGAATCCGTCAAAATTTACAATGCCAAAAAATCCTATCTATTTGTAAAATGTAAATGCTATATCGACGGTCAAATTTATAATAACAAAATGAATCCGTCAAATTTATAATACAAAAAAATCTGAGTGCACTTGTCACGATCCTGAAGGTCTCGCCTCTGATGCATATCCTGGACATCTGGTCCTATAATGGCCTGGTTGTTTGCATAGGCTACATCTGGATTGCCTTTGCTGAGGATCAGCATCCATTGTCACTCGATCTCGACGCACCTTAGGTCTTCCGGGCCTTATATTTTTTTTCCGGCGGTAATACAGTCGGTGTTTGTCTGTTGGCAGTATAATAGTGCCAATAGCGACTGTCCGGTATAGGATGAAATTTTGGATCGTATGCACCTTGGTAATTAGAAATTGTATAGTAATGGGAAGCAAAATTGTAATGTGAGGTATGCATACTGCTCGCAGCAGCAATTGCGTGGGCACAAGGTAAATGTTGTTGCTGGAAAAGACCGCATGTACACGAAGAGAGCCCTTCATCTCTAAAGTTCACGGTATATTGATTCCCATTACCGCCCGTCACCTGAAACTCCGCCGTGTCAAACCTTTCGAATCTGTAGTATTGTGCTCTGCGCTCTCTTTTCCGAAAGATATCTTCGTAATACGCGGTGAGCGGAGTGTCCATCGCCAAGGACTTTTCTCTTCTGTGCACAAAATAAGTATTCATCCGGAAAAATGTTCGAACAATCAACCCCTGTATCGGTAAGCCTCTAACCCCTTTAAGGACCCCGTTGAAGCTTTCAGACATATTAGTCGTCATTAGGAGATATCTGCACCCATCATCATGTGCTTGTGACCACATGCGTACTGAATACTCATCTAACCACGCTTTCGCGGCTTGACTCATCTCCCCAATTTTCGTCATATATATGTCGTGAACATTAGGGTCAGACGTTTCACCGGCTCTGTATATAAGTTTATGTAGATCCGAATTTTTAAATTTTCGATCAAAATTTTGTCTGAAGTGTCGTAGGCAAAACCTATGTGGGGTCGTCGGAAATACAGATCTCATTGCAGCTAGTATTCCCGGATGTCTATCAAATATGATGCATAAATCCGTTCTATGAAGAACAGATGGGATATTTTTGAGGTTACGGAAAAACCATGACCAGGATGATGTATTTTCACCCTCGACAATAGAAAATCCCAACGGAAATATACCGTTATTAGCATCAACACCTGTAGCAATTAACATGCAGCCTCTGTACTTACCGTATAGATACGTACCATCAACGCACAATACCGGCCGACAGTGTGTGAAACCAGCCGCACATGGACCAAAGCACCAGAAAATTCTTTGAAACCTGACAGAGCCCTCGACGTCTGTTTCTGTGGTTTTTAACCGGTATACGGTCCCCGGATTTGATGCTTTCATGGCTTCCATAAAAGGGACTAGTGAGTTGTACGAGCTTTCCCAGTCCCCGAATATCTTGCACAAAGCCTTTCTACGAGCATCTCATGCCTTCACATACGAAATCTGAATTTTATGCTCTCCGCTAACCAAGAGCCGTATCTCTCGGGGAGTCATCGCCACATCTGTACGGATCAGGGGCATGATTAGCGAGCAAATGTAAGATGAAGTGCAATTCCGGTGATCCTGTAACATAATAGAATTGATGCAAGTATGTTCTTGGTTGTATTTCGTGACCTTCCAAGCCTTGGCTCTTTTGGAACAACATGCATGCAATCTCTACTGACATTCAGGAGCTTTCGTACATACCACAGTAGAGTACGTCTTATTTGACTCTTCGGTTTTAAATGTAACGTTTTGCTGAATGGACCACGACTTCAGCTTACAAATAAGATCTCCTTTTTCCTGAAACAAATCCCCGACGCTGATGCAATCTTTGCTTGCTGCTGTCGCGTCCAAATAGGGTGCCGTATTTACTTCTGTCACGGCTAAGTCTACCCAACCATCATCTTCCAGCGGATCGAGGCCGGGATTTTCTAGTTCAACAAAATCGTTATTCGCAACCATACCATCAAAGAATGCTACCTCATTCAATCCAGCAGGCATATTCCACGCTATCCTCCCCCTGATGACCTTCACCGATTTCATCATCACTGCCACACATATCAATATCACCCGTAGCAACATAAGGCTCGGGTGCAATATATGATGGTTGTGGTCGGTGTAATGTGGATGGTTCGGGGTGAGAAGACCGGAAAGATGTGGACGGACATGCTTGGAATGCGCTGCTTGGATCGTGTTGGAATGATGCGGAGGTGTGGGGAAATCTGCGTTTAGTATATAAATTGTTATTATAATATTATTCCTTAATATTTTCGTAACTAAATCATCACTTGTTTCAAATTTATTTACCTGTGGAAGGCTGTGTATGGTTATTCTTGCTGTTTTTCTGGGGTGCATGTAACTGCAGCAGTCGACTGGAAGAACCTGGATTTATGGATTTTATTAAATGTTTGAATATTAGTATATAGGTATTACTAAAATGTTTAAATATGGGTTTATAAAATGTTTACCCATGAGTTTGAAGGTTTGAATAATGTTGTGTATAGTCATATCCACCGGCACTGACGGTATCATCGTTGACCATGTGACCGTACCCCCAGGAACTATCTCCAGCATTACTATCAAAATTACCCGTTGGAGGGGCATTTGATACTTCCAATTGCTCCTTCTGAACCAAAAGTTCAAAAGAATGATGGGTGCTTGAGAGACCGAAATCTATCATCGAAGATATTGATGCATCGTCTATAATTTCAACCAATGCATTTCCACTGAACATAGGCCATATACAACATAACTTAACTCTACTTTCACGGGGATCGTATTTCGTAATTTTGAACACTTTAGTCTCTAGTTCATCATAAGTCGTTGATGCTTCCAATCGCATGATTCGTGCAGACCCGCCCATATACTCGGGACCTTGTGCACTTGCGATAACCTGGCCATCGTATTTACATACAACAAATATACTTGGGGAGGCCATAATCCTGCACAAAAAACAGTTATGTTTTTTATGTTGTGTTGAAATTGCAAAAAACTTTCAAACTCGAAGATTGCTTACTTCCAATACTTTATGAACTGTTCTACTGCTCGAAGATTGCTTACTCGCAGACTATGGTACTGAACTTGACCTTCTTCTAAAACTCCACACTTACACAAAATTGATAGCGGAGAAGAATTGATCGAAGTAAATGGATAGTGACCGTTGTAGGATGAAAATTTGACAGAGATGAAATGGGTAGTGAAATGTATAGCGGAGACATATTTATAGGATATGAGGGCGGCAAGATATTGAAGAGGGTGGGTTCTAACAACCCGCCCTCTTAATTGACCTGACCGACTCTGGCATACTGGTACAAATAATTATTGAAGAGGACGGGTTTTAATAACCCGCCCTCTTCAATATGATGTAAAGTGATTTGACAAGAGAAAACAAAATTAATGAAGAGGGCGGGTTCTTGGAACCCGCCCTCTTCAATATGATGTTCTGAACACTTACACATAATTTTAATAAATAAATATATTAAAATAAATTGATTTGACAAGACAATATAAAAAAACAAAATTAATGAAGAGGGCGGGTTTCAGGAACCCCGCCCTCTTACTTTCTGAATATTGCTGATTTGAAAACTCTCGTAATTAAAGAAGAGGACAAATAGTACTGATGTGACATCTCAATTAATCACATTACTCAAGAGTGCTAGTACTGACATTACTGAAGGACAAATAGTACTGATTTGACTAATTAATGAGGAGGGCGGGTTCCTGGAACCAGCAGGAACCCGCCCTCTTTTTTGTGAATAGGAACTGATTTGACAGCTCTCTGTAATTTTTGAAGAGGGCGGGTTCCAGGAACCCGCCCTCTTCATTAATTAGTAATTGATTTTACTAATTATTGAAGAGGGCGGGTTCCCCGCCCTCTTTGAGAACAAAGACTGTAGCGGGTTCCTGGAACCCGTTCACCCTCTATAAAACCCAAGCATCCACACTTTCATCAACCACACTTTCTAATCTCTACTTCTAATCTCTTGATAAAACTCTCGACAAATCTCTGCTCCAGTACATTTC
This sequence comes from Agapanthus africanus, assembly GCA_030015575.1. Taxonomy (NCBI): domain Eukaryota; kingdom Viridiplantae; phylum Streptophyta; class Magnoliopsida; order Asparagales; family Amaryllidaceae; genus Agapanthus; species Agapanthus africanus. The sequence goes on along the minus strand of JASDDO010000008.1, from coordinate 49,220,984 downwards.
AATGGAGAATCAACCACTCGACAAATCTCTGCTTACGCATCAAAACGAACACAGATCGTTCAATATATTACACGGGGAGGAAATATTCTAAACTTAGTTAATTTTTTTTAATTACACCTTTCATTTAATTCTAATAGTTGAAAATAACATTATTTAATTTTGCAGGATGGAGATAATCTCATCGTCGTCACGCATAGCTCAGACAAATGGGTAGTTAGCGACCAACGAATAAACCATCGGCTTAGACGGGCCGGATTTTATGAAGCGTCGTTGATTCGTCATATCCAAATCGACCACGCCCTCGTCACCTCTCTGGTCGAGCGTTGGAGAAAAGAGACCCATACATTTCATCTAAGATGGGGTGAGGCCACAATCACACTCCAGGATATTGGCCTCTCACTCGGTTACGGGTCAATGGGCTTGGGTTGGTCGGAGGAAAAATTGTTGGTCCAGATACCAACCACCCATACTGGGATACATATGCCGAGTCTGCTCTCGAACAGGTAAACAATTTCATTCTGATTTCCCTATTTAGTGTACCTATTTTATATTTTACATTATTTCTAGCTTTAATATTTAAAAAAAATGCTAATATCAGGCACCAGGGGGCCACAGTAAGGGGTATAAAATCAATTTAAACTGGTTAAGAGATACATTTAGTAATATCCCTGATGAAGCCACCGATGAAGTTTTGGATAGACATGCACGTGCCTACATTCTGTACATGATCGGTTCTTGGTTGATGCCGGACCAATCAGCAACGCATGTCCATCCGTTATACCTTGGCTTTCTAGCGGATTTTGATGTCTGTGGCCAATATGCTTGGGGAGCAGGGGTCCTGGCCTTTCTTTATAAAGAACTCGATAAAGCATGTGCTCCTACGAAGCATAAAATTTGTGGATGCATTACATTACTTCGGGTAAATTCTTTATTTTTCACAGCTAGAATTTTGCAATATTGGTTTTCTCTCTTATAATTTGAAACTTTATTTATAGATCTGGTCGTGGGAGCATATGTATATAGGAAGACCGGAGAATATTAAAATAACTGGCTTGGATATCCCCGGAAAGCCGCTCGGCTGCTGGTGGAATGGGAAGAAAGCGTATAAGGCTCCTCGTCGAGTGCTTAGGTACTATAGAGATGAGTTGGATTGCATAGAGGCGGCTCAGGTAATCATAATTTAGGTAATTAAATTTGTTTTACAATTTTGAAATACCTTAATCATAATTTTTTTACTATGTTATTTGCGCAGTTTCTGTGGACGTCTTATACAGCAGATCGTCTACAACACTTACCCGGCATCTGTCTCGAAGGAGAGCCGGTTTGGCGGGCTCGATGCCAACTCCTCTGCATTAATGTCGTTGTTATGCACCTCCCGGATAGGGTATTGCGACAGTTTGATAGATTGCAACATATTCATGTCCCGCCGCCTTCGCCTATGACAGTAGAGGGAAACATGCGAGGAGGAAATACGGGCGTGATTGGAGGGAGCATCATCATCAGTATTTGCTGAGATGGGAGGATAAGCAGCGTAGTATTGCCTTGCAGCAAATAGGTGACCACACAGCCACCGACGCTACCAAAGTATATCTACAGTGGTATAAGCGTGTCACCATAAGATATCTTTCTGCTCCTCCCAAAAACTTCCCAAACATCTCGCAGTACGAGCCTAGAGGCCACATGGAACGAGATTTGGTAGGTTGAATTCTTTATATCATATTACTTTTTAACATCCGGCGGTATGAGTCAATACTTATTTCTTATTTTTAATGTAACGAAAAGCTCGTGGATTGCATCTCGTACAAACAATGGTGCAGGAACCATACCCGATTGATGCTGGTCCGGCATCTCAGGCTCGATTTTCAAATGTCGACCAATTAATTGGTGATGTATTTGGTTCATATGGTATTTCTCAATATTTATCGCCGGTACCCGGAGCCGCAGTATGAACCGGCACCGGAGCCGCAGTATGAACCGGCACCGCAGCCGCAGTATGACCCGGCACCGGAGGCGCAGCATCAAGGAGATCCAGCGCAGCAGGATCGGTGGTTTGGATCACCATACCGTCAGCAGCAACCCTGGCATACCGGACAGGCGCAACAACACCAGCCTTGGGGATCAGGTTTTGCAGAACAGCCGTCTTGGGGGTTAGGTTTTGAGCAACAACAGCACCCTTGGGGGTCAGAATTTGCGCAGCCATGGGGCCAAGGTTTTGTGCAACATCAGCCGCATGAAATCGGGACAGGTTCTTCTCTACAACTGCCCAGTTGGAACACGGATTTAGCGTCCTACGCAAATTTGTTGGGAAGCAACACATATCCGACATCTGTCCCACATTCAGGTTCAGGATTTGTGGATCAACAACCTATCCAAGACGCTGCTGAAGACGAAGCTGAAGCAGAAGCAGAACTCGAACCCGAAGCAACAGCGCCGCCGCCGCCGCCGCCATCTATCCAAGAAACAGGTGGTTCCTCCAGTCATTCCAGGAGGCATAGGCTTATGTCAAGCCTTCTCGGATTTCATAAAGGAAAAGGAAAAGAAAAAAAATAGTATTTAATTTTTACAAACAGATAGTATTTTTTCACATTGGAAATTTGACGGATTCATTTTGATATTATAAATTTGACCGTCGAGATAGAAATCGGATAGGAATTTTTGGTATTGTAAATTTTGACGGATTCATTCTGTAAAAAACATTGATATGATGAAATTTTATTATTTAATTTAAATATTTTTTCGTCTATTTATTTTTATTTTATTTTAAAGAATTATAATATAATTTTAAAATAATATTATAATAATAATAATATGATAATTATATAATTATAATTAATTATTTAAATAATTAAAAAAAAAAACAAATGGGGCGGGTTCTGGGAACCCGCCCCCTATACAACCCGCCCCCTATTCTGGGGTGGGGTGGGGTGGGTGCCCCCTATTCTGGGGTGGGGTGGGGTGGGTGCAAACCACCCTATATTGATAATTTTAATTTTTACCCTCCTATTTTTATAATATAATTTTAAAATATTATTATTTTAAAAAAAAACCTAATAATAATATGATAATTATATAATTAATAATTATAATTAATTATTTAAATAATTAAAAAAAAACAAATGGGGCGGGTTCTGGGAACCCGTCCCCTATACATTTGTATAGGGGGCGGGTTCCCAGAACCCGCCCCCTATTCTGGTGGTGGGGTGGGGTGGGGTGGGGTGGGTGCAAACCACTCTATATTGATAATTTTAATTTTTACCCCCCTATTTTAATAATATAATTTTAAAATATTATTATTTTAAAAAAAAACCTTGATTATATTTTGGTTTTGGGTGATTTATTTTTTATTGCTGATATTTGTTTGGTTTATCTAAAATTGCTTCTTTATCTGCTTTGAACTGGCTAGGGTTTAAACCAGGTTTGATTGAAGAAAAATTGTTTTGTTTTATTATTTTTGTAATTAATCTGCCATGTAAGTGGTAGCTTCAACATGTTTGATTAGTTGTGTGTTTGTTTGAAGCTATAATCAGCATCTGTCTTGCATTTTTCCCCTTGTCTCTTAAAAATTTCATGTCGTTAAGGATATCTTAATTTTTCCTCCATAAATTACGTGAGTAATTTATGATATGCTAATTTTTTAGTTTTGATGAAGGGTTCATCGAACATGATTATTATTTGGTGTTTGTTACCATTAGATTTTTCGATTTAGGAATATTTGCACTCGGAATGAAAATGATTTTAGATTTTTGAGAGAGGTAAATGAGCAAAACAGTAGGTAAATCTTTACCAATTTTGTAAGAATCATTCAATTGATGTACAAAGATTTTTGATAAAATAAATTTATTTCGGCAGCTAAACAAATAGTATTTTTACCCCATTTTTGGATGCAACCCTCGAATCAAACCATTGAAATCTTATTTTTAAGTCCTGCTGCAAGTGTGTCATTTTGAAGTTAACAACATTCTGAATTAGCCTCGTCAAGTTCGACTATGAACTTTGGCAAAAAATTTCATCTGTATGAAGATGTACCCTCCTCCAACGCTCCATCTGCCATTGGTGCAAACTCCTCACATTTTCCAGTTGAAACCTTTTTCGGTCTATTTTACCTCCACTCCTCCCCAATCAATCTCTCTATGGCTGTGGCTATCACCTCTTGCACTGGTGCCATCGTCGTCAGCTTCATCACCCCTAACGGTAACTCCAGCCTACAGCACCTCCGTCACCAATTTCTCATGTCGTCAGCTTCATCACCCCTAACGGTAACTCCAGTCTTCAGCACCTCCGTCACCAATTTCTCATTCGAGAACCGCTATTCAAACATTGACCATATCCACACACCTTCTAGAACCGAGTTCCGTCCACAGTGCATAATGAATCCTCCCAAGGCTATGTGCTATAGAATCATCCTCCGACCTGGACTCATCCTGTCATCAGTGCATAATGAATCCCTCCCAATGCTGTGTTCGACAGAATCATCCTCCCGCCTGGACTCGTCGGAGAATTTCGCCCTCAGCGAACCATTCTGTTTCTGAATTTTCAACTGGGTTGTTTTTTTTTGGGTGGGGGTACTACTTGTTTGTTGATTACCCATATGAAAGGCTTGTTTGAAACAAGCCATCCTGAGCCAAATGAGTTGAGATGACCTAAAATTGCCCATGCTAAAACAAACATAGACCACTGACTTTGGGTTCATTGGATCAAGCCTTCTCTTGCATTGGAGCTCATCGATTGGAGCTTTTGTTGCCCCTATCAGGCTAATTTTTTCTACCGTTGTTAAAAGGTTGAAGCTGGCCCAATCATCCAAGTATATTTTTTCCCAGTAGATTTCTTTTAACACTTCACTATATCCTCATCGGAGCTATTGATCAGTATGCCATCAGCACCCACTTCAGAATCTCGGATCTCATCGAAAATCCACCGCAGGCTCTAATCCTGAAAATGCTTCAGCGGCTGTAGCCTATCTACCTCATGTAGCAAGCCCGGAAGCACGAAAGTTTCGGAGTCCGATACTGATTTTTCATGAGTCTTGTGTATGGACAAGTTATTAAGACACTAGATCGCAAGGCAACTGAAGCCATGGAACGATTGGTTTTTTTTTTTGAAATAGTACCAATTAAAAAATTTATTATTAAAATAAGGGGTTGGGTTTAAAATTCTCAAAATAGGACGGTTCGTCCCACCTTCACCCCACAACCCCAACCCCGAATAGGGGGCGGGTTCCCAGAACCCGCCCTCTATACTAATGTATAGGGGGCGGGTTCTAGGAACCCGCCCCTATATTAATAATTTTATAATTATAATTAGATAATTATAAATATAATTTTAATTATATAATTATATAATTATAATTATAATTATGACTATAATTATTTTTAAAAAATAAATAAACGTAAAAAATATTTGAATAAAATAATAAAATTTTATTATATCAATATTTTTTACAGAATGAATCCGTCAAAATTTACAATACAAAAAAATCCTATCCGATTTCTATCTCGACAGTCAAATTTATAATATCAAAATGAATCCGTCAAATTTATAATATAAAAAAATCCTATCTGTTTGTAAAATGTAAATAATTATCGTTTTCCTTTTCCCCTTCCCTTATGAAATCCGAGAAGGCTTGACATAAGCCTATGCCTCCTGGGATGACTGGAGGACCCACCCGTTTCTTGGGTAGATGGCGGCGTCTGCTCTTCTGCTTCGGGTTCGGCTTCGGCTTCAGCAGCGTCTTGGACATGCTGTTGTTCCGCAAATCCTGAACCTGAATGTGGGACAGGTGTCGGATATGTGCTGCCTCCCAACAACTGTATGTAGAATGATAAATCCGTGTCCCAACCGAGCAGTTGTAGCGAAGAACCTGTCCCGGTTTCATGCGGCTGATGTTGCACAAAACCTTGGCCCCATGGCTGCACAAATCCTGACCCCCAAGATTCTTGTTGCGCAAAACCTGACCCCCCAGACGGCTGTTCTGCAAAACCTGATCCCCCAGACGGCTGTTCTGCAAAACCTGACCCCCAAGACTGGTGTTGTTGCGCTTGTCCGGTATGCCAGGGTTGATGCTGACAGTATGGTGATCCAAACCACTGATCCTGCTGCGCTGGATCTTCGTGATGCCGCGGCTCTGGTGCCGGTTCATGCTGCGGTTCTGGTGCCGGTTCATACCGCGGCTCCGGTGCTGGCTGATACTGCTGCTCTTGTGCCGGCGATAAATGTTGAGAAATATTATATGAATTGAATACACCACCAATTAATTGGTCTGCACTTGAAAATAGAGGCTGAGTTGCCAGACCAGCATCAGTCGGGTATGGTTCATGCACCATTATTTGTATAAGATGCAACCCACGAGCATGTCGTTATATTAGAAATAAGAAATAAGTATTGACTCATACCGCCGGATGTTAAAAAGTAATATAATATAAAGAATTCAACTTACCAAATCTCGTTCCACGTGGCCTCTAGGCTCGTACCGCGAGATGTTTGGGAAGTTGTTAGGGGGAGCAGAAAGATATCTTATGGTGACACGCTTATACCACTGTAGATATGCTTTGGTAGCGTCGGTGGCTGTTTGGTCACCTATTTGCTGTAAGGCAATATTACGATGCCTATCCTCCCTTCTCAGCAAATATTGATGATGTGCTCCTTCCAATCACGCTCCGTCTTTCCTCCGTGCATGTCTCCCTCTATTGTCATAGGCGAAGGCGGCGGGACAGGAATATATTGTGATCTATTAAACTGTCGCAACACCCGGTCCGGGAGGTGCATGACAACGACATTAATGCAGAGGAGTGGGCATCGAGCCCGCCAAACCGGCTCTCCTTCGATACAGATGCCGGGCAATCTTTGCAGAAGATCTGCTGTATAAGGCGTCCACATGAACTGCGCAAATAACATAGTACAAAAATTGTGATGAAGGTATTTCAAAATTTTAAAACAAACTTAATTACCTAAGTTATGGTTACCTGAGTCGCCTCCATGCGATCCAACTCATCTCTATAGTACATAAGTACTCGACGAGGAGCCTTATACGCTTTCTTCCCATTCCACCAACAGCCGTGCGGCTTTCCAGGGGTATCCAAGCCAGTTATTTTAACTCGATCCGGTCTTCCCATATACATATGCTCCCATGACCAGATCTATAAATAAAGTTTCAGATGATAAGAGAGAAAACCGATATTATAATTTTGCAAATTTCTAGCTGTGAAAAACAAGGAATTTACCTGAAGTAATGTAATGCATCCACAAATTTTATCTTTCGTTGGTGCACATGCCTTATCGAGTTCCTTGTAAAGAAAGGCCAGGACCCCTGCTCCCCAAGCATATTGGCCACACACATCAAAATCCGTTAGGAAGCCAAGTATAACGGATGGACATGCGTTGCCGATTGGTCCGGTATCAACCAAGAACCGATCATGTACAGAATGTAAGCACGCGTATGTCTATCCAAGACTTCGTCGGTGACTTCATCAGGGATATTACTAAATGTATCTTTTAGCCAGTTTAAACTGATCTTATACCCCTTACTGTAGCCTCCTGGTGCCTGATATTAGCATTTTTTGTGAAATATTAAAACTAGAAATAATGTACAACATGCAATAGGTACACTAAATAGGGGAATCAAAATGAAATTGTTTACTTGTCCGAGAACAGACTCGGCATATGTATCCCAGTATGGGTGGTCGGTATCTGGACCAACAATTTTTCCTTCGACCAATCCAAGCCCATTGACCCGTAAACCGAGTAAGAGGCCAATATCCTGGAGTGTGATAGTGGCCTCACCCCATCTTAGATGAAAAGTGTGGGTCTCTTTTCTCCAGCGCTCAACTAGAGAGGTAACGAGGGCGTGATCGATTTGGATATGACGAAGCAATGAAGCTTCATAAAGTCCGGCCCGTCGAAACCGCTGGGTTATTCGCTGGTCAGTAACTATCCACTTATCTGAACTATGGGTGACGACGGTGAGATTATCTCCATCCTGCAAAATTAAATAATGTTATTTTCAACTATTAAAATTAAAAGAAAGAGGTAATTAAAAAAAATTACGAAGTTTAGAATATTTCCTCTCCGTGTAATATATTAAAAGATCTGTGTTCGTTTTGATGAACAAGCAGAGATTTGTCGAATGGTTGATTCTCCATTGAGACGACTTGAGATATGAGAAGGGACAGAATTAATTTGAAGAAAGAGTTAATTTGATAAAAGTTTGATGAAAGGCACACCGGAGGGTGGGGAGGGTGGGTTTTATAGGGAAAGGAGGGCGGGTTCCTGAGACGGACCCGCCCTCTTTAACGATTAGTCAAATCAGTTTTTTGTGCTTGTGTTTGCAGAAGGAAGAGGGCGGGTTCCTGGAACCCGCCCTCTTCAATAATTATATTTAGTATGTTTGTGATATCAAATCAGTTTTTTATATATTTTTTAATATTGTGTTTATTAAAACAAAGAGGGCGGGTTATTAGAACCCGCCCTCTTCAATAATTATATGATATTCTGTTGTGTCACATCACTTTTTTGTCTGTTGTCCCATCATTTTCAGAACTAAGAGGGCGGGTTCTAATAACCGCTCTTTTCAATAATTATATTTCTGTTATATATTTTTTAATATTGTGTTGTATGTTTGTCAAATCAGTTTTTATATATTTTTTAATATTGTGTTGTGTGTTTGTCGTGTGTTATTAAAGAGGGCGGGTTATTAGAACCCGTCCTCTTCAATAATTATATGATATTCCGTTGTGTCACATCACTTTTTTTTGTCTGTGTGTTGTCCCATCATTTTTGGTTTGTGCAGAAGGAAGAGGGCGGGTTATTAAAAACCTCCCTCTTCAATAATTAAATTTTCGTCCGTATTATTAAAACAAAGATAGCGGGTTATTATAACCCGCTCTCTTCAATAATTATATGATATTCTGTTGTGTCACATCACTTTTTTTTGTTTGTTGTCCCATCATTGTTTGCAGAAGGAAGAGGACGGGTTCTAATAACCCGCCCTCTTCAATAATTATATTTCTGTGGTGTCAAATCAGTTTTTATATATTTTTTAATATTGTGTTGTCTGTTTGTCGTGTGTTATTAAAGAGGGCGGGTTATAAGAACCCGCCGTCTTCAATAATTATATGATATTCCGTTGTGTCACATCATTTTTTTTGTCTGTGTGTTATCCCATCATTTTTTGTTTGTGCAGAAGGAAGAGGGCGGGTTATTAAAAACCGCCCTCTTCAATAATTATATTTCCGTCCGTGTTATTAAAATAAAGAGGGCGGGTTATTAGAACCCGCCCTCTTCAATAATTATATGAGGGCGTGTTTCAGGAACCCGCCCTCATATTCTATAAATACCTCTCTGCTATACAACAACTATCCATTTACGCTCTATCCTATACACAACTATCCACTTAAGCTCTATCCTATACACAACTATCCAATTATAAGTGTGGAGTTTAGGAAGAAGGTTCGGTACCATAGTCGGGAGGGAGGAGCTGCTGGATAGGATCAAGACGGAACAATTCACAAAGTATTGGAGGTAAACCAATCTTTTCTAGCATCTTCCCAATTATATATACCAGGATCCTTGAGAGAAAGATCACTAAAAGGATTATAAATTAAAATTTAATGTCCTTCCAATACATGTTCGGCAAATTGATGTTTTCAATAGCTTAATCTCTATAAGGATTAGTTGAAACTGATATATAATGTCATAACCAATAATTATTTGAAGACTACAATAATCCAAAGTGACCTTTGAAGGATGTTCTTATTAATCTCACTACCAACAAAATTCTTGATTGGCATAAAAAAATACATGTGATGGCTAATGTTCTGTTAACATCAATCTGAACAATCTTAAATATTACGCCTTGAGCTATTAAAAAACGATGATAGAACTGGTAATTTAATGTCCTTCTAATTAGAAAGCATATGGAACTATACAGCTACCTTAATAAGTTCCCCCAGTCCATCCCTCTTTCAACTATTTCATTTTACCGTAAATTTATCTGCTTATTTGAAGTATATCAAGAGGAGCAACCTGCTGCAACATGTTAGTTATATGTATGCCCTAGAGGCCATTACTGTACATAGGATGTATATCGTAGTGGATGCTGGGACATATATAGGGAGGACTTTCTTGCTCGACATAATAGTATGCTATCTGGTTACTCTTTACCTTAACGTGTATACTGATTGTCTCTCTGTTACATGTTGGTAAAGCCCTTAGGATGTGTACTTGACTACCTGGACTATGATGCGGATCATACTAGTGGGGACATGGTAGTCCATAAGTACATCCTTCAAGGTCCCTAGTCGTGGGTGTATCGAGACAGGGCATCGATATACCAGAGTAGACTAGCGTATACCTTCTCGACCCATACAGATGGGCGATGGATGATCCCATATCCATTGGTGTTTGACATCAGAGATGATATACGGGTGCTCAGTGCAGACTGGGTATACTGGACGGACTCGCCGAGAACTCCCAGATGGTATTATATCTCACGTCAAATGGCAGTTCTCTGGTGACACTGGTACATGTTAGTCTGTAGACCCGAGATCGTCATAGAGTCTAGTGTGATTCCCACTGTGCTTTGATTTCCTCCTTACCACGTCCAAGAGGGCGTGCAAAACGGTGGCTTTTGGGTACAGTCCCGAATCACATGGAGGCAATGAGCGATAGGAGGGGATTCGTCTTTCCCGGTATAGGGAGTTGATGTTGCACTGTGTTCGATTGGCTATAACAGGAAGTCCCTGGCCAGGGCTGATCAGAGATTTGCTGGTAAGTGTTACCAGTAGTTTCTCGACCCGTTATGAGCCTCATATCGACACGACTTATCGAGCTATTGGGGTCTGACGTTTACCACCCCTAGGCGAGATATGCGACATATCAGACGAACAGACCGGACTGTACGGTAAATGTTACTGGTTGGATTCACAGGAGTGTGAGCGGGCTTGCTCGTCGATCTTCTGATCGCTCAATACCCGGGTGGCCGTTACGTTTAGCAGACCGCTTGCGGCTTGTGGGTGTTTAATATGATCATCACCTGCTGCCGGCGTATTGACGAGTCTTTAAAGTCCTATACGGAGGTTTCCTGACTCAAGCGAAACGAAATAGGAGCGCATATGAGATATGTGCGGGGCCGAGAATAATACCAGTATGAGATACTGTATTTGATTCTCGCGATTTGTAACATTGATCGGTTATATGCGATATAGCCGGGTTATCGGATCAAGTGTTGATTCGATAAGTTGTTACTATTGATATTAGTCGGTTATATGCGATATGAACGGATCGTTAAATCAAGTATTGATTTAATGATTTAATGTATAATTATATATTAGATATATTAATTTACATTAACTAATATTGGTTCACTTAAAAAGGATTTTCTCACTTGATGTGCACATTGTATATGTGATATACTTTTGTGCACTTGATTGTATCATGTTTGATGATACATGCATACTTAGTTAAGTGTATGATTAAACCATGGTTGTGTAATGGTTAGGGTTTTGATTTACTTATTCATTTATTTTGTTTATTTATTTTTGCAAAATAAATGAATGATGGCTTTCTTTGTTTGCTAGTTGAAGCTTCATGATGCTTTGACTACGTGACCTTTTTTGTTTTCATGCTTAACCCTAACCATTCCACTTAACCCTAGTTCATTCTCTACACTTGACCATGGTTGCTTTATGATAAGTATTCCTTTTATTTTCTATTTTTGAAAGAACTTATCATATTTTCTTTCTTCTTCTTCTTCATCTTCAACATGAAGAAAACCTTGCCTCCATCAATGGCAACTTGAGCAAATGAGTGAGAAATCCAATTCTAAAGTGAACCCACCTCCTATTTCTTCATCCTCTACCACTTGCCAAGTAGTATAGGGTGTTTTCTTCACAAGTTTCTTGATTTGGTGAAGTTGGAGCTTGATCTTGTGATGCCTCGACGTAGATCATCTTCGGCATCGTAGTCGACGACCTAGCCTGTCCATTTCTCCGATGAAGCCGACGATAGAGCCCGAGATCCGATGATCGCAGCGAGGGGACTTCATCACGGAGCTATGGAGGTGGAGGACCGGATCTACAAAGGTTGTATTTTCGGTTTACTCATAGTTAAGTAGTTAACTAGTTATAGTTTTCGCCTAAAATTCTAGTTAACGATCTAGTCTAGGGTTTCTCGGCACCGTAAAATTTGAAATTGGCATGGTTGATGCCTTGTGAGACCTCATTGGAGTGCCTAGGAACCCTACAGTGGTATCAGAGCCTAGCTAGAGCCTTAGGCGATGTGTAGACGACGTTTGAAATCCGAACGAACATCGAAACCCTAACTCAAATTGCTCTCTGGAAATTTTCTGAAAATTTGGATTTTTGTGAATTAAAAATTGCCAGAAAATTCAGCAGGTAAACTTAAGAGTTACTGTGAAGCACGTGCTTCTGAATCGTTCAAAGAGCGGCGGAACCGCGGCACGAGCATGGCTCGTGCGGCGGTTCCGCGGCCAAATTGTCTTCGTTTTCAAAACTGTTTGCACAGTAACTTCTTTCTTGAATGTCTGAGTTTTCTGGGAATTTTTAAATATTACTCAAGAGTTGAGTTTTCTGGGGTTGTTTTGGGGATTCGATTATTCGATCGGATTGTCTAATTTTGTCTATGTGTTTTCCGAATAATTTTTGAATATGTTAAAAAGTTCGACCAGATATAAATACCCAATTTTTCTCCTGTCGGGAAATTTCCAAGTGTTGGATTTTTCCGTGGTTTAAAGACGTTCTAAGTAGTGCAAGTAACGCGATGGACCCTCTAGAAGACAACAAACCTTAACTCGATTATGTGACCGTCTTGAACTGCCCTTTGAACCTTAGGGTTTGGGGCAGTACGGCGTGCCACATGTGAGGCGTTGGCTTGACCCTTCTACGGCTGGACCGTTGGTACTTGTTGGCTATAGTGCCCTCAAGGCAATTATCATAGTCGCAGACTTGTGATTATGATGATTGAGGTAGGACCTATACCGATAAAACGGTCTTACTCAAGATGATAGTATGCTATCTGGTTTGTCTTTATCATCATGTATGTGTTGATAGAGCCCTTAGGATTCTTGCTTGACTGCCAGCAGTATGATGGCGATCATATTTGTGGGAGCTGGGGTCTATAAGCACATCCTTAAATGTCCCTAGTCGTAAGAGTATCGAGACCGGGCATCGATTCTCCAGTGTAGACTAGTGTATACTGATCGAGACCCCGACGAGGGGCGGTGGCCAGGTCTCACAAGCCATTAGTGTTAGTTTGTTCACCTAAGATAGTATACAGGTGCTCATTGGGTTATGAGTACACTGGACGGACTCGACGGGAACCTGCTAGTTGGTATTATACCTATTGTCAGATAGCAGTTCCCAGGTGACATGTGTACAGGTTAGTCTGTCGACCTGAGATTGTCATTTGTCTCGTGTGAGTTCCCACTGTGCTTTGATTACTACCCTACCACGGCTCAAAGGAGTCGTGCAAACAGGTTTTAGTTGGGTACAGTCCCGAGCCACATAGAGGCGGTGATCGGATCGTCGGGGATTCGTCTCTCCCGGTATTGGGGGTTGATGTCGCGTTGTGTACGGATGGCCATCACCATAAATCCGTGGCCACGGTGGACGAGAACTACCGATCCAGGATCGATAGTTTCTCAGGTGGTGATGGGTTTCATACCGGCACTAAATGTCGTGTTGTTGGGGGTCTGACTTTATCCACCCCCCTAGACTCGATATGCGATACTCTTAGACGAACAGACCGGACTGTACGGATATTGTCACTGACAGGCTCTGTAGGGATTCAGGATGAGTTTGCTCGTCGGCCTCCCTTTCGCTCAATACCTGGGTAGCCGTTACGTACAGCTAGTGCCGCTGACGTGCTTGTGGTTAAACCCACTGCCAGCGTATTGACGAGTCTTTAGAGTCCCACATAGAGGGTTTTCACGGTTCAGGCGATATGGTGTACATGTTGTATGTTGATACATACGGGTGTCCGATTAAATATGTGCACTTGTAGCGCAGACTTTGATCGGACAGTTGATAATACTAGCGGCTTTGGATTAAGCCGGATTATTAAATCGTATTTTGATTTAATAATTTATATATGTATTTGTATATACGTATTCTAGTATTATTGTTCACTATACGTTTTCTCTCTCGGCTATTCGTATTTTGGTACGAATACGCGTATATGTATTTCGGTACATGTACCGGGAAGTATTCCGTATTTTATACGGAATAGCTTCTAGAAGGTGCCACCTCATTAATGATTTTCTTTAATGGAAATTATTTGGGAAATGAGGTGGAAAGGAGGTATGGTTTTGAGGCATGGTGCAAAGTATGGTTGATGTTATTTTATTGGTAAAAGAAAATGTTTTTTTGTTGATTGGAGAGAGAGAGGGGGCCGGCCATATTGAGGGGAGTTCATTTCATTTGTGAGGTTACATGATTAATTACGCTAGCCCTCTCTCTCACTCTCTCATGCAAAAAGAGACTTAGCCAATTTCTTTTGCTCATGCCAAAAACATCATCTCCTTCATTCTTCTTCTTGAGTTTCTCATTGAGCTCATGGTTGAGAGAAAAATTGTAATGACATATACATACACCCCCACACTCCATCACTAGCGACGTTGGAGCGTCGGTTACCTCGTTCGACGAGGTTGGAGCTTGCGCCGTTTCTCTCGGGTGGATCATCGGAGATGGAGGAAGACCGGCAACCAAACATCGTCAAAGAACTGTTAGGAGCTTGGAATGAAGACCGAAGGACTTGGATCATCTCGGTATAACAATTCTAACTCTTAGTTTCATTTGCTAGTTTAGGGTTTAAGGTCGATCCGGAAATCGGGTCGCGGTAGCGCCGGTTTAGAAAATTTTCGTTCCGCATTTTGGCCGCGTTTTGACGGCCGGGGCGCTGCCGGGACCCTTCATGGTATCAGAGCCACCCTTTAAACCCCCTACTAGCTTGTTTAGACGTGCTTAAAAGATCGATCGACGGATTTTACCGAAAACACGATTCGAATTTTCTGTTTGCTGTCGATTTTCAAATGTGGTCAAAAAATTATTTCAGACATCTTAAAAATCCGTACAGGCAAATACAAGGCTACAGAAAAAATTTGAGCTCGTGAAGCCACTAATGTGCCGCGGATCCGCCGCACTAACCCCCTTTGTGCGGCGGATCCGCGTCCACTTTTTGGCTACGGGCCTTCAAATTTTTCCTGTAGCACAGAGACTTGGAATTGTGATTTTTTTCATATTCTGCTTTGGCCCAGGTTTCAGTGAAGTGTTGTTTTGCTATTGGGGCCAATTTGGAACTTTGTCGATCGATAATTTAAGTGTGCGTTTAACAGTACATACGTTATATTCTGCGACCGTGAATGTCATTTGATCGGTAAACCCGTCTAACTGCTATATGTTCTTTTAGACGGGTTTACGAACGTGACATTCACGTTGATGTTCTGTGATGTGCTGTGATGTTGGTTGGATCGTCGTGGTGGATAGCTATGGTGCAATGTTAGTACTGTTTTATTTCATTTGTACATTTGATATTGCGGGACGAGCGTCCGACATGTGGACTGCCGTCACTGCCAGTTTGTATATTATTCTTTTGGGGCACGACCGGGCTGAAGTCGATGTCACTCTTGTATATTATTTTATTTTCTGTACTAGGATTACCCCGCGGAGGGGTGCATGAATAGCCGGATTCTGGAGGGCAACGGGTCCGCATCTCATGGCGTTGGGACGGAGGAGACCTTACTCTAGAATTGGCGGGCTATTCGCCGCACTCGTAGGGGGTATAGGTGACCCAGGAGGGGTGCTCAAGTTGCCGGATTCCGTGAAGTGCTGGGTGGTCCATTCATGTTGCTGAAGGGGGCTGCCTCACTTCTGGTTTTGGCGGGTAACTTTCCGCGCTCGTAGGGGTCTAGGTTTCATTGCACATGCTATCCACACGACAGGGAACGTCGGGTCTCACTCGCGGCTCAAGTGAAACCCGGGGCTCCAGATTATCCACCATTCTGTGTTGCTTCTGTGATATTTCTGTGATGTTGCTTTATATCATGCCTGGGACGAATGTTATATATATATTTATATATACTAGTAGATGTTGTATATGTTTTGCATCCGCGCTAGCCCAGTCCCCGCTCTGTCGTTAGTTAAGTAACCTAACGGGTGATGACGGGATCCAGTGGCGAATGCGGATAGCATATACGTACATTTTATTCTCGTTCTTTTCTGGTGTGATCAATTGATGGGACTGCATTGATTCTTATCAATGCAAAGGATAAAACAAACCTATATATATGATGTTGTTGGAACCAAGTTTTTTAAAAACTGACATTACAGACGTTTCCTTTTGCTTTGCATCGTGGTATTCATTTAGAATATCCTGCACCTCATTCGACGAGGCAAGGGCCGAGATCCCTTCATCGGGAGTGACCCCTTGGGTAAAAGTTTGTGTTAACGTAATAACTTTACTATAGTCGTTTCCTTTTGCTTTGCATCGTGGTATTCAGTTTCGGATATCCTGCACCCCATTCTACGGGGAAAGAGCCGAGATCCCTTCACCGGGAGTGACCTCTTTAGCAAAAGTTTTCGCCACTATATATTTATAAAAAACCACTTGGATTCCTTCAACGAGATCAAGTTCATTACGTTAAAGGTTTTCGCCAAAAACCAGCCGTAGCCCTCCGTCATTTCGGATAAATGGTGCATAGTATTCGTGCGGTGTTTGTTGGCCAAAGTCAAGGCATCGTGTGCGGTAGCTGTGTATTGCTTGTCCGTTGCATGGATATGCATTGGTTTAGGACAGTCGTACCACTTTGTTGGCCAAAGTCAAGGGTGTGTGCGGGTGGGTCTAAATCAATCAGGATAATGACGGGTAAAACTTGACTTGCGGGTTATGATTTGTTGGCCAAAGTCAAGGTCATAAACCGCTTGGGGTAAAAATCATATCGGGAGTTTCAAACTTACAGGAAATTTGCCAGGCTTGCGCATACCTTCTGGAGTGTGGTGACTTGAGTGGCTTCCATCAGGTTATCATGCGATGATAGTTGGATCCCGATTCCCACTGATGAGTAGGATTACTCCTCGGATGATTCCGACTAATTCTCCTTTTAGGTTTGGAGGAGGATTCGAGGAAACAGTGGGAGCCATCCGGATTAGATAAAATGATAACCATTCTGATCTAGGTTAGAGTGCACGCTGAGTGTTTCTTTTCTCTCTTTCTCTGGCTACGACTATGACCCGACCTTTAACTAAAACTCATGAAACCAAGTTAACTGAACCTTCTTAAAACACTTTGGATTTTGGAATGTCACGGTGTCGCATACATCATTGCCACTTCTATATCACCTTTTCATTTCTTCAGAACACCCCGTATTATTACGAACATCCACTTCCATTGGATAAATCCATCGTATGGTTATATACGAACTCGAAGGAACTTTTTCGAGGATGGATTCCGGTTCTGGAGAGATTGAATAGGATTATTCGGTTGTCTTTTCTCTTTACCTTCTCTCAGGTTGTGAGGGCTCCTAGGATTAGGAGAGGATACACCTATTGAGCTTATTGGATAGTCTTCTTCCAAACCATAGGCAGGTGCCGAACGGTAGGGAAGGAAGAAAACCAATTAAACTTAAGTGTGGTGCACAGAAGGTAATAAGTAAAGACATGTAAAGGGATTAGAACAATGGCAAAGGAAATACGATCACCATCATTCACGACAAAGACCGGGTATACCCCTACCACTCCTACGTCCGCTTTGCTTTTCTCCAGAACACCCCGTATTATTACGAACATCCACTTCCATTGGATAAATCCATCGTATGGTTATATACGAACTCGAAAGAACTTTTTTGAGGATGGATTCTGGTTCTGGAGAGATTGAATAGGATTATTCAGATGTCTTTTCCCATTACCTTCTCTCACATTGCGAGGGCTCCTAGGATTAGGAGAGTACACCTATTATGCTTATTGGATAGTCTTCTTCCAAATCTTAGGCTGGTGCCGAAGGGTAGGGAATGAAGAAAACCAATTAACATAAAGAAGGTGTACAGAAGGTAATAAGTTAAAACATAATAAAGGGATTGGAGTGAGGGCAGGTAAGTATATGGTTATTGTCGTGAATCAGGACATTGGAAGAGGCATTACTAGGAATACCAGCTAACCCCTTTTGAAACATTTTCATGTTTCAGTTTTCACTGTGCGATGTTAATTGATAACTGTTTTTCCAGTTGGAATCTAACTCCAGGGTATGTATTTACCAGATCAGTTTCTCACATCTGCATGTTATAACGGATGGTGAGTGGGAGTAAGATATTGGGAATTGGGTGATTAAATTCTCTTTATATCGGAATTCGTTGTAATTAATGATATTTGAGGAAATCATCTGGATTTTGCCGAATGGCAAATATTTGGTTTTGAATATCCGTTGTTATGCACCAATTTCAAACTGATATATCTGTACATTTATTTTATAAAGTGAGATATAACTTTTTGATATTGTGTTTATGACACTTACCTATATCAGTTGGTGATTAGGTAAGGTGCATTCGACAGCGGTGTAATTCTTCTTAACCACACTACAGTTTTTCAACATACGACGCACAGGGTTTGAGTTATTGAACTCAGGGGACTTGTACAAAGTATTGTATGTTGTCCAGTGACGATTACGACAATGGGGTTGGTACTCATACTATATTCTGTTTACTTGTGACTTCTCCAGTTCTGGACATGTATTTCGTTGAAATGCAAGGTCCAGATATTCAGAAGTTATAGGTATAAGAATAAAGTAGAGGACCACTTGTTGTAAGTATCAGGATTCTTCGAGGAAGTCGAAGATGTATATACTTGTGTTTGGTATTCAGTTAATAGTAACGATTTTGAGAACTTGCTTCTCTTTCGGGTTACTCATATGTGAATGCACTCCTAGATGAGTAATGCTGATTGTCCTCTTTCCATTTGGTTGATATGCACTGGAAACAGCTGCATGTTTTTGAATCTGGTTCAAATTAGATTAGTGCTTTTGTTTCTATATTAGGTTTATATAGAATCAATTTATATCTTAACGATGTTAAGGTATAGGGAGTTATCCGGCTGATGCTTAAAACCAGAATCTGGACAAACTCAAGGTACGTTTCAGTAATGGCAGTTTGTGGGTTATCTCGGGCTTTGACGAGGGTTAACTTTCTACCATCAGGAAGATCAATATTTAAATTGTTCTTGACTCGCCACAGTTTTAGTAAAATGGATTTTTTCAGAAAACAAAAATGGGAGTATGGTAGAACAGGAAGTTATTCCTGAACCACAAATGATTACTGGAAATTTAATAGAACCTAAGGATTCAATTGGATTTGATGTTCCGTTAACCACTCCGCAGATATGGTGGGTAACCTCAGGCACCCGAGAGGTACTTCGGTCTTCTCAGGGACGGTGACAGGGAGGTTCTTGTTTACCCAGTCTTGCCATTATTGTTGTTCTGGACTATAAGACCCGGCAGGAGGATAAGTATAGCGTCGTTCTAAACTAGCTTTAGAAGTGCACGTGTATATGACTCTGCCAGAGGGTTGTTGTAGTCAGTGGGAGCAGCGGAAGTATAGTGGGCAAGTAGCTTATGTCTATTTATAGACTAAAGCAGCTATAGCGGAAATAGATCATTTAATTTTGATGAGACAGTCATAGGCTTTGACTTCATCAGAATAGGAGATGGATCTGCTAAGAAGGTAGTAGAGAGTGATGTCCAGATATTGGGATGACATGCACTTGATAGGAAAGGATATTCCTATACTACGATCGGTTATACTATGGTTGTCACAAAGTTGTTTCTCCACATTGGATATGGATATAATATCAGGTTTTCTGGTTACTAGATCTATGGTTTTAGATCTAGATTTGAGAAGTATCCTAATCTGGGTACTTTGACATTAAATGGATGACTCCTGGCATGGTGGTGTACCTGCAGGTGATGGAGTCACCCTCTCTAAAGATGTCTTACAGACTAAAGGGGAGAGGGATCTGCATGATTAACATATCACTTGCTTAGGCAATTGAGTTAATCATGAAATGTCGAGTACCACACCAGATATTGCTTTTGCACTAGATGCAATAAGCAGATATATTAATCCAATCCTGGAGAAATATTGGGAAGCAGTTCATTGAACATAAGTGAATGTTCTTGGGAAATGATTACGGCAGCCTCCTTCGGGAGACGGTTATCATTTCAGGCTTCTATGGTGACCTGGACGACAGAATGACTGTCAGAGTTATAGTTTTCCCTCTTTTGAAGGACAGTATGTTGGACAGGTGGTCCAAGCAGATACTGAGGAAAGGCATGGCACAGAATACTGATTAAATTCAGTGGACGATACAGTCTAAGTAGTTTGCTGGATTTGGAGTTCATTTATGAACTGGGTCCCATCAGACATCCAGATAAATTCTAAGACAAGTATTGCTCATTTCGGGAGATAGTTTTCACCGCGAAGTTGAGATGTAGAGAGATACAGAAAGAAACATTGGAGTGGATCCACTCACTGAGGCTATTTCTCGAACGCAATCATTTTCGCAAACAGGCTTTGCGAAACTGATTAGTAGGGAAGTTGGGTGTTCGGTATCACACGGGCTGTGAGTATGCGACATCGCAATAATTGGCCTTAAGTGCAAGTGGGAGATTGTTGGCTATAGTGCCCTCAAGGCAATTATCATAGTCGCGGACTTGTGATTATGATGATTGAGGTAGGACCTATACCGATAAAACGGTCTTACTCAAGATAATAGTATGCTATCTGGTTTGTCTTTATCATCATGTATGTGTTGATAGAGCCCTTAGGATTCTTGCTTGACTGCCAGCAGTATGATGGCGATCATATTTGTGGGAGCTGGGGTCTATAAGCACATCCTTAAATGTCCCTAGTCGTAGGAGTATCGAGACCGGGCATCGATTCTCCAGTGTAGACTAGTGTATACTGATCGAGACCCCGACGAGGGGCGGTGGCCAGGTCTCACAAGCCATTGGTGTTAGTTTGTTCACCTAAGATAGTATACAGGTGCTCATTGGGTTATGAATACACTGGACGGACTCGACGGGAACCTGCTAATTGGTATTATACCTATTGTCAGATAGCAGTTCTCAGGTGACATGTGTACAGTTTAGTCTGTCGACCTGAGATTGTCATTTGTCTCGTGTGAGTTCTCACTGTGCTTTGATTACTACCCTACCACGGCTCAAAGGAGTCGTGCAAACAGGTTTTATTTGGGTACAGTCCCGAGCCACATGGAGGTAGTGATCGGATCGTCGGGGATTCGTCTCTCTCGGTATTGGGGGTTGATGTCGCGTTGTGTACGGATGGCCATCACCATAAATCCGTGGCCACGGTGGACGAGAACTACCGATCCAGGATCGATAGTTTCTCAGGTGGTGATGGGTTTCATACCGGCACTAAATGTCGTGTTGTTGGGGGTCTGACTTTATCCACCCCCCTAGACTCGATATGCGATACTCTTAGACGAACAGACCGGACTGTACGGATATTGTCACTGACAGGCTCTGTAGGGATTCAGGATGAGTTTGCTCGTCGGCCTCCCTTTCGCTCAATACCTGGGTAGCCGTTACGTACAGCTAGTGTCGCTGACGTGCTTGTGGTTAAACCCACTGCCAGCGTATTGACGAGTCTTTAGAGTCCCACATAGAGGGTTTTCACGGTTCAGGCGATATGGTGTACATGTTGTATGTTGATACATACGGGTGTCCGATTAAATATGTGCACTTGTAGCGCAGACTTTGATCGGACAGTTGATAATACTAGCGGCTTTGGATTAAGCCGGATTATTAAATCGGATTTTGATTTAATAATTTATATATGTATTTGTATATACGTATTCTAGTATTATTGTTCACTATACGTTTTCTCTCTTGGCTATTCGTATTTTGGTACGAATACGCGTATATGTATTTCGGTACATGTACCGGGAAGTATTCCGTATTTTATACGGAATAGCTTCTAGAAGGTGCCACCTCATTAATGATTTTCTTTAATGGAAATTATTTGGGAAATGAGGTGGAAAGGAGGTATGGTTTTGAGGCATGGTGCAAAGTATGGTTAATGTTATTTTATTGGTAAAAGAAAATGTTTTTTTGTTGATTGGAGAGAGAGGGGGGGCCGGCCATATTGAGGGGAGTTCATTTCATTTGTGAGGTTACATGATTAATTACACTAGCCCTCTCTCTCACTCTCTCATGCAAAAAGAGACTTAGCCAATTTCTTTTGCTCGTGCCAAAAACATCATCTCCTTCATTCTTCTTCTTGAGTTTCTCATTGAGCTCATGGTTGAGAGAAAAATTGTAGTGACATATACATACACCCCCACACTCCATCACTAGCGACGTTGGAGCGTCGGTTACCTCGTTCGACGAGGTTGGAGCTTGCGCCGTTTCCCTCGGGTGGATCATCGGAGATGGAGGAAGACCGGCAACCAAACATCGTCAAAGAACTGTTAGGAGCTTGGAATGAAGACCGAAGGACTTGGATCATCTCGGTATAACAATTCTAACTCTTAGTTTCATTTGCTAGTTTAGGGTTTAAGGTCGATCCGGAAATCGGGTCGCGGTAGCGCCGGTTTAGAAAATTTTCGTTCCGCATTTTGGCCGCGTTTTGACGGCCGGGGCGCTGCCGGGACCCTTCAGTACTGAGGCATGAACTGGATGTTTTTAAACTTGTTTCATGTGTTGAGCTGTTTCGGGAAAACTTGGGTGTTCGATTGTTCGATCGGAAAGTTTAACATTTTCTATTTATCCGGAATGTGATACAATAATTGGAATTCACAATAAGTTATGAGATAACTGAATGAATGTTATAAACACAGCACTTTAGTCTCACTTGATCGGTTGCCACGGAATTTTGATGTGATCAAAAGTCCGTCGCAATCACGTAGTGTACGCGGATACTCGCCGGATAAACTTAATAGACAGCTACACCCCATAGCCCCGACCAAGTGACTGTAGGAGAACCCCGTCGCCGAAAGCATCCGTCCGGGTGCTCGCGGCAGCGGTGTTCCGCCTTGGTGCACTTCGTCGACGGTATCGGGGGTGTGGCCGTCTACTAAAGTTTGCGACGAGCATTCGATCAGGATGCCGGAAATCTTGTTGAATTGCCCGACTTGATATTAAAAAGAGTTTTCAATAATGAGACTAAAATGCGGGGTTTATAATTGTTAGGCATGTGATGTCTAAGGAATTCATTTGATTAGGCATGCGATGTCTAAACAGGTTGGAATTCCAACTGTTGTAGTTTTACACTTTCTTTTCTGTGACCGTAAGTGTAATATGTGATATCGCCGGTTTCGTTGCTATATGTCAACGACAATTGGGATACGCATGTTTACTTACGTTGATGACATGTGATGTTATGTGTTGCTGGATATGTTATATTGGATCGTCGTGTTTGAATAGCCGGGGGGTTTTTATGTGAGATGAGTGTTTTTCATTTTCATTCATGTAAAAACTTGTATGTAATATTCTTTTATTGGGACACTTCCAGGTTGCGGAAGATGTCACCGTTTGTATATTATTTACTTTTCCGCACTAGGATAGACCCAAGGAGGGGAGCACAAGTAACCGGGTTCTGGAGTCCAGTGGGAGACCAACTCGAGGAGTCGAGTCCGGGTCTCCTAACTCTAGAATTGGTAGGGTTGCTTGCCGCTCTCGTAGGGGTCTAGGGGTGTGGGTTTGGCTATTCATCGCGACCATGGAATCCGTGTTTTATACTGGCTCGTATTGAAAACACGGACGTCCTAGTATATCCAATATTTCATATGTTTCTTCTGCTGCGATATCTGTGATGTAATCATGTGTTGTTCTGTGATAGATACAGTATATATGATATATTATATAGACGTTACTTATGTTTTACACCCGCGCTAGCCCTGCCCCGCTCTGCCGTTAGTTACCTAACCTAACGGTGCACGAGAGGGCATCGAGGCGAATGCGGATGGCATAAGTGTACGTCGTATTTATCTGTGATGTTTAGGTACTTAAATGATGGGACTTCATTAATGTGATTAATGAAATAAAAGAAACATAAAGATGTTGTAGAATCGAATTTCAAAATAAAACAGGTAGCTACAGTTCTTGCTTTGCACAGTGATGTATATGATATATCCCGCACCTTATTCGATAAGGAAAGGACCGAGATCCCTTCACCGGGAGAGACTCCTTTAGCAATAACTGGCAGATGCTACAACTCTCGGTTTGTCTTTTGATTGCTTCTATAGTTTCTGCTTTGCACAGTGATATATATGATATATCCCGCACCTCATTCGACGAGGAAAGGGCCGACGATCCCTTCACCGGGAGTGACCCCTTTAGCAAAACTAGAAAAGCCTCAAAATCACTCCATTTTAAAATCATTTGATTCTACAACGATATAAAGTTCATTACGCAAAAGGTTTTCTTAAAAACCTGTCGTAGCCCTCCGTCATTTCAGATAAGTAATAGTTAGTATTCGTGCTGCGTTTGTTGACTCAGTCAAGGCGTAGTGTGCGGTAGCTGATTAGTGCTTATCTGCTTGCATATGATGTGATTGGATTAGGGTAGTCGTGCGGCCTTGTTGACTCAGTCAAGGGTCGTGCGGGTGGGTTTAATTCAATGGAGAAATGACGGGTTGAACTTTACTTGCGGTCTATGGTTTGTTGACTCAGTCAAGGTCATAGATCGCTTGGGGCAAAATTATCGGGAATTTCAAGTGTTGAAATTTGCAATGAGATTGCATACCTTCTATGAGATAGTTGGATCCCGATACCCGCTGCGAGTAATTGTTACTCCTGGGAGAGTTTTACACATTACAATTAGCCGATCAAGTAGGTGTCTAGAAAGGTGTCAACGGGGTTACGCCTCTGGGAAAACGAGGTTTACATTAATTAGGTCCGTGCGAAAGCATGGGGCACCTCCCTCAAAGTACCGACACTGGCCTGGCTGAAAGATTGGCGAACTTGTAGCGTGTAATTAATCCCGGCTAGTCTTTCCTTTTAGGGTTTGAAGGAAGATTTGATAAAAACAGTGGGAGCCATCCTGATTAGATAAAATAATAACCAATCTAATCTTGCAAGAGCGCACGCTGAGTATTTTCTTCTCTCTCTCCAGGTAGCGACCATGTCACGCCTTAATCAAGATAATAATACGGATAATTGACCGAACCCGCTTGTTATACTGAGCTGGGGAACGTTGGTCTCGCTCCAACTTATAATAGTTATAAGACAGAGCAGGAAATTGGGGAATACCAGATTTCCCATGTCGCCCAAACGAACAAAGTGCATATGATGCATCTTCTTCGGTTGTGTTTGTTTTACAGAGAACTGTTTCTCAAATGTCCTTTACGTCCTGGGTATATGATACCAGATCAGGATCCCGCATATGTAATCTGTTACATAGGGCTACAGAAAGGTGGAAAACTGAGAACGGGTGATAAGTTTCATGAGGCAGAAAACGGTGCAAGTGTTGCAGCCAAGTCTGTTGGTCACTGTCACCCTGTATTACCAATACATTGATTCTGAACGAATGTTATTAGATACCGAACCTGATATACAAAATCATATCAGTCTTTTTATTAGTAAAGAAATGATAAAATTTTGTATTGATGGATAATGTTTTGAACATTTCCTATATCAAAAGTTGATCAGTTCAGGCATGTTATCTAAAAGCGTTGATGTTCTAAATCAAACTACAGTTTTTTAGTAAACAGAACACACACAAGAGGAAGAATTCAGAAATGAACGAATCCTTCTTGATGCATTGTAGACAAGGTCATATCAATGCGACCCGACTGGCTGAAGTTACATTTAGATGCATATTTAAATTAGTTTGAATTTACATCTTGTGAAACTTGCCAGTCATGTCACAGAGATAAGATGACCATAGCTCTGTTTACTAGAAACAGAGAAAGAGTTATTGAACTCTTGGGATTGATACATGTTGATGTATGTAAGGTCCCCTGTCTACACATGCCAAGACCGGTTCTTTGTACTTCATTGCATTCTCTGATAATCTCTCAAGATTCAAACATATGTTCCTGTTGAAACACAAGTCCGAACCTTTTGAGATATTCACAGAATATGATTTAGAAGTAGAGAACCAATATACGGGTAAAAGTATTATGTCCTTTGATGTGTTCAAGGAGGAGAATACTTGAGCACGGAAATCCTAGACTATTCTAAAGGAGAATGAGATTCTCTCTCAGCATTACTCCTCCGTATACACCATAGCACGATGGTATATCGGGGCAGAGAAATCACACCCTATATGATAAGGTGTGCTCTATGATGAGTACTACTGAGTCACCTATTTCTTTTTGGGAATTATGCACTTGAGAAGCTGCATACCTATTGAATAGGGTTCCAATCAAATCAGTTGCCTACCGCTTCATATGTGATATGGAAAGGGAAGAGCCCATATCTTAAGTTAATTAAGATCTGGAGTTGTCCGGCCTATGTCTAAAAGCAAAATCCGGACAAGCTCGAGGCAAGGTCTGTTATGTAGAACTGGAGATATTCCAGCTATACAAACTACAGCAGATGATTTGGTAGAACCGAAGGATTCAATAGTAACCAACGAACCTCAGCCTCTCCGCCGATCTAGTAGGGTTCCTCACCCACCTGAGAGTTACTTCGGTTTCTCTATGACAGTGGGAGCGAGGATTGCATCATGAGATGATGACCCAACTAGTTTCGAGCTGGCCATCTGGAGTGAGACTCTGTAAGAATGGCTGGATGTTTATCGATCTGAGATGGAATCCATGTACACCAACAAAGTATGGACTTTGGTTGCTATATCTAAAGGGTTAAATCCCCATCAGGAGCAAGTATATCTTGAGAAGATTACTTGGTGTACATGGAAAGGTTGAGACTTTCAAAGCTAGACTTGTTAAAGGTTTGCATCATTGAAAAGGTATGGATTATTTTGAAACCTTTTCTAAGGATCTATGCTTAAGTCCATCCAGATCCTACTTGCCACGGCTACATACCATAACTACGATATCTGGTGGTTGGGTGTCATGACAGCTCTTCTAAAATGATGTTTTGGAAGAGAGCATCTATAAGTACACAGCCAGAGGGCTTCGTAAACAGTGGGAGCAGCGGAAACGTGTACAAGATGCTTTATAGGATAAAGCAGGCATCGCGGAGTTGGAACGTCTGTTTTGATGTGTTAGTCAAAGAGTTTGACATCATCAAAATGGTAGATGAACCTTGTATAAACAAAAGGGTAGTATGGAGTATGAAAGTGATCCTCGTAGAGTACGTGGATGACATACTCTTGATAGGGAAGGAGTTTCCTATGCTACGCTCGGTCAATCTCCGCTTATCACAAGGATTCTCCAGATAGGATCAAAGTGATACATCCTCCATCCTGAGCTTTCATCTATGAGATAGATGTTATTTGGGTGTTAGTATACTCACTAGCTGTAGTGAGATGGTATCAATTGATCCTGGGGAGAATCACTGGAAAGGTTCCAGGGTGATAAGGACGACTGAATGTCAGTCGCAAGCATTGTCTTTACCCTCAGTAGAGGGACGGTATGTTGGAAGAGTTCCAAGCTAGATACCGTGACATACTAGACGATAAAGGCTGATACATCGCTACTTAAGATGCTACCAAAGAGGCTGTCTGGGTGTATATTAGTTCATGAGATGAACGGCGTTCCTCCCATTGTGTGACAATGGAGTTGTGGCTTTTCCCAAGGAACGTCCGTCCCATCAGTGATCCAGACATATTCTAAGGCAGTATCACCTGATCATGGAGATGGCTGATCTCCAAGGTGATCGAGGTTAGGAGAGCAGACTCAGAAGACAACACGGCGGATCCACTCACAAAGGCCTTTTCCCAGAGAGAGATTTTTATGGGATGGTTGAGTATGAGATACTACAACCACTGCTACAGATGGCCCTAGTGCAAGTGGGAGATTATTAGTTATATGTATGCCCTAGAGGCCATTACTGTACATAGGATGTATATAGTAGTGGATGCTGGGACATATATAGGGAGGACTTTCTTGCTCGACATGATAGTATGCTATCTGGTTACTCTTTACCTTAACGTGTATACTGATTGTCTCTCTGTTACATGTTGGTAAAGCCCTTAGGATGTGTACTTGACTACCTGGACTATGATGCGGATCATACTAGTGGGGACATGGTAGTCCATAAGTACATCCTTCAAGGTCCCTAGTCGTGGGTGTATCGAGACAGGGCATCGATATACCAGAGTAGACTAGCGTATACCTTCTCGACCCATACAGATGGGCGATGGATGATCCCATATCTATTGGTGTTTGACATCAGAGATGATATACGGGTGCTCAGTGCAGACTGGGTACACTGGACGGACTCGCCGAGAACTCCCAGATGGTATTATACCTCACGTCAGATGGCAGTTCTCTGGTGACACTGGTACAGGTTAGTCTGTAGACCCGAGATCGTCATAGAGTCTAGTGTGATTCCCACTGTGCTTTGATTTCCACCTTACCACGTCCAAGAGGGCGTGCAAAACGGTGGCTTTTGGGTACAGTCCCGAATTACATGGAGGCAATGAGCGATAGGAGGGGATTCGTCTCTCCCGGTATAGGGAGTTGATGTTGCACTGTGTTCGATTGGCTATAACAGGAAGTCCCTGACCAGGGCTGATCAGAGATTTGCTGGT
This sequence comes from Agapanthus africanus, assembly GCA_030015575.1. Taxonomy (NCBI): domain Eukaryota; kingdom Viridiplantae; phylum Streptophyta; class Magnoliopsida; order Asparagales; family Amaryllidaceae; genus Agapanthus; species Agapanthus africanus. The sequence continues at coordinate 49,192,310 of JASDDO010000008.1, read as the reverse complement.
AAGTGTTACCAGTAGTTTCTCGACCCGTTATGAGCCTCATATCGACACGACTTATCGAGCTATTGGGGTCTGACGTTTACCACCCCTAGGCGAGATATGCGACATATCAGACGAACAGACCGGACTGTACGGTAAATGTTACTGGTTGGATTCACAGGAGTGTGAGCGGGCTTGCTCGTCGATCTTCTGATCGCTCAATACCCGGGTGGCCGTTACGTTTAGCAGACCGCTTGCGGCTTGTGGGTGTTTGATATGATCATCACCTGCTGCCGGCGTATTGACGAGTCTTTAGAGTCCTATACGGAGGTTTCCTGGCTCAAGCGAAACGAAATAGGAGCGCATATGAGATATGTGCGGGACCGAGAATAATACCAGTATGTGATACTGTATTTGATTCTCGCGATTTGTAACATTGATCGGTTATATGCGATATAGCCGGGTTATCGGATCAAGTGTTGATTCGATAAGTTGTTACTATTGATATTAGTCGGTTATATGCGATATGACCGGATCGTTAAATCAAGTATTGATTTAATGATTTAATGTATAATTATATATTAGATATATTAATGAGATTAATGGAGGAAAGAGGCCATAGGAGGGGATTTCCTCCTATGGCGTGGAAAAAATACAACCTCCACCATTTTTTCCGACGATCGGCACCCATCATCATCATCGTTATCATCTAAGATGTGCGTACACCAAATTTCATGTGATTCCACAACTTTTTCACCGTTGATTTAGTGGGTTCAAAATTAACGGTTTACTGACAATAGAACTTTTTACATTGCTAAATCAACGGTGAAAAAGTTGTAGAATCACATGAAATTTGGTGTACCCACATCTTAGATGATAACGATGAAGATGATGGGGGCCGATCGTCGAAAAAATTGGAGGAGGTTGTATTTTTTCCACGCCATAGGAGGAAATTTCCTCCTATGGTCTCTTTTCTCCATTATTCTCTATATTAATTTACATTAACTAATATTGGTTCACTTAAAAAGGATTTTCTCACTTGATGTGCACATTGTATATGTGATATACTTTTGTGCACTTGATTGTATCATGTTTGATGATACATGCATACTTAGTTAAGTGTATGATTAAACCATGGTTGTGTAATGGTTAGGGTTTTGATTTACTTATTCATTTATTTTGTTTATTTATTTTTGCAAAATAAATGAATGATGGCTTTCTTTGTTTGCTAGTTGAAGCTTCATGAAGCTTTGACTAAGTGACCTTTTTTGTTTTCATACTTAACCCTAACCATTCCACTTAACCCTAGTTCATTCTCTACACTTGACCATGGTTGCTTTATGATAAGTATTCCTTTTATTTTCTATTTTTGAAAGAACTTATCATATTTTCTTTCTTCTTCTTCTTCATCTTCAACATGAAGAAAACCTTGCCTCCATCAATGGCAACTTGAGCAAATGAGTGAGAAATCCAATTCTAAAGTGAACCCACCTCCTATTTCTTCATCCTCTACCACTTGCCAAGTAGTATAGGGTGTTTTCTTCACAAGTTTCTTGACTTGGTGAAGTTGGAGCTTGATCTTGTGATGCCTCGACGTAGATCATCTTCGGCATCGCAGTCGACGACCTAGCCTGCCCATTTCTCCGATGAAGCCGACGCTAGAGCCCGAGATCCGATGATCGCAGCGAGGGGACTTCATCACGGAGCTATGGAGGTGGAGGACCGGATCTACAAAGGTTGTATTTTCGGTTTACTCATAGTTAAGTAGTTAACTAGTTATAGTTTTCGCCTAAAATTCTAGTTAACGATCTAGTCTAGGGTTTCTCGGCACCGTAAAATTTGAAATTGGCATGATTGATACCTTGTGAGACCTCATTGGAGTGCCTAGGAACCATACACAACATATACTGCCATCTTGGTATCCTAGCTTTTGAATTTTAAAAGCATTCGAGGAAAAATTCATCTTGGCCTGCTCTAACACACCAACTTATTGCGATTTTAAGTTTAATCTAAAAAAAATCAATTAAAAACCTAAAATGAGCTCAGGATCTAAAAATCAAAAGAAACAAAGTCTTGTTTCTAATGCTTAGAATTCCAACACACAACCGATTTCAATTTGGTCAAGAATATCCAGTTACGAATAATAACATCCATTATATTTTCTATATGTACTAATATCTTGTTCAGTTTGATATTTATTATTTTGTACTATAAAATGATTTTGTCGACACAACATAAAAAATATAGTTCGTAAAACTGAATATATATAAGTCAATGCAAACTTATTGCAAGTTTCTTCTTTGCGCAAATTCTCTATCTCTCTCCAACAAAACTGTTTTTGTGCAGGATTCTTTGCGCCGCCGCCAAATAAGTTGTTTGCAAGTGTTTTCGATTTATGTTTGTTACTGTTTTGTATAAATAATACGGTCTTTAAGAGGCTATAACACCAATTCAGATTGGGTGGGGATTTCATCACCTTTTCTAAGACCCCAAAAATCACTAAAAGCATACGCATTACCCTCGAGTTTAATTAAAAAAATATCTAGACTCAGCCAACTAAGGACTGTCATGCTCAATTAGACAGAGAAAGGTTGTGGGCATTCGATCGTTTATCTAAACTTGACTTTGTGGTGCCTATGCTAGACAAGTGAGAAAGGTAACTTTAAAAAGCCCGTCTCACGGTGATTCGTAAGCGGATCCCTCATTTCCTCATTTGTGCTTACCTAGCCACAATTGGCTGTGAAGAAGCGATTTAAGGGTTATCTCACAACTTGTCACTTTGGAACAGTTAGGAGCAGTCTGGTGGACTTTGAAAACCATAGCTCTAGGTATGATTGTGCATGGTTTGACTGTGATTGTATGAAGTTGTTAACGCTTTTTTTATTGTTGGCCTGATATTGTTTGATGCAGATTATGACATGTTCAAGTTTATTTGTTGTATGTAAATACGATGGCCGGATTATCACAAGTGCACAAGGTCCCGAGTATATGGGCGAGTCCGCAAGAATCATGCGATCAGAACCATCAACGACTTTTAATAAACTAGAGAATAAAGTGTTCAAAATCACGAAATACGATCCCTGTGAAATTAGGGTTAGATTAAGTTGTATATGGCCTATGTTTAGTGGAAATACATTGGTTGAAATTATAGACGATGCATCAATATCTTCGATGATAGATTTCGGTCTGTCAAACACCCAGCATTCTTTTGAACTTTTGGTTCAGAAGGAGCAATTGGAAGTATCAGATGTCCCTCCAACGGGTAATTTTGATGGTAATGCTGGAGATAGTTCCTGGGGGTACGGTCACATGGTTAACGATGATACCGTCAGTCTCGGTGGATATGACTATACATAACATTATTCAAATCTTCAAACTTATGGGTAAACATTTTATAAATTCATATTCAAACATTTTAGTAATACCAAGGTACTAATATTCAAACATTTTATAAATCCATAAATTCAGGTTCTCCCAGTCGACTGCTGCAGTTACAAGCACCCCAGAAGAACAACAAGGATTACCATACACAACATTTTAGTAATACCAAGATACTAATATTCAAACATTTTATAAATCCGTAAATCCAGGTTCTCCCAGTCGACTGCTGCAGTTACATGCACCCCAAAAGAACAACAAGGATTACCATACACAACCTTCCACAGGTAAATAAATCTGAAACAAGTGATGATTTATTTACGAAAATATTAAGGAATAATATTATAATAACAATTTATATACTAAACGCAGATTTTCCCACACCTCCGCATCATTCCAACACGATCCAAATAGCGCATTCCAAGCATGTCCGTCCACATCTTTCCGGTCTTCTCATTCCGAACCATCCACATTATACCGACCACAACCATCATATATTGCACCCTAGCCTTATGTTACTACGGGTGACATTGATATGTGTGGCAGTGATGATGATGAAATCGGTGAAGGTCATCAGGGGGAGGATAGCGTGGAATATGCCGCTGGATTGAATGAGGTAGTATTCTTTGATGGTATGGTTGCGAATAATGATTTTGTCGAACTAGAAGATCCCGGTCTCGATCCGCTGGAAGATGATGGTTGGGTAGACTTAGCCGTGGCAGAAATAAATACGACACCCTATTTGGAAGCGACAACAGCAAGCGAAGATTGCGTCAGTGTCGGGGATTTGTTTCAGGAAAAAGGAGATCTTATTTGTAAGCTGAAGTCGTGGTCTATTCAGCAAAACGTTACATTTAAAACCAAAGAGTCAAATAAAACGTATTATACGGTGGTATGTACGGAAGCTCCTGAATGTAAGTGGAGATTGCATGCATGTTGTTCCAAAAGAGCCAAAGCTTGGAAGGTCACGAAATATAACCAAGAACATACTTGCATCAATTCTATTATGTTACAAGATCAACGGAATTGCACTTCATCTTACATTTGCTCGCTAATCATGCCACTAATCCGTACAGATGTGGCGATGACTCCCCGAGAGATACGGCTCTTGGTTAGCGGAGAGAATAAAATTCAGATTTCGTATGTGAAGGCATGGGATGCTCGTAGAAAGGTTTTATGCAAGATATTTGGGGACTGGGAAAGCTCGTACAACTCACTAGTCTCTTTTATGGAAGCCATGAAAGCATCAAATCCGGGGACCGTATACCGGTTAAAAACCACAGAAACAGATGTCGAAGGCTCTGTCAGGTTTCAAAGAATTTTCTGGTGTTTTGGTCCATGTGCGGCTGGTTTCACACACCGTCGGCCGGTATTGTGCGTTGATGGTACGTATCTATACGGTAAGTACAGAGGCTGCATGTTAATTGCTACAGGTGTTGATGCTAATAACAGTATATTTCCGTTGGGATTTTCTATTGTCGAGGGTGAAAATACATCATCCTGGTCATGGTTTTTCCGTCAACTCAAAAATATCCCATCTGTTATTGATAAAATAGATTTATGCATCATATCTGATAGACATCTGGGAATACTAGCTGCAATGAGATCTGTATTTTCGACGACCCCACATAGGTTTTGCCTACGACACTTCAGGCAAAATTTTGATAGAAAATTTAAAAATTCGGATCTACATAAGCTTATGTACAAAGCCGGTGAAACGCCTGACCCTAATGTTCATGACATGTACATGACGAAAATTGGGGAGATGAGTCAAGCCACGAAAGCGTGGTTAGATGAGTATTCAGTACGCATGTGGTCACAAGCACATGATGATGGGTGCAGACATCTACTAATGACGACTAATATATCTGAAAGCTTCAACAGGGTCCTTAAAGGCGTTAGAGGCTTACCGATACAGGGGTTGATTGTTCGAACCTTTTTCCGGATGAATACTTACTTTGTGCACAGAAGAGAAAAGTCCTTGGCATGGAGACTCCGCTCACCGCGTATTACGAAGATATATTCCAGAAAAGAGAGCGCATAGCACAATACTACAGATCCGAAAGGTTTGACACGGCGGAGTTTCAAGTAACGGGCAGTAATAGGAATCAATATACCGTGAACTTTAGAGATGAAGGGCTCTCTTCGTGTACATGCGGTCTTTTCCAGCAACAACATTTATCTTGTGCCTACGCAATTGCTGCTGCGAGCAGCATATATAACTCACATTACAATTTTGCTTCCCATTACTATACAGTTTTCAATTACCAAGGCGCATACGATCCAAAATTTCATCCTATACCGGACAGTCGCTATTGGCACTATTATACTGCGAAAGACAAACACCGACTGTATTACCGCCGGAAAAAAATATAAGGCCCGAAAGACCTAAGATCCGTCGAGATCGAATGACAATGGATGTTGATCCTCAGCAAAGGCACGCCAGATGTAGCCTATGCAAACAACCAGGCCATTATAGGACCAGATGTCCAGGACAGTCATCAGGGGCGGGACATTCGGGATCGTGACAAGTGCACCGGAAGATTTTTTTGTATTATAAATTTGACGGACTCATTTTGTTATTATAAATTTGACCGTCGATATAGAATTTACATTTTACAAACAGATAGGATTTTTTTATATTGTAAATTTGACAGATTCATTTTGACATTATAAATTTGACCGTCGAGATAGAAATCGGATAGGATTTTTTTGTATTGTAAATTTTGACGGATTCATTCTGTAAAAAACATTGATATAATAAAATTTTATTATTTTATTCAAATATTTTTTACGTTTATTTATATTTTAAATTTTTTTAAAATAATTATAATTATAATCATAATTATATAATTATATAATTAAAATTATATTTATAATTATAAAATTATAATTATAAAATTATTAATATAGGGGCGGGTTCCTAGAACCCGCCCCCTATACATTAGGGTTCCGGGAACTCGCCCTCTATACTAATGTATAGGGGCGGGTTTCCAGAACCCGCCCTCTATTCTGGGTTGGGGGTGGGATGGGAGGGTGGGGGGTGAAACCGTCATATTTTGAGAATTTTAAACCCAACCCCCTATTTTAATAATAAATTTTTTAATTGGTAATATTTCAAAAAAAACCCAAAACGATTCACTGCACTCTGGATTCGCTCGTGATGTCTTTCGCCCACAAATTGCAGAAATGGGTAGTCAAGAGTGGAGTCTTCGGATCGCAAAGGTGTTCGAGAAGTGAAATTTTTAGCATCTTCGAAATGTTGTAGAAGTCAAGCAGGACGGAGTTTGAAGCGAGCGAATCAAGATTTTCGCAGACGTAAGGGAGGCCGAATTTGGAGGAAGGGAAGGGAAGCGAGATGAAGTCGATCGGGAGTTTGGATTCGGGGATTCAGTAGAAAGCGGAAGTGATTTGGGAAAAGTTGGACAGGTTGATGATTTGGGAGACGACAATGTAACGGTTGGCGAGGAGTTCGGGCGATGTCAAGCATTGGGATTGATCAGTGGCCTTGTGTTAGCCATGGAACGAGAACAAAGTGTTGTTGGTCATTGATAGTATTCATTTTGTCGAGGTTGAGAAAGTAATAAGCAAAATTAATTAATATATACTTCAACACATGTTTATTTATCTCATCAAACTACTTAGAACTCCAAAATACTCAAAACTTTCATTTTGCATTATTTTATTTGGAAAATATAAATAAAAAATGTTTGGTTTCTTTGAATTTATACCTTAACAATCGAGCCTAATATTGTTAGTATAGAAAAAGATAAGCATACTAGTTTAAAACGGTCTTACAAAAACATTTAGTACTATTATTCAATATAAGTATACTTTTATGCCAGAAAATATGTTCGTACTCGAATTCCCTAAAAAGAAATTTGCTGTTTGGTTGTCATTTGAGCTATGAGAAAAGGGAAAAGAGGTAAAAAGGGGAAAAAGGAAAGGGAAAAAGAAAAAATGAAAAAAAAATGCTTAATGGATCTGACAAGTAGTTTACCTCTGGATCCAAAGTCCAAACAGCCGAACGGGTTACGGATCCAAGTATCTAAAACCGCTTTTGCCCTATTATCACTTCCTCCAACTCTCGCTCTCACCATCTCACAAACGAGAAACGAAATGGAAGTCGAGTTCCACGAAAATCCTCCGAAGACCCAAACCCAAGCCTCATCCTCGATCCCTCTATCATCCCTGACCTCCGCCCTCGATCTCGCCTCTCAATCCACCAAATTCATCTCCAGCAACGACAAAACCCTAACCCTAACCGCCCTCTCCTCTCTCCGCTCCGCCTATGAACTTATCGGATCCTTCCTCTCCCAGTTCGAACCCGATAAGGCCCTGCAGTATGACGGCGATGAGCCGATGCGCGATCAGCAGGAGGAAGAGTCGAAGATCATCGAAGAGGTTGAAGAAGGGATGAGGGAGTGCGTGCTGCAGAGCAAGCGGAGGAAGCGGCGGATCTCGCCGTCGTGGCGGACGGGGAGGGATGCGGATCGAGGGGAGGAGCTGGCGTTTGTGGATCCGATGGATCGGAGGCGATCGGCCCTTGATCTTGTGTTCCAGTTCTATGCTTGAGATGTGAAAAAGGTACGTGCTTTTTCCACTATTTGAAGGAATTATGGAAAAAGGAGAAGATTTAGAATGAGGAAGAGAATGAAAAGTTACTTTGTGATTACAATATAGTGTTTTAATCCACTAGAACATGCAATATACCGCATTTGGAATTTTAAAAGAGAGTAAATGTTAGTGTATGTGGAGAAATTGTTGGTAACATGAGATGTGTAAATGTGAAGGACAATTTTTTCGAAATATTTAGCAAAATGGTGTTCCCCAAAAAATATTTAGCAGAATGATGTTGTGCTGGACGTATTCTTAACTAAAACCACATTTTAAAAGTGCAGTTTTAAGATTAAAAAAAACTTGTAAAACCCATAAACTTTGTTGGTTGGAGGGGATCTTTGTTGGTTGTGGAGGGGAACTTAAACCCGCAGTTTCAATGTGGCGGTTCTTAACTTATAAGATTTTTGTGAAGATTTTAGCTTAAAACCGTACTTTAAAGTGCAGTTTTAGTTAACAACAACTAAACCGGGCTAATCACGAGCCCAACACCATTCTCCTAAATATTTTTGGCGGAACATCATTGTGCTAAATATTTTGAAAATTGCTAATTCCCAATGGTTGCGAACTACTTCTTACTAAAGAACTTTCGTTTTTCATTATAAATTAGAGAGACTTGCGGTTTGGCGCCTGATAAGGAAAATAGTGAGCTTATTCTAATGCAATTACTAAGCATGGTATTATTGATATCTGAGTGATTTGTCGAGCTAAGTGTTCAAGTGAAGCTAGTAATCAAGTGAGTTTAACAAGTCACCCTACCAAATGGGACACATTTGGTTGATTTTAGCCTTGGTAGTTGTAGACGGAACTTATTGAAAGGGATCATTAGGCTATTCTTAAAGTTGCAAATTTATGTTCCTCGTGAAGCTGTATATATCGATTATGTCGCGTATGAATTGAAATTGATCTAGAACCGAGCCAATCAAAGCGTTTGTGAAACTGATTTCCATTGGTGGATGCTCACTTATCTGATAATATTTGACAGTGGCTGGCTAATTGGGAAGCCAGGGTATAAGTTAGTCTTGACCAAGGATATTGTTCGATGCCCTTTTGCATCCATTTGTCAATCTCAAATAAGGTGAACGGCTAATTCGCCCAAGGCGAGGGCAAAATGCTTAAATTTTACATACATTAAAATAAAACATAGTCGTATTTAAGGGTTGGATAGTTGATTGGGAGTGAATTATGAGAGGATAGTTTGGTAAGTTTTTGACCTGAAATGGGAGCTTATTAATGAAGACTCTACAATTTTGCAATCCACAATGAATTGTAAGTTCCAAGCTTAACTATTCATGATTTCATTGGCATTATTTGGCTTTGGTCCGTTGTTTTATTTATTTGAACATTTATTAGTTTAAAACTCGTTGAAGTCAGGAAATTACCCTCGAAAAATCTGGAAAGTGAAATAAAGCATTTCAGTTTATATGTTAATACATAAAATGTGTTTATTTCTCCTTGCTCTGATTCTCAACCATTTCTAAAGCTTGATAATTTCTTCATAACAAATCCTTTAATTCCTCATTTTTAATAACAGAATGAAAAATCAGGAGAAAGATTAATGTGATGCAGGGAGTATAGCAGCAACCAGTTCTTGTGTAACTGTCTGGAAAATTGGATACATTTGAAATGAGTTGCATTTGCATTTTGATTTCTGTTGTTGATCCACCACCTTCCTTGTCCATGCTTTTCTAGGATACATGCTAAGGCATCTCCCTTCAAAACATTAGGATGCCTTGCAATTTTGGTTTAACATGAAAGTATGCCTCTTATCCAGTGTTTTAAAAAGCGGCCGAGCGGGTTTCGCTGCTCCGCTTTATCCCGATTAAGCGGGTGATATTGCATAACCTATTTTATTGATGTTACAACTCATAATTGTTATAAAGGATATGTAAGTATTGTTGTTGGAGTAAGAATACACAAATTCCAATTAATACAACATTCCATCTTTTCTTTTTCTCTTTTTCCACTTTTCTATTTTTCGTGCTCGACTCGATAAATCCCACGGAGCTGGCTTTGAGACGCTTCAAGATATGGATTTCAAAACTCCAAAATTTTAGTTTTATCAACTTCAAAAAGTCGAGATCTAAATCGATTTCGAGCAATCCTTGAGTTTTCTATTTCGATTTCGAATAGTTTTTGAATTTCGATCTTGAAATTCCAATTCGATTTTGACTCCATCTTGTTTCGAGCTACACTCTTTTAGATATTTTTAAAAAATAATTTGGTAAGTATTTTTACTGATTTGAGCTATGATGCTGGGCATTGAAAATCTTATAATCACTATATAAGCTAATAAATTCTAAGAAAATTTCAATTTTGCATTGAATTATTTGAGCATATTTTAGCAAATAACATATTGTCTAAGCAACTTTGTTAACTTTTGGATTAAATTTTGGCAATTGCTAGTACAAAAGCAACATAAAAATAGTTAGAACGTAATGAGAATCATTATTTATCGACAAGAAAAGGAATATTGATGAAAGACGTTCTGATTTTTGAACGGCATGTGCGGCCGCTTAAGCCTTTTGGTTTCTCGACCGCTCCGCTTTTCTTTTCCGCTTTTAAAACACTGTACTTATCTTTATGTGCATGAGTTAGCCTTCATTGTCAACTTACGTGAAAAGAGAGTTATGTTTGTTAAACCTTTGTAAATTAAATCATTAAGTTAGCCTTTTATAATAAGGATTAAATCCTCATACTTCTTTTGGATGTGCTCTCTCTCTCTCTCTCTCTCTCTCTCTCTCTCTCTCTCTCTCGCGTGCCTATTTGTGCTTATCATGTGAAGGGCAGGTTAAATTCTTTTTACCTGTGGATCAAGGAATACTTGAGATTAATATTCACATATGGAATAAGGTAAAAGGACTTTAAAGTTTAAACTAAATGCAACTGGATGTAGATTGATGCTATTACTGGAACCAGGAAATATTTGACAAATGTAGTGCATAAAGGCTCACTGCTTTGAACCATAGTAATCTTGAGCATCAAACTAAAATCTCAGTGGAATACGAAAAATAATATCAGGAATAAGCAGAGTGGCGTTGACAAATGTAGCAAGTATGAGGAAATGTGTAGAAGGCTGATTATTTTGAAGGATGGTGGTTCTTGGCACCAATATAAAATATCATCAGCATAGAAAAGATGATGTTGGAAAAAGCAGTGGACTTAAGTACTTAACATCATACTTTTATTCGTCGAGTTTAGCATTATTAACATCACCGAGCAATCAATCACTTCATAATGCCAAATTATTGTGAGAGGAGAGTATATGCTCTTTCAACACTTAAGGTCTGGATCAACGGAACAAGAGTTTGTACTTGCATGTTTTTTTACAGAAAGAATATCTCATCTTATATCTTTGTCTAGCTGTCTGGATTTGCTTAATCTTGGAGAAAATTTGAGGCTAGATACTTATTACCTACCAGTCAAACCGACCATCAAGGTTCCATGCCGTGGTCTTCTCTTGGCCGTATTGTCCATGTATTAGCTAGAACACCAAGACAATAAGAGTGCACTTCAGATTTCAATTATTAAATGGTTAGATTCTTTTATGGAGGTTTCTTGACCTATTAATGATGCTCTATAGCCAATTCTGATTGTCCGTGAAAAATAGTATCTCTCCCCTAGGCATTATTATCCCTGTTGTCAAACAGGGCATTAGTAAGGAGTTGATGTAGTCTGAGAAACTATGTTGGTAAAGTCCTCCAAAAACCATTGTAATTGAATGGAATTTTCCTCTTAAGGGTCTACAGTGATCTTGGTGTGTTTGTTGGTTAGGTGCAAGTGCAATCCATGTTGACGTCTCTCTTTAATTGTATTCCATATAAAACTTTTGAATGATAGGAGTTTTTTTTAATCAACCCCCTTCAGGGACCGAGCTTGCGCCTCTCATATTGGAGAGGAAATTGGTACCAACTGCGCTAAGCCAGTTGGTTGAATGATGGGAATTGATGGTATGTAAAACAGCTGATGGATTTTGATAACCACCAAGGCTGTGTTTGGTTGGAGAAAAATATGAGCTGATAGAAAAAATGAAAAGAAAGAAAAATGGTAAGGTACTAACACACTATAAGAAGGGAAAGTTATTTTTCTTGTTTGGAATGAAAAATAGTCGGACAAAAATCTAGAGAAACTCATTCTCAGACATACGAAAGCATGTCTTTGGCATTTCAGTTTCCTGTTTTAACTCAGCTGGGAACTTAGCTGTACAATTCATGCTATTGTGTGGATCATTGTCATCTTTTTTCATTCATTTACATAAATTCTCTACTGCTTTTCTCACTCATTTATAGTATTTTTGGATATTTTTTTCTATTTGGGGGTAAACTCTCCAAGTTCTCATTTTCTTGTATTGTTTTAACGGCAGGGCAAACTAATGATATCGAGGATAAGCTTTCTATTGGGCATTTGTTTCTCCTGGTTCACCTTGGCCAGGATATCAGATACATACCCGTATGCGACCCGCCATGGATGTGTATGAAACAGCTATAGCTGTTTATATATCATGTTGCAAACTTGTAGCAATGCAGAATTATTAATATTGTGTGATATTATATTTATTTCTGGGGACACCTTGCAGTGTTTTGGACGTAAAAAATGTGCGCTGGTCTGTGATTAAGAGAGTCTTTGCATTGTCTGGACATTAAAATTTGTTCTGTTAATATGAACAATTGACGAAGAGAACAAGCATGTTTCTGTTGTTTCTAAGAAAATGTTTGCTTGCTGCCCGCAGATGAAGTTTCATGTATTATTAATTCCAATGTGGCTTGAATAATTTTGATTAGTTATGTTTGATATTGAATCCGTGGCTCGACCCATGTATGTACTGCCAGCAATTTTTATCATAGCAGAACTGTTCAGGTACTCTGGGTTAGGGGAAAATGGGTTCGATTCTAGGCTCGAAAGTCAATAGGAAAAACTCCACGGCCAAAAATCCTATGAAAAACTTCCAAGATCCAAAAAGTTATAGGCTTTCCATAGTACAATCAATCAAATTTTACATTTTAATATTCTCACAACGTCCTTGTTGAATTCGTAGATAACTGCTATATTTAGTAGGTAAATTGCTATATTTAACTGATGACTGCTATATTTATCAGATGTAGCAGTTTATATTAACTGCTACATTTATCAGATGTAGCAGTTTATATTAACTGCTACACTTAGCAAATAACTACTACATTTATCGGATGAAGTAGTTTATCTGCTAAATATAGCAGTCATTTGTTAGAAGTTGAAAAGAGTATTATGAGAATATTAAAAAGTTAACTGCCAGAAGTTTACAAAGTATCGTAGGAATATTAAAAGGTCATCAAAATGGCTGGTTGTACTATAAAGACATACACCTATAATTTTCTGGATCTAAAGAGGTTTTTATTAGTTTTTTTTCCGGGAGGTTTTCCTATTGCTTTTGAAGCGTAAGGAGTTGGACCCATTTTTCTATATTTTATATTGAGCAGAATTTTCAACTTATTATATTAAAAGTGCACAAAAGCTAAAACTACATTGCTGCTCCAACTTAGCAAGGGCAATGCTATAAGTATAATGCATGTTTTCCCTCAAACTATAAGAAATCTGATAATGCTCGATATTGGCCATCTCTAAGATCAGGACGCGTGGCAGATGACGTGTCCCGAGACTCGGAAGAAGGGGCCCACAGGGGCTGATCAAGCCACCCTGTGCCCAACCTGCAAACCCGAGCTGACCCTCCTCGGGGCCCCCTGCAAATTAGCTTCCTCGGCCCCTCGGGTCGCCCCGAGCTGCCGCAGGACCAAGACTCCTCGGCCTCCTCGCTCGTCCCCGACTCCCGGCCAAGGCCGTCTTTTTCGGCCCTCCGACCAACTCCACCGCTCACAAGCGTAACCGCCACTCCGCGAATCTCGCCGTGCGCAGATTCTACGCCAACAACATCCCACGTTCCACGCCATCACGATCCCCATTAATGGACGATCCGCTTATTACGCGGGCGTGACGTCTGGAGAGTAACTGCCGGCGAGATTCTCGCGCCTGCTGCTGTGCGCTGCCGCCACTATATAAGCACCCATCACAGAGAGGTCAAGTAAGCCATTCTTTACACTTTACGCCGTTCTCTACTCGGATCCTGTCATTGACTTGAGCGTCGGAGGGTCCTCGGTGGTACCAAACCACCCCGGGACTTCTTTGCAGGTATACGGCGGCAGCCTTCTCATCACGCTCTGTCCTCTCAAAACCTATTGAGACCCACACGTAACGAAGGACAATCAACCCAGTTCACCTCGATATCAATGGAAGACAACATCTGACGGAGGCCCGAAAAGAAGCTCCATCAGTTGGCGCCGTCTGTGGGAACTTAAGTTCCATAAAATACAAAGTTGACCTTCCTATCTCCTCTCTCATGGCAGACGACCATCATGGGGATCCCAGTACCAGCCGCCGCCTTCCGCTCGCCGAAGGCGGGTATGAACCTCCCCCCATGACCGTCATCAACGCCCTCGCAGGCAGGATAGATCGCCTGCAATCCCTCGTGGAGGCCCTCGTCCGCGTCCAAACGACCACGCCCGGGCCCCCGATCGCTGCTCCTCCGCCTTCAGAAGACTCTGTCCCTGCTTGGACGGCCAACCACCAGCAGGCTGCTTCCCCTCGCCACCGGTCCCTCGAACCGGTGCTCCCCTAGGCCCGCTGGACGCCCCAGGGCTCCACGTCGAGATCCGCCGCCAGGGAGCCTCACCCCGAGCCTCCTCGCGACCCTTACCTTCCTGAGGAAATGTCGGCCACCTCTCCTATCCACGAGCGTGGCCGGCCCCACCATGGTCGGCGGGAACACACAGAAGGGGTCCACCCCGGCGACTCAAGAGCTACCCCGTCTCGGGACCTGAGGCACCTTATCGAGAGAAACCGGGGCCGCTCCCAGACGCAGTCCACCCGCAGCGGGGCCCGGGAATCCCGAGGCACCGATTCCTTAAGGTACCACGGTCGGCTCGACGCCCTCGAGAAGAAGATCGAGGGCATGCGCCGAGAAGCTCACCTCTCGAGCGGCGGGGCTAAGTACGCCTCCGACTCGCTCACGAAACCGTTCACGGAGGAACTGTTCGCCATGCGCGTCTCCTCGCGTAATAAGCCCCCGAAGGTCTCTCTGTTCGACGGGAAAACCGACCCGAAGGACCACTTGGATGCTTTCACCGCAGGAATGAGCTTCCAAGATCACTCCGACGCCGCCCAGTGCAGGGCCTTCCCGGCCACCCTCATCCGCGCGGGTCGGGACTGGTTCAGGGGGCTCGAGCCCCGCTCAATTTCAACCTTCGACGAGCTGGCCACCCAGTTCCTCGACCACTTCGTGGGGAACCGTTGACAGAAGCGCACGGTCGACTACCTCTTCATGGTTAAAAGCGGGGAGAAGGAAACGTTCAAGGCCTATATTGCCCGCTTCTACAACGCCCTCCTCGAGGTGTCCGAGCACCGGGACGAGACCGTCATAACGGCACTCAGATCCGGTCTGAGGCACAAAGAATGGTTGCGTTCCTTCGCGCTGGCTCAACCTAAGACCATGGCCGAAGTCAAAGCGTGAACCGAGCGCGAGGTCCAGCTGGAATCCGAAGTGAATGCCAACCTTCCCCGGGCGGATCGGCCCGACCAGAAGAAAAGGATTCGGGAGGACAGGCGGGAGCGTCAGCAGCCCTACCACCCGAAGTTCCAAGAGTATACCCCCCTCAACGTCTCCCTCGCAGTGTTGCTGAAGGAGGCCCAGAATGAGGGGTTCTTCAAGTTCCCTCCGGTCCCACGTCAGGCCGCTAAGCGAACCCGGGGCCCCTACTGCGCTTTCCACCGGGTACTGGGCCACACCACGGAGGACTGCAAACAATTGAGGGACTACGTCGAGAAGCCCATCCGGTCTAGGCACCTCGCCACCTACCTAAGGGACAAACGGCAGGCCGACCGCGAGCAAGAGCAGCCTCGCCCTTCCACCGACCTGACCATCGGCCAGATCATGCTTGTTTCAGCAGACAGCCACCCCGGGGCTCAGGGAGCCCCACGCCCTACACCAACCATGGGGGCCGATAGCCTTTAAGGGAGCTCGGCCCAAGCCGACCAAGTCATCCTTTAACCTGTACCTGTCCTTTTTTCTTTCCTTTTTCTAAAAGCAATGTAAATTCTTCCTAGGATCTACTGTTGACTAAATAAAGATCAATGGAACATTGCGAAAAGAAAGGAAATCTTTGTTCATTCAAAGGGTATTATGGGCTCCCCAGCCATACAAGCAAAAAAAGAAAAAAAAAGGGGTTACAATAGCGGGGGTAAGGGGTGCAGCGAGCACTGCTCGTGGTATCGGCGAAGTCCTCAGCCAACCGGGGCCGCGCGAGTTCCAGCCTCTGTTCCCTGTTCCCCTCGCAGGCATCAACCCCGAGCCTCAGCTCGTAGCATTCCGGGACGAGCGCCTCCGAGCGCGCCAGCCGGTTTACGGAGATCAAGCCGAAGTGCCTCAAGGACCGCAGCTTGCCCATGGCCTCGTCGAAGAGCTGCTCCGACAAGGGGTTGTAAAGCCCCGGCGATGCCCTCCAGATGGAGTACATCAGTAGCTGCAGCAAGGAGGAGCGCCTAGGGAGCAGCCGACCAAAGTGCTCCTCAATGCGAGCAACCACCAACTGCACCGTGTCCTCGGTGCGGTCGCGGTCATAAAGGTACACATCTGCAGAACTGATGATTTCGGGGATAGTGAATGGGAAATCCTCCATTTTCGACGGCCTATCTGCGAAGGGGGAAGAACCAGTACCCCTTATATAGCCCGCTGTGCAGCCCAACGGCCGCCACGCGGTGTCCATCGAGCGTCACCCGGCCGAAACGAAGCGACGCGCCATGTGGCGTCCATCGAACGTTACCCGGTGAAAATGCAACGACGCGTCCCTGTCGCTTCACCTCCCCCGGCATTCAATGCACTGGATGCACGCGCCGTTTCCCCGACCGTTCCCATTCCCCGGCACCTATAACCGAACGACTTGGCCGCGCCTCGTCAAAGATTCAACCCAGCAGCCGCCCTGCCCAAACATCCCCGGCCGGCAGCTCCCCTGCCACAACGTCGGGGATCAAAAAGCCCTCCCAGAGGCAGTCGAGGCTAGAGGTCCCCTCGCTCGGCTATCCCCCGCGGGCAGCTTCCCTGCCACAACGCCGGGGATCAAAAAAGCCCTCCCAGAGGCAGTCGAGGCCCGAGGTTCCCTCGCTCGGCTATCCCCCGCGGGCAGCTTCCCTGCCACAACGCCGGGGATCAAAAAAGCCCTCCCAGAGGCAGTCGAGTTCCGAGGATCCCTCGTTCGGCTATCCCCCGCGGGCAGCTTCCCTGCCACAACGCCGGGGATCAAAAAGCCCTCCCAGAGACAGTCGAGGCATGAGGTTCCCTCACTCGGCTATCTTTCAGGACAAAAGCCCTCGCCAAGAGGCACCGGGCAGTAACCCTTCCCGGCCAAGGGACCTTGGTGGCTTCCTACAGCCTTATAGCTTTCCTTGCTCCAAGGGCCAAAGTCCTCCCAGAGGCAGTCGGGTCCTTGCCCGGCTATCCCCGGCTGGTAGCTTCCTACCACAGCCGACAGGGATCAAAGTCCTCACCAAGAGGCACTGGGCAGCAACCCTGCTCGGTCCCCGTCCTGCAGGATCAAAAAGCCCTCCCAGAGGCAGTCGAGGCCCGAGGTTCCCTCGCTCGGCTATCCCCCGCGGGCAGCTCCCCTGCCATAACACCGGGGATCAAAAAGCCCTCATACTGAGGCACCCGAGCAGCTACCTTGCTCGGTCAGACAACGGCTCCTACCCTCTACGCCAGGGATCAAAAGACCTCACAAGAAGCATCGGAACAGCTACCCCGCCCAACCCCCTAAGGCTGGTAGTCGCCTACACACAACTCTAACGAACCAAGCCTTCGAAAGAAACGACCGATCAGCTACCCTGCTCGGCCACCCTTGGCGAGTAACCCCCCCTAACGCCGAAACAGATGCATGAAGCCTTAGCAGGAGATGACGGCGCAGCTACCCTGCCCGGTCACCCTCAGATGACGGCCGATACTCCAATTAGAAATGGAGGTCAGGGCTATCCAAATCCAAACGATCTCCCCTAGACTCCGGGGCCTAGAGAGATACCTCCTCGGAAACGCTCGTCGGCAAGCGATTGCAGTCAACTCGACGGACGATCGTTAGACAGAGGGTCAACCTGACAGAAAAGCACGACGGCGCAAGATAAATATCCCAAAACGAGTATCCATCGCAAACAGATGGCAAAAAGAAAAAACTTTATTACTACTGCCAAACATAAGTTTTTTACAAAGGTATTCTCTGGCTCCTCAGCCTTACAAAATTCAAAAGAAAAACAAGATGAAGACAGGAGAGCGGGGGCTCTACGCCTCGGGCCCGGGCACGGCCTCGAGGTCCTCAACCTCCACTACTGGGGGAGCTGGGTCCTCGGCCCCCTCCCCGCCAGGAGCCTCTTCCCCTTGCTCGTCGACACCCGCGAGGGGGAACTTGGCTCGCAGATCCGCGTCATCGAACTCCGGCAACCTAGACTTAACGGCATCAAGGGCGTCGTGCCAAATGCGAGTCGTGGCCACGGCCAGGTCGTCATAAAAGTCCCTTGACCCCTTGTAGCTCTCCACGGCCCTCGATTCCGCCGACTTATAGGCCTCGGCCGCCGCTCCCAGCTCCCTCCGAAGGGTCTTCACCGTCTTCTTGAGCTTGCCGGCGAGCACCTGGGAGTCCTCGAACTTGCCCTCGGCGATTGTGGCGGCCTCGCGATGCCGGGCGACCTCTCTCTTCCCGGCATCCACATCGCCCTCCAGGGCGGCGATCCTCACCGACATCGCCTCCTGCTCCCGTCTGGAGCTCCCTTGCAATGCGGCGAGCTGGCTCGCGGCCTCCACCGCCGATGCTACCACCTCGGTCTCCATGCGAAGGGCAAGAGCCATGTGCTGAAGAGTCTGGGAAGACATAAAAAGGGGAGGGATAAGAAATATGAAGGAAAACACTAAATCTTGCAGCGCGCTGGGGGCTTACCTGCACGGCTTCCTGGACGATCGATGCCAGCTGAGCCTTGAAGGTTCCCCCGTGAATCCAACCCCCGGCCGAGGTCTCTATCTCGTGGAGGAGGCTGTCCGCGACCGACAGCCCGGATGGCACCGTAAACCAGAGCCCCCCTTCCTCCACCACGGTCGGCGAAGATCGGCCCCGGGAAACTCTCCGGGAACTCCTCCTAAGCGGCTCCGAGGGGGAGCCGATCTCCTCTTCCGAGGCCGTGTCCTCTACAATCAGGGCCCGCTTTCAGCCCGACACTCTGCTGGGGCCCGGGGCGGGATCCGCCACCGAGCGTCCTCGGGGCACCGCCACCGGGGCGGCGGGAGCGGGGGCAGCCTGCGCCCGGGAAGAGCTGGCGCCCCCGGCCCTAACAGGCTGCCTCGGTTGGCGCATAGCGTTTCGGAGAACGCCGAAGTCCATAGATCCTGCACAAAACAAACACCCCACTTATCAGCAACGCGAGTAAAGCATAAACCCAGAAACGCAAGCCTAACTTACCAACGAACTCTACGGGGCTAAGCTCGGCCCAGCTTAGAACCCTCTCGGACAGCAACATGTCGTATCGAGGGATAGGTTCCCACGACGCCACTCTCACCGCGGCGGGGTCATCAGACAGGTTCCCCGGCAGACTCTTCTCCCTCGACCACTTTGTCACGCCCCGCTTCCCAAAGTACGATAAGATAGGCACGTGACATAGCCAACCATGTTACCTGTGGATAGGAAAAATCCTTCCACGGTCACATTACGGCTGTAGAGATATCAAGAACAGGAAAGTAAACTAAACTATCTAGTACATGTCCATAAGCCAGAGTAAATGGGTCAAGAAATAATATAATATACGGAAGCAATAGATCCAATAAACAAACACCTGGAACAGTAAATCTGGATACCAACAGGGTCCTCACCGCTCGGTCTAACGGCGGCAGTACTCCTGATCAGTCTGCAACAAAGGTAGAGGATCTGGGCCATGCAAAACCCAGACGTCAGTGCGTCATAATATCAAGCAATACTATAAACAGGGGTAGCAAGACATACAGGTATATGCATGAACAGTAAAACAGGTATAACAGTAATATAAATGAGGACGGTAAGGGTAATGCGTAGTGAGTAATCTAAACTGGTCTATTGGGTTAACTACTCTCAAGTCTTTGAAATCAATTTGATGAATCATCGATGTAACTCAATAATATCCCGTGCATGCCCGGGATCACGGTCTATGACTCTCGGACTGAATCCGAGACGTGCCGCAAGGCAGTAAAGGATAGTAGGTAATGACGAGTGATGTCAGCAGCATCACCCCGGGGCTGGCCTAGCCCGTAAGACTGATCAGAAAAGATATCGAACTGTCGAGTTACAAGTCAGGTTTCATCATTGATTTCCCCATACCCCCAAGTTATGTGTTCAAGTCGGGTATTAATAAATCTGGAGTTAATGCCAACACAGGATCAAGCAGGTACAAGTTTGTCTGGATAGACAACAGGAAATGTCCGTAGAGACAACATGTCAAGATTGTTGGCATTAGTAACAAGATCAGGTAACAGGTCAAGCTATGGTACATCAGGTCAAGTCAGGTAGTGTACATATATCAAGTCATGTCAAGTAGTGGTGTATCAGGTATCAAGTCATGTCAAGTAGTGGTGTATCAGGTATCAAGTCAAGCAGTGGTATATCAGGTCATAACAGGTAGTGCACAAGTGTCAAGCGGATGCTCATATTAAAACTGTAGCAAGTACGGATGCACGGTAAAGCATGGATGCACAAATATTTATCAGGGATTACATCATGACTATATAGGATGCACAAGATCAAGTATGGGATACTAATGTAACATTAAAATGAAATAATATGGTCTCGGCGTGCAACTAGATATGTAATAAACCGTACGAATACAGACGGATACTATAAAACTGTAAATCGGTAAAATTTGTTGAATATTAAAACACAAGCACTATTATTTATTAAATAGATATTGATATAATAATATTAACATGGATAACATATTCAAGCGATTAATAACTATAAAAGCGGTATTGATTAACCATGTACAAGAAAGTTCCGTTCAGAAATTCAGCATCACCTTAATTTGTAAAATAGCTTAAAAATAACAAACGTTCTCCAAAAGGGACGTGTCTTATACCAAAACAAAGATAATTCAATAAGGTTTTCATTTTTATAAGTATAAGCATCTCAGGTTGTCCCTACAAAAAGTTATGAATATTCAAAATTGAAAGTTTGCTGCTGTAATTTCCCTGGACAGCAGTTTAGAGATATTTTCATTTTCATTTTACATTATTTAAACAATTTATTTTGCGAATAAATATTTCATAGAGTTATAGTATTATAAGTTAGCTTCATAACGAACTAAAGAACGTATACTAATAATTTTTCTATGATTTATAATGAATTTTATAAGGTAAGATGTACAGTAACTTTCAGATTTGTCGTGTCCGCTTTTCAACGACGTTTCATGTGTAAACTATAATATTTTCAAATGTATAACATTATAAAATGCAGATTAAACAATAATTAAATATAATAATAAGAAATATTACGACGATATATATTTTGAATGATATGGATGCAAACGGGTATCACATAATCGTAAAATGATAAACTAACAAGTGCGGAACATATAACTAAGCAATATGAAATATAACTATTAAATTTGATGCAGTATATGATAGTATAGTATGTAACAAGATAAGTTTTCATGACCTAGATCTGAAATGATATGAATGGATGCAAACGGAACATCGAAAAGCTATAAAACTAAACATGGGGTGCATGATTTTAAATACAAGTATTCCATTTATTAAAATAGATGCGTCTAAAGTAATGTAGCATGTAATTAAGATTAGTTTGCATGCCCTAGATCTGAAATGCACTATACAAATGTAAACGGAAGTCGAAAGGCTGTAATATGAAATATGAGATGCTTGATTTAAAATACAGGTGTGATATTTATTTAAATAGGTATATAATGAGTTATATAGCATGTAGCAAGATTAACTTGCCTAGACGGAACAAGAACGGATGTGTACGGAACGTTCTTCGTCGGCGAAATGTCGTGACACGCGCACGGTACATGGAACGGTTCCAAATAACGCACGAGAGTGATCACACAAGTCATGTACGTTCACTGAATCACTCGGATCGTCAGCGACGAGCACGGCTCCGGCGGTGATCACCGGAATCAAGAAACAAGATCAAGAAAAAGAAAGAAGGAAAAAAAAAAGTAAGAAGAAGAGGTTGTGTATTAAATAAGGAAAGAAAAATTAAATAAATAAAATATATATAAATATATTTATGCAGAGGGGAGAGAGAGAGAGAAAAGGGTTGTTAGTTTGTTAGGAAATTAGATTTAAAATTTTAAAAGATTTTTAGATTTAAAATTTTAGATAAGAGGTTTCAGTTTGTTAAAGAAATCGTATGAAAATATTTAAACTAAAATTTAAAATTAAATAAACTGAATTTTGGCGGGATACAAAAATATTTCAAAACGCGCCCGGGTCGGGTCTAAAAATTCAGATTTAAAATACAAAAAATATGTGCGACTTTCAAAATTCAAAATGAATATTCAGGTAACAAAAATGCATACCCCCAAGAACGGATGCATGTACATGCGTGTAGCCATCCAAACACGTCTGTTTCACTGAACGAGACGAGAACAAGATGCACGGATGCTACCACGGGGTTAGGGGTATCATGCAGGCTATGAAATGCAATTTTAAATTATTTTACATGACCTAAAATGTTATATGGTAAAAGATGCAATGCCAGGTAAAATGCCAGCATGCAGTATACATGAGATGCACGTGTCTATGTAACAAGTCAGGGTAATCTATAAATATGAATCAAACAGGTTCAAGCAAGCGGGTCGGGTCGAATGCAATGTAAAATGTAAAAATACCATTCGCACCCAAAACCCGTTAAATCAAGAAAATACCACAGATAAGTAAATACGGGAACTAGAATTGGTATAAATGAACTCGGTTGTTACATTATACCTAACTACAAAAAGAATTTTGTCCTCGAAATTCCAAGAACAAGAAAGGATAAACAATCAAGAAACTACAAGAATGGATGTGAAAACTTCTGCCGGATTTTATCTTCTCGTTCCCAGGTTGATTCTCCATGCGAGCGATTTCCCCAAGAAACAAGTATAAGAGGGATAACCTTGTTCTTAAGAACCTTTTCCCTTCGATCCACAATCGACATCAGTCGCTCCTCAAAAGTCAAATCTTCTCGTACAGTCAGCTCCGAATGATCCAGCACGTGTGTTTCATCTCGGACAAATTTACGGAGTTGAGATACGTGAAACACGTCATGAACATTCGCCAAGGATTGCGGTAACGCCAATCGATATGCTACTTCTCCAACACGCTCCAAAATCTCAAAAGGTCCAACGAATCGTGGACTAAGCTTTCCTCGACTTCCGAAACAAATCACTCCTCTAGTCGGTGATATCTTCAAGAGTACCAAATCACCAACGGCGAACTCTAGAGG
Organism: Agapanthus africanus; assembly: GCA_030015575.1. Taxonomy (NCBI): domain Eukaryota; kingdom Viridiplantae; phylum Streptophyta; class Magnoliopsida; order Asparagales; family Amaryllidaceae; genus Agapanthus; species Agapanthus africanus. The sequence continues at coordinate 49,168,815 of JASDDO010000008.1, read as the reverse complement.
TCTTCTCGATATATCTGCCCAACTCTTTTGTCGGTCCTGTGCTACTTTCATATGATTCCGGATAGTGTTAACCTTCTCAACTGTTTGCACGATCAAATCCGGTCCCAACAATCTTCGTTCTCTAACATCGTCCAGCAAACAGGTGAACGACACTTGCGACCATATAAAGCTTTGAATGGAGCCATTTGAATAGTCGCCTGAAAACTGTTGTTGTAAGAAAACTCCACCAAATGTAGATGATCCTCCCATGAACCTTTGAAATCTAGCATGCAAGCTCTCAACATGTCTTCAAGAGTTTGGATCGTTCTCTCCGACTGGCCATCTGTCTGGGGATGATAAGCTGTACTAAACTTCAATCGAGTCCCCGAACTTTCCTGTAGGCTCCTCCAAAGGTGTGATAAGAAACGAGTGTCACGGTCGGACACGATACTCACCGGTACTCCATGCAATCTTACTATTTCCTGCATGTACCGCTCTGCTAAAGCTTCTGTTGATCGACCAACTCGAAATGGTATGAAATGAGCTGCCTTGGTCAATCGATCAACAATCACCCAAACTGCATTGTTTCCCTTTGGACTCCGCGGTAGAGCTATAACGAAATCCATGGTTATATATTCCCACTTCCATTGAGGGATCGGAAGTGGTTGCAACAAACCAGCAACCCGTTGATGTTCAGCCTTAACTTGCTGACACACCAAACACTTTTCCACAAAACGGCAATATCCCGTTTCATGCCTTCCCACCAGAAATGTTGTCGTATATCTCGGTACATCTTCGTGCCTCCTGGATGTATGGAATATGCTGAGCTGTGCGTCTCCTTCATAAGTTCTTTGCGAATGTCTCCTTTTGGCACACACAAACGGCTACCATATCGCAACGAACCATCTTCATGAATTAACAAGTCCGTTCGAAGTACAGCTTCAACCTGTTCTCGAATCCTTTGCAATCTTGGGTTTTTTTACTGCGCTGCTTTAATACTCTCGATCAATGACGACTGTACTTGCAGCGACATCAACTGTCCTGAACAATGTGGTAGCACGATCTCCAACTCGAATCTCCGAAAGTCTTCAATAAGTTCCTTTTTATGCAGTCAACATTCGAATTGCTGGTAACCGACTAAGCGCATCCGGCACAACATTAACTTCCCCTGATGGTACTTAAGATCAAGATCGTAGTCAGCCATCAGCTCCAACCATCTGCGCTGCCTCATATTATGCTCCTTCTGTGTGAACACGTATTTTAGGCTTTTGTGATCGGTGAAAACTTCGCCCCTTTCGCCCAATAAGTAGTGTCTCCAAATCTTCAAAGCGAAAATCACCGCTGCTAGCTCCAAGTCATGAGTTGGGTAATTCTTCTCATGGGTCTTTAACTGTCTCGATGCGTAAGCTATAACCTTCTCATGCTGCATCAAAACACATCCCAATCCTTTCCCAGATGCGTTGCTGTGAATCACCAATCCTCCAGAACTGTCTGGCACGGTTAAAATAGGAGCAGTTATCAATCTCTGCTTCAATGCCTCAAAAGCTGACGCACACTTATCCGTCCATACAAACGGTACTTCCTTGCGCGTAAGCTTGGTCAAGGCTCAGCCAAACGAGCAAAATTCTCCACGAACCTTCTGTAGTATCCTGCAAGTCCAAGAAAACTTCTGATCTCTACAACGTTCTTCGGAATCGGCCAGTCTTGAACTGCTGCAATCTTCCCTGGATAAACGGCGATTCCATCTCCAGCTACGATATGCCCCAAAACTTCACTTCTTCAAGCCAAAACTCGCACTTGCTCATCTTTGCATACAATCTTACTTGCCTCAATGTCTGCAGTGCGATCTTCAAGTGTTCTGCATGCTCTTCAATACTCTTTTGAGTGGACCAAAATATCATCAATGAATACCACTATAAATTGGTCCAAGAATGGTGAAAAGATTCGGCTCATCAAGTCTATAAATATCGCCGGTGCATTCGTTACTCCGAAGGGCATCACTAATACTCGTAACGTCCATACCGAGTTCGGAACACAATCTTGCAAATATCTTCTGGTTTAACTCGGACCTGATGATATCCGGACCGCAAATCCAGCTTCGAGAATACCCTCGCGCCACTAAGCTGCTCGAACAATTCGCCAATGCGAGGGATCGGGTACTTGTTCTTAATAGTCACCCGGTTTAATTCTCGATAATCGATGCACATCCTCCTTGTGCCATCTTTCTTCTTTACTAGAAGAACTAGAGTTTCCCAAGGCGAGTTACTGCTGCGAATCCAACCCTTCTCAAGTAATTCAGTAACCTGCTTCTTGACTTCTTCCAACTCCACTGGTGCCATCGGATAGTATGCCTTTGAGATTGGCGCTGCACCAGGAATAAGATCGATCGCGAACTCCACATCTCGTTTTGGCGGTAAAACCGATATGTCCTCGAACACGTCCATGAACTCTCAAACTACAGCTGACGCTTCCTTCTTATCATCTTCCATTGACGAAAGAGCATTGCTTGTCGGCCTAGCCCTAAACTCGACTAGCTCGACAGAACTGCTTCCTCCAGCAAAACAAACTCCGGATGTCCGGGAATCTGTAAAATCACTTTCCTTTCCTTACAATCAATATGAGCGTGCAAAGTGCCGAGAAAATCCATTCCCAAGACAACAACAACAAAGGGATGCACCAGAATTGAATAATTCTAATGCGGGGAAAACATGAACAAGTAAGATACCGAGATGACTTCATCTGAAGTCAAGATACTTAAGAGGATTAAGCACGGTAAACACGATTCAAGCTGGCGATAAAATAATAACTGGTAAGCAATGAAACCGAGAGAAGCAAGGTAATATAACGATCATAAAACAAGGAAATGAATCAAAACTAGAATTTCAAGTTACTTAAATAGAGTACCGCATTGTAACCATGCTGCAGTTCATAATTACAATCACATAACTCCACTCAAGTCGTCCAAATCCTAGTATCAGAATCAAGAAACATGGAGAAACAATAGAGAACCAAAAGGTTTCAAATCGAGATGCAAAGTGGTTTGCATATTGTCAAGGCAAAGGATAAGAGAAAGATATGATTCAAGAATCACGATAATAAGGTGGCAGGACACGTACCTAATCATGAGTATTCTGATTCGTGTATTAGGTCCAATACCCAACTACAAAATAATCAAACTCGATTAACCTATATCCTATGAATCTGATACCAAACAAACCATGTCACTCCCCGCTTTCCAGAGTACGCTAAGATAGGCACGTGATATAGCCAACCATGCTACCTGTGGATAGGAAAAATCCTTCCACAGTCATATTACGGCTGTAGAGATATCAAGAACAGGAAAGTAAACTAAACTATCTAGTATATGTCCATAAGCCAGAGTAAATGAGTCAAGAAATAATATAATATGCGGAAGCAATAGATCCAATAAACAAACACCTGGAACAGTAAATCTGGATACTAACAGGGTTCTCACCGCTCGGTCTAACAGCGGCAGTACTCCTGATTAGTCTGCAACAAAGGTAGAGAATCTGGGCCATGCAAAACCCAGACGTCAGTGCGTCATAATATCAAGCAATACTATAAACAGGGGTAGCAAGACATACATGTATGTGCATGAACAGTAAAACATGTATAACAGTAATATAAATGAGGACAGTGAGGGTAATGTGTAGTGAGTAATCTAAACTGGTCTATTGGGTTAACTACTCTCAAGACTTTGAAATCAACTTGATGAATCATCGATGTAACTCAATAGTATCCCGTGCATGCCCGGGATCACGGTCTATGACTCTCGGGCTGAATCCGAGACGTGCCGCAAGGCAGTAAAAGGTAGTAGGTAATGACGGGTGATGTCAGCAGCATTAAACCGGGCTGGCCTAGCCCGTAAGACTGATCAGAAAAGGTATCGAACCGTCGAGTTACAAGTCAGGTTTCATCATTGATTTCCCCATACCCCCAAGTTATGTGTTCAAGTCAGGTATTAATAAATCTGGAGTTAATGCCAACACAGGATCAAGCAGGTACATGTTTGTCTGTATAGACAACAGGAAATGTCCGTAGGGACAACATGTCAAGGTTGTTGGCATTAGTAACAAGAGCAGGTAACAGGTTAAGCTATGGTACATCAGGTCAAGTCAGGTAGTGTATATATATCAAGTCATGTCAAGTAGTGGTGTATCAGGTATCAAGTCAAGCAGTGGTATATCGGGTCATAACAGGTAGTGCACAAGTGTCAAGCGGATGCTCATACTAAAACTGTAGCAAGTACGGATGCACGGTAAAGCATGGATGCACAAATATTTATCAGGGATTACATCATGACTGTGTAGGATGCACAAGATCAAGTATGAGATACTAATGTAACATTAAAATGAAATAATATGGTCTCGGCGTGCAACTAGATATGTAATAAACCGTACGGATAAAACTGTAAATCGGTAAAATTTGCTGAATATTAAAACATAAGCACTATTATTTATTAAATAGATATTGATATAATAATATTAACATGGATAAAATATTCAAGCCGATTAATAACTATAAAAGTGGTATCGATTAACCATGCACAAGAAAGTTCCGTTCAGAAATTCAGCGTCACCCTAATTTGTAAAATAGCTTAAAAATAACAAACGTTCTATAAAAGGGACATGTCTTATACCAAAACAAAAATAATTCAATAATGTTTTCATTTTTATAAGTATAAGCATCTCAAGTTATTCCTACAAAAAGTTATGAACATTCGAAGTTGAAAGTTTGCTGCTGTAATTTCCCTGGACAGCAGTTTAGAGATATTTTCATTTGCATTTTACATTATTTAAACAATTTATTTTTCAAGTAAATATTTCATAGAGTTATAGTATTCTGAGTTAGCTTCATAACGAACTAAAGAACGTATACTAATAATTTTTTTATGATTTATAATGAATTTTATAAGGTAACGTGTACAGTAACTTTCAGATTTGTCGTGTCCACTTTTCAACGACGTTTCATGTGTAAACTATAATATTTTCAAATGTATAATATTATAAAATGCAGATTATACAATAATTAAAGATAATAATAAGAAATATTACGAAGATATATATTTTAAATGATATGGATGCAAACGGTATCACATAATCGTAAAATGATAAACTAATAAGTGCGGAACATATAACTAAGCAATATGAAATGCAACTATTCAATTTGATGCAGTATATGATAATATAGTATGTAACAAGATAAGTTTTCATGACCTATATCTGAAATGATATGAATGGATGCAAACGGAACATCGGAAAGCTATAAAACTAAACATGGGGTGAATGATTTTAAATACAGGTATTCCATTTGTTAAAATAGATGCGTCTAAAGTAATGTAGAATGTAATTAAGATTGGTTTGCATGCCCTAGATCTGAAATGCACTATACAAATGTAAACGGAACGTCGAAAGGCTGTAATATGAAACATGAGATACTTGATTTAAAATACAGGTGTGATATTTATTTAAATAGGTATATAATGAGTTATATAGTATGTAGCAAGATTAATTTGCCTAGACGGAACAAGAACGGATGTGTACGGGACGTCCTTCGTCGGCGAAATGTCGCGACGCGCGCACGGAACACGGAATGGTTCCAAACAACGCATGAGGGTGATCACGCAAGTCAGGTACGTTCACTGAATCACTCGGATCGTCAGCGACGAGAACGGCTCCGGCGGTGATCACCGGAATCAAGAAAAAGAAAGAAGAAAGAAGAAAGAAGACGAAGAAGTAAGAAGAAGAGGTTGTGTATTAAATAAAGAAAGAAAAAAATAATAAATAAAATATATATAAATATATTTATACAGAGGAGAGAGAGAGAGAAAGGGGTTGTTAGTTTGTTAGGAATTTAGATTTAAAATTTTAAAAAGATTTTTATATTTAAAATTTTAGATAAGAGGTTTCAGTTTGTTAAAAAAATCGTATGAAAATATTTAAACTAAATTTTAAAATTAAATAAATTGAATTTTGGCGGGATACAAAAATATTTCAAAACGCGTCCGGGTCGGGTCTAAAAAATCAGATTTAAAATAAGAAAAATATGTGCGGCTTTCAAAATTCAAAATGAATGCTCAGGTAACGAAAATGCATACCCCAAGAACGGATGCATGTACATGCGCGTGTTCCCGCCAAAAATTTCTGCGCAAAAGAGTCCAAGGTATCAAATGGCAGCGATACGCTTAAGAAAATGTGAACCAGTATCTTCCGGCCTGTATTTTGATAAACTCCCCAATGAGCAACTGTTAAATTATGATGGGATTGAAAACATCTCGAAAAAACCTTCAATTTGATATATTATGGGCCTCATAATTCATCTGGGATCAAAAGTTATGAACAAATGTCTATGCACATGTGATCTAAGAAAGAAGATGCGAACCAGTATTTTCCGAGCTGTATTTTGACAAACTTCGGAATGAGAAACAGCTAAATTCTGATGGTATTGAAAGCATCTCGAAAAGACCTTCAATTTGATATATTATGGGCCTCATAATTCATCCGGGATCAAAAGTTATGAGCAAATGTCTATGCACATGTGATCTAAGGAAGAAGATGCGAACCAGTATTTTCCGAACTGTATTTTGACAAACTCCGAAACGCGAAACGGCTAAATTCTGATGGTATTGAAAGCATCTCGAAAAGACTTTCGATTTGATATATTATGGGCTTCATAATTCATCCGAGATCAAAAGTTATGAGCAAATGTGTTATGCACGTGTAATCTAAAGTAATACTCTACTACATGGGGAATGCATTTTTTAGTCCCACATCGGGAAAAGTAGAGATGGCTTCTCTACCACTCCCATATAAATAAGAGGGGGTACCTCTTAGAAAGAGTAGAGTAAAATCCTCAAAGAATTCAATACTCAAAGGAGCTTAGTTCTCCAAGATAGGAGCACGCTCCTCCCCATAATGCGCATATGTGCAAACGCCATGTGCGCTACGTGCAATGCACGTGTGCCCGCCATGCAGCACCATGTGCAACGCACGTGCGCACAATATGAGAACATTTAATAATATTAAAAGGAGCCTAGTTCTCCGTATATAGAAGCCCTGCTTCTCCTCATAATGCGCATGTGCGCTACGTGCAACGCATGTGTGCTCGCCACGCGCGCACCACGTCCAACGCACGTGCGCACCATATGAGAACATTTAATAATATTAAAAGGAGCCTAGTTCTCCATATATAGAAGCCCTGCTTCTCCTCATAATCCGCATGTGTGCTCCGTGCAACGCACGTGTGCCCGCTACACGCGCACCACGTGCCGCGCACCACGTGCAACGCACGTGCGCACCACATGAGAACATTTAATAATATTAAAAGAAGCCTAGTTCTCCATATATATAAGCTCTGCTTCTCCTTATAATGCGTATATGCGCTACGTGCAACGTACGTGTGCCTGCCATGCGCGCACCATGTGCAACGCACGTGCGCACCACATGAGAACATTTAATAATATTAAAAGGAGCCTAGTTCTCCATATATAGAAGCCCTGCTTCTCCTCATAATGCGCATGTGCGCCACGTGCAACGCACGTGTGCCCGCCACGCGCGCACCATATGCAACGCACGTGCGCACCATATGAGAATATTCAATTAAAAGGAGACTCGTTCTCCATAGGAGCTTGCTCCCCCATAATGCGCATATGCGCAAGCTCCGTGTGCGCTACGTGCAAATATGAACGCCCAACACGTGCGACGCACGTGCGCGAACGCAAAGAGAAGCCTTTTTCAACAGCGAGAAGCTTAAGCTCCAGCATGTTCTTCCCCCATAACGAGTGAGACATGGTTCAAATGGTACATCTCTCCACACCTTCGATATATGGCACTGTAATCTCTCAGTGTCATCGGAGAGGTGGTGGGTCCCAACGACCAATGATCCTTCTTTCTAAAATAAAAAGAAGAAGAAGAGAGAACATTGACAGAGAAACAGAGAAAGAATTCAGAGAACTCCTAAAAAGAAAGTTTGAGAAGAAATCAGAAAGAAAAGAAGGTAAACCTTTGAAAAGAAGAATTTCTTCTGACTAGATCATTGATCTAAGAACAAGATCAATGATCTTCAATAAAAAAAATAAATAATAACAGTGTCTTGCACTTTTTTTTATGAACCATTGGTTCTGGAATCTAAAAGATTCTTTTCTTGAATCCAAAGTTGGATCAATTTATCGAAACAGTGCCTTGCACTTGTAAAAACTGCACTGTTACGCTCCTGGGTTGGCGCAAGCCACTAGAGAGCGCCACCTGTCAGCACCATAACCACTTGCGTTATGCGCTTTTAAAAATATAGCATTGCTCTTTAAGGTTGGCGCAACTCACCAAGGCGCGCCACGTGTCAGCAGCGCAACAGCGCAGCGCACTGCGTCTGCGCTTACCAGAGCGTGACACGTGTCACCTCTACATGCGCTTGCGCTCAATAATTGGCGCAAAGCGCCTGACAAGCCACTGTCAAATAATTAATGCACTGCATTATTTACAGAAGGGCCAAGCCCAATTAAAAAAGGCCTAACAGGCCAAATTAAATGCAATGCATTATTTTAAAGAAGGGCAGAGCCCAAACAGATGCTCTGCATCATTTATAAAGGGACATAGCCCAAATCAAAAAGGCCTAGCAGGCCAGAATAAAATGCAGTGCATTATTAAGCAGGGGCAAAGCCCTAACACAGGCCTAATAGGAAAAAGATAAAGATAAAAACATTGAATATTCTTAACTAGACTTAGCACAATCATGGCCGTAAGTCCTCAAATTAAATTGACTGAGCAAGACCGCTCTCTTAAATCAATTTACATCCGGTTTAAGGGTACATCTCCGAACTCCTCTGACACCTATCGTTGTAATCCTTCAACGACGTCAGCGAGGTGATGGGTCCCGACATCCACACATCGACACGAACTGTGGGGTCCTTAAACTCATGGACTTATGCGTCCTTAAACCAAGATACGGACTGTGGGGTCCTTAAACCCACGGACTTATGCGTCCTTAAACTAATGGACTAATGCGTCCTTAAACACAACCATACGGACTGTGGGGTCCTTAAACCCATGGACTTATGAGTCCTTAAACTAATATCCGTCCCCCAAATGGGAACAATGGACCACCATGTCCCTAAACTGGAACATGGACCCCTATGTCCCTAAACTAGCAATGGACCGCAATGTCCTTAAACTACTTTTGGACCACTACGTCTTTAAACTGGAACAATAGAGCCCTCAAATGCTCTCTTGTCGGATCTAAACGATCCCGTTTAAGTTGATCTTAGCCTCAAATATAGCTAACGTATCCTTAAACATTCAAACAGACTTTAGTCCCAAATTGGACTATAAAACTCCCAATCAACTCTGGTTCAAGGGTACATCTCTGAACTCCTCTGATACTTATCGTTGTAATCCTTCAACGTCGTCAGAGAGGTGACGGGTCCCGATGGCCATATACATTAAACGGACCACTACGTTCCTAAACTGGAACAATAGAGCCCCTAAATACTATTTCCGTTAAGTTGATCTTAGTCTCAAATCAGACTAACATATCCTTAACGAGCGTTTAAGTTGATCTTAGCCTCAATACGGCTAATGTATCCTTAAACTAAAATAGCAAACCTAAATCTAAGTAAATACGGATTTGGACTAATCCACGTCCTACGGGCAACGACATAACTTAGTCTCCGTATACAATCCACGGGCATTCACAAACAAACAAACACACACGACACGAAGTGAAATTTCTGGAGAAGGAGAAAGTGGTTACCGCGATGCGGTAGCGAAATAAACTGCAGAGGCTTACACCTGCAGGTAAGAGCGTCCCCACAATCAAAAACCCCTCAAGCGAGGGGGAATCTGACGAAGTCTGCTACATCGGTCGCATTCGTTTAAACCTCCGATGCATGGTGCCATAAATCAACTTGGCATCTTCGGAGAGGTAGACGGATAAAACCAATTAGCATCTGCCCCGAATCTCAGGCAAGACGTCCTCACGTCGTCTTAGCCGCCGTTCGGAGGGGAAACAGCGCGTAGCCATCCAAACACGTCCGTTTCACTGAACGGGACGAGAACAAGATGCGCGGATGCTACCACGGGGTTAGGTATATTATGCAGGCTATGAAATGCAATTTTAAATTATTTTACATGACCTAAAATGTTATATGGTAAAACATGCAATGTCAGGTAAAATGCCAGTATGTAGTATACATGAGATGCACGTGTCTATGTAACAAATCAGGGTAATCTATAAATATGAATCAAACAGGTTCAAGCAAGCGGGTCGGGTCGAATGCAATGTAAAATGTAAAAATAACATTCGCACCCAAAACCCGTTAAATCAAGAAAATACCACAGATAAGTAAATACGGGAATTGGAATTGGTATAAATGAACTCGGTTATTACACACTTGGTGGGCACCGGCCAGTCCTCTCCCTCGGGAAGGGAGACGAAGAAAAACTTCTTCTTCCAGTCGTGAATGGAGAAGGGCAAGGCCACGACCCCAGCCCCGGCAGCGACCCTGGGCTGCTTCCTAAAGGTAATATAAACCCGCCTCGGGTCGCCGGCTCGACCGCCGGGATGACTCTTAATAGCAAGAGAGGAATCGAGAAGGGAAAGGCTGAAAGGGACCGCCTGCAGCTTCAAGCGGATCAGGAACCCAAGGAGGATCCTCCACGCGTTCGGCATTAACTGGCCGGGGGCCAAGCCGAAGAAATTCAGAGCGGCGACGACCTCAGGAGAGAAGGGTAAGCGCATTCCACCCCAAAAAGCTTCCAAATACAAGACAATCTCCCTGTCCTGTACCTGGTCTGCCCTATCTCCTTCCTCGGACAGACGAAGCGCATAATGCGGGGGAATGTGAAAGCGAGCTCGAGCATTGGCGAGCTCATCCTCGTGCCTCACCCAGCACAGGGTGCTGGGGGCTACATTTACCTCCTCCTCCCTGGAGGCGGCCCCCGCCTCACGGCCTCGGGAAGAGGGCCCAGCCCCAGCTCCCCAAGGGGACTTGGACACATCTAAAGGAACCCTAACATCTACTCCTACGATGTGTACTGATTCTACAGAGGAAGACATCTAACCTGGGAAGGAAACTCTTCAAGGGTTGGGAACGAGAGAGGGGAGACGAGCGCCGAGCAGCTGGGGCTTGAGTATGAGGAATATGAGAGAGTAAGGGCCTCAGGGCGGGCCCCACCCGTATTTATTACCGCATACGGCCTGATCCAATGGCGCTTATCGTCTCACGACGAAACGTCCCCTTGCGCCCAGCGGCTCCAATCGCTCCACGTGGTAGCCCAACGATTGCCCGCGTCCCGTCAGACGCCGCAGGCCTGCGCACGTCACATCAGCCGGTTGGCGCTCGACACGTGGACCGTCGCTTCAACTGCAGAGTGCACGAACCCGCGCACCCTCCTTAAATGCAAAGATCTCGCCTCGATTCGCTAGCGGAAAAGACAACCGACGGCTCGAGGACTCATCCCGGCATAACCCTGAGAAGGAGCTCACCTCAGGAGGCCCGGCAGTCCACTCCTGACCCGATCACTAGCTAGTCGGGACAAGAGTGAGGGGCTAATGATAATGCTCGATATTGGCCACCTCCAAGATCAGGACGCGTGGCAGATGACGTGTCCTAAGACTCGGAAGAAGGGGCTCACAGGGGCTGACCAGGCCACCCTGTGCCCGACCTGCAAACCCGAGCTGACCCTCCTCGGGGCCCCCTGCAAATTAGCTTCCTCGGCCCCTCAGGTCGCCCCGAGCTGCCGCAGGACCAAGACTCCTCGGCTTCTTCGCTTGTCCCCGACTCCCGTCCGAGGCCGTCTTCTTCGGCCCTCTGACCAACTCCACCGCCCACAAGCGTAACCGCCACTCCGCGAATCTCGCCGTGCGCAGATTCTACGCCAACAACATCCCACGTTCCACGCCATCACGATCCCCGTTAATGGGCGATCCGCTCATTACGCGAACGTGACGTCGGGAGCGTAACTGCAGGCGAGATTCTCGCGCCTGCTGCCGCGCACTGCCGCCACTATATAAGCACCCATCACAGAGGGGTCAAGTAAGCCATTCTTTACACTTTACGCCGTTACTCTGTTCGGATCTTATCACTGACTTGAGCGTCGGAGGGTTCTCGGTGGTACCAAACCACTCCGGGACTTCTTTGCAGGTATACGGCGGCAGCCTTCTCATCACGTCCTGTTCTCTCAAAACCCATTGAGACCCACACGCAACGAAGGACAATCAACCTAGTTCATCTCGAGATCAACGGAAGACTACATCTGACGGAGGCTTGAAAATGAGCTCCATCAAAATCATTTATACGGCTTTTCAATTCATTTTTAATTACATATATAATCTTGAGCTTTGTCGATGGTACTCGGTTTAATTTTGCAATTCAAGTCCTAAGAATCCAATATCTTAGGTTCTCGAGCTCACACTGATTGGCCCACCGACTAAACAAGCGTTCCCAAGTCCCACCTTTACCCTTTTCAAAAAGTTCCCATCAACAAATCTCACCCATTCAATCCCAATCCAACGGCCACCACTCTCCCGTTGACGTGTCAACACAAATCCTCTCCCGCTTCATATAAAATGCCAAGACCATCCCATTTCTCTCTCTTTCTAGTCAACCCAAACATGAGCCAAACGCCGTCGATTCCGTTATCGCAGCTGCCGTTAGGGTTCCGTTTCCGCCCAACCGATGAGGAGCTCATCAACCACTACCTCAAACGAAAGATCAACGGCAGGATCAACCCCTGCGACGCCGCCGTGGTCCCCGAGATCGATGTCTGCAAGTTCGAGCCTTGGGATCTCCCCGACAAATCACCGATCAATTCGAGCGATCCCGAGTGGTTCTTCTTCGCGGCGGTTGACCGGAAGTACCCGTCGGGCAATCGGTCGAACCGGGCGACCGAGGCTGGGTATTGGAAGGCCACCGGAACCGACCGGCAGATCCGGTCGCGGATTGCCGGCGGCGGAGGCAGAGCTGTGGTGGTAGGAATGAAGAAGACGCTGGTGTTTCATCGGGGACGAGCCCCGAAGGGGGCGAGGACGAATTGGATCATGCATGAGTATAGGACTGTGGAGCCTGAATTTGATTCTGGTGGCGATCAGGTTAGTTTCTTGATTTTTTAAGTTTCTTGATTTTTTAAGTTTTTTTATTTAATTTTTTTAGTGTAATTGAAGTTAGTATTGAGTTGGGATGTGAGTAGGTGTTGAATTGGATGTATAATTGTTCGGAAATGGGGGTGTTTTAGAGATCAATTTTGAGCATTACGTTGAAGAAATCTATTTTGAAGGCTTATCTTGCTGAAAAGCTGAATTCTTTGACCCTATTTTTCCCCCTTATTAAAAATCCCATTTTTCCAAGACCTGGGTTTAGTAATTAGATTTCGGTGTCTGAGTGAGGAAGGAAGAAGAATGGACTGGAAATGTCGGGTGCGCATCCTCTCTGTGTTCAGTATACATAATTTACTAGAGTTCGAATCGGGCCGGAACTGTTAATATCATGGAATTTGATTATTTTCAAACAATTTCAGGATTTGTTTAGATTTTTTTACTAATTATCAGTTGAGACGAGCTGGTCTGGTCTGCTTTGGTCTATACCGGTATATGATATATTGTATGCAATGTATCTGCTTGATGTGTTGAATGGAATATGAATTGTACAAAATGTCCTACCTAAATCAAATGGAATTGTTGATCTTGGTTTCTCTAGTTAAAACATAGATTGTACACAAGTGGTGGACTCAGTTTACATGTATCATGTGAATGAGTTTTTGCTTGTAATACCCCCTCCCCCAATATTCAGGGCTAAAGACTCATTGTTGTTGAAGTTGTTGCGGTAAAAGATAGTCTTGAGTGGGTCGGTAAATCTGACTGGAGTTAGACCAAGTCAAATAAATAAGAGCCAAAACGATATGATGCAGACTACGCCACGTGCTGAAAAGAAATCTTGTGGGCAGATGAATATATTCATGCTGATTCATGAGAACAGCCAGCCACATAATTGCTACCCTAGAAACACATTTCATACACATACGCACATGCGCGCGCACGCGGTGCATCATAGTTCATTTTACACTTCCATCACTTGTTTTGTAGCTAGCATCGTGGTGTAGGTGGAAACAGGAGATAAGCACCACCACTTATATCATAGAGTCATGCACATACCAGACATCAGGACATGATGCTTCTTGGATATTTCTATGTACTTATATTACATGTCGTCAATTGATTCATTTTTCATCTACATACACTCAATTTCATCATATACGTTTAGTTTCGTCATTCTCTTACTTGGATATTGTTAATTAGAAACTCTTTTGACATTTTATGCACGTGCTTTGATATTATCAACCGGGATGACAATTGGGTTAGGGCAGGCCAAATTTGAATTAGGTAAGTTATGACCACCCCTATATGGATGGCCCCGACCTGTCCTACTTACTAAATGGTCAATTGTGCATAAATGGTCAATTGAGCATAAATGTAACCAACTCTTTTATAAATGTGACCATAAACGTAAGGCTATAAAAAGTGCTACTAGTACTTGGTGCTCAGTGATTGGGTTACCACTTAGCCCCTAGATGCCTAGGCGCTTTTTGTATTTTAAATTAAATATATTTGAATGATGGATAGATAGGGTTTTCCGATGAGAAGAATGATGTATTTGGATATATATACTTTTGTTTGGGGTGGCTTTTTAGTTAGAGGATAAAAAGAAAATCAATTTTTTCCATTTGCAATAATATTAAGTCAGCTGATTGAGCGGTTGGACCGTCAAGGCGGTCCAACTCGCTTAAGCGCTGAAACCACTTAATTATACCGATTAAACGAATATCGGAGCGGTGTTGTGCCGCTTCCGCCTTGCCACTTCTTACAACAATGCCCCCATTAACCCATCTTTTAGCTTTGTGAGAACGTTTTGGTTTAATAATTGGTTGCAAGATGACATTATATTCAAACTTGTCTTAATAAGTATTGATTAAAAGTATTTACTGGAATTGAACCTACCATTTACAACAGATTTACTGCTCAAAGCCTCCCACCATTGTTTCTGAACAAAGTGATAATATTCATTGAAAAATTATATGTACCATTTCAAGAGAAATGGGTTCCACTGGGATCATAACCCTTGAAAAGTTGCACTTTAGATCTAGTTCGAGTCATCCTGGGTAAGGTGAGTCAAAAGGCCAGACCCATACCCGATCCATTTATTATATGGGTCCATCCACAAGGTGTCACGCCCGTTTCCCCAAAAAAGGTAACGGTCACGTGACAAGCCCGCAACAATTTATTCCGAGAATGCCTTTTCTCGAAACAAATACGTCAAGCGTTTATAAGTAATATAAAATATGACAAGAATAAACATGATAATGAAAATCCCAACAACTAGCTATTACATTCAAGTTCTACAAATGTTCAAAACAGATATACAATATCTGAAACAAATACGATAATAACGATAGGTTTTAAACAGGAGACATACAGAAAATAGAAAAGTTGAAAAGAACTAAAAGTCCGCTTGCGATGCAAGTTGAATGTACTCCTCTTCTGACGGTTATATCACCTACGTCCCTAAATCACCTGACGAACATTCTAAGAAAATAAGAAACATGGTGGAATGCCCATCGGCGAACATGTAAGTCCCCCCAAAAGGTGTGAATTATATAATAAAGTGCAAGGTGATATGTAATATAGCATGAGTGAAAATCATGAACATGTGAGCAAGTATAACATGGTAATGTACATGTCAATTATATGATACATGAGTATGACAATTTAGTATAGCAAGTGTTAGTCAAAATAAACGTGTAATAAGTATGTATTGGTGAACATGAAGTGAATGTTAATGTATTCTAAAAGGTCTCTATAAGATCATCTAACTTAACGACAGTTCAAGTGTGAATATCAACCAATCTCAGAAGTTTTTTCAAACCCGAGGCTGTAATTTAGGGGTAAGAAAGTACGGACCCAAATCAAGTGTTAGTAACGGGACTTCAATCATCATTGAAGTATTCACAAACCCAAGTGTGGGACGCCAGGGGCAAGAAAACACATGCTCTCATGATTGTAAATTGTGTTAGTATTCATGGATTTATGTTCTAGGGAGCTCCTGAGATTTTATTGGATTCACACTCAAACCACCCAACATCCCGCGTATTTTAATTTACAATTAATGTCACATGCCTAATTTGAAACCATGAATACATAAGAGAGAGTACAAATTCATATTTCAAATTGAGTTCATGTCGAGTCTCAAGTATTCATGTAAAGTGATATTCATGGTTCGAGTTGAGTCGAGTGAAGCATGTACTAGATTTTGTTCACATAAAACATGTAGGTTCAACAATAAAGAGTATATAGCATGAGATGAGACATGCATGGTTTAATAAAACAAGCAATGTAGATGTATTTCGAATTAAATCACATGTTAGATATTGATTCAGTTTGGATACCAGTTTGAAACGGCTCAAGGCTGCTTGAGACGGCTCACAAGTCTTTTACAATCATGATTTGGTTCTCTGGGTGTAAAAGAAGGCTTAAAATGTTTTGAGACGGCTCGATTCCCAATATGAGACGGTTCAATATTTATTGAGACGACTCAAATAATGTTTAAGAAGCCATAATTTTCTCTCTATTTTCTTGAGACGACTCAATGTTATGTTGAGCCGGCTCAACCATGACTTGAGACGTCTTAAGTCCAAACTTGAGCCGGCTCACGCTATGTCTAAAGGTATTTTTTTCTTCCCAGGTTGTATGAGACGGCTTATAATATTTTGAGCTGGCTCAAACAATCAGGTTTTAAGTTCAATTATATTTTCGTATCGATGCAACTTTTGTTTATACTCATTCCATAGTATCAATTATGTGTATTTTCAATATCTATGGCATGCATGAGTTGTGGTTATCATGATAGGCAACATTTGATTATAGATTTGAACGAGAATAACGATTGAATTAACATAAACCATATACTATAATTTTACGTATACAAGGGTTGACATTAACATGGAGAATTATCAGTGGACATGGGTTCATAAGAAATAACAATTAAGTTTAACTATACAAGTGAATCTAAATTCACACATTTAAAACAATATTTTATAGGGGATTTCTACGGGACAAGAACGGTTCTGCGGAGGAGACAAGACTGGGGAAAGAGAGAGGACGAGATGAAGGGAGGGAGATTGAGGAGATGATGGAAAGATGACTTACTCGTGTTACGATTCAATATAACAACTAAACCGCCGTTTGAAAGAGAGGAACTTGATCGAAGCCACGATGTCTGGATGCAGGAAATCTTCGATTGGATTGTGTTGATTCTTTGAGGAGGATTTCAAAGAGAATGTTTTCATAGGTTTTTCAGAGGAGAATTGGGTTTTGGTAGCTATGGGGAAAAAATGAAAGTGATAATTTTAAGATTGAGGAATTAAAAGAGATTTAAGAGCCATTAAAAGCCATTAATGGGGAATTAATGGGTCGGGGTTATCAGAATTTAATTGGCGATTTTGAGAAGGAAAGGAACGGCCACGAGATGAAGAAACTCATCGATTTGGTGTTTGGAACGTTTCAGGTTCGAACGATGCATGAGCCGGCTCAAGAGTAGCTTGATCCGTCTTATGCAGAAAAAAATAAAACAGCGTCTCAGGGAAGGGTTGAGACGGCTCAAGGTTGATTTGAGTCGGCTCAAGGGGACAGAGGAAGCATGATTATTGGAACTGATTCATGAGCCGGCTTACACTTTTGTGAGCCGTCTCACATCAAGTTTTCAAGAATTTAAATATGATTTAGTACTTGAAAAGAAACGGCATTTTATTAGTCATGGTATACAAAAGAGTACACGAAATTTAGGGTCGTTACACAAGGTCTATCAGTTAAACCCGTTTATGACCGAATTAAGTTCAACCCAGAGTCGCTTCTGGGTAGAATCATATTGCCAGTTACTTATCAAATACTTTCTTTATATGCAGTATAATATTAATCATCATCTTCGTCGTCATTATTTTTCCATTTTCATGTTAAATTATTCTTTTGTTAAAAATGTATTATGACAAGTGACTTGATTGTGCTTGAGATAAGACATAAGATGCATGATATTCCCCCTTTTAACAATAAGAAGAAACCAAGACTTGGAAGCCAATATTTCTTGGCTGTTCCAAATATATTAAAATGGTGCAACTTAAGAGGCATAAATAAGTAATTGTTGGAGGAAATATTTTTTTGATAAAAGTCAGTTATGAAACATCTGAGATATTGTATCCTTCAGATGTACAGATGCTACTGTTCCAACTTTCGAGATAATACCAATGGCCAAATTGCCAGATCAAGTTCAAAAGCTTTGAACAGGAGACATCTGTCTTTGATTTATTTAATATAACGATTTTTGGGCACAATATCTGTTAACAGTATCTATATGATTCCCGTAACTTTCATCTTCATTAAAAATATCCTTTATCTTGTACCTACATAATATCCTTTCTGGTAGTGTCAGTTGTATCTTTCTATTTCTGTGGGATGAAACCTAAGGTGAATGAATCTACTTAAATGATGCACTAATTAAGTCTACTTCCTTGCATGCATTATGTCAGGTTACTGTGCAAGTGTGCAACTTGTGCTGGGTTTGGTTACTTGAACCTAAATAAAATATAATGACCCGTATTTCTTGGAGCGAGCTTGGTCTACCTATTGGCTTGGAGCTCCTCGCCCAATTTAATCTACTTAGTGGGTCAGGTGGCATGAGCCACTTGCTTGCGTTTAAAACCATTTTGTTTGTGAGCTATAGGTTTTTGGGAGTATCAATTATTGACAGGCATCAAGCACAGCTAGAAGGAAGTTTATTTAGCCTAATAAAGTCGTCAGTGATGCACACAAAGTACATTATTGCCATGATTTATGTACTAAGGCTGAGTGGGCAGTTAGCAAATCATGATAGGTGGGCACAGTCATATACTTGGTTAGTGCAAAACAAATGTACATTTGACATCTATTTCTTGTTTATGTTTGAGTATCTGTAGACGATGAACTTTTACGTAAATAAGCATATGCATTTAAAAGAACCTCAGAGCATAAAATGAGACAACTCTTAATTTCCTTTATATTTTCAATTAAAGAAGGAACATCACAATTATTTTATGCATAGCCTTTAGGACAATATTTTAGACAGATTCAGAAGTGCACAAGCATCAGAAATAGTGGATGACTCATTCCTCTTAATTGGTTTGTTGAGGTGTTATTTTAATATTCTTTGAGGTCCTCTCACAGATTCTGACTTTTGTATGGTTATTCATCTCTTTTACAGGGCGGCTTTTTTCTTTGCCGTCTATTTAGAAAGCCTGAAGAGACGGTGTCTGGTATAATTAATGATGAGATGGAGAATGTTTCCTCCTCTGTTACCCCTAGTTGGTCTTCTCCTGCTAGCACACTCCATATAGAAAATGTCTTGAAAGAAGAATTAGCAACACCACTGAACCAACAACAACCACCCGAGTCAGTCTTGCAAAAAGGTATACATCCTTTGCCCGATGCCATTAACAGTCAATCAGCCGACAGCAAGCTAGCCAATGAAGCATATTGCTCGATTCCTTATCCCCTGAAGTCAGAGGAAAGCCATTGCAGCAGCAGCAATATGCCTACAGATGCAGGTGATCAAGTGCCTGAAACAGCTGTAGAAGAGGTGAGAACAACTGCATTTGTTAAATTAGATACATTTCAAATTTGCAATAAATTTATAGTTGTGATATCTATCAGAATGATTGTTCCTGTAATAAATTCAGGGCGCTCCTTTGTATGATGATTTGAAAGGGTTCCTAGGACAAGGGTTTGAGCATCTATTTTCTGATGAGTTCCCCGGTGCCGTTGGCTCATTTAATTATGATTTCTATGAAGAAGGACATACCCAGTTACAATATCCGAAGCTCGAGCAGGACTCTGTGACCGAGGTATTAGATGCCATGCTTAGTACTCCAGAACATTTTTTTGCAGACGTGTCAAGTTATCAGACAGGTCCAGCTACAAAGCTTTCCCCTCTGGATCAAACATTTATGTTTGAACAGGGTTCAGCCTCCAATTCAGTTATGAGCAGGGATGTTGATTCTGAAGCACTATTGCAGCAGGTGATAAAGCTTGTCTTAGAGTTTTATTTCTGTTAACCACACAATCTTTCACAAGCTAATTCGTTATGCTGTGTATCTATTTCACGATCGTAGCGTGCAAAGCCTGCGTTGCTAATTGGATCAAGCGGTTCTTTACAGAGAGGCAATTCTGACCAAAACGATGTAATTGATCCCTCTATGGAAGTTAATCTTTGTAACGTCATGATGCGTACTGCTCCAGTAAAGGTCACTGGTACTGAAATCAACGCCAGGCCTCAATATCCGATAAATTCGGAAAATCAACTCGACTTCTCTACACAGCAGGGCACAGCAGATAGAAGGGTTCGATTGCAGAGTCTGGATAGCGAGGAGAGAACACACGAACGAGCAAGGAGGGAAACTTTATTGGGTTCTGTTGCCACAATAGTTGAGGTGAGATATTTCCTACAAGCTGTTAAATTTTAAAGGCTTATGATCGAACTTACAATTCTATGCCTGCAGGCTACTGAGGACCTAATTGGTGAAATGAGAGATGTTTCGGAGATTCCTTTTCTTGAGCCGCTTCCTCTGGATGATTACGAGCTTTTCTCTACTGATAACGGTAATTTAGATTTCATAAATATTTTTCTTTACCAACGGCTTTTAGTTTTGGCTGATTTTAACCATTTCCTTGCTAACGTAGGTGGTGCAGAATTTATACCTGCCGTTTCTTCGAAAGGACTGAGGTTGAGACTGAGAACTAGACAGACCAATGAAGATGATATTAAACAGGAAAGCTCTTCTTCGCTTCAAGGGAATCCTAAAGTGAGACCAATCTCTACCCGTAAAATCGGCGTTGCTGTGTTGGTGATTGTATCAGTGCTATGTGCCGGAACACTTTGGTTCTTTAACTCTTGGAATGGATGAGTAGTAGATTGTTCGTGTTTTACTTTGTTTGTTAGTTAGATTATTGTATATAGCTCTGTGAAAATACCAAAACAGAGAAAGCACGAATTTTTATGAGTTTATCCTCCTTCCCATGTTGCATATTATTGTTATCAAGCATTCAATTCTTTTTTGAATGTGATCTGAATTGTTTTTGGATGGTTCAGTAAATCTTTTTCTCTTGTAGTATACGACATATGACTATATTGCTCTTACAAGTATGAAAACCAAATAAAAGTTTTAGGGTGGAGGATGTGGTGGCGGATGGTCCGAGGAAGTTGAGTCAGTTGGGAGGAAGGTGGAGGGAGAAGAACAATGTTTGTGTTGATGGTCATGGTAGATTTTAGGCTTTGGGATTTTGCGGAAATTAGGGTTTGAAGGCGGAGGAGGAGGATGCAGAGAAAACGGAGATGGTTTGAGGATGCTAGGAGATGAAAATTTTCAGTTGTCCGTGTGTTAACTGTTGCCTACTTCAATTATTGTGCGAAAAAAATGTGTTATGCAACGGAACCCAAAACCTACAAGTTATGCTCTGAGTACAGGTTTTTTAAACTAGGAAAAGTGCAATTTAGCCATTTTATTGACTTATATAATTAACTTGCATTTCCATTATAATTTCCTTTGTATATTAAAAATAAAAAAGTGCATACAGTTAAGCCAAGTCCAGTGGATTCGTAGTGCCTGTTTGATGGAGGTTAGGATCTTTTTCAGATATTGTCCTCCGTCGATCTTGCTACAAGTGTTTCTGAACGGTTGAGATTGAAAGTGAAAATTGGACGTGTGGATCTCAATGGATTGGTGTTGACGCTGAGCTATCTGCAAGGGAAGTCTCGAGGTGGATGACCACCGTAGGATCCTCCGACGATCAAGTAAGTACCGGGGCATAAAGGCAGGGTAGCGGCATATTGGAATTGATTTTTTTGCTTACCTGGACCGTCTGAAAGAGGGGGTTTATATAGCGGTCGTGTGGGAGCGATCCGGCACGAGATTCCCGCCGTCCGTTATGCCCTTATGATACATTCGCGTTGATGGCGGGATATGCCCATTAATGGCGGGATATGCCCATTAATGGCGAGGGATGCGGGATGCGGGATGCGGGGGATGCGAGGGATACGCTCGTTAACGGAATAACATGCCAGCCTGGGATGTGGGACGTGGAGCGACAGGAATCTCGTTCTGGCGGGATACGCGGAGCCTGTTACGGGGGCGCTTGGGCTCCGTGCCCCGGATTTGACAGGGAGGCCGAGGAGTCTCAGCTCGGTAGATAGCTCAAAGTCGAGCGAGGAGGCCGGGGAGTCTCAGGTCGGTAGATACCTCGGAGTCGAGCGAGGAGGCCGAGGAGTCTCGGCTGCCTCAGCGCATATGGAGGGTACTCCAGGGAGGATTTTCCAAAAGGTCGGGTACCAACTCGTCACGGGGTCTCGAGGAAGACTCGTAATGTGTCACCCTGATTCTCCGTCGTAGCCGCCAGGGGTCCAGAGGGTATGTGTTGACTACACGTCATCTCCCACGTGTCTCAATCTGAGGTGTTCCCGTTCATGAGCCTCATCATTAGCCCCCCACTCTCGCCCTGATCTATTCATGGGTCAGGGTTGAGAGTGGTAAGCCCGGCTTTTCATAGCTCAGCCGAAGATTTCCCTGTGAGGGGCTACCCGACGACGGCGAGACGTTTGGCGGCAGCTCTTCTTGGGTCGCTGGGTCCACGTAGCGGCTTACGAAACGCCTCAGTTCCCGCGCGTATCTTTGGTGATGTCAGCGGATCAGCCAAATGATTGCGTATTTAAAGTGGAGGCGCCGCTTCGTTTGCCCGCCGGTTGGATTACGCGCTACGTATCGCCGCTGGGTGGCGGAACGTGATGAATCGTCATTGAATCCTGCCGTGAGGAGACGTGTCCAATGGACGATCGCCACGTGGAGCCCTGATGTCTGCTAGGCGCGACGCTTCGTTTTGGCGGGAATTGATTTGGGCCGTTGGATGCCTCTTCGTGGAGTGTATAAATAGGAGTGGCTTTCCTATGGCCGACACTTTGCCCTAGTCGACTCTCTTTGCCTGAAGATTGATCGGCGCCTCTCTGGTTATGTCGGAACTTCAACCAAAATTTTCCTTGGCAAGTCCTTTCTTGAATCAGGTTAGATGTCTTCTTTCGAAGTATCTGTTGAAGTAATAGGGATCGAGTCGGGCGATGAGGCTTCAGTTTCTGAAGCCGAGTCCAGTGGGTCTTCTTCCTCCTCGGCTTTCGATAGTCGGGAGAGTTCCTCCTCCTCCTCTTCTTCTTCATCTTCTGAGGGGGTGTCGCTCTTGTCTCACGTCGTCGGGGGGCGACAAGGGCCCCAAGGTGCGCATCGGGAATATCCGCGATGCACTCTCGGTCTTGAACCGTCCGGATGAGCTTTTTGACATCCGGGTTCGATTTCATATCCCCTCCGGCTATTCATTTTATTTGTCCAAGGAAGGTGAACGGGCAGACCAGGTAAAGAGACTGCTCTGTACCTGGAAGCATTCCGGGCAGGGATGCGTCTGCCTTTCCTGCCTGAAATTTGCGCCATACTTCATTATTTCCACCTTGCCTTGGACCAGCTAACCCCGAATTCGTGGAGAATCCTCCTCGGATTTCTGGTCCGGCTAAAAATTAATCGGATCCCCTTTGATTTGCGTATCCTTCTTTCCTTCCTTTGTTATTGTAACACCCGAGCCCAATAATACTATTTATATTACTAGTTGAGGGTTATATATTGCTCTTTCCAATTATCCTGATTGTTTGGTGCTTTTTGCAAAATTTTAACCGGTTAAGTCATTTTGGCACATAACAAATTTTAACTCCTAAAATGAAATTAAAATGTCCATGTTGGCCTACACGTCGCCACTAGTCGCGTGGTAGCGTCCGCGTGTCGAGATTTCGTCCCGTTCGGCTAAACGGGCAAGTTTGGACGGCTACGCGCGCGTGCAAGTGTCCGACTTGGGGGCATGCATTTTAATCATTAAACACCTCTTTTCAAAATTTGGAACTCGCTTAAAATCCTATAATTTGAATTTGGAACATTTGGGCGCAACCCGGGCGCGATTTGGAAATGTTTCATTTAGCGCCAAAAAGGCCCATTTAATTAAATATCATAAAACTAAAATTATACGAAATATATTCTTTAACCGTTAAAATCCTTCAAAATCTTTACTTTAAGAATTCCTTTATCTTGCCTCAACCAATCAGCTTCCTTTCGTGGGCCCCCCTTCAACCGCCTCTCTCTCTATCTCTCTCCTCATCAAATCCTTCTCTCTCTCTCTCCAATCTCTCTCTCTCTTCCTCTTTATTATCATGCAGCCGCTTCTCTCTTCCTCTCAACCACGAGAGAACCACCACGAGAACCCCTAACCCTAGCCCTCGTAATCGCGCCGCCGACCTCCCCGCGACCTCGCCGTCGCCGTCATCACCTCCTCAACCTAGCCGCACCCTCCTACCTCCTTCCTCCGCCTCTTTCCGCGCCTGCACCCAACCCCGACGCCACCTCCTGCACCGCGGATCTCGCCGTCGATGCCGCCTCCAGTCACCGACGACGCCTGCGACTCCCTCTCTTCCTCCTCGTCCCGACCTCGTCGTCGCCTTCCTCCTCCCCTCGCCGGACCACCACCAGACCCGAGCCCGACCCTAGCACCAATCCCCGGGTCGCCGGAAACCGTGCCGTCGACCCTCGTCGACGTCACCCGCGCCACCTCCGACCACCTCCTTTCCCCCTCGATCACCAGAGCCGACCACCACCCTCCTCTACTCGTCGCACCACCCTCTCCAGCGAACCCAGAGGCTGTTCAGGCCTTCGCAGCCGCCGTCGCTGCCTCGCCGGCGTTCCAGCGCCGTCGAGCCCGCCGGGGTTACCCCTGGTGTCTCCCTGTAAGCTTTCCTTGTCCTTCCTTTTGTGCGAAACCCCTCGCTGGTCGATTGCTCATGTTTATCGCGTTTGCTAACGTTGTTACTTTTGACTTTTGCCGGTTTCCGACCATGCCGTCTTTTGGACCCGACGCTCCAGCGAAGTACCCTGGTCCTTGTGGTCCCGTTGTTCGCTGTTGAGACTCGATCCGTGGCCCGTGCACCCGTCTCGTGTTTTCTGCCGACATTGCATCCGTGCTTTCCGGTTTGCGAAACTGTCGAGGCAAGTATCCGAATACTTGCTTTAACATGCTCGTACACAAGATCAAGTCTTGCTACAAACTTAATAATCATATTATTTATTATAACCACACAGCTATTAGTAACATCGATATCTTTTATAACTTAGAATTGATGGTCACAATTATCCGTAACATTAAATCAATATAGTAGTTGCTTGCAATTAATCGGTCTGCTATTAATTCACACTTTAACTAACTAAACCAAGTAGATCGTCATCGCCTCATTTGTTAAATCACCCATGAGACAATTATTATGTTTTAGTTTAAATTCATGTAGCTTCATTACGTATGTTGTTGATATTGTTTCACTTTGTGACTATTGCACCCCAAGGGTGCTTGAACCTGTTAATAAGAGAATACAAAGCATCAATGTGGTTACATGGAATAATATTGTGATTTGCTGTTCCTGCTGTCGTCCCTTATTCGTTACTATACCTGTTATCAGCATACATTTGATTGCATTACATATTGACCGATCTTGATACACATGACACCCTATACATATCGACTCGACCTGTTAAAACGTGACCTGACCTGTTACCTGATTTCATGCCTAATGCCGACAACCTGACCATTCCTGTTGTCTAGCCAGACAGACCTATTTTCACCGGATTTCGTGTTGGCATTAGTCCTTGACTATTGAATACCTGACCTGACATACATAACTTGGGGGTATGGGGAAATCAAAGGTGAAACCGACTTGTAACTCAACAGTTCGATACTTGTTCTGATCAGTCTTACGGGCTTGGCCAGTCCGGGAGTGATGATGCTGACATCACTCATCCATCCTACTACCTATTACTGCTTAGCGGCACATCTCGGATTCAGCCCCGAGGACCTTGACCGTGGTCCCGGGCACGCACGGGATACTATTGAGTTACATCGACGATTCATCAATTGATTTCAAAGACTATAGAGTAGAAACCTGATAGGACAGTTTAGTCACCCTTGCACATTACCCTGCTCTGTTATTGTACCGCTTTATTCATGTTCATACCTGCACTGCTTATTACCATGTTTATATTATACTATTTGGTTGATATGACGCGCTGACGTCTGGGTTTTGCATGACCCAGATTCCTTGCCACTATCGACGACCGAGCAGGAGTACTTCAGCCAGCAGGCTGAACTGTGAGTTCCTTAGGGTTTAGTTTATTTATTTTCATTTCATTTCCAGATGTGTGCCCGCATTATGGGACGTACTGTTTATTTATTGTATTGGATCATTTGCTTCCGCACTTACTGTTTATTGATTCTTGTTATTATGGATTTGGACATGTATTAGATTAGTTTATTATATTGTTCTTGATATCTCTACAACCGTAATGTGACTGTGGATGGATATTTCCAACCCACAGGTAGCATGGTTGGCTATGTCACGTGCCCAATCTTGCGTACTCTGGGAGGCGGGGCGTGACATGGTTCTTTTGGTATCAGAGACATAGGTTAATTGGGTTGATTCTTTATAGTTGGGTATTGCACCCGATACACGAATCATAACACCCGTGATTAGGAAACATGTCCAGCCGCCTTGACCGTTTTACCCTCCTTGAATCATTCTTCCGGATCTGGTCGACGTGCGAACTTACTTTGCATTGTCAATTCGAAAAACCTAACTTCTTGTTATCTCTAGGACTTAGGCGACTTGGGTGGAGTTAAGTAATTGCGGCTATGATACCGCGGCATAGCTATAATGCAGTACTCTATTTAAGTATCTCGGAGTTCTAGCCTTGATCTATACCCAGAATCTATCATCATGCTAATGTTGGGTACTTTGATTTCCAGGAATATGGCCGGTACGAATTTGAAGATGGACCAAAGACGTGCGGTCATAGCCGCCAGGCTTAGAGTGATAAGGGGATTGCTGGAGAATCTAAAGGAACAGACCGAGCTGGAACCAACATCTGCACGGGACCAAACGTCTGTACGTAGAAGTATTCCGGTGAACAGGCGCAGCGTAGCACCAATGAAGAAAACAATTGTGGGTGATCGGAAAAGGAGCGTGATTTGTAACTACTGCCATATACCCGGACATGTGCGAAAGGAGTGCCGTAAGAGGCTGGGACCCTGTTTTAGATGTGGAGCGGCAGATCACGCCGTTAATGCTTGTCCGTCGAAGCCTCGCACGAAAGATGATACACAGAAGCTTCCGCAGGGACCGTTTCAAGGGCAGAAACAGCTGACTCAAGGACCAAACCAAGCTCGAGCGTTCACGTTGACAGCCGAGGAAGCTAAGGCATCAGGAGAAGTGGTTTCAGGTAATTTACTCGTTCATGGTTTTCCCGCATTGGCATTATTTAATTTCGGAGCATCCCACTGTTTTATGTCATCCAAATTTATAACTACACACTCGATTACCTGCACGACCCTGTCTAGTTTTTGGGACATACACACTGGGAATGGGAAAATCATAGCTAGTAAGGAATGTAGAGATTGTTCAGTGGTTGTTTGCGGACGGGAGCTTTTTGCAGATTTCTTGGTGATAGATACGGGCAGTTATGAAGTAGTCTTGGGAATGGATTTTCTAGGCACTTTCCACGCACACATTTGACTGTATGGCAAGGAAGGGAATTTTCCAGATTCCCGGACACCCTGAGTTTACTTTCACTGGAGGAAGCAGCTCTGTCGGGCCAGTCGAGTTTAGGGTTAGGCCGACAAACAGTGTTCTTGCGACAATGGAAGCGGATAGTAATGAAGAGCCGTCAGTTGTTCGCGACTTTGAGGATGTATTTGACGATTTGCTGGTATGCTCGAAGGTTCCGGAGGAGCATGCTGAGCATTTAAAGATCGCACTGCAGACGCTGAGACATGAGAAATTGTTGCGAAGATGAGTAAGTGCGAATTCTGGCTGGAAGAAGTGAAGTTTCTGGGGCAGGTCGTGTCGGGCGATGGAATCGCCGTTGATCCCGAGAAGATTGCAGCAGTTCGAGATTGGCCAACTCCAAGGAATGTTGCGGAGATAAGGAGTTTCTTGGACTCGCCGGATACTACAGAAGATTGGTGGAGAACTTCGCTCGTGTAGCTGAGCCGTTAACCAAGCTCACGCGCAAGGAGGTACCGTTTGTTTGGACGGATGGATGTGCAATGGCCTTCGAGACGTTGAAGCAGAGGTTGATAACCGCCCCGATCCTGACCGTACCGGATGATTCAGGAGGACTGGTGATTCATAGCGACGCATCCGGAAAGAGATTGGGATGTGTTTTGATGCAGAATGGGAAAGTCGTCGCTTACGCATCGAGACAACTGAAGACTCATGAGAAGAATTATCCGACTCATGATTTGGAGCTTGCAGCCGTGATCTTCGCCCTGAAGATTTGGAGACACTACTTCTTGGGCGAGAGAGTCGAAGTCTTTACAGATCACAAGAGTTTGAAGTATGTGTTCACTCAGAAGGAGTTGAACATGAGGCAACGCAGATGGTTGGAACCGATGGCCGACTACGACCTTGATCTTAAGTACCATCCGGGAAAAGTTAACGTCGTGCCAGATGCGCTAAGTCGGTTACCAGCAATTCAGGTATTGACCGCACAACGGGAGATCATTGCGGATTTTCAGAGATTTGACTTGGAGGTTGTGCTACCACATGCTACGGGACAGTTGATGCAGTTGCAAGTACAGTCGTCCTTAGTTGAGAAGGTTAAGGCGGCAAAATCGCAGGATCCTAGATTGCAAAAGTTTCGAGAGCAGGTTGGAGCCGGACTACGAACCGATTTACTGATCCATGAAGACGGTTCGTTGAGATATGGTAGCCGTGTGTGTGTGCCAAAAGGAGACGTGCGTGAAGAGCTTATGAGGGAGGCACACAGTTCAGCTTACTCTGTACATCCAGGAGGGACAAAGATGTACCAAGATGTTCGACAGCACTTCTGGTGGGAAGTTACGAAACGGGAAATTGCTCGCTTCGTGGCTAAGTGCTTGGTGTGTCAGCAAGTCAAGGCTGAACACCAAAGGGTTGCTGGTTTGTTGCAACCACTTCCGATTCCTCAGTGGAAGTGGGAACATATATAACCATGGATTTCGTGACGGCTTTACCGCGGAGTCCAAAGGGCAACAATGCAGTATGGGTGATTGTCGATCGGTTGACCAAAGCAGCTCACTTTATTCCTTTTCGGGTTGGTCAATGACAGAGACTTTGGCAGAACGGTACATGCAGGAGATTGTAAGACTGCATGGAGTACCGGTAAGCATCGTGTCCGATCGGGACACTCGGTTCTTGTCGCACTTTTGGAGGAGTTTACAAGAAAGTTTGGGGACTCGATTGAAGTTTAGCACAGCTTATCATCCTCAAACTGATGGACAATCGGAGAGAACGATCCAGACCCTTGAAGATATGTTGAGGGCTTGCATGTTGGACTTCAAAGGTTCTTGGGAGGATCATCTACACCTGGTGGAGTTTTCGTACAACAATAGCTTCCAAGCAACTATTCAGATGGCTCCGTTTGAAGCGTTGTATGGTCGTAAGTGCCGTTCGCCTGTTTGTTGGGATGATGTTGGTGAACGAAGGTTACTAGGGCCAGATTTGGTGGTACAGACAGTCGAGAAGGTGAATACAATCAGGAAGCATATGAAGGCAGCTCAAGACAGACAGAAAAGTTGGGCCGACACGTCAAGAAGATCTCTAGAGTTCGCTGTGGGTGATTTGGTATTCCTGAAGATATCACCGACTAGAGGGGTGATTCGCTTTAGAAGTCGGAGAAAGCTTAGTCCTCGATTCGTTGGACCCTTCGAGATATTGGAGCGTGTTGGAGAGGTAGCGTACCGTTTGGCGTTACCACAGTCATTGGCTGGAGTGCACGATGTGTTTCATGTGTCTCAACTACGGAGGTATGTTCGTGATGAGACTCATGTCTTGGATCATTCGGAGTTGACTGTACGGGAGGACCTAACCTTTGAGGAGCGACCAGTTGAAATCAAGGATCGAAGAGAAAAGGTTCTTAAGAACAAGGTTATCCCTCTTGTGCTAGTTTCTTGGGGTAATCGATCGCATGGAGAATCCACTTGGGAGCGAGAAGACGAGATCCGGCAGAAATTTCCTCACCTTTTCCCGAAGTTAGCTATCTTGTACTCTTGGAATTTCGAGGACGAAATTCTTTTGTAGTTGGGTATGATGTAACACCCGAGCCCAATAATACTATTTATATTACTAGTTGAGGGTTATATATTGCTCTTTCCAATTATCCTGATTGTTTGGTGCTTTTTGCAAAATTTTAACCGGTTAAGTCATTTTGGCACATAACAAATTTTAACTCCTAAAATGAAATTAAAATGTCCATGTTGGCCTACTCGTCGCCACTAGTCGCGTGGTAGCGTCCGCGTGTCGAGATTTCGTCCCGTTCGGCTAAACGGGCAAGTTTGGACGGCTACGCGAGCGTGCAAGTGTCCGACTTGGGGGCATGCATTTTAATCATTAAACACCTCTTTTCAAAATTTGGAACTCGCTTAAAATCCTATAATTTGAATTTGGAACATTTGGACGCAACCCGGGCGCGATTTGGAAATGTTTCATTTAGCGCCAAAAAGGCCCATTTAATTAAATATCATAAAACTAAAATTATACGAAATATATTCTTTAACAGTTAAAATCCTTCAAAATCTTTACTTTAAGAATTCCTTTATCTTGCCTCAACCAATCAGCTTCCCTTCGTGGGCCCCCCTTCAACCGCCTCTCTCTCTATCTCTCTCCTCATCAAATCCTTCTCTCTCTCTCTCTCCAATCTCTCTCTCTCTTCCTCTTTATTATCATGCAGCCGCTTCTCTCTTCCTCTCAACCACGAGAGAACCACCACGAGAACCCCTAACCCTAACCCTCGTAATCGCGCCGCATACCTCCCCGCGACCTCGCCGTCGCCGTCATCACCTCCTCAACCTAGCCGCACCCTCCTACCTCCTTCCTCCGCCTCTTTCCGCGCCTGCACCCAACCCCGACGCCACCTCCTGCACCGCGGATCTCGCCGTCAACGCCGCCTCCAGTCACCGACGACGCCTGCGACTCCCTCTCTTCCTCCTCGTCCCGATCTCGTCGTCGCCTTCCTCCTCCCCTCGCCGGACCACCACCAGACCCGAGCCCGACCCTAGCACCAATCCCCGGGTCGCCGGAAACCGTGCCGTCGACCCTCGTCGACGTCACCCGCGCCACCTCCGACCACCTCCTTTCCCCCTCGATCACCAGAGCCGACCACCACCCTCCTCTACTCGTCGCACCACCCTCTCCAGCGAACCCAGAGGCTGTTCAGGCCTTCGTAGCCGCCGTCGCTGCCTCGCCGGCGTTCCAGTGCCGTCGAGCCCGCCAGGGTTACCCCTGGTGTCTCCCTGTAAGCTTTCCTTGTCCTTCCTTTTGTGCGAAACCCCTCGCTGGTCGATTGCTCATGTTTATCGCGTTTGCTAACGTTGTTACTTTTGACTTTTGCCGGTTTCCGACCATGCCGTCTTTTGGACCCGACGCTCCAGCGAAGTACCCTGGTCTGTGTGGTCCCGTTGTTCGCTGTTGGGACTCGATCCGTGGCCCGTGCACCCGTCTCGTGTTTTCTGCCGACATTGCATCCGTGCTTTCCGGTTTGCGAAACCGTCGAGGCAAGTATCCGAATACTTGCTTTAACATGCTCGTACACAAGATCAAGTCTTGCTACAAACTTAATAATCATATTATTTATTATAACCACACAGCTATTAGTAACATCGATATCTTTTATAACTTAGAATTGATGGTCACAATTATCCGTAACATTAAATCAATATAGTAGTTGCTTGCAATTAATCGGTCTGCTATTAATTCACACTTTAACTAACTAAACCAAGTAGATCGTCATCGCCTCATTTGTTAAATCACCCATGAGACAATTATTATGTTTTAGTTTAAATTCATGTAGCTTCATTACGTATGTTGTTGATATTGTTTCACTTTGTGACTATTGCACCCCAAGGGTGCTTGAACCTGTTAATAAGAGAATACAAAGCATCAATGTGGTTACATGGAATAATATTGTGATTTGCTGTTCCTGCTGTCGTCCCTTATTCGTTACTATACCTGTTATCAGCATACATTTGATTGCATTACATATTGACCGATCTTGATACACATGACACCCTATACATATCGACTCGACCTGTTAAAACGTGACCTGACCTGTTACCTGATTTCATGCCTAATGCCGACAACCTGACCATTCCTGTTGTCTAGCCAGACAGACCTATTTTCACCGGATTTCGTGTTGGCATTAGTCCTTGACTATTGAATACCTGACCTGACATACATAACTTGGGGGTATGGGGAAATCAAAGGTGAAACCGACTTGTAACTCAACAGTTCGATACTTGTTCTGATCAGTCTTACGGGCTTGGCCAGTCCGGGAGTGATGATGCTGACATCACTCATCCATCCTACTACCTATTACTGCTTAGCGGCACGTCTCGGATTCAGCTCCGAGGACCTTGACCGTGGTCCCGGGCACGCATGGGATACTATTGAGTTACATCGACGATTCATCAATTGATTTCAAAGACTATAGAGTAGAAACCTGATAGGACAGTTTAGTCACCCTTGCACATTACCCTGCTCTGTTATTGTACTGCTTTATTCATGTTCATACCTGCACTGCTTATTACCATGTTTATATTATACTATTTGGTTGATATGACGCGCTGACGTCTGGGTTTTGCATGGCCCAGATTCCTTGCCACTATCGACGACCGAGCAGGAGTACTTCAGCCAGCAGGCTGAACTGTGAGTTCCTTAGGGTTTAGTTTATTTATTTTCATTTCATTTCCAGATGTGAGCCCGCATTATGGGACGTACTGTTTATTTATTGTATTGGATCATTTGCTTCCGCACTTACTGTTTATTGATTCTTGTTATTATGGATTTGGACATGTATTAGATTAGTTTATTATATTGTTCTTGATATCTCTACAACCGTAATGTGACTGTGGATGGATATTTCCAACCCACAGGTAGCATGGTTGGCTATGTCACGTGCCCAATCTTGCGTACTCTGGGAGGCGGGGCGTGAAAGTTATAAAAACCACCCCGACACCAGTAAGGAAGAACCGAGCTGGGTGTATCTTTCGTTTAAAAAACATAAGGGTAGGGCGGCCGGGTCGGGGGTAGTGGTTGTCCCTTTCTCCATCCATGAATGGAAGGAAAAATTTGTCTTCGTCAGGCCACCGAAAGGTGAGGATTGGCCGGTGCCTATCCAGTGGCACATGGCCGATTGTCTTAGGGTTAGGCGGTCGAACACCCCTGAGGCAAGGGTGGTGTCGCAGTGGGAACCGATCCAGCGGGCTGATGTCCTGCTTTCCGAGTAAGCTCTAAGCTGGGCTGGGTTCAGTCCCGCGTGCTTTGTGGGTAAGTCAGGGCCTTCATCGATCTATTTAGACTTTGCCAAAATTTTGTTGCTGATCTTTTTCTTTATGTGTTCCTCGCAGAGCCTATGGATTGTCAGAAAATTATGGCTGCCATGGCCGCCAAGGCCCAGGGGAGGAAGAATGGCGGCTCCAGCTCGGCCCGGCCAGCTCCAAGTACGGCTCCTTGGTAAGCTCCTCCTGCCAAGGCTTCTGCAGCGCCCCCAGTCCCATAGGAACGCCGTGGGGGAGGTCATAAGCATGCGCAGGATGCGGCGCCCCGAGCTAGGATGGAGGCACCGCCTGCACCCGAATCCCCCCTCCAGAGGCAGAAGAGGGTGGTTTCTCGGCCGCCTTCGACCGGGATTCAGGTGCAGGAATGTGAGTTCTGCATTTAGGTGCCCTCGGGGCTCTCCGTGGCCGACAGTCTACTAGTGGACATGGAGAAGGCGGCTGTAACAACTCCAATTTCAATGTACAGAAAATTGTTTAAAAGTTAATGTACAATTGGGCTATTTGCAAATCCTGTATACACTGTAAGTATTTGTTTTACTTTAGAACAACAAGAAAGTACTTGTAGCACATTGGTAAAGCCTTGCACTGCTGTGACGTAGCCCCTGCGATCGAATCCCCCTAACCACATTATCTTTTTATTTAATTTTCTTTTAATCTTATAGAAGCCCAAGAGTTTGCGCATGCACTACACGTAATATGATAAGTTACAGAATAAATAAACATGTGCACGAGGGTATGTGAAGCGTAAGGGACACGTGGCGACGATCCAACCCCGTTCCACCGGATTTTGACCGGCGAAATCAACAAAAAGCCCGGTACCGCCGGTTCCCCCATAGGTAATGCTCTGATATTTTTTCCCGAGCATCCCTTGGCCTACCCCACTACCCCCATGTTGTTTGTTTACTCTGCATTCATCCAGAGAACAATAAAATGCCCTTTAAATCAATTTTTAATGCAAATTTTAATGCATTCTTTAACCCTCTAAACCCTAATTTTTCCTATAAATATCACACTCCATTTCACACATCCTCACTCATAAATTCCTTGTCAAAACTCTCAAAAATTCTCAAGTCCTTTTAGTGTGCAAGTGGAGTTAGTGAAGGGTGAAGTTCCGACGACGTTCCAAGAAGATTCCGGCGATGAAATAACGCCCCGACACTTCCCTAGCCTTCCCCTCTCCCTTCTTTTGTTCCCTAGCCAATAATTCCCTTCTCCCCCTCTCTTCTACTATCTTAAAAACTTTCATTTCTAAAGCCCGACGGAAACGGAGTTAATTCGACTTCCGATTCGGTTTTTCTTTAAAAAGGTTATTTTTCTTAAACAATCAATACCATACTCATATAATGTTTAACAAACATTAACAAACACTTTAAAACAAGTTTCATCTCAAAACAATCTTTTATGCAATTTTTATTGTATTTTTATAGTAAAATACCACATACTTTAGTTTCGACATAAAACAACATAATACTTGTATTACCTTTAGATAACTCATAAAGTAATGACCTACCTCATCACAACACACAACTTTGACATAACACGATGAGAATTTGGGAATATATTCATGGGATAATACGACATTACAAATAAATACCATTAACTTGCAAAACCATTTCTTTAAAAAGCGTATTAAACAATTTCTTGCAATTGCGCCTCTACAACCCACTTTTGGGGACCCCATTCAGGATGGTGTGGATTATCGCACATCCTCGGGCCTAGTAGAGCGAGATGCAGACCTCCGAAAGAAG
The DNA here is from genome assembly GCA_030015575.1 of Agapanthus africanus. Taxonomy (NCBI): domain Eukaryota; kingdom Viridiplantae; phylum Streptophyta; class Magnoliopsida; order Asparagales; family Amaryllidaceae; genus Agapanthus; species Agapanthus africanus. The sequence continues at coordinate 49,133,566 of JASDDO010000008.1, read as the reverse complement.
CATTCGATCTCGATGGAATTTTAATGCATTTTTCTTTAAAATTGAGATTTCTACAAGAAAATAAATACAATTTATTTTTATTAAATATATATATATATATATATATTATCAAAATATCTATTTTAATTATATATATATAAATATTCCAAGTTTTCTAAAAGAATCACCATTACATGAAAAATACCATCCAAATACAAAACAATACCGATATTTCAATAAAATACCATATACTAGGAAAACTGGGTTCTACTCACTAGAAATTTCACATTTATAAAATATACATTTATGAAAACCCTAAAGACGACAATTAAATACTTGAGGTGTATTTTGAAATTATACCAAAATTATTTTTACATAAAACCCCCTCAAGTTATACTAAATTACAATAAGGACCCTAGCAAACATAGGTTTAAGCGGGACCAATTCTCTTGAGCCTCAGAGAGCCGGAGAATGTGGGTGCTTGCCTATCTAAGGTAGAAAATCTAAGAATGGTGTTATCAATACGGTAATTGTCTTGGAAAAAGACACAAATCCTGTCGTTCATATGGCAGCAGTTACTGATAACATCAAAATTAATTCAGGATTTTAATTTCTTTTCAAAGTGTCTGACCCAGACCGAGTCTCAATCTAATCAATCTGATTTGAATGTGATTCAAGTATAAACTACAATACAATATGAATCCATGAATCCGTCTATTCAATCTATATTGACCGAACCGAACCATGGATATACTCCATCTACACGACTATCTTTTTATATCCATTCCATTTACTGATATCATAGTTTCGGCAAGTCATCCATCTATATAACAAAATAATACAATCAATACAAAAGACATCGCGAGGTTTTATAAGGGGTAGATTGGTACAGAAGGGTGAGAAGTAGCACGAGACTGTAACTATAATACACCTAACCTGAATATCCATTGCCGTTGTACCGTGTCTGAACGGTTCCTTATGCTCCGTATACCTTAGTCTCCGGAATAGTGGGACTCCTCTCGTATATACTGGTATTTTCTGTACCAAGCTATAAACAACAGTGTTAACAATATAATCAAACATTATAAGTTATATTCTCTTTCTGTCTATTCTATCTCTACTCATCTTTGGGACTTACCGAGCGATTGCTCGCTGACGACATTCCTTTTCTTCTTTCTTTGGAATGTTTTCAGGTGTTTCGGACTCATTGGAGATCGAGCCCAGCAGTGAAGATTTAGAGCAGATACCATTTGACCCAGAGCTGTAGGCACTTGTACATATTTATTTCTTTTCAATTATGCCATTGTTTAGGCATCGCTTTCTACTCATGTATTTACATTTCAGTTGTACCTGTAAAAGAATATTTAATAAATAAAGTTGTTGTTCATTTATATTCGTGTCTCTTGTGTACTTTACTTTATATTGCTTAGTTACGCTTAGTGTATTTATTTCTGAGTAAATACGTAGCAGGTCTCGCCGTGTCCTTTTGCCGTACAGTGGGAAGTGGGGCGTGACAGCGGTGGGGGCCAAGATTCCCCAAGGCACGATGAAGGCCCAGGTGGCCGTGATAGATCAAGAGGCTGTTCGGGTCGGTAGCTCTTTCCAAGAGTTTCTCAAGTGTTTTTTACTCGGTTTTTAGCTTTTTAACATGGTTCCTGTTTTCCTCAGGTCCTCCAGCACTGCGCCCTTCTTGCTGCAATGGAGTCTGAGGAAGTGGCTCCGGCCATGAAAAAGGCGGGCGAATCTTTCACACGGGGGGAGGAGCTCTTTGCCCGGCTGTAACAGGCGGAGGAGAAGGCGGCCCTCCTCGACTCTAGGCTGGTCGCGGAGAGTTTGACAGTCGCCAAGCTGAAGGAGTCCCATCGGCTCTTGACTGAATCCAACCGGGCTATCCAGGCCCAGATTGGGGAGGTCAACGGGCTCTTTGATGCCATGGAGAGGTAGAGGGACTCTTTCAAGCGGGATGCCCGGGCAGCCTGTGATGCGGTGAAGCTTGCGAAGGGGAGAGCGGAAAGGGCCGTGGAGGAGTATAAGATCTCCGACCAGTTTTACCTCGACCTCGCCGATTCTGCGGCTGTTGGGTAGCATAATGCCCACGACGCCGTTAAGGAGGCTGTGCCCGGGTTCGACGATCGGGAACTTCACGCCCGGTATCCCTTAGCCGGGGAAGCGCTACTGGGCAAAGGTGCCGAACCGTTCGGAGAGCAGGCGGCGGCGGTCATGGACGCCAGGCCGGAGGTCGCTATTATAGCCCCCGATGGAAGCGCCGAGCCAGGAAGAGGATCGGCCGAGCAGGCGACCTGAACTATCTCTGCTTTAGTTATTAATTTTGTACGCCTCCGGGCATTTTTGTAAGACTGGGGAGCCCATAATACTTTGTACATAATTTTGAAATGTGAATAAAGAATTTTTAGCTCGTACCTGTTTTTGCCTCCAAAGCCTTTTTCTTCAATAAGCCTTTTTATTTCGCAAGTGTTTTTAGCTCGTTAAGTGTTTTTGTCTCCGAAGCCTTTTTATCTCGCAAGTGCTTTTAGCTCGCAAGCGTTTTTAGCTCGCAAGTGTTTTTAGCTTGTCTTCGTAGTGCTTCTATTTTCGCAAGCGTTGGGTGAGCGCGACGTAAGAGCTAAGCCAAGCATAGGCAGACCGGCGTTCACCCTTTCCCCGGAGTCGAGGCGACGATCGTGCATCGAGTATGAATCGAGCGATAGCCAAGGGTAGGCAGACCGGTGCTCTCCTTTTCCCCAGAGTCTAGGCGATGATCGTACATCGAGTATGAATCGAGCGATAGCCAAGGGTAGATAGACCGGTGCCCTCTATATCTAGGTCTTGAGCGGGATGAATAAGGAACTAATCGGCCACCTCTTAACGAGGGCTTTGGATCCACGGATTTGCCGGGCAGGAATCTGTCCTCAGTGGATGAACCAAGCAGGAAGCTACTCGGATGCCTCTTGTCTAGGTCTTTGGATCGGCAGATTTTTCGGGCTGGAAGTTGCCCTCAGCAGATGAACCGAGCAGGAAGCTACTCGGATGCCTCTTGTCGAGGGATTTGGATCCGCGGATTTGCCGGGCAGGAAGCTGCCCTCAGCGGATGAAACGATCAGGAAGCTACTTGGATGCCTCTTGTCGAGGGCTTTGGATCCTCGGATTTGCCGGGCAGGAAGCTGCCCTCAGCGGATGAACCGAGCAGGAAGCTACTCGGATGCCTCTTGTCAAGGGCTTTGGATCCGTGGATTTTCCGGGCAGGAAGCTTCCCTCAGCGGATGAACCGAGCAAGAAGCTACTCGGAAGCCTCTTGTCAAGGGCTTTAGATCCGACAGTTATTCTTTTGAACGTCGTTCAACCTTCCTTGTCCCGTATAGAGGGGAATGGTCACCATCACGAATGACACGTGGCCGTTCCTTATCGGGAGGGTGCGATATTCTGTGATTTGCGTTGTTGCGCGAGTAGATCTCGACCGTTGGAAGAATTTTGTTGAGGCTATAAATATCGAAGGTATTGTCTCACCTTCGAATTCTCATATAGGCTTCTTCCTAGTTGTGTGTTTCTCGAAGATGACCGGTCGCGTATACACTATCAGGGAGATCGTTTCTCGGTACGATGTGTACTTTTATAATCTCGATCGTTCCGAAGAGACGTACAGGGCGGTGATAGGCCGCTTGGAGGGCCACTGCGGGCGCCTACTTCTCTGACGATCTCCTCTCCTTCAAGTGCTAATCTACGCGATATGGAGGTCTTCCCTGGGTCTGTACAACACCCTATCTCCGCAGTTGATGGACGAGGCGTTTTATAAAATGTATATGGTCTACGAGTTTGGTCTGATCTCGAAGAGCAGGCGGGACCGCTCGGTGGACCTTCTTCTTGAGTGTTTCTAGCAAAAGTTGGTCATTGCATCTTGCTCGGTGGATAGAAACCCCGGCGAGTCCGTGGCTTCTAGGGTCTATGGGTACCGTCAGAGGGAGAGGGCGGAGGTTGTCTGGGCTCGACTGGAGGAGCTTTCTTCCGAGTATCATCGCCAATGTTATCTTAATCCTCATCCTACTTTGCTGTAATAGTTGTAAGGCTGGGGAGCCCATAATACCTCCGAATAAATAAATTTGTTATGGTGTATTCTCTTTCTTCCTTTCCATACCCTTTTTGGCCTCCTCCGACCCCAAGCTCGGGGCCGAGGAAAGTAATGAAGGTTTCGAGCCCCGGGGTGGTGCAGAAGTTTATTCTGTGAGAGAACTTAGTTTGGGAAACTTAGTCAACATGGAAAGGAATTGCATTATTCAAAAGAGGGTACATGTTTATCTATACAACTTAAGCTTTTCGGCGTTATACGGCCGGGGAAAATTACACCCTCCGGAGTCCTGGAGGCGGTAGGCTCCACCAGGCAATACTTCCGTTATGAGAAACGGTCTGTCCCACTTCGGGGAGAACTTATGGAGCCTCCCTTGGTCTACGAACTCGTTTCTCCGCAAGACCAGGTCTCGTGTCTTGAAGGTTTGATACTTAACTCGGGCCTTGTAGTAGCGGGCGATTTATTCTTGGATGAGACACGTTCGGCTAGGAGTCGCTCAGTAAACGGTGTAATGCCCTAACGCCCCAGTACAGATGGTATTGTCCGCTCTGGCTGAAACCGCACGGTTTTGCCTTAGGGCAAACCGGACCCGACCAGGGGCCACTTCCCAGGCGGTCACCCATCCTAGGACTTCCCTAGCCCGAGCATGCTTAACTACGGAGTTCTCAAGCTCCTGTAGTGCCGGTTCACCTAAAAGGCGCCTCTGTAATTAAGGTTGGTATCATTACATTTATAATGCAGTTCGGTCCTCTTTCAGAATGTGTTCCAAACATTCCGCATTGTTCTACAGTGGGTCCCACAGACTCAATAGGTGGCCCCCATAGATTCAAGAGGTGGCCCCCGCCCCCTTGGCATGACAATTGGCATGGTACTTTGTTCCATGTGGCACTTTGTTCTGTAAGCAAGAACCGAGTCCCGACATTCTCCCTACCTTTGAACAATGGTTCTTCCTCGAACCACAGACCTACTACTGAGAGACCTGCATGGGCCACCATAAATGTAACGTCCCATGCCCCAGTACATATGGTATTGTCCGCTCTGGCCGAAACCGCACGGTTTTGCCCTTTAGGGCGATTCGGACCCAACCAAGGGCCACTTCCCAGGCGGTCACCCATCCCAGGACTTCCCTGGCTCGAGCATTCTTAACTACGGAGTTCTCAAGCTCCTGTAGTGCCGGTTTACGTAAAAGGCCCCTCTGTAATTGTAAAGACTCTGTTTATAATGTACAAAATTTGTTTAAAATTAAAGTACTAAATGGAGTATTTGCAACCATGTGTATGCTATAAGTACTTAATTTGTTTTAGAATAGCAAGAAACAACTTGTAACTCATTGGTAAAGCCTTGTACTGCTATGACATAGCCCCTGTGTTCGAATCCCATCAGCTACATATTATTTTTAATGATTTTTCTTTTAAACTTTTTGGAAGCCCAAAAGTTTACACGTGCAACACATGTAGAAATGAAAAGTCTCAGAAATCAAACATGTGGAAATTTTTAATTGAACAGACTCCGACACATAGCACAAATCGCACCACACCCCTCACTTGATCGACCGGCGAGAACCCACTTTGGGCCGGCGCCGCCGGGCCTCCCGTACCTAATGCTATCAAATTTTGCCCTAACATCCTTTGGCCCCCCTACCCCAGTTCTGTTTGTTTATCCTGCATATTAACAGACAATTAAAAATGAGCATTAATCCAAAATTTTAATGCATTTTTAATTCATTTCTTCAATCCTCAAAACCCTAATTTTTCGTATAAATACCACATCATACCTAGCCCTCTCCATTCTGAAATCTAGCATCAAAACTCTCAAAATTTCCAAGTCAAATAAGATGTACAAGTGGAGTTAGCACAAGGTCATCTTCCGGCGACGATTTATGACAAATCCGACGACACCGCGTCTCCGCGACACTTTCAAACCATTCCTACACCTCCCCTCTCTCTTCTCAACCAGTAAGTTCCCTCTCCTCTCCTCTCTTTCTATTCTAAAACGATCTTTTATCAAGACGCGTCGGAAGCGGAGTTATTCCGACTTCCGATTCTAATTTCATTAAAAACCCAACTTTTCTTAACAACAAATCAACCATTTCATTATATCTTATTTAGAAACCATAAAACAACATTTAGAACAAGTTTCAATTCAAAATAAAATGCTATGCAACTTGTATTATACTTTTTCGTTTAAACACAACAAAATTTACCTACGACATTACTTCATCATATTGCTCATATTACCTTTAGAAAACTCACAAGGTAATGACCTATCTCATCACAACACTCATCATGACATAGCACGATGGCTTGAAAACAATATTTTTGTGGCGAAGACGAATTTACAGTTAAACACCATAAACTATCAAAACCGTATTTCCTTTAATTATTTTAATCAAATTCCATACGATTATGTCCTTACAACCCATTTTAGGGAATCTGATTTGGTTGATGCGGGTTATCGCACATCTATCGAACTAGTAGGGCGAGATGCAGACCTCCTCACAGAGCATACGATCTCAGTGGAATTTTTATTATTACAATTTTTAAGAAAACGTGATTTCTATTAATAAATAAATTCTATTTTTAATAAATATATATATGTAAATATTATCAAAATATCTATTTTAAATATATAATATATTCCATGTTTTTCTAAATCAAAAGAAAAGAACTACAAAAGTTTATGAAAATACCATCAAGAAATTAATACAAGTCAATTTACATAAAAATACCATATACTATTCAATTTAGGTTCATATCCTGTCACGCCCCGCTTCCCAGAGTGCGCTAAGATAGGCACGTGACAGAGCCAACCATGCTACCCGTGGATAGGAAAAATCCCTCCACAGTCACATTACGGCTGTAGAGATATCAAGAACAGGAAAGTAAATAAACTATCTAGTACATGTCCATGAGCCAGAATAAACGAGTCAAGAAATAATATGCGGAAGCAATAAATTCAAGTAACAATAACATCTGGAAAGTAAAGAAATAACTAACTAGATACTAACAGGATCCTCACTGCTCGGCCTGACGGCGGAAATACTCTTGATCAGCCTGCGACAAAGGTAGAGGATCTAGGCCATGCAAAACCTAGATGTCAGTACGTCATAATATCAACAATAATATAATCAGGGGGTAACAAGTCATGCAGGCATGAGTATGAACAGTAACAAGTCATCAATAACAAGTAACAGTAACATGAATATAAATCAGTGAACATGATATAAACAGGTGAAGTGCAATGAGTAGTCTAAACTGTGCTGTAGGGTGATCTACTCTAAAGTTATTCGAAATCAATGAATGTAATCCTCATCGTAACCCATCGGTCTATGCCCCGTTCATTCCCCACGGGACCACGGTAAAATGATATAATAGCCCTCTAAGTTACGTTCAGCTACATTCTTGATTTCCCCATACCCCCAAGTTATGTGTGTAAGTCGGGTATTTATAAATCTGAGACTAATGCCAACACAGGATCAAGCACGAACATGTTTGTCTGTACAGACAACAGGATATGTCCATCGGGACAACATGTCAGGATTGTCGGCATTAGAAACAGGATCAGGTAACATGTCAAGTAGTGATATATCAGGTCATGTTAGGTAGTGGTGTATCAGGTATTAAGTCAAGCAGTAATATATCAGGTCATGACAGGTAGTGCACATGTGTCAAGCGGATGCTCATACTAAAACTGTAGCAAGTACGGATGTACGGTAAAGCATGGATGCACAAATATTTTGTCAGGGGTTACATCATGACTATGTAGGATGCATAATTATCAAATATGGTGCACTAATACAACAGTAACATGAAATAATATGGTCTCGGCGTGCAACTAGATATGTAATAAACCGTACGGATACAGACGGAAACTATAAAACTGTAAATCGGTAAAATTTGTTGAATATTAAAACACAAGCATTATTATTTATTAAATAGATATTGATATAATAATATTAACATGGATAACATATTCAAACCGATTAATAACTATAAAAGTGGTATTGATTAACCATGCACAAGAAAGTTCCGTTCAGAAATTCAGCGTCACCCTGATTTGTAAAATAGCTTAAAAATAATAAACGTTCTCCAAAAGGGACGTGTTTTATACCAAAACAAAGATAATTCAATAAGGTTTTCATTTTTATAAGTATAAATATCTCAGGTTGTCCCTACAAAAATCTATGAACATTCGAAGTTGAAAGTTTGCTGCTGGAATTTCCCTGGACAGCAGTTTAGAGACATTTTCATTTGCATTTTACGTTACTTAAACAATTTATTTTGCAAGTAAATATTTCATTGAATTATAGTATTCTGAGTTATATTCGTAACGAACTAAAGAACGTATACTAATGATTTTTCTATGATTTATAATGAATTTTATAAGGTAAGATGTACAGTAAATTTCAGATTTGTCGTATCCGCTTTGCAACGACGTTTCATGCGTAAACTATAATATTTTTCAAATGTATAAAATTATAAAATGCAGATTATAAACTAATTAAAGATGATAATAAGAAATATTATGACGATATATATTTTAAATGATATGGATGCAAACGGGTACCACATAATCGTAAAACGATAAACTAACAAGTGCAGAACATATAACTAAGCAATATGAAATGTAACTATTCAATTTGATGCAGTATATGATAGTATAGTATGTAACAAGATAAGTTTTCATGACCTACATCTGAAATGAAATGAATGGATGTAAACGGAACATCGAAAAGTTATAAAACTAAACATGGGATGCATGATTTTAAATACAGGTATTCCATTTGTTAAAATAGATGCGTCTAAAGTAATGTAGCATGTAATTAAGATTGGTTTGCATGCCCTAGATCTGAAATGCACTATACAAATGTAAACGGAACGTCGAAAGGCTGTAATATGAAACATGGGATGCTTGATTTAAAATACAGATGTGATATTTATTTAAATAGGTATATAATGAGTTATATAGCATGTAGCAAGATTAACTTGCCTAGACGGAACAAGAACGGATGTGTACGGAACGTCCTTCGTCGGCTAAATGTCACAACGCGCGCACGGTACATGGAACGGTTCCAAACAACGCACAAGGTTGATCACGCAAGTCAGGTACGTTCACTGGGTCACTCGGATCGTCAACGACGAGCACGGCCCCGGCGGTGATCACCGGAATCAAGAAACTAGATCAAGAAAAAGAAAGAAGAAAGAAGAAGAAGAAGTAAGAAGAAGAGGCTGTGTATGTTCCCCTCCGAAAGACGGCCGAGACTGAACGTCTTGCCTGAGATTCGGGGCAGATGCTATTTGGTTTTATCTGTCCACCTCTCCGAAGATGCCAAGTTGATTTATGGCACCGTGTATCGGAGGTTTAGACGGATGCGGCCGATGTAGCAGACTTCGTCAGATTCCCCCTCGCTTGAGGGGTTTTTGATTGTGGGGACGCTCTTCCCTGCAGGCGCAAGCCCCTGCAGTTAATTGCGCTACAGCATCGCGGTAGCCACTTTCTCCTTCTCCAGATGTTCACTTTGTGTCGTGGGTGTTTGTTTTGTTTGTGGTTGCCCGTGGATTGTATACGGAGACTAAGTGATGCTGTCGCCCGTAGGACGTGGCTTAGTCCAAATCCGTATTTACTTAGATTTGGGTTTGGTGTTTTAGTTTAAGGATACGTTAGCCATATTGAGGCTAAGATCAACTTAAACTTTTGTTAAGGATACGTTAGCCTAATCTCCAGACTAAGATCAACTTAACGGGATCGTTGAGATCCGACAAGAGAGCAATTGGCTCTATTATTTAGTTTAATGATGTTGCGGTCGATTTTTAGTTTAGGGACATGGTGGTCCATTGCCAGTTTAGGGACATGGGGGTCCATTGAATTTGTGGCCGTCGGGACCCGTCACCTCTCTGACGTCGTTGAAGGATTACAACGATAGGTATCAGAGGAGTTCGGAGATGTACCCTCGAATCGGATGTAAATTGATTTAGGAGAGCAGCCGTGCTCGGTCAATTTAATTTGAGGACTTACGGCCATGATTTGGCTAAGTCCAGTTGAAAAATGTTCGACGCTTTTATCTGTCTTTGGCCTATTAGGCCTGTGCTAGGGCTTTGCCCCTTTTTAAATAATGCATTGCATTTTTTTATTTTGTTTGGGCTCTGCCCATTTATAAATGATGCAGAGCATCAATTTTGTCTGGGCTCTGCCATTTTATTGCGTTTTATTTTGTTTGGGCTTTGCCCTTTTATAAATGATGCAGAGCATTAGTTTTATTTGGGCTCTACCCCTTTTATTGCATTGCAATTTATTTTGGCCTACTAGACCTTTTTGACTTGGGCCTGGCCCTTCAGTAAACAATGTAGTGCATTAATCTGGCGCTTTGCGCCAATCACTGAGCGCAAGCGCTTGTGGTGGTGACACATGTCACGCAAGCACAGTGCGCTGCGCCAGTGCGCTGCGCTGTTGCACTGCTGACACGTGGCGCGCTCTGGTGAGTTTGCGTCAATTTCAGAGAGCAATGCTCTATCTTAAAAGCGCATAGCGCAGGTGGTTCTGGTGCTGACACGTGGCGCTCTCTGGTGGCTTGCGCCAACCCAAGAGCGCAACAGTGCAGTTTTGCAAGTGCAAGGCACTGTTTCAAAATCTTGATCCAATTTTGGATTCAAGAAAAAAATCTTTAAGATTCCAGAACCAATGGTTCATAAAAAAGTGCAAGGCACTATTATTATTTGTTTTTTTATTGAAGATCATTGATCTTGTTCTTAGATCAATGATCTATTCAGAAGAAATTCTTCTTCTTTATAAAGGTTTTTACCTTTTTCTTGAATTTTCTTCAAAGTTCTCTCTGTTTTGAAGTTCTTGATCTCTCACAATGTTGACCATCATTTGAATTGGGGTCTAGGGGTCTTTATATAGCGCCCTTAGCTTTGTTAAGTTTGTTAAAGAGATCATTCTCTGAGTGATTTGGGGAATTTTCCCCACTGTTGGATCTTTGATCTAAGGGCTTCTGTTTTACAGAAGACAATTTTCTTGTTTTAACAAGAATAGAAGGATCTTTCTAGAATTTAATTCTGTTTGGCGCAAACGCCCCAGCGCGTGACACGTGTCGCGCAGCGCAGAGCGCAGCGCAACTGCGCTGACATGTGTCGCGCAGCGCACAGCGCAGCGCAACTGCGCTTGCGCTGACACGTGTCGCGCAGCGCAGCACTTGCGCTGACACGTGTCGCGCAGCGCAGCGCTTGCGCCACTGAAGCGTTGCTTTCTTTAATTTTTATTTTAAATAGAGCCTTGCTCTGATTGGGCGCGCTGTCTTGGGCGCTGTGCTGACGTATCAGCTTTTGACACGTGGCGCGCTGCGCGCAGCGCAAGGAATTTGAAGCGCTGCTTCATTTATTAAAGTTTAAATTTTCAAAGTAGATCTTTGCTCTGATTGGGGGAAGATGAAGCGTTGCTTCATCTCCCGCCTTGGAATTTGAACAGAGTTTTGCTCTGATTGGGGTAAACAAATGTCCCCCCACCGTTGCGCTTACGTAGCCTCAAACGCGAGCGCAACGGTGGCAGAATTCCAACCGTTGCGGCAACTTTTGGAAGTTGAAAGGGCATTCGATGCGTATAAATAGGACCTTTGGTCCTTCACAGATGATCATCATCTCTGAAAATTTCATTTTCAGAATCTCAGAGCCCTGCTCTTTTGTTTAAACACTTTTAAAAGTTCAAACTTTAGAGAATTTTAGGTAAAATTTAACTTACATAAATTAAATTAATTTTAATCAACAGAGCCTTGCTCTCATAGATCTTCGATCTAAAGAAAACCCCTTTAGGGTTTCATTTAGCAGAGTTTTGCTCTAAAGGGGCCTAAAGAGGACTAAGGAGAACCCTATTAGGATTCTATTAATAGAGCTCTGCTCTCTAAAAGATTTTCCTTGGATTTTCTTAATTTATTATTGGAGCTTTGCTCCTTCTAAATCATATAGAAGAACTCTTAAGAATTCTTCATGGATCTTGGAAGTTAAAGATGGAATTTTATATTATTATTATTATTATATCATCTTTTCAGAGCAAAACTCTCAATGTTCTTAGGGGATTTTCCTCAAATTCTCCTCATTACTGATTTTGACAGGTGTCACTCCTGTCTGCAGAGCATTGCTCTCGAGGAGTTTTTAACTCCCTATACTTTTTCCTCATTGCTAATCTTCCAATGATGTTTCCTTCAGGCATTATGGCGGTGCGTCTATACAGTCTGCATGAATTCATCACCTACGAGGATATCCGTGTACATGACCGTCAACAAAACCAAGAGTTTACGGATGCCCAGTGTGCGGAGGTCATGGGTCGTCTGAACGCACGTGTTGGTTGGCTGCTCCCCCGCCGCTCTGCCCTCTTGAAAGTCATGCTGGGAGCAATTTGGAGAGCACTCCCGGGGTTCCACGAGGCCCTACCACTCAATACGCTGGATGATGCCGAAGACAAGGTGCATTCAGTGTACCTGTCGGGGCTGATCTCGAAGAAACGGCGGGATAGTCTCATCGATATCCTGCATCAAATTTTCCAGCAGACGACGATAGTTGCTGCTTATCGAAGGCTGGGGGGCCTCGCCGAGGATCTTGACACACAGGAGCGCGAGAGGCTGCGCACGAGAATAATCAGAAAGGCCAGAAGAACTCTGGATGACCTTACCTTTGAATTCCTCAATCCATGCCCCGGATCTGAGGTTATACCATTGTAATAATTTGAAGAATGTTTTTATTTCATTTCTTTATATTGTAAGGACCCTTTTCAATATGAATGGAAACTTTTTATTTCAGCTTGTCTTATTTTCTCGTCCTGAGTCTTCCGCCCATGCATGAATGAGTGTGTCTCGAACGCTTAATCAAATGCACATTGGATGTTCTTTCTGTCGCTTTCTTCTTTCTCTTATTATCAGCATGATGTCTTAGTAAACATAGTTGACAGATAATAGAGTAAGCATCGTGGTTTCTTCAAGAGATAGCGATGGCTTAGGCCGCAGGTTCAGATCTGCTGCCTAATACTTTTCAACTCTATGAGCCGTGGGGGTCTCACAGAGACTTTTCTCCCTACGGATCGAGAGGATCTTGTAGGTGGATTTTCTCCTTAGGAATCGTGAGGATTCCTAAGTGTGTTTTCTATTATAAGTCGTAAGGATCTTATAAGAGAATTTTCTCCCTTACAAGTCGAGAGGACTCGTAAGTGGTTGGTGAGTTGACTTGTTTCCGAGTCGAAGTATTGCTCCGACGGGGAGGTCGTCGGCTGACTTGTTTCCGGGTCGGAGCGTTGTTCCGACGAGGAGGTCATTGGCTGGTTTGTTTCCGCAACGGAGGTCATTGGCTGACTTGTTTCCGAGATGGAGGTCATTGGCTGACTTGTTTCCAAGACGGAGGTCATTGGCTGACTTGTTTCCGAGACGGAGGTCACTGGCTGACTTGTTTCCGAGATGGAGGTCACTGGCTGACTTGTTTCCGAGACGGAGGTCCTTGGCTGACTTGTTTCCGAGACGGAGGTCATTGGATGACTTCTTTCCGCGACGGAGGTCATTTGCTGACTTGTTTCCGAGACGGAGGTCATTGGCTGACTTGTTTCCGTGACGGAGGTCATTGGCTGACTTGTTTCCGAAACGGAGGTCATTGACTGACTTGTTTCCGAGACGGAGGTCATTGACTGACTTGTTTCCGAGACGGAGGTCATTGGATGACTTGTTTCCGCGACGGAGGTCATTTGCTGACTTGTTTCCGAGACGGAGGTCATTGATTGACTTGTTTCCGAGACGGAGGTCATTTGCTGACTTGTTTCCGAGACGGAGGTCATTGACTGACTTGTTTCCACGACGGAGGTCATTGGCTGACTTGTTTCCGAGACGGAGGTCATTAGCTGACTTGTTTCCGAGACGGAGGTCATTTGCTGACTCTAGGTTGTCTGAACCGTAGAGTCTTGGAACTGGGGACTTTGCCGTGGTTCCGATTGGTGATGTCACGCCCGTGTCCTGCTGGAATGAGGAGGAACACCGTTGTTGGTCTCCAGGCTGTAGATGTGGTCGTCGAGTTCTGACTTCCCTTTGACGCAGCCTGGTGGGGAAATGCAGTGCCTTTTCCTTTTTTTTTGTTTATGCCCATGGATTGTATACAGGGGTCACTATGGACTTACCTGCAGGGAAAAAGTTTTATTCTTTCATTTTTTTTACTTCTTTCTGCGATGCTCTATCATTTCAGCTTTTTACATCGTGAAAGTCGCGATTGCCCAATCATTTCGGCTATTTTTCGCGGTGCCCAATCATTTTGGATATTTATTTTATTTTTACTCGCTGCTTTTTATTGCGAGTTGCCCAATCATTTCGGCTGTTTTGTATGCATACGTTTTCTTTACTTGCTGCTTTTTATTGCAAGCTGCCCCATCATTTCGGCTATTTCGTATGCACGTGCGGCCTACCGGCCTTCACCGTAAACTTGAAATCAGACACCGATTTTGGCATCAACACCGCTACAACTGGGATATTGCCAGGAGCGAATCATCATTTGCCTCCGTCGATGTCGAACAAAGGTGGCTTAGCGAACAGGGTTAAGGTCCTGTCGACTAAGGCTTTTAACTTCATGAGCCGTAAGGATCTCACAAAGGTGTTTCTCCCTACAAGTCGTGAGGATCTTGTAGGTGTATTTCTCCTTAGGAATCATGAGGATTCCTAAGTGTATGTTCCTATGTAAGTCGTAAGGATCATACAAGAGGGTTTTCTCCTTGTAAGTCGAGAGGACTTATAAGAGTTGTTTATCATGCGTACATATCCCCAGTCACGGATGTGACTTGGTTAGGGAAATGTTTATTCGCGCCCGTGGATTGTGTACAAGGGTCAGTATTGAACCACTTGTAAGGCAATATCGAAAATTGTGGGGGTTGCTTAAGCACAGGTTTAGGTCTCTGTAACTTAAGACTTTCAAATCTTATAAGCCGTGAGGGTCCCATAAGAAAGTTCTCCTTACGAGTCGTGAGGATCTCGCAAGTGTATTTTCTCCTTAGGAATCGTGGGGATCCCTAAGCGTGTTACTCCTTTGTGAGTCGTAAGGATCTCACACGGGTGGTTTCTCCTTACAAGGTCGAGAGGACCCTGTAAGTGTCCTTTAACGAGGTTGCGCCCTTTCGGGTTTTCACAAACACTCGCCGGTAGTCCTGCTGTTTTTACTCACGGGGCCCTTTCGGGTTTTCATCCGTGCCCATTTTGCTTATGGACGTACCGTTTTTTTTAATAAAAAAAACGAGGTCGCGCCCTTTCGGGTTTTCACGAACACTCGCCGGTAGCCCTGCTGTTTTTACTCACGGAGCCCTTTCGGGTTTTCATCCGTGCCCATTTCGCTTATGGACATACCGTTTTTTTTAAAACGAGGTCGCGCCCTTTCGGGTTTTCACAAACACTCGCCGGTAGCCCTGCTGTTTTTACTCACGGAGCCCTTTCGGGTTTTCATCCGTGCCCATTTCGCTTATGGACATACCGTTTTTATTATTATTATTATTATTATTTTATTCTTTATATTTTTTTATCTCGTTCGCTTGAGAATGCTGCGGTAGTAATTTAAAGACGTTTCGGTCGTTTGCAAGTTTTAGGACATTGCGGTCTATCATTAGTTTAAGGACGTTTCGGTCCGACGTCGCCGTATTTGAGGCGAATATCTAGTTTATTGACTTTTCGGTCTATGGGGCTTTCTCTATGACTGAGCATGATGCCCCCGGCATATCCATCTTTTTTGGAGCATGTGGTTGTGGAGGGCTCACCTTCCAGTTTTCGGACAACGCGAGTTTGCCTTGTTGGTATTGGTCTTCAACCCAGTTTTTGAAGACGAAGCAATCTTCGATCGGATGACTTACTGCTCGATGGTAGGGGCAGTAATTAGGATTGTTGACATCTCCTGGCTGTAGCGGACGTTTTGAATTCGGCAGATTGACGAATCCATTGCGCACTGCCAGTTCAAACAGTTTCCTCGTTTTATCCTGGGGAAACGAGTAAGGACATCCCAGTCTTTCCTCGAGTGATGGGCGTGGACACATGTTGTTTTGGCGAACAATCGATTTTGAGTTGCTCGGCTGTTATTGAGTGTTGGCGACGAAGGTCATTTTTCCCTTTCCTTTATCCTTTTTGTTCGCTCCGTCGTTCGCGGGTCCGAGATTCTTTCCGGGTAATATGCCCTTGCACGGATGAACATTCTCATAATTCTTCAATTCTTCAGAGATGGATTCCTTGAAGAAAGGGTTGAAGGATGTTTCTTCATCGGGGTCGTTCCCAAAGGTGAGAACTCGTGATCCCCCGGGCTCGTCCCTGTGGAAATTGCCGGCAACTTTTTTATGCTCATCTATCGTATTTTTTCGTTGTCTACGAGCTTCCCGCTTTGTTCTGTTGACGTAATGCCTGTGAGTGACATACCCTTGCCACCAACACTTAAAGGAGTCGCAGTCTTCAGTAGCGTGTGCGATCTTCTGATGATATAGACAATAATTAGGATACATCTCTATTCTACCGAGAGTGTTTTCTTCAGAGGGTGGTAGCTTCATTCCCATTGATATGGCTTTAGAAAACCTTTTCCTCGTCTTGAATTTGTTTTCATCGGCAGCGGATGTCTTTTGATTTGATGGGAATGCCTCGACTCTTTCGTCTAGTCGGCGGTGTTTGGCTCTTTCCAGTATGGCCATCTCACGCTCTTGATTGGCTTTAACTTCCAGACGAATCTCATTCAGGAAGGCATCGATCATCTCATCTGATGGCCGTAGAATTTCCGGTTCAGGGTCCGCCCCCAGCTTCTCAGCGCAAGGAATTTCCTCATTGTCTATAAAC
Source organism: Agapanthus africanus (assembly GCA_030015575.1). Taxonomy (NCBI): domain Eukaryota; kingdom Viridiplantae; phylum Streptophyta; class Magnoliopsida; order Asparagales; family Amaryllidaceae; genus Agapanthus; species Agapanthus africanus. The sequence continues at coordinate 49,116,716 of JASDDO010000008.1, read as the reverse complement.
GAATGGGAAATCATATGACAGCTTACCACGTTTTCCTCGGATTCATCCGACGAACTCTCTCCCTCATCTTCCTCTTGAAAGACGTGGTTGAGGAACTCCTGGAGCGTGATGGGAGTCCATGCTTTCTGGTTGTATTCCTCCAGCGCGTCAATTTGTTTTTGTAAGTCTGTACGCTTGTCGCCAGGCTTCACAGGCTTCTTGGATTTCTTCTTTTTCTTCTTCGAAGATTTTGATGGCTGGTTGTGAGTGCTTGGGCTACCACCATCGATCTTTGGAGTTGGACGCAGCTTCAACATCCCCTCAATGATCTGAGGTTCCAACGGGTTCTTCCACCTAATCGCTGGGCATGTTTGAAGATCTTTTAGCATCCTCTTCGTCTTAGCTGACAGCACAACCTCCCATGGGGCTTCTTCGACGAGAGAGCACGCTGCCCCCGGCATATTCATCCTTTTAGAGGCGTGAGGTTGCGGCGGATTCACCTTCCATCTGTCGGATAACACGAACTTGCCCTGTTGGTACTGGTCTTCAAGCCAATTTTTAAAGATGTAGCAATCTTCGATCGGATGACCCAGTACTCGGTGATAGGGACAGTAGTTGGGCTCATTGACATCATTTGGTTGCGACGGACGTTTTGGATCCGGCAGACTTATGAGTCGGTTGCGCAACGCCGGCTCGAATAATCTTCTCGTTTTATCTCGGGGAAACGAGTAAGGACGTCCTAGCCTCTCCTCAAGGGGTACGTGCGGACGCATATTATTTTGACGGACAACCGGCTTCGAGTTGCTCGGCTGTTGTTGAGCATTAGCGACAACGATCGCTTTCCCCTTCCTCTTTTCATTTCGGGAGTCGGGCTTTGGAAGAGGGGGTCTATGGCCCATCTGATCCATTTGCGCTAGCTTGTCAATCAGGGCCTGGAAGGTAGTCGGCTTGAAGAACATCATAAATTGCGAGATGGTTGCTTGCGGATCAAGGGTTCCCACAAACATACCCACTGCAGGAGGTTCTTCAATGCGTTGCTCGCATTTTGACCATAAGTTTCGCCACCGTATAGCATATTGGACCCATGTCTCGCCTGGCTTCACCCTGGCGTTAATCAGTGCCGTCATCGGGGTGCGTTCGCTGGTGTTCCCCTCCGAACGGCGGCCGAGACGTGGGCTGTCTCGCCTGAGATTCGGTGGCAGATGCTAATTGGTGCTACCCGTCTACCTCTCCGAAGATGCCAAGTTGATTTATGGCATCGTATATCGAAGGTTTAAACGGATGCGTCCGATGTAGCTGACTTCGTCAGATTCCCCCTCGCTTGAGGGGTTTTTGATTGTGGGGACGCTCTTCCCTGCAGGCGCAAGCCCCTGCAGTTAATTACGCTACCGCATCACGGTAACCACTTTCTCCTTCTCCAGATGGTCACTTCGTGTCGTGTGTGTCTATTTTATGTTTTGTTGCCCGTGGATTGTTTACGGAGACCGAGTTATGTCGTCGCCCGTAGGGCGTGGACTAGTCCAAATCCGTATTATCTTAGATTTGGGTTTGGGGGCTTGGTTTGAGGATGCGTTAGCCATATTTGAGGCCAAGATCAACTCAAACGTTTGTTAAGGATACGTTAGTCTAACCTGAGACTAAGATCAACTCAACGAGATCGTTTAGATCCGACAAAAGAGCATTTGGGCTCCATTGTTCCAGTTTAGGGACATAGTGGTCCATTACACATATGGCCGTCGGGACCCGTCACCTCTCTGACGACGTTGAAGGATTACAACGACAGATATCAGAGGAGTTCAGAGATGTACCCTTGAACCAGAGTTAATTGGGAGGATCTATAGTCCAGTTTGGGACTAAAGTCTGTTTGAAAGGTTTAAGGATACGCTAGCCATATTTAAGGCTAAGATCAACTTAAACGGGATCGTTTAGATCCGACAAAAGAGCGTTTGGGCTCTATTGTTCCAGTTTAAGGACATAGTGGTCCATCGCTAGTTTAAGGACATTGCGGTCCATGGGTAGTTTAAGGACATTGCGGTCCCATGTTAGTTTTAAGACATCTCGGTCACGGTTAAGGACGTCGTAGTCCATGGGTTTAAGGACCCCACAGTCCATTGTTAGTTTTAAGACATCTCGGTCAAGGTTAAGGACGTCGTAGTCCATGGGTTTAAGGACCCCACAGTCCATTGTTGGTTTTAAGACATCTCGGTCAAGGTTAAGGACGTCGTAGTCCATGGGTTTAAGGACCCCACAGTCCATTGTTAGTTTTAAGACGTCTCGGTCAAGGTTAAGGACGTCGTAGTCCATGGGTTTAAGGACCCCACAGTCCATTGTTAGTTTTAAGACATCTCGGTCAAGGTTAAGGACGTCGTAGTCCATGGGTTTAAGGACCCCACAGTCCGTATCAATGTGTGGTCATCGGGACCCGTCACCTCTTTGAGGACGTTGAGGGATTACAACGCCAAGTATCAAAGGAGTGAAGAGATGTACCCTGGAACCGGAGTGGATTAAATAGTCTTTGGCCCAATTTGGGATCAAGACCAATTAATTATGTTATGAGCCCATTAACCCAGTTAATTACGAATTAAGGACTTATGGCCATCTTGGGCTAAGTCCAATCATGTCTGGGATATCGGCCATCCTGTTGGTCCCTTGAAAGAGAGGCTTTGCCTCTGGCCATTTAGCCAATTGGGCCAATGCCTAGTGTTAAACACTAAAGACCAATCGGTGTTGAACACTGGGAATGAAATTGATAAGTCAGTGTTTAACACTAAAAGATAGTTGGTGTCAAACACCCGCAACAAGGCCTTCAAATTAGTGTTAAACACTAAAACAGACCAGTGTTAAACACTGGCAACAGAAATCCCAAATTAGTGTTGAACACTAAGGTAATCAGTATTGAACACTGCAAATAAAGTTCTTTGCTTAGTGTTGAACACTAAGGCCAAACAATGTTTTAACACTGGATTCAGGGGTTCCAATTTAGCGTTAGACGCTGAGGCAAGAGGGGTCACGTGGTAGCATGTGAGGGCGCCCTCCCTTCGTTTGTTCTGCTGAGAAGCCCGCATCTTTTGGAGCATCACGTGTCATCACGTGACGGGTGTTTGAATGGAGTATGTTAAAGCCTCTGTCAAGGGTCACGTGGGTCACGTGAGGCACTGCCTCAAAGGGGCTCTCTGTAGATCTTTTGGGGGGGGGGGTCACGTGGTGACACGTGACCCTGCTTTTCTGTAGTTGTTTAGAAGATCTGTTAATCCCTTTCAGGAATTAAATTCCTCGTAGGGTTGAACCCTGACAATAATTTCAGAGGAATTAAATTCCTACTTCCTTTTGAAGAGTTGAACTCTGAATTTTCTGTAGGAATTAAATTCCTCATATATGTGAAGAATTGAATAGGGTTAAACCCTAATAAAAGCTTTGGGGAATTAAACTCCCACTCTTTGTTAAAGAATTATTCTGGGGAATGAGATTAAGGGAATTAAATTGCTGTTGTTTTAACAGAACTAAGTTCTTAACTAGGGTTAAACCCTGATTCTTTTCATTCTGAAGGAATTAAATTCCCATAACACAGGGACAAACCCTAATTTTATTTTAAAGGAATTAAATTCCTATAGTTCTGTGAGAATTAAATTCTCGTGCTTCCATTCCCTCTCTATGCTTTGGATCTGCATGGCAGGATCTCGACCCATTGAGAATTAAATTCTCAACTCAAGGGGAGATGTGCACTTTACAGATCCTCCGCCAAAGAGAGAACTATGTTCTTCTGTTTTATATCAGAGTTAAACTCTGTTGAGAATTAAATTCTCTTTTCTTTCAAAAAGCCTTCTCTTTCTTACCTAGGGTTTTCTTTTGCAGAAGATCCAAATTCCTCCAAAGTATCAAGGTTCTCTCTCTTTTCTTCCCTCTGCCTCTCTCTATATCTCTTGTGTGTCTCTTGGCTCCTATTTATAGGAGAAGCAGCCGAGCCAATTAGTTTTTTGATGAATCTTTCATTGAGAGATTTGATTTGTATCCATCATTCGTTTTGGACCTTTGGATTATTAGGTGAATTTTATTCACCATTGGATTTTAAATCCAGAGATTCTCCTTTGTTGTTTCGGTTAGATTTTAAGGGGAAATCTTTCCAAATTCGAGATTTTCCCATAGATAGATGATATTTAATCACCTTTAAATCTTTAATTCAATCGGTTCTTTTGGAAAGATTTGAGAGGTCTTTTCTCAGAATTTAATTCTGTTAACAAATAGGCTTTGAAGTCGGTCACGTGTGGCCACGTGACCCTTGGTCACGTGTGGGCACGTGACCCCTTTGGAACGAGCCTTCTTCTTTCTTTTTGCGCTCTGTCTTCTGGTTGCTGCTTAACCGTCACGTGCCATCACGTGACCCCTGGTCACGTGTGAGCACGTGACCCTCGGCTGGACTCTTTTTCTTGATTTAAACGGAGAACAAGTCTGCTGCTTTTGAGTATCACGTGCCAACACGTGACCCTGGTCATGTGGGAGCACGTGACCTCTTCTGAAGCCTTTTCCTTGATTTGATCAGAGAACCGGTTTGCCTTTGAAGCCGCTTTTAATTGTCACGTGCCAACACATGACCCAGGTCACGTGGGAGCACGTGACCCTTTCTGAAGCCCTTTTCTTTGATGTAGTCGGGAAGCTGAATTTGCCTTGCTGATGCTTTTAGATGTCACGTGCCAACACGTGACTGCTGGTTACGTGTAAGCACGTGACCCTTTTCTGAAGCCTTTTCCATAAGCTTTTCTGATTTTAAATCAGGAAACAAATGCCCCCACAGCGTTGTTCTCACGTGTCCACACGTGAGTGCAACGCTGTCACCTTTTGTGACCGTTGGATTCCTCTAGGGATTTGGGAAGATGAAACGTCTCCATCACCTCCTATAAATACTCACGTTTCTTCAGAAGAGCCTTCACTTTGCTCATCTTCTTCTTCTGAGAACTTTTTCCCTTGAGAATTTAATTCTCTTCTTCCAGAGCTTAGTTCTCTGCCTCGAAACATTTTCAGAGTTTAACTCTGTTTAAAAGGACTCTTCCTCCTCAGGTAATGGTGATCGAAGCACCTTCATTTTGACAAAACTCTCTGGATTTTAAATCCATATCAAGGGTTTCACAAAGAACCCATTTTTCTCCAAGTTCTTTAACCAAAATATGAGACCACTTAACCTCCAACAGTAGATCTCTTAGGGTTTAGATGATCCTTAGGGAGATGATGATGGCGGTTCAAATCCATGGAATTTAATTCCATCCCAAAAATGTTTCTGGGAATTTAATTCCCTTCTCTTAATAAGGAATTTAATTCCAATGAAGGACTCAATTTCTTCACACGGAGGCTTCTTGGGGTCTCTTGACCCGAGGTTGTCCTTCTGCAATTAATGAAATAGGAGCTTTGTAATGATGTCTTCTGTGGGAATTTAATTCCTTTGATCTTGTTGGATCCATTGTAGAGCCCGAGACAGATCTTGTTGGGGGAATGTGCATGGTCATCATTCGTTATTTAACGATGATATTCCCTTTGTTTTATTGTAACTATTTGGTCTCATTATTAATGAGCCGTCATCCGGATTTTGTGGGGCCCATGTGTTTTGTAGCAAATGGTCCCAGAAAACTCTGCTGTTGCTTTCTTTAACCAGTCTTCATGTTCATGCATGGATATATATATTGCTGACTTTGCTTTTAACGGTCTTCTTTTATTGGATTTCAGGTGCGATGGCTTCTGTTCCGTGCTTTCCCTTTTCTCGCTCGGAGGCTGCTTTTCTTCAGTCACCATCTGATGAGGAAGCGATGGCGATGATCCGGGCCCATGACCCGAACTGCACCAACCTTCTTCAATGGGGATCTTGGTATAGTCAAATTATTCAGGGTCGCCGGAGTTTTCTTTGTGCGGTACCGACTGAGCCCACTTTCCCATTCTTGCCGATGGACCCTCCGAGGACGGTTTTTTGCTGTGGAAATGCCCAACTGGACTCCAACGGGGAGGCTCGAGCCTTCGACGACCGGTATTCCGAACCATCCGATCCCGGCCATAGACATCTTGGGGCGGCGTATCTGCCAGGGTGAGGCCCACCCGTGGGGGCAAATTTATAAGATAGGGCTTACTCCTCGGCACCCTACGGGCTACCTTCTCTGGGCTCGCTACATCCTTTCTGCCCATCGTGCGCGGTTGCAGAAAGTCGGGCTTTATCCGGCCATATACGCGTCACTCTTCCATTATAAGTCCCCGCATGTCTGGTGGGTCAAGGCGTTTTTGAACCAATGAAATCTTCCCACCAACACTTTCATTCTAGGAGATCGCGAAGTCTCGATCTCTCTGGCCGAATTTTATGACATCTCGGGGTTGCCAATAAGGGGTAGTCTGTACGAGGAGTTGCTGCCTTCTGACGAGTACATTTTTGAACCCGAGCCCGCCCCGGTTGACGGCCTGTCTGCTGAGAATGCCGTTCGCCACAAGCGCCCCAGTTTAATCAAGGCGCTAGGTATCTTCGACCGATTATTCACCGAATCCGAAGAGCATGGTGTTACTTTCAAGAGCTTCATTGCTCGTTTCCTTCGCGAGGACGCCTTATCGAAGACAGCCCCGAAGTTTGCCAACATTGGAGACCCCTTTGGGTTCGGTCCGAAGAAGCTGCCGACCACTGAATCAGATTTACCTTAGTACTATATCCCTATTATGTCGCCGATATCTTTTGAATCCATTGCTGTCCCAGGCATGGACGAGGAGACGTTCTTTGTGGGGTTTGTTAGTGTTTGGCTCAGTTGGTTCGTTATCCCCATGCATCGCCGCTTCATGAGAGCCTCGGTCATCTACCCGGCTCATTGTATTGCTGAGGGGACGCGGTTGGCCATCGGCATCCCGGCCTTGGCGCACCTCTATCATGGATTGGGCACCGCAGCTAATACTTCTACACCCGGCGTGGATGTAGTGAACTTTTCGCTTCATTATTTCACGTCCTGGGTCGAAATGCATGTGCTGGGGGCTTTCGCTATGCATCAGAGGCCCGCGTTTTACGACACCTATCCCTTCCCGCGACTTATGCGATTGGTGGGTGCTTCTACTGCTGACCCGACTCAATTCGGGGCTATTCGGGTGCTGATTTCTCCTCATGCCACCGCTGGCGGGTTGGTTTTTAATGATCGGGTCTTGTCTACTCCTTCGGATCCAGTTCAACAACTCTGGGACCAGTCGAAAGACAACGCACCTTCTTTGAAGCCCCGGGAGGCCGCGCATTTGTATACAAATAGACCGGGCTACTTGGTGTTTCGCCAGGACAGTGCAGCTCTTTTTATGCGGTACAATCCGCATCGATTCGCCCGGCAGCTTGGATACGACCAGGGTGTTCCTTTCGAGGCTTTTATAGTCGCCCCGATCCCTTCGCTCGATGCTGTTCGCGATGCCGCTCATCATTTCATGAGGCTGAACACCGGCTCCCGTTTCATGGTCCCTGAAGCTGAGTACATGCACCGGTGTGTGGGTGCATTTACGGGCTGGTATCTTCATCGGATCAGCCCAATTATTCTTGAAGAAAGAAGGGTGCTTCTTGGTCACGACGCCCCTCCTCAGGTTTCGGGGGCTAAGCTGCGACCGAGGGTTTCGGTCCGCTTCCCTTTGAGGGAGATTGGCACCGTGCTCATTCCGGGGGAGTCAGGGGTAGACTTTACTCCAACAGCTGGTATGCCATTGGGTTCCCGATCACGGGGTAAATGGGCCCCAGTAGTAGCACCCCTGCCGGTGGCGGCACCGCCCCCTGTGGCGTCGACAATAGCGATGTCATCCTCGGTTGTGGCACCGAGCGAGAGTAATAGGGATGAGGGCGCCGAGGGCGATGTGGGCCGGCGCCGCCCTAAGCCTTCGCGAGAGAGGAAGCGGTCATCCTCAGCGACCGACTATGGGTCTAAATGACGGAGGAAAGCGGCCACCACCCTGCTCGATTCTTTGGCGGAGTCTGAGCCTATTCTTAAAGATGAACCATTGGCTCTGCAAGAGTCAGACGCTGGACTTCTCTTCCCGAGTTCGGCTGATGAGGAGGCCGCACAATTGGCTGAGGCCATACGGCGTTCGAAAGACGCGTCTTATAACGCCAAGGTTCCGAAGAAGTCTTATCCCGCTGTAATTTTTTTACGAAGACCCTTCGTGGATTCGGCGGCGATTTATCGGTCCTTTGGAGGAATGGGGGGAAAGGGCTTTGAAGCAGGCCGCTTCAGAAGACGCAGCTGACGCACTTTCTTTATGGACCGGTGGTCATGAGTCTACCCTTGAACCCCGGCGAGCCCACATCCTTGAGAAGGAGCAGCGGCTTGAAGAAGCCATATTGAGGGCTTCTTTGCGTATAGGTACGTTGTGCTTCTTTTGTAGTCTTTTCGATTATTTATGCCCGTGCATATGTATCATTATTCTTATTTGAATCGTGCAGAATCTTCGACGCTGGGGGAGCTCCCTACGGGCCCATTAAAGCTAAAGCCCGCCGAAATTCTCAATGAAGCCTTGCTTGATGTGGAGGGGGCTGATGAGGCTGCTCCTCTCATGGTAGAGCCTCCAGCGGCGGTTCTTGATCAGGGAGCGCTTGCCCCTTTGGGGGAGGCTCCTTTGGAGGTTGCCGCCCCAATGACTCTTACTGAAGGCGGCCTAGAGGCTGGAAGAGAGGTAGTCGGGACTACTCTTCCTTTGTTGGAGCCTGAGGTCACGGCGGAGACCGTTGAAGCTGCTATCCCCCCGACTCAGAATGGGAGGAGCGTTGAAGGTAATCCTCTGCATTTTAATTTAGCAACCCCTTCATAGTCTAAACTCTTTTATCTTTCCCAGAATTGCGCGGTTTGGCGGCCACTATCGCGGATCTGTCGCCTCGACAGTCATATCAGCGTTTATTGGAGATGGCAGCTCCGCAGGTGATCTCCCCTCAGCGTATTGTCCTTTCCTCTGGGCAAGGTTAGTGTCATTCGCTATTTTTTTACCATAGCATTGTTACTATTTCGCGAAATGACGTTGATGTCTCATATAGTTTTGGAAGCTGACGATGAGGTCGAGGTTGTTGAAGGGCCAGGGGAACCTTCAGCTCCTACTTGCATGACTGTCGGTGAGTGACATTTTATTATAGTCCCATTCGTTCTGTGTTTAAGAGTTTTACTAACATTTCCCAAATTTGAACAGCCCTGCCAGTCTCCATGGCTTTGGAATCGCGCATCGTGATGCCGCCCGGCCCTTATGCTTTGCGGGCTTCAGAACGCTTGGCCCAATTGAGCCTTGTCTCCCTATCATCTTTCGTCGAGGAGCTCTGTGCTGGTAGCGTGACCACAGCCGAAGCGTTTGCCGCTGAAGCTAACGGCTCTCTTCCTTTTCTCGCCACCTATCATACTGAGGAGGTGGTGCGGGTCTGGGTGGAGTTCTGTAGGAAGGTGGAGGCTTGTTTGTACGCTCTCGATTGTTCTCGCCTTTCCTCAGAAGCCGTGGCTGCAAAAGCGGAGTTGCGGGGTCTGATAGCACGATGTGCGGCCAACATGACGTCATGCGAGAAGAGGCTTGGCCGCAAGTTCTCGGAGAGGGAGCTGGCTTCTAAGGCGCTGAGCGAGCTTCAGGCCAGCCTCACAGCCAAGGCCAAAAAAGCATACGAACTCTGGCGAGTGCTCCAGGAGTCCATAAAAGAGGTGGTAGCTCTCGATAAAGCTGCCACGTTCACTCGTGAGAGGGTCGAGGCTCATAAAGCCACCGAGAAAGAGCTCGAAGCTCGGCTTGCTTCGTATCAGGCTCAGCAAGCTCAGGCGGAGGCTCGTCTTCTGGAGATCTTGCGTCATGAAGTCGTGGCTCAGCAACAGAACGATGAGCTGGTAAAATTACTGCACCGCCCGCCGGCTTGAGGACTTGTATCTTTTCTCCTTTTTTTGTACATACTCATGGATGAGAGTATCTTTTTTTTTGTTTCTTTCATGAATTGTACTTTGTATCCATTTTGGCTTATGAATAAAAGGTACATTTTCCTTCTCAATGGTGTGTCCCCTTTTTATTGAATGTATTCTGCGGATATTCTATCTTGATCTCCTTGCAGGACAGCGATGGCTCAGGATTCAGGGTTAAGATCTCCTTCCTAAGACTTTTGCATTTTATGAGCCACGAGGGTCTCATAAAGAGTTTTTCTCCCTACAGGTCGAGAGGATCCCATAGGTGTAAGTCTTTCTTAAGAATCGTGAAGATTCTTAAGCGGGTTTTCCCTTGAGAGTCGTAAGGATCTCACAAGAGAGTTTTCTTCCTTACAGGTCGTGAGGGCCTGCAAGTGCTGGATGTGGTCGCCTTTGTCCGTGTTTCACGGGGCCAGGGGGCTGCTCCAGGTACCATAGTTTAAAGACGTCGCGGTCAAGATTATGGACCTCATAGTCCGTGGATTTAAGGACTCCACAGTCCGATGTTAGTTTTAAGACATCACGGTCAAGGTTAAGGACCTCATAGTCCGTGGATTTAGGGACTCCACAGTCCGATGTTAGTTTTAAGACATCACGGTCAAGGTTAAGGACCTCATAGTCCGTGGATTTAAGGACTCCACAGTCCGATGCTAGTTTTAAGACATCACGGTCAAGGTTAAGGACCTCATAGTCCGTGGATTTAGGGACTTCACAGTCCGATGTTTGGTTGCAAGGACCCGTCACCTCTTTGAAGACGTTGAGGAATTACAACGCCAGGTATCAAAGGAGTGAAGAGATGTACCCTTAAACCAAGGCAGAATCCGTAGGGAATCGGGGTGGTTGATCGTTAGTTTTAAAACATCACGGTCGAGGTTAAGGACATCATAGTCCGTGGATTTTAAGGACTCCACAGTCCGGTATTTGCTCTGGATGCTTCACACGGGTTCACTGCCGTGCTTGGCGAGGACCAGGCTCCGCTCTGGGCGTTTTCCGCGGGGTCAAAGAGTGACGTTATCCGCGTTCCACGTAACTAGGAATTTTGCACTAGATGCTTCACACGGGTTCACTGCCGTGCTCTGCGAGGACCAGGATCCGCTCTAGACGTTTTCCATGGGGTCAAAGAGTGACGTTATCCGCGTTCCACGTAACCAGGAATTTTGCACTAGATGCTTCACACGGGTTCACTGCCATGCTCGGCGAGGACTAGGCTCCACTCTGGATGCTTCACACGGGTTCACTGCCGTGCTCTGCGAGGACCAGGATCCGCTCTGGACGTTTTCCACGGGGTCAAAGAGTGACGTTATCCGCGTTCCACGTAACCAGAAATTTTGCACTAGATGCTTCACACGGGTTCACTGCCGTGCTCGGCGAGGACCAGGCTCCGCTCTGGATGCTTCACACGTGTTCACTGCCGTGCTCTGCGAGGACCGGGATCCGCTCTGGACGTTTTCCACGGGGTCAAAGAGTGACGTTATCCGCGTTCCACGTAACCAGGAATTTTGCACTAGATGCTTCACACGGGTTCACTACCGTACTTGGCGAGGACTAGGCTCCGCTCTGGATGCTCCACACGGGTTCACTGCCGTGCTTGGCGAGGACCAGGCTCCGCTCTGGGCGTTTTCCGCGGGGTCAAAGAGTGACGTTATCCGCGTTCCACGTAAGCATGAATTTTGCACTAGATGCTTCACACGGGTTCACTGCCGTGTTCGGCGAGGACTAGGCTCCACTCTGGATGCTTCACACGGGTTCACTGCCGTGCTCTGCGAGGACCAGGATCCGCTCTGGACGTTTTCCACGGGGTCAAAGAGTGACGTTATCCGCGTTCCACGTAACCAGAAATTTTGCACTAGATGCTTCACACGGGTTCACTACCGTGGTTGGCGAGGACTAGGCTCCGCTTTAGATGCTTCACACGGGTTCACTGCCGTGCTCTGCGAGGACCAGGATCCGCTCTGGACGTTTTCCACGGGGTCAAAGAGTGACGTTATCCGCGTTCCACGTAACCAGGAATTTTGCACTAGATGCTTCACACGGGTTCACTGCCGTGCTCGGCGAGGAGTAGGCTCCGCTCTGTATGCTTCACACGGGTTCACTGCCGTGCTCTGCGAGGACCAGGATCCGCTCTAGACATTTTCCACGGGGTCAAAGAGTGACGTTATCCGCGTTCCACGTAACCAGGAATTTTGCACTAGATGCTTCACACGGGTTCACTACCGTGCTTGGCGAGGACTAGGCTCCGCTCTGGATGCTTCACACGGGTTCACTGCCGTGCTCTGCGAGGACCAGGATCCGCTCTGGACGTTTTCCACGGGGTCAAAGAGTGACGTTATCCGCGTTCCACGTAACCAGGAATTTTGCACTAGATGCTTCACACGGGTTCACTGCCGTGCTCGGCGAGGACTAGGCTCCGCTCTGGATGCTTCACACGGATTCACTGCCGTGCTCTGCGAGGACCAGGATCCGCTCTGGACGTTTTCCACGGGGTCAAAGAGTGACGTTATCCGCGTTTCACGTAACCAGGAATTTTGCACTAGATGCTTCACACGGGTTCACTACCGTACTTGGCGAGGACTAGGCTCCGCTCTGGATGCTCCACACGGGTTCACTGCCGTGCTCTGCGAGGACCAGGATCCGCTCTGGACGTTTTCCACGGGGTCAAAGAGTGACGTTATCCGCGTTCCACGTAACCAGGAATTTTGCTGATTGTTTCCGCAGTTCACGGAATGGAGGTTTGACTGTTGGCGATATGTATACCACCGAGCCACGGAACTGGAAGTTGCCGCTGTTCCGCTTAGCTTGAAGTTGTGTCCGTCGTTACGAGATGAGTGTTGGGATGATCTCTAGGTCGCTTGTGGCCCGTCGAGATTTAGCTTCTTCTTCTGATGAAACTTGGGGGAGAAGTATGATCCCTTTTTGTTTACGCCCTTGGATTGTGTACAGGGTGTGATGGAACATCACCTGTAGGGCATAAATTTTATTTTTATTTTATTTCTTTTCCCGCGATGCTCTATCATTTCAGCTTTTATATCGCGAAGGTCACGATTGCCCTATCATTTCGGCTATTTTTCGCGGTGCCCAATCATTTCGGCTATTTATTTATTTTCTACTCGCTGCTTTTTTTATTGCGAGTTGCCCCATCATTTCGGCTATTTTTCATGCATACATTTTTACTTGCTGCTTTTTATTGCAAGTTGCCCCATCATTTCGGCTATTTCGTAGGCATGTATGGCTTGCTAGCTTTTTCGCCGCAAGCTTGGATTTTAGACACCGATTTCGGCATCAGCACCGCTACAACTGGAATATTGCCATGAGCGAATCATCATTTGCCTCTGTCGATGTTGGACAAAGGTGGCTTGGCAAACAGGGTTAAGGGTCCTGTCGACCAAGGCTTTTGACTTCATGAGCCGTAAGGGTCTCACAAAAGTATTTCTCTCCATAAGTCGTTAGGATCTTGTAGGTGTATTTTCTCCCTAGGGATCGTGAGGATTCTTAAGTGTATGTTCCTCTGCAAGTCGTAAGGATCCTACAAGAGGGCTTTTCTCCTTAGGAATCATGGGGATCCCTAAGTGTGTTGCTCCTTTGTGAGTCGTAAGGATCTCACGCGGGTGGTTTCTCCTTACAAGGTCGAGAGGACCCTATAAGTGTCTTTTAACAAGGTTGCGCCAATTCGGGTTTTCACAAACACTCGCCGGTAGTCCTGCTGTTTTTACTCACGGAGCCCTTTCGGGTTTTCATCCGTGCCCATTTTTCTTGTGGACATACCGTTTTTTTATTCTTTTTCTCTTCTTTTTTTTTACAAGGTCGCGCCCTTTTGGGTTTTCACGAACACTCGCCGGTAGCCCTGCTGTTTTTACCCACGGAGCCCTTTCGGGTTTTCATCCCTGCCCATTTTGCTTATGGACATACCGTTTTTTTTTCATCATTTTTTTTATATATATTTTTCTTTTTCTCTTTTTTTTTATTCATCTCGTCAGCCTAAGGATGCTGCGGTAGTAGTTTAGGGACGTTTTGGTCCGTTGTTAGTTTAAGGACGTTTCGATCCGTCGTTAGTTTAAGGACGTTTCGGTCCGTCGTTAGTTTAAGGACGTTTCGGTCCGTTATTAGTTTAAGGACATTTCGGTCCGTCGAGGAGAGGGCCAGCTATTACTCATAGAGCTTTAAGCTTTAGGAAGATAGCGAGCGGACATAGTCGTCGTCATCTATCATTGACCTAGGCTGTGGCTCATTAAGCGTAGTATTTCTTTAGGAAGCGGCCGTTTATTGGCCTGAAAGGCCTTTCACCATGCATGTCCATGAGTAGATAGGCTCCACCCTGGTAGACCTTATCTATGATGTACGGGCCTTCATAGTTTGGCTCGAATTTTCCCCGCTTGACGCGATTGGGGATCATAGGCCTTTTGACCACTAACATGTGTCCGCCTTGGCGGAATTTCCTCGGTCGGGTCAATCTCTCGTATGAGCGCGTCATCTTTGCTTTATAAGCTTCTAGATTTTGTTGCGCTATGAGCCGTGTTTCTTCAAGAGCATCAAGCTCCTCGAGCCGGAGGTTAGCATTTTCTTCGTTCGTCAGCTCATAGTGGACTGCCATTCGTAGAGAGGGTAACTCTATCTCGAGGGCGAGCACTGCTTCCGTCCCAAATACCAATGCGTACGGCGTTGTGTTCGTGGCCATCTTGAATATAGTTCGATATGCCCAAAGGGCCTCTTGCAGCCTCTCGTGCCAGTCTTTCTTATTTCGGGACACCGTCTTTTTTATGATCTTCGTCAAGGTCTTATTGAAGGCCTCGGCCAGACCGTTAGCTCGTGGATTGTAAACTGAAGAATATCTCCAGTCTATATTGTGCTGCTGCGCGAAGCGGCTAATCTTATGGCTTCTGTAGGCTGGCCCATTATCGGAGATAATCCGCCGTGGGGTTCCAAACCGATAGATGACGTGCGTCTTGAAGAAGTGGAGGATATTCTCCGTCTTCACTTCCCTCAGCGGTACTGCTTCTGCCCATTTGGAGAAGTAATCAGTTGTCGCCAGGATGAAACGATGTCCCCGGGACGATGCTGGCTCGATGGGGCCGACTATGTCAGTCCCCCACATTTCGAATGGCCAGCTAGCCACCGTTGGATGTAGTGGATTCGGATGTTGGTGGATAAAGTCCCCATGAATCTGGCACGAGTGGTATTGCTTCGCATACTTGAGGCAGTCCTGGACCATCGTGGGCCAATAATAACCCATCCGTTTGATCTTCAATTTCATTTTCGGGCCTGCTTGGTGAGAACCGCAGAGTCCGTCGTGAACTTCCTGAACGACTCTTTCTGCTTCGTCAGGTCCTAAGCATCTCAGCCACAGAGAATCAAACGATCTCTTGTATAGAGTGTCGTTGACAAAAGCGAAAAATAGAGCTCGTTTCATGAGCTGATGTCTTGAGGACGCTTCTTCGGGCATTCGGTGGGACTTAAAGTAGTCTATGAAGACTTCCCTCCAGTCCTCGGTCTTCTCATGGTCTTTTATTTATAGAGTCGTTTGCTCAGTCGCCCTCTTTTCTTTGTATAATTCCGGAGATATTTCTGCTGGGGCGAGCACTCGACGGCTTTGTACCACGATTCTGACGTCGTCGAGGTTCTCGTCAGGCAGTTCTTTAGCGAGCTTAGCTAACGCGTCTGCTTTGCTATTTTCCGCACGTGGTATACTTTCCAAAGTGTAGGAGGGGATTTGGGTCAATAGTTGTTGCACCTTTTCGCCGTACTTCACCAGCTCCGGTTTGCACGTTTGGTAGTCACCATTTACCTGACTAACGACCAGTTGAGAATCCCCGTATATAGAGAGGTCTTCAATTCCCATGTCAATGGCGATCTCGAGGCCTGCTATCAAAGCTTCGTATTCGGCTTCATTGTTCGTCCTCGATTCTGTTAAGGAGAAAGCAAAGCGCATTATCCCTCCTTGTGGGGTTACGAAGATGAGGCCTACTCCCGATTTGATTATGGGGGTACATTGTTTGCGCTTCTTCATGGAAGATGCCCCGTCAAAATAGAGTTCCCATCGTGTATCACCGCCGCCGATCGCGTCGAATGCATGTCCGTCCGGCAAATCGCAGTTCAGAGGAGAACCGGCAGGTACTGGATGCTCAGCGAGGAAGTCGGCAATGGCCTGGCCTTTCACTGCCTTAAGAGGTCGATACGTTATTGAGAACTCCATCAGGAGTAGAGCCCATTTAGCGAGTCGACCCGTCAATATGGCCTTTGACATCAAATATTTAAGAGGGTCCACCTTCGAGATGAGACGGACTTCGTGCGCCAACGCGTAGTGCCTGAGCTTTGTTATCGCGAAGATTAACGCCAAGCAATGTTTTTCAATGGGAGAGTAGTTGCTTTCTGCCCCCAGTAGAACTCGACTTAAGTAGTAGAGTGCTCTCTCTTTCCCTTGATCGTTCTCTTGTGCCCATAATGCGCCTAAGGAACCTTCGAGGGCGGTTGTATAAAGAATGAGGGGTTTTCCCTTGACCGGCGCAGCCAACACCGGAGGGTTCTGCAGGTACTGCTTGATCTCGTCTAGTGCACCTTGGCATTTGTGATCCCAAACGAATGGAGTTCCCTTCTTCATCAGGTGGCTGTAAGGACGGCATTTGCCTGGAAGATTGGCGATAAACCGCCGGATGTATGCGAGCTTCCCTTGGAGAGACCGCAACTATTTGAGGGTTCTTGGCGGAGGCATTTCCATGATCGCCTTGATCTTAGATGGATCTATTTCGATACCTTGATGTCGGATGATGAATCCCAGGAATTTACCTGAGGAGACTCCAAACGCGCATTTGAGGGGATTCATCTTCAAATTATATTACCGAAGGCGTTGAAATACAGTCTCCAGATGCTTTAAATGCTCTTCGTATGACATGCTCTTTACTACAAGGTCATCGATATAGCACTCGACGATGTCATGTATGAGGTCGTCGAAGATTTTTGTCATGGCCCTTTGATAGGTAGCGCCGGCGTTCTTTAGACCAAAGGGCATAACCCTGTAGCAGAATATACCCAAAGGGGTCCGGAAAGCGGTGTGCTTCTGGTCTTCGGGATGCATCTTTATCTGATTCTATCCTGATGAACCGTCCATAAAGGAGAAAACCTCATGAGTGGACGTGTTATCTATCATTAGCTCGGTTACTGGTACTGGGAAATCGTCCTTTGGACAGGCTTTATTGAGATCCCTGAAATCCACGCATATGCGTACCGTCCCATTCTTCTTCATTACCGGGACGATATTGGCGATCCAGTCGGGATATTGGACTTCTTGGATAAATCCAGAATCGATCAGCTTCTTGACTTCGGCGTTGATGCTCATTTCAAGCTCGAGTCGCATCCTTCTTGGCGCCTGCTTGACTGGCTTGATATCTGGGGATATTGCTAATTTATGCACAGCAATCTCCGGATCTAATCCTGGCATCTCGGAGTAGTTCCACGCGAAGCAGTCTTTATGCCATAGAAGCACGTTCTTTAACGCAGCCACCCTTTCTTCAGATAGCAGCTCGCTGACAAATGTCGGTCGCGGGTCATCTGCCGATCCCAACTCAATCTTCTTGAGGTTATCTGCAGTAGTATGTATGCCGTCTTCCAGTTCTTTTGGAGCTGGCGGAAATTCTGAGACCACCTCATCATCGCTGTTCTCAAAGCACCAGGGAAGGTCATCCATGTTCTCGGGCTCTTCTTTTAATAACGTAATCGTATAACAGGTGCGAATCTGCTTCCAGGACTGAGGTGGATCTGGTTCTGCTTTTGCGGCTTTGGGTTCGTGCTTTTGTGGCGGCGTTACCCTCCAGCCGTCGGATAAAGCGAATCTGCCCTGTTGATACTGGTCTTCGACCCAGTTCTTGAAGGTGAAGCAGTCTTCGGTAGGATGTCCCATGGCTCGGTGATAAGAGCAATAGCTCAGATGAGAAGCCTTGTTAGCTTGCTCATGGTGTCTAGACTCTGGAAGCGCGATCATTTGATGTTTTATAGCGAACTTGAGTAACCTCTCCGTCTTGTCTCGGGGGAAGGAGTACGCTCGACTCATCTTCTTCATGAGGGAAAAATCCGAGCCGCGCAATACCCGATCACGTAACTCTCTAATCCTGCGTCGTTGTTGTCGGCTCCTCCTTCCGCTTCTTGATTTATTTCCGTCTCTGCGTCGGGCCTTTCGTACAACGGGTTGACAAGGATGAGCATCTTTGTCTTTTGCAGCCTGTCGAAACAGACGTTGCGTCCTGGCCTTCTCGTAGATGGCCGCCTCGCGGTTGTGGTCTTCCCGAGCTTTTTGACCCACTTTCCTGATAAGCTTGTCCATTCGTTCTTCAAACGACGGACTCGGCACTTCAATCGCGGGGTCTAGTTTTGATGAGGGGTTGGCATTTCCTGATAGGGCATCCTCTTCTTCATCAAAATTATATATAGCGTAGCTACTGTGGGCCCGTTCCCGTTTTCCGGTTCTCGCGTATCCAAGCCCAAGTGTTTCCATTTTCCAGTTGGGCAATTTGCGTTGAGTCTCAGGGACATCCCAAATCCTGTTGTAGAACCGAGCTTGTCGGACAGTCTGTTTTAAGGGTACTCCTTGGCGCTTCAATAGCCTCTTTAGTCCATTTGTGTAGTATCTGGGCAAACGGATAGGTTGGAGCCTGTCGAGTGTAACATCCGTGCCATGCCAGATCTCTTTCTCTATTTTCGACTCTGAGGATCGGTAGAATAGGATTAACTTCTCACCCCTTTGCCTGGGAGGGACGTAAAATGTTTGCAGGTCCTGCACATTGTGAGCTTGAAGTGTGTCGAGATCCTTGTAGTGTTCTCGCAGCACCATGGTGATTTGCAAACTCTGATCATCGCTAGGGGGTGCTTGTATTGACAGCCGATTGGAGAACACGACATTAACCTCATCTTCCGAGTCACTTCCGAAGACCAACATGGAGGCGGACTTCCCCGGGTTGTTGCGTTGAGATGGCCCGGTATAAACTATCTCTTCTTCTTCGGTATCGCTCCCGAAAACAGGGATGGTGGCGGCGGCTTTGTTCTCCGGGTTGCGACACCTTTCTGTATCCTCGAAATGTGGCAAAAAGTACTTCGCATCTTCGTATTTGCGGACTTCGTTCACGGAAAATGGGTTCAACTCACCTGTTACGGTATACTCGAAACCATCCTTAAAATACTTCATACACTGATGTTGTGTAGAAGGGATGATGCTGTACTCGTGTAGCCAAGGACGACCCAGCAAGGCGTTGTAGCAGGTCTTGGCGTCAATGACATGGAATTTGATGTCTGTGACGAGAAGTCCAAAGCGTAATGTTAGTATCACGGATCCGAGAGTCCGTGACGATTGTGAATCGAAACCGGAGATAGTAATTTTGTCACGAGCGAGGTGTTGCACACTCATGCAGATTTCCTTCAACACCCGAACATTAAGGAGATTGACGGAGGATCCATTATCCACCAGGATCTTGCCTATCTTGATATCATGGCAGTATCCAGAGACATATAGGGGACGGTTGTGGTCGCACGTCCCGAGAAGGAGGTCTTCGTCACCGAAAGTGATGTCGGCCGTATGCACTTCCTCCAGTTCATCCTTCATCCTTTCAGTGGCGAGGAAGGCTTGGAATTGCTCAGGTTCTTGTAACGCCTTAATTAGTGAGTCTCGCGCTTCTTTTGATAATAGGAGGGCATCGAGAATGCTAAGCTGAGAAGGTAGCTTTCTTAGGTGCGCTAGGATATTGTAGTCCACCTTACCCTTCCTTGGAGGGTCTTTAGTAGTCAGTTCTTTCATGACCTGGTCATCTAAAGTGATATCCTCAGTGACCTTTTCCTTTCCCTTATCTTTTCTACTCGCGGGCCCGAGATTCTTTTCTGGGAGTGTGCGATTGCGCAGCTGAATGTTCTCACAGGCCTCCGATTTCTTCTCTTTCCCTAAAACGGATTCTTTAAAGAGAGGGCTCAGAGCCATCTCTTCATCAGAGTCGCTCCCAAAGGTGAGAACTTGTGACCCTCCAGCGTTAACTATGTAACAGCTGCCAATAGTTCTGTTGTGCCCGTCGGCAGTACTCCTTTGTTCCCGACGAGTCTTGCGTTTCATGAGCTTAAAATGTTGCCGATGAGCAACATATCCTTGCCACCATATCTTAAAGGCGTCGCACTCCTCTGTGGGGTGTGAAATTTTCCGATGATATGCGCAATAATCAGGGTGCCTCTCCACCCCATTGAGCGTGTTTTCTTCCGAGGGTGGTAGCTTCATTCCCATTGACATGGCTTTGGCAAACCTTTTTCTCGTCTTGAATATCTTCTTGTCTGCCTCGGATGCTTTTCGATCTGGCGGGAGTACTTCAACTCTTTCGTTCAGTCGTCTACATTTGGCTCCTTCCGATGCGGCCATCTCACGCTCCTGATCCGCTTTACTCTTTAGACGAATCTTGTCTAGGAAGGCGTTGATCATTTCATCTGTTGGCCACGCACGCTCTGGTTTAGGCTCTGTCCCCAGCTTCTTAGTGCCAGGAGTTTTTTCATCGTCGGTAAACGAGTGGGAGATTACGTTACAACTCGCCACGTATCCTTCAGATTCATCCGACGAACTCTCTCTATCATCTCCCTCTTGAAAGATGTGGTTGAGGAACTCTTGCAGCGTGACAGGAGTTCATGCCTTTTGATTGTACTCTTCCAGCGCGTCGATTTGCTTCTGCAAGTTCGTGTGCTCGTCTCCAGGCTTCACGGGCTTCTTGGATTTCTTCTTCTTTTTCTTCGAAGATTTTGACGGTTGGGCGTGAGTATTTGGGCCATTATCGCGAGTCTTCGTAGTTGGACGGGGCTTTAACATCCCTTCGATAATTTGAGGTTCAAGAGGGTCCTTCCATTCGATTGCAGGGCACGCATGAAGGTCCCTCAGCATTCTTTTGGTTTTAGTTGATAACACGACCTCCCATGGAGCTTCTTCAATAAAGGAACAGGTTGCCCCCGGTGTATCTGCTTTCTTAGGATTATGCGGCTGTGGTGGGTTCACCTTCCACTTTTCGGATAGTACAAACTTCCCCTGGAGGTATTGATCTTTAATCCATCCTTTGAAGACGAAGCAATCCTCAATCGGATAACTTACCGTTTGATGGTGAGGGCAATAGTTAGGGTTATTCACCTCAGTGGGTTGCGGCGGTCGCCTTGGATTTGGTAGGTTTATAAGACTGTTGCGTACTGCCAGCTCGAATAACCGTTTCGTCTTGTCTCGTGGGAACGAGTAAGGACGCTTCATCTTCTCATTATAATACCAGCGTCTTTCTTCCAATTGATCTGCCGGCTTCGGGGCGTTAGGTTGCTGCTGGGCATTCGCGACGAAGGTTGCCCTTCCTTTACCCTTGTCATTCCGAGGTTCCGACTTCGGGGGAGGTGGTCTATGACCCATCTGGTCCATCTGAGCCAACTTGTCGATTAAAGCCTGGAATGTGGTTGGCTTAAAGAACATCATAAACTGGGAGATAGTTGCGTGAGGGTCTAGGGTTCCCACGAACATGCCCACTGCGGGTGCTTCCTCAATCCGTTGCTCGCATCTCGACCACAAATTCCGCCAGCGTATAGCATAATGGACCCAGGTTTCGCCTGGTTTTACCCTGGCGTTAATCAGTGCCGTTATTGGAGTGCGTTCGCTGGCGCTCGTGAATCGCTGAGTGAATAGCAGCTCCATTTCAGCGAATGTCTTGATAGAATCGTTCGGGAGTTCCGAATACCATTCGAACGCTGTTTCTGATAAGCTGCCCACGAACTGGCGAAGCATCAGTTTATCATCACCGCCGGTGTTACCGCAAAGGGCCCTGAACTGGGCAACATGTTGATGGGGATTGCCGGTCCCCTTATACACGTGGAATTTTGGTATTGTATAACCCGGCGGGTATTTGATTTGGTCGTACCAGCTTGGATACGGCCGGCCCGTCTTTATGACTTGACCAGCTGCCTCAGTCGCATGATGAGCCCGGATTTGCTGGGCTATATAGTCGACCAAATCAGCCTTAGAGATTGCCTCCTCTTTGGCCATTGAGAGGGCCGGTGGTGGGTTTGACGTTTCTCCTCGGTCGTCTTCAAGAACGATTGGGGGATCCTCGGCGGGTGGGTCCTGCTGGATCATCATTCCTATCATATCTTGGAAGAGAAGGCCCATACACTGTATGTTGGCTGCTTGTTCAGCAGCCTCTTTGTCCTTCTTCTCCAGTATCCGGCGAAGGAATTCGACGTCGGTTTCTTCCTCCTGGCGTTCGTCTGAGGACGTTTCTGGGTTTTCTTTTGGCCCGGTAAGTGCGGCCATAGCATTCATCATTTCCTGGAGCTTTTGCTGTTGCTCCTGAGCTTTGGTCACCGACCGTGTGAGCGGTCTATGACCTGTAGACGCACGGCTGTCTTCTTTTCCTGACGCCATGTATACGGTGTGGACCATCATGCCCCCAGACTTAGGGCGTCTGGGCTCAGTGCTTTCAGCTGTCGTTGCAGGCTGGGGGATCTTCTCTGGCTTCCTCCTTTTATGAGCAGTGGAGGTTAAGGGGGCCATTGAGGTGGGCGTCCAGACAGCCTTTCGTGGTTTAGCCTGGTGACCGGCTTCCGATTGGATTTTCAGCTTCTTGTGCTGGAGGGAGAAGTTTGGATCGATCATCGAGTCTCGGGCCTGCCGCCAAACCTTATAGATTTTGGAAGACAGCCGTTGAGGGGATCGGGGCTGTTCTGACTTTATTTCCACAACCTTTTTTGGTGGGGGAGGAGACCTCTTTAGCACCGCAGTAGGAGAATTCCTTCGCACCTTATTTAGCATCTCGAAGCTGTTCCTAGTTGGAACAGCAACATTAACTTCTGCCATCGGGGCTGGTGGAGTTAGCCCAGAGGGGGAGTTGCCCCCAGCCTTCCTTACTCGGCGCCAATGGCGACGTCGAGCGTGTCGAGCGGACGGCGTTGGTTCAGCGGTGAGAATGGCTTTGTCTTTCCCCATGTGTAGGTGGGGGGTCGCTGCTGGTGTTAGCCTGTCAAAGACCGATGTCCTTTGGGTAGCAGGAGCGGGAGCAGGGGCCGTCAATCTTGTAAAGACCGACTTTTTGGCCGGGGAAGCCGCCTTGGCGATTTCGGGAGCAGGACCGGCCACTTTCTTAGAAGCAGCCTTCTCTGGGATTGTAGGCCCCATGATGGGTCCACAGGATTTCTGGCCCAATCTAGAGAAGACCGAGGCGCTGATGTTGGGCGACCCGTTGAGAGGAGCCGCGGCAGGGGTAAGACGATCAAAGACCGACTTCTTGGGAGCTTCCTTTGTCAGCACCGGCGCCGTGAAGCTTGTCGGTGGGAGCATAGTCCCAAAGAACAATCCGGTAGTGGCCTGAGTCACCTGGTCCAACGGTATTGTGAATAACGAAGCAGCTTAGGGTCCGTAGGCTATACCTCCTGGCGAGGCAGAGCGTTGGTCGCAATTGCAGTCCGAGCAGTTGGAGAATTTCGCAGAAGTAGAAGCCATCGATTCTTTGCTTTCTGCAATAAGCAAGACTCCAATTCTTAGTATCTTGAAACCCAAGGGCAACCATTAGCGAACCGCGATTGGTTCGCGAATCACGACACACGAAGTGTGGAGTGGAAAGAGGAAAAGGTCCCATCGGGCGTGCCAGAATCTGTTCCCCTCCGAATGGCGGCCGAGACGTGGGCTGTCTCGCCTGAGATTCGGGGGCAGATGCTAATTGGTGCTATCCGTCTACCTCTCCGAAGATGCCAAGTTGATTTATGGCATCGTATATCGAAGGTTTAAACGGATGCGTCCGATGTAGCAGACTTCGTCAGATTCCCCCTCGCTTGAGGGGTTTTTGATTGTGGGGACACTCTTCCCTGCAGGCGCAAGCCCTTGCAGTTAATTACGCTACCGCATCGCGCTAACCACTTTCTCCTTCTCCAGATGGTCACTTCGTGTCGTGTGTGTCTATTTTATGTTTTGTTGCCCGTGGATTGTTTACGGAGACCGAGTTATGTCGTTGCCCGTAGGGCGTGGACTAGTCCAAATCCGTATTATCTTAGATTTGGGTTTGAGGGCTTGGTTTGAGGATGCGTTAGCCATATTTGAGACCAAGATCAACTCAAACGTTTGTTAAGGATACGTTAGTCTAACCTGAGACTAAGATCAACTCAACGAGATCGTTTAGATCCAACAAAAGAGCATTTGGGCTCCATTGTTCCAGTTTAGGGACATAGTGGTCCATTACACATATGGCCGTCGGGACCCGTCACCTCTCTGACGACGTTGAAGGATTACAACGACAGATGTCAGAGGAGTTCAGAGATGTACCCTTGAACCAGAGTTAATTGGGGGGATCTATAGTCCAGTTTGGGACTAAAGTCTGTTTGAAAGGTTTAAGGATACGTTAGCCATATTTAAGGCTAAGATCAACTTAAACGGGATCGTTTAGATCCGACAAAAGAGCGTTTGGGCTCTATTGTTCCAGTTTAAGGACATAGTGGTCCATCGCTAGTTTAAGGACATTGCGGTCCATGGGTAGTTTAAGGACATTGCGGTCCAATGTTAGTTTTAAGACATCTCGGTCACGGTTAAGGACGTCACAGTCCATGGGTTTAAGGACCCCACAGTCCATTGTTAGTTTTAAGACATCTCGGTCAAGGTTAAGGACGTCGTAGTCCATGGGTTTAAGGACCCCACAGTCCATTGTTAGTTTTAAGACATCTCGGTCAAGGTTAAGGACGTCGTAGTCCATGGGTTTAAGGACCCCACAGTCCATTGTTAGTTTTAAGACGTCTCGGTCAAGGTTAAGGACGTCGTAGTCCATGGGTTTAAGGACCCCACAGTCCATTGTTAGTTTTAAGACATCTCGGTCAAGGTTAAGGACGTCGTAGTCCATGGGTTTAAGGACCCCACAGTCCGTATCAATGCGTGGTCATCGGGACCCGTCACCTCTTTGAGGACGTTG
This sequence comes from Agapanthus africanus, assembly GCA_030015575.1. Classification (NCBI taxonomy): domain Eukaryota; kingdom Viridiplantae; phylum Streptophyta; class Magnoliopsida; order Asparagales; family Amaryllidaceae; genus Agapanthus; species Agapanthus africanus. The sequence goes on along the minus strand of JASDDO010000008.1, from coordinate 49,091,920 downwards.
AGGGATTACAACGCCAAGTATCAAAGGAGTGAAGAGATGTACCCTGGAACCGGAGTGGATTAAATAGTCTTTGGCCCAATTTGGGATCAAGACCAATTAATTATGTTATGAGCCCATTAGCCCAGTTAATTACGAATTGAGGACTTATGGCCAGCTTGGGCTAAGTCCAATCATGTCTGGGATATCGGCCATCCTGTTGGTCCCTTGAAGGAGAGGCTTTGCCTCTGGCCATTTAGCCAATTGGGCCAATACCTAGTGTTAAACACTAAAGACCAATCAATGTTGAACACTGGGAATGAAATTGATAAGTCAGTGTTTAACACTAAAAGATAGTTGGTGTCAAACACCCGCAACAAGGCCTTCAAATTAGTGTTAAACACTAAAACAGACCAGTGTTAAACACTGGCAACAGAAATCCCAAATTAGTGTTGAACACTAAGGTAATCAGTATTGAACACTGCAAATAAAGTTCTTTGCTTAGTGTTGAACACTAAGGGCAAACAATGTTTTAACACTGGATTCAGGGGTTCCAATTTAGCGTTAGACGCTGAGGCAAGAGGGGTCACGTGAGGGCGCCCTCCCTTCATTTGTTCTGCTGAGAAGCCCGCAACTTTTGGAGCATCACGTGTCATCACGTGACGGGTGTTTGAATGGAGTATGTTAAAGCCTCTGCCAAGGGTCACGTGGGTCACGTGAGGCACTGCCTCAAAGGGGCTCTCTGTAGATCTTTTGGGGGGGTCACGTGGTTGTTCCCCTCCGAACGGCGGCCCGGACTTCGCGTCCGTTGCCTGAGGTTCGGGGCAGATGCTATTTGGTTTTATCCGTCCACCTCTCCGAAGATGCCAAGTTGATTTATGGCACCTTGTATCGGAGGTTTAGACGGATGCGGCCGATGTAGCAGACTTCGTCAGATTCCCCCTCAGGGTGAGGGGTTTTTGATTGTGGGGACGCTCTTCCCTGCAGGCGCAAGCCCCTGCAGTTAATTACGCTACCGCGTCGCGGTAACAACTTTCTCCTTCTCCAGAATTTCACTTCGTGTCGTGTGTGTTTGTTTTGTTTGTGATTGCCCGTGGATTGTATACGGAGACTGAGTAATGCCGTCGCCCGTAGGACGTGGATTAGTCCAAATCCGTATTTACTTAGATTTGGGTTTGGTGTTTTTAGTTTAACGATGCATTAGTCGCGTTGCGGCCAAGATCAACTTAACGTTCGTTAAGGATACGTTAGTCCTGTTTGAGACTAAGATCAACTTAACGTGATCGTTTAGATCCGACAAAAGAGCGTTTGGGCTCTATTGTTCCAGTTTGGGAGATTCATAGTCCAATTTGGGACTAAAGTCTGTTTGGAGGATACGTTAGCCATTTTTGAGGCTAAGATCGACTCAAACGTTTGTTAAGGATACGTTAGTCTAGTTTGAGACTAAGATCAACTTAACGGGACCGTTTAGATCCGACAAAAGAGTATTTGGGCTCTATTGTGCCAGTTTAGGGACGTGGTGGTCCATCGCCAGTTTTAGGGACATGGTGGTCCATTATTAGTTTAGGGACGTTTCGGTCCGTCGCCAGTTTAAGGACGTAGTGGTCCATATTAGTTTAGGGACGTTTCGGTCCGATATTAGTTTAGGGGCGTTTCGGTCCGATATTAGTTTAGGGGCGTTTCGGTCCGATATTAGTTTAAGGACGTTTCGGTCCATATTAGTTTAGGGACGTTTCGGTCCGATATTAGTTTAAGGACGTTTCGGTCCGATATTAGTTTAAGGACGTTTCGGTCCACGAGTTTAAGGACCCCGCAGTCCATATTCGATGTATGGTCGTTGGGACCCGTCACCTCTTTGACGTCGTTGAGGAATTACAACGACGGATGTCAAAGGAGTTCGGAGATGTACCCTCGAACCGGATGTAAATTGATTTAGAAGAGCAATTTTGCTCAGTCAATTTAATTTAAGGACTTATGGCCAAAATTGGGTTAAGTCCAGTTGAAATGTTCAACATTTTATTTGCTTTTGCATTGCATTTCTTTTTTTTTATTTTTATTTGGGCCTTGCCCAGAAAGGATGCAGAGCATCAATTTGTTTTGGGCTCTGCCCTTTTAGAAATGATGCAAGGCATCAATTTTATTTGGGCTCTGCCCTTGTATAAAGGATGCAAAGCATCAATTTATTTGGGCTCTGCCCATTTATTGCCTTGCAATTTATTTTGGCCTGTCAGGTCATTTTGATTTGGGCCTGGCCCTTTAATTAATGCATTGCATTTGTGCAAAATACTGTTAATTTGAGAATGTTTTAGATTCAAGAACCGATGGTTCATAAAACAAGTGCAAGGCACTATTTGATTTAGATCTAAGAAAAAACAAGTTTTTCTTATATCAGAGAACCAAAGGTTCATAGCAAGTGCAAGGCACTATTAATTTAATAACCTTTTAGGTTCAAGAACCGATGGTTCATAAAACAAGTGCAAGGCACTATTTGATTTAGATCTAAGAAAAAACAAGTTTTTCTTATATCGGAGAACCAAAGCTTCATAGCAAGTGCAAGGCACTATTAATTTAATAACCTTTTAGGTTCAAGAACCGATGGTTCATAAAACAAATGCAAGGCACTATTTGATTTAGATCTAAGAAAAAACAAGTTTTTCTTATATCAGAGAACCAAAGGTTCATAGCAAGTGCAAGGCACTATTTTTACTTATTTATTTATTTATCGTTAAAGATCTATGATCTTGTTCATAAGAGAATTTTCTCTTCTTTAAAAGGTTTTTACCTTTTTTCTTTATTCTTCAAGGGTTCTCTTCTCTTTTTTTTTTAGCAAGATGTTGATATGTGGTGCGCACGTGCGTTGCACGTGGTGCCGCATGGCGGGCACACGTGCGTTGCACGTGGCGCACATGCGCATTATGAGGAGAAGCAAAGTTTCTATATATGGAGAACAAGCTCCTTTTAATATTATTAAATATTCTCATGTGGTGCGCACGTACGTTGCACGTAGTGCCGCATGGCAGGCACATGTGCGTTGCACGTAGCGCACATGGCGCTTGCGCATATGCGCATTATGGAGGAGCATGCTCCTATCTTGGAGAACTAAGCTCCTTTGGAGAACTAAGCTCCTTTGAGTATTGAATCCTTTGAGGATTTATTTATATGGGAGTGGTAGAGAAGCCATCTCTCCTTTTCCCGATGTGGGACTAAAAAATGCATTCCCCATGCAGTAGAGCATTACTTTAGATTACACGTGTATAACACATTTGCTCATAACTTTTGATCTCGGATGAATTATGAGGCCCATAATATATCAAATCGAAGGTCTTTTCGAGATGCTTTCAATATCATCAGAATTTAGCTGTTTTTCGTTCCGGAGTTTGTCAAAATACAGCTCGGAAAATACTGGTTCGCATCTTCTTCCTTAAATCACATGTGCATAGACATTTGCTCATAACTTTTGATCCCGGATGAATTATGAGGCCCATAATATATCAAATCGAAGGGTTTTTCGAGACGCTTTCAATACAATCAGAATTTATCCGTTTCTCCTTCGGGAGTTTGTCAAAAAACAGCCTGGAAGATACTGGTTCGTATTTCCTTAAGCGTATCGCTGCCATTTGATACCTTGGACTCTTTTGCGCAGAAATTTTTGGCGGGAACAGTGGTGACACGTAACCCTGCTTTTCTGTAGTTGTTTAGAAGATCTGTTAATCCCTTTCAGGAATTAAATTCCTCGTAGGGTTGAACCCTGACAATAATTTCAGAGGAATTAAATTCCTACTTCCTTTTGAAGAGTTGAACTCTGAATTTTCTGTAGGAATTAAATTCCTCATATATGTGAGGAACTGAATAGGGTTAAACCCTAATAAAAGCTTTGGGGAATTAAACTCCCACTCTCTGTTAAAGAATTATTCTGGGGAATGAGATTAAGGGAATTAAATTCCTGTTGTTTTAACAGAACTAAGTTCTTAACTAGGGTTAAACCCTGATTCTTTTCATTCTGAAGGAATTAAATTCCCATAACACAGGGACAAACCCTAATTTTATTTTAAAGGAATTAAATTCCTATAGTTCTGTGAGAATTAAATTCTCGTGCTTCCATTCCCTCTCTATGCTTTGGATCTGCATGGCAGGATCTTGACCCATTGAGAATTAAATTCTCAACTCAAGGGGAGATGTGCACTTTACAGATCCTCCGCCAAAGAGAGAACTATGTTCTTCTGTTTTATATCAGAGTTAAACTCTGTTGAGAATTAAATTCTCTTTTCTTTCAAAAAGCCTTCCCTTTCTTACCTAGGGTTTTCTTTTGCAGAAGATCCAAATTCCTCCAAAGTATCAAGGCTCTCTCTCTTTTCTTCCCTCTGCCTCTCTATATCTCTTGTGTGTCTCTTGGCTCCTATTTATAGGAGAAGCAGCCGAGCCAATTAGTTTTTTGATGAATCTTTCATTGAGAGATTTGATTTGTATCCATCATTCGTTTTGGACCTTTGGATTATTAGGTGAATTTTATTCACCATTGGATTTTAAATCCAGAGATTCTCCTTTGTTGTTTCGGTTAGATTTTAAGGGAAAATCTTTCCAAATTCGAGATTTTCCCATAGATAGATGATATTTAATCACCTTTAAATCTTTAATTCAATCGGTTCTTTTGGAAAGATTTGAGAGGTCTTTTCTCAGAATTTAATTCTGTTAACAAATAGGCTTTGAAGTCGGTCACGTGTGGCCACATGACCCCTGGTCACGTGTGGGCACGTGACCCTCTTGGAACGAGCCTTCTTCTTTCTTTTTGCGCTCTGTCTTCTGGTTGCTGCTTAACCGTCACGTGCCATCACGTGACCCCTGGTCACGTGTGAGCACGTGACCCTCGGCTGGACTCTTTTTCTTGATTTAAACGGAGAACAAGTCTGCTGCTTTTGAGTATCACGTGCCAACACGTGACCCTGGTCACGTGGGAGCACGTGACCTCTTCTGAAGCCTTTTCCTTGATTTGATCAGGGAACCGGTTTGCCTTTGAAGCCGCTTTTAATTGTCACGTGCCAACACGTGACCCAGGTCACATGGGAGCACGTGACCCTTTCTGAAGCCCTTTTCTTTGATGTAGTAGGGAAGCTGAATTTGCCTTGCTGATGCTTTTAGATGTCACGTGCCAACACGTGACTGCTGGTCACGTGTAAGCACGTGACCCTTTTATGAAGCCTTTTCCATAAGCTTTTCTGATTTTAAATCAGGAAACAGCTGGCGCTTGCAAAACGTTGGGTAAACAACAGTTCCATCTCCGTGAAGGTCTTGATAGAGTCGTTCGGGAGGTCAGAATACCACTCGAACGCTGTATCTGACAAGCTGCCAACGAACTGGAAAAGCAACAGTTTGTCATCACTGCCGGTGTTGCCGCAGAGTGCCCTGAACTGGGTAACATGCTGGTGGGGATTGCCTGTCCCCTTGTAGACATGGAATTTGGGTATGGTATAGCCTGGCGGATACTTGATTTGATCGTACCAACTCGGATATGGTAGTCCTGTTTTTACGACCTGACCGTCTGCTTCAGTCGCATGATGAACCCGTATTTGTTGGGCTATGTACTCGTCCAAGTCAGCTTTGGAGATTGTCTCCTCCTTAGCTGTTGACAGAGCTGGCGGAGGATTCGACGTTTCTCTCCTATCGTCTTCAAGGAAGATCGGAGGATCTTCGGTCGGAGGATCTTGTTGGATCATCATCCCCACCATGTCTTGGAACAGGAGGCCCATTCGCTTTATGTTGGCTGCTTGTTCAGCAGCCTCTTTATCCTTCTTCTCCAATATCCGACGAAGGAATTCGGCGTCAGTTTCTTGCTTCTGGCGTTCATCCAAGGACGTTTCAGGGCTTTCTTTTGGCCCAGTAAGTGCGGCCATCGCGGTCATCATTTCTTGGAGCTTCTGCTGTTGCTCCTGCGCTTTGGTCACCGATCGCGTGAGCGGTCTATGACCTATGGATATGCGGCTGTCCTCTTTACCAGACGCCATATAGACGGTATGAACTACGATGCCCCCGGACTTAGGGCGTTTGGGTTCACCACCTTTGATATTCGCCGTCAGCGTGAGGACTTTCTCCGGCCTTCTTCTCTTATGGGCCGTTGAAGTTGAGGGGGCCGTTGCTTTGGGCACCCAAGTGGTCGTCGCCTTTCGTTGCTTGACAGGGGGATTTTCTTCCTGCCGACCTTTCGACTTCTTGTGTTGGCGAGAGAAATTAGGATCAATCACAGATTCTCGGACTCGTCGCCATGTCTTGTAGATCCTGGAGGACAGCGGTTGAGGAGACTGCTCCGGCTTTTCTGCTTCCACGGCGATCTCTACCGGTGGAGGAGATCTTTAGAGCACCGCAGTTAGCGAGTTTCTGCGTACCCGGTTCAGCAGCTCAAAGCTGTTCCCAGTTGGAACAGCAGCATTAACTTCCACCGTTGGAGCCGGTGGAGTTATCCCAGAGGGGGAGTTGCCCTAGTCTTCCTTATCCGGCGCCAGTGGCGTCGTCGGGCGCGACGAGTTGTCGGTATTGGTTCGGAGACAGCTTCTTCTTGCCCCCTGTTCAGGCGAGGGACTATTGCCGGTGTCAGCCTCTTGAAGACTGACGTCCGTTGAGTAGTTGTGTCCAAGCGGTCAAAAGCTGATTTCTGAGCGAGAGTGGGAATAGTCAGCCTTGCAAAGACTGACTCTTTGACAGGAGAAGCCGCCTTGGCGACTTCAGGAGCAGCCGTCTTCTTTGGGATGACCGTCTCAGGTGTTATGGGCTTCTTGATAGGCCTTTTGGTGCTCGGGCTCAGCCTGGTGAAGACTGAAGAATTGGACGACCCGTTGAGAGGGGCCATGGGAGTAGCAAGTCGATCGAAGACCGACTTTCTTGAAGCTTCCGGTGCGGACAAAGGGAAGGTGAATCTTGCTGGCGGGATCATGGTCCCGAAGAACAGGCCAGTGGTAGCCTGAATCACTTGCTCCATAGGAATAGTAAGGACGGAGGCCGCTCGAGGCCCATATGCTACGCCTCCAGGTGAGGCGGAGCGCCGATTGCATTGGCACTTCGAGCAGTTCGAACAATTTGAGGCAATTTGTAACACCTTAGGATGTGTTTAGTGACTTTTATATTTAAATAAAGGGGTTTTAATAAAAAGTTTACCAAATTGTGTTTCAAATATTTTTCCTAATTTAATAAATATTTTTCTAAAATTTTCCTAGGCTTGCACACACATGTGCATGTAAACTAGGGTTTTTAAATGAGTTATTACCATGATTAGTAACCATGGTGGGTTAATCATGGGGATTAAGTCTTTTGGGTTTTAATTAGGTTTAAATTAGTTAATTAATAGTTGCTTTAATTTGAATTCCCTTGGGGGTTGACTTGGTGAGAGAGAGTGCATCATGGCTTAAGCCATGCTTGCAATTAATGAAGAGAGAGAGAGAGAGAGAGAGAGGAGGGGTTGGCATTGGGTTATGATTTCCTCTCATTTGTTTTGTTTCCTTTCTCTCAACCTCACTCTCTCACACATACACACACTTACCTCTTCACACAGCAGCAACAGAAGCAAGCAGCACAGCAGCAGCCAGCAACACAGCAGCAGCAAGCAGCAGAAATCAGCAGCAGCAACAGTGCAATCAGCAGCAGCAGTGAGCAGCAGCAGCAACAACTTCGACTGCAGCCCCTTCCCTTCACTTCTTCTTCTTCCTCCAGCTCCCTAAGGTCGAGTGTGGAGTATATTTCCTAAACTTACTCCCTAGTTTGCTTGTTTAGTGTAGTTTTGCTTCGGTTAGTGGTTATTGATGCGATTTAGTGCGATATGAGGTATTTAGCGGGAACCTTGTGCAAGTGATGTGTGAATTGGTTTCTGTAGGTTGATAGAGTATTGTTAAGGCCATTGTAACCCAGCTTAAACCCCAATTGCACTAAAATACCACCAGATCTCTTTTTAGGCAGATTCGTCGTTTTAAAGCAAAATTTGAGTTTCTGGAAACTGCTATCGACCCGATGAGCTCAGATTAATTTTGAGAGGACTGCAGTATACTTGTTAGGTGCTGATACCCCAGGTAGAACCCGACCCCCAAACTCCGTACAGTGGCCGCCGAAATATTCGATCTGGCCGCAATTTGCGGCCAGATAGGTAGGGTTTGGGTTGGGGTTTGGTCCTATAGGTGTCTGTTGCAACCCTTAGACTCCTGGCATGTGCAATTTTGTTTGGTTCTTACTGCAGAAAAATCTGGGGCTTAATACCTGTTTTTCCGTATTTCTAAACCTTCACGACACGCGTGATACGTGTGTGAGTTTGGGGTTTCTGCGTATCGCGACGCGTCAGGATAGTTTCAGGCGCGTGATCACACGTTTTAGCGTATCGCGCACACGTGCGATTGGTTTGCGACACGGGTTTCTAGTTGGACCGTAATATCACATTTTTGTGAAATTGAGCTTATGTGTGATATATGTTATGTGATTCTAGGTTCGCAGGCGAGTAAGACGGACGCTGCGAAGAAGGGCAAGCAAGTCGTCGGCTACACTTAGCGCGAGACTTCGGTGAGTAGATTTAACATCTACGGGGATATCGCCCGCATGGAGTTATGCGTCAGGGATGATAGGACCTTATTATTATATGTTGCATTTACATCATGGACTGTCATTGCATATTGCATTCCCTGCTGTATGTATGCTTAGAATTGATAGAACACCGCACTATTTCTAACGGTTCATGTTGCACGAGCACTAATCTGCATGCTACACACACACCGTTAGTAATTGCTATGACACACTCACTGTAGAACTGCCATGATTATATTGCTGTAGTTCATTTCATATATGATTCGATATGACTTTCATGGAAATTGAGAGCCGCATGATATCTTTAAAAACGGAAACTAATTTTAAAAGCGGTTTTCCTTTATACCTATATCATGGATTGATGTACATAGCACGCGTTTACTTCTTGGTGTTGGATTTACTTCTTGGTGTTGGATTTTCATGTGATTTCTGATTTTGAGGACCGTGGGATTTTTAAGAAAAGATGCACTATTTGAAAACCCGGTTCCTCGTGATATGATATTTTGGTGCGTCCACCACGCGTTTTCTCGGTGCTGAGACGTGTGCTTGAAACCCGATTCGAGGAGATGGATGATCTGTTTGCGGGTTCGTGGTGGACCCGGTATGGTTCCCCGGGACGAGAAATGTTTTTCGTGGAGTAGACGATGAGCCTGGCAGGGTGGCGAGTACCTACCGGTGATTGGTTGGACCTGGCGGTTATCCGGAGGATACCGACCAGAGTCGAGAGATGGATGCGGGATGATCCGTACTGCCGGGGCCGAGGGCCGATACCGCAGGCGGAGCCCGTGGGCTGATCCGGACTAACGGAGCCCGATATTTGAGGATTTGCGTGTCGATGCTGGACACGAGTAATTTATGATATTTTGGGTGCCGATGTTGGGCACTCGTGATTTCTCAGAGATTTACAGGATTTGAGGGCTGATGGGTGTGCCGGCGCCTGAGTTATTTGGGAATTGGGTACAGTTGTGGGCACCGATTGTTTTCCACGTTGATATTCCGTGTAGATGTTGTTTATCCCATGCTCAGCATTGATTACCATATATCTCATCCTGTAGTTATTTTACCTGATAGAGCATCTGCATGATTATTGCATATACTGCTTATCACGCATTGATATCATCTGCTGGCATTTGTTAGAGTAGCGCAGTACGTGCATGCCCGCGATTACCTTTATATGTAATCTCTAATCACGAGTTGGCAATTCACCCCTGTTGTGCCACAGTATTTGCAGGTTGCCCTCAGCATAGTCGCGGCAGGCTGTCTTTTGCATCTTTTGGCTACAGATACCACTACAGTTGCGGCGAGAGCTGTTTTGCATTTAGGTGGGTTGTGGTATCTGATTACTTTTATTGTATCCCTTTTTTTGTATCTAGTACTCGCCATCTACCATTTATGTACTGGACTTAGATAATGTGTGAGGACGATGATGTATATTTTGTATTCTGGTGTCGAGCTCGTGGGAGTCGACTGTTTTCATATGCAGTTTATATTCTGTGATATCTACTTATTGCTTATTCTTCGCTACGGCGTCGTATATTACTCTTGTGATGATGGTTTCCGCCGTTGGGCGTGATTGCTCCCATTTGGGGATGTTTCATTTCATTATATTTCATTTTTCACTCATATCCTGTTTTGTACCCGGTCTCGGGCTACTTTTACAAAGGAAATGCTACCAAAATTATTTAAATGATTAAGTAACTTTAAAAGGAACTTATTGAATTATTTAAGGTTTTATAAATGCTTTAACTAAATGTTTTCAACACTCACTATTTTTTTAAAGGGTTTTGATTTCTGGGTTCGGCTTACTTAGTCGCGTTACGTCTGTAGGCGAAACGTGGTTAAGTGCCGGTCACGAGTCGAAATACTCGGGTCGTGACAAAGTTGGTATCAGAGCGTAGGTTTTACCTTCGGAGTGTAGGATGACCCTGGTATGATGGAGTAGGTAGCTGCAGCAGAGTGGCGTAGCGTGTGTATGTTCCGCGGCATGCTCACGATACGGTACTTCGCCTAAGCGACCGTAGGACTTATTGATTTAATTCCTTTTTGAGTATATATATTCTTGTGATTCGATTTCCGTATTCTTATCGAATCCTAATTTCCTTTCAGCCATTATGCCGCCAAAGACTACGAGAGCGCAGAGTGCGGCCGCGAGGGCCGAGATTCGAGTTGACTCGTCCGAGACGAGGACTGATCCAGGCAGTACACCGATTGTGCCCGAGCAGGCTGTTCCTGCAGTGACAGATCAGATTGCCACACTAGGGGCTGGTGTGCAGGAGATACGCCAGACCGTGGGATCCAGCATGCAGGAGATGCGCCAGATGATAGGATCGCTAGTTGAGACGCTTCGAGCACAGCGACCCGAGGTAGCTCCACCCGTTCCAGAGACCGTGATGGTACCTACCGCACAGCCAGTTCCCCCTGCAGCCACGGAGGTGATTACAGTATCGCTATCAGAGTTCATGAGGCTGAAGCCTCCGGTCTTCACAGGCACCGATACAGCCGAGGACCCACAGTCTTTCATCGACAGGATGGCCCGGATATGCCGTTTCCTCAGATGCCCAGATACGAGATGGGTTGAGTTCGCGAGCTTTCGCCTGGAAGGTCTTGCACAGAAGTGGTGTGATTCAGTTGAGAAGGGCAGAGCAGCAGGTCTTCCTCCTATGACCTGGACGGAGTTCGTGACAGTATTTCTAGCCCGTTTCCTTCCCCAGAGTGTTAGGGATGCCCAAGCACGCAGATTTGAGTCCTTGCGCCAGACGCCAGGGATGACAGTGGCAGAGTATGACGTGCTGTTTACAGAGCTAGCAGTCTATGCCCCATATTTAGTGGCTACCGAGGAGTTTCGAGTCAAGAGATTTGTTCGAGGCTTGCTTACACCACTGTTCCTTGCGATCAGCGCGCAGTACTACGAGACCTATGCAGCAGCTGTAGACGCAGCCCTATTAGTTGAGGAGCACCTTGCTGAGACTTCGGTAGTTCCAGAGCGAAGAGAGTTCGTACCAGTATATCCGCAAGGAGGCAGTCATTCAGACGCCGCGACAGGTATTGTTCTGGTACGAGGAGTAGCAGAGATTCGGGACGAGGCCAGATGTTTAGTTCGTATCCCCAGGAGAGTCAGCAGTTGCCGCGGGGTTGCTTTAGATGCGGCAGTCTACTTCACCTCGTTAGAGATTGTCCTGAGATACACCGGAGGGAGGCGGCAGCACCGCATGTTACCTTACCACCTTCACCACCCCAGAGGGCGTTTCCTGTTGTACCTACCGTTGCTCCGCGCCAGACTCATACGCAGAGAGGACGTGGGCGTGGAGGAGTTGCTCAGAGAGGACGGGATGACCGAGGCAGAGGGCATTCAGTCACAGGTGGTGGACAGGCACGGGTTTTTTCTTTGACGCATCAGGACGCGCAGGCGTCTAATGCGGTGGTTTCAGGTATCCTTCCAGTATGTTCAGTTGATGTACACGTTTTGTTCGATCCCGGATCCACGCACTCGTACGTATCCACACACTTCGTGCCGAGTTTGGGTAGAGAGTCCGGTTTGCTTGATCAGCCGCTTGTTGTGACCACTCCTGTGGGAGAGTCGTTTGTTGCTAGGCACGTGTTCCGATCCTGTACCGTCTGTATTGGCGAGAGGGAGTTGCCTGTCGACTTGATCCTTCTTGAGATGTTGGACTTCGATGTTCTTTTGGGCATGGATTGGTTAGCCACGTGCTATGCTTCTGTGGACTGCCGTGAGAAGATAGTTAGATTTTGTTTTCCCGGCGAGTCGGTTTTTGTTGTGTTGGGGGACCGTGGTGCCGCCCCTCACAGTGTGATTTCTTCTTTTCGCGCTGGACAGCTTTTGAGGAAGGGATGTTAGGGATTTCTCGCCTATGTTTGCGATGCTAGTGCTACACAGGATCCTTTGGATCGGGTTCCGGTTGTTAGCGAGTTCCCTGATGTGTTCCCTGACGAGCTTCCTGGGCTACCGCCCGAGCGCGACATTTCTTTCTGTATTGATTTGGTTCCTGGCATGGGGCCTATTTCCATACCGCCTTATCGGATGGCCCCGGCGGAACTTCGAGAGTTGAAGGGACAGTTGCAAGATTTGCTGGATAAGGGACTTATTCGACCCAGTGTTTCTCCTTGGGGTGCTCCAGTCCTATTCGTCAAGAAGAAGGACGACAGTTTGCGTCTGTGTATCGACTACCTCCAGCTGAACAGGGTGACAGTGCGGAACAGGTATCCTTTGCCGCGCATCGACGATTTGTTCGACCAGCTTCAGGGGGCAGGGTGCTTTTCGAGGATCGATTTACGATCGGGCTATCATCAGCTGCGGGTTAGACAGGAGGACATTCCCAAGACAGCTTTCCGTACGCGCTACGGCCATTATGAGTTTTTGGTGATGTCGTTCGGACTCACCAATGCGCCAGCAGCATTCATGGACTTGATGAACCGTATTTTCCGGCCATATTTGGATCTGTTCATTATAGTGTTCATTGACGATATCTTGGTGTATTCCCGGAGTAGTGAGGAGCACGAGCAGCACCTGCGGATTACACTGCAGACTTTGAGGGAGCACCAGCTTTATGCGAAATTCTCCAAGTGTGCTTTTTGGCTGGACAGCGTAGACTTCTTGGGGCATGTGATTTCATGAGATGGTATATGTGTAGACCCGAGGAAGATCGAGGCCGTTCAGCGTTGGCCCAGACCCACATCGGTTACGGAGATTCGCAGCTTTTTGGGGTTGGCCGGTTACTACAGGCGATTTGTGCAGGACTTCTCCAGTATTGCTACCCCTTTGACCGGGTTGACCCAGAAGGGAGTCCCTTTCGATTGGACAGAGGAGTGCGAGCACAGTTCTCAGCAGCTACGGACTCGGCTGACGACGGCACCGGTGTTATCTTTGCCTTCAGGCTCAGGCGGATTTGTGGTCTATTGCGATGCCTTTCGAGTGGGGCTAGGGTGCGTTTTGATGCAGCATGACAGGGTGATCGCGTATGCTTCGCGACAATTGAAGAAACATGAACAGAACTACCCCACTCATGACTTGGAGATGGCTGCAGTGGTCTTTGCACTTAAGATCTGGAGACATTACCTATACGGCGAGTCGTGCCAGATATTCATGGATCACAAGAGTCTAAAATATATATTTCAGCAGTGGGACCTGTACCTTAGACAGCGCCGATGGATGGAGTTAGTGAAGGATTATGACTGCGAGATCTTGTATCACCCGGGCAATGCAAATATGGTGGCGGATGCTTTGAGCAGGAGGCCCGGGGGTAGTCTTGCTTGTTTGAGCACAGTACAGGGGCAGTCGTCGGTAGATTGGCAGATATTATGCGACAGCCGAGTACAGTTCGAGTTCACGCCCATTGGAGGACAGATCGCGCATGTTCGTGCACGCCCACAGTTGATCGACCGTATACATGAGGCACAGCGCAGTGATGACCGATGTTCAGAGATCATGGCACAGATTGGACAGGGCAGATTTTCCGAGTTCGTGATCGATGATCAAGGGGTACTACGATTTGGAGTTAGACTGTGCGTACCAGATGCTGAGGGACTGCGGCGTGAGATTCTTGAGGAGGCACATCGATCGGTGTACAGTGTTCATCCCGGTTCCACCAAGATGTACCATGACATGAAAGGTGTTTACTGGTGGGACGGAATGAAAAGAGACATCGCAGATTTTGTGTCGAGATGCCTGACTTGTCAGCATGTCAAGGCTGAGCACCAGAGGCCCGCGGGAGAGCTACAACCGTTACCCATTCCGGAGTGGAAATGGGAGCAGATTTCGATGGATTTCGTTATGGGTCTACCCAGGACTAGTCGAGGGTATGACTCCATCTGGGTGATCGTGGATCGTTTGACGAAGGCGGCTCACTTCCTACCAGTGAAGACGACTTTCGGATTTACTCAGTATGCCCAGATTTACATCGACGAGATTGTGCGACTACACGGAGTCCCGACATGTATCGTGTCCAAAAGAGGCACCCAGTTTACCAGCCGATTATGGCAGAGGTTTCAGGAGGCTTTGGGCACTCGCTTGAGTTTCAGCACAGCATTTCATCCGCAGACCGACGGACAGTCAGAGCGGACTATTCAGACTCTCGAGGACATGCTCAGAGCGTGTGTATTAGATTTCGGAGGTAGCTGGGATCATCACTTACCCTTGGTAGAGTTCTCCTACAATAACAGCTACCAGGAGACCATTCAGATGGCACCGTTTGAGGCTCTCTATGGGAGGAGATGCAGATCGCCTGCCTGTTGGACAGAGCTCAGTGAGAGTAGTATCTTAGGGCCACAGATTGTTGAGGAGACGACTGCGAAGATCCAGTTGATTCGCGATAGGATGAGAGCAGCCCAGAGTAGGCAGAGATCTTATGCGGACCGTCGGCGACGCAGACTTGAGTTTTCTGTTGGTGATCATGTTTTCTTGAGGGTCTCCCCAATGAAAGGTGTGATGAGGTTTGGGAAGAAGGGGAAGCTCAGTCCCAGATATGTAGCCCCCTTCGAGATCCTCGAGCGTGTTGGTGCAGTTGCATACCGATTAGCCCTTCCGCCCAGTTTTCCAGATGTGCATCCCGTATTTCACGTTTCGATGCTCCATAGATATCTTCATGATCCTTCGCATGCGATTCAACACCCGACGATCCAGCTTGAGCACGACCTTTTCTATACGGAACAGCCAGTGATGATCTTGGATCGACAAGTGAAGTAGTTGAGATCGAAGGACATCCCATCAGTTAAGGTACTTTGGCGTGGTCAGAACCATGAGGAGTTCACTTGGGAGATCGAAAGCGAGATGATGAAGACGTATCCCCATCTTTTCAAAGGTACGTGTAGTTAGATTTTGAAATTCGGGGACGAATTTCTTTAAGGGGCAGAGATTGTAACACCTTAGGATGTGTTTAGTGACTTTTATATTTAAATAAAGGGGTTTTAATAAAAAGTTTACTAAATTGTGTTTCAAATATTTTTCCTAATTTAATAAATATTTTTCTAAAATTTTCCTAGGCTTGCACACACATGTGCATGTAAACTAGGGTTTTTAAATGAGTTATTACCATGATTAGTAACCATGGTGGGTTAATCATGGGGATTAAGTCTTTTGGGTTTTAATTAGGTTTAAATTAGTTAATTAATAGTTTCTTTAATTTGAATTCCCTTGGGGGTTGACTTGGTGAGAGAGAGTGCATCATGGCTTAAGCCATGCTTGCAATTAATGAAGAGAGAGAGAGAGGAGGGGTTGACATTGGGTTATGATTTCCTCTCATTTGTTTTGTTTCCTTTCTCTCAACCTCACTCTCTCACACATACACACACTTACCTCTTCACACAGCAGCAACAGAAGCAAGCAGCACAGCAGCAGCCAGCAACACAGCAGCAGCAAGCAGCAGAAATCAGCAGAAATCAGCAGCAACAACAGTGCAATCAGCAGCAGCAGTGAGCAGCAGCGAGCAGCAGCAGCAACAACTTCGACTGCAGCCCCTTCCCTTCACTTCTTCTTCTTCCTCCAGCTCCCTAAGGTCGAGTGTGGGGTATATTTCCTAAACTTACTCCCTAATTTGCTTGTTTAGTGTAGTTTTGCTTCGGTTAGTGGTTATTGATGCGATTTAGTGCGATATGAGGTGTTTAGCGGGAACCTTGTGCAAGTGATGTGTGAATTGGTTTCTGTAGGTTGATAGAGTATTGCTAAGGCCATTGTAACCCAGCTTAAACCCCAATTGCACTAAAATACCACCAGATCTCTTTTTAGGCAGATTCGTCGTTTTAAAGCAAAATTTGAGTTTCTGGAAACTGCTATCGACCCGATGAGTTCAGATTAATTTTGAGAGGACTACAGTATACTTGTTAGGTGCTGATACCCCAGGTAGAACCCGACCCCCAAACTCCATACAGTGGCCGCCGAAATATTCGATCTGGCCGCAATTTGCGGCCAGATAGGTAGGGTTTGGGTTGGGGTTTGGTCCTATAGGTGTCTGTTGCAACCCTTAGACTCCTGGCATGTGCAATTTTGTTTGGTTCTTACTGCAGAAAAATCTGGGGCTTAATACCTGTTTTTCCGTATTTCTAAACCTTCACGACACGCGTGATACGTGTGTGAGTTTGGGGTTTCTGCGTATCGCGACGCGTCAGGATAGTTTCAGGCGCGTGATCACACGTTTTAGCGTATCGCGCACACGCGCGATTGGTTTGCGACACGGGTTTCTAGTTGGACCGTAATATCACGTTTTTGTGAAATTGAGCTTATGTGTGATATATGTTATGTGATTCTAGGTTCGCAGGCGAGTGAGACGGACACTGCGAAGAAGGGCAAGCAAGTCGTCGGCTATACTTAGCGCGAGACTTCGGTGAGTAGATTTAACATCTACGGGGATATCGCCCGCATGGCGTTATGCGTCAGGGCTGATAGGACCTTATTATTATATGTTGCATTTACATCATGGACTGTCATTGCATATTGCATTCCCTACTGTATGTATGCTTAGAATTGATAGAACACCGCACTATTTCTAACGGTTCATGTTGCACGAGCACTAATCTGCATGCTACACACACACCGTTAGTAATTGCCATGACACACTCACTGTAGAACTGCCATGATTATATTGCTGTAGTTCATTTCATATATGATTCGATATGACTTTCATGGAAATTGGGAGCCGCATGATATCTTTAAAAACGGAAACTAATTTTAAAAGCGGTTTTCCCTTAAACCTATATCATGGATTGATGTACATAGCACATCGCATTGGATTTACTTCTTGGTGTTGGATTTTCATGTGATTTCTGGTTTTGAGGACCGTGGGATTTTTAAGAAAAGATGCACTATTTGAAAACCCGGTTCATCGTGATATGATATTTTGGTGCGTCCACCACGCGTTTTCTCGGTGCTGAGACGTGTGCTTGAAACCCGATTCGAGGAGATGGATGATCCGTTTGTGGGTTCGTGGTGGACCCGGTATGGTTCCCCGGGGCGAGAAATGTTTTTCGTGGAGTAGACGATGAGCCTGGCAGGGTGGCGAGTACCTACCGGTGATTGGTTGGACCTGGCGGTTATCCGGAGGATACCGACCAGAGTCGAGAGATGGATGCGGGATGATCCGTACTGCCGGGTGTTCAGACCATAATATTGCATTTTTCATTCCCCTATTCTTATCCTTTTTATAAATAAACAGGTACTCTTGACGCACGTTTGTTGCATATTACAGGATACAGGTCTCTGATGCAGATACAGTGAAAAAGACGAAAGCTGATACAGAAAAGGGACTTTTGACAACAATTAGACGGATCCTAGTCAAGCCTAGACGAAGAACAATACAAGGTCCAAAATGTCAAGTGAACGGTCAAAAGATACGAACAAGTTTTCACTGAAGATCTGGAGAAGACCCAGAAGCCCAACAGAGAAAATACATATAAAAATACAGAGCCCAAGAACCCCTGAACCAAGCCCAAAAAGTGCAGGGCCCAACTCCTTTCTTTGGCCGCTGAACCGCGGCCAAACCCAGCCTGGAGCCGCGGTTCCGCGGCCATCTAGTGCGCATGTCGGTGGAGTTTTTCTGAGCTGTTGCGTCGTTGCGGGTGTTGGGATTTTCAGTGGGCAAATCTGTAATTTCACATATGCTAGAGCCTGTAACCCTAGTTTCCTTGTTTGCTTATAAATTGTAATCAAAAATTGTAAAACCCTATGCCTCTTTTCAATCAATAAATTTCAGAATTGCTGGGAGTTAAATTCAGATCTGTTCTATATTGTTTGGGGGGAGCCGTCAACTTAGGAAGGTAAATTATGTCTTTCTTTCTTTTAATTAGTATGCCTTATCATACCCTAATGAGCGAGTAGTCTCCTCGCTTGTTAGGGCTAGCCTTAGGGAAAGGGTTGATAGATGAAATCTCTGACCCCTTTCAATGCCACCTTCACCTAATGAATTAGAACTCCATGCATACGCGCACAACCGCTCCCTGCGGCATCCTACCCCTCAAGGTAACGATGAACCGTAGTATAAAGGGCCGGTTGCGCGCGTTTTCCATAGGGGTTAGGGTAATTATCAACATAGGAAGGATACGAATCTAGAGGAAGAAACATCTTCCCAAAAGATTCGGATCCACTTTATTGATAGTTACCGTAACATCTAATAGATCTAAATAAAAGAAGGCATTGAAAGCGGTGAGGAAAACGTTAATCTCCAAAACTTCCCCTAAGCCTAACCCTAGCAAGACTCTTAATTAAATTAATTAGATCCAGTTTTTATAGATTTTTATAAACCAACTAAAACGACATTTTGAATCAACTCGTTAAAACACATAAAAGAAATTTACCCGTCTCTGTGGATCGACCCGTACTCACCGGCTAGCTTCATGCGACGCCGTTCTTGATTGCGGTAAATACAAGTTTTTGGACTAATCACCGGGGCCGAGGGCCGATACCGCAGGCGGAGCCCGTGGGCTGATCCGGACTGACGGAGCCCGATATATGAGGATTTGCGTGTCGATGCTGGACACGAGTAATTTATGATATTTTGGGTGCCGATGTTGGGCACTCGTGATTTCTCAGAGATTTACAGGATTTGAGGGCCGATGGGTGTGCCGGCGCCTGAGTTATTTGGGAATTGGGTACAGTTGTGGGCACCGATTGTTTTCCACGTTGATATTCCGTGTAGATGTTGTTTATCCCATGCTCAGCATTGATTACCATATATCTCATCCTGTAGTTATTTTACCTGACAGAGCATCTGCATGATTATTGCACATACTGCTTATCACGCATTGATATCATCTGCTGGCATTTGTTAGAGTAGCGCAGTACGTGCATGCTCGCGATTACCTTTATATGTAATCTCTAATCACGAGTTGGCAACTCACCCCCGTTGTGCCACAGTATTTGCAGGTTGCCCTCAGCATAGTCGCGGCAGGCTGTCTTTTGCATCTTTTGGCTACAGATACCACTACAGTTGTGGCGAGAGCTGTTTTGCATTTAGGTGGGTTGTGGTATCTGATTACTTTTATTATATCCCTTTTTTTGTATCTAGTACTCTCCATCTACCATTTATGTACTGGACTTAGATAATGTGTGAGGACGATGATGTATATTTTGTATTCTGGTGTCGAGCTCGTGGAAGTCGACTGTTTTCATATGCAGTTTATATTCTGTGATGTCTACTTATTGCTTATTCTTCGCTACGGCGTCGTATATTACTCTTGTGATGATGGTTTCCGCCGTTGGGCGTGATTGCTCCCGTTTGGGGATGTTTCATTTCATTATATTTCATTTTTCACTCATATCCTGTTTTGTACCCGGTCTCGGGCTACTTTTACAAAGGAAATGCTGCCAAAATTATTTAAATGATTAAGTAACTTTAAAAGGAACTTATTGAATTATTTAAGGTTTTCTAAATGCTTTAACTAAATGTTTTCAACACTCACTATTTTTTTAAAGGGTTTTGATTTCTGGGTTCGGCTTACTTAGTCGCGTTACATCTGTAGGCGAAGCGTGGTTAAGTGCCGGTCACGAGTCAAAATACTCGGGTCGTGACAAAGTTGGTATCAGAGCGTAGGTTTTACCTTCGGAGTGTAGGATGACCCTGGTATGATGGAGTAGGTAGCTGCAGCAGAGTGGCGTAGCGTGTGTATGTTCCGCGACATGCTCACGATACGGTACTCCGCCTAAGCGACCGTAGGACTTATTGATTTAATTCCTTCTTGAGTATATACATTCTTTTGATTCGATTTCCGTATTCTTATCGAATCCTAATTTCCTTTCAGCCATTATGCCGCCAAAGACTACGAGGGCGCAGAGAGCGGCCGCGAGGGAGCCGGAATTGGTATAAATGAACTAGGTTATTACATATCCACTAGAATATCTCATCTTATAAAAATTACATCTATGAAAACCCTAAAGATGATAAATAAATACTTGAAATTTATTTTGAAAATATATCAAAACTATTTTTCATAAAACCCCCTCAAATTATATTAATTTACAATAAGGACTGTAGTAAATATTGGTTTAAGCGGGACCAATTCTCTTGAGCCTCAGGGAGCCGGAGAAAGTGGGTGCTTGCCTATTTAAGCTAGACAACTAAAAACGGGGTTATCAATACGGTAATTGTCTTGGAAAAAGACACAAATCATGCCATCCATATGCAGCAGTTACCGATAACTCTAAAACCTAATTCAGAATTTCAATTCTGTTAAGTGTCTGACTCAGTCAGAGTCTCAGTCTAATCTGAAATCAATCCATCCATGAATATAATTCGAACATAACTCCAATACAACATGAATCCATTTATACCAGAATACTATCTATATCAACATGACTTGATTTAACCGATCCATGGATATATATTGACTTGTCTACATGACTATCCGTTTATATCTTTATTCGTTTACATGAACAATTGATATCATGGTTTCGGCAAGTCTTATATCTGCAAATCATCTATAAAATAACACAATAAACATTGCGGGGTTCATAACGGGGTAGATTGGTACGGAATGTTTTAGAAGTGGCACGAGACTGTAACCATAATACACCTAACCTGAACATCCGTGTTGTTGTTCCGTGTCTTAACGGTTCTTTGTGCTCCGTATACCTTAGTCCATGGGGAAAGTTGGAATCTGTTCCCCTCCGAAAGACGGCAATGACGTGAGAACGTCTAGCCTGAGATTCGGGGCAGATGCTATATGGTTTTATCCGTCTACCTCTCCGAAGATGCCAAGTTGATTTATGGCACCGTGTATCGGAGGTTTAGACGGATGCGGCCGATGTAGCAGACTTCGTCAGATTCCCCCTCGCTTGAGGGGTTTTTGATTGTGGGGATGCTCTTCCTTGCAGGCGCAAGCCCCTACAGTTAATTACGCTACCGCATCGCGGTAACAACTTTCTCCTTCTCCAGAATTTCACTTCGTGTCGTGGGTGTTTGTTTTGTTTGTGGTTGCCCGTGGATTGTATACGGAGACTGAGTAATGCCGTCGCCCGTAGGACGTGGATTAGTCTAAATCCGTATTTACTTAGATTTGGGTTTGGTGTTTTTAGTTTAAGGATACGTTAGCCGTATTTGAGATTAAGATCAACTTAAACGTTCGTTAAGGATACGTTAGTCTGATTTGAGACTAAGATCAACTTAACGGGATCGTCTAGATCCATTTCCAGTTTAAGGACGTAGTGATCCATTTAATATATGGCCGTCGGGACCCGTCACCTCTCTGACGACGTTGAAGGATTACAACGACATGTGTCAGAGGAGTTCGGAGATGTACCCTTGAACCAAAGTTGATTGGGGGTCTTATAGTCCAATTTGGGACTAATGTCTGTTTGAATGTTTAAGAATACGTTAGCCAGATTTGAGCCTAAGATCAACTTAAACGGGATCGTTTAGATCCGACAAAAGAGCATTTGGGAGCTCTATTGTTCCAGTTTAGGGACGTAGTGGTCCATAGGTAGTTTAGGGACATTGCGGTCCATTGGTAGTTTAAGGACATTGCGGTCCATATTCCAGTTTAGGGACATGGTGGTCCATAGGTAGTTTAAGGACGCTTAAGTCCATGGGTTTAAGGACCCCACAGTCCGTGTTTTAGTTTAAGGACGCATAAGTCCGCGGGTTTAAGGACCCCACAGTCCGTGTTTTAGTTTAAGGACACATAAGTCCGCGGGTTTAAAGACCCCACAGTCCGTGTTTTAGTTTAAGGACGCATGAGTCCATGAGTTTAAGGACCCCACAGTCCGTGTTGATGTATGGTTGTCGGGACCCGTCGCCTCTCTGACGTCGTTGAAGGATTACAACGATAGGTGTCAGAGGAGTTCGGAGATGTACCCTTGAACCGGATGTAAATTGATTTAGAAGAGCAGTCTTGCTTAGTCAATTTAATTTGAGGACTTACGGCCATGATTGGGCTAAGTCCAGTTGAGAATATTCAACATTTTTTATCTTTGGCCTATTAGGCCTGTGCTTGGGCTTTGCCCCTGTTTAATAATGCACTGTATTTTATTTTGGCCTGCTAGGCCTTTCTGATTTGGGCTCTGTCCCTTTATAAATGATGCAGAGCATCTGTTTGGACTATGCCCTTCTTTAAAATAATGCATTGCATTTAATTTGGCCTGTTAGGCCTTTTGCGCTAATTAATGAGCGTAAGCGCATGTGGAGGTGACACGTGGCGCTCTCTGGTGGCTTGCGCCAACCCAAGAGCGCAACAGTACAGATTTACAAGTGTGAGGCACCGTTTTAATATCTTGATCCAATTTTGGATTCAAGAAAAGAATCTTTTTAAGATTCCAGAACCAGTGGTTCATCAAAAGGCAATGCCTTTGTGTAGATCAAATGATCTAATAAAGAAGTATATTACTTCTTATTTTATTCTTATTATTTGATCTTTTCTTTTTATTTTAAGATCTTGATCTTGTTCTTAGATCATTGATCTTTTCAGAAGAAATTCTTCTTTTCAAAAGTTTACCTTCTTTTGTTTCTGATTTCTTCTCAAACTTTCTTTTTAGGAGTTCTCTGAATTCTTTCCCTGTTTCTCTGTCAATGTTCTCTCTTCTTCTCTTTTTTTTTATTTTAGAAAGAAGGATCATTGGTCGTTGGGACCCACCACCTCTCCGACGACACTGAGAGATTACAGTGCCATATATCGAAGGTGTGGAGGGATGTACCCTTTGAACCATGTCTCAATCATTAGGGGGGAAGAACAGGCTGGAGCTTAAGCTTCTCGCTGCTGAAAAAGGTTTCTTTGCGTTCGCGCACGTGCGTCGCACGTGTTGGGCGCACGTGCGTCGCACCTGTTGGGCGCTCATATTTGCACGTGGCGCACATGCGCATTATGAGAAGAAGCAGAGCTTCTATATATGGAGAACAAGCTCCTTTTAATATTATTAAATGTTCTCATGTGGTGCGCACGTGCGTTGCACGTGGTGCCTGCGTGGCGAGCACACGTGCGTTGCACGTAGCGCACATGCGCATTATGAGGAGAAGCAGAGCTTCTATATATGGAGAACAAGCTCCTTTTAATATTATTAAATGTTCTCATGTGGTGCGCACGTGCGTTGCACGTGGTGCCGCATGGCGGGCACACGTGCGTTGCACGTAGCGCACATGCGCATTATGAGGAGAAGCAGAGCTTCTATATATGGAGAACAAGCTCCTTTTAATATTATTAAATGTTCTCATGTGGTGCGCACGTGCGTTGCACGTGGTGCGCGCGTGGCGGGCACACGTGCGTTGCACGTGACGCGCGCGTGGCGGGCACACGTGTGTTGCACGTGACGTACATGCACATTATGAGGAGAAGCAGGGCTTCTATATATGGAGAACAAGCTCCTTTTAATATTATTAAATGTTCTCATATGGTGCGCACGTGTGTTGCACGTGGTGCCGCATGGTGGGCACACTTGCATTGCACGTAGCGCACATGGCGTTTACGCATATGCGCATTATGGAGGAGCATGCTCCTATCTTGGAGAACTAAGCTCCTTTGGAGAACTAAGCTCCTTTGAGTATTGAATCCTTTGAGGATTTAACTTTACCCTTTCTAAGAGGTATCCCCTCTTATTTATATGGGAGTGGTAGAGAAACCATCTCTCCTTTTCCCGATGTGGGACTAAAAAATGCATTCCCCATGTAGTAGCGCATTACTTTAGATTACACGTGCATAACACATTTGCTCATAACTTTTGATCTCGGATGAATTATGAGGCCTATAATATATCAAATCGAAGGTCTTTTCGAGATGCTTTCAATATCATCAGAATTTAGCTGTTTTTCGTTCCGGAGTTTGTCAAAATACAGCTCGGAAAATACTGGTTCGCATCTTCTTCCTTAGATCACATGTGCATAGAGATTTGCTCATAACTTTTGATCCCGGATGAATTATGAGGCCGGAAGATACTGGTTCCTCATTGGGGAGTTTATCAAAATACAGGCCGGAAGATATTGGTTCGCATTTTCTTAAGCGTATCGCTGCCATTTGATACCTTGGACTCTTTTGCGCAGAAATTTTTGGCGGGAACAAATGCCCCCCACTACTTTGCCCACGTAAGTATATATGTGGGTGAAGTAGTGCAGAATAATGCATAGCATATGACCAGTTTCGGGTTGGTATATAATTTTCAGAATCTTGATCTGAGAAGATAACGAGCGGACACAAACGTCGTCATTTATCATTGACTCAAATCTCGACTCTTAAAAGATATAGTTCCAAACTCTCAATTCCATGAGCCGCACCCTTCTATTTCTTTGGGTTTTACTCTGGTGTGAAGTAGTTTATATGCTCATGAGTAATTTCTCCATTTCAGTGGCATGTAGCTTTAGCAAGTGTGGCTCGTAGATGGTCCATCTTAACCTCTTTATAGGGCAGTAATGTCTTAGAAGACAGGGGTAGGATCTGCCACCTAAGACTTTTCAACTTTATGAGCCGTGAGGGTCTCATAAAGACTTTTCTCCCTACGGATCGAGAGGATCTCGTAGATGTATTTTCTCCTTAGTAATCGTGAGGATTTCTAAGTGCGTTTTCTCTTATAAGTCGTAAGGATCTTATAAGAGAATTTTCTCCCTTACAAGTCGAGAGGACTCGTAAGTGGTTGGTGAGTTGACTTGTTTCCGAGTCGAAGTATTGCTCCGACGGGGAGATCGTTGGCTGATTTTTTTCCGCGACGGAGGTCATTGGCTGACTTATTTCCGAGACGGAGGTTCTTGGCCGTGAGTACTCAACGGGCAGCATGGCTCGAGCAAAGCACTTCTCATTTCCACCATTTGGAACAAGAAGCAGCTTTAAGGCTGAAGGAGCGTCAGGAGTCTTCAAGCGAAACTGCTCGCCTACGTGCTGAAGTTGAGGCGAACGCTGCTGAGGTGAAGGCTGCCTTCGAGGGCCTTCTGGAGCGTATCTCACATGGGCTAAACTTGAAGCGAAAGCTTGATGTTGCCGAGCATGACACTCTAGGCCGTGAAGCCGCTCATCAGGCCGTTGAGGAGCAGCTTGCATCTGTCTTGCAGCAGCGGGCTCAAGTAGAGGCAGAACTGGTGGTGGTAGCCGATCGGGAAAAGGCATGGAAGGAAGTGTGCAAACAACTGATAAAGCTACTTAAGACGCTTCCTTTCCAGTAGCTGCCTTTGTATCAATGTATTTGTAAAATTTTCCTTTTAAATAATATGTATCCATTCTTTATTCTTTTGTACGATTCATCTTGTATTTGATTGAAGTCAATGAATAAAGATACACATTTTCTTTTGTAATGTCTTGTATGCTCTTTTGCTTTCTGCTTTCTCTTATTATCAGCATGTTGTCTTTGATAAACATAATTGGCAGATAACTTAGTTTTTTCCAAGAGATAGCGATGGTTTAGACCGCAGGTTCAGATCTGCTGCCTAAGACTTTTCAACTCTATGAGCCGTGAGGGTCTCATAGAGATTTTTTCCCTGCGGATCGAGAGGATCTCATAGGTGGATTTTCTCCTTAGGAATCGTGAGGATTCCTAAGTGTGTTTTCTCTTACAAGTCGTAAGGATCCTATAATAGAATTTTTCCCTCTTACGAGTCGAGAGGACCCGTAAGCGGTTGTTTCCCTCCTTGTCGAAACTCGACTTTGGAGAGTGAGACCCGTGAATAGTATGCAAGAGACCATTTTAGACCAACTTGCAGGGTCCCATTGTTCAGGAAACAAGTTTTTTAATCCCTACTGCCTGAGGCTTCATCTTGCAAGTTGAGACGAATCGGGAATTTCCCGCGGAGACACTGGTTTCTTTGCGAGCCGATGCGAATCAGGAGGTCCTCATCAAGGACGCTGGTTTCCCTGAATTGAAGTATTTGCCAAGGATTATTTGTTTTCCTGGTGTTGAAACGAATCGAGAATTTCCCACGGAGACACTGGTTTCTCTGCGAGTCGACGCGAATCAGGAGGCTTTCATCAAGGACGCTAGTTTCCCTGAATTGAAGTATTTGCCAAGGATTATTTGTTTCCCTGGTGTTGAAACGAATCGAGAATTTCCCGCGGAGACACTGGTTTCTCTGCGAGTCGACGCGAATCAGGAGGCTCTCACCAAGGACGCTAGTTTCCCTGAATTGAGGTATTTGCCAAGGATTATTTGTTTCCCTGGTGTTGAAACGGATCGAGAATTTCCCGCGGAGACACTGGTTTCTCTGTGAGTCGATGCGAATCAGGAGGCTCTCATCAAGGATGCTAGTTTCCCTGAATTGAGGTATTTGCCAAGGATTATTTGTTTCCCTGGTGTTGAAACGAATCGAGAATTTCTCGCGGAGACACTTGTTTCTCTGCGAGTCGACGCGAATCAGGAGGCTCTCATCAAGGACGCTAGTTTCCCTGAATTGAGGTATTTGCCAAGGATTATTTGTTTCCCTGGTGTTGAAACGGATCGAGAATTTCCCGCGGAGACACTGGTTTCTCTGCGAGTCGACGCCAATCAGAAGGCTCTCATCAAGGACGCTAGTTTCCCAGAATTGAGGTATTTGCCAAGGATTATTTGTTTCTCTGGTGTTGAAACGGATCGAGAATTTCCCATGGAGACACTGGTTTCTCTGCGAGTCGACGCGAATCAGGAGGCTCTCATCAAAGACGCTAGTTTCCCTGAATTGAGGTATTTGCCAAGGATTATTTGTTTCCCTGGTGTTGAAACGGATCGGGAATTGTCCGCGGAGACACTGGTTTCTCTGCGAGTCGACGCGAATCAGGATTTTCTTCGTCAAGGATGCTTGTTTTCTCGGGTCGAAGGATTTTGCCGAAGACACTGGTTTCTTCGGAGTTGAGACGAACCGTCGAGATTTGGCTTCGTTTTCTGGCGGAGCCTGTTGGGAAAGTATGGTTCCCTCTTCGTTTGCGCCCTTGGATTGTATACAGGGATCGATGTGATCTCAACTGTAGGGCCAAAGTTTTATCATCATTTTTTTGTTTTATTTCAGCGATGCTCTATCATTTCAGCTTTTATATCGCGAAGGTCGCGATTGCCCAATCATTTCGGCTATTTTTCGCGGTGCCCAATCATTTCGGCTGTTTATTTTATTTTTACTCGCTGCTTTTTATTGCGAGTTGCCCAATTATTTCGGCTATTTTTCATGCATACATTTTTACTTGCTGCTTTTTATTGTAAGTTGCCCCATCATTTCGGCTATTTCATATGCATGTGCGGCCTACTGGCTTTTCGCCGTAAACCTGAAATTAAACACCGATTTTGGCATCAGCACCGCTACAACTGGATATTGCCAGGAGCGAATCATCATCTGCCTCTGTCGATGTCGAACAAGGGTGGCTTAGCGAACGGGGTTAAGGTCCTGTTGACTTAGGCTTTTGACTTCATGAGCCGTAAGGGTCTCACAAAGGTATTTCTCCCTACAAGTCGTGAGGATCTTGTAGGTGTATTTTCTGCTTAGGAATCGTGAGGATTCCTAAGTGTATGTTCCTCTGTAAGTTGTAAGGATCCTACAAGAGGGCTTTCTCCTTGTAAGTCGAGAGAACTTATAAGGGTTGTTCATCATGTGCATATATCCCCAGTCACGGATGAAATTTGGTTAGGGGAATGTTTATTCGCGCCCGTGGATTGCATACAAGGGTCAGTATTGAGCCACTTGTAGGGCATAAATTGAAGGTTGTGGGGGTTGCTTAAGCACAGGTTTAGGTCTCAGTGACTTAAGACTTTCAAATCTTATGAGCCGTGAGGGTCCCATAAGAGAGTTCTCCTTACGAGTCGTGAGGATCTCGTAAGTGTATTTTCTCCTTAGGAATCGTGAGGATCTCTAAGTGTGTTGCTCCCTTGTGAGTCGTAAGGATCTCACGCAGGTGGTTTCTCCTTACAAGGTCGAGATGATCTTTTAAGTGTCCTTTAATGAGGTTGCGCCCTTTCGGGTTTTCACAAACACTCGCCGGTAGTCCTGCTGTTTTTACTCACGGAGCCCTTTCGGGTTTTCATCCGTGCCCTTTTTGCTTATGGACATACCCCCCTTTTTTATTCTTTTTATTTTTATTTACTTTTTTTTACGAGGTCACGCCTTTTCGGGTTTTCACGAACAATCGCCGGTAGTCCTGCTGTTTTTACTCACGGAGCCCTTTCGGGTTTTCATCCGTGCCCATTTTGCTTATGGACATACCGTTTTTTAATCATTCATTTTTTTATTATTTTCTTTTTCTCTTTTTTTTTATTCATCTCGTCAGCCTAAGGATGCTGCGGTAGTAGTTTAAAGACGTTTCGGTCCTTCATTAGTTTAAGGACGTTTCGGTCCGTCATTAGTTTAAGGACGTTTCGGTCCGTCATGGAGAAGGCTGGCTACCGCTTATAAAGTTTGAGCTTAGGAAGATAGCGAGCGGACATAGTCGTCGTCATCTACCATTGAACTAGGCAATAACTCGCTAAGCGTAGTATTTCTTTAGGAATCGACCATTTATTGGCCTGTAAGGCCTTTCACCGTGCATATCCATGAGTAGATAAGCTCCACCTTGGTAGACCTTGTCTATGATGTACGGGCCTTCATAGTTTGGCTCGAATTTTCCCCGCTTGGCGCGATTGGGAATCATAGGCCTTTTGACCACTAGCACGAGTTCGCCTTGGCGGAATGTCCTCGGCCGAGTTAATCTTTCATATGAGCGCGTCATCTTTGCTTTATAGGCTTCCAGATTTTGTTGCGCTATAAGCTGGGTTTCGTCAAGGGCATCAAGCTCTTCAAGCCGAAGGTGGGCATTTTCTTCGTCCGTCAGCTCGTAATGGACTGCCACTCGTAGAGAGGGTAACTCTATCTCGAGGGGGAGTACCGCTTCTGTGCCGAACACCAACGCATATGGCGTTGTGTTTGTGGCCGTCTTGAACGTAGTCCGATATGCCCAAAGAGCTTCTTGCAGTATCTCATGCCAGTCCTTCTTATTTCGGGACACCGTTTTCTTCATGATCTTTGTTAAGGTCTTGTTGAAGCCCTCTGCTAGACCGTTAGCTCCCGGATTATAAACCGAGGAATATCTCCAGTCTATATTATACTGTTGTGCGAAGCGACTGATTTTGTGGCTTCTATAAGCTGGCCCGTTATCGGAGATGATCCGTTGCGGAGTTCCAAACCGATATATGACGTGCGTCTTGAAGAAGTGGAGGATATTCTTCGTCTTCACTTCCCTCAGCGGTACTGCCTCTGCCCATTTGGAGAATTAGTCGGTCGTCGCCAGGATGAAACGATGTCCCCTGGACGACGCTGGTTCGATGGGGCCGACTATGTCATTTCCCCACATTTCGAATGGCCAGCTAGCCACTGTCGGGTGTAGCGGATTTGGATGCTAATGGATGAAGTCCCCATGGATTTGGCATGAGTGGCATTGCTTCGCATATTCGAGGCAATCCTGAATCATCGTGGGCCAGTAGTAGCCCATCTGTTTGATCTTCAACCTCATCTTTGGGCCTGCTTGGTGAGAACCGCAGATCCCGTCATGAACTTCCTGGACGACTCTTTTCGCTTCGTCGGGTCCCAGACATCTCAGCCACAAAGAATTAAATGACCTCTTGTACAGAGTATCATTGACGAAGGCGAAAGACAGAGCTCGTTTCATAAGCTGATGTCTCGAGGACGCATCTTCGGGCATTCGATGGGACTTAAAGTAGTCTATGAAGACTTCCTTCCAATTCTCGGTATTTTCCCGATCTTTTATTTGCAGGGTCGTCTGCTCACTCGCTCCTTTTTCTTCGGATGATTCCGGAGATATTTCTGCTGGGGCAAGCACCCGACGGCTTTGTACCACGATTCTTACGTCATCGAGGTTCTCGTCAGCCAGTTCCTTAGCGAGCTTGGTCAACGTGTCTGCTTTGCTGTTTTCCGCGCGCGGTATGTTTTCCAAAGTATAGGAAGGAATTTAGGTCAACAGTTGCTGCACCTTTTCGCCGTACTTCACCAACTCTGGTTTGCACGTTTGGTAGTCACCGTTTACATGACTAACGACCAGCTGGGAGTCTCCATATATGAGGAGGTTTTCAATTCCCATGTCGATGGCGATCTCGAGGCCTGCTATCAAAGCTTCATATTCGGCTTCATAGTTTGTCCTTGGCTCTGTTAGGGAGAAAGCAAAACGCATTATCCCTCCCTGTGGAGTTACAAAGATGAGTTCTACCCCCAATTTGATTATAGGGGTACTTTGTTTGCGCTTCTTTACGGAAGATGCTCTATCGAAATAAAGCTCCCATGGTGTATCACCACCGTCAATCGCGTCAAACGCATGTTCGTCTGGAAGATCGCAATTTAGAGGAGAATCGGCGGCGATCGAATGCTCAGCGAGGAAATCGGTGATGGCCTGGCCTTTTACTGCCTTGAGAGGCTGATAGGTTATCGAGAACTCCATCAAGAGCAGGGCCCATTTAGCGAGTCGTCCCGTTAATATGGCCTTTGACATTAAATATTTAAGAGGGTCCACCTTCGAAATGAGACGGACCTCATACGCCAACGCATAGTGCCTGAGCTTTGTTATCGCGAAGATTAACGCCAGGCAGTGTTTTTCAATGGGAGAGTAGTTGCTTTCTGCCCCCAGCAGAACTCGACTTAAATAGTAGAGTGCTCTTTCTTTCCCTTGGTCATTCTCTTGCGCCCATAATGCGCCTGAAGAACCTTCGAGGGCGGTTGTATAAAGAATGAGAGGCTTTCCCTTAACCGGAGCAGCCAACACTGGCGGGTTCTGCAGGTACTGTTTAATTTCGTCCAGCGCGCCCTGGCATTTTTGATCCCAGACGAATGGAGTTCCCTTCTTCATCAGGTGACTGTAAGGACGACACTTGACCGAAAGGTTGGCTATAAATCGCCGTATATACGCGAGCTTCCCCTGGAGAGACCGCAGTTGTTTGAGAGTCCTTGGCGGGGGCATTTCCATGATCGTCTTGATCTTTGACGGATCTATTTCGATACCTCGGTGTCGGACGATGAATCCTAGGAATTTTCCTGAGGAAACCCCGAATGCACACTTGAGAGGGTTCATCTTCAAGTTGTATTGTCGAAGGCGTTGAAATACGGTCTTCAGATGCTCGGGATGTTCCTCGTACGATTTGCTTTTAACCACGAGATCGTCGATATAACATTCGACGATTTCGTGTATAAGGTCATCGAAGATCTTCGTCATGGCCCTCTGGTAGGTGGCACCATCGTTCTTTAAACCGAAGGGCGTTACTTTATAACAGAATATTCCCAAAGGAGTCCGAAAAGCGGTGTGCTTCTGGTCTTCGGGATGCATCTTTATTTGATTATACCCTGATAAGCCGTCCATGAAGGAGAAAACCTCATGAGTGGACGTATTGTGTATCATCAGTTCGGTGACTGGCACTGGGAAATCGTCTTTCGGGCAAGCTTTATTGAGATCCCGGAAGTCTACGCATATGCGCACTGTTTCATTTTTCTTCATCACCGGGACGATGTTGGCGATCCATTCAGGGTATTGAACTTCCTGGATAAAGCCAGAGTCGATCAGCTTCTTGACCTCAGCGTTGATACTCATCTCAAGCTCGAGCCGAATTCTTCTTGGTGCTTGTTTGACCGGCTTGGCGTCCGGGGATATCACCAATTTGTGCACAGCAATTTCTGGATCTAGTCCCGGCATTTCGGAATAATTCCATGCGAAGCAATCTTTATGCTGCATAAGCAGGTCTTTTAATGAATCCACCTTCTCTTTAGATAGCAGCTCACTAATGAATGTCGGTCGCGGATCGTTCGCCGTTCCCAAGGTTATCTGCTGTGGTATGGATTTCATCTTCCAGCTTTTTTGGCGCTGGTGGGAATTCTGAGATTACCTCATCGTTGCTGTTTTCAAAGCACCAAGGAAGGTCATCCATGTTCTCGGGCTCTTCTTTTGATATTGTTATCACGTGATAAGTATGAATTCTCTTCCAATCCCAATGTGGCACTGGTTCTTCTTTCGTGGCCTTGGGTTCGTGCTTTTGTGGCGGCGTTACCCTCCACTTGTCAGACAGAGCGAACTTGCCAAGATGATACTGATCTTCAACCCAATTCTTGAAGGTGAAGCAGTCTTCGAGAGGATGCCCTACCACTCGGTGATAAAAGCAATAGTCTGGGTGTGAGACTTCGTCTTCTTGTTCGGGGTGTTTAGACTCCGGTAGTGTAAGCATTTGATGTTTTAGAGTGAGGTCAAGTATTTTCTTGGTCTTGTCCCGAGGAAAAGAGTATACCCGGCCCATTTTTCTCATAAGGGATAGATCGGAACCACTCGATTTTCGCTTGAGTGGCCTCTTAGCCCCGCTTCGTTGCTGTTGAGCGTCTTTTTCGCATTTCGACTTGTTTATGCCTCTGCGTCGAGCCTTCTTTATAATAGGTTGACAATGAGCGGCATTTTCATCTTTCACGGCCTGTTGGAGGAGACGTTGCATTTTGGATTTCTCGTAGATGGTCATTTCACGGTTATGGTCGTCTCGGACTTTTTGACCAGCTTCCCTTATAAGCTTGTCCATTTTTTCTTCGAATGATGGACTGGGCACTTTTGCATCTGGAACTTTTACTGGTTCAGGATTAGCGTCCTCCCATTGAGCATCCGCTTCTTCATCGAAGTCATACACGACGTAACAGCCGTGTAGTAACTCTCGTTTCTTTGACCGGATGTATCCAAGCCTTTTTGTTTCCATTCTCCCATTAGGCAGCTTGCGTTGAGTCCCGGGAACGTTCCAGACTTTGTCATAGAACTTGGCTTTTCGAACGGTCTGCTTGAAGGATATCCCCTGGCGTTTCAGTAACCTTTTCAAGCCTTCTGTATAATATCTGGGGAGACGGATGGGCTGAAGCCTATCAAGCGTAGGATCCGCGCCATGCCAGATTTCTTTCTCCACTCTGGTTTCTTCAGAGCGGTAGAATAGAATTGCTTTTTCGCTTTCTTGCCTGGGAGGGATATAGAACGTTTGCAGCTCTTCTACATTGTAAATATCAAGTGCATCCAGTTCTTTACGGTGTTTAAGCGGCACCATGGCGACTTGTAGACTTTGCTCTTCGTCAGCGGACGTTTGTATTGAAGGTCGAGCAGAGAATACAGCATGGACTTCATCTTCCGAGTCGCTACCAAAGATCAACGTAG
The DNA here is from genome assembly GCA_030015575.1 of Agapanthus africanus. Taxonomy (NCBI): domain Eukaryota; kingdom Viridiplantae; phylum Streptophyta; class Magnoliopsida; order Asparagales; family Amaryllidaceae; genus Agapanthus; species Agapanthus africanus. The sequence goes on along the minus strand of JASDDO010000008.1, from coordinate 49,058,386 downwards.
GAGCAGATGGTCCCGGCTTGTTGTATTGGGGCGGACCCGAATAAACTATCTCCTCTTCCTCCTCGGTATCACTGCCGAAGACAGGGATGGTGGCATTAGCTTTGTTCTCCGGCTTGTGACACCTCTCTGTATCTTCGAAATCCGGTAAGAAGTATTTGGCAACTTCATATTTGCGGACCTCATTCACAGAGAACGGGTTCAGTTCTCCCGCTACGGTATACTCGAGACCATTCTTAGAATACTTCATACACTGATGTTGTGTAGAAGGGATGATGTTGTACTCGTATAACCACGGTCGGCCGAGCAGAGCGTTATAGCATGTCTTGGCGTCTATGACGTGGAACTTAATGTCTGTGACGAGTAGTCCGAAGCGTAGCGTCAGTATCACAGACCCAAGAGTTCTTGATGACTGGGAGTCAAACCCGGAGATAGTGATCTTGTCCCGAGCAAGGTGCTGGACGCTCATGCAGATTTCTTTTAACACCCGCACATTGAGAAGGTTAACGGAGGATCCATTATCGATCAGGATTTTGCATATTTTTATATCGTGACAGTATCCTGAGACATAAAGGAGGCGATTATGTTCGCACGTCCCAAGGAGAAGGTCTTCATCACCAAAAGCGACATTGGCCGTGTGCACTTCCTCCAATTCATCTCTCATCTTTTCCTCGGCCAGGAAAGCTTGGATTTGCTCCGGATCTTATAGTGCCTTGATTAACGAATCTTTCGCCTCTTTTGACAACAAAAGGGTGTCAAGAATGCTGAGCTGTGAGGGTAGCTTCTTCAGATGCGCTAAGACATTGTAATCCACCTTACTTCTCTTCGGCAGGTCCTTGGCACTTAGCTACTCCACAACTTGGTCAGCTAAGACGATATCTTCATGGACCTTCTCTTTTCCCTTATCTTTTTTATTTGAGGGCCCGAGATTCTTTTCGGGGAGCGTGCGATTACATAGCCGAATATTTTCGCAGACCTTCGGCTCTTCTTCTTTTCCCAAGATGGACTCTTTAAAGAGAGGAGCAAGCTCCAGCTCCTCATCAGAATCGCTCCCGAATGTAGGCACCTGTGATCCCCCGGCGTTAACCATGCGACAATCACCGGTAGTTCTGTTAAACCCTTCGGTCATATTTTTCCGCTCCCGACGAGTTTTACGTTTCTCCCGTTTAAAATGTTGTCGATGAGCAACATATCCTTGCCACCGTCTATCGAAATCTTTGCACTCTTGAGTGGGGTGCGAAACCTTCTGATGATATAAGCAATAGGAGGGGTGCATTTCCATTTCACCAGTAATGGTTCCTTCAGAGGATGGTAGTTTCATGCCCATTGATATGGCTTTAGCAAAGCTCTTCCTCATCTTGAATTTGATTTTATCCGTAGTGGGTGTGCTTTGCTCCAGCGGGAGTATCTCAATTCTTTCGTCCAGGCACTGGCGTTTGGCCCTTTCGAATATAACCGCCTCGTGCTCCCGATCAGCTTTACTTTTTAAGAGAGCTTCATTAAGGAATGCGTCAATTACTTCATCCGATGTCCCCAGAATTTTTGGTTCAGGATCTGCCCCCAGCGTTTCAGCACAAGGAGTCTCCTCATCGTCCATGAACAAATGGGAAATCACATGACAGCTCGCCACGTATTCTTCAGATTCATCAGATGAACTTTCTCCCTCATCTTCCTCTTGAAAGGCGCGATTGAGGAACTCTTGGAATGTAATGGGAGTCCGTGCCTTCTGGTTGTATTCCTCCGGCTCGTCAATTTGTTTTTGCAAGTCCGTGCGCTTGTCGCCAGGCTTCACGGGCTTCTTTGATTTCTTTTTCTTCTTCTTTGAAGATTTCGACGGCTAGTTGTGAATGCTTGGGCCACTTCCATTGATCATTTGCGTTGGACGCGGCTTCAACATTCCTTCAATGATTTGAGGTTCCAATGGGTTCTTCCATTTAATCGCTGGGCATGTTTGAAGATCGTTTAGCATCCTCTTTGTCTTGGCTGATAATACAACCTTCCAAGGAGCTTCTTTAACGACAGAGCATGTTGCCCCCGGCGTATTCATCCCCTTAGAGGTGTGGGGCTGCGGGGGATTCACCTTCCATTTGTCAGATAACGCGAACTTGCCTTGTCGGTACTGGTCTTCAAGCCAATTTTTGAAGACGTAGCAACCTTCGATCGGGTGACCCAGTACTTGATGATAAGGACAGTAGTTGGGCTCATTAACATCACTTGGTTGCGACAGACGTTTTGGCTCCGGCAAATTTATGAGTCGGTTGCGCAACGCCAGCTCGAATAACCTTCTCGTTTTATCTCGGGGAAATGATTTAGGAAGTCCTAGCCTTTCCTCAAGGGCTACGTACGGGCGTATATTATTTTGACGAACAACCGGCTTCGAGTTGCTCGGTTGTTGTTGAGCATTAGCGACCACGATCGCTTTTCCCTTCCCTTTGTCATTTCGGGAGTCCGGCTTTGGAAGAGGGGGTCTATGGCCCATCTGATCCATTTGCGCTAGCTTGTCAATCAAGGCCTGGAAGGTAGTCGGCTTGAAAAACATCATAAATTGCGAGATGGTTACTTGCGGATCAAGGGTTCCCACAAACATACCCACCGTGGGAGCTTCTTCAATGCGCTGCTCGCACTTTGACCATAGGTTTCGCCACCGTATAGCATATTGGACCCATGTCTCGCCTGGATTTACCCTGGCGTTAATCAGTGCCGTCATCGGGGTACGTTCACTGGCGCTTGCAAAACGCTGGGTAAACAATAGCTCCATCTCTGCGAAGGTCTTGATAGAGTCGTTCGGGAGCTCAGAGTACCACTTGAACGCTGTATCTGATAAGCTTCCAACGAACTGGCGAAGCAATAGTTTGTCATCACCGCCGGTGTTGCCGCAGAGTGCCCTGAACTGAGCAACATGCTGGTGAGGATTGCCCGTCCCCTTGTAGACATGGAACTTAGGAATTGTGTAACCGGGCGGGTACTTAATTTGATCGTACCAACTTGGATATGGCCGCCCTGTTTTTACGACCTGGCCAGCTGCTTCAGTCGCATGATGAACCCGTATTTGTTGGGCTATGTACTCGTCTAAGTCAGCTTTGGAGATTGTCTCCTCCTTAGCTGTTGACAGAGCTGGCGGAGGATTTGACGTCTCTCCCCTATCGTCTTCAAGGACGATCGGGGGATCTTCGGCCGGAGGATCTTGTTGGATCATCATTCCCACCATGTCTTGGAACAGGAGGCCCATACACTTTATGTTGGTTACTTGTTCAGCAGCCTCTTTGTCGTTCTTTTCCAATATTCGACGAAGGAATTCGGCGTTGGTTTCTTGCTCTCGGCGTTCATCCGGGGATGTTTCAGGGTTTTCTTTTGGCCCAGTAAGTGCGGCCATAGCGTTCATCATCTCTTGGAGCTTCTGCTGCTGCTCCTGCGCTTTGGTCATTGATCGCGTAAGCAGTCGATGACCTGTAGATATGAGACTGTCCTCTTTACTAGACGCCACGTAGATGGTATGAACTACAATGCCCCCTGACCTAGGGCGTTTGGGTTCACCACCTTTGATATTCGTTACCGGTGTTGGCACTTTCTCCGGCCTTCTTCTTTTATGGGCCGTAGAAGTTGAGGGGGTCGTTGCTTTGGGCACCCAAGCGGTCGTCACCTTTCGTTGCTTGACCGGGGGATTTTCTTCTTGCCGACCTTTCGACTTCTTCTGTTGGCGAGAGAGGTTAGGATCAATGACAGATTCTCGGACTCGTCGCCATGTCTTATAGATCCTGGAGGACAGCGATTGAGGAGGCTGCTTCAGCTTTTCTGTTTCCACTGCAGTCTCTACCGGTGGAGGAGATCTTCTGAGCACCGCAGTTTGTGAGTTCCTGCGTACCCTATTCAGCAGCTCAAAGCTGTTCCCAGTTGGAACAGCAGTATTGACTTCCGCCGTTGGAGCTGGTGGAGTTATCCCAGAAGGGGAGTTGCCCCCAGTCTTCCTTACCCGGCGCCAGTGACGTCGTCGGGCTCGACGAGTCGTCGGTATTGGTTCAGAGACAGAAACAGCTTCTTCTTGCCCCATGTTCAGGTGTGGGGCTGTTGCTGGCGTCAGCCTGTTGAAGACTGATGTCTTTTGAGCAGCAAGAGCAGGAGTAGGAGTTGGGACGATCAATCTTGTAAAGACCGATCTCTTAGCAGGAGAAGCCGTCTTGACGCCTTCAGGAGCAGGTTTGGCTATTCTTTTTGGAATAACCTTTTCCGGGACTGCAAGCTTCATTGTGGGCCCACAGGAGTTTTGGCCCAGCCTGGAGAAGATCGAGGCACTGGTGTTGGGTGACCCGTTGAGAGGGGCCGCAGTAACTAAAAGTCGATCGAAGACCGACTTCTTAGGAGCTTCTTGTATAGGCACGGGGGTGCTGAAGCTTGTTGGCGGAAGAATAGTTCCGAAAAACAACCTCGTGGTGGCTTGAGTAATCTGCTCCACGGGCATGGTGAACAAAGAGGCCTCTTGGGGCCCGTAGGTTATGCCCCCAGTTGAGGCCGGACGCGAGCTGCAGCTGCAATTGGAGCACTTAGAACAGGTAGAGGCCATCGATGCTTGATTTCTTTTTCTGCGCCAGGCAAAAGACCAAATCTTAGTAACTTGAAACCCAAAGGAAACCATTAACAAACCGTGATTCGTTCGCGAAGACGACACATGAAGTGTGGAGTGGAAAGAGGAAAAGGTCCCACCGGGCGTGCCAGAATCTGTTCCCCTCCGAACGGCGGTGACGACGTGAGGACGTCTAGTCTGAGATTCGGGGCAGATGCTATATGGTTTTATCCGTCTACCTCTCTGAAGATGCCAAGTTGATTTATGGCACCGTGTATCGGAGGTTTAGATGGATGCGGCCGATGTAGCAGACTTCCTCAGATTCCCCCTCGCTTGAGGGATTTTTGATTGTGGGGACGCTTTTCCCTGCAGGCGTAAGCCCCTGCAGTTAATTACGTTACCGCATCGCGGTAACAACTTTCTCCTTCTCCAGAATTTCACTTCATGTCGTGGGTGTTTGTTTTGTTTATGGATGCCCGTGGATTGTATACGGAGACTGAGTAATGCCGTCGCCCGTAGGACGTGGATTAGTCCAAATCCGTATTTACTTAGATTTGGGTTTGGTGTTTTTAGTTTAAGGATACGTTAGCCGCATTTGAGACTAAGATCAACTTAAACGTTTGTTAAGGATACGTTAGTCTGATTTGAGACTAGGATCAACTTAACGGGATCGTTTAGATCCATTTCCAGTTTAAGGACGTAGTGGTCCATTTAATATATGGCCGTCGGGACCCGTCACCTCTCTGACGACGTTGAAGGATTACAACGACATGTGTCAGAGGAGTTCGGAGATGTACCCTTGAACCAAAGTTGATTGGGGGTTTTATAGTCCAATTTGGGACTAAAGCCTGTTTGAATGTTTAAGGTTACGTTAGCCATATTTGAGACTAAGATCAACTTAAACGGTATCGTTTAGATCCGACAAAAGAGCATTTGGGAGCTCTATTGTTCCAGTTTAGGGACGTAGTGGTCCATAGGTAGTTTAGGGACATTGCGGTCCATTGGTAGTTTAAAGACATTGTGGTCCATATTCCAGTTTAGGGACATGGTGGTCCATAGGTAGTTTAAGGACGCTTAATGTAGGGTTCCTAGGCACACCCATGAGGTTCTACAAGTGATCAAACATGGTCAATTCAAATTTTTATGTGCCTACAAACCCTAATACGGATCGTTAACTAGATGTATAGGCGATGCAATACAAGTAAACAACTTTAACTTAAAGGAAAGGGGCTACAACCTTTGTAGATCCGGTCCTCCACCTCTCTAGCTCCGTGATGACGTCCCTCCGCTGTACCCATCGAAATCCTAGACTCTCGCGGTGGTCTCATCGGAGAAAAGATCGGGCTAGGTCGTCGACTTCGATGCCGAAGATGATCTACATCGAGGCAACTCAAGATCAAGCTCCAACTTCACCAAGTCATGAAACTTGTGAAGAAAACACCCTATACTACTTGGCAAGTGGTAGAGGATGAAGAAATAGGAAGTGGGTTCACTTTAGAATTGAATTTCTCACTCTTTTTCTCAAGTTGCCATTAATGGAGGCAAGGTTTCTTCTTTGTTGAAGAAGAAGAAGAAGAAGAAATAAATGAATAAGTAAATAAAATCAAAACCCTAACCATTACATAAGCATGGTTTAATCTAAACACACACCCTAACATTCATGTATCATCAAACATGATACAATCAAGTGCACAAAAAATATATCACATATACAATATGCACATCAAGTGAGAAAATCCATTTTAAGTGAAAAAATACTAGTTAATGTAAAGTAATATATCAAATATATAATTATACATTAAATCATTAAATCAACACTTGATTTAACGATCCGGTCATATCGCATGTGACCGACTAATATCCAATGTATCGGCTTATCGAATCAATCCTCGATTCGATAACTAGGTTATATCGCATACAACCAATCGATACATTCATCGCGAGAATAGAATACGGTATCACATACACGCATTATTCTCGGTCCCGCACATATCTCATATGCGCTCCTATTTCATTTCGCTTGAGCCAGGAAACCTCTGTGTAGGACTCTAAAGACTCGTCAATACGCCGGCAGCAGGTGATGATCATATCAAACACCCACAAGCCGCAAGCGGTCTGCTAAACGTAACGGCCACCCTGGTATTGAGCGATCAAAAGATCGACGAGCAAGCCCGCTCACACTCCTGTGAATCCAACCAGAAACACTTACCGTACAGTCCGGTCTGTTCGTCTGATATGTCACATATCTCGCCCAGGGGTGGTAAACGTCAGACCCCAATAGCTCGATAAGTCATGCCGACGTGAGGTCCATAACATTCGTGAAACTATTGATAACTCTTACTAGTATATCACTGCAACCCTGGCCAGGGATTTCCTGTTATGGCCAGTTGAGCATAGCGCAACATCAACCCCCAATACCGGGAGAGACGAATCCCCCCCTATCGCTCATTGCCTCCATGTGAATCGGGACTGTACCCAAAAACCACCTTTTTGCATGACTCAGTAGATCCGTGGTAGGGTGGAAATCAAAGCACAGTGGGAGACACACAAGACTCTATGACGATCTCGGGTCAACAGACTAAGTTGTACCAGTGTCACCAGAGAACTGCTATCTGACGTGAGGTATAATACCATCTGGGAGTTCTCGGCGAGTCCGTTCAGTGTACCCAGTCTCCACTGAGCACCCGCATACCATCTCTGATGTCAAACACCAATGGATATGGGATCATCCATCGCCTATCACATGGGTCAAGAAGATATACGCTAGTCTACTCTGGAATATCGATGCCCCGTCTCGATATTCCCACGACTAGGAACATTGAAGGATATACTCATGGACTACCCAGGCCCCACTAGTATGATCTACATTATAGTCCTGGAAGTCGAGTACACATCCTAAGGGCTTTATCAACAAGTAACAGAGAGACAGAAAGTATACATGTTAAGATAAAAAGCAACCAGATAGCGTACTATCATGTCGAGCAAGAAAGTCCTACCTATATATGTCCCAGCATCCACTACAATATACATCCAATGTACAGTAATGGCCTCTAGGGCATACATATAACTAACACCTATGTCCGTGGGTTTAAGGACCCCACAGTCCATGTTTTAGTTTAAGGACGCATAAGTCCACGGGTTTAAGGACCCCACAGTCCGTGTTTTAGTTTAAGGACACATAAGTCCGCGGGTTTAAAGACCCCACAGTTCGTGTTTTAGTTTAAGGACGCATGAGTCCATGAGTTTAAGGACCCCACAGTCCGTGTTGATGTATGGTTGTCGGGACCCGTTGCCTCTCTGACGTCGTTGAAGGATTACAACGATAGGTGTCAGAGGAGTTCGGAGATGTACCCTTGAACCGGATGTAAATTGATTTAGAAGAGCAGTCTTGCTCAGTCAATTTAATTTGAGGACTTACGGCCATGATTGGGCTAAGTCCAGTTGAGAATATTCAACGTTTTTTTATCTTTGGCCTATTAGGCCTGTGCTAGGGCTTTGCTCCTGTTTAATAATGCACTGCATTTTATTTTGGCCTGCTAGGCCTTTCTGATTTGGGCTCTGTCCCTTTATAAATGATGCGGAGTATCTGTTTAGACTCTGCCCTTCTTTAAAATAATGCATTGCATTTAATTTGGCATGTTAAGCCTTTTGCGCTAATTAATGAGCGCAAGCGCATGTGGAGGTGACACGTGGCGCTCTCTGGTGGCTTACGCCAACCCAAGAGCGCAACAGTACAGATTTACAAGTGTGAGGCACAGTTTTAATATCTTGATCCAATTTTGGATTCAAGAAAAGAATCTTTTTAAGATTCCAGAACCAGTGGTTCATCAAAAGGCAATGCCTTTGTGTAGATCAAATGATCTAATAAAGAAGTATATTACTTCTTATTTTATTCTTATTATTTGATCTTTTCTTTTTATTTTAAGATCTTGATCTTATTCTTAGATCATTGATCTTTTCAGAAGAAATTCTTCTTTTCAAAAGTTTACCTTCTTTTGTTTCTGATTTCTTCTCAAACTTTCTTTTTAGGAGTTCTCTGAATTCTTTCCCTGTTTCTCTGTCAATGTTCTCTCTTCTTCTTTTTTTTATAGAAAGAATGATCATTGGTCGTTGGGACCCACCACCTCTCCGACGACACTGAGAGATTACAGTGCCATATATCGAAGGTGTGGAGTGATGTACCCTTTGAACCATGTCTCAATCATTGGGGGGAAGAACAGACTGGAGCTTAAGCTTCTCGCTGCTGAAAAAGGCTTCTTTGCGTTCACGCACGTGCGTCGCACGTGTTGGGCGCTCATATTTGCACGTAGCGCACATGTGCATTATGAGGAGAAGCATAGCTTCTATATATGGAGAACATGCTCCTTTTAATATTATTAAATGTTCTCATGTGGTGCGCACGTGCGTTGCACGTGGTGCGCGCGTAGCGAGCACACGTGCGTTGCACGTAGCGCACATGCGCATTATGAGGAGAAGCAGAGCTTCTATATATGGAAAACAAGCTCCTTTTAATATTATTAAATGTTCTCATGTGATGCGCACGTGCGTTGTACGTGGCGCGCGTGTGGCGGGTACACGTGCGTTGCACGTGACGCACCCGTGGCGGGCACGCGTGCGTTGCACGTAGCGCACATGCGCATTATGAGGAGAAGCAGGGCTTCTATATATGGAGAACAAGCTCCTTTTAATATTATTAAATGTTCTCATGTGGAGCGCACGTGCGTTGCACGTGGTGCCGCATGGCGGGCATACGTGCGTTGCACGTAGCGCACACGGCGCTTGCGCATATGCGCATTATGGAGGAGCATGCTCCTATCTTGGAGAACTAAGCTCCTTTGGAGAACTAAGCTCCTTTGAGTATTGAATCCTTTGAGAATTTAACTCTACCCTTTCTAAGAGGTATCCCCTCTTATTTATATGGGAGTGGTAGAGAAGCCATCTCTCATTTTTCCGATGTGGGACTAAAAAATGCATTCCCCATGCAGTAGAGCATTACTTTAGATTACACGTGCATAACACATTTGCTCATAACTTTTGATCTCGGATGAATTATGAGTCCCATAATATATCAAATCGAAGGTCTTTTCAAGATGCTTTCAATATCATCAGAATTTAGCTGTTTTTCGTTCCGGAGTTTGTCAAAATACAGCTCGGAAAATACTGGTTCGCATCTTCTTCCTTAGATCACATGTGCATAGACATTTGCTCATAACTTTTGATCCTGGATGAATTATGAGGCTGGAAGATACTGGTTCCTCATTGGGGAGTTTATCAAAATACAGTCCGGAAGATACTGTTTCGCATTTTCTTAAGCGTATCGCTGCCATTTGATACCTTGGACTCTTTTGCGCAGAAATTTTTGGCGGGAACAGACTCCTCTCGTATACGCTGATGCATTCTGTATCAAGCTACAAAAAACTGCGTTAATATAATAATCATACATTATACCATATATATTCACTTTACTTGTTCAGTCTATTTCTATCTCTCTTTGGGATTTACCGAGCGATTGTTCGCTGATGACATTCCTTTTCTACTCTTTCTTTGGAATGTTGTCAGGACGACCTGACCCTTTGGAGATCAAGCCCAACTCAAAAGATTTGGAGCAGTTCGCAGAAGACCCAGAGCTTTAGTCACTTGTATATACCTTTACTTTCAGTTCATGCCATTGTTTAGGCATTACTTTCCATATTGTATTTACTTTCCAATTGCATTGTAAAGAATTTTTAATAAATAAAAAGTTGATGTTTATTTATATCTCATGTCTTTCTTGTATGCTTTTACATTATATTGCTTATCTACGCTTAGCTTGTTTTCTTCTAAGTAAATACATCGCGTGACCCGTTACATCTCCTTACCGTACTCTGGGAAGCGGGGCGTGACAGGTTTTTGTTGGTGGCTCATGCAGGTCAGTTCTGCATAGAAACCTAAGCAATATAACATAAGAATTATAAGACTCAGCAACTAAACATTCTTTACATTTCATATTCTTTGAATCTATCATAACCCTATTTTTCTTTCAAGATTATGGATTCTCCCAACAACACGAGTACAAACGTCAACAACACACCACCACCTCTTCCACTTACACCTACCGTTGTAGCTCCGATCAACGAGAGGATGGTACTGCTCGAGGCAATTAAGAGCCTCCTGGAAGGACAGCAGCAACAGACTGCCATATTAATGAACTGCCCAGAAACGGAAGCACCTGGAGTGAAGCAATTCCGGGCACTGCATCCGAAGCAATTTTCTAGAAAAGAGAGCCCTTTGGAAGCTGAAGAATGGGCTCAATCAATTAAGGACGATCTGGCAGCAGCACAAGTGCCAGACATTGCCTGGGTAAGGGTTGCGAAGCTGCAATTTACTGATAATGCCCGAGTATGGTGGAAGGCGGAAGAAAGCCGTCTTACCCAGCTGATCCAATGGAAGACATTTCGCGACATGTTCGACACGAAGTATTTTCCAGAGACTGCTCGATTTGACATGGAGCAACAATTTATCCACTTACAACAAGGCTCTATGTGGAGCAAATCTGTGGATGAGTATGATACCGAGTTCACTATGTTGAGCAGGTTCGCAGCACACCTCATACCGACTGCTGAGATCAGGGCCGGACGATTTCAGCGGGGGTTGGACCCGGAGATCCAAGCTGCTCCAGCTACAGGAGATTTCCCAACCCACGATTTGTCTCTGAAAGCTGCCCGTCGATATGAGAGAGTAGTGAAGAAGAAGGGTAGACCTCAATCTGCCGGTATGAAGCGCCCTGCTACTTAGATAGCAAGAGGAGACTCTTCCAGGCCACCGTTTGTACCAAGAAAACCAGAAGTAACTTTTAACCGGTCCAGTCCAAATTTTTGCACATACTGCAAGAGAAATGGACATTTGGTGAAAAATTGCAGGCGTGCAAACAGCATGTGCTTAGTCTGTGGTTCATCCACTCATGATATTGGTGCATGTCCCCGTAGACTCAACCCGAATCCAGCATACAGACCAGCAATCACCTATCCGCAGCGGCCAGCTATCCAGGCACCTGCTCCTCGTCTTGCTCTCTCAGCTCTACCTCCTCGTAGACCTACTGCACCTCCTCCTCGTCGGTTCCATCAAGCACAAGAGAACCCACCTCAAGGACAGAGAAATGGACAGAGGAATGCTCCTCCAGTAAGGAGGAATGTATCGAGGCGACAGGCTTTCACAATGAATGTGGAAGAAGCTGAAGTCTGTGGTTCATCCACTCATGATATTGTGCATGGAATGTACCGAGGCGGCAGGCGTGCAAACGACATGTGCTTAGTCTGTGGTTCATCCACTCATGATATTGGTGCATGTCCCCGTAGACTCAACCCGAATCCAGCATACAGACCAGCAATCACCTATCCGCAGAGGCCAGCTATCCAGGCACCTGCTCCTCGTCTTGCTCTCTCAGCTCCACCTCCTCGTAGACCTACTGCACCTCCTCCTCGTCAGTTCCATCAAGCACAAGAGAACCTACCTCAAGGACAGAGAAATGGACAGAGGAATGCTCCTCCAGTAAGGAGGAATGTACCGAAGCGACAGGCTTTCACAATGACTGTGGAAGAAGCTGAAGCCACTGGCCAAGTCATCACTGGTAACTTTCCATCTTTCAAATCTGTTCAATACTTGTTTATATCCATATATCTTTTCCTATACCTAAACTTATCCCACGTAACTTAGGTACGATCTTAGTAGCCTCAATTCCTGCACTAGCACTCTTCGATACTGGAGCATCTCATTGCTTTATGTCGCAACAGTTCGTCCGAATTCATGTGATTCCGGTCAAACCGCTCGTATCCAGCTGGAATGTCAGTTTAGGGAACGACGTTCTAAAAGTAACAATGGGATACGACCTGTGTCCAGTAGTCGTCTGCAGCAGAGAATTCTATGCAGACTTTAAGGTGCTGGACACACCGAACTTTGATGTAGTTTTGGGTATGGATTGGTTAGGAACTTTCTATACTACCACCGACTGTCGTCAAAGGGGGGTAGTGTTCGAGATTCCAGAGCATCCGGAATTTTATTTCAAAAGTGGAGGCCGTACCCTGGAGCCTAGCACATACAAGGCAAAACCGAAGAAGGCGGTGATTGCAACTCTACAGGCAGAAGAAGACAAGCCAGAGGTAGTTCGAGAGTCCAATGATGTATTTCCTGAAGACATATCAGGTTTGCCTCCTGATCGAGCTGTTGAATTTGGAATTGATTTAGTATCTGGAGCTCAACCGGTGATCAAAGCACCATACCGATTAAGTCTTGAAGGTTTGAAGGATGTCCGTACTCAGCTGGACGAACTTTTGCAGAAAGGATGGATTAGTCTCAGTACTTCAAGTTGGGGATCTCCAGTGTTGCTTGTGAAGAAGAAGGAAGGTTCATACAGAATGTGCATTGATTATAGAACTTTGAACGAAATCACGATAAAGAACAAGTATCCACTACCGCGAATCGACGATCTGTTCGATCAGCTAAGTGGGTCTTGCGTTTTCTCTAAATTAGATTTTCGTTCCCGTTATCATCAGGTGAAGGTCAAAGAGTCTGATATTCCGAAGACGGCATTCAGGACTCGATATGGTCATTATGAGTTTCTCGTGATGCTATTTGGAGTGACCAATGCACCAGCCATATTCATGAATCTGATGAATCAAGTTTTCCGAGAATACCTAGACAGTTTTGTTGTCATATTCATCGATGACATCCTGGTGTATTCGAAGAATCGGAAAGAGCACGCTGAACATTTATTAATTGTCCTGGAGACTTTGCGACAACATCAACTCTATGCCAAGTAAAACAAGTGCGAGTTTTGGCTAGAACAAGTCGGATTTCTCGGATATATCGTTTTAGGTGACGGAATTTCTGTAGATCCATCTAAAATATCCGTAGTAAGCGAATGGCCGACACCAAAGAAAGTGAAGGACATTCGAAGTTTCTTGGGATTAGCGGGATACTACCGAAAATTTATTGAAGGCTTTTCGAAGATTGCAACACCCATGACCAAACTCATATGTAAAGATGAAGAATTCGGGTGGTCAGAAGCATGCGAACAAACTTTCGTAGGACTCAAGTCAAAATTGACAATAGCGCCTATTCTAGTAATACCGGACCAATCTGGAGGTTTCGTGGTGCATTGTGATGCATCCGGTAAGAGATTAGGATGTGTTCTACATCAGCACGGTAAAGTTGTAGCTTATGCATTAAGACAGCTGAAGGTTCATGAGCACAACTATCCAACGCATGATCTAGAGTTGGCAGCCGTTATCTTTGTACTCAAGATTTGGTATCATTATCTTCTTGGAAAACGAGTAGATATTTACATAGACCACAAAAGTCTGAAGTATGTGTTTACTCAGAAAGAGTTGAATATGCGGCAGAGAAGATGGTTAGAACTTATGGCGGACTTCGACATCAATCTACAATATCATCCAGGGAAGGTGAATGTAGTACCTGATGCACTTATTCTCTAACCACTATCAATGAATCTCACCAACTACAGCAAAATTTGCATCAGATGAAGATAGAAGTGATCATGACAGGTAACGCTTCAAGTTTGATGAACTTACAAGTTCAGTCTATAATTATCAATCAGATCAAAGCAGCTCAAGCAAGTGATGCCAAGTTGCAAAAGATCAGAGAACAAGTAAAAAGTGGTCTTCGAACAGACTTCATCATCCATGGAGACGGATTTTTGAGATACAAAAGCGGATTGTGTGTTCCACAAGATCCTGTTCGGGAAGAGTTGATGAAAGAAGCTCACAACTCCCCATATTCAGTACATCCTGGTAGTATAAAGATGTACAAAGATCTGCGGCAACATTACTGGTGGCATGGAATGAAGCGTGAAATAGCCAGAAGCGTCGCGAAATGTTTAGTGTGTCAGCAAGTGAAAGCTGAACATCACAGGACTGCTGGTTTGCTTCAACCGTTACCTATCCCAGAATGGAAGTGGAAACATATTACCATGGATTTTGTGACCGCTCTTCCTCGCAGCACAAAAGGTAACGATGCGGTATGAGTTATTGTGGATCAACTCACAAAGTCGGCTCACTTCATCCCATTTCGAGTTGGTCAATTTACTGAGACACTAGCAAAGAAGTACATGGAGGTAAGTTTGAATCTAAATAAGATTTAACTCTTCATAGGGTACTATTTCTGATACCTATGAACTCATGCAGGAGATCGTGAGATTACATGGAGTACCGATTTTTATTATCTCCAATCATGACACCAGATTCCGATCGCAATTTTGGCAGAGTCTGCAAGCTAGCTTGGGAACGAGTCTGAACTTTAGCACAGCTTACCATCCACAAACAGATGGACAGTCTGAGCGAACGATTCAGATCCTTGAAGATATGATAAGAGACTGTATGTTAGACTTCGGAGGATCGCGGGAAGATCACCTACATCTTGTGGAGTTTTCATACAACAACAGCTACCAAGCGAGTATTGGAATGACACCCTTTGCAGCTCTATATGGAAGGGAGTGTCGATCACCATTAAGTTGGGACGACATCGGAGATAGGGAACTCCTTGGACCTGAGATGATAGTGACGACTGTAGATGTAGTTCACACTATCAGGGAAAGAATGCGCATAGCCCAAGACTGACAGAAGCACTAGGCTGATGCAAAACGCCGACACTTGGAGTTCCAATCGGGAGATCATGTCTTTTTGAAAATCTCTCCCAACTGTGGAGTGATTCGCTTTGGAAAGCAGGATAAGTTAAGTCCGAGGTATATTGGACCGTTCGACATACTCGAACGAGTCGGAGAAGTGGCATATCGTTTGGCACTTCCACCCTCATTGGAAGGAGTGCACAACGTATTCCACATATCCCAACTTCGAAGATACGTGAGCGACCCCAGCCATATCCTTGATCACTCCGAGCTCACTGTACAGACAAATTTATTTTGTGAGCAACAACCCGTTGAAATCCTGTACAGAAATGTGAAGTCACTTCAGAACAAGGAAGTAAACTTTGTTCGAGTGATGTGGAGAAAAGACTCATCAGGAGAATCAACGTGGGAAAGAGAAGACGACATGCGTGCAAGATACCCTCACTTGTTTGTAGATTAGTCCTTAAATAATTGTAAATTTCGAGGACGGAATTTTTTGTAAGAAGGGTAGAATGTAACGACTCTATTTATAATGTACAAAATTTGTTTAAAATTAAAGTACTAAATGGAGTATTTGCAATCCTGTGTATGCTATAAGTACTTAATTTGTTTTAAAACAACTTGTAGCTCATTGGTAAAGCCTTGCACTGCTGTGACATAGCCCCTGTGTTCGAATCCCATCAGCCACATATTATTTCTAATGATTTTTCTTTTGAACTTTTTGGAAGCCCAAAAGTTTACACGTGCAACACACGTAGAAATGAAAAGTTTCAGAAATCAAACATGTGGAAATTGTTAATTGAACAGACCCGACACATGGCACAAATCCCACTACACCCCTCACTTGATCGACCGACGAGAACCCACTTTGGGCCGATGCCGTCGGGCCCTCCCGTACCTAATGCTCTCAAATTTTGCCCTAACACCCTTTGGCCTCCCCCCACTACCCTAGTTCTGTTTGTTTTTCCTGCACATTAACAGAGAATTAAAAATGAGCATTAATCCAAAATTTTAATGCATTTTTAATTCATTTCTTCAATTCTCAAAACCCTAATTTCTCCTATAAATACAATATCACACCTAGCCCTCTCCATTCTGAAATCTAGCATCAAAACTCTCAAAATTTTCCAAGTCAAATAAGGTATACAAGTGGAGTTAGCCCAAGGTCATCTTCCGGCGATGATTCGGGACAAATCCGGCGACACCGCGATACTTTCAAACCTTTCCTACACCTCCCCTCTCTCTTCTCAACCAGTAAGTTCCCTCTCCTCTCCTTTCTTTCTATTCTAAAATGATTTTTTATTAAAACCCGTTAGAAGCGGAGTTATTCCGACTTCCGATTCTAATTTCATTAAAAACCCAACTTTTCTTAACAACAAATCAACCATTTATTTATATCTTATTTAGCAAACATAAAACAACATTTAGAACAAGTTTCAATTCAAAATAAAACGCTATGCAGCTTGTATCACACTTTTTCGTTTAAACACCACAAGATTTACCTACGACATTACTTCATCATATTACTCATATTACCTTTAGAAAACTCATGAGGTAATGACCTATCTCATCACAACACTCATCATGATATAGCACGATGGCTTGAAAACAATATTTTTGTGGCTAAGAAAAATTTACAGTTGAACACCATAAACTATCAAAACCGTATTTCCTTTAATTATTTTAATCAAATTCCATACGATTATGTCTTTACAATCCATTTTGGGAAATCCGATTTGGTTGGTGCGGGTTATCGCACATCCATCAGACTAGTAGGGCGAGATGCAGACCTCCCCACGGAGCATACGATCTCGATGGAATTTTTATTATTATAATTTTTAAGAAAACGTGATTTCTATTAATAAATAAATTCTATCTTTAATAAAAATATATATATATATATATATATATATGTGTGTGAATATTATCAAAATATCTATTTTAAATATATAATATATTCCATGTTTTTCTAAATCAAAAGAAAAGAACCACAAAAGTTCATGAAAATATCATCAAGAAATCAATACAAGTCAATTTACATGAAAATACCATATACTATTCAATTTAGGTTCATATCCACTAGAATATTTCATCTTATAAAAATTACATCTATGAAAACCCTAAAGATGATAAATAAATACTTGAGATTTATTTTGAAAATATATCAAAACTATTTTTCATACAACCCCCTCAAGTTATACTAATTTACAATAAGGACCCTAGTAAATATAGGTTTAAGCGGGACCAATTCTCTTAAGCCTCAGGGAGCCGGAGAAAGTGGGTGCTTATCTATTTAAGATAGACAGCTAAAAACGGGATTATCGATACAGTAATTGTCTTGGAAAAGGACACAGATCCTGCCGTCCATGTGCAGCAGTTACTGATAACTCCAAAACATAATTCAGGATTTCAATTCTGTCAAGTGTGTGACTCAGTCAGAGTCTCAGTCTAATATGAAATCAATCCATCCATGAATACAATTCAAATATAACTCTAATACAACATGAATCTATTTATACCAGAATACTATCTATATCAACGTGATTTGATTTGACTGATCCATGGATATACATTGACTTGTCTACATGACTATCCGTTTATATCTTTATCCATTTATATGAACAATTGATATCATGGTTTCGGTAAGTCTTATATCTACAAATCATCTATAAAACAACACAATAAACATTACGGGGTTCATAACGGGGTAGATTGGTACGGAATGTATTAGAAGTGGCACGAGACTGTAACCATAATACACCTAACCTGAATATCCATGTTGTTGTTCCGCGGCTTAACGGTTCCTTGTGCTCCGTATACCTTAGTCTATGGGGAAAGTTGGACTCCTCTCATATACACTGATGCATTCTGTACTAAGATACAAATAACTGCGTTAACATAATAATCATACATTATACCGGATATATTCTCTTTACTTGTTCAGTCTATTTCTATCTCTCTTTGGGACTTACCGAGCGTATTGTTTGCTGACGACATTCCTTTTCTATTTTTTCTTTGGAATGTTGTCAGCAGGACCCGACTCTCTGGAGATCGAGCCCAACTTAGAAGATTTGGAGCAGTTCGCAGAAGACCCAGAGCTTTAGTCACCTGTATATACCTTTACTTTCAGTTCATACCATTGTTTAGACATTGCTTTCCATATTGTATTTACTTTTCAATTGCATTGTAAAGAATGTTTAATAAATAAAAAGTTGATGTTCATTTACATCTCATGTCTTTCTTGTGTACTTTTACATTATATTGCTTATCTACACTTAGCGTGTTTACTTCTGAGTAAATACGTCGCGTGACCTGTCACGTTTCCTTACCGTACTCTGGGAAGCGGGGCGTGACAATAATTAAGGGTGGTATCATTACATTTATAATACAGTTCGGTCCTCTTTCGGAATGTGTTCCATAGATTCCTTATTGTTCTACAGTGGGTCCTGTTGGATATATGTATGCCCTAGAGGCCATTGTATGATAGTGGGTGTATCGGTATGTGTGTATATATATATTCAGAGGACATTCTTGTTCGACATGATAGTATGCTATCTGGTTGTACTTTATCTTGACATGTTCATTTGATCATGCATCTTATTCTTTTGGTACATGTTGATAAAGCCCTTAGGATATTTGCTTGACTACTGGGACTATGATGCAGATCATACTAGTGGGACACGTATAGTTTATAAGCATACCTTAAAATGTTCCTAGTCGTAGGTGTATCGAGACGGGGCATCGATATTCCAGAGTAGACTAGCGTATACCATTCTTGTCTCATATGATGGGTGATGGATGACATCATATCCATTTGGTGTGATGACACCAAAGATTGTATACGGGTGCTTAGTGGAGACTGGGTACACTGAACGGACTCGCCGAGAACTCCTATGTAGTATTATATCTATCGTTGGATAGAAGTTCTCAGGTGACACTGGTACATGTTAGTCTGTAGATCCGAGATCATCATAGAGTCTTGTGTGTCCTCCCACTGTACTTTGATCTCCACCCTACCACGGATCTACTGAGTTGTGCAAACAGGTGGATTTTGGGTACAGTCCCGAGGCACATGGAAGCAATGAGCGATAGGAGGGGTTTCGTCTCTCCCAGTATTGAGAGTTGATGTTGTGCTATGCTCGATTCACTACTACAAATAAGGGTTGCCCCTACGGATATAGCCGTAGGGACAAGAAAATAACCTGTAGGTACAAATCCCGTAGGTGCAAGTTGAAGCCCTGAACTTGCCCCTACAGACAAAAACTTGCCCCTACGGAGTTCTGTGTAGGTCCCGTTTCACCTACGGAATAGGCCGTAGGGGCTAAAAAATTATTTTATTTACGGTTTTTTAAAATATATTACTTGTACCTACGGATGACTCCGTAGGGCCAAGCAATAGCCCCTACGGATACATGCGTAGGTACATATCCGTAGGGGCAAAATATCAGAAATCCTGATATTTTGCCCTTACGGATAACTCCGTAGGGGCTTTTGTTTGCCCTTACGGATAACTCCGTAGGGGCTTTTGTTTGCCCCTACGGATATATACGTAGGGGCACTCCCAACCCCCCGATACTGAGATCACAAGGGAAAATATCAGTTATTCTGATATTTTGCCCCTACGGTTTAATCCGTAGGGGCAACAGGTGTACCTACGGATTAATCCGTAGGTACATATTATCAGTTTTTTTTAAAAAGGGCTGTCTGATTTTTTCTCGCCCTGTGCACAATAATATATACATCAATCAAATATAAAATTAATCATCACACAACATATATCGCAGTATTCATAATCACATCTCACGCATATAATATACAAAAGAAACCAAAAAACAGAATATGATATAAATATAAACACCGTAGGACCACCAATATCAATATCGTCCAAAATGTATACAGTATGTATCATATAAATAAATACATGTTTTAAAAAATAAGAATAAAAAAGCTACCCTAGCTCGGTCCATCTCCAGCTCTGATAAATGCTAGAATCGGGCGTGCCTGCTCCTCGGTCAATAAATCATGCAATTCGGCGCGTGCGGGAGTCTGAGCGGGCTGTGGAGCTGGCGATGTGGTCTGCGCAACCGCCGTCGAGGTAGTGGCTTGCGGAGCCACGGCTGTGGGAGTCTGAGCGGGCGGTGGAGCTATAGGAGCTGTCTGCGGAACCGCAGCCGATGTAGTGGCTTGCGGAGCCGCAGCCGAAGGAGATGCATGTGGAGGCTCGGCCGATGTACCATGTAGCGTCTGGACCTAACATGTGTAATAAGCTTTTAAGAACTGTGTATTATTCGAATTCGTATCATTATCAAGTTATTTCGAAACCCCATTTGAATATCTAGTTTGGAAAACCGTAGTTTATTTTAATTAGATATGTATGTATAATTAATCAAACCTAAGTCTACAACCAAATAAGCTCAGGCTACGTACTAATATTGGATATGCTGATATCTATAATATGACATGATATTTTACTATTAAGTAGTATACATACCAGCATCTCCTTTAACTCCTGAACGGTGGCCTTCAAACTCTCCAGTTCTTGCTGGACACGTCGCTCACTGGAGACGGAGGAAGTAACCGCCGGGGTGGAGTCCAACCTCATATGGGCCCTGCTAGGGCCCAGTCCCCGACCACTCTCCCAACCTCCATGGTGCCCTCCGTGTACGGCGTTCAGGACTGAGGTCAGCAGCCTCGGATTGCTATGTCCGGTAAAATCGATCCCCGAGACCTCGGCCTGCTCAACCACCCGCTCCTACACCCATATTAAGCAGTAAAGTATAAGTATAAAATTTAAATTTGAACCTTCCAAAACTAAAATTTCAAATATGGGTTGAATAAATATTAACACTTACACAATACTCCTGGGTAGCGACGTCGGGATATCGAAGCTCGCCCATGACGGGATCTGTCGAGGTGCCGTGGACGGCAAGATATGCGGACAGCACGCTCGATGTACCACCTTGCGCCACGGTCTGAGTTGTCTGCAATATTAGAAAATAACTCTTAATATTAGATATATTAGAAAATAACTCTTAATATTGCATTATATCACAAAGGCCGGTCTATTGTAATTTACCGATAACTCCATGGCTCGAGTAATATTCCTCGAGCCACCTGTGTAAGTGGGGCGACCCCACTTCGCCGATTTCATATTCTCTGTATTTTGAGCGGCCTGTTTCTGCACAACGCATTCACATTTAGTTTTCTAATTAAGGAACACAAAAAAATAAATTATATCCTAAACAATGAATTACATTTAAAATACATACCTGTTTGCGTTGAGAGTCGAAATATTCGCACAATAGAGGCCATGTCTCTACGTCGACTCTCGCAAACGCCGGAGTAGATAGGAGGGCCGCTCTCTCTGCCTCGGGGGTCGCCATCCACAGGGAGTAGCAGTCGGCCTTCAGCTCATTCCTGTTGTATCGGACCTTGGTCTGCATGTTCTTCATCAGGCCATTGTACAGAGCATGAAGGTCGAGCACCCTCCCAGGGTGATCAGGGTCGGATACAGGCTGAAAATCGTAATCCGACTGAAAATACAAAAAAAACATTGTTATTAGATTGCAAGTGTTAATAATAAATATATTGGATAAATCAAATGAAAATATATATTAATACGTACCCGAGCCTGATCAAAGAAGAGTGCGAATGAGCGCCGGTGCTGCTCGCCCCACTCAACGTGAAGTGGATAGTTCTTCACGAGCCGGCTCTCTTCCCCCATATACCGGCCGAACCTCTCGGCATGAGGACCGGTATAGCGATAGTCAAGGGTAAAAAAGAGGGGGAATGCTGCCTTCCCCCTAGCTCTGTCAGGCCTCAGTTTATGGGACCGATTCGAGCCTCAAGTCCCTCTCTGGGGATGGGGAGCCCTGCGTCTGCAAGAAATATCAAGACAATCAATATTAAGACAAAGTTGTATTAAGAAATCAAGGTTAAACGAAAATTGAAGTGTGATATATAACAATTAATCCAAAAAAACTTACTCTCTAATTTGTTCAAGACATGCGCAATTAAGCAAGATAAACCGGTATATCTTGTTGATAAACATAGTGTCTACCCTCTTATACTCGGCTTTACCATATGGCCCGTCTTGAATTCTTCGAGGCCGGTTAAGTCTTGTCTCAATGTTCTCGTCCAGACAGCGGGAACAAAATGTGGTTGCTTCATCAAGAAGATAACCTTGCATGATAGAACCCTCCGGTCGATTTTTATTGCGTATATACTTTTTAAGAGTGTAGAGGTACCTAATGAAAATATGTTGAATAAATAAATACGGGCATACATGACAACAATAAATTTATAAATTGCGCGAAACGAAAAATTACACGTACGTCTCGACGGGATACATCCATCGATATTGTACTGGTCCGGCTAACTTAGTCTCAGTTGCAAGATGAACCGTCAAGTGTATTATGATATCGAAGAATGGCGGTGGGAAAATACGCTCAAACTTGCAAAGTATCAACGCAATAGAATTTTCTAGTTTATCTTGCGTCACAACCTCCAGTGTTTTAGCACACAACTCTCTGAAAAAACAACATAGGTCGTTGATTACTAGACCAATCGATTCGGGGAGAGAAGTCCTGAGGGCTAATGAAAGAAGGTGCTCCAAGATAACATGGTGATCATGACTTTTCAGCCCATCGATCTTGCCTTTCACAATTTTTATTTTCTTGCTGAATGATACTGAGAAACCTGTGCGAACTTTCAAATCATGCAACACCTGCAGGAATCTTTTCTTCTCCGGTTGTGACATATAATAAGTGGCATTGGGAAGTATAAACTTGCCCGGTTTACCCGCTACCGGTCTAGGGTGCAATTCACTTCTTATTCCCCACTCCTGTAGATCCATCTGAGCATTCACGTTGTCTTTCGATTTCCCGTCTTTACAAAGAAGCAAGTTAAGTATGCGCTCTGATACTCCCTTCTCTATATGCATGACGTCCAGACAATGACGCACTAAATTTGTTGACCTGTACGGAACCTCGAAGAAAATGCTTAACTTGTTCCAAAATAGTGGTTTGACCTGTTTCGTCGGATCCATCCCGAAGGTCATATTATTGTAACCATCCCATTGAGCAGTCACGTCCTCTCCGGACAATGGGGATGGAGGTCCAAGAAGCTCCTGATGACCATCAAAGTGAACAGTGTCTAACCTATATGGGTGGTCTGGAGGCAGGAAACGTCGATAGCCGCAATAACAAACCTTCCTGCTAAAATTCAAGAATTTCGATATTGTGTGTTCATGGCAATGAGGACATGCTTTGTGACCATGTACGAACCAACCTGATAGCATTCCATACACAGGAAAGTCATTAATTGTCCACATTAAAGCCGCACGCAGTATGAAGGTTGTATTTGTTTTTGCATCATATGTCTCTACACCATCAATGAACAAAGATTTCAACTCCTCGATCAGAGGTCGGAGATAGACGTCGATATTGTTCCCCGGTGAGTTTGGTCCGTCGATAAGAAGAGGCATCATAAAGTATGATTGGTCCATAGCCAAACAAGGCGACAGATTATAAATTATCATTACAACGGGCCATGTGCTATGACTTCCAGCTATATAGTTGAATGGGCAGAAGCCATCAGTAGCCAGTCCGAGCCGGACATTGCGAGGATCGCTACTGAATATTGCGTGCCTCCGATCGAAATCCTTCCATGCCTGTCACGCCCCGCTTCCCAGTGTACGGCGAAAGGGACGCGACGAGGTCCACTACGTATATACTCAGAAGTACATACACTAAGTGTATCTAAGCAATATAAAGTAAATACACAAGAGATAAGAAATAAAAAGAACAACAACTTTTATTTATTAACATTCTTTGTACAATGCATGAAAGAAAATACAACTGAAATAAAAAGATGCCTAAACAGTGGCATAACAGGAAATGAAAAGTACAAAAAGGACAGTGTACAATGAACTAAAGTGCAGAGTTTTCGGCAAACTGCTCTAAGTCTTCCTGCGATGGCTCGATCTCTACCGGGTACAAATCACCTGACGACATTCAAAGAAGAAAGAAATAGAATGTCGTCAGCGAACAAGTCGCTCGGTAAGTCTCAAAGGTAAGAGGAAAGTAGAAAAGAAAGAATAAGAAGATATCTTTTAAAATTGTATACTATTGTTGTAATGTTATGTCAACGCTGTTGTTTGTAGCTTGGTACAAAAGAATGTCAGTGTATACGAGAGGGGTCTCTATATGCTAGAGACCAGGGCAAACTGAATATAGAGTACAAGGCTCCGTTAGAAGGCCCAGAACAACGGAAATTGGATTCATGTTAGGTGTCTTAAATCTGACCGTCTCGTGCCACTTTTAACATCTTCCGTACCAATCTACCCCTTAAACCCCGCGATGTCTTATTTGTATTGCTGTCTTGTAAATTGTATTGGTTGTATGATTGGTTGACTGACCGACCGAAACTATGATATCAGGAAATGGTTGTAACCGTAGAGTCATGTAAATGGAATACTGAGAATCATGTAAAAAGAATATATATTCATGGTTCGGTTCAGTCAAGTTGTATAAATTGATAATTGTATTCATGGATTCATGTGTTCATATTGAATTGGAATCTTGTAGATTATAGATTGACTTGAATCATATTCAAGTCAGATTAATCAGACTCAAACCCGAGTCAGACAATCAAAAATGTGAATCGAGGTCTTATAATTGCTAGGGTCCTTAGGGTAATTTATAAAACTTGAGGGGATTTTATGTAAAAATACTTTTATATACTTTTCAAAATACACCTCAAGTATTCATTATTCGTCTTTAGAGTTGTAATGAGGGTGGATTTTATGTTGTGATATTTCTAGTGAAAATATCCTAGTTTTATAAAGGTATTTATCTGTAATATTGATTATTTGAAGTTCATGGTATTTTAGTGTAAAATATATTCTTGTGATTTTTTAGGAAAAGGTGGAAAATTTATATTATAATAAAATAGATATTTAAATGATAAATATACATATGCAAAAATAATTTTAATAAATATTTTATATTCCAAAAATCTCATTTTCTTAAGATGTCGTATTTTAAACCTTTCGAGACCGAATGCTCCTTGCGGAGGTCTGAATCTCGCACTACTAGCCCGAGGGCGCGCGATAAACCGCACGATCCCGAACGGGTTCCCCAAAGATGGGTTGTAGCGGCGCTTTGCAAAGATTGTAAAATACTAATCCTTTAGAAAGCGGTTTTATAAAGTAAAAGGTATTTATTTGCAAAGTGTAATTTTCCGTATTTTAGATTCTAGGGTTTCCTAAGCCAACTAGCCTATTTCTAAATGGTCTAAACGACAAGTTGTTAGAAGCCTCAAATCGCCTCTTCACCGCCAATTGTGGCCAGGTAAGTAATTGAGGAAGGAGGGATCTGCTCACGAATCGTGAGACGGGCCTTTTAAAGTTACCTAAACTCACTTGCCTAGCCTAGACACCACAGAGTCAGGTTTAGATAAACGATCGATGTTCACAACTTATCGTGTTTTCCTAATAAGAAGCATTTATTTAAAAGTGTATCAAATCTAAAACTTTTAAGAATGGTTTTATTAAGAATATGGTATTTTAATGAAAGTTTCGTTTTATCGTATTCTAAGTTTTGATGATGTCGGTTTAGGGTTGTATTTGCTTGTGTGTAGAGGTAGGTCATTACCTCGTGCTCTACTTTAAATGTATAGTAAGATTAAGGGTTAAATGTGAAATCGAAACATGATGGTATTAAAGTGAAAAAATACGGTAAATTGGAAAGGTTATCATTTCATGTGAGAAAACTTGTTCAAATTGATTTTTAAAAGTTTAATAGTCAAGATAAAGATGTTTAGGCATGAATGTATTGGTTAGAAGTGAGATTTTATAGAAAATCGAGTCGGAAATCGGATTTGTTCCGATTCCGTCGGGTTTCGTAATTTCGTACTTTAGAGAGATGGAAATGGGGATAGAATGGGACTTACGGGTTTCGATCTATACTAAGGAGTGAGGGGGGACTAAAGGAGTTGCTTTGGCGTTGCTTCATCGCCGGTTGTTTCTAAAAACATCGCCGGAATTCCCGCCGGAATTTCGTCGGAGCTTCACCGCGAACTTGTTTTCAAAGCACACACTTCTTGGAAAATTTTGAGAGAGTGAGCCTAGGGTTTTGGGATGAGAGGGTAGAGGGTAAGGGGTGTATTTATAGGGTTAGGGTAGATGAAGAGTTAAAAATAAAAATGTGATAAAATGTAATAAAAATGTATTAAAAGTGGGGTAATTGGGGTTTTTAAAGAGCTATGGAAGTGGTCTGAGGCTGAAATTTTTCAGGTGCATAGGGAATATGAAAAGACACAACTTTCATGTTGGGGCCGTCGCCGGAATCGGCCGACTCGGGGGTGACTCGGCCGTGACTCGGTTGGAGCACTAAGTCGGCCGAGTCGAGGCCGAGTTGGCCGATTCCCGGCCGAGTCCGGCGGCCAGGATCCCCCCCGATGGTTCATCTAACTCCTGCAAGTGTTACATTTTTGGGTGTAGTGGGGTTTTTGTGAGATTTGCACGTGTAAACTCTTGGTATTCTAAAGGTTTTAAAAAAAATCAATATAAAAAATAATGTGGGGTATGGGATTTGAACTCTGGTGGCTTGGTTCAGCAGTGCAAGGCTTTACCAGTGAGCTAGAAGCTCTTTCTTGTAATTATTGTAGGAAAATAAATACTTAAAGTGGTAACATCAACATTAAATACCCCAAGTATACTTAAAATTTTAAATCAATTTTATGTATACAAAAAAATGGAGTTATTTAAAAACAAAATAATTACATATATATTGTGCTCAGGTTAAAATACTCTTTTATGGATTTTGAAAAAAAAAATTGTACAGAAAAGTGTATAGGAAAATTAGGGTTGTTACATTCTACCCTCCTTATAAAAATTTCGTCCTCGAAATTTGTAAAAGGAAAGTGTAACAGTTTCAAGGAAAGTCTGGTGACTGTAGTATAGATAGTGTATAAAAATAACAAAGTGATACAAGAGTGAAAAAGGCTTACCGGTGTTACCTTGACCCACAGTCTTGGCTTCTACGGCTTCTAATGTGAATGTCTGTCGCCGTGGTACATTCCTTCTAGCTGGAGGCACATTCTGCCTTTGGGGCCTGTTTCTCTACCCTCTAGGCATGTTCCTCATTGCTTATTGGAATTGGCGAGTAGGCTGTGCAGGTGGTGGAGCAGGTAGTGCATAACTAGGTGCAGGAGCCTGGATAGTTGGCCACTGTTGGTAGTTGGTGGATGTGTGAGTTGAGTTGCTATTGTAAGGACAATTCCCAATTCCGTGGATGCGCCACAAATTAGACACAACCCTTTTGCGCGCCTACAGTCCTTCCACAAGTGTCCCTATCTTCTGCAGTAGTAGCAGAAATCTGAACTTGACTGGTTATTGGTTTCTTCTGATCTCCTGGATTCAAAGGATGGCCTTGGAGAGGCTCCTACTGCTATTTGAGTGGCAGGGCGTTTCAAATCGGCATAACGGGGTCTGCCCCTCGCCTTTATCACTGCCTCATAACTGCGGGCAGCTTCCAAAGCATCTTCATGTGTCAGAAATTTTCCTGTGGCTAGAGCAGTCTGAATCTCCGTGTCCAGTCCTTGTTGAAAGCGACGGGCTCTGATCTCGTCCGTCGGTATCAAATGTGCCGCGAATCGGCTCAACATGGTGAATTCAGTGTCGTATTCATCTTCCGATTTGTCCCACATCGATCCTTGTTGTGGATGAATGAACTGCTGCTCCATGGCAAACCTGGCAGTCACAGGGAAGTATTTCGCGTCGAACTTCTCGCGAAAAGTCTTCCATTCAATAGGCTGTGAAAGATGGCTTTCTTTCGCCTTCCACCAGTTGAGAGCATTATCCATGAGCTGTTGTTTCGCCACACGGACCCAAGCTATATCTGGCACTTGTGCTGCTGCCAGATGATCTTCTATGCTTTGTGCCCATTCTTCAGCTTCAAGAGGGCTTCCTTTTCCGGAGAACTGCTTCGGATGTAAAGCCCTGAATTGCTTTACCCCAGGAGCATCAGTCTCAGGACGGTTCAGGAGTTGTTGTTGTCCCTCGAGAAGGCTACGGATCGCCTCAAGTAGCACTGTTTGCTCGGTAGGTGGCACAAAAACAGCTGGTGTGAGAGGTAGTGCTGGAGGTGTGTTGTTGACGTTGGTGCTGGTGTTGTTCGGGGAATCCATAACCTTGAAGAAAAATTTGGGTTAGGACAGATTCAAGTACATGAAATGAGAAGATTCAAGGAATATGAAATTGCAAGATTCAAGGAACATGAATTGTAAAGAATGTTTTAGTTGCTGGTTCTTGTGTTTTATATTGCTTAGGTTGTTCACGCAGAACAGAATTGCATGATAGGGATTCATACAGCTCTGACCTGCATGGGCCACCAACAAAACCTGTCACGCCTCGCTTCCCAGTGTATGGCGAAAGGGACGCGACGAGGTCCGCTACGTATATACTCAGAAGTACATACACTAAGCGTATCTAAGCAATATAAAGTAAATACACAAGAGATAAGAAATAAAAAGAACATCAACTTTTATTTATTAACATTCTTTGTACAATGCATGAAAGAAAATACAACTGAAATAAAAAGATGCCTAAACAGTGGCATAACAGGAAATGAAAAGTACAGAAAGGACAGTGTACAATGAACTAAAGTGCAGACTCTTCGGCAAACTGCTCCAAGTCTTCCTGCGATGGCTCGATCTCCGCCGGGTCCAAATCACCTGACGACATTCAAAGAAGAAAGAAACAGAATGTCGTCAGCGAACAAGTCGCTCGGTAAGTCTCAAAGGTAAGAGGAAAGTAGAAAAGAAAGAATAAGAAGATATCTTTTAAAATTGTATACTATTGTTGTAATGTTATGTCAACGCTGTTGTTTGTAGCTTGGTACAGAAGAATGCCAGTGTATACGAGAGGGGTCTCTATATGCTAGAGACCAGGGCAAACGGAATATAGAGTACAAGGCTCCGTTAGAAGGCCCGGAACAACGGCAATTGGATTCATGTTAGGTGTCTTAAATCTGACCGTCTCGTGTCACTTTTAACATCTTCCGTACCAATCTACTCCTTAAACCCCGCGATGTCTTGTTTGTATTGCTGTCTTGTAAATTGTATTGGTTGTATGATTGGTTGACTGACCGACCGAAACCATGATATCAGGAAACGGTTGCAACCGTAGAGCCATGTAAATGGAATACTGAGAATCATGTAAAAGGAATATATATCCATGGTTCGGTTCAGTCAAGTTGTATAAATTGATAATTATATTCATGGATTCATGTGTTCATATTGAATTGGAACCTTGTAGATTATAGATTGACTTGAATCATATTCAAGTCAGATTAATCAGACTCAAACCCGAGTCAGACAATAAGAAATGTGAATCGAGGTCTTATAATTGCTAGGGTCCTTAGGGTAATTTATAAAACTTGAGTGGGTTTTATGTAAAAATACTTTTATATACTTTTCAAAATACACCTCAAGTATTCATTATTCGTCTTTAGAGTTGTAATGAGGGTGGATTTTATGTTGTGATATTTCTAGTGAAAATATCCTAGTTTTATAAAGGTATTTATCTGTAATATTGATTATTTGAAGTTCATGTTATTTTAGTGTAAAATATATTCTTGTGATTTTTTAGGAAAAGGTGGAAAATTTATATTATAATAAAATAGATATTTAAATGATAAATATACATATGTTTATAAAAAAATAATTTTAATAAATATTTTATATTCCAAAACTCTCATTTTCTTAAGATGTCGTATTTTAAACCTTTCAAGACCGAATGCTCCTTGCGAAGGTCTGAATCTCGCACTACTAGCCCGAGGGTGCGCGATAAACCGCACGATCCCGAACGGGTTCCCCAAAGATGGTTGTAGCGGCGCTTTGCAAAGCTTGTAAAATACTAATCCTTTAGAAAGCGGTTTTATAAAATAAAAGGTATTTATTTGCAAAGTGTAGTTTTCCGTATTTTAGATTCTAGGGTTTCCTAAGCCAACTAGCCTATTTTTAAATGGTCTAAACGACAAGTTGTTAGAAGCCTCAAATCGCCTCTTCACCGCCAATTGTGGCCAGGTAAGTACAGGTGAGGAAGGAAGGATCCGCTCACGAATCGTGAGACGGGCCTTTTAAAGTTACCTAAGCTCACTTGCCTAGCCTAGACACCACAAAGTCAGGTTTAGATAAACGATCGATGTTCACAACTTATCGTGTTTTCCTAATAAGAAGCATTTATTTAAAAGTGTATCAAATCTAAAACTTTTAAGAATGGTTTTATTAAGAATATGGTATTTTAATGAAAGTTTCGTTTTATCGTATTCTAAGTTTTAATGATGTCGTTTTAGGGTTGTATTTGCGTGTGTGGAGGTAGGCCATTATCTCGTGCTCTACTTTAAATGTATAGTAAGATTAAGGGTTAAATGTGAAATCGAAACATGATGGTATTAAAGTGAAAAATACGGTAAATTGGAAAGGTTATCATTTCATGTGAGAAAACTTGTTCAAATTGATTTTTAAAAGTTTAATAGTCAAGATAAAGATGTTTAAGCATGAATGTATTGGTTAGAAGTGAGATTTTATAGAAAACCGAGTCGGAAATCGGATTTGTTCCGATTCCGTCGGGTTTCGTAATTTCGTATTTTAGAGAGATAGAAAGAGGGATAGAATGGGACTTACGGGTTTCGATCTATACTAAGGAGTGAGGGGGGACTAAAGGAGTTGCCGAGGCATTGCTTCATCGCCGGTTGTTCCTAAAAACGTCACCGGAATTCCCGCCGGAATTTCGTCGGAGCTTCGCCGCGAACTTGTTTTCAAAGCACACACTTCTTGGAAAATTTTGAGAGAGTGAGCCTAGGGTTTTGGGATAAGAGGGTAGAGGGTAGGGGGTGTATTTATAGGGTTAGGCTAGGGTTAGGGTAGATGAAAAGTTAAAAATAAAAATGTGATAAAATGTAATAAAAATGTATTAAAAGTGGAGTAATTGGAGTTTTTAAAGAGCTATAGAAGTGGTCTGAGCCTGAAATTTTGCAGGTGCATAGGGAATATAAAAAGACACAACTTTCCTGTTGGGGCCGTCGCCGGAATCGGCCGACTCGGGGGTGACTCGGCCGTTACTCGGCCGGAGCACTGAGTCGGCCGAGTCGAGGCCGAGTTCGCCGATTCCCGGCAGAGTCCGGCGGCCAGGATCCCCCACGACGGTTCATCTAACTCCTGCAAGTGTTACATCTTTGGGTGTAGTGGGGTTTTTGTGAGATACGCACGTGTAAACTCTTGGTATTCTAAAGGTTTTAAAAAAATCAATATAAAAAATAATCTGGGGTATGAGATTTGAACTCTGGTGGCTTGGTTCAGCAGTGCAAGGCTTTTCCAGTGAGCTAGAAGCTCTTTCTTGTAATTATTATGGGAAAATAAATACTTAAAGTGGTAACAGCAACATTAAATACCCCAAGTATACTTAAATTTTTAAATCAGTTTTATGTATAAAAAAAATGGAGTTATTTAAAAACAAAATAATTACATATATATTGTGCTCAGGTTAAAATACTCTTTTATGGATTTTGAAAAAAAAATTGTATAGAAAAGTGTATAGGAAAATTAGGGTTGTTACAATGCCGGTGAATCTCTTGGATGGCTCATTTTTCCATCTTCACTTGGAGGAGCATGGTGATGCCAAATCATTGCCACAGCTGTTTTCTTGCACCTGAATAGCCTCTGTAGCCTCTGTGTTATGGGAAAGTATCGTACTATCTTGACAGGTATATCAGGCTTCTTATCAGAATCGTTCGGCTTATACCTGGCCTCTCCGCATGTTGGACACTCTTTCAAATCTGAATTCTCTTTCCGGTACAACACGCAATTTTTAGGACATGCTTGAATCTTCTCGCACTTTAGACCCAAATCAGACATCATCTTCTGGGCTCCGTACCAGTTGTCGGGCACGTTATTTCCCGGGGGCATAGAATCTTTCAAGAACGAAAGAAGTATTGTGAATGACTTGTTGCTCCATCCATTTAGGCACTTAATCTGGAAAAGTTGGACGAACCATGAGAGGGTGGAATATTTCGCATTATCATAAATTGGTTTTCTAGCATCATTCATGAAATTTTCATATTTATCCGCACGCGGTCCTTGACCGGAAGGAATGTCATCTTCGGTACGAATAGATTCACCTATGGCAGCCTCTAACATATCCTCCATTTCTTCTGATGGAAAAAAATTACTATCTTCTCCTTCTGCCGCATTACCGAATTCTTCTTCTTCTCCTGCCGTATTATCGTGTTCTCCTTCTTCTTCTGCCGTATTGCTGCATTCTTTTCCTTCCCCGTGATATTTCCAAGTTGTATAAAGTCTAGTAAACCGATATTTTACAATATGAAGCTCTGCCAATTCTACCTTCTGCCAGTACTTATTGCCACATCTATCGCACGGACAGAGAATCTTCTCTATTATGATCTTATTATGTGCGCGTGCAAATTCAATGAAAGTAGCAACTCCTGCGAAAAACTTAGGTTGCATACGTTGTTGCCAATCCACATACATCCAGTTCTTAACTCTGACGTACTCATGGGCCATGTTAGACTGTATAACATATAAATTGTAGGTTATAGTGACTATATTGAGAAATATAAGAACGGGATAGTTACTGACAAAGGAGAAAATCCGTGTATATGCTTTGTGTGTGCGTTTGTCGTTGAAAAGAATAAATTATCGAACGTATGTTAACCGATAGACGGGGAATAAGTGGCGCTTTTAGTTTCATATATGAGTATCGATGAGAATATGAAGGTTTCATATTATCATCGAGTATCATATATTGGTTTTAACTTGAACATCTCGAATCACTCTCTAATTATGTGTTTGTTATGTATTCTTGTTGTATGTATGTGTTTCGGCTGTCGGGGGTAAGGCTTCTATCCCATTAAGAATGTATAGAGCGAACACCCATCACTTGTGCTTTCAACCGTTTCGAATAAATTTCGGCAGCACCTACCCGCTTTTCTCCGAGTACACTGTAATAGAATAGATAATCATTTCAAAACTGTGAAACAACGTTGAATTGAACATCTAATCTATCTTTGTACACGGAGAACCAGTGGAAAGATACCGACGAAATATCTCGAAACGGATGAAAACACAAGTGAATGAAGGTGTTTGCTTTATACATTCCTAACTTGTCCACACGGGAAAAATCTATCGGTTACCATACGATTGAATTTTCTCGTCGCATAGACTATACGACGGTTGTTAGTATCGAGCTATATCATCCGATATTTAACAACCTTCGTATAGTTCTATGTCACGATGAACATCGCACGTATATTAACCGATAGACGGGGACTAAGTGGCGCTTTTAGTTTCATATATGAGTATCGATGAGAATATAAAGGTTTCATATTATCATCGAGTATCATATATTGGTTTTAACTTGAACATCTCGAATCACTCTCTAATTATGCGTTTGTTGTGTATTCTTGTTGTATGTGTGTGTTCCGGCTGTCAGGGGTAAGGCTTTTATCCCATTAAGAATGTATAGAGCGAACACCCATCACTTGTGCTTTCAACCGTTTCGAGTAAATTTCGGCAACACCTCCCCGCTGTTCTCCGAGTACACTGTAATAGAATAGATAATCATTTCAAAGCTGTGAAACAACGTTGAAATGAACATCTAATCTATTTTTGTACACGGAGAACCAGCGGAAAGGTACCGACGAAATATCTCAAAACGGATGAAAACACAAGTGAATGAAGGTGTTTGCTTTATACATTCCTAACTTGTTTACACGGGAAAAATCTATCGGTTACCATACGATTGAATTTTCTCGTCGCATAGACTATACGACTGTTGTTAGTATCGAGCTATACCGTCCGATATTTAACAACATTCGTATAGTTCTATGTCATGGTGAACATCGCACGTATGTTAACCGATAGAAGGGGACTAAGTGGCGCTTTTAGTTTCATATATGAGTATCGATGAGAATATGAAGGTTTCATATTATCATCGAGTATCATATATTGGTTTTAACTTGAACATCTCGAACCACTCTCTAATTATGTATTTGTTGTGTATTCTTGTTGTATGTGTGTGTTCCGGCTGTCGGGGGGAGGATTTCTATCCCATTAAGAATATATAGAGCGAACACCCATCACTTGTGTTTTCAACTGTTTCGAGTAAATTTCGACAGCACCTCCCCGCTGTTCTCCGAGTACACTATAATAGAATAGATAATCATTTCAAAGCTGTGAAACAACGTTGAAATGAACATCTAATCTATCTTTGTACACGGAGAACCAGCGGAAAGATACCGACGAAATATCTCGAAGCGGATGAAAACACAAGTGAATGAAGGTGTTTGCTTTATACATTCTTAACTTGTCCACACAGGACAAATCTATCGGTTACCATACAATTGAATTTTCTCGTCGTATAGACTATACGACGGTTGTTAGTATCGAACTATACCGTCCGATATTTAACAACCTTCGTATAGTTCTATGTCACGATGAACATCGCACGTATGTTAACCGATAGACGGGGACTAAGTGACGCTTTTAGTTTCATATATGATTATCGATGAGAATCTGAAGGTTTCATATTATCATCGAGTATCATATATTGGTTTTAACTTGAACATCTTGAATCACTCTCTAATTATGCGTTTGTTGTGCATTCGTGTTGTATGTGTATCATGATTTTAAACCATTGAGATCAAGATTGATAGAACTGATCATCATACATTGCAATGGCATTCATCTACCAAATACTATTATTGCAATGGCATTCATCTATAACAATCAACAATTAAAACTACAAATGTAGGATACTGGTATCATAAAGCGTTTACGCAACATATGAATTCACATGACTGAAACATGCATCAAAAAAACATGTTCATCCAAAAGAAAGGCCACTGTCAACAAATATAGATAAATACGTCATAAAAACAGTAACCAATTAACAAGTTGATTAGCATCTGGATCAAGAAAATGATAGGAAAAACAATTGACTATGATCTATAATGACAAGTCTATTACCATGACTCTCGACTAATAAAGGTGGCTTTTCGTCCTCGGTAGCTTGATAATTGATGGAGGATATAAACTTTTGACGCCACCTAACAAAAAGTGGACCCTCTTTTCTTCATTAATTCACTCCCTGTGTGTGTGTTTGTTTTTTTTTGAATTAAAGGTTATTGATTTTAGAAAGACCTGATGATATATATGTTGAATATATGTAGGGTGATATGCATGATCACAAGAGCTTGGTGGAGGCAATAAAGAAAGTTGATGTGGTGATCTCTATGCTGGGCTACAAATATCATGAGCAGTTGGTTGATCAAGTTAAAATCATAGAGGCTATTAAAGAAGCTGGAAATGTCAAGGTAATCAACAAATATATATTTATATTAGGATAAGGAAAAGGAGAAATTTGGATTGGATAGTTATAATATTACATATTGTTATTTTTTCATATCTTTCTTGTTTTCTGTTAATTGCACAAAACCCCCTTTTAGTTTATCCCATATAGCAATATCCTCAGCCCCACCCCAACCGAACCCTAGCCCCAGCCCCAGCCCAGCCCTAACCCCAACCGAACCCCAGCTCAGCCCCACCCTAACCGAACCCCAGCCCCAGCCCCAGCCCAGGCCCAGCCGCAGCCCCAACCCCAACCCCAACCCCAACCGAACCCCACAACCTAACCCTAACCATAACCCTAACCGAACCCGATGCCGACGCCGATGCCAAAGCCTCACCCTTACCCGAACCTGGCCTGAACCCTAGACGTCATCATCAAAATTAAAAATTATTTGAGATTTAATTACAAACCATGCATGCGGTGGAGGAGACAGTAGAAATCGGTGGTCGACGATGATCGATGAAGGTGGCGACGAGGCGCGGGAAGTCGACGAAGGTATGGGAACGACCGACGAAGGTGGCGACGAGGCGCGGAGCGTGGTGGCGACGAGGCGCGGGAGTGAGAGAGAGAAATTTTGGGAATGATGAAAGCGCCCAGCGCCTTGCGCTCAAAGTGCCCGCACCCACGTGCTGGATACATGGAGCACCTGGCGCTCGAGCGCCTGGCGCTCAAGCGCCCAGCGCCCATGTGCCGGGCACGTGGTGCGCCGGCGCTCAAGCGCCCAGCGCCCATGTGCCGGGCACGTGGTGCGCCGGCGCTCAAGCGCCCTGCGCCCACGTGCCGGGCACATGGTGCGCCCGCGCCTAAGCGCCCAGCGCTTGCGTGTTGGACACGCGATGCGCTGGCCCCCCCACGCATCCTTTGGATGCCCTTTGTAGGGTTCCTAGGCATACTCAAGAGGTTCCAAAAGGCATCAACCATGCCAAATTCAAAATTTTCCGGTGCCGAGAAACCCTAAACTAGATCGATTACTGGAGGTAAAGGCGAAACAACAACAAGTTAACAACTTAACTACTAAGTGAATGGAAATACAACCTTTGTAGATCCGGTCCTCCACTTCCTTAGCTCCGTGACGCGGATCCCGGACTCTATCGTTGGTTTCATCGGAGAAATGGTCGGGCTAGGTCGTTGACTTCGATGCTGAAGATGATCTACGTCGAGGCGACTCAAACTCAAGCTCCATCTTCACTTGGTCATCAACCTTGTGAAGAAAACACCCTATACAACATGGCAAGTGGTAGAGGATGAAGAAATAGGAAGTGGGTTCACTTTGGATTTGGATTTCTCACTTGGATTCATCACTTGAAAATTTCTAGCAAAGGTTTTCTTTCTTCATCAAGAAGAAGAAGAAGAAAGAAATGGAAAAATGAATTAATTAAAATAGAAAATCAAGTGACCCTTATCATATTGCAACCATGGGTGAGTTAACAAGTATAGAGAATAAACTAGTGTTCAGGCAAATGGTTAGGTTAAGGAAAAAACAAAATGGTTTGAACTTTTCAAAGCTTCATGAAGCTTCAAATAAAAACAAAGAATGCCACCATTTTATTTTTGCCAAAATAAATAAATAAATAAATAAATAAAAACCCTAACCATTAACCTAAACATGGTTTAAAGTAAACACACACCCAAGTTTGCATGTCATCAAACATGATACAAACTAGTGCACAAAAATATATCATATATACAATGTGCACAAACAAGTGAGAAAATAATCTTAAGTGAACCAATACTAGTTAATGTAAAGTAATATATCAAATATATAATTATACATTAAATCATTAAATCAACACTTGATTTAATGATCCGGTCATAATGCATATAACTGACTAATATCAAGTGTATCAATGTATCGAATCAACACTTGATTCGGTAACCCGGCTATATCTCATATAACCGTCCAATGATACAAATCGCGAGAATAGAATATAGTATCACATACTGGTATTATTCTCGGTCCCGCACATATCTCATATGCGCTCCTATTTCGTTTCGCTTGAGCCAGGAAACCTCTGTGTAGGACTCTAAAGACTCGTCAATACGCCGGCAGCAGGTGATGATCATATCAAACACCCACAAGCCGCAAGCGGTCTGCTAAACGTAACGGCCACCCGGGTATTGAGCGATCAGAAGATCAACGAGCAAGCCCGCTCACACTCCTGTGAATCCAACCAGCAACACTTACCGTACAGTTCGGTCTGTTCGTCTGATATGTTGCATATCTCTCCTAGGGGTGGTAAATGTCAGACCCCATTAGCTCGATAAGTCGTGTCGATATGAGGTCTATAACAGTTCGAGAAACTACTGGTAACACTTACCAGTAAAACTCAGCAACCCGGGCCAGGGATTTCCTGTTATAGCCAATCGAACACAGCGCAACATCAACTCGCTATACCGGGAGAGACGAATCCTCTCCTATCGATCATTGCCTCCATGTGATTCGGGACTGTACCCAAAAACCACCGTTTTGCACGCCCTCTTGGACGTGGTAAGGTGGAAATCAAAGCACAGTGGGAATCACACAAGACTCTATGACGATCTCAGGTCAACAGACTACTCTGTACCAGTGTCACCAGAGAACTGCCATCTGATGTAAGGTATAATACCATCTGGGAGTTCTCAGCGAGTCCGTCCAGTGTACCCAGTCTCCACTGAGCACCCGTATATCATCTCTGATGTCAAACACCAATGGATATGGGATCATCCATCGCCCATCTGTATGGGTCGAGAAGGTATACGCTAGTCTACTCTGGTATATCGATGCCCCGTCTCGATACACCCACGACTAGGGACCATGAAAGATGTACTTATGGACTACCATGTCCTCACTAGTATGATCCGCATCATAGTCCAGGTAGTCAAGTACACATCCTAAGGGCTTTACCAACATGTAACAGAGAGACAATCAGTGTACACGTTAAGATAAAGAGCAACCAGATAGCATACTATCATGTCGAGCAAGAAAGTCCTACCTATATATGTCCCAGCATCCACTATAATATACATCCAATGTACAGTAATGGCTTCTAGGGCATACATATAACTAACAATCTCCCACTTGCACTAGGGCCATCTATAGCAGTGGTTGTAGTATCTAATACTCAACCATCCCATATAAGTCTCTCTCTGGGAAAAATCCTTTGTGAGTGGATCCACCGTGTTGTCCTCTGAGTCTACTTTCCTAACCTCGATCACCCTGGAGATCAACTATCTCCATGATTAGGTGATGCTGCCTCAGAATATGTCTGGGTCACTGATGGGACCAGGATTCCTGGGCCAAACCCACACTTCCATTGTCATACAATGGTAGGAACCTAGTTCATCTCATGAACCAATATACACCCAAACTGCCTCTTTGGTAGTATCTTTAATAGCGATGTTACCAGTCTTTATCGTCTAGTCTGCCACGGTATCTAGCTTGGAACTCTTCCAACATACCGTCCCTTTACTGAGGGTAAAGACAATGCCTGCGACTGACATTCGGTCGTACTTATCACCGTGGAACCTTTCCAGTGATTCTCCCCAGGATCGATTGATACCATCTCACTAAAGCCAGTGAGAAGCCTAACATCCATTTAGATCTATCTCATAGATCCAAAAGCCAGGATTTAGGAGGTATCACTTTGATCCTGTATGGAGAATCCTTGTGATAAGCGGAGATTGACCGAGCGTAGCATAGGAAACTCTTTTCCTATCAAGAGTATGTCATCCACGTACTCTACGAGGATCATTACCATACTCCATACTAACTTTTTTTACATACAAGGTTCATCTACCATTTTGATGAAGTCAAATTCTTTGACTACCACATCAAAACAGACGTTCCATCTCCGCGATGCCTGCTTTATCCTGTAAAGCAACTTGCACATGTTTCCGCTGCTCCCACTGTTTACGAAGCTCTCGGCTGTGTACTTATAGACGTTCTCTTCTAAATCAGTATTTAGAAAAGCAGTCATGGCACCCAACCACCAGATATCGTAGTCATGGTATGTAGCAATGTTAAGTAGGATCCGGATGGACTTAAGCATAGCAACTTGGAAAAGGTTTCATCATTATCCACGCCTGGTCGATGATGAAAACCTTTAACATGTCTAGCTTTGAAAGTCTCAACTTTTCCATCTACACCAAGTAATCTTCTCAAGATATACTTGCTCCTGATGGGGATTTATCCCTTCAGATATAGCAGCCAAAGTCCATACTTTGCTGGTGTACATGGATTTCATCTCAGATTGCTAAGCATCCAGCCATTCTTACAGAGTCCCTACTCTTGATGGCCTGCTCGAAACTAGTTAGGTCATCATCTCATGATGCAATTCTCGCTCCCACTGTCATAGAGAAACCGAAGTATCTCTCAGGTGGGTGAGGAACCCTACTAGATCGGCGGAGAGGCTGAGGTTCGTTGGTATCTACTGAATCCTTTGGTTCTACCAAATCATCTGCTGTAGTTTGTATAGCTGGAACCTTTCCAGTTCTACATAACAGACCTTGCCTCGAGCTTGTCCGGATTTTGCTTTTAGACATATGCCAGACAACCCTAAATCTTAATTAGCTTAAGAAATGGGCTCTTCCCTTCCCATATCACATATGAAGTGGTAGGCAACGATTTGATTCGAACCTATTCAATAGGTATGCAACTTCATAAGTGCATAACTCCCAAAAGGAAATAGGAAACTCAATTGTACTCATCATAGAGCACACCATATCACATAGGGTGCTATTGATCCACCCCGATATATCATCGTGCTATGGTGTATACGGAGGAGTAATGCTGAGAGAGAATCTCATTCTCCTTTAGAATAGTCCAGGAATTCCGTGCTCAAGTATTCTCCACCTTGATCTCATCAAAAGACATAATACTTATACCCATATTGGTTCTCTACTTCTAACTTATATTCTGTGAATATCTCAAAAGGTTCGGACTTGTGTTTCAACAGGAACATATGACTGAATCTTGAGAGATCATCAGAGAATGTAATGAAGTACAAAGAACCGGTCTTGGTATGTATAGACATGGGACCTTCATACATCAGTATGTATCAATCCCAAGAGTACACTAACTCTTTCTCTGCTTCCAATAAACATAGCTATGGTCATCTTATCTTTGTGACATGACCGGCAAGTTTTCACAAGATGTAAATTCAAACAGATTTAAATATGCATCTATGTGCAACTTAGCTAGTCGGGTCGCATTGATATGACCTAGTCTACAATACCTCAAGAAGGATCCGTTCATTTCTGAACTCTTCCTCTTGTGTGTGTTCCGTATACTAAGAACTGTAGTTTGATTTAGAACATCAATGCTTTTAGATAACGTGCCTGAACCGATCAACTTTTGATATAGGAAATGTTCAAAACATTATCCAACAATACAAAATTATATCCTTCTTTACTAATAAAGAGACTGATATGATTTTGTATATCAGGTTCGGTATCTAATAACATTCGTTCAGAATCAATGTATTCTAGTAATACAGGGTGACAGTGACCAACAGACTTGGCTGCAACACTTGCACCGTTTTCTGCCTCATGAAACTTATCACCCGTACTCAGTTCTCTACCTTTCTGTAGCCCTATGTAACAGATTACATATCTGGGATCCTTATCCGGTATCAAATACCCAGGACGTAGAGGATACAGAGAAACAGTTCTTTGTAATGAACACACCTGAAGAAGATGCATCATATGCACTTTCTTCGTTTGGACGGCATAGGAATTCTGGTATTCTTCTATTTCCTGCTCTATCTTATAACAATTATAAGTTGGAGCGGGACCAACGTTCCCCAGCTCAGTATAACAAGTGGGTTCGGTTAATACATCCGTATTATTATCTTGATTAAGGCGTGATATGGTCGCTACCTGGAGAGAGAGAGAAGAAAACAATCTGCGTGCGCTCTTGCAAGATTAGATTGGTTATTTATTTTATCTAATCAGGATGGCTCCCACTGTTTTTATCAAATCTTCCTTCAAACCCTAAAAGGAAAGACTAGCCGGGATTAATTACACGCTATAAGTTCGCCAATCTTTCAGCGAGGCCAGTGTCGGTACTTTGAGAGAGGTCCCCCGTGCTTTCGCACGAACTTAATTAATGTAAACCTCGTTTTCCCAAAGGCGTAACCCCGTTGACACCTTTCTAGAAACCTAATTGATCGGCTAACTGTAATGTGTAAAACTCTCCCAGGAGTAACTCTTACTCGCAGCGGGTATCGGGATCCAACTATCTCATAGAAGGTATGCAATCTCATTGCAAATTTCAACACTTGAAATTCCCGATAATTTTGCCCCTAACGTGCTATGACCTTGACGAAAGCCAACAAACCATAGCCCGCTAGTCAAGTTCAACCCGTCATTTCTTGATTGAATTAAACCCACCAGCACGACCCTTGACGAAAGCCAACAAAGCCGTACGACTACCCTAATCTAATCGCATCATATGCAGCAGATAAGCAGCATATAGCTACCGCACACTGCACCTTGACGAAAGCCAACAAATGCAGCACAAATACTATATACAACTTATCTGAAATGACGGAGGGCTACGACAGGTTTTTCTTAAAACCTATTGCGTAATGAACTTGATATCGTTGTAGAATCAAATGATTTTAAAATGGAGTGTTTTTTAGGCTTTTCTAGTTTTGCTAAAGGGGTCACTCCCAGTGAAGGGATCGTCGGCCCTTTCCTCATCGAATAAGGTGCATGATATATCATATATACCGCTGTGCAAAGCAAGAACTAGAGAAGCAATCAAAAGACAAACCGAGAGTTGTAGCATCTTCCAGTTATTGCTAAAGGAGTCACTCCCGGTGAAGGGATCTCGGTCCTTTCCTTATCGAATAAGGTGCAGGATGTTCTACAAGGAACACCGCGATGCAAAGCAAGAACTGTAGCTACCTGTTTTTGAAAATTCGATTCCACAACATCTTTAGGTTTCTTTTCTTTCATTAATCACATTAATGAAGTCCTATCATTTAAGCACCTAAACATCACAGATAAATACGACGTACACTTATGCCATCCGCATTCGCCTCGATGTCCCCTTGTGCACCGTTAGGTTAGGTAACTAACGACAGAGCGGGGCAGGGCTAGCGCGGGTGTAAAACATAAGTAACGTCTATATAATATATCATATATACTATATATAATATCTATCCGAACAAATCACATGATCACATCACAGATAACGCAGCAGAAAATATCATATGAAATATTGGATATACTAGGACGTCCGTGTTTTTAATACGAGCCAGTATAAAACACGGATTCCATGGTCGCGATGAATAGCCAAACCCACACCCCTAGACCCCTATGAGAGCGGCAATCAACCCTACCAATTCTACGGTCAGGAGACCCAGACTCGACTTCTCGAGATGGTCTCCCACTGGACCCTAGAACCCGGTTACTTGTGCTCCCCTTCTTGGGTCTATCCTAGTGCGGAAAAGTAAATAATATACAAAAGGTGACATCGTCCGCAACCTGGAAGTGCCCCAATAAAAGAATATTACATACAAGTTTTTACATGAATGAAAATGAAAAAACACTCATCTCACATAAAAAAACCCCGGCTATTCAAACACGACGATCCAATATAACATATCCAGTAACGCATAACATCACATGTCATCAGCGTAAGTAAATATGCCCACCCCAATTATCGTTGACATATAGCAACGAAACCGGTGATATCATATATTACACTTACGGTCACAGAAAAGAAAGTGTAAAACTACAACAGTTGGAATCCGCAAACTCTTTAGACATCGCATGCCTAATCAAATGAATTCCTTAGACATCGCATGCCTAACAATTATAAACCCCGCATTTTAGTCTTATTATCGAAAACTCTTTTCAATATCAAGTCGGGCAATTCAACAAGATTCCCGATATCCTGATCGAATGCTCGTCGCAAAATTTAGTAGGCGGCCGCACCCCCGACGCCGTCGACGAAGTGCACCAAGGCGGAACACCGCTGCCGCGAGCACCCGAACGGATGCTTTCGGCGATGGGGTTCTCCTACAGTCACTTGGTCGATGCTATGGGGTGAGGCTGTCTATTAAGTTTACCCGGCGAGTATCCGCGTACGCTACGTGATTGCGACGAACTTTTGATCACATCAAAATTCCGTGGCAACCGATCAAGTGAGACTAAAGTGCTTGATTTATAACATCCAAATCAGTTATCTCATAACTGCTTGTGGATTCCAAATATTGTATCACATTCCAGATAAGATAGAAAATGTTAAACTTTCCGATCGAACAATCAACACCCAAGTTTTCCCGAAACAGCTCAACATATGAAATAAGTTCAAAAAACATCCACTTCATGCCTCAGTACCAACGGTCCAGCCGTAGAAGGGTCAAGCCAACGCCTCACATGTGGCACGCCGTACTGCTCCAAACCCTAAGGTTCAAAGGGTAGTTCAAGACGGTCACATAATCGAGTTAAGGTTTGTTGTCTTCTAGAGGGACCATCGCGTTACTTGCACTACTTAGAACGTTCTTAAACCACGGAAAAATCCAACACTTGGAAATTTTCCGGCAGGGGAAAAAGTGGGTATTTATATCCGGTCGAACTTTTTAACATGCTCTAAAAATACCCGGAAGACAAAGTAAACAAAGTTAAATAATCCGATCGAATCATCGAGTCCCAATACAACCCCAGAACACTCAACTCTTGAGTCATAATAAAAATACCCATAAAATATAAATCACAGAAATAGGAATTATGGTGGAAAAATGATGGCCTATCTCTTCTGTACGGCCGCGGAACCGCGGCCCAAGCAAGGTATTGCCGCGGTTCCGCGGTGGAATGTACGGATTAGGCTGTCGTTTTTCACCACAATTCTTATATTTCCCTGCTGAATTTTTCAGGTATTTTTAATTCAGAAAAAACCACAATTTCAGAAAATGTACAGAGAAGGGTTTTGGATTAGGGTTTCGGGTTCGATCGGGTTAATAACTTCGTCTACGCATCGCCAAAGGCTCTAGCTAGGCTCTGATACCACTATAGGGTTCCTAGGCACACTCAAGAGGTTCCACAAGGCATCAACCATGCCAAATTCAAAATTTTCCGGTGCCGAGAAACCCTAAACTAGATCGATTACTAGAGGTAAAGGCGAAACAACAACAAGTTAACAACTTAACTACTAAGTGAATGGAAATA
Organism: Agapanthus africanus; assembly: GCA_030015575.1. Taxonomy (NCBI): domain Eukaryota; kingdom Viridiplantae; phylum Streptophyta; class Magnoliopsida; order Asparagales; family Amaryllidaceae; genus Agapanthus; species Agapanthus africanus. The sequence goes on along the minus strand of JASDDO010000008.1, from coordinate 49,013,626 downwards.
CAACCTTTGTAGATCCGGTCCTCCACTTCCTTAGCTCCGTGACGATGTCCCTTCGCTGCGATCATCGGATCCCGGACTCTAGCGTTGGTTTCATCGGAGAAATGGTCGGGCTAGATCGTTGACTTCGATGCCGAAGATGATCTACGTCGAGGCGACTCAAACTCAAGCTCCATCTTCACTTGATCATCAACCTTGTGAAGAAAACACCCTATACAACATGACAAGTGGTAGAGGATGAAGAAATAGGAAGTGGGTTCACTTTGGATTTGGATTTCTCACTTGGATTCATCACTTGAAAATTTTTAGCAAAGGTTTTCTTTCTTCATCAAGAAGAAGAAGAAGAAAGAAATGGAAAAATGAATTAATTAAAATAGAAAATCAAGTGACCCTTATCATATTGCAACCATGGGTGAGTTAACAAGTGTAGAGAATAAACTAAGGTTCAGGCAAATGGTTAGGTTAAGGAAAAAACAAAATGGTTTGAACTTTTCAAAGCTTCATGAAGCTTCAAATAAAAACAAAGAATGCCACCATTTTATTTTTGCCAAAATGAATGAATAAATAAATAAATAAATAAATAAAAACCCTAACCATTAACCTAAACATGGTTTAAAGTAAACACACACCCAAGTTTGCATGTATCATTAAATATGATACAAACTAGTGCACAAAAATATATCATATATACAATGTGCACAAACAAGTGAGAAAATAATCTTAAGTGAACCAATACTAGTTAATGTAAAGTAATATATCAAATATATAATTATACATTAAATCATTAAATCAACACTTGATTTAATGATCCAGTCATAATGCATATAACCGACTAATATCAAGTGTATCAATGTATCGAATCAACACTTGATTCGGTAACCCGGCTATATCTCATATAACCGTCCAATGATACAAATCGCGAGAATAGAATACAGTATCACATACTGGTATTATTCTCGGTCCTGCACATATCTCATATGCGCTCCTATTTCGTTTCGCTTGAGCCAGGAAACCTCTGTGTAGGACTCTAAAGAACTCGTCAATATGCCGGCAGCAGGTGATGATCATATCAAACACCCACAAGCCGCAAGCGGTCTGCTAAACGTAACGGCCACCCGGGTATTGAGCGATCAGAAGATCAACGAGCAATCCCGCTCACACTCCTGTGAATCCAACCAGCAACACTTACCGTACAGTCCGGTCTGTTTGTCTGATATGTTGTATATCTCGCCTAGGGGTTGTAAACGTCAGACCCCAGTAGCTCGATAAGTCGTGTCGATATGAGGTCTATAACAGTTCAAGAAACTGCTGGTAACACTTACCAGTAAAACTCAGTAACCCTGGCCAGGGATTTCCGGTTATAGCCAATCGAACACAGCGCAACATCAACTCCCTATACCGGGAGAGACGAATCCCCTCCTATCGCTCATTGCCTCCATGTGATTCGGGACTGTACCCAAAAACCACCGTTTTGCACGCCCTCTTGGACGTGGTAAGGTGGAAATCAAAGCACAGTGGGAATCACACAAGACTCTATGACGATCTCGGGTCAACAGACTACTATGTACCAGTGTCACCAGAGAACTGCCATCTGACGTAAGGTATAATACCATCTGGGAGTTCTCGGCGAGTCCGTCCAGTGTACCCAGTCTCCACTGAGCACCCGTATATCATCTCTGATGTCAAACACCAATGGATATGGGATCATCCATCGCATATCTGTATGGGTCGAGAAGGTATACGCTAGTCTACTCTGGTATATCGATGCCCCGTCTCGATACACCCACGACTAGGGACCTTGAAGGATGTACTTATGGACTACCATGTCCCCACTAGTATGATCCGCATCATAGTCCAGGTAGTCAAGTACACATCCTAAGGGCTTTACCAACATGTAACAGAGAGACAATCAGTGTACACGTTAAGATAAAGAGCAACCAGATAGCATACTATCATGTCGAGCAAGAAAGTCCTACTTATATATGTCCCAGCATCCACTATAATATACATCCAATGTACAGTAATGGCCTCTACGGCATACATATAACTAACACCCTTTCCCTTATACACACACACACACACACACACATATACTCTAGAACATTGTCCCTCTCAAAAAAATTTGGGTCGGGACGCTGCCCCGTATCCCGCAAGGGGGCTGCTAGCCCCCTTGACCCCCAGCCCGCTATCCGGGTAGCGGGACCCCCGTAAAAACTCTGCGAGGCCCCCGATACATCCAAAACCCCTTCAAAACATGACACTACACATTGAGTTCGCATCACCAGTTTAACCCGTTAATCGGAGGTTCTCTCGCTCCAAAGACGAGGGGTAATTAACGGCAGCTTAGTCCGCGGCTGCCGGAGATTCGGATCCCCACAATCATTAAACCTCGGCCTACCCTAGGCAGGGGGAATCTGTAATGCGCCTGACAAGCGCACGTGTATTCCCATCTCAATGGGGTGACGAAAAACACCCTATAGATTCTGACACGCCCGGTGGGACATTTCTTTCCTCCCATATTTCGGGTTAAACGTTTATGCGAACTCAATCAATATACATATCGACTGCATGTACTTAAATCTTGCTTCTTTGTGCAGGTTAACAAATTTCAAATTGCAATCTCAGGTCGCAGCAAAAATGTCTCCAAGGACAAGCTCAGCTCTCGACATAGCTCCCATCTCCTACACGATGAAGATGGACGCTAGGACGGTCCTTCCGGCCAGTCTCGGGCGACAATGGGAAGAGCCACCGCTACAATTCGGCTCTATCCTGTTCGTGTCAGCTAACGCCATCCCAGCTCCTCAAGCCCCGGTGGCAGACAAACCGGTCTCGAAAGGCAAGAGGCCAAATGTGGTGGTCTCGAAGGCGCCCCAATTCAAATGCAAGTCGGTGTTTGAATGACTCTCCTTGGCCCCAGCTGGGGGCAAGGTCATTAACACCAACAAAGCAACAAGGCATCTCAAGCAAGCTCCGGCGGTGCCCCTGACAACTGCTCGATCGGGTGCTTTCTCTAAGCTCCCCGCTAATCGACTCACGATGGCTTCCAGGAAACAGATGCCCGCCAAGCCCTTAAAATTAAGAAGTTAAGGCAGAAAAGGCTCAGATATAGAGCCAACCAAAGGGCTAGGGCTCCTGCTAGGCTGAACCTCATGAGGTTCAAAGAACAGGGTTACCCCGCCGAAGATGAGGAAATGGCTGGATATGTGGTCCACACTGTTTACACGGTGGGCACGCGCAGCAAGAGCAAGGACAGGGCCACCACATCTCAAATCCAATCTGGCTTGAATGTGGTTGCCGCTTCCCAAGAATAGCCACCTCCGCTAGATGATGAAAACCCTCTCGACGAGGATGATAGGCAGAAAGACCCCTCAGTCCATGTAGAGTTAAGCTCGGACAGCGAGGAAGAGCCGACTTTCCGCCACAGGACCGCAGAGCAAGGGCTGCTTCAAGAGCTCTGAAAGCAGCTCAGGAACAAAGACAAGGAAATGGACAAACTCCACTCCAAAATTAACGACTTGACGAATGTCGTGATGTAGCTCACGGCCCGACTTGCCTCTCAGCTGCTCAATCAAGCGCAGGGTTCTGCTCGTGAACCAGGAAACGGTGTCCCAAAGCAGCCGACGCCTATTCCCTCAAATCCAAAAGTGGGCAAACCGCATGAAAATCAGTCGCATCCTATCTCGGGAAATGCCTTAGCTACCGATGACAGTAGCCCGCTAACTCAAGATCAAATCATGGATTTGGTTGCCAGCAAAGTCAAAACATTGGTGGCAGAAGCCGAAGCGCAAAAAGATATCAGCAGTAGTGGGAGACCATATCCTGCTCAGTATGATCAAGTAGAATTTCCTAGCGGCTATGTCATCCCCAAATTCGGAAGATTCGATTGGACGGGAAATGCGAATCAGCACATCGCCCACTTTAAAGCCTCATGCGGGAATACTTGGGGCAATGACGCGCTTCTCCTTCACCAGTTCGTTAATAGCTTGGCCGATGTTGCTTTCGACTGGTACGCGAGCATACCGGATGGCTCCGTCACAACTTTCGTCCAAATGGAGTCTCTGTTTCGGCAGAGGTTCATGAGCGTTAGCGATAAGATCACCATCGCCGACCTCGTAAGGACCAAGCCAAAGAACAACGATAGCAGTACGGATTTTATAATCCGATGGCGCAATCTCTCTGTCAAATGTGAACCGCCGATAGAGCAGGACCAATCTGTCAGTCTCTTTGTCGGAAATCTCAATAATTGGATGGCCCCGTTTCTATGCACCGCGGGTCTTAAAACATTCCAAGAGCTGACCAGGAAAGTTCAGATACTGGAGCGCTCAAAGAAGGAGTCCTCCTCGGATTCCCAGAATAACAATAGGTCCTGGAGAAACCGAAAGGACGAAAATCGCAAAGGCGGAAACTCCGATGATTCTGAATCTTTCAACATCTCGGCTGACCGAAATAAGCAAGGGATGAGCGGGCCTAATGCCAACCGGCCTCGGAAGCCAGTGTTCGGAGAAGGAGGAGAATCCCCGCTGAAAGAGAAGCTGGATAAGGTCTATTCTTCAGAAGGGACAAAATCTGTAAAATATTCAAAGACGCCTTGAGGAACGGTCTACAACTTCTAGAATCAAAAAGACCACAGGAAGCGAATATGACCGACGACCCCAAATACTGCCCCTATCATAGAGTGATAGGTCATGCCATTGAGGACTGCTTCGTCTTCAAAGATTGGGTCGAAAAGCAATACAAGGCAGGAGAGATAGAACTGTCTAAAGGCGTGTTAACAAACAGTCCAGCTGCGACCGCCAATTTCATACAAACGAAGACCGAAGTTCTTCGTGAAACTGATTCTCTCAGACATCTGCCTTTCTCTGAAAACAATCGACCACCACGTTATTAAACGGGGAACAGTCGACCACCACGTCATTAAACTGGGAACAGTTGATCACCATGTCATTAAACTAGAAATAATCGACCTCTAAGTCGTTAAACTGGGAATGTAAAAATATGTGTAAATAAAAAAAGGAATGTGTAAATAAATAAATAAAAAGAAAAGCCGAAATGATGGGGCAACTCATAATAAAATCAGCAAGTAAATAAAGATGAAAATAAAGCCGAAATGATGGGGCAACCGCGAATAAATCCGAAATGATAGGGCAATCGTGATCTTCGCGATAAGAAAAACTAAAATGATAAAACAATCGCAGTAAAACAAAAAAACAAAACAACAGCGAATGATGAGTCGTTCCTGGTACCATATTCCAGTGCAGCGATGCAGACGCCAATAAAAATCCAATTTCCCAAAATTCTTCCAGTCCTACGGCCAGTCCCTAAATTGACTACCGTATACAATCCACGGGCTCAAATAATTCTCATCACACTCATGCCCCACCGCAATCACCAGTCCGGCGGCCGGTCTCCGTCCTTGGAATTATGCTCCACTGGGAAGACCCACTCATGTGTCCTCACGATACATGAGGAGAACAAACCTTCGTGGGATCCTTATGACTCACGAAGGAAAAACACACTTAGGAGTCCTCACGACTCTTAAGGAGAAAATACACCTGTAGGATCCTTATGACTCGTAGGGAGAAAATGCTTTTATGGGACCCTCACGGCCCATAAAATTGAAAAGCCTTAGGTAATAGGGACCTAAACCTGTCTCCTAAGCCATCGCTCCCCAACAGGAAATGGCGAATGATGAGTCGCTCCTGGTACCATATTCCAGTGCAGCGATGCAGACGCCAACCAAATTCCAAATCTCATACCCAAACGGCGAATGATGAGTCGCTCCCGGTACTATATTCCAGTGCAGCGATGTAGACGCCAACCAAATTCCAAATCCCATACCCCAATGGCAAATGATGAGTCGCTCCTGGTACTATATTCTAGTGCAGCAATGCAGACGCCAACAAAGTCCCAAAATTTTTCCGGCCCTACGGTCTGGATCATGCATCCTGCAAAACCGTATACAATCCACGGGCGTAAAACGATCCCAATCTCTCCCAAGTCTTACCGGGGGGACCACATTCAAATTCCCACCGGCGATGAATATTCCAAAAAAAAACGGTATGTCCACAAGCAAAATGGGCATGGATGAAAACCCGAAAGGGCTCCGTGAGTAAAAACAGCAGGACTGTCGGCGAGTTTATGAAAACCCGAAAGGGCGCAAAATCGTAAAAAAAAAGAGATGAAATGCACTCGCAAAGTCCTCTCGACTTTGTGAGGAGAAAATTCCCGCGTGAGATCCCTACGACTCACAAAGGAGAAATACACTTAGGTGTCCCCACGACTCCTAAGGAGAAAATACACCTACGAGATCCTTTCAACTAGTAGGGAGAAATGCTTTTATGGGACCCTTACGTCCCATAAAATTGAAAAGCCTTAGGTGATAGGGATCTAAACCTGTCTCCTAAGCCACCAATTCCCAAATCCTCCTGGGGAAAATGATGAGTTGTTCCTGGTATTATTCCAGAGCAGCAATGCAGATGCCAAACCAAAACCAAATCCTTAAATCCACTCATGGTAAATGATAACTCGCTTCTGGTACCATATTCCAGTATAGCGATGCTGATGTCAACCCAAATCAAATCAAACCAACAACCTCTGCGGCGGAATCATGCTCCGTCCCAGAATTTACCCCGTGTCGAAATCATGCTTTGCCTCGGTGAATCTGCCTACCCTGTCGGAATTATGCTTCGGCTCGGAATCAACCAAAAAGCTCTGCGTCGGAATCATGTTTCGTCTTAGAGTGTCCCCCGCGTCGAAATCAAACTTCGCCTCGGTGTATCTGCCTTCCCTGTCGAAATTATGCTTCGTCTCGGAATCAAGTCCGCCAACAAGATCTGTGCCGGAATCATGCTTCGTCTTAGAGTGTACACCGTGTCGAAATCATGCTTTGCCTCGGCTTATCTGCCTTCCCTGTCGGAATTATGCTCCGCCATGAAATCAAGTCAACCAGCAAGCTCTGAGTCGGAATCATGCTTCGTCTCAGAATGTGCACCCCATGTCGAAATCAAGCTTCGCCTCGGATTATCTGCTTTCCCCATCGGAATTATGCTTCGTCTGGGAATAAACCTCTGCATCGAAATTATGCTTCGGTCAGAATGTATGCCGCTCTTCGGAATGATGCTCCGATCTTTGGAATCATGCTCCGCTCTTCGGAATGATGCTCCGATCTTTGGAATCATGCTCCACTTTGGAATGATGCTCCGATCCCTGGAATCATGCTCCGCTCTTCGGAATGATGCTCCGATCTTCGGAATGATGCTCCGATCTTTGGCATCATGCTCCGTTTCGGAATGATGCTCCGATCCCTGGAATCATGCTTCGCTCTTTGGAATGATGCTCTGATCCCTGGAATCATGCTCCGCGCTTTGGAATGATGCTCCGATCTTTGGAATCATGCTCCGCTCTTCGGAATGATGCTCTGATCCTTGGAATCATGCTCCGCTTCGGAATGCTGCTCCGATCTTTGGAATCATGGTCCGCTTCGGAATGATGCTCCGATCCTTGGAATTATGCTCCGCAAATTGGAATGATACTCCGATCCCCGGGAATCATGCTCCCCGGGATGATGCTCCGCCCCTGGAATGATGCTCTACCTCGAAGTCCAACTTCTAGATCTATCAATTTCGTGCACACAAATCATGCATGCGGTGTGCATTCATTGATAGGGGGCACTTTGTTGGGGTCAAAATTTGCACCCCGGTTGACCGAGTCAAAGTCAAGGTCAACCCCAAGCCAGGTGGGCCCAAGCCCAGGTCAAGCGGGCCCATGCCCAAGTTGAGCCCGCGGCCAGCCTCCCCATGCCAACAATAAAATCATATAATAAATAATTTGTATATATTTTTTTATGCATGAATGGGCATAAAGCCAAATTTTTGCAAATCCCATTGTTCCCCGCTGAACACGGAGACGCGACCGCGTAGGTCCGTCTTTCCTGAATTCGGGGCAGATGCTAATTGGTGCTATCCGTCCACCTCTCCGAAGATGCCAAGTTGATTTATGGCACCGTGTATCGAAGGTTTAAACGGATGCGGCCGATATAGCAGACTTCGTCAGATTCCCCCTCGTTGAGGGGTTTTTGATTGTGGGGATGCTCTTCCCTGCAGGCGCAAGCCCCTGCAATTAGTTACGCTACCGCATCGCGGTAACCACTTTCTCCTTCTCCAGATGGTCACTTCGTGTCGTGTGTGTTTGTTTTGTTTTTTGGTTGCCCGTGGATTGTATACGAAGACTAATTTATGTTGTCGCCCGTAGGGCGTGGATTAGTCCATATCCGTATTTTCTTATATTTGGTTTTGGGTTTTGGGTTTAAGGATACGTTAGTCTCATTTGAGACTAAGATCAACTTAAACGCTTGTTAAGGATACTTTAGTCTAATTTTAGACTAAGATCAACTTAACGGGATCGTTTAGATCCCACAAGAGAGCATTTGGACTCTATTGTTAGTTTAGGGACATTGCGGTCGATTACCAGTTTAAGGACATGGTGGTCCATTACCAGTTTAAGGACATGGTGGTCCAAGGTTAAGGACATCATAGTCCGTGGGCTTAAAGGGACCCCACAGTCCGAGGTTAAGGACATCATAGTCCGTGGGTTTAAAGGGACCCCACAGTCCGAGGTTAAGGACATCATAGTCCGTGGGTTTAAGGACCCCACAGTCCAAGGTTAAGGACATCATAGTCCATGGGTTTAAGGACCCCACAGTCCAGTTTAAAGACGTCATAGTTTGTGGAATGTATGATTGTCAGGACCCGTCACCTCTCTGAAGACGTTGAAGAATTACAACGACAAATATCAGAGGAGTAAAGAAATGCACCCTTGAACCTATGTGGGTTGAGCGACCTATAGTCTAATTGGGACTAAGATCTGTGATTTATGAGCATATGAACTCAATTAATCTGAATTGAGGACTTATGGCCAATTTGGGCTAAGTCCATTCAATTACAATGTTCAACATTTGTTTTTGAGTTGTTAGATATTTGTTTGAACCCAATCCCTTAAAAATGTTAAGCATTGGTTTGGTCTCTGACAATGTTTTGTCTTTAGTTGAATGCTGCGCATTTGTCATAGCTCCAGGCTTATTCAAAGAACAGTTTATGTTCTGTCCAAGCGCACATAGAAGCATGTGGCGCGCTTGACACTAGCGCCAGTCGATGAGCGCAGTGTGCTATGGTTAAAGTGCTAATACGCTTAACGCCAGATGTGAAGCGCTAATGCACTTAGCGCTTTGCGCTAAATGAAGAGCGCTGATGCGTTTAGCGCTTTGCGCTAGATGTAGAGCGTTGATGCGCTATAGTTGAAGCTTTGAGGCGTTCGGCGCTGGTGCCATAACGAGCGCAAAGTGCTTTAATAATGCGGCGCACATGTGAGGAGCACGTGGCGCGCTTAGCGCTGAGCGCTAGCCAATGAGCGCAGTGCACTAAGTTTGAAGTGCTATGGCACTGCAGCGGTTTGCGCCAGATGAGAAGCGCTAAGGCACTTTTAAATTAGGAGCTCTAAGGCTCTTCTTAGATTAGGAGCACTAGGGCTCTTCTTAGGTTAACTTTGCGCTCTAAAGATTATCTTCTCTTTGATAAGAGACTTTGTCTCAAGATTCTAAAAACAAAGTTCTTAGTTTATAGGAGATATTTCAATCTCTTTTTAATGAAAGGCTTTGCCTTTATGGATCCGTGATCCTAAGAGAATTGAATAATTCTTCCCCCCCCCCTTATAATGAGATGTTCATAATCTCTTTTGTGAAAGACAATTTGTCTTATAGATCTATGATCTGTGAAAGAAATAAATACTTCTTTTTATATTGAGATGATTTTGTCTTTCTATTCTTTTTTTTTTACCTTGAAAAGAATTGTTTTCTTTTGCCGAGAGTTTCTTCTTCTTCTTGAGATTTTCTCAAAGTGTATGGAGGGGGTTCCCCCCTCTAAGACTTGAAGTCTTGGGTCCTTTATATAGGGAAGGTTGATTTGTTGAATCAGTTAAAGAGATTTATCCTCTAATTGATTTGGGAATTTCCCCACCGTCGGATCTTTGATCCAAGGGCTTCTGATTTACAGAAGATAATCTTCTTATTTTAACAAGATTGAGAAATTTTTCCCCCTTACAGAATTTGTTCTGTATTTTAGTGATTTTTAATCACCATTGGATCATTGATCCAACGATGTTTCAAATTCAGAGCACAATCTTTTCTGTTTGGAAAGATTCAACAGAATTTCATTCTTGTTAATTGATGATTTAATCATATCCGTTGGATATTTGATCCAACGGTGAGGAACATTTAGTTCCAGTGCTAGCGCTTATGCGCTCTGCCCATGGTGCGCTACTTGGAGTGCAGCGCTCTTAGCGCCAGCGCACACGTGCTTTGCACGTGGTGCGGTACTTGGAGCGCAGCGCATCTAGCGCTAGCACATATGCGCTTTGCACAGGGTGCGCTAGTTGTAGCGCAGCGCTTTTATAAAAGCACAGCTTTAATTCAAATTTTGAATTCTAAACAGAGCTTTGCTCTAATTGGGGAAACAAATGCCCCCCCACCGTTGCGCTCACGGGGCCCACACGTGGGTGCAGCGGTGGCAGCATCTTGACTCTTGGATCAACCGAGGAATTGAAACAGTGCTTAGTGCCTATAAATAGGACCCTTGTCCCTTGAGATGACCTCTATTCATCTTCAATCCTTCTTGAAAATTTATTTTCTCCTTCAGAGCGCAGCTCTTCCTCTTAAGAATTTTCTTAAGGACAGAACTCTGTCAGATCTTTTCTTTTTGGTAAGATTCGAATTTGTTATCAGAGCTTTACTCTATTTGGATCATGGATCCGAAAAAGAAAACCTTTTTAGGGTTTCTTGATAGATCATTTCATCTTCTCTACAGAGCATTGCTCTTTAGAGTCTTCGAGGAATTTTACTCCCCTATTAATCATGGCAGTTGTCATTTCTGCTGAAGAGCATTGCTCTGAAGGGAGATTTACTCCTTGGCTTGAGGGGCTTAAATGGGAGTCTTTTGAGGGTTTTCTTTCTTAATCGCACAAATTTGAATTTGTTTGTCACTTGACAGAACTTGTCTTCCCTAGAACTTGTTCAAATCTTCATGTCTGTCTCGATAAGCTTTTTCTTGATCAGTCTGTCTACTAACTCTCACTGATTTTCTTTTTTAAGTGTTATGGCTGCTCATTTATATGATCTCAATGAGATTATCTTTTATGGAGACATCCGCTCACTCGGTCATTCCCAAAACCTAGAATTCACAAATGCCCAGTGTGCTGAAATTATGGGTCGCTTCGGTGCGTATAATGGTCGACTGCTTCCTTGTCGTTCTTCTCTTTTGAAGCTCATCGTGAGAGCGATCTGGGAAGCATTTCCTTTATTCTATTAAGGCATGCCGCTCAAGGCATTGGATGATACCAAAGATAAGGTGCATTCGGTATATCTGATGGGCCTAATCTCAAAAAAATGGCGGGACAACCTTGTTGATATTCTGCATCAAGCTTTTCAACAGGCGGAAATAATCGCTGCTTATCGGAAGGCGGAAGACATCAGTGGGGATCCCGACGCTTATGATCGTGAATGGATGCACACGAAGATGGTCCGACAGGCCCGAAAATTTTTGGACGGCCTTACTCTTGAATTTCTCAATCCATGTCCTGGATTTGATGTTTTGCCATTGTAATCATTTTGATGATGTTTTTGTTTACTGCTTTCATTGTTGTAGGAACCTTTTTGAAGTATGAAATAGCAAATTCTTCGTTTTCGTGTGCTTATTTTATGCACTAAATCTTTTGCACATGCCTGAATGGGTACGCTTTGAACGCTTAACTGAATGTGCATCAAATGTTCTTCTTACTGTCGCTTTCTTCTCTTTTCTTTGTTGCCGGCATGTTACTCTAGCAAGCGTAGCCTATAGATGATAGAGAGCATTTTGTCTTGAACTCTTCGAAAGGTAGTGATGGCTTAGGAAGCAGGTTCAGATCTGCTGCCTAAGGCTTTTCAACTTTATGAGCTGTGAGGGTCGCATAAAGACTTTTCTCCCTACGAGTCGAAAGGATCTCGTAGGTGTACTTTCTCCTTAGGATTCGTGAGGATTCCTAAGTGTGTTTTCTCTTAGGAGTCATAAAGATCTCACAAGAGAGTTTTCTTCCTTACGAGTCGAGAGGACCTATAAGTGATTGATGAAGTTGACATTATTCGCATTTCACGGAGTCAAAAGTTACTCTGGGAGTTTCCCACAGGGTCGAGATTAACTCTAGCCGTGTTTCACGGGACCAGGATTTGCTCTGGATGCTTCCCACGGGGTCAGGATTGACATAAGCCGTGTTCCGTAAGGACCAGGATCCGCTCTGTACGTTTCCCACGGGATCACTGGATGACGTATTTCCGAGACGGGGTCATTTGGATGACGTATTTCCGCGACGGGGTCATGTTGATGATGTATTTCCGCGATGGGGTCATTTGATGACGTGTTTCCGCGACGGGGTCATGTTGATGACGTGTTTCCGCGACGGGGTCATGTTGATGACGTATTTCCGTGATGGGATCATTTGGATGATGTATTTCCGCGACGGGATCATGTGGATGACATATTTCCACGATGGGGTCATGTGGATGACGTATTTCCGAGACGGGGTCATTTGATGACGTGTTTCCGCGACGGGGTCATTGGTTGACGTGTTTCCGAGACGGGGTCATTTGGATGACGTATTTCCGAGACGGGGTAATGTTGATGACGTATTTCCGAGACGGGGTCATTTGATGACGTGTTTCCGCGACGGGGTCATTGGTTGACGTGTTTCCGAGACGGGGTCATTTGGATGACGTATTTCCGCGACGGGGTCATTTGGATGGCGTATTTTCGAGACAGGGTCATGTGGTTGATGTATTTCCGAGACGGGGTCATTTGATGACGTGTTTCCGCAACGGGGTCATTTGGATGACGTATTTCCGCAACGAGGTCATTTGGATGATCTATTTCCGCGACGGGTTCATTTGGATGACGTATTTCCGTGACGGGGTCATTTGGATGACGTGGCGTCTATTGTAATGAGACGAATATGGAAGTGGTCTCTTGGTTGTCCGTGAACCATCGAGATTTGGAGTAGGGACTTTGCTATGGCTCCAAGGTTGATTGTATCGTTTGAATTCTACTGGAATGAGGAGGAATGTTGTTGATGATCTCTAGGCTGTCCGTGAACCGTTGAGATTCGGCTTCGTTTTTTCGATGGAGCCTGGGGGGAAGGTGTGGTTCCCTCTTTGTTTGTGCCCCTGGATTGTATACAGGGATCGATGTGATCTAACCTGTAGGGCAAAAAGTTTCATTTTATATATTTTTCTTTCCGCGATGCTCTATCATTTCAGCTTTTATATCGCGAGAGTCGCGATTGCCCAATCATTTCGGCTATTTTTCGCGGAGCCCAATCATTTCGGCTATTTTGCATGCATACATTTTTACTTGCTGATTTTGTTGCAAATTGCCCCATCATTTCGGCTATTTCATATGCATTTGTGGCTCGCTGACTTTTCGCTGCGAGTTTGGGATTTGATACCGATTTAGGCATCAGCATCGCTATAACTGGGATATTACCAGGAGCGAATCATCATTTGCCTCTGTCGATGACGAACAAAGGTGGCTTAGCGAACAAGATTAAGATCCTGTCGACTAAGGCTTTTGACTTTATGAGCAGTAAGGGTCTCGTAAAGGTATTTCTCCCTATGAGTCGTGAGGATCTCGTAAGTGCGTTTTCTCCTTGAAGATCATGAGGATCTCAAGTGTATGGTCCCTTATAAGTCGTAAGGATCTTACAAGAGTGGTTTCTCCTTATAAGCCGAGAGGACTTACAAGTGTCTTTTGCTATATGAGCATATCCACGGTCTCTGGTGAGACTTTATTGGGGAAATGTTTATTCGTGCCCATGGATTGTATACAAGGGTCATTACTGAACCGCTTGTATGGCAGCATTGGAGGTTGTGATGGCTTAAGAACAGGTTCAGATCTCTGTAGCTTAAGGCTTTTGAATCCTATGAGCCATGAAGGTCTCAAAGGAGGGTTCTCCTTACGAGTCGTGAGGATCTCTCAAGTGTAATTTCTCCTTAGGAATCGTGGGGATCCCTAAGTGTGTTGCTCCCTTGTGAGTCGTAAGGATCTCACGCAGGTGGTTTCTTCTTACAGGGTCGAGTGGACCTTGCAAGTGTCTTTTAACGAGGTTGCGCCCTTTCGGGTTTTCACAAAACTCGCCGGTAGCCCTGCTGTTTTTACTCATGGAACCCTCTCGGGTTTTCATCCGTGCCCAATTTGCTTATGGACATACCGTTTTCCTTTTCTTTTGTGTCAGCCTTGGGATGCTGCGGTCCGTAGTAGTTTATAGATATCTCGGTCAATAGCCAGTTTTAGGACATAGTGGTCCATCGTTAGTTTAAGGACGTTTCGGTCCGATAGCCGGCTACTACTTGCAGAGTTTGGGCTCAGGAAGATAGCGAGCGGACATAGGCGTTGTCATCTATCGTTGACCTAGGCTGTGACTCGTCAGGCATAGTATTTCTTCAGGAAGCGACCGTTTATTGGCCTAAAAGGTCTTTCACCATGCATGTCCATGAGTAGATAGGCTCCACCCTGGTAACCTTTGTCTATGATGTATGGGCCTTCATAATTCGGATCGAATTTTCCCCATTTGGCATGATTGGGGATTATAGGTTTCTTGACCACTAGTACGAGTTCGCCTTGGCGGAATGTCCTCGGCCTAGTCAATCTCTCATATGAGCGTGTCATCTTTGCTTTATAAGCCTCCAGATTTTGTTGCGCCATGAGCCGGGTTTCATCAAGGGCGTCGAGCTCCTCAAGCCGAAGGTGAGCATTTTCTTCGTCTGTTAGCTCATATTGAACCGCCACTCGTAGAGAGGGTAACTCTATCTCGAGGGGGAGTATCGCTTCTGTGCCGAATACCAATGCATACGGCGTTGTATTCATGGCCGTTTTGAACGTAGTTCGATATGCCCAGAGAGCTTTATGCAGTCTTTCATGCCAGTCCCTCTTATTTTGAGACACTGTCTTTTTCACGATCTTTGTCAAGGTCTTGTTGAAAGCCTCAGCTAGATCGTTAGCTCGGGGATTATAGACTGAAGAGTATCTCCAATCTATATTATGCTGTTGTGCGAAGCGGCTGATTTTATAGCTTCTATTGGCTGGCCAGTTATCGGAGATAATCCGTCGCGGAGTGCCGAACCGGTAAATGACGTGTGTCTTGAAGAAATGGAGGATATTCTCCGTCTTCACTTCTCTTAGCGGTATTGCTTCTGCCCACTTAGAAAAGTAATCGGTCGTCGCCAATATGAACCGATGTCCTCTGGATGATGCTGGCTCAATGGGTCCGATTATGTCAGTTCTCCACATTTCGAACGGCCAGCTAGCCACCGTTGGATATAGTGGATTTGGATGCTGATGGATGAAGTCCCCGTGAATCTGGCACGAGTGGCACTGCTTCGCATATTCGAGGCAGTCTTGGATCATTGTGGGCCAATATTAGCCCATCCTTTTGATCTTCAATTTCATCTTTGGCTTGGCTTGGTGAGAACTGCAGAGTCCGTCACGAATTTCTTGGACGACTCTCTTTGCCTCTTCAGGTCCCAGGCATCTTATCCATAAAGAATCAAATGATCTCTTATACAGAGTATCATTGACAAAGGCAGAATATAGAGCTCGTTTCATGAGCTGATGTCTTGAAGACGTATCTTCAGGCGTTCGACGGGATTTGAAGTAGTCTATAAAGACTTCTCTCCAATCCTTAGCCCTTTCCTGGTCTTTTATTTGTAGGGCCGTTTGCTCGGTAACTCCCTTTTCTTCGGACGACTCCGGAGATATTTCTGCTGGCGCGAGAACCCAACGGCTTTGCACAACGATCCTCACGTCATCGAGATTCTCGTCGGACAGTTCTTTAGCGAGTTTGGCCAGTGCATCCGCTTTGCTATTTTCCGCACGCGGTATGCTTTCCAGGGTGTATAAAGGAATTTGAGTCAGCAGTTGCTGCACTCTCTCGCCATACTTTACCAACTCCGGTTTGCATGTTTGATAGTCGCCGTTTACTTGTCTAACGACCAGTTGGGAGTCTCCGTATATGAGGAGGTTTTCGATTCCCATGTCGACAGCGATCTCAAGACCTGCTATCAAAGCTTCATACTCGGCTTCATTGTTTGTCCTTGGCTTTGTTAAGGAGAAGGCGAAGCGCATTATCCCCCTTTGTAGAGTTATGAAGATGAGGATTACCCCAGATTTGATTATGGGGATGCTTTGTTTGCGCTTCTTCATGGAAGATGCTCCATCGAAGTAGAGTTCCCACCGGGTATCATTCTCTCTTCTCTCCCCGTCGATTGTGTCAAACGCGTGTTCGTCTGGAAATCCGCAGTTCAAGGGAGAGTCGGCAGGTATCGGATGCTCAGCGAGAAAGTCGGCGATAACCTGGCCTTTCACTGCCTTGAAAGGACGATAAGTTATCGAGAACTCCATCAAGAGCAGGGCCCATTTAGCGAGTCGTCCTGTTAGTATGGCTCTTGACATCAAATACTTGAGAGGATCCACTTTTGATATGAGATGGACCTCGTGTGCCAACGCGTAATGTCTAAGCTTCGTTATTGCGAAGATCAACGCCAGGCAGTGTTTTTCGATGGGGGAGTAGTTGCTTTCTGCCCCCAGGAGAACTCGACTCAAATAGTAAAGGGCTCTCTCCTTCCCTTGGTCATTCTCTTGTGCCCACAGCGCGCCTAAAGAACCTTCGAGGGCTGTTGTATACAGGATGAAGGGTTTTCCCTTAACCGGAACAATTAGTACTGGTGGGTTCTGCATGTATTGTTTGATTTCGTCCAGTGCGCTTTGGCATTTGCAATCCCAAACGAAAGGGGTTCCTTTCTTCATCAGGTGACTGTAGGGGCGGCATTTACCAGAGATGTTAGCTATGAACCGACGGATATACGCGAGCTTTCCTTGGAGAAACCGCAGCTATTTGAGATTCCTTGGTGGAGGCATTTCCATGATCGCCTTAATTTTCGACGGGTCTATCTCGATGCTTTGGTGTCGGACGACGAACCCTAGAAACTTGCCCGAGAAAACTCTGAATGCACATTTTAAAGGGTTCATCTTCAAATTGTATTTCCGAAGGCGCTGAAACACGATCTTCAGATGTTCTAAATGTTCCTCATATGATTTTCTTTTAACCATGAGATCGTCAATATAGCATTCGACGATTTCATGTATGAGGTCATCGAAAATCTTCGTCATGGCCCTCTGATAGGTGGCACCGGCGTTCTTTAGACCGAAGGGCATCACCTTGTAGCAGAATATGCCCAAAGTAGTCCGGAAAGCGGTATTCTTCTGGTCTTCGGGATGCATCCTTATCTGATTGTATCCTGATGAGCCGTCCATGAAGGAGAAGACTTCGTGGGTGGACGTATTATCGATCATCAGCTCAGTGACCGGTACTGGAAAGTCGTCCTTCGAGCAAGCTTTATTGAGGTCCCAAAAGTCTACGCAGATGCGCACCGTCCCATTTTTCTTCATCACTGGGACGATGTTGGCAATCCATTCAGGATACTGAAACTCTTGGATGAAGCCGGAGTCGATTAGCTTCTTGACCTCGGCGTTGATGCTTATTTCAAGTTCGAGCCGCATTCTTCTTGGTGCTTGCTTGACTGGCTTGACGTCAGGAGATATCGCCAATTTATGCACCGCTATTTCCGGATCTAGCCCCGGCATCTCGGAGTAGTTCCATATGAAGCAGTCTTTATATTGCATGAGCACGTCTTTTAGCGTAGCCACCTGTTCTTTAAACAGTAGCTCACTGACGAACGTTGGCTGCGGGTCGTTTTCCGTCCCCAGGTCGATTTTCCTTAGGTTGTGGACTATCGTTTGCCGCCGCCTGAGCGAGCATCTCCTGTAGCTTTTCACGTTGCAGTTAAACTTTTGTCAAGGACTGAGTTTGAGGTCGGTGACTAGTAGAAGCTCGAACTTCGTCTTTGGAATTCACCACATAGACTATGTGAACTACCATGCCCCCAAGCTTGGGGTGTTTGGAGTTTTGGCCTTTGGAGTTTGCTCCGGGCACTTAAGCTTTATTAGGCCTCTCTTTTTTTTTATGAAAAGCCGCTTTGGTTTTGGGAGGAACCGCTGTATCAGGATCCGTCTTGGGATGAGTCCCCTTCACTTGCTTCCACACCTTATATATAGATGAGGAAAGTTGTTTTAGGGAGCGAACTTGTCTCTGCTGTCGTGGGATCTCCATGGGCTGCAGAGATTTCTCAAATATTACGGTAGGAAAATTTTATCTGACCCTTCGTACCAATTTGAAGCTGTTCCTGGTTGGAACAACATTCACCACTTAGGTTGAAACAGAACCATACGGAGAACTGTCCCCAGCTCATTTTGTATGATGCCAATATCGTCGTCGACCATTTCTTACGGCCGGGATTTGATTAGCTTCAGGATTTTGCCGAGCCTGCCCCCTGTTTCCTTTGAGAGTTTGAATATTCTGCCCCCTGCGTCGAACTTGGTCCTTGGCATGTACCAGTTGTTTGAGGACTGATTCCGTCGGCAAAGCTGCTTCTTGGGGAGCCCGCCTGTGGAAGACAGACTTCCTCTGGGCTTCCTCTATCGGCGTTGAGGCACCGAGGGTGGGAGGTGGGAGCATCGACCCAAAAAGAAGCCCGTTGATTTCTTGAAGAGACGGATTGCAGAAATTTGAGGCTGCAAGTGACCCATACTTGACTCCATCGGATATGACAGAGCCTGAGTTGCTAGGATGGGAGCAAACGCTATTCTTCATAGAGAAGAAATGCCGGCTTCAGTATCCACTCCCCTAAGGGCAACCAAAAACATACACACCGCGATTATTTGATCGCGGGAAAAACACGACACACGAAGTGTGGAGTGGAAAGAGGAAAAGGTCCCACCGGACGTGCCAGAATCTGTTCCACGCCGAACACGGAGACGCGACCGTGTAGGTCCGCCTTTCCTGAATTCGGGGCAGATGCTAATTGGTGCTATCCGTCCAGCTCTCCGAAGATGCCAAGTTGATTTATGGCACCGTGTATCGAAGGTTTAAATGGATGCGACCGATATAGAAGACTTCGTCAGATTCCCCCTCATTGAGGGGTTTTTGATTGTGGGGACGCTCTTCCCTGCAGGCGCAAGCCCCTGCAGTTAATTATGCTACCGCATCGCGGTAATCACTTTCTCCTTCTCCAGATGGTCACTTCGTGTCGTGTGTGTTTGTTTTGTTTTTTGGTTGCCCGTGGATTGTATACGGAGACTAATTTATGTTGTCGCCTGTAGGGCGTGGATTAGTCCAAATCCGTATTTTCTTAGATTTGGTTTTGGGTTTTGGGTTTAAGGATACGTTAGTCTCATTTGAGACTAAGATCAACTTAAACGTTTGTTAAGGATACGTTAGTCTAATTTTAGACTAAGATCAACTTAACGGGATCGTTTAGATCCCACGAGAGAGCATTTGGACTCTATTGTTAGTTTAGGAACACTGCGGTCGATTACCAGTTTAAGGACATGGTGGTCCATTACCAGTTTAAGGACATGGTGGTCCAAGGTTAAGGACATCATAGTCCATGGGTTTAAAGGGACCCCACAGCCTGAGATTAAGGACATCATAGTCCGTGGGTTTAAGGACCCCACAGTCTAAGGTTAAGGACATCATAGTCCGTGGGTTTAAGGACCCTACAGTCCGGTTTAAAGACGTCATAGTCTGTGGAATGTATGGTTGTCGGGACCCGTCACCTCTCTGAAGACGTTGAAGGATTACAACGACAAATATCAGAGAAGTAAAGAGATGTACCCTTGAACCTATGTGGGTTGAGAGACCTATAGTCCAATTGGGACTAAGATCTATGATTTATGAGCATATGAACTCAATTAATCTGAATTGAGGACTTATGGCCAATTTGGGCTAAGTCCATTCAATTACAATGTTAAACATTTGTTTTTGAGTTGTTAGATGTTTGTTTGAGCCCAATCCCTTAAAAATGTTAAGCATTGGTTTGGTCTCTGACAATATTTTGTCTTTAGTTGAATGCTGCGCATTTGTCATAGCTCCAGGCTTATTCAAAGAACAGTTTATGTTCTTTCCAAGCGCACATAGAAGCATGTGGCGCGCTTGACACTAGAGCCAGTCGATGAGCGCAGTGCGCAATGGTTAAAGCGCTAATGCGCTTAGCGCCAGATGTGAAGCGCTAATGCGCTTAGCTCTTTGCGCTAAATGAAGAGCACCGATGCGCTAGATGTAGAGCGCTGATGCACTATAGTTGAAGCGTTGAGGCGTTCGGTGCTGGTGCCATATAATGAGCGCAAAGTGCTTTAGTAATGCGGCGCACACGTAAGGAGCACGTGGTGCGCTTAGCGCTGAGCGCTAGCCAATGAGCTCAGTGCGCTAAGTTTGAAGTGTTATGGCACTGCAGCGCTTTGCGCCAGATGAGAAGCGCTAAGGCACTTTTAAATTAGGAGCGCTAAGGCTCTTCTTAGATTATGAGCACTAGGGCTCTTCTTAGGTTAAATTTGCGCTCTGAAGATTATCTTCTCTTTGATAAGAGACTTTGTCTCGAGATTCTAAGAACAAAGTTCTTAGTTTATAGGAGATATTTCAATCTCTTTTTGATGAAAGGCTTTGCCTTTATGGATCTGTGATCCTAAGCCCCCCCTTTATAATGAGATGTTCATAATCTCTTTTGTGAAAGACAATTTGTCTTCTAGATCTATGATCCGTGAAAGAAGTAAATACTTCTTTTTATATTGAGATGATTTCGTCTTTCTATTCTTTTTTTTTACCTTGAAAAGAATTGTCTTCTTTTGCCGAGAGCTTCTTTTTCTTCTTGAGATTTTCTTAAAGTTTATGGGGGGTTCCCCCCTCTAAGACTTGAACTCTTGGGTCCTTTATATAGGGGATGCTGATTGTTGAATCAGTTAAAGAGATTTATTCTCTAATTGATTTGGGAATTTCCCCACCGTCGGATCTTTGATCCAAGGGCTTCTGGTTTACAGAAGATAATCTTCTTGTTTTAACAAGATTAAGAAATCTTTCCCCCTTACAGAATTTGTTCTTTATTTTAGTGATTTTTAATCACTATTGGATCATTGATCCAACGGTGTTCCAAATTCAGAGCACAATCTTTTCTGTTTGGAAAGATTCAACAGAATTTCATTCTTTTTAATTAATGATTTAATCATATCTGTTGGATATTTGATCCAATGGTGAGGAACATTTAGTTCCAGTGCTAGCGCTTATGCGCTCTGCGCATTGTGAGCTACTTGGAGCGCAGCGCTCTTAGCGCCAGCGCACACGTGCTTTGTACGTGGTGCGCTACTTGGAGCGCAGCGCATCTAGCGCTAGCACCTATGCGCTTTGCACGGGGTGCGCTAGTTGTAGCGCAGCGCTTTTATAAGAGCACGGCTTTAATTCAAATTTTGAATTCTAAACAGAGCTTTGCTCTAATTGGGGAAACACCCATGGCTTATATGCAAAAAGAAATGGCACATGAGCTATGGGATGGGCAAAATGTCATTTTGTAAAGCCCAAGGGGCTATATGTAAATGTGTAAGCCTATAAGAGGCAACATGATGAAAATATATAATATACTTTTTCATTCCCCTCAAAATCTAGGGTTTGTGCCTCTTTCCCCTTTCTGAAGTTTCTAAACCTTCTTCTTTCTTTTGAATTAAATCAAGAGTTTTACTCTTTCTTTTCCAAAACTAAATAGTTTTCACCACAAAATCCACAAAGGGGAGCTTACATCTCCCATTAGAACTCAAAATCTCACATTTCTTGATCTTCAAGATCCTGCCGACAGAGGAGGAGGAAGGAGGCCCCTCTCCGAAAACCCCATTTTTGGGAAGACCCAGGGCTCCAAAGAAGAACCCCTTTCATCAACTCCAAAACCTCTCAGGAGTATAACTCCACTTTAAATCCTCTTTTGGGATTCTAAATCCTATTTCTGGGACTAAAAACCTCCTTTTCCTCGCCGGCGGCCGAGCGCTCAAGCGTCCAGCACCCACGTACCGGGCATGTGGTGCGCCCGCGCTCGAGCGCTCGAGCGCCCAGCGCCCACGTGCCGGGCACGTGGTGCGCTAGCGCTTGAGCGCCTTGCACTCAAAGCGCCCAGCGCCCACGTGCCGGACATGTGGTGCGCTAGCGCTCAAGCGCCTGGCGCCCACGTGCCGGGCACGTGGTGCGCTAGCTCTCGAGCGCCCTGCGCCCACGTGCCGGGCACATGGTGCGCCAGCGCCTAAGGGTCCAGCGCTCGCGTATTAGATACACGGAGCGCTGCCCCCCCGGCATCCTTTGGATGCCCTTTCCCTTATATATATATACATACACACAGACACACACATACTCTAGAACACTGTCCCTCTCAAAAAAATTTAGGCCGGGGCGCTGCCCCGCACCTCGCAAGGGGGCTGCTAGCCCCCTTGACCCACAGCCCGCTATCCGGGTAGCGGGACCCCCGTAAAAACTCTGCGGGGCCCCCGATACATCCAAAAATCCTTCAAAACACGACACTGCACATTGAGTTCGCATGACCAGTTTAACCCATTAATCGGAGGTTCTCTCGCTCCAAAGGCGAGGGGTAATTAACGGCAGCTTAGTCCGCGGCTGCCGGAGATTCGGATCCCCACAATCGTTAAACCCGGCCTACCCTAGGCAGGGGGAATCTGTAATGCGCCTGACAAGCGCGCGCATATTCCCATCTCAATGGGCTGACGAAAAACACCCTACAGGGTTGTATGTGATATGACCGGTTTATTAAATCAAGTGTTGATTTAATATTGACTTTTAGCTCATTTATTTAAACCTTTTCTATTTGGATGTGTGCATGAATGTATGTATGTATATTTACATGTTGATATGGATGCACACATACATGCATATATGTGTCATGGTTGTTGATACATTAAAGATGGAACTGCAAGACTCACATGGTGTGTGTGTGTGTGTGTGTGTGTGTGTGTGTGTGTGTGTGTGTGTGTTTGTTATTGAGAAAAAGAAAACGATTAAATCATGGTTGAATATTCTTCTACACTATTCTTTACTTGACCTAAGTTTTGACCATGGTTTAATTCTTTTTTGTTCTTTAACTCATTAACAAAATATCTAGATATTTATTAACCATGGTTCTATGTGAGTGTGACTCATATATTTATTTTTTTTCTTTCTCATTTTTCTTGAGAATTATCACAAATAGAGCTCAAGCTTTGACATCTCCTTCTTCTTCCTCCTTCATGCTCTCTTGCTTTTTCTAGTGAGTGAAGAAAAGAAAAAGGAAAGGTTTTTAAGTGAGAATACAAACCACATCACTAATCTATACTAGTCTAGACCATTAGTGTAGGTTGTTTGCTCCACTTCTTCATAGATCAAGTGAAGCTATAAGTTTGAGCCAAGAGACTCCGGGTGGATCGTTGTGGACTTGGAAGGATTCTAGCGAGCCGGTTCAAACCATTGTTGATCTAAGGAGTCACAAGAGGAGGTCTACAAAGGTTGTATTTCTCCCCACTTATTCTTAAACACTACATAGTATGTGATACTTTATGTTGTTACCCTAGATTTCTAGTTCGATTCATGGTTGGTATTACTTAGCACCCCCTAAATTTTTAATATAGCATGTATGATGCAACCCTAACCCTAGGCATGGTGCTAAGGAATCCCTACAGTGGTATCGGAGCAAAGCTAGAAATTTAGATGATATTAAATATTACGAAACCGAAACAACTCCGAAAAATACGATATTCTAAAACCCTAGAATGAGCTCTCTGTCGATTTTAAAACAGTCTTTAAAAATTATTTTAGTAACTGCAGAAGCTTACATGTGATGCATATAGAACACAGAAGAAAATTGAGGCCGTTCCATCAGATTTCACCCGATGAGAATGATTGAAAGAATTAAAGTTAACCGCAATCAAGACGGTGTCGCTATGCAGCTAGCCGGTTGAGCACGGGTCGATCCACAGGGAAATGGTTGTATTTCCGTTCTTGTCTTAGACGAGTCAATAAAGAATGAGTATATGTTTGTTCAAGTCTAACCTATGTGTTTTATTTGCAAGTATAAAGTTGTTAAGAAAAAGATACGAGATTGTAAGCTAAAGAAATCCGTACTCAAAGCCTTTGAGCCGAGTCTTGACCAATTGAAGCTAGAGCAATCGGCAACAACGTGGATTAGGGGATTTAAGCGCGGTATTCGTGGAATACGGCTTATTTACCCTTGTCCTTCCGTTCTTGTCTCTTGCTTTCGCCTCCGGCCAAACCGAACGCAACCGGTCGCGGTTAGGAATCACCGTTACCTTGTTAGGGTAGGGTTCCTAACGGAGCACTTGCGTATGGTTTGGGCGGAGTTCAATGGAAAATAATGGGAAAAGGAAATGAAAAAAGAAAATCTTAACTTACAATACCGTATTTATTCTTAACAACGATAATTACAACCATTCACAAAAACGAACCAAAAAGAGAGAACAAAAAGAAAAGAACAAAGAAAAGAAAAGATTACAAGTAAGTAAGTGCATGAATGTAAATTGCAAGAAATTAAAGACAAGAATGAAAAATGCAAGAAAGTAATTACAAGAACCATAGAACTCAAAACAAGTATGGGATCAATAGCCAACCCTTGAACTTTCAAGCTCAATCAAGAGGTTGCAAGATCAAGAGAAGGGTAAAGAACTCATGTGAAATGAAACACTAAAGAGAGAACAAAATGATACAACCCCTTGAGACCAATGACCAAAGCTTAAACTTGCAAGCTCACTTAAGAGGTTCCAAGATCAAGTTAAGGTAGAGAGCTCAAGGGGGAAGCTAAGCAAAAAGAATAATACAAAAAACCCTCATCTTCATTGATCTTCCACTCAAAAAGCTCTCACTACAATTTTCATGGAGGAAAGAATGAAGAAGAAGAAGAAGAAGAAGACTAAAACCTACAAAAGAGGAACAAAGAATTTACCCCTTGGTTTGGCTCAGTTCTGGGGTATTTATAGCGGGGAAATGGAAACCTAGGGCAAGAATCTGGCATAAGATGAAGTCCCCAAACTGCCCCTGAAAACTGACATCCTGAGGCTCCTATATGGCCGCGGAACCGCGGCCTAAGCATGCTTATGCCGCGGTTCCGCGGCCCTTTTGGGGAGTTGGGCCCTCAAATTTTGGGTGCTTCCCTGGTTCACTGTCCTATGTTATTCTGCATATACCAAATTGCAGTTTGCTTCCACAATTGCTTCAGATTTGCAACGGTCCAAAATGGCATCAAAAATAATACTTTTGACATTTTCTCCCTCGAGCTCCGCGCACCCATTGATTCTTGTGCAGCCCCCCTCGTGCTCTGTGCTTGTCCGAGACACGAATGACCACTGTCATATGTCTTGTCTCTGGAACTGGTACTCGGCACTGGACGGATATGGATGACCGGAACCCGGCTTTTATCTGCTGTGACAGATGTTCTGTATTTTGATGTAACTGTGGAGATTTTGTCTTGATTTGCAATATTTGGACTGGAAACCTGTAATCTGTAAATATATAACAAATACGGATTACAAACACCTACCTATAAACAACTGAGGGTAAGAATGGGCGGTATAAAATGCAATATTCTGTTATGAACAGAGAACCCATGAAAAACCGAGCAGGCCGACCCAATGTGCCCCATTTCGCCTCGGTTTTCTTCTGTGCTCTGGTCTGTAGGTTTTGGGGTTTCAGGTATTGTTTGTTTAGCCCAAAATTTCATGTGATATTTATTTTGTTTAGGGGCTAATTCCTACTATTTCGTAGTCGTAATTTTAACATTGTTTTGGTAACTTGGACGATATTTAACAGTTCGAACGAATATCACACACCACCTCATTACTCTCGCTGGAAATTTTCAAGTGTTGGAATTTCCCAAGTTGAACATATTCGGAAGATCGTGCAAGTATCCCTATGGACCCTCTATAAGAACGTAACCCTAACTCGATCCTATAACCATGGAACTACGGCCAAACCTTCGGGTTTGCCGTAGTTCCGTGGCGCCATAAGTGAGGCAAGAGTTGACCCTTCTACGGTTGGTCCATAGACACTGTGGCACGTTTTGGGTATTTTAACTTTGCTCAAGTGTTGAGCTCTTGGGATAATTTTTGGTATTTGTTGATTCGATCGAAACGTTTAACATCGTCTAGATATATGTGAAAGTGATGATTCCAATTGTTGTTGTTTTTCACTTTCTTTTCTATGACCGTAAGTGTAGTATGTGGTGTATCGCCGGTTTCGTTGCTATACATCAACGACAATTGGGGTATGCATACTTACTTACGTTGATGACATGTGATGTTATGTGTTGCTGAGATATGATGTACATGATCGTCGTGATTGAATAGTCGGGGGTTTATGTGAGATGAGAGTTTTTATTTTCATTCATGTAAAATTAATTGTATGTAATATTCTTTTATTGGGGCACTTCCGGGTTGAGGATGATGTCACAATTGCTGTATATTATTTACTTTTCCGCATTAGGATAGACCCAAGGAGGGGAGCACAAGTGACCGGGCTCTAGGGTTCAGTGGGAGGCCATTTCGAAGAGTCGAGACCGGGTCTCCTAAACTCTAGAATTGGTAGGGTCGCTTGCCGCTCTCGTAGAGGTCTAGGGGTGTGGGCTTGGCTATTCATCGCGACCGTGGAATCCGTATTTTCTATTGTTGGCTAAATACAAAATACGGTCCTCCTAGCATATCCTATACTTTCATATATGTGCTTCTGCTGTTGATATTCTGTGATATGATCACTTTATATGATGAGATGAATGGTGTATTATATATATGATATATAATAAACGTTGCTTATGTTTTGCATCCGCGCTAGTCCCGCCCCTCTATACCGTTAGTTAAGTAACCTAACGGGACATTGTGGCGAATGCGGATGGCATAAGCGTACGTTCTATTTTCGTTTCTTTTCTATGATGGCTTAAGGACTTAAATGATGGGACTACATTGATGAGATTAATGTAAAGAAAAATGAACCTAAAAGATGTTGTAGAATAGGATTTGAAACCTACTCGGATTTTTATGAAAAAGCAAGTTTTCAAAGTGCGGAGCTTAAGCCACTCCTTTTTAAACCCATTTAATTCTACAACGATATCAAGTTCAAAACGTTAAAAGTTTTCTTAAAAACTATTCACAGCCATCCATCATTTTAGGAAGTAGAGTACTTAGTATTCGTGCTACCTATGTTGACTATAGCCAAGGCGTAGTGTACAGTAGCTAAGTGATGTCTTCCTACACAGCATATGATGCGATTAATTAGGACAGCCACATGATTATGTTGACCATAACCAATGGTCATGTGGATGGGTCTAATTAATCATGAAATGACGGGTAGAACTTGACTAGTGCTTATGATATGTTGACCATAGCCAAGGTCATGAGTTCTAGGGGTAAAAACCAAATCGGGAGTTTCAAGAGTTGAAATTTGCAATGAGATTGCATACCTTCTATGTGATAGTAGGATCCCGATCCCACTGTGAGCAAGAGTTGCTCCCAGGAGAATTTTGCACTTTACAATTAGTTAACTCATTAGGTGTCTAGAAAGGTGTCAACGGGGCTACGCCTCTGGGAAAATGAGGTTTATTTTAATTAGGTCCGTGCGAAAGCACGGGGAACCTCCCTCAAAGTACCGGCACTGGCCTGGCTGAACGGTTAGCGAAGTTGTAGAATGTAATTAATCTTGGCTAGTTTTCTTTTTAAGGTTTGAAGAAAAATTTGATAAAAGCACTGGGAGACATCGATTAGATAAGATAATAACCAATCTGATCTTTGTAAGAACTTTCGCTGAGTGTATTCTTTTCTCTCTCCTAATGGCAGATGTTCAGTCGATAAAACTGCACATTTGTAGTACATTTTTCCTACCATTTTTATATTAAAAAAGGACTTTATTATAATATATTATACATATGAGGGTTTATGTGTAAAAACATTATTTTCCATGTGTTAATATATTTAATTATCATTTGGTAGGAAAATGTATGCAAATAATATTATTGGTCTAATCCTAGTAGAACAAAGTCTACTAAAATCTTATTTGAGTTGTTGTGCAGAATATTTCCAAGTCGTTATGAAGGATTTAACAAACAAATCAATTTGTTGAAGAAAACTTGCCAAATTAAGAAGCAAACTTGGAGACCAAGTCTGGAAGCAACCGAGAAAATATTTTCAGATTCTGAAGATGCCTAGGATTGACAAATGTCACCATCAGAGAGCCCAAGAAAAACGATAGAGAGATCTCATCCCTTAAGCGCGGATCCGCGGCCAAACCCACCGTGGTGTCGCGGATCCGCCGCAATTTAGGGGAGAGAGAATGCAATATTTTGGGAGATTGATGATTGATAAATTTTACCAACTTTTCAACAATAATATTCTGGGTTTGCACTATATAAAGGCACCGAGAGCCTCTTGGAAAAGTTATCAAGCCGAAGAGATCACGAAGCTCCCGACGCTCACGCATCCAGGCTGATCATCGACTGTTCGACTACCTCCCTAGGAAAGATCGAGAAGAAAATCAAGTTTTGTAATCATTTTCTATGGATTAAAAGTGTAGTTGCAAGAGTTGATTAATAAAGGTAGTTTTCTTTAATTGTTTGTTTTCTTTTACATTATGTTTTCCATCTCTTTCTTTTCATCTTCTTCTCCCAACATGCGTGAGTAATTCTCCGCTTGTTAGGGTTCGTAGGATTAGGGTAGGTTAATGGGGGATGAAAATAATTAAACCCTTTTTAAGTCCTATAAAGTTTAGGAACTTTATCAAAATAATCATTAACATCCTAATCGGGCGCGCTAGCAATTCCTTGCTAGTTCCGACCGCGATTAGTGATTAGATTAATGATTGTTTTGGTAAAGGCTAGATATGAACGGAGTTCCGTGTCGAGATAAGGGTTACGAGTGGGATTCCTTTTCCCTCCAGAAACCCTAATCTACACGCATCACCGTCGTTCTAGTTCTAAATCTATTAATGGATAAAAAGGGTAACTTTTAATTAATCTTCCATAACTACTAAATCCTAACGAACCCTACAAGCCCTATTATTATATTATTTAAATCTTTAAAATAATCTAGATCTATATTTAACATTCTTGTTTAAAGTAGATCTAGAAACTTTTCACAAAACTCTTTATTCCTCCTCTCTTTCAACACATCTAAAGTAAAAATAAAAGGTTCCACGTTTCCCAGAGGACGACCCATACTCATCTCGGTCTAGCTACGCGCGACACCGTTATTGATTGCGGTAAACTACAAGCACTTTTTCGAACCAATCAAATGGCGCCGATGCCGGGGAAACGTGCGTAATTTTTTATTTTTACTATTTGTGTTGAATTCTTTGACGAGTCATATCATTATTAACACAAACTGCAAATTGTATATTTAACGATTATTGTGTGAATTTTTGCGAGGAAATCTGGAGTCACAAACTTGAGGAAACAGGAAACAGAGACAATTTTAGAGATCCAGAGGGCCACAGAAAAATTTTCATCAACTGTTCTCTCCACATCGCGGAGGAACCGCGGCACATAGGGGCTTCCTGCGGCGGAAACGCGGCTGCTTAGGGGAATTAGGGCTTTAATCTTCTCTGGTATTTTCTTTCAACTCCTCCTCTCTCCTCTCAAATCCAATAAAATCTATCTTCTGCAGGATTCTTTGCAAAATTGCGCCGCTCAAAAATCTTTTTGCAAAAAGTTTTGTGTTTGGTTTTGTTTTGCATATTTAATACTGATTTTAAGGGGCAAAGACCAAATCAAGATTAGGTGGGGATTTCATCACCCTTCCTAAGCCCCACAAATCACAAACCTATCATATAGAACAACCCTTCATTAATTTAAAAAATATCTAGACCAGACTCTAAGGACTGTCGAGCTCAATAGGAAAAAGACTAGTATAGGCATCGGCCGTTTATCCTAACTGACATTGCGGTGTCTAGGCTAGTGGTTTTTAATTAGGCCCACTGTAGTGGTGGTTCCTTCCCACTTACCTGGCCGTACTTGTCCGTGAAGAGGCGGTTTGAGGTCCTATTTCTAGCCTTAGTTAGGAGCTGTCTAGAGACTGGACCTAGGTAACCATAGTTCTAGGGTTGTGCATTTTTTTGTGATTTGTCTAAATCCGTCATTTTTCAAAACAAACCAATTACTTTCTCTCCTTTTTACCCCTTCCCCCTTCTTCTCTTCTTATAATGGGTGACCTAAACAGAAGAACACTTGCCGAGCTTTGCTGTCCACAACCAGATATCTCTTGTTTTCGAAATCCCTTCGGTATACCGTCCGGCTCTTCCATGTCCTTAAGAGATCATATAGAACAAGCAGGAAGAAACAGTTGGCCACCTCAGTCTAGGTCTTATCAACCATATCCTAATCCTACACCTGTTTCAGTTCATACCCAGAGTGAGGAAGCCCCTAGACGAATGTCCATTGCTGAGCACATAGCTAGGTCTAGAGGCCAAAGTTTCAACCCGGACCAATATCAACTGTCCGGAGAAGAGTTTGATATGCGGTTTGTGGCATATAAGATGTCTGTTGAAAATAGCCAACCAACCAACCCATATCAATATTCTTCTTATCATAATATTGATCCTACTCCTACCCAAGTTCCGCAACCATTCTATTCCTATCGATCCAATCCGACTTTTCCACCTACTCTAGACAGTTCTTCTAATCAGTCATTTGGGAGTTTTAATTATCCATAGGAATTTCAATCTTATACTGAAACCCCTTATCAGCCCAAGACTAGTCTGGAGCAGACATTAGAAAAATTTATGGAAATATCGAACCAAATTATGAAGGATTTGGGTAGTAAGACAGAACTGTACCTCCAAACTGAAATCCACAACTCCAGTTTCATAGATTCATCAAGTACACCAAATAGAATGACTGATAAGTTGTGTGACTTTGTAGTGTTTGATTTACCCAACTGTGAAGGGTCCCTTTCAAGTGAAACCATACCCAACCCTTGTGATCTCTACACCTCCACTCTTGAACCAAAACTGATTGAAAACCATACTTTTGATGAGGAGTTTGAGAATTTTAACCTTCACTTGAATGAGGTGATTGACGTTGGGGATATTTTGATTGATGAACCCAAAATTTTGGATGATTTTGTCCCACCAATTCATCAAATCCTTTCACTTCCTTGTGGTCATCATCTTGAGCCTTTAATTCTTCCCGAACCCCAAATATGTCTTGAAGTTGATGATAAAGGTATACCCGAAGATCAGATCGAAATACAGCCTCCATCTTCCACATCTGGTTCAGCAACACTCGACACACCGATTTGTTTACCCATTTCACCTTCTACTTTCTCCGGTTCTTCTTCTGTTCCTATAGTTTCAGTGAGTTTTGATGAATCACAATCCGTTAACTCAAGTTCACTAATACCAGAAATTCAACTTGATATTTTTGAAAATGAGGTAGATGAGTTTTTCTAGTCCTCTACCTCAATAATTTTTGAATCTAGTAGGATAAATTCTGGCACAAAACTCTTTGACAGCAAAATGTTCAATCACACCATTGATAAAAGTTTTGAAGAACTTTTTGCTGACGAACTTGAATTTTTAAATAATACGGATTTTGTGATTGATCAATCTCCACCTATAGAGGTTGAACCGTCACCATTCCTTCTTCCTAATCATTCACATTCATCCTCATTCTTTCTTTTCTCTAATTTCAAACCCTTTCCAAACCACCTCTTATCCCTTCCCCATTATTTCTTGACTCGATACAACATATTCTTCCACCAACCTATACGCTATACTAATAAAATCTTTGAATGGTTGGTGTTAACTTTTGGTCTTTGTAAAGTCTTACTTTGACCAAATGACTCACCCCCTCTTAAAATGCTTCGTATTGTCTAACTCATGTTTGAGGGGGGGGTATATTTTTGGCTCTTGATCATAACTTTTGTCCTCAAATTTGTGAGCCAAAAATAAGTTTGGGGGAGCATTTTCACTTTCATATATTCTTGCCCCCATTAATATTTTCCTCCCAAGTCTACAGGTTTTTGAGCTTAACAGATGACATCAGTGAGGACACTGCTGTAAACAGGTTTGGGGGAGGTTTGTGCTTATTTACACATCAATTTGCATCATATTTTGCATAAGCACAACATTTCAAAAATTTTAAATTTTTTTTTCTTTTATAACAAAAGAGTAGAAAGTGAAAAATTACATCCAAAAGATAGGAATAGTTTAAGAAAACCAAGAAAATTAGAAGTTTTCTTAAACGAACTAGTAATAAGTAGTTATGAGCTATTGTCCCAAGGGTTAGTAAGATGAAGGAAGTCACTAATCTGAGGATAAAAATAAGTCTGAAAAATAGTTTCTATTCTGGAAGCCAAACATTTGAATGTTGATACCCTACAATATGCACTTACATACGTCTTGAAACTCGGGATAGTAGAGGATACCTTGAAATGCTCTTGTCTAAAAGCCAAAGTATGAAGGAAATGAAAAAAATAAAAAATGAAGAAAAGATAAAAATGGTGAAAAGAAAAAAATGAACACTGGTTTTGTTATCGCCAAGGCAGCAATAAAAAAAAATATAGCGAGAGTGCCTTTTCACCTAGTGCCCTAAGGCCAACTGGTCTGGGAGTCACTGCTAAGCCTTAGGTAGTGCAAGACGAGGAAATATTATCACCTAATCAGCAAGCACATGAGTAATCGGTCGGTTAGTACCTCAAGAAGTATTAACGGTCGCATGAAAATGTATGAGCAAATCTAAGTATTAATCAAATTAAAAAGTACTAAGGTAGATGGACAAGAGTATGATAGCTTGAATTGAATTCTCCGAGTGTAGGGATGTTATTTACACACACGTGGGGTTATATGATCAATGTTTGGATGAAAGGTAGGAATGAAGAATAAAGACGATGTTTTATTGAGGGATAATGTGATTTCTAACATATTTTCATGACTATTAAGATAGGGCTCATGACAACTGAAAAGCTGGCATAGTTGGAAACTCTTCTTTTCAAAGTATTTCTTTTATGGTTCTTGTCTTTATATGTAAATTTCACCATCTTTCTTTTGTTATTGGATTTTGTGGGTGTAATCCGCTGAAAACCCTCAGGAGACAACACTCCTCCTACTAGGGACACCTAGAGGTTTAACGGCTTGTTGCACGTGCTCAGTGCAATCGTGTCTGCCTACGAAAGTGTGCTTAGTTTTCTCCTTTCTTTTTTCTCCTCTTAAATAAACTAGTTTGCTCGGGACGATCAAAGATAAGTTTGGGGGTATTTGTTCAGTCGATAAAACTGCACATTTGTAGTACATTTTTCCTACCATTTTTATATTAAAAAAGGACTTTATTATAATATATTATACATATGAGGGTTTATGTGTAAAAACATTATTTTCCATGTGTTAATATATTTAATTATCATTTGGTAGGAAAATGTATGCAAATAATATTATTGGTCTAATCCTAGTAGAACAAAGTCTACTAAAATCTTATTTGAGTTGTTGTGCAGAATATTTCCAAGTTGTTATGAAGGATTTAACAAACAAATCAATTTGTTGAAGAAAACTTGCCAAATTAAGAAGCAAACTTGGAGACCAAGTCTGGAAGCAACCGAGAAAATATTTTCAGATTCTGAAGATGCCTAGGATTGACAAATGTCACCATCAGAGAGCCCAAGAAAAACGACAGAGAGATCTCATCCCTTAAGAGCGGATCCGCGGCCAAACCCACCCTGGTGCCGCGGATCCGCCGCAATTTAGGGGAGAGAGAATGCAAGATTTTGGGAGATTGATGATTGATAAATTTTACCAACTTTTCAACAATAATATTCTGGGTTTGCACTATATAAAGACACCGAGAGCCTCTTGGAAAAGTTATCAAGCCGAAGAGATCACGAAGCTCCCGACGTTCACGCATCCAGGCTGATCATCGACTGTTCGACTACCTCCCTAGGAATGATCGAGAAGCAAATCAAGTTTTGTAATCATTTTCTATGGATTAAAAGTGTAGTTGCAAGAGTTGATTAATAAAGGTAGTTTTCTTTAATTGTTTGTTTTCTTTTACATTATGTTTTCCATCTCTTTCTTTTCATCTTCTTCTCCCAACATGCGCGAGTAATTCTCCGCTTGTTAGGGTTCGTAGGATTATGGTAGGTTAATGGGGGATGAAAATAATTAAACCCTTTTTAAGTCCTATAAAGTTTAGGAACTTTATCAAAATAATCATTAACATCCTAATCGGGCGCGCTAGCAATTCCTTGCTAGTTCCGACCGCGATTAGTGATTAGATTAATGATTGTTTTGGTAAAGGCTAGATATGAACGGAGTTCCGTGTCGAGATAAGGGTTACGAGTGGGATTCCTTTTCCCTCCAGAAACCCTAATCTACACGCATCACCGTCGTTCTAGTTCTAAATCTATTAATGGATAAAAAGGGTAACTTTTAATTAATCTTCCATAACTACTAAATCCTAACGAACCCTACAAGCCCTATTATTATATTATTTAAATCTTTAAAATAATCTAGATCTATATTTAACATTCTTGTTTAAAGTAGATCTAGAAACTTTTCACGAAACTCTTTATTCCTCCTCTCTTTCAACACATCTAAAGTAAAAATAAAAGGTTCCACGTTTCCCAGAGGACGACCCGTACTCATCTCGGTCTAGCTACGCGCGACACCGTTATTGATTGCGGTAAACTACAAACACTTTTTCGAACCAATCAGCAGATAACCATGACTGGACTTAAGCTACTGTTAGAGAAAAATAATCTAACCGGGCCGAACTATAAAGACTGGCTGAGGAACATTAATATTGCTCTTACATATGATAAAGTATCATATGTCCTCACTGCCTCAGCCCCACCCAGCCCAGGTCCTGGATCTTCTGTTGCGGATAAGGAGATCCGCAAAACGTGGGATATTGACTGTGCTACTGCCAAATGCTTCACGCTTGCATCGATGGACAATACACATCAAAAGCAGCACGAGCAGATGGATGTTTAATCCATCTTTCTCCATACAAAAGAGTTATATGGGGAACAATCTCGGACCCTGAGATACGAAGCATCTCGAAAGTTGTTTCAGATGCGGATGTCTCCTGGCACACCAGTAGGCGATCACGTTTTGAAGATGATAGCTCTTATTGAAGAGCTTGAGGACCTTAGATGGACAATGAAGAACGAACGGTATATTGATATTGTTCTTCAGTCTCTTCCCCCTGTCTTTGCTCAATTCATAGTAAACTTCAACATGCATAACATGGAGAAGTCACTACCCGAACTTCTCAATATGTTGAGAAGTGCGGAGAGCACGCTTAAAGCGAAGTCTCCCTCTCTGATTGTTGGATAATCATTCTCTTCCATCCAAAAAGCTAAGGCCAAGGGAAGGAATAAGAAAAAATCCACCAAACCGAAAGGTGGAATCAAGAAGGTACCAGAAAGAGACAAATCCAAGGTTGAGAAGTCAGGAAAAGGAGAATGTTTTCACTACAAGAAAACAGGACACTGGAAGCGGAACTGTACGAAGTACCTTGATCTCAAGAAAAGGAAGCATAGTGATGCTTCAGCTTCAGGTATGTTCGTAACTGAAAATTGTTTTTCTATAAACTCTGCTTCCTGAGTATTGGATACCGGTTCGGGTTCTCATATCTGCAATTCTGTGCAGGCATTGAGAAATAGTAGAGTTTTGAAGACCGGTGATCACACTCTCCGAGTTGGAAATGGTTCCAATGTACATGCAGTTTCAGTGGGAGAGTATTACCTAGGGTTGCCGTTGGGTTGTATATTGGTTTTGAACCCATGTTATTTTTACCAAGCATGCTTTGTAATATAATATCTGTTTCTTTGTTAGACAATGAAAGATATCATTTTGTATTGCAGCACAAGGTTATGAACATTAAACTAAATTAAGGGTTGATTGGTTGTGGTACACTTAATAACGGGATATACATCCTTAATCAACACACAGTTTTTAACATACAACACATAAATAAAAGAAAATTTTCAGATATAAATGAACCTTTTCTTTGGCATTATAGACTTGGTCATATTAATGAAACA
The DNA here is from genome assembly GCA_030015575.1 of Agapanthus africanus. Classification (NCBI taxonomy): domain Eukaryota; kingdom Viridiplantae; phylum Streptophyta; class Magnoliopsida; order Asparagales; family Amaryllidaceae; genus Agapanthus; species Agapanthus africanus. The sequence continues at coordinate 48,977,615 of JASDDO010000008.1, read as the reverse complement.
AGACTAAACAAACTTCATAAATATGGATATTTAAATCATTTTGAGTATAAATCTTATGCGATTTGTCAGTCTTGTATCAAAGGGAAAATGACCAAAACTCTGTTTACTGGATACGGAGAAAGAGCTACAGAGCTCTTGGGCCTCATACATAGTGATGTATGTGGGCCAATGTCTACACATGCGAGAGGCGGTTTTTCTTACTTCATAACTTTTACTGATGATTTCTCAAGATTCGGTCATGTGTTTTTATTAAAGCATAAGTCTGAAGCTTTCGAGAAATTCAAGGAGTACAAACTTGAAGTAGAAAAACAAATAGGAATGAGCATCAAAATACTTCGATCAGATCGAGGTGGAGAGTATCTTAGTACAGAGTTTTCGAACTTCCTAAAAGAGAATGAGATTCTCTCTCAGCTCACTTCCCCTTACACACCACAGCACAACGGTGTGTCAGAACGGCGGAATCGTACCCTATTAGATATGGTACGATCCATGATGAGTGATACTGAGTTACCTCTCTCCTTTTGGGGGCATGTATTAGAGACTGCAGCTTTTTTGTTGAACAAAGTTTCAACCAAGACCGTGTCTACCACTCCATATGAGATATGGTATGGGAAGAGACCATCTCTTAAACGGGTTAAGATTTGGGGTTGTCAGGCTTTTGTCAAAAAAAAAAGAATCCAGACAAACTCGAGACACGATCGGTCAAATGTATATTTGTGGGATATCCAAAACATTCATATGGATATCTTTTCTACCACAAGGAGGAACAAAAGGTGTTTGTTTCTCAACATACCACATTTTTAGAAAATGAGATTTTTCCAAATGATACTAATGGCAATGTGGTAGATCTAGAAGAGGTTCTAGAAACACAATTTACAAATGACGACTTGGTTATACCTGATGTTGCAACAGAATCTTATGAACCTCAGCCACTCCGTAGATCTGGTAGGACTTCTCGCCCACCGGAGAGATACTATGATTTTCTCATTGATGGTGATAGAGAAGATTGCATCATGGATGATAATGAACCTACTAGTTTTCAACAAGTTATCACGAGTGGTGACTCTGTGAAGTGGCTGGATGCCATGAGATCCGAAATGGAGTCTATGTACACCAACAAAGTATGGACTTTGGATGTTGTACCCTATGGGGTAAAACCCGTAGGGTGCAAATGGATCTTTAAGAAAATGATCGGTGTTCTCCTCCGAATACAGAGACGGGACCGCGTAGGTTCGTCTTGCCTGAATTTGGGGGCAGATGCTAACTGGTGCTATCCGTCTACCTCTCCGAAGATACTAAGTTGATTTATGGTACCGTGTATCGAAGGTTTAAACGGATGCGGCCGATGTAGCAGACTTCGTCAGATTCCCCCTCATTTGAGGGGTTTTTGATTATGGGGACGCTCTTCCCTGCAGGCGCAAGCCCCTGCAGTTAATTACGCTACCGCATAGCGGTAACCACTTTCTCCTTCTCCAGATGGTCACTTCGTGTCGTGGGTGTTTGTTTTGTTTTTGGTTGCCCGTGGATTGTATACGGAGACTAATTTATGTCGTCGCCCGTAGGGCGTGGATTGGTCCAAATCCGTATTTTCATAGATTTGGGTTTGCGGGGTTGGGTTTAAGGATACGTTAGTCTCATTTGAGACTAAGATCAACTTAAACGTTTGTTAAGGATACGTCAGTCTAATTTTAGACTAAGATCAACTTAACGGGATCGTTTAGATTCGACAAAAGAGCATTTAGGCTCTATTGTTTAGTTTAGGTACATTGCGGTCGATTACCTGTTTAAGGACATGGTGGTCCAATGTTAGTTTAAGAACATCTCGGTCCAATATTAGTTTGAGGACATCTCGGTCCAGTTTAAAAACATCATGGTCTGTAAAAGTTAAGGACATCATAGTCCATAGGCTTAAGGACCCCACAGTCCGAGGTTAAAGGCATCATGGTGCATGGGCTTAAGGACCCCACAGTCCGTATTTTAAAGACGTCATAGTCTATAAAGTTTAAGGAAATCATAGTCCATGAGTTTAAGGACCCCACGGTCCATGGAATGATTGGTTATTGGGACCCGTCACCTCTCTGAAGACGCTGAATGATTACAACGACAAATATCAAAGGAGTGAAGAGATGTACCCTTGAACCAAAGTTGTTTGGGAAATCTGTAGTCCAATTTAGGACTAAGATCAATTAATTAGATTATGAGCACATGTGCTCAGTTAAATCTGAATTAAGGACTTATGGCCAACTTGGGCTAAGTCCAATTAGGTTTAAAATGTTGGACCTTTGTTTGGACTGTTAAACATTTGTCTGGGTTCAGCCTCCCCATTATTTAGCAATGCTAAACATGGGTTTGGGGTTTTGACAACATTTTTTCTTTATCAAGTGCTGAGCACTTATATATCATATGAGACGATCAATCTTAGAAGACAAGGGTGTATTTGAGGCTCAGTCAAAGGGGAGTCTGCCTTTAGCCAATGTGGGCTAAGTCTGTTTTGAATATAGTGTTAAACACTAGCACATATTCTGCTATCACGTGCTCCCACGTGATGCATCAAAACATAGTGTTAAACACTAAGGCTGAAATGCTCACGTGGGGTCATGTGAGGCGTCTGATGATTGGGCCATGCCTTTATTTATTCTCAGAATATTCACATAAGTGTTAAACAATTTTAATCTTCAGGCCATCACGTGTGGGCACGTGATGGATATCTATGTATTGATTATTAAAGTGTTTATTAGGGGTCATGTAGGGACACGTGAGGGCGCCCAAAGTCTATTCTGCCTTTGGCTTTGTTCCCTTTATTTTGAGGGTCACGTGTGAGCACGTGAGGCATTGCCTCCAAGCTTTTCTTTCTCATTTTAAGGGATCTGTTTTAGGGGTCACATGGGGCACGTGACCTAGTTTTGTTCTTTCATTTCTGATCATTGAGGATAGGGGTCACGTGCTACCACGTGACCAAGTTCTTTACGTGCATGGAGAGCTTTAAGTCTCTCGTTTTAAGAATTAAATTCTCTGTAGGGTTAAACCCTAATTCTGTTTTAGAGGAATTAAATTCCTATGTATATGGTAGAATTAAATTCTTATGTAGGGTTAAACTCTAGTTCTGTTCTGGAGGAATTAAATTCCTATGAGTTTGGGAGAGCAAAAGCAGATTGACACGCTGGAAGAGTACAACCAGAAGGCGCGGACTCCAATCACACTCCAAGAATTTCTCAGTCACGTCCTTGAGGACGAAGGAGATGACAATGGAGAAGACTCGTCAGATGAGTCTGAAGATTATGTGGCAAGTTGCCATGTGATCTCTCACTTGTCAATAAACGATGAAGAAGCTCCTTACACACAGAAACTGGGGGCAGGTCCTGAGCTGGAACTTCCAGGTCCATCAGACGAAATGATTGATGCTTTCCTGAATGAAGTGCTTCTTAAAAGCAAAGCTGCTCGAGAGCGTGAGATAGCCATATTTGAAAAGGCCAAGCGCCGGCGACTGGACGAAAGGGTTGAAACGCTCCAGCCAAATCAAAGTGCATCCGCCACAAATAAAAGCAGGTTCAAAACGAGGAAGAGGTTCGCCAAACCCATATCGATGGGAATGAAGCTTCCACCCTCCGAAGAAAACATTCCTGGTAAAGCAGAAATACATCCTAGCTACTGCTTATATCATCGAAAGATTCGCACCCCACCGAAGAGTGCAACGCTTTTAAAAGATGGTGGCGGGGGTATGTTGCTCACCAACAACATTTCAAGCGGATGAGACGCAAAATTCGTCAGGAACAAAGAAATACAACCGAGGAGCGTAAAAAAACTACCGGCAACTGTCACATGGTCGACGCTGGGGAATCGCAAGTTCTCACCTTCGAGAGCGACTATGACGAAGAAATGACTCTTGGCCCTCTCTTTAAAGAATCCATCTCGGGAAAAGAGGAAGAACCGAAGACCTGTGAAAATATTCAACGAATAATTACCAAACTTAACAGTGACATGTTAGCACCGTTATCGCGATATCAGCATGTTTGCCCCCACATCAGCATGTTTGCCATATCATTACAATTTTAATTTTTTTCCCCAAAAACATCCTTCTTCCTCAACACCTGGCCTAGCCTAACTCTAACCCTAGCCTGAACCCTAACCAGTGACTCCACTCGCTCACGGACGGCCTCCTCCGGCATCCCCTACCGAAGAGAGGGCTTGAGGGAGAAGACGGTGTCAAGGGAGGAGGAGGAGGCGACATCAGTGCTGCCTTCCGCCTCCTCCATTGCCTCTATCTCGACCTCCCCATAGTTGTCGTTGTCATGGTCACCCTCATCGTCGTTTCCCTAATCGTCTCGCGTCGCTGTCGGCTTCCTAGCCTTCTCGTGGCATCTCATTTATCTTCTTGTTCTCTAAATCAAATTTTCATCTAATCGTAACCCTAACTCTAACTTCCCGCCACCCGTCCTTCTCCTTCCCCGCCGACGCCTCCTAGTTGCCTTGCCGCTGCATCTCTCAACTAGTTCGTCATCACCATCAATCATCGTCATCACCTTCATCTTCTTCTTGCATTTGCTAACCAAAACCCTAACCCTAGTTCTATCCCCTAACCACCATCAACCACCTCTCCTCCATCGGCTGCGATCGTCCACCACCTTCATCGGCCGGTGCCGGTGAGCATATTATTTGATTAACAATTATAAATAAAATAATTAACAGTTATCTAATTAATTAATTAAATTAATAAAAAGGGTAAAATGGTATTTTACATACAATTAACACCGTTAGGCATTGACCGTTAAGTTAGTTAAGTTAGATAGTTATTTATAATTTTGAAAGTATTTGATAGTTAGTTGCTAAATTGTAAAACTATTGTTAGTTGTGTATTGATGTCTGATAATAATTTTTTTTCCCAATGGTTTTATCCTCCAACCCAGGATACATATTATCTTTATCAACATTTATCTTAAAGTAAACTTTGGTTCTTTGGATGGTCCTAAGAATTCTTTTTCTCTGCGTTAATATGACCGGTTTACTCCTGAGAATAAATAAATGCGAAAAGGAAAACCGAAAAACGTAAGGTCAAAGTAGTGAACGGCATCGGTCTGATACAAAAGAGTGCACGTATGTGCAAGAGAGCACTAGGCCCGGAGGAAGAAGAATGTTTGTGATGGTGGCTATGGTGAAGATGATCGAAGGAAAAAGTGGAGGGGGTTGGGAGGCGGCGGAGATGACTTTTAAAACCTTTGATGGTTTCACCCAAACTTTCAAACCTTTTGGTCGTTTTTTCAACAAAGACCAAATCTTTTGTAGCTTTTGGGAATCAATCAATCCAAAAAAAAATGTGCCGGAAAATGAAAATTTGAATAATTGTGTTTTATTCACCGATTTTGGATCCTAAACCAACAAATGCAATTAAGTCCGAATCCGCAAGTTACTTATGACTCAAAGTGTTGTGAGGGTCCCAATCTCATAGGCGACTCCGATCAATTAGCAACTTTCAAATTATTATAAAAAAAAAATCAAATCTATTATATTTGACAGCTGTCCTAGGTTCTCGAGCTCCATCGATTAAACCGAAGCTCTATCATCCTTTTTACCTCTTTCCAAACAAAATGATCCAATCGACGTCTCATTATAAATTCCTCTCCCGCTTCGTATACTAGAATGCAAGACCCTCCCTTTTTTCTCTCTCCCTCTTTCTTCAATCCAAACAAAAATGAGCCAAACGCCGTGGCCGTTAGGGTTCCGTTTCCATCCAACCGACGAGGAGATCATCAACCACTACCTCAAGCGGAAGATCGCCGGCACCATCGACCCCCGCGACGCCGCGGTTGTCCCCGAGATCGACGTCTGCAGGTTCGAGCCTTGGGATATCCCCGACAAATCGCCGATCGAGTCGAGCGATCCCGAGTGGTTCTTCTTTGCGCCGGTTGACCGGAAGTACCCGTCGGGCAACCGGTCGAACCGGGCGACCAAGGCAGGCTTCTGGAAGGCCACCGGGCCTCACCGGCAGATCCGGTCGCGGATCGGCGGCGAACCAGTGGTGGTTGGGATGAAGAAGTCGCTGGTGTTTCATCGTGGGAGATCACCGAATGGGGTCAGAACGAATTGGGTCATGCACGAGTATCTGATGGTGGAGCCTGAGTCTGGGTCTGATCAGGTGAATGCTTCTTGGATTTTTTTTCTTTTGTTTGTTTGATTTAATTTGAGTGTAATTGAAGTATTATCGAGTTGGAATGCGCTTAGAATGGAATTGGGTTTTGTGATTTCTTAATTATGCAAGTTATTGATTATAGAAACATAAGGCCTTATTTAGGAATGGAGTTAAAGTTCAGATAACCAATGTTTGGTAAAATTATCTAACCCGAACTCCAAACTGTTTGGGAATGGAATTAAGTTTCCTAAACTGTAGTTTCATAAAGTTAGCAAACCCAAACTTCAAAATGCTAACTTTGGCTTGTTTGGCTACCTTTTTGGAGTTGAGATAACTAACTCTAATCTGATCAAAGTTTCGTAAACTCCAAAAATGGAGTTTGGGGCTTGAAAACCAAAGTTTGCATCCCTCGACCTCCACTTAAAAATAAACTACAGTTTGGAATATCCAAACAGGGCCTAATTATAACATATTCGGCATGAATTTTGGAGTTTATAATACTCTCGTTATTCTACGAAGGTGTCCCACAAAATTTTACTTTTTTCATGCATCATTTAAATAATCTTTGAGTGTCTCCCGCAAACTCTAACTTTTGTGCTGTTTGCATCCCTTACAGGGGGGCTTTGTACTTTGCCGCTTATTCAGAAAGCCTGAAGAGATAGTGTCTGGTGTAGTGAGAAATGAACCGGAGAATAGTAGAGGAATCCATAGAGCAGATGATGTGGAAGAAGGATTTGTGATGCAACCAAACCAACAATCGCCACAATCAGGGCTGCAAGGAGAATCTCATCCTTTGCCCGATACCATTAACAAACAACCAGCAGACATCAAGCTCACCGATGAAACACAATCAGATAGCTCGATACCTTTTCCTTTGATACCAGAGGAAAGCCATAACAACAGCAACATGTCTACAAAGGCAGGAATACCTGTAGAAGAGGTAACATATCTGCGAACGATAATTTAAGCTCTTGATACTTTTCAATTTTGCGACCAATTTATATTTCAGTTGATCTATTCGACCATTTAAAAATGGCTCTCTTATGTATAATCAAGGATTTAGAAATCGCTAGATGGTGCTAGTCAAATAAGATATTGGTTAGTACCTAGCCGCCTAGGCGGTGTTTAGTCTAGGCGGTTTTAGTATTTTTTTTAATGAAAACACACACACACACACACACAAAAGATAGAAAATGCAGAAGAATTATGAAAAATGTCGTTAAGAATATAGTGAATTTACATATTTTTATCAACATTATCAAATTATGTGACATAATATGTAAACCTTTGTAGGCTGGGCTCTATGAAGCACAGACAAGACACAAATGCAGACTCAAACACGAATATGAGACAAAAGAAATTTATAAAAAGGACACAAGAACATGACTGTATTACTTATTTATTATTATACATATTGAACATAATTTATTAAAATATGAAAAGAAACATGTACACAACTTTTTTTTAACACAATTTAATAAAATTAAGGTCATAACTTCATCCAAAATCTTAAGTTTTTTAGTACAAACAAATACAAACAAGAGGACAATCCATTATAGCTAAAATGAATTAAATATTGATTTTTTTAATTAGATCTGATTTCCAAGATCTGGCTTCATCAAAGTTGTCCACACATATATTCCATATTCTTATTTCTCAATCCCCTATACTATCTAGAAGTGTGGAAAGTATTGGATATGTCCAATATGGGCGGACACGGCCAAGTATGTCGGACACGTGTCAGAGTGCCCAAGTGTCCAAGTGTCTTATACATGTCGGCACAAACACGGCGAGCAAATAGAAGTGTCCGTGCTTCCTAGGCTGGGTTACTTTGTCAGGGATGGAGCTAGGATTCCAAGATCCGCTGGAGAGCTAAACTAAAAGAAATCCCAGAAAAATTATACAATTAAAATAAAACTTACATGGCTAAAGGAAAATTTCTTCTCTTTATTTGAGAAGTTATGCATACGTGATTACCCTGGCTATATTATAATATACACCACTTGGGCATAGCTCAAGTGGTAAGAATTTCCTCCCAAAAGTGAACGGTCCCAGGTCCCGATGGGGTCGTATCCACAAAAAAAAAATTTACTGATGGTATACAAAATCGTAGATTTGTACAAGCAGAGATACCTAACAACAAGCTCTAATTCATATATGAACAATTTTTAAGCAACCACACTATATGTAGTAAAGATATAACAAGAAAATATAAGCATACGAATAAAAAGATAACGTTCCTTCTATCATAAAGAAAGAAGAATATACATATTCTTTACAAATACAAGAAAATTCGGACTTTTGAATATAAGAAATAAGTTGTAATGTGAGGAAAGAAAAAACAACTTTAGGACTTATAGAAATTGTAGATTACAGAAACGATTTGTTTAATAAAGATTTTGAAATCTAGAGGTTACTGATACTGATTGTATAAAAAACTTTAGGCACGGAGTTCTTTATCTCTGCGCTTGTGTTTAGCTGGCCACCTAGGAGCCTGGCCGCTTAATTAGACTGTTTACATTGGAAAAATAGAACCGTGGGGCTACGCTTGCATCTAGTTGGTCATGCTAGCCACTTCTTACAACATTGTGTATGATTAACTGAGTGATCCTAACCAAAGCTTGTTTCTGTCATACACTCAGGGTTTGTATGATAATTTAGAAGACTTCCTAGGATCAGGATTTGAGCATCTATTTTACGAAGAGTTTCCTCAAATCAACCCGCGGACTCTAGCCAGTGCTGATGACACATTTAATTACGGTTCCCATGATGGAACACATACCCAGATTCAATTTCCGATGCTCGAGCGAGACTCTGACACCAAAGTATTAGATGGTGTGCTTAGTATGCTAGAGGAATATCCTGCTGCCGTGTCAAATTATCAGTCAGGTTCAGGAGTTAATGTTATCCCTCAGGATCACATATTTATGAGCGAACAAGGATCAACCTCAGACTCAACTATGAACGAGGATATTGGTTTCGAAGCTCCATTGGCACAGGTGAGAATGCTAGTTTGTTAGTTATTTGTGCGGTTTAACTATAAAGATTAACATGCTAATTATTTATGCCGTGCTTTTATTTTTTGTTAAATGATTATAGCATGAACAAGAAACAATATCACATGGATGTGGATCTTTACACATAGACAATTCTAGTAGATACAATGAAACCGATCCTTCTTTGGAAGTTGTTCGTAGTAGAAGCATGAATAAATTTCTATTTAGAAGAAAGGCGAGATTGTTGAAGAATGAGGAATTGAGTGGTCTAGCCAATTCCATTGGTACTGGAATCAGCATCCAGAATAGGAATCCAACGAATTTGGAAAGTTCAATCGACTTCACCACACGGCAAGGCTCAGCAGAGAGAAGTATTCGATTGCAAAGTTCAAAGCACAGGGAGATAATACGGGAACGTGCAAGGATGAGAATTTTTTGTTGCCCTCCTCCTTGTCGTTGTTTGCCCTGGGCAAAAAGCTTGGTGAGATGATCCATACCAAGCTGTTCAAATTGAATCATTATGTGCAAAAATGCTTGTTAGTGATCTGGCATTAATCTGATGTCTGCAGGGTGCAAAACCTATCGATAAAAATCCAATTGATGATTTTGAGCTTATCTCCACTGATAACGGTAATTACATCTGATATTTATGGTTTTATTAACACAACTTTGGTTTTTAGCTGATTTCTAACTATATACACTCTAACGGTAGGTGGTGCCGCCAAAGAACCTGAAGAAACAAATTTGAGATTGAGAACCAGACACAAGGATGAAGCTGATGGTAAACTGGAAAACTCCTCTTTGCTTCAAGAGGAACCTAGAGCTAGTTCAGTCTCTACCCCTAAAATTGGTGTCGCAATGATGGTGATTGCATCGGTGCTATGTGCCGGAACAATATGGTTCTTGAACTCTTAGAATGGATGATAATATATTGTTTGTCATAATTTTGTTTGTTAATAAGATTATATATCTTTATGAAAAATGCCAAAACAGTAAAAAGGGGGAAAAACGAAATATATTTATGAGGAGTTAATGCTCCTTCCAATGCTGCTTATTATATTTATCAAGCATTTGTTTGAACATAAACTGTGGTGATTTTGGATGGTCCCAATAAAACTTTTTCTCAAGTACTAATCAACAATATGACTATATTGCTTTTAAAATAAATAAATTTAAAAACTCTCGGAAAAAATTGAATAACAGAATGTTTGTGAATGGAGATGGATGGGAGGAGCTGGATGAGGAAGGAGATTAAATACTTGATTACATTCTGAATATGATTACTTAAACATCTTGTATCTATGGTTTCGGTAAGACTTGTAATTATAATCTATACAACACATTACGCGGGGATAACGGGATAGATTGGTACGGAACGTATATCGTGGTACGAGATATCATTTAAAAGATACCTACATGAATTCACGTGCCGTTGTCCCGTGGGTTGTGACGGGGTCTTGTACTACATGTTACCATAGTCCACGGGGTAAGACAGACTCCTCTTGTATACACGAATACTTTCTGTATCAAGCTATAAAAAATCACGTTAGAATAACAATCTTATACCTGTGCTGTAGGGTTCCTAGGCATCCTTGTGAGGGTTCATAAGACATCAAATATGCCCGAATAAAAATTTAGACTTGCCGAACAACCCAAAGCCGGAATCTTTGCTAGATTATTAGGGTTACACATGCAAGTAAATATCTTTACAACTAAAAGTGTACAACCTTTGTAGTCCGCTCCTTCGCTTCATAAGCTCCGAGTAGAAGTCCCTTCGCCGCGATCCACGATCTCCCGGACTCAAGAGAGGCTCCACGACTCGAACGATCCATGCTAGCTTGTAGTGTTCCGTTTCTCCGATGATCTACGTCGAAATTGCTATAACTCAAGCTCTCTCACTCTAATGAGGTGAATATCCTAATCTAATGGGCCAGATTAGATGAGAATGATGGAGTAGTGTTTTTGCTTTCTTTTTATATCATATTCTCACAAGAAATCATCACAAAAAGGAAAATCTAACGAGCTTTCTCAAAGCTCAAGAGAGAAGAAGATGATGATAAAAGAGTTAATCCTTTTGTGATGAATAATAGAAAAGAATATATGATTGATCATGGAACCATGGTCAAGGATGACAAGGTTAACCTTTGTAGAGAATAAACTAGGGCTAGGGTTTGGTTAGGTTAAAGAATGAGTCATAAGATAATATCAACCATAATATCTTACACTTGACAAAAGGAAAGCTTCTAGATGGTGCAAGAAGGAGCTAACCCTAATCAAACCCTAACTTTGCTTAATCTCTACTAAACATGTTCCATTATTAATCATATCATGTTACTATAATATATATCACATATATATTATATATTTATAACAAAAGAAAATAATACAATTAACATATATCGCGTATATATCAATGTATTATCCGGTGAGAAAATGAAATAATAAAGAGAGCCAATATTAGATAATGTAATACAATATATCATATATATTATTATACATTAAATCATCGAATCAACAATTGATCCGACAATCCGGCTATATCGAATATAACCGACTAATATATCATGTACCGATTCATCGAATCAACACTTGATCTGATGTCCCGGTTCAAATCTAAATATCGCGAGAATATAATACGGTATCTCATATCGCATTATCCTCGGACCTGCGCATATCACATATGTGCCTCTACTCCGTTTTGCCTGAACCAAGAAACCTCTGTGTAGTACTCTAAAGAATCGCTAATACGCCGGTAGCAGGTGATGATCATATCAAACACCCACAAGCTGCAAACGGTCAGCTAAACGTAACAGCTACCCAGGTATTGAGCGATCAGAAGATCAACAAGCTAGCCTGTTCGTTCCCCTGTGAATCCAATCAGTAACACTCCCATACAGTCCGGTCTGTTCGTCTTATATGTCGCATATCAAGTCTAGGGGTGGTATACGTCAGACCCCAGTAACCGATAAGTCGTGTCGATGTGAGGCTTATAACGGTCGAGAAACTGCTGGTAATACTTACCAGTAAATCTCTATATCAGCCCTGGCCAAGGACTTCTAGTTATAGCCAATCGAACACAGCACAACATCAACTCCCTATACCGGGAGAGACGAATCCACTCCTATCGCTCATTGCCTCCATGTGATTCGGGACTGTACCCAAAAGCCACCGTTTTGCACGCCCTTTTGGACGTGGTAAGGTGGAAATCAAAACACAGTGGGAATCACACAAGACTCTTTGACGATCTCGGGTCTACAGACTACCCTGTACCAGTGTCACCGGAGAACTGCCATTTGACGTGTGGTATATCACCATCTGGGAGTTCTTGATGAGTCCGTCCAGTGTACCTAGTCTCCACTGAGCACCCGTACACCATCTCTGATGTCCAACACCGATGGATATGGGATCATCCATCGCCCATCGTATGGGTCAAGATGTGTATACGCTAGTCTACTCTGGTGTATCGATGCCTTGTCTCGATATACCCTCGACTAGGAACAGTTATAGGATGTACTCATCGACTACCATGGCCCTACCAGTATGATCTCATCATAGTCCCAGTAGTCGAGTACAGATTCTAAGGGCTTTATCAACATGTGAGAGAAATACAGTAAACCAATACAAGTCAACATGTTAAGATAAAGTGAAACCAAATAGCATACTATCATGACGAGCAAGAAAGTCCTCTCTATATATATCCAAGCATCTATTATAATATACATCATATGTACAACAATGGCCTCTAGGGCATATACATAACTAACAATCTCCCACTTGCACTAAGGCCAGCTGTTGTAGTATCTCATACCTAGCATCCCGAATAATCTCTCAAACTGTATCTGGAGAATGGCCTTCGTGAGTGGATCCGCAGTGTTGTCCTTCGTATCTACTCTCCTGACCTCGATTTCCTGGCGATCAACTATCTCCCTGATCAGGTGATACTGCCTCAGAATATGTCTGGACTTTTGATAGGACCTGGGTTCCTTGGCCAACGCCACAGCTCCATTGTTATCGCAATACAGAGGTATTGGATGTTCAATGGATAGAACCACACTAAGTTCACTAATGAACTTCTTCATCCAGACAGCCTCTTTGGCAGCATCGTTGGCAGCGATGTATTCAGCCTCCATCGTCGAGTCTGCAACGGTATCCTGTTTGGAACTCTTCCAACATACCGCCCCTCCATTGAGGGTAAAGACAAATCCCGAGTGCGACTTAGAGTCGTCCTTATCACTTTGGAAGCTGGAATCGGTAAAGGACTCCACCCGGAGTTCTCCGTTACCATACACCAAGAACATCTCTCTAGTCCTTCGTAAGTACTTGAGAATGTTCTTCACAGCTGTCCAGTGACTCTCTCCAGGATCTGCTTTATACCGACTCACTACACTTAGTGAGTATGTTACATCGGGTCTGGTACATAGCATCGCATACATGATAGAGCCTACTGCCGAAGCATAGGGTATCCCTTGCATGGGAGCTCTCTCCAAATCAGTCTTGGGAGACATCTCTTTGGAGAGAGTGAGTCCAGAGATTGTGGGTTGGTTCCCACGCTTGGATTCTTCCATAATAAACCTCTTTAGTATGGTGTCAATGTACCTGGATTGGGACAATCCCAGTATCCTCTTAGATCTATCTCTATAGATCCTGATTCCCAATATGCAGGAGGCATCACCTAGATGTTTCATTGAGAATCTTTGTGATAAGAAGAGCTTGACTGATTGCAGCATAGGAATATCATTTCCTATCAAGAGTATGTTATCCACGTACAATACGAGGAAGACAACCTTACTCTCTGCTACCTTCTTATAGATACAAGGTTCATCTATATTTTTGATGAAGTCAAACTTTTTGACTACAACATCAAAACAGATGTTCTAACTCCGCGATGCTTGCTTCAACCCATAAATGGATTTAAGCAGCTTGCACACCTTTCCGCTGCTCCCACTATCTACGTAGCCCTCTGACTGAGTCATGTACACGCACTCTTCTAAATCACCGTTTAGAAAGGCGGTCTTAACATCCATTTGCCAGATTTCGTAGTCATGGTATGCAGCAATGGCAAGTAAGATCCGGATGGACTTAAGCATAGCCACTGGTGAAAAGGTTTCGCCATAATCCACATCTGGTCGTTGACGAAAACCCTTTGCAACAAGTCTAGCTTTGAAAGTCTCAACCTTTCTATCTACACCAAATTTCTTTATAAAGATCCACTTACTCCCAATGGGTTTTACCCCTTCATGAGCATTTTCCAAAGTCCATACTTTGTTGGTGTACATGGATTCCATCTCAGATCGCATTGCATCCAGCCATTTCACAGAGTCACCACTCATGATGGCCTGCTCGAAACTAGTCGAGTCATCATCTTCCATGATGCAATCCTCGCTTCTACCATCAATGAGAAAACCTTAGTATCTCTCAGGTGGACGAGAAACCCTACTAGATCGACGGAGAGGCAGGGGTTCGTCGGGTCTACTGAATCCTCTGGTTCCACTAAATCTTCAGTTGCAGTTTGTGTTGCTGGAACTTCTTCCAGTTCTACCTCAGAGCCACTAATCTCTTTTGCAAGAAATTCCTTTTCTAAAAGGATGGCATGTTGAGCAACAAACATCCTTTGTTCCTCACTGTGGTAGAAAAAATATCCATAAGAATTCTTCGGATATCCTACAAACTTGCAAATAACTGATCGTGCCTCGAGTTTGTCCGGATTTTGACTTTTGACATAGGCCGGACAACCCCATATCTTAACTCGTTTAAGATACGGTCTCTTCCCACTCCATATCTCATATGGTGTGATAGGTACAGATTTAGACAGAACTTGATTCAATAGGTATGCTGCTGTCTCAAGCGCATAACCCCAGAAGGAAATAGGTAACTCAGCTGTACTCATCATCGAGCGCACCATATCTAATAGGGTGCGATTCCTCCGTTCCGATACACCGTTGTGCTGTGGTGTATAAGGAGGAGTACGCTAAGAGAGAATCCCATTCTCTTTTAGATAATCTAGGAACTCATTGCTTAAGTATTCACCTCCTCGATCAGATCGAAGAATCTTAATACTTTTGCCCGTTTGGTTCTCTACTTCGTGTTTATATTCCCTGAATTTCTCAAAAGCTTCAGACTTGTGTTTCATCAGGAACACATGTCCGTATCTAGAGAGATCGTCAGTGAATGTAATGAAGTAAGAAGAACCGTTTCTGGCATGCGTAGACATGGGACCGCATACATCACTATGTACCAGTCCTAAGAGTTCTGTAACTCTTTCCCCGTGTCCACTAAACGGAGCTTTGGTCATTTTTCCTTTGAGACATGAATGACAAGTATCATAAGATGATAATTCGAACGGATTCAAATATCCATCCTTATGCAACTTAGCTAGTCGTGTCGCATTGATATGACTAAGTCTACAATACCACAAGAAGGATTCGTTCATTTCTGAACTCTTCCTCTTGTGTGTGTTTTGTATATTGAGGATTATATTTTGATTGAGAATGAATATGCCATTATGTAACGAGCCTGATGCAATCAACTTTTGATCTAGGAATATGTTCATAATATTATCCTTTACTACAAAATTATATCCTTCTTTACTTAATAAAGAAACTGATATAATGTTGCACATCATATTCGGTATATAATAGCATTCATTAAGAATCAGTGTATTACGACTTGGTAATACTAGGTGATATTCGCCAACTGCTTTGGCTGCAATACTTGCACCATTCCCTACTTGAATGGAATGATCACATTTTCCCAGTTCTCTACCTTTACGTAGCCCATGTAACAAGTTACATATGTGAGATCCTGATCCGGTATCTAATACCCAGGACGTAGGGTGAACTGAGAAACAGTTCTCAATAACTAACACACCCGAAAAAGATGTATCAGCATGCATGTTATTTTGGACTGCTTGAGAATCCAGATATTCTGCTGTTTCATGTTCAGTCTTATAACTCTTATAAGAAAGAACGGGACCAACGTTCCCCTGCTCAGTATAATAAGCCGGTTCAGTCAATACATCCATATTATTATCTTGATTATGGCCTGACATGGTCACTACCTGGAGAGAGAGAGAAGAAAACACTTTAGCGTATGCTCTTGCAAGATTAGATTGGTTATTATCTTATCTAATCAGGATGTCTCCCACTATTTTTATCAAATCTTCCTTCAAACCCTAAAAGGTAAGATTAGCCGGGATTAATTACACCCTACAATTTCGTCAATCTTTCAGCCAGATCAGTGTCGGTACTTGAGGGAGGTTCCCCGTGCTTTCGTACGGATCTAATTAAAGTAAACCTCGTTTTCCCAGAGGCATAACCCCGTTAACACTTTTCTAGAGACCTACTTGATCGGCTAATTGTCCTGTGTAAAACTCTCCCAGGAGTAACACTTACTCACAGTGGGTATCGGGATCCAACTATCTCATAGGAGGTATGCAATCTCATTGCAAATTTCAACACTTGAAATTCCCGATAATATTTGCCCATAGCGATGACAAGGTCAACAAACCATAAATCGCAAGTCAAGTTCAACCCGTCATTTCCTGATTGAATTAAACCCACCCATATGACCCTTGACAAGGTCAACAAGGCCGTACGAATACCCTAATCCAATCACATCTCATGTTTTAGCAGATAAACACTAATTAGCTACCGTACACTGTGCCTTGACAAGGTCAACAAACGCAGCACGAATACTAAGTAGGATTTATCTGAAATGACGGAGGGCTGCGTCAGGTTTTTCTGAAAACCTATTGCGTAATGACTTTGATATCGTCGTAGAATCGAGTGAATTTTGAAAAGGAGTGTTTTTTAGGCTTTTCTAGTTTCGCTAAAGAGGTCACTCCCGGTGAAGGGATCTCGGCTCTTTCCTCATCGAATAAGGTGCAGGGTATATCATATATACCGCTGTGCAAAGCAAGAACTATAGAAGCTGTCAAAAACTAAACCGCGAGTTTGTAGTATCTGCCAGTTTCGCTAAAGAGGTCACTCCCGGTGAAGGGATCTCGGCTCTTTCCTCATCCAATAAGGTGCAGGGTATATCATATATACCGCTATGCAAAGCAAAACTGTAGCTACCCTTTTTATAAAGTTTTGATTCTACAACATCATTTAGGTTTCTTTTCTTTTATTAATCTCATTAATAAATCCCATCAGCTTATGCTTCCTAAGCATCACAGAAGAAACGAAAGCAGTAATATTTATATATCAGCATATATATAGTATAAGCATTCGTCTCAGGCAGTAATATGATCTCATCACAGAACATTGCAGCAGAAGAACATATATGAAATATTGGATATACTAGGATGTCCGTGTTTTTAATACGAGCCGGTATAAAACACGGATTCCACGGTCGCGATGAATAGCAAAACCCACAACCCTAGACCCCTACGAGAGCGGCAAGTAACACTGCCAATTTTAGGGTTAGGAGACCCGGTCTCGACTCCTCGAGATGGCCTCCCACTGGACCCCAAAACCCGGTTACTTGTGCTCCCCTCCTTGGGTCTACATAATGCGGAAAAATAAATGATATACACCGGTGACATCAACCTCATCCCGGAAGTGCCCCAATAAAAGAATATTACATACAAATGAATTTTACATGAATGAAAATAAAAACCCCCATCTCACATAAAACCCCCGGCTATTCAGAACACGACGATCCAATATAATATATCACAGCAACACATAATATCACATATCATCAACGTAAGTAAGTATGTATACACCGATCTTCGTTGATGTATAGCAACGAAGACCGGCAATACAACTACATACTACACTTACGGTCACAGAAAAGAAATTGTAAAATTACAACATTTGGAATCCACAATCACTTTAGACATCGTAAATCCGAAATATCACATACTTCGCATTTCATGCCTAACTATATGAATTCTACATATTGTATCACATTCCAGATAAATAGACAATATTAAACTTTCCGAACAGATAATCAAATACCCAAAATTTCCTAAATAGCTCAACACTTGAGCGGAGTTCAAATAATCCCAGAATCTGTCACAGTACCGATGATCCAGCCGTAAAAGGGTCAAGCCAACGTCTCACATGTGGCACGCCGTACTGCCCCAAACCCTAAGGTTTAGAGGCAGTTCAAGACGGTCACATAATCGAGTTAAGGTTTGTGTTCTTCTAGAGGGTCCACCGCGTTATTTGCACAGTTTTCTGAAAGATTTAAAGCCGATAAAAATTCAACACTTGAAAGTTTTTCGTGCCGGGAAAAAGTGAGTTTAATGATATCCGTTCAAACATTTTAACATTTTCTAAATATCCGGAAATAATGACGAATTTAAATATTCCGATCGAATCTACGATTACAAAATAAACCCCAGAATACTCAACACTTGAGTCATATAAAAATACCCATAAATTATCACTAACAGAGACGGTCATAACCCTGCAAAACAAAAAGCCAAACTTCACTGTACGGCCGCGGATCCGCGGCCCAAGCAAGGATTAGCCGCGGTTCCGCGGCAGTACATACGGTTTAGGCTGTCGTATTTCACTGTTATTCTTATAATTCTCTGCTGTTATTTTTAGGTATTTTTAATACAAAAAAATCACAGTTTTTAGAAAAAGTCCAGAGAGGGGTTCAAATCGTCGTATCGGAGTTCGTTCGGAGTTTTAACTTCGTAAACACGTCGCCTAATGCTCTAGCTAGGCTCTGATACCACTGTAGGGTTCTCAGGCACTCCTGTGAGGGTTCATAAGGCAACAAATATGTCCGAATAAAAATTTAGACGTACCGAACAACCCAAACCCGGAATCTTTGCTAGATTATTAGGGTTATACATGCAGGTAAACATCTTTACAACTAGAAGTGAGGGATTGCAACCTTTGTAGTCCGCTCCTTCGCTTCATAAGCTCCAAGTAGAAGTCCCTTCGCCGCGATCCACGATCTCCCGAACTTAAGAGAGGCTCCACGACTCGAACGATCCATGCTAGCTTGTAGTGTTCCGTTTCTCCGATGATCTACGTCGAAATTGCTATAACTCAAGCTCTCTCACTCTAATGAGGTGAACACCCTAATCTAATGGGCTAGATTAGATGAGAATGACGGAGTAGTGTTTTTGCTTTCTTTTTATATCATATTCTCACAAGAAATCATCGCAAAAAGGAAAATCTAGCAAGCTTTCTCAAAGCTCAAGAGAGAAGAAGATGATGATAAAAGAGTTAATCCTTTTGTGATGAATAATAGAAAAGAATATATGATTGATCATGGAACCATGGTCAAGGATGACAAGGTTAACCTTTGTAGAGAATAAACTAGCGCTAGGGTTTGGTTAGGTTAAAAAATGAGTCATAAGATAATATCAACCATAATATCTTACACTTGATAAAAGGAAAGCTTCTAGGTGGTGCAAGAAGTAGCTAACCATAATCAAACCCTAACCTTGCTTAATCTCTACTAAACATGTTCCATTATTAATCATATCATGTTACTATAATATATATCACATATATATTATATATTTGTAACAAAAGAAAATAATACAATTAACATATATCGCGTATATATTAATGTATTATCCGGTGAGAAAATGAAATAATAAAGCGAGCCAATATTAGATAATGTAATACAATATATCATATATATTATTATATATTAAATCATCGAATCAACATTTGATCCGACAATCCGGCTATATCGAATATAACCGACTAATATATCATGCACCGATTCATCGAATCAACACTTGATCCGACAATCCGGCTATATCGAATATAACCGACTAATATATCATGTACCGATTCATCGAATCAACACTTGATCTGATGTCCTGGTTCAAATCTAAATATCGCGAGAATATAATACGGTATCTTATATCACATTATCCTCGGTCCTGCGCATATCACATATGCGTCTCTACTCCGTTTTGCCTGAGCCAAGAAACCTCTGTGTAGGACTCTAAAGAATCGTCAATACGCCGGTAGCAGGTGATGATCATATCAAACACCCACAAGCTGCAAGCGGTCAGCTAAACGTAACGGCCACCCAGGTATTGAGCGATCAGAAGATCAACAAGCTAGCCTATTCGTTCCCTAGTGAATCCAATCAGTAACACTCCCGTACAGTCCGGTCTGTTCGTCTGATATGTCGCATATCAAGTTTAGGGGTGGTATACGTCAGACCCCAGTAACCGATAAGTCGTGTCGATGTGAGGCTCATAACGGGTCGAGAAATTACTGGTAACACTTACCAGTAAATCTCTATATCAGCCCTGGCCAGGGACTTCCAGTTATAGCCAATCGAACACAGCACAACATCAACTCCCTATAACGGGAGAGACGAATCCCCTTCTATCGCTCATTGCCTCCATGTGATTCGGAACTGTACCCAAAAGCCACCGTTTTGCACGCCCTTTTGGACGTGGTAAGGTGGAAATCAAAACACAGTAGGAATCACACAAGACTCTATGACGATCTCGGGTCTACAGACTACCATGTACCAGTGTCACCGGAGAACTGCCATCTGACGTGTGGTATATCACCATCTGGGAGTTCTCAGCGAGTCCGTCCAGTGTACCCAGTCTCCACTGAGTACCCATACACCATCCCTGATGTCCAACACCGATGGATATGGGATCATCCATCGCCCATCATATGGGTCAAGATGCGTATACGCTAGTCTACTCTGGTGTATCGATGCCCTGTCTCGATATACCCTCGACTAGAAACAGTTATAGGATGTACCCATCGACTACCATGGCCCCACTAGTATGATCTCATCATAGTCCCAGTAGTCGAGTACAGATCCTAAGGGCTTTATCAACATGTGAGAGAGAAACAGTAAACCAATACAAGTCAACATGTTAAGATAAAGTGAAACCAAATAACATACTATCATGTCGAGCAAGAAAGTCCTCTCTATATATATCCAAGAATCCATTATAATATACATCATATGTACAACAATGGCCTCTAGGGCATATACATAACTAACATGTGCAAATTACCAGTTCATTTGTCATTACTTGTTATATTCCATTTCTTCTTTTGGGACTTACTGAGCGCTAGTTCGCTTACGACATTCCTTCTATTTTTTCCTTTGAAATGTTCGTCAGGAGGACCGGACCCTTAGGAGATTGAGCCTAGCCAGAAGGACTTGGAACAGCTCGCGACACAGCCCGACTTCTAGTTCCTTATACTTACTTTCTGTTTGTATGCCACTGTTTAGGCATTGCTTATTTCATTGTATCTTTCCTTTTCAAAACAGTTGTATGTAAAGATGAATGTAAATAAAAGTTGCTGTTTATTTTATATCACTTGTCATTCTTGTACATTTTTATATATTGCTTAATTATGCTTAACTTATTTATTTCTTCGTAAATACGTTACGGCTTGCCACGTCACCGTTTCCGTCTACTGGGAAGCGGTGCATGACAGGTTTTGTTGGTGGCCCATGCAGGTCAGTTCTGCATGAAGTCTTAAGCAATATATCACAAGAATTTTAAGAATCAGTAACTATACATTCCTTACATTATGGAGTATCAATGCCCGATCTCGATACTCCTACGATTTGGGACTTTTAAGGTTATGCTTATGGACTACCCAGCTCTCACAAGTATGATCGCTATCATAACGCTGGTAGTCAAGAAAGATCCTATGGGCTTTATCAACATGTATAAATGAAACGTAAGAAAAACATATGCACATGTTAAGATAAAGACAAACCAGATAACATACTATCATATCGAACAAGATTATCATGTACATATATATGTCCAAGCATCCACATGTATACATATACAATAACGGCCTCTAGGGCATACATATCCAACATTCAGCACCCGCCATTTTTTTAGGGCCTTCGCATTTTCTTCACTAGCTGCAGGAGCCACCCGATTATTACCTCCAACAATCTCCCACAATTCCTCACCCATAAGCTAAGACTCCAAGCACGTCCTCCATATCTTGTAATTAGAATTATTAAGAATCCCGATGCCGAGACCATCGAAACCTTCACGACTACTTGAATCCATTTCCGATACAACACTCTTCTTCGCCAAGGGAATCTTGCAACCTACCGCTACAATCGTTGTAGCTCTGATACCATGTAAAGAAATAAGGGTCTGAAACTACCGTAATCTGATTTTTACAATAGTGGAACAAAGTTCACACTAGTTTAAGACTCACAACACACAGTAGAAGAAGAATATCGTAAATCAGGGAAAATAGAGAATAAATTTCATTAATAATTCATGATCATACAAAATAATGGAGCTTGGAGAACTTGCACAATGTGGGAGCAATGGAGATTTTGGCGTTGTGGTTTCATGAAGAAGAAGAAGTTATTATAATTTGGCATAGGTTTAATAATTAGTCAAACATTTTTCTTGAAAAAAAAACATGAAATTGAAGTAATTAATGGTTTTAAAAAGGAAGAATTGGATGGATTAATTAAGCCAAATTCAAGATTACTCATGCAAGTATGATAGTGGAAAATGTATAGAGATGAGTGAAGGATGGATGGATTGGATAGATGTGACATATGTCTCCCAAACATTTGCAAGTTCCAAAATACAAAATCAACTCTCAACATAATATCCTCACTACATCCCATATAAAATAGAAAATAAAAACAAAGATAAAATGCTACTTGATAATTTTTCAAAAATTTTATCAAATTTAACAGTTGTGTGTTGCAAAAGTCAGCCTAAGAATAAGAAATGAGGCCTCAAATCTCATAGAATCGGCTTTATATATATATATATATATATATATATAACACCACTCTAGACATCACCGGTTGCTAAAAATTTTGCCGAATTGTTTACAGTTACTTCTTCTATTCATTAAAAAGATTTACAATAAATTCTTTCTGCGAACATATAAAATCCAAAATTTTCGATAAGTTGATACGCCGAAATGGCCAAGACCGATCCCAAAAGTGATCATCCGGTACTGACATCAATACCGAGATTTTAAACCTTGGTTGAAATATGTTTTGGTGTTGATTCTAAAATGGGGGTAGTGTAGAAATCAAATTTAGGCATTGGGTGGGAAAAGCATGAGATACGATCAATTGACTTGAAGATAACACCAAGACGTTTTGTAGTGACTGTTTGAAAGCTTGTCTTGGTGTCAGCATGTTTTTACTTTGCATTACTGAATACCTGAACCCGTCCTTCCCAAGGCCCTATATTCTACCACGATCCGGTTGTAATAATTAAATCTCAATGTTATTGGCTTATGATAGAAGGAGACGAGACAAAGTGATGGAGCTCCTTTCCGGGCTTCCGTCTGATGCTGTCTTCCGTTGATCTCGATGTGAACTTGGTTGATTGTCTTTCGTTGCGTGTGGGTCTCAATGGGTTTTGAGAGGAGAAGGTGGGATGAGGAGATTGTTGCCGAGTACCTGTAAAGAAGTCCCGGGATGGTTTGGTACCACCGATGACCCTCCGACGCTCAATTCAGTGATAAGATCCGAGCAGAGTAACGGCGTAAGTATAAAGAATGGCTTACTTGACCCCTCTGTGATGGGGGTTTATATAGCGGTGGTGGCATGCGGTAGCAGGCGCGAGAATCTCGCCGGCAGTTACGCTCTCGACGTCACGCCCGCGTAAAGAGCGGATGGCCCATTAATGGGATTGTGATGGCGTGGAACGTGGAATGCTGCTGGCTGAGAATCCGCACATGGCGAGATTTGCGGAACGACGGTTACGCCTGTAAGTGGTGGAATTGGTCGGAGGACTGAGGAAGACGGCCTCGGCAGGGGGTCGAAGACGAGCGAGGAGGCCTGTTCCCCTCCGAAAGGCGGCGCACAGGACCGCGATGGCCTGACGCTGGGATTCGGGGCAGATGCTATTTGGTTTTATCCGTCTACCTCTCCGAAGATGCCAAGTTGATTTATGGCACCTTGTATCGGAGGTTTAGACGGATGCGGCCGATATAGCAGATTTCGTCAGATTCCCCCTCGCTTGAGGGGTTTTTGATTGTGGGGACGCTCTTCCCTGCAGGCGCAAGCCCCTGCAGTTAATTACGCTACCGCGTCGCGGTAACAACTTTCTCCTTCTCCAGAATTTCACTTCGTGTCGTGTGTGTTTGTTTTGTTCGTGGTTGCCCGTGGATTGTATACGGAGACTGAGTAATGCCGTCGCCCGTAGGACGTGGATTAGTCCAAATCCGTATTTACTTAGATTTGGGTTTGGTGTTTTTAGTTTAAGGATACGTTAGTCGCGTTGTGGCTAAGATCAACTTAAACGTTCGCTAAGGATACATTAGTCCTGTTTGAGACTAAGATCAACGTAACGTGATCGTTTAGATCCGACAAAAGAGCGTTTGGACCCTATTGTTCCAGTTTGGGAGATTCATAGTCCAATTTGGGACTAAACTCTGTTTGGAGGATACGTTAGTCATTTTTGAGGCTAAGATCGACTCAAACGTTTGTTAAGGATACGTTAGTCCAGTTTGAGACTAAGATCAACTTAACGGGACCGTTTAGATCCGACAAAAGAGCATTTGAGCTCTATTGTGCCAGTTTGGGGACGTGGTGGTCCATATTCCAGTTTAGGGACGTGGTGGTCCGATATTAGTTTAGGGACGTTCCGGTCCGATATTAGTTTATGGACATTTCGGTCCACTGGTTTAAGGACCCCGCAGTCCATATTCATGTATGGTCGTTGGGACCCGTCACCTCTCTGACGTCGTTGAAGGATTACAACGATAGGTGTCAGAGGAGTTTGGAGATGTACCCTCAAACCGGATGTAAATTCATTTCGGGAGCAGTCGTGCTCAGTCAATTTAATTTGAGGACTTATGGCCATGACTGGGCTAACTCCGGTTGAATGTTCAACATTTTTATTTGTCTTTGGCCAATTAGGCCTGAGTTAGGGCTTTGCCCCTTTTTAAATAATGCATTGCATTATTTTTGTTTTGTTTGGGCTCTGCCCTTTTATAAATGATGCAGAGCATCTATTTTGTTTGGGCTCTGCCCCTTTTATTGCACTGAAATTTAATTAGGCCTACTAGGTCTTTTTGGTTTGGGCCTGGCCCTTTAGAAAATGCATTGCATTTATCAAGCGCGTTGCGCCAATCAGAGAGCACAACAGTGCAGATTTATAAGTGCAAAGCACTATTAATTTGAGAATCTTTTAGATTCAAGAACCAATGGTTCATAAAAGAAGTGCAAAGCACTATTTGATTTCTTGATCTAATTTAGATCAAAGAAAAACAAGTTTTTTTTTTATTTCAAGAACCAAAGGTTCATAAAAGTGCAAAGCACTATCTTTTTTTATTTCTGTTTTTTCTTGTTTTAGAGAACCAGTGGTTCATAAGAAGTGCAAAGCACTATTAATTTAAGAACCTTTTAGGTTCAAGAACCGATTGTTCATAAAACAAGTGCAAGGCACTATTGGATTTAGATCTAAGAAAAAACAAGTTTTTTCTTGTTTTTCTTATCTCAGAGAACCAAATATTCATGAAAGTGCAAAGCACTATTAATTTAATAACCTTTTAGGTTCAAGAAACGATAGTTCATAAAACAAGTGCAAGGCACTATTTTATTTATTTATTTATTTATTGTTGAAGATCCATGATCTTGTTCATAAGAGAATTTTCTCTTCTTTTAAAGGTTTTTACCTTTTTTTTTATTCTTCAAGAGTTCTCTTCTCTTTTTTTTAGCAAGATGTTGATGCCTTTTAATTGAGGTCTGGGGTCCTTTTTATAGTGCCCATAAATTAGTTAAATTTGTTAAAGAAATCTTTCTCTGAGTGATTTGGGAAATTTTCCCCACCGTTGGATCTTTGATCCAAGAGCTTCTGCTTTGCAGAAGAAAATCTTCTTGTTTTAACAAGAACAGAAAAGATTTGTTTAATCTTTTAATTCTGTTTGGCGCAGTGCCCCAGCGCGTGACACGTGTCACGCTGTGCTGACACGTGTCGCGCAGCTTTTTTTTTTTAAAGTGCGCTGCGCAGCGCACAGTTGCGCTGCGCGACACGTGTCGCGCAGCGCGCGTTTTTTTTTTATTGAGTGCGCTGCGCAGCACACAGTTGTGCTGCGCAGACACGTGTCGCGCAGCGCGCAGTTGCGCTGCGCTGACACGTGTCGCGCAGCGCGCGCAACTTTTTTTTTTTAATTTGCTGCGCAGCGCAACTGTGCGCTGCGCAGACATGCGTCGCGCAGCGCGCAACTTTTTTTTTTCCCTCTTGCGTAGCGCAACTGTGCGCTGCGCTGACACATGTCGCGCAGCGCGCGCAATTTTTTTTTTTTTTTGAGACAGAGCTTTGCTCTGATTGGAGAAAGAACAGAAGCATTGCTTCTTTTTCCACTATGGAATTTAAACAGAGTTTTGCTCTGATTGGGGTAAACAAATGCCCCCCCACCGTTGCGCTTACGTGGCCTCCTAACGTGAGCGTAGCGGTGGCAGACTCCGAACCGTCGCGCCATCTCTTGGAAGCTGAAAGGGCACTTGATGCCTATAAATAGGACTTTTGGTCCCTTAGATGATTCTTATCTCTAAATTTTTACTTTCAGAACTCAGAGCCCTGCTCTCTTGTTTAAACACTTTTAAAAGTTCAAACTTTTAGAGAATTTTAGGTAAAAATATTAATTTTAATTAAATAAAATCAATTTTAAGAGCATTGCTCTCAATAGATCCCAGATCTAAAGAAGACCCATTTAGGATTTCACTTAGTAGAGCTTTGCTCTAAGGGGGTCTATAGAAGACTAAGGAGAGCCTTATTAGAGTTCCATTAATAGAGCTTTGCTCTCTAAAAGATTTTCCCTGTATTTTCTCATTTCATTAATGGAGCTTTGCTCCTCCCAAATCATATAGAAGAACTCTTAAGAATTTTTCATGGATCTTGGAAGTTAAAGATGATATTTTATTTCTCAGTGCATTATATCATTTTACTTAATTAGTCTTTCTGATAATTTTTGTTGATTTTCTTTTACAGAAACAATGAACGCCCACATGTACAATCTTGACGAGATCATCTCTTACGGGGACATCCGCCGACTTGGCCGTTCTCAAAATCGAGAGTTCACAAACGCGGAGTGTGCTGAAATCATGAGCCGCTTCGACGCATATAACGGTCCACTGCTTCCCCGACGTTCCTCTCTCCTGAAACTTATCGTGGAAGCCATCTGGGAAGCGCTTCCCCTATTCTGTTCCGGTGTGCCGCTTAGGGCGTTGGATGCCGCCGAGGATAAGGTACACTCGGTGTACCTGATGAACTTTATCTCGAAGAGACGGCGAGACAGTCTCGTCGATCTCTTGCACGAGGTCTTCCAACAGTCTGCCATACTCGCTGCTTACCGGAGGGTGGAAGACATCGGAAGGGACCCTGACGCTTGTGCTCGCGAAAGGAAGCACACTAGGATAGTCCGCGAGGCTTGGGAAAGTCATAGATAGGGTCGCTTTTGAATTCCTCAATCCATGCCCTAGATCTGAGGTTATTCCATTATAACTTTCATTTATTGTTTTTATGACTGTAAGAACTTCGGGCAATATTAATGAATTTTTTTTTTTTTAGCTTGTCTTATATATCTTTTGTCCTGAGTCTTTTTGCCCATGCATGAATGATTGTGTCTTGAACGCTTGATCAAATGTAAATCGGATGCTCTTTCTGTTGCTTTTCCTCTTTCTCAGCATGTCATAACAATTAGCAGGTAATAGAGTAAGCTTCTTGACTTCTTCATGAGATAGCGAGGGCTTAGGCCGCAGGTTCAGATCTGCTGCCTAAGACTTTTCAACTCTATGAGCAGTGAGGGTCTCATAGAGACTTTTCTCCCTACGGATCGAGAGGATCTCGTAGGCGGGTTTTTCTCCTTAAGAATCGTGAGGATTCCTAAGTGTGGTTTTCTCTTGTAAGTCGTAAAGATCCTACAAGAGAATTTTTCCCTCTTACGAGTTGAGAGGACTTGTAAGCGGTTGTTTCCCTCTTTGTCGAAGTTCGATGTTGGAGAGTGAGACCCGTGGATGGTATGCAAGAGACCATTTTGGGCCAACTTACGGGGTCCCAATGCTTAGGAAACAGGCTTCTTTTATGCCCACTGCCTAAGGCTTTATCTCACGAGTCGAGCCGCCTCGACAATTTTTCACAAGTCGAGACGAATCGAACGTTTCTCGCAAGAACATCTTAACGTCGCATTTAACCTCTGCTCTTTACGACAGAAGCCCGTTAAGGTTGGTGGTACTTAGGGTTTTGGCCATCGTACCGTCGCATAAGCTGATATAGTCCTCGATAGGCAATCGTGCTGTTCGAGTAGCCCTGCGACTGCCGTGTCTCTGATCCCTTCGGGGGCTGGACAAGACGTCTTCAAGCAATCCTCCTTGGCAGTTTGACCGTCGGAAGAGCAAGCGCTAGGAATTTGCCATGCCGCTTTTTACTTGAGGTTAGGCTCATTTTGGAGAGCCCCGATGAGTCATAACCACTCCGCGCTGGTGTGGGATGATCTCCGATAGTCTTTCAGGCTTTATATGACTTGCCGTTAAGACCCTGAAGCTAGGAATTTGGCCTTTGCTTCGTTTGCTGGCATTGCGTCTGCTGTATCGAGATGAATGTTGCGGTGGGAACTAGGGATTTTGTCGTGGCTCCGTTTGTTTGATGACGTTGCGTCTGCTGTGTCGAGACGAACGTTGGGGTGACATCTCGTCTGCTGTATCGAGACGAACGTCAAGATTGTCTCTAGGTTACTGGTGAACTGCCGAGGTTTGGAACTAGGGATTTTGCCGTGGCTCCATTCGTTTAATGACGTTGCGTCTACTGTGTCGAGACGAACGTTGGGGTGACATCTTGTCTACTGTATCGAGATGGACGTCGAGGTTGTCTCTAGGTTGCTGGTGAACCGTCGAGGTTTGGAACTAGGGATTTTGCCGTGGCTCCATTCGTTTAATGGCGTTGCGTCTGCTGTGTCGAGACGAACGTTGGGGTGATATCTCGTCTGCTGTATTGAGACGGACGTCGAGGTGGTGACCATTCTGTGCTGGTGCGAGATGATCTCCGGTTGTCTTTTCGGTTTTATATGAGTTACCGTCAAGACGTCGAAACTAGGAATGTGGCCTTCGCTTCGTTTGCTTTGGTGTATCCAAATCCTGTTGGAGGACGAACGCCGGGGTTAACATTTCGTCTGCTGTATCGAGACGAACGTCAAGGTGGTGACCACTCTGTGCTGGTGCGAGATGATCTCCGATTGTCTTTCCGGTTTTATGTGAGTTACCGTAAAGACGTTGAAGCTAGGAATGTAGCCTTCGCTTCGTTTGCTTTGTCACGTCCGAATCCCTGCTGGAGGAAGAACGCTGAGGTTGACATTTCGTCTACTGTATCGAGACGAACGTCAAGGAGGTGACCACTTCATGTGAGATGGTCTCCGATTGTCTTTCCGGTTTTATGTGAGTTACCGTAAAGACGTTGAAGCTAGGAATGTGGCCTTCGCTTCGTTTGCTTACACTGCGTCTGGTGTATTGAGACGAATGCTGAGGTGGAGCTGGGATTTTGCCATCACTCCGCTTTGTTTCGACCATGGGGTCTTTTGTTAACTTTGCATGTACACCCTGCTGGGCTGCGAAGGAACGCCGTTGTTGACATTGTGTCTGTTGTAACGAGACGAATGCTAAGGTGGAGTTGGGATTTTGCCGTTACTCCGCTTTGTTTCGACCGTGAGGTCTTTTGTTGACGTTGCATCTGCCTCCAGCTGGACTACGGAGGAACGCTGTTGTTGACATTGCGTCTACTGTATCGAGACGAATGCTGAGGTGAAGCTGGGATTTTGCCATCGCTCCGCTTGATGGTGTAACATCTGTGTCCTGTTGGAATGAAGAGGCACACCGTTGTTGGTCTCCAGGCTGTAGACGTGGCCATTGAGATTTGGAACTAGGGACTTTGTCATGGTTCCGTTTCGTTGCGATTCTGAGGTCAGTTGTTGACGTCATGTCTGCATCTAGTTGGAGTGAGGAGAAACGCCGTTGGTGATCTTTAAGTTGTCGATATTGACGTCGAGACCCTGAAGTTAGGGACCTTCCTTTGCTTCATTTGTTGACATCGTGTCTGTAATATTATGACAAATGTCGAGATGGTCTCTAGGTTATCTATGAACCGTCGATATTTAGCTTCGCTTTTTGGTGGAGCCTGTTAGGAAGGTATGGTTCCCTCTTTATCTGTGCCCCTGAATTGTATACAGGGATCAATGTGATTTCACCTGTAGGGCAAAAAATTTCATTCTTTCATTTTTTTTTATTCTTTCCGCGATGCTCTATCATTTCAGCTTTTATATCGTGAAGGTCGCGATTGCCCAATCGTTTCGGTTATTTTTCGCGGTGCCCAATCATTTCGGCTGTTTACTTTATTTTTACTCGCTGCTTTTTATTGCGAGTTGCCCAATCATTTCTGCTGTTTCTTTTATTTTTACTCGCTGTTTTTTATTGCGAGTTGCCCAATCATTTCGGCTATTTTGCATGCATACATTTTTACTTGCTGATTTTGTTTGCAAGTTGCCCCATCATTTCGGCTATTTCGTATGCATTTTTTTTTGGGGCTCGCTGATTTTTTTTTCACGAGTAGAGGATTTGGGATCTGATACCAATCTTGGCATCAGCATCGCTGCGACTGGAATATTGCCAGGAGCGAATCATCATTTGCCGTGAAAGGACTTGGAATTTGATACCGATTTAGGCATCAGCATCGCTGCAACTGGGATTGTTTCCTGATTTAAAATCAGGAAAGCTTCTGTGAAAAGCTTCAGAAGAGGGTCACGTGCTTACACGTGACTAGCGGTCACATGTTGGCACGTGACACCTAAAAAACGTCATCAAGGCAAGTTCGATTCCCTGACTACGAAGGAGAAAAGGAAAAGCTTCAAGAAGAGTCACGTGCTCCCACGTGATCAGGGTCACGTGGCGACACGTGACGTTGAAAGGCAAGCGTCAAAGGCACGTCGGTTAACTGACCAAGTCAAAGAAAAGGCTTCAGAAGAAGTCACGGGCTCCCACGTGATCAGGGTCACGTGTTGGCACGTGACGTTCAAGTCGGCAAACGCGTTTTCAGAACAATCAAGGAAAGAGAGTTCAAACAAGGGTCACGTGCTCACACGTGACCAGGGGTCACGTGGTAGCACGTGACGTTTAAGCAACGATCAGAAGACAGCGCAAAAGAAAGGAAAATGCTCATTCCAAAGGGGGTCACGTGCTCACACGTGACCATGGGTCACGTGGTCACACGTGACCGGCTCTCAAAGCCCTTTTTGTCAACAGAATTAAATTCTGAGAGAAATGCAAATCTTTCCAAAGGAACGCAACTATATGCATCCAATCAAATTAAAGATTCAGGGGTCATTTATTTATGGAAAATCTCGGGTTTGGAAAGATTTCCCCCTTAAATCTAACCAAAATAACAAGGGAGAATCTCTGGATTTGAAATCCAACGGTGAATAAAATTCACCTAATAATCCAAAGGTCCAGAACGAATGAAGGATGCAAATCAAATCTCTCAATGAAGATTCGTCACAAAACTAACTGATTCAGCCGCTTCTCCTATAAATAGGAGCCAAGAGACACAAAAAAGAGACATGCGCAGAGAAGAGAAAGAAAAAAGGAGGAGAGCTTTGATACTTTGAAAAGACTCGGATCTTCTGCAAAAACCCTAGGTAAGAAAGGGAAAGCCTTCTGAAAGAAAGAGAATTTAATTCTCAACAGAGTTTAACTCTGATACATAAGACAGAAGAGCAGATTTCTTCTCTCTTTGATAGAGGATCTGCAAAGTGCACATCTCCCCTTAAGGTTGAGAATTTAATTCTCAATGGGCCGAGATCCTGCCATGCAGATCCAAAACATAGAGAAAGAATGCAAGCATGAGAATTTAATTCTCACAGAACTATAGGAATTTAATTCCTCTAAGATAAAAGTAGGGCTTGACCCTGTGTCATGGGAATTTAATTCCTTCAAAATAAAAAGAAGCAGGGTTTAACCCTAATTAAGAATTTAGTTCTGTTGAAACAATGGGAATTTAAGTCCCTTAATCATAATCTGACGGGAAACGGAAGTTTGATTCCTTAAAAAGTTTTTACTAGGGTTTAACCCTATTCAGTTCTTCACATAAACGAGGAATTTAATTCCTACAAAAGGTTCAGGGATCGAAAGGAACTAGGAATTTAATTCCTTTGAAAATTAAAGCCCGAGGAATTTAATTCCTGAAAAGAAAGATCAACAGATTCTCTAAACAACATACATGAAGGTAGGGTCACGTGCCACCACGTGACCCTCTCAAAAGAGCTACAGAAGTCCCTTTGAGGCAGCACCCCACGTGATCCACGTGACCTTGGCAGAAACTCTAATACACAGCCATTTGAATGCCCATCACGTGATGCTTTGAAGGAAATGAGAATTTCAGCAGAACAAATGAAGGGAAGGCGCTCTCACGTGCTGCCACGTGACCCTTCTTGCCTTAGTGTTTAACACTAAAATTAAAACTCGCAGGCCCAGTGTTAAAACACTGTCGGGCCTTAGCATTCAATGCTGGTTAAAAAGCCTTATTTGCAGTGTTCAACACTGATCTGTTTTAGTGTTTAACACTAATTTGAAGAAGCCTTATTGCTGGTGTCTAACACCAATTACCTCTCAATGTTGAACACTAACTTGTCAACCAAGATGTCATTCCCAGTATCCAACGCCGATTGCTCTGAAGTGTTCAACACTAGGTTTAGGCCCAATTGGCTAAAGGGATAGAGGCAAAGCCTCTCCTGATTGGACTTAGCCCAAGCTGGCCATAAGTCCTCAATTCATGATTAACTGGGTCAATGGGCTCATAACATAATTGATCAGTCTTGACCCAAATTGGGCCAGGGACTATTTAATCCACCACGGTTCTAGGGTACATCTCTTCACTCCTTTGATACTTGGCATTGTAATCCCTCAATGTCTTCAAAGAGGTGACGGGTCCCGAAGACCACTCATGATATGGACTGTGGGGTCCTTAAACCCACGCATAATGCAAAATTCCTGGTTACGCGGAACGCGGATAACGTCACTCTTTGACCCCGTGGAAAACGTCCAGAGCGGATCCTAAACCTCGCAGAGCACGGCAGTGAACCCGTGTGAAGCATCCAGAGCGGAGCCTGGTCCTCGCCTAGCGCGGCAGTGAACCCGTGTGAAGCATCCAGAGCACATAACGGACTGTGGAGTCCTTAAACCTATGGACTATGACGTCCTTAACCATGGACCGCAATGTCCTTAAACTACCCATGGACCGCAATGTCCTTAAACTACCCATGGACTGCAACGTCCTTAAACTAGAACAATAGAGCCTCATATGCTCTTTCGTCGGATCTAAACGGTCCTGTTTAAGTTGATCTTAGCCTCAAAGATGGCTAACGTGTCCTTAAACCTTCAAGCAGACTGGACTATGAATCCCCCTAATTAACTCTGGCTCGAGGGTACATCTCTGAACTCCTCTGACATCCGTCGTTGTAATCCTTCAACGTCGTCAGAGAGGTGACGGGTACCGACGGCCACATATACGATGGACCGCCACGTCCCTAAACTGGAACATTAGAGTCCAAACACTCTTTTGTAGGATCTAAACGATCCCGTTAAGTTGATCTTAGTCACAAAGTTAGACTAACGTATCCTTAACAAACGTTTGAGTTGATCTTAGCCTCAAGTATGGCTGACGTATCCTCAAACCAAACCCCCAAACCCAAATTTAAGATAATGCGGATTTGGACTAGTCCATGCCCTACGGGCGACGACATAACTCAGTCTCCGTAAACGATCCACGGGCAATGAAACATAAAACAAGAACACACGACACGAAGTGACCATCTGGAGAAGGAGAAAGTTGTTACCGCAAAGCGGTAGCGTAATTAACTGCAGGGGCTTGCGCCTGCAGGGAAGAGCGTCCCCACAATCAAAAAACCCCTTGAACGAGGGGGAATCTGACGAAGTCTGCTACATCGGACGCATCCGTCTAAACCTCCGATATATGGTGCCATGGATCAAATTGGCATCTTCGGAGAGGTGGACGGATAGCACCAATTAGCATCTGCTCCGAATTTCAGGCGAGACGCCACGTCGTCGCCGTCGTTCGGAGGGGAACAGATTCTGGCACGCCCGGTGGGACCTTTTCCTCTTTCCACTCCACACTTCGTGTGTCGTGATTCGCGAACCAATCGCGGTTCGCTAATAGTTGCCCTTGGGTTTCAAGATACTAAGAATTGGCGCCCTGCCTATTGCAGAAAACAAAGGATCGATGGCTGCTACTTCCGCGAAATCCTCCAACTGCTCAAGCTGCAATTGCGACCAACGCTTTGCCTCGCCAGGAGGTATAGCCTATGGACCCCAAGCTGCCTCGTTGTTCACAATGCCGGTGGACCAGATGACTCAAGCCACTACCGGATTGTTCTTTGGGACTATACTCCCACCATCAAGCTTCACGGCGCCGGTGTTGACAAAGGAAGCTCTCAAGAAGTCGGTCTTTGATCGTCTTACCCCTGCCGCGGCTCCTCTCAACGAGTCGTCCGATGTCAACGCCTCAGTCTTCTCTAGATTGGGCCAGAAATCCTGCAAATTCATCGCAGAGAAGGCTGCTCCTAAGAAAACGGCCACTCCTGCCCCCGAAATCGCCAAGGCAGCTTCCCCGGCCAAAAAGTCGGTCTTTACCAGATTAACGGCTTCAGCTCCCGCTCATGTTACCCAAAAGACATCGGTCTTTGACAGGCTAACACCAGCAGTGACCCCCCACCTACACAGGGGGCAAGATGAAGTCATTTTCACCGCTGAGCCAGCGCCGTCCGCTCGACGCGCTCGACGTTGTCATTGGCGCCGAATAAGGAAGACTGGGGGAAACTCCCCCTCCGGATTGACCCCACCAGCCCTGGTGGCCGAAGTTAATGCTGCTGTTCCAACTGGGAACAGCTTTGAAATGCTAAATAAGGTGCGAAGGAATTCCCCTACGGCAGTACTGAAGAGGTCTCCTCCCTCACTAAAAAAGGTTGTCGAAACAAAACCCGAACAGCCCCAATTTCCTCAACGGTTGTCTTCCAAAATCTATAAGATTTGGCGGGAAGCCCGAGACTCGATCATCGATCCAAACTTCTCCCGCCAGCACAAGAAGCCGAAAATCCAACCGGAAGCTGGTCACCAGGCTAAACCCCAAAAGGTTGTCTGGACGCCCGCCTTATCGGCCCCTTCAACCTCCGTGGCTCATAAAAAGAGGAAACTGGAGAAGACCCCGCAGCACGCCACGACGGCTAAAAGCAATAAGCCCAGACACCCTAAGTCTGGGGGCACGGTGGTGCACACTGTTTACGTGGTCTCTGGAAAGGAGGAGAGCCGCACTTCTACAGGCCACCGACCACTAACCCGATCCGTAACGAAATCCCAGGAGCAGCAACAAAAGCTCCAAGAAATGATGAATGCTATGGCCGCGCTCACCAGGCCAAAGGAAAGCCCAGAAGCGTCCTCAGACGCACGCCGGGAGGAAGAAACCGACGCTGAATTCCTTCGCCGGACATTGGAGAAAAGGGACAAAGAGGCTGCTGAACAAGCGACCAACATACAACGGATGGGCCTTCTCTTTCAAGATGTGATAGGAATGATGATCCAGCAGGACTTACCCGCCGAAGATCCTCCGATTGTTCTTGAAGACGACCGAGGAGAGACGTCAAATCCACCACCAGCCCTCTCAACGGCCAAGGAAGAGACGATCTCTAAGGCTGACTTGGCTGACTACATAGCCCAGCAAATCCGGGTCCATCATGCGACTGAGGCAGCTGGTCAAGTCGTGAAAACGGGGCGACCGTATCCAAGCTGGTACGATCAAATCAAATACCCGCAAGGCTATACGATACCGAAATTCCATGTGTATAAGGGGACCGGCAATCCTCATCAACACGTCGCCCAGTTCCGGGCCCTCTGCGGTAACACCGGCGGTGATGATAAATTGCTGCTCCGCCAGTTCGTGGGTAGTTTATCAGAAACAGCGTTCGAATGGTATTCAGAACTTCCGAACGATTCCATCAAAACGTTCGCTGAAATGGAGTTGTTATTCACTCAACGGTTCGCAAGTGCCAGCGAGCGCACTCCAATGACTGCTTTGATTAACGCCAGGGTAAAACCGGGCGAAACCTGGGTCCAGTACGCTATACGCTGGCGGAATTTGTGGTCGAGGTGCGAGCAACGCATTGAGGAAGCACCCGCAGTGGGCATGTTCGTGGGAACCCTAGACCCCCACGCAACTATCTCCCAGTTTATGATGTTCTTTAAGCCAACCACATTCCAGGCTTTAATCGACAAGTTGGCTCAGATGGACCAGATGGGTCATAGACCACCTGCCCCGAAGCCAGAACCTCGGAATGACAAGGGTAAAGGAAGGGAAATTTTTGTCGCGAATGCCCAACAGCAACCCGACGCTCCGAAAACGGCAGATCAACTGGAGGAAAGACGTCGGTATTATAATGAGAAGATGAAACGTCCCTACTCGTTCCCACGGGACAAGACGAAACGGTTATTCGAGCTGGCAATACGCAACAGACTTATAAATCTACCAAATCCAAGGCGACCGCCATAACCCGCCGAGGTGAATAACCCCAACTATTGCCCTTACCATCAAACGGTAAGCCATCCGATTGAAGATTGCTTCGTCTTCAAAGGATGGATCGAAGATCAATACCTCCAGGGGAAGTTCGTACTGTCCGAAAAGTGGAAGGTGAACCCACCACAACCGCACACTCCTAAAAAGGGCGATACACCGGGGGCAACCTGCTCCTTTATCGAAGAAGTTCCATGGGAGGTCGTGCTATCAACGAAAACCAAAAGGATGCTGAGAGACCTTCATGCGTGCCCTGCAATCGAATGGAAGGATCCTCTCGAACCTCAAATTATCGAAGGAGCAGTGAAGCCCCGCGCAACTACGAAGACTGCTGATAAGGGCCCAAATACCCACACACAATCGTCAAAATCTTCAAAGAAAAAGAAGAAGAAATCCAAGAAGCCCGCGAAGCTTGGAGACGATCGCACGAACTTGCAGAAGCAAATCGACGCGCTGGAAGAATACAATCAAAAGGCGCGAACTCCTGTCACACTACGAGAGTTCCTCAACCATACCTTTCAAGAGGGAGATGATGGAGAGAGCTCATCGGATGAATCCGAAGAGTATGTGGCAAGTTGTAACGTAATCTCCCACTCGTTTACCGACGACGAGAGAACTCCTGACACTAAGAAGCCGGAGACGGAGCCCGGACCAGAGCGTGCGAGGCTGACAGTTGATATGATCAATGCCTTTCTGGATGAAATTCGCCTAAAAAGTAAAGCGGATCAGGAGCGTGAGATGGCAACATCAGAAGGAGCCGGAGGCGGGCGACTAAACGAAAGAGTTGAACTACCCCCGCCAGATCAAAAGGCATTCGAAGTAAACAGGAAGATATTCAAGACGAGGAAAAGGTTCGCCAAAGCCATGTCAGTGGGAATGAAGCTACCACCCTTGGAAGGAAACACACACAATGGGGCGGAGAAGCACCCCGGTTACTGCGCATATCATCGGAAAATCTCACACCCCACAGAGGAGTGCGACGGCTTTAAGATATGGTGGCAAGGATATGTTGCTCGTCGACAACATTTCAAACGCATGAAACGCAAAAGCCGTCGGGAGCAAAGAAGCACTGCCGACGGGCCCAACAGAATTACTGGCAACTGCTATATGGCTCATGCCGAGGGGTCGCAAGTCCTAACCTTTGGGAGCGACTCTGATGAAGAAGTGACTCTGGGCCCTCTCTTTGAAGAATCCGCGCTAGGGAAAGATGAGGAATCAGAAGCCTGCGGAAACACTCAGCTGCGCAATCGCACACTCCCAGAAAAGAATCTCGGGCCTACGAACAGAAAAGATAAGGGAAAGGACAAGGTCACCGAAGATATCACTTTAGATGACCAAGTCACAAAAGAACTAACTACCAGAGACCCTCCTAGGAGGAGCAAAGTGGACTATAACATCCTCGCGCATCTAAGGAAGCTACCTTCTCAGCTTAGCATTCTCGACGCCCTCCTATTATCAAAAGAAGCACGGGACTCATTAATTAAGGCGTTACAAGAACCTGAGCAATTCCAAGCCTTTCTCGCCACTGAAAAGATGAAGGACGAACTGGAAGAAGTGCATACGGCCGACGTCACTTTCGGTGATGAAGACCTCCTTCTCGGGACGTGCGACCATAACCGTCCCCTATATGTCTCTGGGTACTGCCATGACATCAAGATAGGCAAGATCCTGGTGGATAACGGATCCTCCGTCAATCTCCTTAATGTTCGGGTGTTGAAGGAAATCTGCATGAGTGTGCAACATCTCGCTCGGGACAAAATTACTATCTCCGGTTTCGACTCACAATCGTCACGGACTCTCGGGTCCGTGATACTAACGTTACGCTTCGGGCTTCTCGTCACCGACATCAAATTCCATGTCATTGACGCCAAGACCTGTTACAATGCCTTGCTCGGCCGTCCTTGGTTACACGAGTACAACATCGTCCCTTCTACACAACATCAGTGTATGAAGTACTTTAAAGATGGTTTCGAGTATACTGTAACGGGTGAGCTGAACCCATTTTCCGTGAACGAAGTCCGCAAATACGAGGATGCAAAATACTTTTTGCCAGACTTCGAAGATACAGAAAGGTGTCGCAACTCAGAGAACAAAGCCGCCGCCACCATCCCTGTTTTCGGAAGCGATACCGAAGAAGAGGAAGAGATAGTTTATACAGGGCCATCTCAACGCAACAACCGGAGGGCGCCCGCCCCCATACTGGTCTTCGGAAGTGATTCAGAAGATGAGGTCAATGCCGTATTCTCCAATCGGCTTTCAATGCAAGCACCCCTTGGCGATGGCCACAGTTTGCAAATCACCATGGTACCGCGAGAACACTACAAGGATCTCGATACGCTCCAAGCTCACAGTGTGCAGGACCTGCAGACGTTTTACGTCCCTCCCAGGCGAAGGGGTGAGAAGATGATCCTATTCTATCGATCCTCAGAGTCGAAAGTAGAGAAAGAGATCTGGCATGGCGTGGATGCCACACTTGACAGGATCCAACCCATCCGTCTGCCTAGATACTATACAGACAGATTAAAGAAGCTGTTGAAGCGCCAAGGAGTACCCTTAAAACAAATTGTTCAGCAGGCTCGGTTCTATAACAAGATTTGGGATGTCCCTGGAACCCAACGCAAATTGCCCAGCGGGAAAATGGAGACACTCGGGCTTGGATACGCGAGAACTGGAAAACGAGAGCGGACCCATAGCAGCTACGCTATATATACCTTTGATGAAGAAGAGGACGCCCCGTCAGGAGATGCCGATCCCTCATCAAAACCAGACCCTGCGATTGAAGCACCAAGTCCGTCGTTTGAAGAACAAACGGGCAAGCCTATCAGGAAAGTGGGTCAGAAAGCTCGGGAAGACCACAACCGCGAAACGGCCATCTATGAGAAGGCCAGGACGCAACGTCTATTTCAACAGATTGCAAAAGACAAGGATGTTCATCCTTGTCAACCCCTCACGCGAAAGGCCCAATGCGGAGACAGGAATAAGTCAAGAAGCGGAAAGAGGGGTCGAGCGTACTCCTTCCCCCGAAACAAGACGGAAAAGCTCCTCAAGCTCGCTTTAAAACATCAAATGATCGTGCTTCCAGAGTCTAGACACCCTGAGCAAACCAACAAGGCTTCTCGTTCGAGCTATTGCTCCTATCACCGAGCCATAGGACATCCTACCGAAGATTGCTTCACCTTCAAGAACTGGGTCGAGAACCAGTACCGACGGGGCAGATTCGCTTTATCCAACAGCTGGAAGGTAACGCCGCCCCAAAAGCATGAACCCAAGGCCGCAAGAGCGAAACCGGATCCACCTCAGTCCCGGAAGCGGATTCGCACCTGTTATACGATTACGATAGACAACCCTCCCCGGTGCTTTGAAAACAGCGATGATGAGGTTATCTCAGAATTCCCGCCCGCTCCGAAAGAACTGGAAGACGGTATACATACTACTGCAGATAACCTCAGGAAGATTGAGTTGGGATCGGCAGAGGACCCGCGACCAACATTTGTCAGCGAGCTACTCTCTGAAGAAAGGGTGGCCGCGTTAAAGAACGTGCTTCTACGGCATAAAGATTGCTTCGCGTGGAACTACTCCGAGATGCCAGGTTTAGATCCGGAGGTCGCTGTGCATAAATTAGCAATATCCCCAGATATCAAGCCAGTTAAGCAGGCGCCAAGAAGGATGCGACTCGAGCTTGAGATGAGCATCAACGCCGAAGTCAAGAAGCTGATCGATTCTGGATTTATCCAAGAAGTCCAATATCCCGATTGGATCGCCAATATCGTCCCGGTGATGAAGAAGAATGGGACGGTACGTATATGCGTGGATTTCAGGGATCTCAACAAAGCCTGTCCAAAGGATGATTTCCCGGTGCCGGTAACCGAGCTAATGATAGATAACACGTCTACTCACGAGATCTTCTCCTTTATGGACGGTTCTTCAGGATATAATCAGATAAAAATGCATCCCGAAGACCAGAAGCACACCGCTTTCCGGACCCCTTTGGGTGTATTTTGCTACAGGGTTATGCCCTTTGGTCTAAAGAACGCCGGCGCCACCTATCAAAGGGCCATGACAAAGATCTTCGACGACCTCATACATGACATCGTCGAATGCTATATCGACGACCTCGTAGTAAAGAGTATGTCATACGAAGATCACTTAAAGCATCTAGAGACTGTATTTCAACGCCTTCGGCAATATAATTTGAAGATGAATCCCCTCAAATGCGCGTTTGGAGTCTCCTCGGGAAAATTCCTGGGATTCGTCATCCGACACCGAGGTATTGAAATCGATCCGTCAAAGATCAAAGCAATCATGGAGATGCCTCCGCCAAGAACCCTCAAACAGTTGCGGTCTCTCCAAGGGAAGCTCACGTACATCCGGCGGTTTATCGCCAATCTTTCGGGCAAGTGCCGTCCTTACAGCCACCTGATGAAGAAGGGAACCCCATTCGTCTGGGATCAGAAATGCCAAGGTGCACTAGACGAGATCAAGCAGTACCTGCAGAACCCGCCGGTATTGGCTGCGCCGGTCAAGGGAAAACCCCTCATTCTTTATACAACCGCCCTCGAAGGTTCCTTGGGCGCACTATGGGCGCAAAAGAACGATCAGGGGAAAGAGAGAGCGCTCTACTACTTAAGTCGAGTCCTACTCGGGGCAGAAAGCAATTACTCCCCCATTGAAAAACATTGCTTGGCATTAATCTTCGCGATAACAAAGCTCAGGCACTATGCGTTGGCACATGAAGTCCGTCTTATTTCAAAGGTGGATCCCCTTAAATACTTGATGTCGAAAGCCATATTGACGGGACGACTCGCTAAGTGGGCCCTGCTCCTGATGGAGTTCTCGATAACGTATCAACCTCTCAAGGCAGTGAAAGGTCAGGCCATTGCCGATTTCCTCGCTGAGCACCCGATACCGGCCGATTCTCCGCTGAGCTGTGATTTGCCAGACGAGCATGCATTTGATGCGATTGGCGGCAGTAGCACCCGATGGGAACTCTATTTCGATGGAGCGTCCTCCGCAAAGAAACAAAAGCAAGGTATCCCAATGATCAAGTCAGGGATAGGCCTCATCTTTGCAACTCCACAAGGAGGGATAATGCGCTTCGCCTTCTCCTTAACAGAACCAAGAACAAACAATGAAGCCGAATACGAAGCCCTGATAGCAGGCCTCGAAATCGCCATTGACATGGGAATTGAAGACCTCTTCATATACGGGGATTCTCAGCTGGTCGTTAGTCAAGTAAATGGTGACTACCAAACGTGCAAACCGGAGTTGGTGAGATACGGCGAAAAGGTGCAACAACTGTTGGCCCAAATTCCCTCCTATACTTTGGAGAACATATCGCGCGCGGAAAACAGCAAAGCGGACGCATTGGCCAAACTCGCTAAAGAACTGGCTGACGAGAACCTCGATGACGTCAGGATCGTGGTACAAAGCCGTCAAGTGCTCGTCCCGGCAGAAATATCTCCGGAATCATGCAAAGAAAAGGGAGCGACTGAGCAGATGACCCTACAAATAAAGGACCATGAGAAGGCCGAGGACTGGAGGGAAATCTTCGTAGACTACTTTAAGTCCCGCCGCATGCCCAAAGAAGCGTCCTCAAGACATCAGCTCATGAAACGAGCTCTATCTTTCGCTTTCGTCAACGATACTCTATACAAGAGATCGTTTGATTCTCTATGGCTGAGATGCTTGGGACCTGACGAAGCAGAAAAAGTCGTTCAGGAAGTTCATGACGGGCTTTGCGGTTCTCATCAAGCAGGCCCAAAGATGAAGTTAAAAATTAAACGGATGGGTTATTACTGGCCCACGATGATCCAGGACTGCCTCGAATACGCAAGGCAATGCCACTCGTGCCAGATTCATGGAGACTTCATCCACCAACACCCAAATCCACTACACCCCACGGTGGCCAGCTGGCCATTCGAAATGTGGGGAACTGACATAGTCGGACCCATCGAGCCGGCATCATCTCGGGGACATCGTTTCATCCTGGCGACGACTGATTACTTCTCCAAATGGGCAGAAGCAGTACCACTGAGGGAAGTGAAGACGGAGAATATCCTCCATTTCTTCAAAACGCACGTCATCTATCGGTTCAGAACCCTACGGCGGATTATCTCCGATAACGGGCCAGCCTACAGAAGCCATAAGATTAGCCGCTTCGCGCAGCAGCACAATATAGACTGGAGGTATTCTTCAGTTTACAACCCACGAGCCAACGGTCTGGCCGAGGCCTTCAATAAGACCTTGACGAAGATC
Organism: Agapanthus africanus; assembly: GCA_030015575.1. NCBI lineage: Eukaryota > Viridiplantae > Streptophyta > Magnoliopsida > Asparagales > Amaryllidaceae > Agapanthus > Agapanthus africanus. The sequence continues at coordinate 48,934,696 of JASDDO010000008.1, read as the reverse complement.
ATAAAAAAGACCGTTTCCCGGAATAAGAGAGACTGGCACGAGAGGCTGCAAGAAGCCCTTTGGGCTTATCGAACTACATTCAAGACGGCCACGAACACGACGCCATACGCGTTGGTATTTGGGACGGAAGCAGTACTCCCCCTCGAGATAGAGTTACCCTCTCTACGAGTGGCAATCCACCACGAACTGACCGACGAAGAAAATGCTCACCTTCGACTTGAGGAGCTTGATGCCCTCGACGAAACCCGACTCATAGCGCAACAACATCTAGAAGCCTACAAAGCTAAGATGACGCGCTCGTACGAAAGATTGACCAGGCCAAGGGCATTCCGCCAAGGCGAACTCGTGCTGGTAGTCAAAAGACCTATGATCCCCAATCGTGCCAAGCGGGGAAAATTCGAGCCAAACTATGAAGGTCCGTACATCATAGACCAGGTCTACCAGGGTGGAGCCTATCTACTCGTAGACATGCACGGTGAAAGGCCTTTCAGGCCAATAAATGGCCGCTTCTTGAAGAAATACTATGCTTAGTGAGCCACAGCCTGGGTCAACGGTAGATGACGACGACTATGTCCGCTCGCTATCTTCCTAGGCTCAGACTTTACAAGCAGTAGCTGGCCTTCCCATAGCGATGGACCGAAACGTCTTTAAACTATCAACGGACCGAAACGTCCTTAAACTATCAACAGACCGAAACGTCTTTAAACTAACGACAGACCGAAACGTCTTTAAACTAACAACGGACCGAAACGTCCTTAAACTAGCGATGGACCGAAACGTCTGTAAACTAACAATGGACCGAAACGTCCCTAAACTACTACCGCAGCATCCTCAGGTTGACCAAAAAAGGAAGAAAAATAAATAAAAAAAAAGAAAAAAAACGGTATGTCCATAAAGCAAAATGGGCACGGATGAAAACCCGAAAGGGCTCCGTGAGTAAAAACAGCAGGACTACCGGCGAGTGTTTGTGAAAACCCGAAAAGGCGCAACCTCGTTAAAGGACACTTATAGGGTCCTCTCGACCTTGTAAGGAGAAACCACCTGCGTGAGATCCTTACGACTCACAAAGGAGCAACACACTTAGGGATCCTCACGATTCCTAAGGAGAAAATACACTTACGAGATCCTCACGACTCGTAAGGAGAATTTTCTTATGAGACCCTCACGGCTCATAAGACTTGAAAGTCTTAAGTTACAGACACCTAAACCTGTTCTTAAGCGAATCCTCCACAACCTCTGATACTGCCCTACAAGCGGCTCGTACTGACCCTTGTATACAATCCACGGGCGCGAATAAACATTTCCCTAACAAAGTCCCACCCGTGACTGGGGATACATCCATATGGTGAACGACCCTTGTAAGTCCTCTCGACTTATAAGGAGAAAATCCTCTTTGTAAGATCCTTACAACTTACAAGAGAACATACACTTAAGAATCCCTACGATCCTTAAGGAGAAAACACACCTGCAAGATCCTCACGACTTGTAGGGAGAAACACCTTTGTGAGACCCTTACGGCTCATGAAGTCAAAAGCCTTGGTCGGCAGGACCCTTAACCCTGTTTACTAAGCCACCTTTGTTCAAACGTCGACAGAGGAAAATGATGATTCGCTCCTGGCAACATTCCAGTTGTAGCGGTGCTGATGCCGAAACCGGTATCCAAAAAATCCGAGCTTGCCGCGAAAAAGCTAGCAAGCCACACATGCATGACAAAATAGCCGAAATGATGGGACAACTTACAATAGAAAGAAGCAAGCAAAATCTCGGCGGTTCACAGATAACTTAGTGATCACCACCGCGGCATTCGTCTCGATACAGCAAACGCGATACCAGCAAATGAAGCGAAGGCCAAATTCCTAGCTTCAGTGTCTTGACGACACAACATCAAGCGAAACAGAACAGCGGCAACCCCAAGTTCCATGGCTCGGCGACACATACCGCCAAGAGTCAAACCTCCATCCCGTGAAATGCGGACACAATCAACAAACTTCCTGGTCACGTGGAAAGCGGATAATGTCACTCTTTGACCCCATGGAAAACGTCCAGAGCGGATCCTGGTCCTCGCAGAGCACGGCAGTGAACTCGTGTAAAGCATCCAGAGCGGAGCCTAGTCCTCGCAGAGCACGGCAGTGAACCCGTGTGAAGCATCTAGTGCAAACTTCCTGGTTACGTGGAAAGCGGATAACGTCACTCTTTGACCCCGTGGAAAACGTCCAGAGCGGATCCTGGTCCTCGCAGAGCATGGCAGTGAACCCATGTGAAGCATCCAGAGCGGAGCCTAGTCCTCGCCTAACGCGTCAGTGAACCCGTGTGAAGCATCTAGTGCAAACTTCCTGGTTACGTGGAAAGCGGATAACATCACTCTTTGACCCCGTGGAAAACGTCCAGAGCGGATCCTGGTCCTCGCAGAGCATGGCAATGAACCCATGTGAAGCATCCAGAGCGGAGCCTAGTCCTCGCCTAACGCGGCAGTGAACCCGTGTGAAGCATCTAGTGCAAACTTCCTGGTTACGTGGAAAGCGGATAACGTCACTCTTTGACCCCGTGGAAAACGTCCAGAGCGGATCCTGGTCCTCGCAGAGCATGGCAGTGAACCCATGTGAAGCATCCAGAGCGGAGCCTAGTCCTCGCCTAACGCGGCAGTGAACCCGTGTGAAGCATCTAGTGCAAACTTCCTGGTTACGTGGAAAGCGGATAACGTCACTCTTTGACCCCGCGGAAAACGCCCAGAGCGGAGCCTGGTCCTCGCCAAGCACGGCAGTGAACCCGTGTGAAGCATCCAGAGCAAATATCGGACTGTGGAGTCCTTAAAATCCACGGACTATGACGTCCTTAACCTCGACCGCGATGTCTTAAAACTAACGATCAACCACCCCTATTCCTTACAGATTTTTGCCTCGGTTTAATGGTACATCTCTTCACTCCTTTGATGCCTGGCGTTGTAATTCCTCGACGTTTTCAAAGAGGTGACGGGTCCCTGCAACCAAACATCGGACTGTGGAGTCCCTAAATCCACGGACTATGAGGTCCTTAACCTTGACCGTGATGTCTTAAAACTAACATCGGACTGTGGAGTCCCTAAATCCACGGACTATGAGGTCCTTAACCTTGACCGTGATGTCTTAAAACTAACATCGGACTGTGGAGTCCCTAAATCCACGGACTATGAGGTCCTTAACCTTGACCGTGATGTCTTAAAACTAACATCGGACTGTGGAGTCCCTAAACCCACGGACTATGAGGTCCTTAACCTTGACCGCGACGTCTTTAAACTACAATACCCGGAGCAGCCTCTGACCCTGTGAAACACGGATAAGGGCGACCACATTCAGCACTTGCAGGTCCTCACGACCTGTAAGGAAGAAAAAACTCTCCTGTGAGATCCTTACGACTCTCAAGGGAAAACCCGCTTAAGAATCCTCACGATTCTTAAGAAGAACTTACACCTATGGGATCCTCTCGACCTGTAGGGAGAAAAACTCTTATGAGACCCTCATGGCTCATAAAGTGCAAAAGCCTTAGGAAGCAGATCTTAACCCTGAATCCTGAGCCATCGCTGTCCTGCAAGGAGATCAAGATAGAATATCCGCAGAATGCATTCAATGAAAAGGAGACACACCATTGAGAAGAAAAATGTATCTTTTATTCATAAGCCAAAATGGATACAAAGTACAATTCATGAAAGAAACAAAAAAAAAAAGAAAGGATACTCTTAGCCATGAGTATGTACAAAAAAAAAGGGAAGAAAAGATACAAGTCCTTAAGCCGGCGGGCGGTGCAATAATTTCACCAGCTCATCGTTCTGTTGCTGAGCCACGGCTTCATGACGCAAGATCTCCAGAAGGCGAGCCTCCGCCTGAGCTTGTTGGACCTGATATGAAGCAAGCCGGGCTTCAAGCTCTTTCTCAGTGGCCTTGTGAGCCTCAACCCTCTCACGAGTAAACGTAGCGGCTTTATCAAGAGCCACCACCTCCTTGATGGACTCCTGAAGCACCCGCCAGAGTTCATACGCTTTGTTGGCCTTGGTAATAAGGGTAGCGCGAAGCTCGCTCAGCGCCTTGGAAGCTAGCTCCCTCTCCGAAAATTTACGGCCGAGCCTTTTTCTCGCATAACGATATGTTCGCCATGTGACCACGTAAGCTCGCTTTCGTGACCGCGGCCTTGCAAACATGACATTTACGAGACCGTATAAATGGGTTTTTAGCCGACGGGAATAGTCGATCTAAAACGTGCTCATATCACCTGACGCGAAAGGCAACAAGAAAGATTTCCGACATATTTCAAGCATGCGTTCGCAATTATATGAGTATTCAAAAAAATAGTAATAGCATTTGCAATTGCATGAACATTCATAATGCCCAAAAAAGGTCTGATGTGCAGGAAAGTGATGATAGCATTTGCAATTAAAGAAAGTTCTCATGAGAAGAATCCAAAGTTTATTTATGCAAGCGGAAACATACATACTAGTACCAAGCCTACATCGAAGTTCTGCATAAAGCATAAAAAAGGAGAGACTAATTTAAAAATGTTCTACGCTAACGAAAAAGGTCACCAAACGTGGGATCAACGGCACAGGGGTTAACGAAGCAAAGGACAAAATTCTCCATCTCTCTCTCTGCTTTCTCCAGCACGTCGAAGCGACGGTTCTCACGAGGAGTCGCTCCCCATCGATTGGCGCCGTGTTCGTCCGCGAAAGCAGACATAATAGCTCGCCGGGCCTTGATCTGGCCCAGCAGATGAATTGAGCAATCCTTCAGAGCCTGAGTGATCAGGCACGCTTCATGAAAGCCCTCGAGCTTCTCTTCCGCCGCATCAAGCATCGCCAGGGTCATCTCTGCTGGGTGAGGAGGGATGTCGGCAAGCACGGCCGCGAGGATCATCCGGAGCCAGAGAGAACCCATCGGGAGAGGAGACCCCCTACGGATCGAGAGTTCATGCATGGCTGAGTCGCATTCGTTGCCGGTAAGGAGGGGATCCACCAACCGAGCGGCAAAGCGGGGGATCATCTCCTCGATAGGCACTTCCCATGGCTGTCGACGAGCGTGCGGGCGGTTGCAGGCCATAGCGCTCCGATACTCCTCAAATTAAATCACGTCGATATGGGAATGAATTTCTCTGTGAAGAGAAAATAGGCTATGGCCTCGAGAATATAAAGAAGTGCATTAAGTGCTATGCACGGAAAATCTTGCATGCGAAAGATGTTTCCAAGGCCCAAAAAAGGAAAGGCATCGAAAATCAAGGAGAAATAACTATTTCCAAGGCTCCTTTTATGCATCTGATAATGCGCGCTAAAAATGCGGCATGGAAAATTTTGTGAACAGTCCCATCAGATGATCTCACGTGTAGAACACGTGAGGCCCAAACCTAATGTGCATTTAAAGGAAAGAATATGGAGTGGTACCCTGCATATTAAAGCACAAACGACAATAGTAACAGAATAATAAGATTTCAGAAAAAAAAAAAAAAGCATGCAAACACACAGAGACATAACAAAGCTTATCATCCAGACTTCAAGAAGGCGATACAAAATAAAAGAAAAAACTTTTACAATGGTAAGGCTTCAGACGCGGGGCATGGATTGAGAAAATTGAAATTAACTTTATCCAAGATCTTCCAAGCATTTCGAACCTCCCGAGTATGCTTTCTCTCACGGTCACAAGCATCGGGGTCCCCGCGGATGTCCTCTACCCACCGGTAGGCGCCCAATATGGCTGATTGTTGGAAAAGTTGATGAAGGAGATCAATGAGATCATCCCGCCTCCTCTTTGAGATCAAGCCCATAAGGTACACTGAATGCACCTTATCCTCGGCAGTGTCTAAGTCCCCGAGCGGTATGCCGGCGCAAAAGAGAGGAAGCGCCTCCCGGATCGCCAGCACGATCAGCCTCAGAAGAGAAGAGCGACGGGGGAGTAGCCTGTGATTGTACTCATCAAAGCGGCCCATGATCTCGGCACACTGAGCATCAGTGAATTCCTGGTTCTGGCTGCAGCCCAGTGCACGAATATTCCCGTACGAAATGATTTCGTCGAGACGATACAGATAGGCGTCCATGATACCTGAAAGAAAAGTCACGAGAATCATTACAAAGTCCCCATCGCAATTAATTGCAGAAGAACCGCCTCGAGCCAAGAGACCCCAGAGATTCTCTGTATGAAGAAATCGAGTTCTTCGTTGGAATTTAATTTCTTATTAAGGGAAGGGAATTAAATTCCCAGAAACGTTTTGAATGGAATTAAATTCCATGGGTTTGAACCGCCATCATCATCTCCCTAGGGGATCATCTGAACCCTAAGTGATCTACGGCGAGAAGTCAAGTGGTCCCATATTTTGGTTAAATTACTTGAAGAAAAATGAGTTCTTCGGGAAACCCTCGATCCGGATTTTAAATCCAGAGAGTTTTGTCAAAACAAAGGTACTTCGATTACCATTACCTGAAGAAAAAGGGTCCTTTTCGAACAGAGTTAAACTCTGGAAAATCTTAAAACAGAGAACTAAGCTCTGGAAGAAGAGAATTAAATTCTCAAAGAAAAGTTCTCAGAGGAAGGAGACGAGCAGAGTGAAGGCTCCTATGAAGAGACAGCGGCATTTATAGAAAACAATGAAAACGCTTCATCTCCCAAATCCCTAAATGAATCCAACGGTCGCAAGAGGTGACAGCGTTGCACTCACGTGCAGACACGTGAGAACAACGCTGTAGGGGCATTTGTTTCCTGATTTAAAATCAGGAAAGCTTCTGTGAAAAGCTTCAGAAGAGGGTCACGTGCTTACACGTGACTAGCGGTCACATGTTGGCACGTGACACCTAAAAAACGTCATCAAGGCAAGTTCGATTCCCTGACTACGAAGGAGAAAAGGAAAAGCTTCAAGAAGAGTCACATGCTCCCACGTGATCAGGGTCACGTGGCGACACGTGACGTTGAAAGGCAAGCGTCAAAGGCACGTCGATTAACTGACCAAGTCAAAGAAAAGGCTTCAGAAGAAGTCACGGGCTCCCACGTGATCAGGGTCACGTGTTGGCACGTGACGTTCAAGTCGGCAAACGCGTTTTCAGAACAATCAAGGAAAGAGAGTTCAAACAAGGGTCACGTGCTCACACGTGACCAGGGGTCACGTGCTCACACGTGACCAGGGGTCACGTGGTAGCACGTGACGTTTAAGCAACGATCAGAAGACAGCGCAAAAGAAAGGAAAATGCTCATTCCAAAGGGGGTCACGTGCTCACACGTGACCATGGGTCACGTGGTCACACGTGACGGGCTCTCAAAGCCCTTTTTGTCAACAGAATTAAATTCTGAGAGAAATGCAAATCTTTCCAAAGGAACGCAACTATATGCATCCAATCAAATTAAAGATTCAGGGGTCATTTATTTATGGAAAATCTCGGGTTTGGAAAGATTTCCCCCTTAAATCTAACCAAAATAACAAGGGAGAATCTCTGGATTTGAAATCCAACGGTGAATAAAATTCACCTAATAATCCAAAGGTCCAGAACGAATGAAGGATGCAAATCAAATCTCTCAATGAAGATTCGTCACAAAACTAACTGATTCAGCCGCTTCTCCTATAAATAGGAGCCAAGAGACACAAAAAAGAGACATGCGCAGAGAAGAGAAAGAAAAAAGGAGGAGAGCTTTGATACTTTGAAAAGACTCGGATCTTCTGCAAAAACCCTAGGTAAGAAAGGGAAAGCCTTCTGAAAGAAAGAGAATTTAATTCTCAACAGAGTTTAACTCTGATACATAAGACAGAAGAGCAGATTTCTTCTCTCTTTGATAGAGGATCTGCAAAGTGCACATCTCCCCTTAAGGTTGAGAATTTAATTCTCAATGGGTCGAGATCCTGCCATGCAGATCCAAAACATAGAGAAAGAATGCAAGCATGAGAATTTAATTCTCACAGAACTATAGGAATTTAATTCCTCTAAGATAAAAGTAGGGCTTGACCCTGTGTCATGGGAATTTAATTCCTTCAAAATAAAAAGAAGCAGGGTTTAACCCTAATTAAGAATTTAGTTCTGTTGAAACAATGGGAATTTAAGTCCCTTAATCATAATCTGACGGGAAACGGAAGTTTGATTCCTTAAAAAGTTTTTACTAGGGTTTAACCCTATTCAGTTCTTCACATAAACGAGGAATTTAATTCCTACAAAAGGTTCAGGGATCGAAAGGAACTAGGAATTTAATTCCTTTGAAAATTAAAGCCCGAGGAATTTAATTCCTGAAAAGAAAGATCAACAGATTCTCTAAACAACATACATGAAGGTAGGGTCACGTGCCACCACGTGACCCTCTCAAAAGAGCTACAGAAGTCCCTTTGAGGCAGCACCCCACGTGATCCACGTGACCTTGGCAGAAACTCTAATACACAGCCATTTGAATGCCCATCACGTGATGGCACGTGATGCTTTGAAGGAAATGAGAATTTCAGCAGAACAAATGAAGGGAAGGCGCTCTCACGTGCTGCCACGTGACCCTTCTTGCCTTAGTGTTTAACACTAAAATTAAAACTCGCAGGCCCAGTGTTAAAACACTGTCGGGCCTTAGCATTCAATGCTGGTTAAAAAGCCTTATTTTCAGTGTTCAACACTGATCTGTTTTAGTGTTTAACACTAATTTGAAGAAGCCTTATTGCTGGTGTCTAACACCAATTACCTCTCAATGTTGAACACTAACATGTCAACCAAGATGTCATTCCCAGTATCCAACGCCGATTGCTCTGAAGTGTTCAACACTAGGTTTAGGCCCAATTGGCTAAAGGGATAGAGGCAAAGCCTCTCCTGATTGGACTTAGCCCAAGCTGGCCATAAGTCCTCAATTCATGATTAACTGGGTCAATGGGCTCATAACATAATTGATCAGTCTTGACCCAAATTGGGCCAGGGACTATTTAATCCACCACGGTTCTAGGGTACATCTCTTCACTCCTTTGATACTTGGCATTGTAATCCCTCAATGTCTTCAAAGAGGTGACGGGTCCCGAAGACCACTCATGATATGGACTGTGGGGTCCTTAAACCCACGCATAATGCAAAATTCCTGGTTACGCGGAACGCGGATAACGTCACTCTTTGACCCCATGGAAAACGTCCAGAGCGGATCCTGGTCCTCGCAGAGCACGGCAGTGAACCCGTGTGAAGCATCCAGAGCGGAGCCTGGTCCTCGCCTAGCGCGGCAGTGAACCCGTGTGAAGCATCCAGAGCACATAACGGACTGTGGAGTCCTTAAACCCATGGACTATGACGTCCTTAACCTTGACCGAGATGTCTTTAAACTACCCATCGACCGAGATGTCTTTAAACTACCCATCGACCGAGATGTCTTTAAACTACCCATGGACCGCAATGTCCTTAAACTACCCATGGACCGCAATGTCCTTAAACTACCCATGGACTGCAACGTCCTTAAACTAGAACAATAGAGCCCCATATGCTCTTTCGTCGGATCTAAACGGTCCTGTTTAAGTTGATCTTAGCCTCAAAGATGGCTAACGTGTCCTTAAACCTTCAAGCAGACTGGACTATGAATCCTCCTAATTAACTCTGGCTCGAGGGTACATCTCTGAACTCCTCTGACATCCGTCGTTGTAATCCTTCAACGTCGTCAGAGAGGTGACGGGTCCCGACGGCCACATATACGATGGACCGCCACGTCCCTAAACTGGAACATTAGAGTCCAAACACTCTTTTGTAGGATCTAAACGATCCCGTTAAGTTGATCTTAGTCACAAAGTTAGACTAACGTATCCTTAACAAACGTTTGAGTTGATCTTAGCCTCAAGTATGGCTGACGTATCCTCAAACCAAACCCCCAAACCCAAATTTAAGATAATGCGGATTTGGACTAGTCCATGCCCTACGGGCGACGACATAACTCAGTCTCCGTAAACGATCCACGGGCAATGAAACATAAAACAAGAACACACGACACGAAGTGACCATCTGGAGAAGGAGAAAGTTGTTACCGCAAAGCGGTAGCGTAATTAACTGCAGGGGCTTGCGCCTGCAGGGAAGAGCGTCCCCACAATCAAAAAACCCCTCGAACGAGGGGGAATCTGACGAAGTCTGCTACATCGGACGCATCCGTCTAAACCTCCGATATATGGTGCCATGGATCAAATTGGCATCTTCGGAGAGGTGGACGGATAGCACCAATTAGCATCTGCCCCGAATTTCAGGCGAGACGCCACGTCGTCGCCGTCGTTCGGAGGGGAACAGGGATATTGCCAGGAGCGAATCATCATTTGCCTCTGTCGATGTTGAACAAAGGTGGCTTAGTAAACAGGGTTAAGGGTCTTGTCGGCTAAGGCTTTTGACTTCATGAGCCGTAAGGGTCTCACAAAGGTATTTCTCCCTACAAGTCGTGAGGATCTTGTAGGTATGTTTTCTCCTTGGGAATCGTGAGGATTCCTAAGTGCATGTTCTCTTGTAAGTCGTAAGGATATTACAAAAGGGTTTTTCTCCTTATAAGTGGAGAGGACTTAAAAGTGTTGTTTGCTGTACAAGTATATCCCTAGTCATGGATGGGATTTTGTTAGGGAAATGTTTATTCGTGCCCGTGGATTGTATACAAGGGTCAATATAAGCCGCTTGTAGGGCAATATCGAAGGTTGTGGGGGTTGCTTAAGAACAGGTTAAGGTTTCTGTAACTTAAGACTTTCAAATCTTATGAGCCGTGAGGGTCCCATAAGAGAGTTCTCCTTACGAGTCGTGAGGATCTCGCAAGTGTATTTTCTCCTTAGGAATCGTGAGGATCCCTAAGTGTGTTGCTCCCTTGTGCGTCGTAAGGATCTCACGCGGGTGGTTTCTCCTTATAAGGTCGAGAGGACCCTGTAAGTGTCTTTTAACGAGGTTGCGCCCTTTCGGGTTTTCACAAACACTCGCCGGTAGCCCTGCTGTTTTTACTCACGGAGCCCTTTCGGGTTTTCATCCGTGCCCATTTTGCTTATGGACATACCGTTTTTTTATTCTTTTTATTTTTATTTTTTTCTTCTTTTTTTTCTTCTTTTTTTTTTACGAGGTCGCGCCTTTTCGGGTTTTCACGAACACTCGCCGGTAGCCCTGCTGTTTTTACTCACGGAGCCCTTTCGGGTTTTCATCCATGCCCGTTTTGCTTATGGACATACCGTTTATCTTTTTTTATTTATTTTTTTTATATTCTCGTCAGCCTGAGAATGCTGAGGTAGTAGTTTAAAAACATTTCGGTCATTTGCAAGTTTTAGGACATTGCGGTCCATTATTAGTTTAAGGACATCTCGGTCCGTTGTTAGTTTAAGGACGTTTCGGTCCGTTATCCAGTTTTAGGACGTAGTGGTCCGTTGGGCTTTCTCTATGAATGAGCATGATGCCCCCGGCGTGTCCATATTTTTCGGAGCATGCGGTTGTGGCGGGTTCACCTTCCAAATTTCGGACAACGCGAACTTGCCCTGTTGGTATTGGTCTTCAACCCAGTTCTTGAAGACGTATCAATCCTCGATCAGATGACCTACCGTTTGGTGGTAAGGGCAATAATTAGGATTATTAATATCGCCTGGCCGCAATGGACGTTTTGGACTCGGCAGATTGATGAGTCTGTCGCACACTGCCAGCCCGAACAGTCCCCTTGTTTTATCTTGCGGAAACGAGTAAGGACGTTTCAACTTTTCCTGGAGGGGTTGCTGCTTGTTGCTTTGGAGAGCAACCGGCCTAGGGTCACCTGATTGTTGTTGAGTGCTGGCGATGAGGGCCGTTTTTCTTTTTCCTTTATCCTTTTTGTTCGATCCTTTGTTTACGGGGCCGAGATTTTTTCCGAGTAGCATGCGATTGCACGGCTGAACGTTCTCGCAGCTTCTCAATTCCTTCATTTTTGAAATAGATTCCCCGAGGGAAAAGTTGGGGATAGCTTCTTCGTCAGAGTCGCTTCCAAAGGTGACAATTTGTGATCCCTTGAAGTCGGCTATATGACAGTCGGCGGCGGCTCTTTTGCGCTCATCTATCGCATTTTTCCGATGTCCACAAGCTTTACACTTTGTCCCGTCGAGGTGTCGCTTTTGAGCGACATACCCTTGCCACCAACAGTTAAAGGATTCACAGTCTTCTGTAGGATGTATGATCTTCTGATGATATAAACAGAAATTAGGGTGCATCTCTACCTCAGAGAAAGAATTTTCTTCAGAGGGCGGTAGCTTCATTCCTAAAGATAGAGCTTTGGCGAACCGTTTCCTCGTCTTGAATTTGTTTTTACCCGCAGTGTATGGCTTTTGATTTGACGGGAATACCTTGGTTCTTTCCAGTATGGCCATTTCATGCTCTTGATTGGCTTTTGCTTTCAGACGAATTTCATTTAGGAAGGCATCGATCAACTTGTCTGACGGCCGCGGAATTTCTGTTTCAGGGTCCGCCATTGATTTCTCAGCGCAAGGAGCCTCCTCATCATCCGTCAGTGAATGAGAAATCACATGACAAGTCGCTACGTAGTCTTCGGATTCATCCGATAAGTTTTTTTTCCATCGTTTTCATCCTCGACGAAAGAACAAGTTGCCCCCGGCGTGTCCGTCTTCTTTGGAGAGTGCGGCTGTGGTGGATTTACCTTCCAGCTTTCAGACAGCGTGAACTTGCCTTGCAGGTATTGATCCTCGATCCATCCCTTAAAGACGAAACAATCCTCAATCGGGTGACTTACCGTTTGATGGTAAGGGCAATAATTGGGATTATTAAGATCGCCTGGCTGCGACAGACGCTTTGGACTCGGCAGATTGATGAGTCTGTTACGCACTGCCAGCTCGAACAGTCTTCTCGTTTTATTCTGAGGAAACGAGTAAGGACGTCCTAGCCTCTCTTCGAGGGATGGGCGTGGACGCACGTTGTTTTGGCGAGCGACCGGCTTTGAGTTGCTCGACTGTAGCTGAGCGTTGGCGACGATGATCGCTTTTCCTTTCTCATTTCGGGGATCGGGTCATGGAGGAGACGGTCTATGGCCCATCTGGTCCATTTGGGCTAATTTGTCGATCAAGGCCTGGAAGGTGGTCGGCCTGAAGAACATCATGAATTGCGAGATGGTCGCCTGCGGATCGAGAGTGCCCACAAACATGCCTACCGCAGGTGCCTCTTCTATGCGTTGTTCGCATTTCGACCATAGGTTTCGCCATCGTGTTGCGTATTGGACCCACGTTTCGCCGGGTCTTATCCTGGCATTTATCAGTGCTGTAATCGGGGTGCGTTCACTAGCACTTGCGAATCTTTGTGTAAACAGCAGTTCCATCTCTGCAAATGTTTTGACAGAGTCGTTAGGTAGCTCCGAATACCATTCAAAGGCCGTTTCTGCTAAGCTGCCGACGAATTGACGTAGCAACAATTTGTCATCGCCTCCAGTATTGCCGCTTAAGGCTCTGAATTGAGCGACATACTGATGCGGATTCCCTGTCCCTTTATATACGTGGAATTTAGGGATCGTATATCCTGGCGGGTAATGATTTGGTCATACCAGCTCGGATACGGTCGTCCGGTTCTAACAATTTGCCCAGCCGCTTCATTCGCCTGATGAACCCGGATCTGCTGAGCTATATATTCGTCTAGGTCGACTTTGGAGATTGCCTCCTCCTTGGCTGTTGATAGAGCTGGCTGAGGATTTGACGTCTCTCCCCTGTCGTCTTCAAGGACGATCGGAGGATCTTCAGCAGGAGGGTCCGGCTGTAACATCATCCCTACCATATCTTGGAAGAGGAGCGCCATCTGCTTTATGTTAGCCGCTTGCTCTGCAGCTTCTTTGTCCCTCTTTTCGAGGACTCTGCGTAAAAAGTCAGCGTCGGTTTCTTGTTCTTGACGCTCATCCGAAGACATTTCAGAGCTTTCTTTTGGCTCAGTGAGTGCAGCCATTGTAGTCATCATTTCCTGAAGCTTTTGCTGTTGCTCCTGGGCTTTCGTCACGGATCGGGTGAGCGGTCGGTGGCCCGTAGAAGTGCGGCTTTCCTCCTTTCCAGAAGCCATATAAACAGTGTGCACCACCATGCCCCCAGACTTGGGGCGTTTGTGTTCGGTGTCTTTGCGATTTTCCGAAGACACAGGGGCTTTTTGCGGCCTCCTTTTTTGAGTGATTGGAGTTAAGGGAGCCGTTGTAGTGGGCACCCAAGTAGCTTTTGCTTTTTGTGGCTTGACAGAGTAATCCTTCCCCTGCCGAACCTTCATCTTTTTCTGTCGTCGGAGGCAGTCTTGATCGATCACCGACTCTTGGACCCGTCGCCAGACTTTGTAAATTTTAGAGGACAGCCGTTGAGGGGGCTGCTCTAACTTCTTCTTTGGAGTATTCTCCACAGGTGAAAGAGTTCGTTTCAACATCGCAGTAGGAGAGTTTCTGCGCACCTTGTTGAGCAGTTCAAAGTTGTTCTTGGTTGGACCAGCAGTATCGATCTCAACCATTAGAGTTGGACGAGTAAGTCCAGAGGGGGAGTTGCCCCCAGCCTTCCTAACTCGGCGCCAGTAGCGACGTCGAGCATGTCGTGCTGATGGAATTGTTTCAGATATAGGGGTGACCTCCTCATGCCCTCTGTGTTGGTCAGAATATGCTGGTACCAGCCTTTTAAAGATCGACGTCCGTTGAACGGGGACGGCCAACCTGTCAGAAGCGGGCTTCCGAACATGGGAAGCAACCTTGGTGACTTCGCCAAGAACGGGAGCTGGGATGGCTATCCGCTTCGGGATAACGCCTTCTGGTATGGCAGGCTTCTTCATGGGCCCGATGGAGCTCTGGCCTAATCCATTAAAACCTGAAGCAGTGGAGTTGGGCAACCTATTGAGAGGGGTCGCGGCAGTGGTAAGTCGATCGAAAACCGACTTCTTTGGAGCTTCTTGCAATGTCATTGGGGCGTTGAAGCTCATTGGTGGGAGTATGGTCCCAAAAAATAGTCTAGTGGTGGCTTGAGCCACCTGCTCCACCGGCATTTTGAAAAGGGAGGCCGCTTGAGGCCCATAAGTCACTCCTCCAGTAATGACGGATCGAGAGTTGTTGCTGCAGGCGATGCAGTTCGAAGCCATTGATCTTCTGTTTTCTGCACGGAGCAAGACACCAAATCTTAGTACCTTGAATCCACAGGCAATCACAGCAAACCGCGATTTGTTCGCGAACACGACACACGAAGTGTGGAGTGGAAAGAGGAAGAGGTCCCACCAGGCGTGCCAGAATCTGTTCCCCTCCGAAAGGCGGCGCACAGGACCGCGATGGCCTGACGCTGGGATTCGGGACAGATGCTATTTGGTTTTATCCGTCTACCTCTCCGAAGATGCCAAGTTGATTTATGGCACCTTGTATCGGAGGTTTAGACGGATGCGGCCGATATAGCAGACTTCGTCAGATTCCCCCTCGCTTGAGGGGTTTTTGATTGTGGGGACGCTCTTCCCTGCAGGCGCAAGCCCCTGCAGTTAATTACGCTACCGCGTCGCGGTAACAACTTTCTCCTTCTCCAGAATTTCACTTCGTGTCGTGTGTGTTTGTTTTGTTCGTGGTTGCCCGTGGATTGTATACGGAGACTGAGTAATGCCGTCGCCCGTAGGACGTGGATTAGTCCAAATCCGTATTTACTTAGATTTGGGTTTGGTGTTTTTAGTTTAAGGATACGATAGTCGCGTTGCGGCTAAGATCAACTTAAACGTTCGCTAAGGATACATTAGTCATGTTTGAGACTAAGATCAACTTAACGTGATCGTTTAGATCCGACAAAAGAGCGTTTGGACCCTATTGTTCCAGTTTGGGAGATTCATAGTCCAATTTGGGACTAAACTCTGTTTGGAGGATACGTTAGCCATTTTTGAGGCTAAGATCGACTCAAACGTTTGTTAAGGATACGTTAGTCCAGTTTGAGACTAAGATCAACTTAACGGGACCGTTTAGATCCGACAAAAGAGCATTTGAGCTCTATTGTGCCAGTTTAGGGACGTGGTGGTCCATATTCCAGTTTAGGGACGTGGTGGTCCGATATTAGTTTAGGGACGTTCCGGTCCGATATTAGTTTATGGACATTTCGGTCCACTGGTTTAAGGACCCCGCAGTCCATATTCATGTGTGGTCGTTGGGACCCGTCACCTCTCTGACGTCGTTGAAGGATTACAACGATAGGTGTCAGAGGAGTTCGGAGATGTACCCTCGAACCGGATGTAAATTCATTTCGGGAGCAGTCGTGCTCAGTCAATTTAATTTGAGGACTTATGGCCATGACTGGGCTAACTCCGGTTGAATGTTCAACATTTTTATTTGTCTTTGGCCAATTAGGCCTGAGTTAGGGCTTTGCCCCTTTTTAAATAATGCATTGCATTATTTTTGTTTTGTTTGGGCTCTGCCCTTTTATAAATGATGCAGAGCATCTATTTTGTTTGGGCTCTGCCCCTTTTATTGCACTGCAATTTAATTAGGCCTACTAGGTCTTTTTGGTTTGGGCCTGGCCCTTTAGAAAATGCATTGCATTTATCAAGCGCTTTGCGCCAATCAGAGAGCACAACAGTGTAGATTTATAAGTGCAAAGCACTATTAATTTGAGAATCTTTTAGATTCAAGAACCAATGGTTCATAAAAGAAGTGCAAAGCACTATTTGATTTCTTGATCTAATTTAGATCAAAGAAAAACAAGTTTTTCTTTTATTTCAAGAACTAAAGGTTCATAAAAGTGCAAAGCACTATCTTTTTTTATTTCTGTTTTTTCTTATTTTAGAGAACCAGTGGTTCATAAGAAGTGCAAAGCACTATTAATTTAAGAACCTTTTAGGTTCAAGAACTGATTGTTCATATAACAAGTGCAAGGCACTATTGGATTTAGATCTAAGAAAAAACAAGTTTTTTCCTGTTTTTCTTATCTCAGAGAACCAAATGGTTATGAAAGTGCAAAGCACTATTAATTTATTAACCTTTTAGGTTCAAGAAACGATAGTTCATAAAACAAGTGCAAGACACTATTTTATTTATTTATTTATTTATTGTTGAAGATCCATGATCTTGTTCATAAGAGAATTTTCTCTTCTTTTAAAGGTTTTTACCTTTTTTTTTATTCTTCAAGAGTTCTCAAGAGTTCTCTTCTCTTTTTTTTTAGCAAGATGTTGATGCCTTTTAATTGAGCTTTGGGGTCCTTTTTATAGTGCTCATAAATTAGTTAAATTTGTTAAAGAAATCTTTCTCTGAGTGATTTGGGAAATTTTCCCCACCGTTGGATCTTTGATCCAAGAGCTTCTGTTTTGCAGAAGAAAATCTTCTTGTTTTAACAAGAATAGAAAAGATTTCTTTAATCTTTTAATTCTGTTTGGCGCAGTGCCCCAGCGCGTGACACGTGTCACGCTGTGCTGACACGTGTCGCGCAACTTTTCTTTTTTTTTTAAGTGCTCTGCGCAGCGCACAGTTGCGCTGCGCAGACACGTGTCGCCCAGCGCGCAGTTGCGCTGCGCGACACGTGTCGCGCAGCGCGCGTTTTTTTTTTGAGTGCGCTGCGCAGCGTACAGTTGCGCTGCGCAGACACGTGTCGCGCAGCGCGCAGTTGCGCTGCGCTGACACGTGTCGCGCAGCGCGCAACTGCGCTGCCCGCGCAACTTTTTTTTTTTTTAATAATTTGCTGCGCAGCGCAACTGTGCGCTGCGCAGACACGTGTCGCGCAGCGCGCAACTTTTTTTTTTCCCCTTTTGCATAGCGCAACTGTGCGCTGCGCTGACACGTGTCGCGCAGCGCGTAGTTGCGCTGCGCTGACACGTGTCGCGCAGCGCGCAAATGTGCTGCGCGCGCAATTTTTTTTTTTTTGAGACAGAGGTTTGCTCTGATTGGAGAAAGAACAGAAGCATTGCTTCTTTTTCCACTATGGAATTTAAACAGAGTTTTGCTCTGATTGGGGTAAACAAGGCCGATGAGTCTTGGTCTTGTGGTAGCTCGGGGCGAGCTGAGTGGCCGAGGAGGCATATTCGCAGGCCCTCCCGAGATGGGCCAGTTTGCGCTTGCAAGTCGGGTACCGGGTAGCCTGGTCGGCCCCTGTGGGCCCTTTCTTCTGAGCCTTTGGACACATCATCTTCCACGTGTCCTGATCTTGGAGGTCGTCAATATCGAGCATTATCATTCGCCCCCCACTCTTGTCCCGACCAGCTAGTGGTCGGGTCAGGAGTGGACTGCCGGGCCTCCTGAGGCGACATCCCTCCTATGGTTTCGTCGGGCGTGCTTCGGTCCATTGGTCGTCTTTTCTGCTAGCGAACCAAGGCGAGGTCTCCGCACCTTAAAGGGGGTGTGCCGGTTCGAGCACTATGTAACTGAAGCATGGTCCACGTGTCAAAGGACGACTGGCCGGTGCGACGTACGCGGGCCTACAGCACCCGATTGGGTGCAATCCAGTACATGACCGACACGTGGAGCGATCGGGACCGCTGGTCGTGAGGAGTCGTTTCGGCGGGAGTTGACGGACGCCGTTGGATGCGGTGATAAAACGGTGGCGGGGCCCGCCCTAGGGCCCCCACCAATCTTTCATCTCCCTTCTTCCTCGAGTCACTATCGCTCGGCGTTCTTCCTCCTTCGTGAGACATAGTTCGCTTCCATTTTTCGGGCGGCTCGCGCCGGGGGGAAGCTAGTGGCGTAGCCGAGCCCCCGGCTAACTTGCACCCTCCGCCTGATTCTCCGCCGACGGCAGGGCCGCCCATCTCGTCGGCGGCATCTGGGAGCTTCTCTGGCGGCGGCCGGAGTCGTCAGCCGTTACCCGAGTCCCAGACTGGTGACGGGAGGAAGGGCTAGGGCCGGCCCCTTCCTAAGAGGAAAAGGACGGTTTCTCGTGCGCCGCCATCGAAGGCCCCCGAAGGGATTCCCGTGCAGGAAGGGGGCTCTGTCTTCACTATTCCGTCTGGACTTTCCGTTGCCACTGGTCTGCTCTCCGGGATGGAGGAATCGGCTGGGGGAAAGCTCCCGTGTGGCTCCTTGAGGGATCAATTGGAGGCCATGGCCCAAGGAGCGGTCCAGGTACGAATCCTTCTACGCGCATTTGCCTTGGTATGCCTTTCCTTGGTTCGGATGCTTCCTGGTTTCTCATCAGCTTTCTGTCAGGTTTTTCAACACTGCGCCCTCGCCGTTCGCATGGAGGCCGAGGGGGCGTTCCATGCCCCGAGGCCAGTGGAGGCGTTTTCTTCGGAGGTCGAGATCTTGCAACGCGACCTATGCCGGGAGAGGGACAAGGCCAGCGTCGTGGCTGGCCGGGCGGAGGCTGCGGAGCTCGCCAACTCGGCGACTCAGGGTGCCCTTCGCCTTCTGAACGCGTCTCTCCGGGTTGCCGATAGGAAGCTGGCGGACCTGGCCGTACGCTTTGCGGCACTGGAGAAGGAGAGGGACGCGAGCGGGGGGAAATGCTGAGGCAGCGCTACTGAAGGCCCAGGTTGCCGAGGCTCGGGCTAAGAAAGCCGTGGCTGAGTACAAGGCATCAGAGCAGTTTTACACCGAGCTCGGGGAGTATTCTGCCGTTATGTGGAATAAGGCTTTGGACGCCGTGAAGGAACAGCTTCCCAAGTTCGACGATGGTGAACTCCGCGCTCGGGTTCCGCTTCTGGCGACGAGGTCTCCGGCGAGGGATGACGAGGGAAGCCGGGCGCGCCCTTGGTGGCAAAGTCTTCAGTGGTAGGGCATTGGGCTGTGACGCCGACGATGAAGTGGCCGAAGTAAGCCTCCGGGCAGTTTGTAGGGCTGGGCCCCCCCGGAGTACCCTTTGTAAAGATCTTGATTCTGGCAATAAAAGAAAAAGAAGAACCCTTGATTCGTCGGTTTGTGTTTTTTTTCTCTTCTCTTTTTTTTGTGTGAAGGACGTTCGTCGGATGTCCTTGTTTGTGTTGTTGTGTTTCCGTGTAAGATTGGCTATATGTCCGGCGATCTCCTGTCGAGTTTGCCAGCCGGCGAGGGTGCCAAGCGCTGCCGTAGAGGTATCCTCATGTACCGCCCTAGGTCGATGGGAGATCGTTCAGATTCGGATGAACCGGCCGTCCTTCCGGGTGTCTTAGATCCTTAAGCGCGGCCACAGGGCAGCCGCCGGGCCGTCGTTTGGTTGCCGCTTGGTGAAGGATCTGATCTCTGGCGTCGTGGGTAGGCAACTACCAGCCGGGGTTTTTGATGAGAAGGGTAGCTGCTCGGTTGCCTCTTGCGAGGGTCTTTGACCCTTCAGGACGGTGGTAGGAAGCTACCAGCCACCGATGGTTAGGCAAGGACCCGACCGCTTCGGGGAGGAGTTTTGATCCTCGGCATATGGCAGGGAAGCTGCTCGCTGGGGATAGCCGAGCGAGAGAACCTCGGGCTCGGCTGCCTCTGGGAGGGCTTTCAGATCTTTCAGGACGGGGACCGAGCAGGGTTACTGCCCAGTGTCTCTTGGCGAGGACTTTGATCCCTGTCGGTTGTGGTAGGAAGCTACCAGCCGGGGATAGCCGGGCAAGGACCCGACTGCCTCTGGGAGGACTTTGGCCCTTGGCGCGAGGAAAGCTATAAGGCTGTAGGAAGCCTACCAAGGATGCTTGGCCGGACAGGGTTACTGCCCGGTGCCTCTTGGCGAGGGCTATTATCCTGAAAGATAGCTGAGCGAGGGAACCTCTGGCCTCGACTGCTTCTGGGAGGGCTTTTTGATCCCCGGTGTTGTGGCAGGAGAGCTGCTCGCGGGGGATAGCCGAGCGAGGGAACCTCTGGTCTCGACTGCCTCTGGGAGGGCTTTTCGATCCCCGGCGTTGTGGCAGGGAAGCTGCCCCGTGGGGGATAGCCGAGCAAGGGAACCTCGGGCCTCGACTGCCTCTGGGAGGGCTTTTCGATCCCCGGCGTTGTGGCAAGGAAGCTGCCCGTGGGGTATAGCCGAGCGAGGGAACCTCGGGTTCGGCTGCCTCTGAGAGGGCTTTTGACTCCTGGCGCCGTGGCAGGGAAGCTGCCCGCGGGGGATAGCCGAGCGAGGGAACCTCGGGCCCGACCATCTCTGGGAGATCCTTCTCGTTGTACAGGGGGAACCTTACCGGGAAAGAAGCTTCGAAAGTTTCTTTATTCGTATGGATAGGAATTTTAGACAACGCTATATACCATCATTTCAAAGGGAGATTTTGAGCGGTAGCCGGGGTACGGCGCTTTGCTAGTTTTGACTTCATAAGTATAGCTTGAGCTTCTCCACGTTGTAAGGCCGAGGTAGCTTCTGTCCGTCCGCATCTTGCAGGCGGTAGGCTCCGCCGGGGAGCACTTCGAAGACGAGAAAGGGACCTTCCCACTTTGGGGAGAACTTGTGAATCCTACCTTGGTCGATGAGCTCGTTCCGCCGCATGACTAGGTCCCCGGCCTTGAAGGATCGGTGCTTTACCTGAGCGTTGTAGTACCGGGCCGTTTGCTGTTGGTAGGTGGCGGCTCTGATCTGGGCCCGATCCCTTTTCTCCAACAATACGTCGAGGTTGGTTCGTAGTGCCATGGTGTTTGCTTCATCGTCAAAGAACTCGACTCGGTGGCTGGGTAGCCCGATCTCTGCTGGGACCATTGCTTCGGTCCCGTAGCAGAGGCTGAAAGAGGTCTCCCCGGTAGAAGTCTTTTTTGACGTGCGCAGGGCCCATAAGACCCGGGGTAGTTTCTCGACCCAACTGCCTTGCCTCCCTTCCAGGCGGGTTCGGAGGCCCCTGAGGACGTCCCGGTTAGCGACCTCGGCCTGCCCGTTACATTGGGGGTGCACGACCGCGGCAAACTTCATGAGGATGTGGTATTCTTTGCAGAAGTTCCTTACTTTCTCATTCTCGAAGTTCGTCCCGTGGTCGGTGATGATGCACCTTGGGATCCCGAACCGGTGAATCAGGTTGTTTTGGAGGAACTTGATGGTTGTGGCGGCATCCGGCTTCCTGATGGGAACGACCTCGATCTATTTGGTGAAATAGTCCACCGCGACGAGGACGTACTTATGTCCGCCAGTCCCTGTGGGAAATTGGCCGATCATATCCAATCCCCATTGGGCAAATGGTCACGGGGACGTCAAGGCCGTTAGCTCGGTAGCCGGGAGGCGGGGGATACTGCCATGGAGCTGGCAGCTCTTACACCTCCTGACCAGCTTCAGGGCGTCTTCGTGCATGGTGGGCCAATAGTACCCCTGAAGTAGTGCCTTTTGGGTTAAGGTTCGAGCCCCCTGGTGTGCGCCGCCACCCCTTCATGGATCGGTCGCCATGCGGGTGGAGATCGGAAGGCCAACTTTGTATTTTGTGGAGTTATTGTTCCCACAGACGGCGCCAACTGATGGAGCTCCTTTTCGGGCTTCCGTCAGATGTTGTCTTCCGTTGATCTCGAGGTGAACTTGGTTGATTGTCCTTCGTTGCGTGTGGGTCTCAATGGGTTTTGAGAGGAGAAGGTGGGGTGAGGAGGTTGTCGCCGAGTACCTGCAAAGAAGTCCCGGGATGGTTTGGTACCACCGAGGACCCTCCGACGCTCAAGTCAGTGATAAGATCCGAGTAACGGCGTAAGTGTAAAGAATGGCTTCCTTGACCCCTCTGTGATGGGGGTTTATATCGCGATGGTGGTATGCAGCAGCAGGCGTGAGAATCTTGCCGGCAGTTACGCTCCCGACGTCACGCCCGCGTAAAGAGCGGATCGCCCATTAATGGGGATTGTGATGGCGTGGAACGTGGGATGCTGCTCGCGGAGAATCCGCGTATGGCGAGATTTGCGGAACGGCGATTACGCCTGTGAGTGGTGGAGTTGGTCGGAGGACCGAGGAAGACGGCCTCGGCAGGGGGCTCGAGGACGAGTGAGGAGACCGAGAAGTCTCGGTCTTGTGGTAGCTCGGGACGAGCTGAGTGGCCGAGGAGGCATATTCGTAGGGGCCCCCGAGGTGGACCAGTTTGCGCTTGCAGGTCGGGCACCGGGTGGCCTGGTCGGTCCCTGTGGGCCCTTTCTTCTGAGCCTTGGGACACTTCATCTGCCACGTGTCCTGATCTTGGAGGTCGCCAATATCGAGCATTATCACAAAGCTTTAGAAAGGGTCAGGTGTGCATCCCTATACGTGTTCTCGGTTGATTTAGAATCAGGTTAAAGCTGGAAATTGGGCGGTATTTGAAGGCGCTTCACGATATTTTTTGAATTATGGCTTGATCTGAATTGGTTTTGATTTGATCTCGACAAATATATGGAATATTGCATGGAATGGTGAAATTCTCAATTTCAGCCGAGTACTTTGGGTATGAGAGTGAGAACTAGAGATTAAGTGAAAGAGGAGGGATGGTCCTTGTTATTCTCCTTATGGGTCCAGAATGATGAATATTGAGTAGGACTTGATTGAGAAATGGGGCCGGCGTGATATATGTGATCTATGGTAATCCTACTGAAGCTATACTTGCAAATGCCTTTGCCAAGCGATTCCCCACACTTCATACTCAGAAGCGGTGTATCTGTCGCTGGCAAAATGGCTTTGTGATCAATTTGTTGAATCCATTTGCTGTTTCTAAATACGGGGTTTTATTAATTATTAATTTCTTTATAATTAAATTAGTACATGGTATTAATCGCAAAAAACATCAAATTTGATGGGTGCATTTATGCAATTTACCCTATTTAATATTTACGATTCCTTGACCCAATATCCTCACAATTGTAATTAAGCGTTACCCATCTGAAATAACGGAGGGCTACGGTTGGTTTTTGGCGAAAAACCTTTAACGTAACTGAAGAACCTGGAAAAACGAATTCAAGACTGAGAACTAGACAGATCAATGAAGTTGATACCAAACTGGAAAGCTCTTCTCTGCTTAAAGAGACACTCGAGTGAGATCGGTCCCTTATCCCTACCCGTAAAATTAGTAAATTGCCGTGTTGGTAATCATATTGGTGCTGCATGCCGAAACAAAATCTTAATTAATGTGTATAGTCTAGTTTGAAATAAAAATGGAAGAAAATAAACATAAAAGAATTTTTCTTAGGAGTTTATCTGAACGTGAGCATTTGGGTGGTCCCAATGAGTCTTTTTCACTTGTAAAAGTCGACAAATATATGATAATGTTTTGCATGGGTTGTTTCATTAGAAATGTAGCAAGGTATCAAAAGCATATGCATGTGGGCAAAGGTCTCTATGAGCTTTTGTCAAAAGCATATGCATGTGGACTTAGCCACCTTCACCTGACCATTTCTTTCTGCTACTCACGACAAAATCTCTATTCACCAAAACCATGTGAATCCCACACCCCTGAATTCTATCATTAATAGTTAATCCACATGCACAGAATGTTTATATCATCAATTATTATTATACTCATAATTGATAGTCCTCGTTATACAAATACAGATAAGATACTCTCATGAGATGCAACACGCATTAGGGTTCTCGTCGCTGAACAGCTGCGGCGGCGGCGGCGGCCGTTGGATCACATAAACTGGCATCGGCATCATCGGAGTCCAGGGCACGCCTGGCACGACCGTCTGATTACCGTAATAATCCTGATGTTCTCCCATATAATTATAATAACTGTTATGGTTATTGTTATTCCAATACATCATTCTCTTAATCATGTCTTGATCGGGACCAATGTACTGCATGTTGTCCTGCCCTTCTTTCTTCGCCTCTTCGCCGCCGCCTTCCTTCTTCTCTTCTTCCTTTTTCTCTTCCGATGGCGGTGATTTCTCCTCTTCTTTCTTCTCCTCCGCTGGCTTTTCATCTTTTTTCTCTTCCGCTGGTTTCTCTTCCGGCTTTTCGTCTTTTTTCTCTTCTTCCGGCGGTGGCGGAGGAGGTGGAGGAGGAATGACTCTCGCGAGCTTCCCGGTTCGTCTGTATATATAATCAGCGAGTTTTTCGCCTGTCATTGTTCCGGTTACCATTACCTTCCCACTGCTTAAATCTGTTTCTGCTGCTTGCACCCCTGAAATAAATGGTTTGTTAATCATTTATCACCATGTTAATTAATGATGATCTAAATGATCTAAAATGAAAATATTGTGCTACCTCTTAGCTTTAGGATCCTTTTCCTGAGCTGCTGAGCGCAGGCCTCACAGTGCATGTTGACATGTAATTCCACTGTTGTGACCCCACTTACCTGCATTGAAATCCCAAACAATTTAGGTTAGGTCAGTTATTACTTTCACGAAAGAAAGAAGCTTTAGCTTTACATGTATTGCTGATGTGGAAAAAATGAAAATGAAAATTGTAGCATTATCTAAAAATTACATTAAATGATGAATTAAAGTGGGGCTCACTTTGTCCAAAATATGCTAGCAGGTAAAAAAAAATTTATAAATTGACCCGTAAGCCTGACCCATGCATACAACACGCATATTCAGGAAGCCTACGAATTTGCGCCGAAAGCGTTAGATTGTGGCCACGTTCCCTCTTGGAATCAAACCCCGCACTCTCTCCGAGGGGAAAAGGGCTACACATGTAAATGCATTTAAGCCATGACAAATTGTATTGAGATCTGACCTGGGATGCAACCACTTGTGGGGTGGCTGAGTCAGGAGCAGCATCAGGTGGGGGTAAAGGGGAGATCACTTTGGCACTTCTCATTGTTTTCTTTTGGATCCTTGAACACAAAGCTTGGGGATCCACTACCCCTTTGATCTTCACTTGATTTTGCCCCATGTCACTCTCTACCTCTTCCACTCCTGCATTCAAGCATTAAAAAATACTCTTCATTTTTCAATTTTTATATAATAGCTTCGGAGTTTCCATGCAATAACACAAACGCTAGCATGGTGTTCACTGAATGCATATCGCAAAAGAATTTGCGAAATAGCTGAAATTGATCTATGTTGTTTCACATCACAACTTCAGGGTACTGGTGTGGTGACAAAAACATAGAGGTTGAATATGCGACTAACCTTTGCATTTGAGGAGGCATCTCTCAATCTTCTTTGCACATCCAACACAGTGCAAGTCCACAAACAATATCACAACTGGAGGTGGAGGTGGAGGCTTGGCTTCTTCTTCCTTCTTCTCTTCTTCTTTCTTCTCTTCTTTCTTTTCTTCTTCTTTCTTCTCCTCTACCTTCTCTTCCTTCTTCTCTTCTGCTTTAACCTCTGGCTTAGCTTCTTCCTGCAAACAATTAACCCAAACATATTAATTAATCATAAGATCGATGCAACGCCCCCATAAAAATTATAATCAAACATGATGCATTTGGTTAATTAATTGCCTGTTTAGCTTCTTCACCCATTGAAACCTTGTTAGTGTCTCAGCAAGAAAATATGAAGGCAAGAGGAGGGGGAAGGACTCAACTGAGCACCACAACTCCTTATATATATAGCTGGAAATTAATTAATTTTTAAAATAAAAAGGTAACATAAATATAATGGACTCATTAGGAGAAACAAACAAAAAAAAGATTAACATAAAGACTGAATGATTCCAAGGCACATGGAAGGCCCTTCAGCCAAGAGATCTATGCAATGGAATCTTAATCTTACCTTACTCTTAGCCCTTAGTTATAGTTATACTTAATCTAAAGCAATAATCTAATTATATTTCTATTAAATTAGGTGAAAGGAGAAGAGGGGAATGAGGCGGAGGAGAGCAGGGGAATTTATAGGGCTAAATGGTGGAGGCAAAAAAGATATATTGGGACTTGAGGAAAGGATTAAATTAGTAAAAAGTTGGTATATTGAGAACTCTACAACACTTCAATATTTGGCATATAAAATTAGGTTTGTTTGGTCATCAATCAGTGTTAATGAAACTGTATTTACTTATGGCAAGTGAGATGGGGATGTTAGAAATTTGTGGTGCCGTTTGAAAACAGTATACATAAGATAATGCAAGGCCAAAATTATGGTCTTAATAAATGTCAAAATGATAAGATTAGCACCATTAATGACCCTCTAATTAATATCTTTGTAGGCTTAGTACCCATTAATTGATATATAATCAAATTGGTTTACTAGCGGACGAAATTATGTTAGAAATATTGTGTCATATATATAGACTATCCTTATACTAGTTAGGTTAGTCGGGTTTGGTTCTGATAATCCGATATCTCATACGCAATACGTGCGCTCGACTTTTGATCAAGAAAATTTACCAGCCATAGGATTTGATCAACCATAATACGGTCGAGCTTAAAGTTGACCCAACTCAACCCTGTACAAATGCTACAACAAAATGAAAACATGTCAATTTTTCCTTTAAAATATAGGGGTGACGAGCGTGGCCGGCTAAACTTAAGCCAGTTAAAGTACTCTACGATAGTACATCAAGTTTTTCTTTTCCCTTTTTTCCCAAATATTCAAATAAAAAGGTATGTTTTATTCTAATATACAGTTAAATTTATATTTTATCAATTTTATATATATACGTGTGTGTGGTTTTAAAAGACAATCGTCTATCTTTCACGAATATATATGAGTGCAAATTTACATCAGGAAACGATGTTCCGATATGTGCTTGTCTTCGAAAAAGTTCCGGTTTTTCATAAATTCATACCATGCGAAATTCTGAGTGTCTGCCAAAAGTGTAAAATGAACAAAAACATCTATAAAAGTAGTAGTATATAATTTCTACACCAAGAAAAAGATATTTAATAAAAGCCAAAACCTTTTCCACCTCCTTTTTTCTCTCCTCTCTTTTGCTACTCATCCTTTTTAGGAGGAGAAAGAAAGGGGGGCATTGGGGCTCATGACTCCTCACAACAATGATGAGGATTTTGGTGGGGATGAGTAGATCCAAGCATCACAAAGTGAAAAGATATGTCACATGGGGTGGTGGTTTGGTTGAGACTTTGGAAACCCTACCCTCATCTTATCTTTAATCAGCTTGCTCTCTTTAAGGTAAAGATTCCTTCATGCAGAGGATTTACTTACTTGGAAAAGCTTAATATTACTTTCTAAAACTATATGGAAATCACGTATCAATGTCATTCTAGAGATATCTTTCATAATCTCATCAAGGTCTTACCATGTTACATTAATACATGATGATGGGGAATTTTCAACCCTAAGGAATCATTTTTGGGTGTTGTGTGACCTTGGTCTATGTCGTTGTTTTCCTTTTCTTTTGCTAGAGACGACATTGGGCTTTTGGTTTGAAAGATGTAATGTGTAACTCACTTTAGATATTAATTCTTGAACCCCTTAAGTTACCATTTCTCTAGAAGGTTCCTTGTATCATCATAATTTCTAATTTTTCCTTCTTTTGATACATAACTTGTTGAAAAAGCCAGGTTCCAAAATTTTTGATATATACTGGCCAGGAGAGAGATCTTACGCTTGTTCAATTATAGAAGATTAGATGATAATCTTTCAATCACAATCTTGATGCATTAAAATATGAATAAAAGTATAGTCGCAACAAGGACTATGAATCTTGAGAAAAATGAGAAAATGGCGTGAATATTCTTAGGAAAAAATAGCAATTCTTTTTTTTTTGTGGTGAGGAAAAAATGAAAAGGAAGGCATTTCTTTCAAATTTTTGTTAGTAAGAAACAAAGTCCATAGTATTTAGTTAAAAAAACAAAGACCGTGGTATTTCTTTGAAAATTGGTTAAAGCGATGTATTTATTTGCCAAAAAAATTAAATCCATGGCATTTATCTTAAACTTGTCGTATTTTCTGTAATAAACAAAGTTCATGATATTTATTTGTAATAAAAAAAGCCTATAGCATTTATCTGGAAAACATTGAAAGTTTGTGGTTTTTAATTTGTTAAAAAAACCATAGTACTTATATGAAAAACATTAAAAGTTCTCCCTATTTTTTGGTATCAAGAAAATCCCATAGTATTTATGTGAAAAATATTGGAAATTTATGGTAATTATTTGAATTAAAATAGGCCATGGTATCTATTAAAAGAACTTTAGGAAGTTCACCGTATCTATTTGAAAATAAGCCATGGTACCTATTTGAAGTTCATGGTATTTATTTGTAATAAAAAGTTTCATGACATTTATATAGAAATTTATTTGAGAAATGATGAAATTTCATAGCATTTACTTGATGGCATCTCCGCAAAAGGAGAAGGCAAACTTTTGCCATGGAATTTCCAAATATATCTCTAAATCTTCACAAAAAGTAATAATATTGCTAAGTTGCTGATTTTTCCCATAAACCCCAACCAATAAAAAGTGTGGGTGGGGGGAAGTGAAAATTTCAAAATTTCCATTTTTGATACTAATTTCTATTAGTGTGTGTATAGATAGAAAAAAATGAACAAGGCCCGTATATTTTTTTCCCAAAATACTTTTCATAACAAACACTTATTTTTTGAGTTTTTTCGTTTTCTACACAGAATGTTGTGTTTCGTTAACAATGCACTCGGACAATTATCACAACAAACGAAAGGAACATGCAAGCTGACTTCTTGTCTCAATGCTAATTAATAAAAGGAATTAATTGTGAAGTCACCAGCTAAATCCATAATTGCAAAAAGTTTCTAAAAATTATGAAAGATACATTCTTGTGTTGTAACAAACAAAAATGCTTTGCAATATAGAACATCTTTGTCAATGAGAAGGTTATCTATCTATCTTAAACTTGTGGACAGTCGTCTTGAGGCGAATCGATCATCTTGAATTTGATGAAGAAAAAAACAATATATTCATAGCTGTTGGATTTGTGTTAAGCATCACTTAATTATAAAAACATCAAGTGACTAATGGAGTTAAAATTTGGTTAAGCATTGCAATAATAAACATAATGAACAAATAAACACTGACAAGTATATATAGAGTGACACAACAGAAGATACAATCTAAAAGGTCGGAGAAAGTTAAGAATTTTCGACATCGATGATAGAATGCATGAGAGTATCATTGTTTAATAAATGAATGAGATTCAAGACAAGTTGTTAACCGATACATCAATCTAGAAATCAGGATAGATAAGACGGTCGAGAGAAGGATGAAGGAATGTTCAAATAGATTTTTTCCCCTTGTGGGTTGCCTAATAAACCCTTTAACAAATTAACAAAATATTGTTATATATATATATATATATATATATATATATATATATATATATATATATGAATCATTTAGTTGTTAAACTTCTTAATAAGCTCAAGATATCATGATCCATTGAGCTCAAGTCTCAATAGACCCACATAGATCACAATAAAGATCATGATGCAATAACTTTAGCATTACAACGATTAATGAGCTGGTACATTAATTTTTGGTGGTGACCCATGAATCAAATCAATAATTCTAATAAAATAAGGACCAATAGCAAGTTTAAGGTATTGGGTTTGCCTAGATACCGAGAATTGGAATAAAGTTTGAAGGGGACAGAAGAATTGGGGAAGGTATTTTGTGAGTAGTTTATTCAATAGGGAAATGTATTTAATTCACCATTAAATACCTTGTCTTGCTACTTTTTATAGTTAATGTGGACTTAATTTGAAGTAATTTGAACTGTCTCCTTTGCTTTTATTAGTCTTTTGGAGAAAGAAAGGGTACTGTTACCAATCAGGGCTTGATTATAGTTTAAATTTTCAGTTGTTTAATGATCAATGAGTGTATTCCTAACTACTTTTGCAAATAAATAGCTCATCATACTTTAAACATATATTCCTTATTTATATAATTACAAACTTTGAAGCTTGTCTTGTGGAAAAATGACAAGGTCTAGTTAAAATTTGTTTATGACATTGGCTGTCAAGAAGAATACAAGAAAGAATAATCATCAAGCATGTTCCTATCAAAAATCAAATGAAGTCGGCCATAGGGAAAACCTCTTGTAAATATCCGATAAAGTTTTACAATCAGTTGTCAACCTGTCGTTATCCTTTTCAAAAATAAGTGTCAACAACCTAGTTTAGAATAAGATGACAAAAAAGTAGGCTTGTCATGGTCTCTTAAATGATAGATTGGCATCATCCAAATACTTCTACGAAGAAATCTTTTGAATTATATATATGTCTAAATATTTAAGACACAAATATAGGCGAAGCAAAGCTTAACAAATTTCCAAAAGAATATGAGAAAGAAGATTCCTGTAATTTTGACATAATCACAAACTCGTCACTGTATCAATGTTTTGTGCCAGCATGGTTTAAATTATCTTGCAATGAAGCACATAAAAAGAGGTTGAACAATATTTTACTTTTTCCATTTTTCTTTCAAAGTTGTTATCCTTCTCCATATTGCAACATTACTTGTATAGTTAAGTTTGATTAGTTCACACATTTTTGAGCTGAAAGCTAATTCATTTCATTATCAAACCTTTTGGTTGCTAAAATGTTGAAGACAAAAATTGCAGCAAGTCATAAAGAAGCTTCAACGACGAGTCCACACTCCACAATAATTGAAAACGCCATCACACCAAATCAAACGGGGGTTTAGACCCCATGAGAAAGCAATGCCATGTGACAATGTATGTTTCACCCATCCTTTGTGTCAAGGAGTCGTTATATTTGAAGATGGGATATGTCGGGCTTTGTTTGAAAGTATTTAGATATGTGATGTATGGTATGGAATATCATGACACGGAAAATAATAGCAAAAAATCTCAATCCATTTCATCATAATATGTGATATCAAAAAATGCTGATTAGAAACTCTTAGAAGATTGAAAAAAATAGCAGACCAGATGTGAGAATTGTATCAAGCATAAGCTCACTGGTTCACACAATTAATCAACATGAGAATGAGAAGAGAAAAGATCAACTCTTGGGCTGGTTAGTCTTTTCATAATGGACTTTAACAAAATATATATTTATCCTTTCAATTAGCAAACTGCGATCTACATAATTTATATAAAAATATATTGGAAAATATTTCTTAGAATATTCCTTTATATAGCTTCGACTTTGATGAAAAATTGTTTCAGACCCCTATTTAATTCTCTTATTGTATTTGGGTCACGGAAAATTTTTTATTGGCTCACTGCTCAGTAGTTTATCACTTTTTTTATTCAATACACATAGGTTTATATGATGGAAAAATTCTGATAAGTCTCTTCTTTAAACCATTTTCTATTTTTTCTCTCACTACTTAGAATTTACAGGAAAAATATTTAAAAATTTCATGATTTTTGTGTAATGCATATGTAATACCCTAGCACGATCGTATGACATTTTATTATTATATTAAATAAATGTGTGGGCAGTTTAATTATTATTGCTTTTGTGATATGAATTGGTGTTTGGATGGTTATGCATGTTTATCATGTTTGTACCCGACCCGCATGTATGTTAACCGATATTATTTAAAGTAAATATTCTATCAAAAATTTTAAATTAATTTCTACTAAGAATTGTGAAAGCTTTTATTTACTTTAATATTTTCTTAGTATTTAAGTTTGTTTTGCTAATCTAATAGTATTTTTGTAAGCATATGATTTAATTGTCTAACATTATTTTTTAACCAAATATATTATGATTATCTAAATTAGTTAAGTATATGATATTTAACATTTAAAGTTTTGGTTGCTAACTTAGTAATATCTTAATTAATATGTATATAAAATTTTATAACGTTAGATACGATAACCATATATATTCATTTGTATACACATACATTCGTATCCACATACATATATACATACATTATCTAAATTAGTTAAGTATATAGGATTTGGAATTTTGTTGGCGTCTGCATTGTTTCGCTAACACTGAAGTATGGTTTCAAGAACGACTCATCATTCGCTTTTGAAGGGGTTTTAAATATTCATTTGTATACATATACATTTCCAGTTTAACGACTTCGGGATCAAGATTTTTTTTACCGCAATCGCTCTATCATTTTAGCTTTTTCTATTGTGAAAGTTGCGATTGCCCCATCATTTCAGCTTTTTATTCGCGATTACCCCATCATTTCGGCTTTTTATTCACGATTGCCCCATCATTTCGGCTATTTATTTATTTATACACATTTTTTTACACTCACGGTTTAATGACTTAGGGGTCATCTATTCCCAGTTTAACGACATAGAGGTCAATTGTTCCCAGTTTAACGACGTAAAGATCATAGATGTTTGCTTATTCAAGCTTCTCGATTTTTTATCTTGGCGGAGTTGAATTGATAACCGTAACTTGGTGGTCTGCCGGTATATCCGAGGACAGTAAGGTTTTTCCAACCTTGTATTGGTTCTCCACCCATTCTTTGAAAACATAGCAGTTTTCGATGGTATGACTCACCATCCTATGATATGGGCAGTATATTGGGTTGTCAGTCATGTTTATTTCGTATGGCCTCTTTGGAATATGCAGCTGCAGATCGTTGTTCAAGGAGTTCTCGAATATTTTGTGGGCTCGTCCCTCCTGAAGGACTATACTTTCTTCCTTCTCTCCATTAGAGTCGGCACCTTTCCTGATGCTGGTCTTCGAGACTGATCGGTCTTTCGTTCACCTGTTGTTCGCTTACCCCGTTCAGTGTATGTATCGGAGGGACTGGAGGCCGATCGTGGCCGTTTTTTGCAAAGGTGTTCCGCTCTTGGGCTGGAGAGAGTATTGGTTGGATGTTTCAGTATATCAATCCCTGACTCGTGAACCAAATTTTTATTTTGCTGTTATTGCAATCAGGTGACTTGGGTCGTGAGATCTGTCACGACGTTTGCCGGCTCGTCGACTTTAGAATGGACCTTGGTCAACTTCTTATCCCTGTCATGAAGTTGTTTTTGAAGCCATTGGAATAATACTTTCTCTATGGCTCTGGGTATAATAGCCAGGCTATCTTAACTGTCTGAGCTTGATTCTGCAGGGACCGCGGGCCCCTTTTGCATAATGGCCTGAGCGGGCTTTTCATCATCTAGACCGAGCCGATGTTGGGTACAAACAACCACGTCATTGTCATGGCTATGAGACATAGGAGGACTTGTTCTTCTGGGCTCCAACATATAGACTGTATGAGTTGTGTACCCGTCTACTTCTTCTTCATTGGTAATGTTGCTCGTTGGACTTTTGGCTTGTTGCCTTGGTTCGCTCCTTTCAGAGAAAGGCGGGCGACTGAGAGAAATAGGTTCACGAAAGGTTTCGGCCTCTGTTTGTATGAAATTAGCAATCGCAGCTTGATTGTCTTCTAACACGCCTTTAGACAGTTCTATCTCTCTTGCCTTATATTGTTTTTTGACTCAATCTTTAAAGACAAAGCAGTTCTTAATAGCATGACCTGTCACTCTGTGATAGGGGCAATATTTGGATGAGAGCAAGAGATAATGTCATTTGACTTAAAGAAAAATCAAGATGAAATGAGTCATCCATTTTCTACACATTTCTAAAGAATGGGTCATTTTTCTTTTTCAAAAAATCAAATGATAAATTATTTGTTCTCATCCTATCCTATGTGATTCTTATACACATAACTCTAGTGTATAAGCAATCATGACAAATTAATATATAATATTTATATCATATATAAATACTATATATAAAGAGAAGCGAAAAATAAAGTGCGCTAAATATTAGTTAATGTGTATATATGTGTGTGTGTGTATGTATCAAATCATTAAATCAACATTTGATTTAATAATCCGGTTATATCATATATAATCCGGCTAATGTTAAAAAACACTTGATTAAAATACTGTATCATATATTCATATTTAATTAAACTCCCGCATATACCACTATACATGCCCTATATCGTTTCCCTTGTGCTACGAAACCTTTGTATGGGACTCTAAAATCTCGTCAATACTCTAGCAGTAGGTAATGATCATATCAAACACCTACAAGCACGTCAGCGGTACTAACTGCGCATAATGTCTACCCAGGTATTGAGCGAATAGAAAGATCAACAAGCTAGCTCGTCCGTAGTCCAACAGAGCATAAAAGTGACAGTCTCCATACAGTCCGGTCTCTTCGTCTGAAAGTGTCGCATATCAAGTTTGAAGGGTGGTATCCGTCAGACCCCAATAACTTGATAAGTCGTGCCAATCAGTAACCTGTAACCACAATAGAAACAACCGATAACACTTATTAGTTTATCTCATCCGCCCGGACCAGGGACTTATGGTTATATTCGATCAGACACAGCACGACATCAACTCCCTATATCGGGAGAAAGGAAACCCTTCTGATCCCTTATTGTCTCCATGTGTTTCGGGACTATACCCAACTAAAACCTGTTTACACGGCTCTTTAAAACCGTGGTAGGGTAATAATCAAAGCACAGTGAGAAACATACAAGACACTATAACGATCTTAGGTCTACAGACTACCATGTTCTCATGTCACCAGAGAACTACTATTTTATGGTAGATATAATACCGTATAAAAGTATTCAGCGAGTCCGTTCGGTGTACTCATTCTCTAATGAGCATCTGTATACAATCTTTGGTGTCAAACACCAATGTTTGTGGGAACAACCATTGCTCCGGTCGGGGTCAAGAAACGTATACACTAGTCTACTCTGGAGTATCGATGCCCAGTCTC
This sequence comes from Agapanthus africanus, assembly GCA_030015575.1. Classification (NCBI taxonomy): domain Eukaryota; kingdom Viridiplantae; phylum Streptophyta; class Magnoliopsida; order Asparagales; family Amaryllidaceae; genus Agapanthus; species Agapanthus africanus. The sequence continues at coordinate 48,899,458 of JASDDO010000008.1, read as the reverse complement.
GATAATCCCATGACTAGGAACATTTAAGGATGTGCTTATGGACTACCCAGGTCCCACTAGTACGATCTCTATCATAATTCTAGTAGTCAAGCAAAGATCCTACGGGCTTTATCAACATGTATTAGCGATAGTAATATCAAGTAAAACTATATACATGAATGATAAAGACAAACCGAATAACATACTATTATATTGAACAAGATTATCATGTACATACATATGTCCAAGTATCCACTATAATATATAATAATGGCCTCTAAGACATACATATTTAATAATCTCCCACTTGCACTAAAGTCAGTTGTTGTAGTATCGCATACCCAATATCTAAAAAAGTCTCTCGAACTGTATCTAAGGGAGGGCCTTGGTGAGTGGATCCGCCATGTTCTCCTTCATGTCTACTCTCTGGATCTCGATCTCTCGGCGATTAACTATCTTCCGGATCAGGTGATATCGCCGTAGAATATGTCTGGATCGCTGATGGTACCTAGGTTCCTTAGCTAATGCCGTAGCCCCACTGTTATCACAATACAAGGGTATTGGATCAATAATGGTTGGAACCACTCCAAACTCAGTGATGAACTTCCTCATCTAGACAGCCTCTTTGGCAGTATCGTTGGTAGCAATGTACTCAGCCTCCATCATTGAGTCTGCTGTGGTATCCTGTTTGGAACTCTTCCAACAGACCATCCCTCCATTGAGGGTAAACACATGACCCGAGACAGACTTGTTGTCATCTATGTCGTTTTGGAAGCTTGATTCGGTAAAGACCTCCATTTGGAGATCGTCATTACCATACACCAAGAACAATTCTTTAGTTCTTCACAGGTACTTAAGAATATTCTTCACAACTGTCCAATACTTCTCTCCTAGATTTGATTGATACCTACTTACCACACTATATGCATAAGGTACATCTGGCCTGGTACATAACATCACATACATGATAGATACGACCGCCGAAGCGTAAGGTATATCATTCATGCGAGCCCTCTCCTCATCATTCGTAGGAGACATCTTTTTGGAGAGAGTGATTCCGTGACAAGCAGGTAAATTACCACACTTGGAATCTTTCATACTAAACTTCTTTAGTATGGTGTCTATGTACCTAGATTAGGACAATCCCAACATCGTTTTAGATCTATCTCTATAATATCTAATTCCCAGAATGTAGGAGGTATCACCCAGGTATTTCATGAAGAACTTTTGTGATAAGAAAAGTTTGACCGATTGTAGCATAAGAACATCATTTACTATCAGAAGGATGCCATCCACATACAATACGAGAAATATGACCGCACTTCCTATAACCTTCTTATAAACACAAGGTTCATCTATATTTTTGATGAAGTCAAACCCTTTAACTATAACATCAAAATAGATGTTCCAACTCCGTGACGCCTGTTTTAATCCATAAATGGATTAAAGCAACTTGCACACTTTCCCGCTGCTCCCACTATCTACGAAGCCTTCTGACTGTGTCATATACATGCTCTCGTCTAAATCGCCATTTAGAAAGGCGGTCTTGATATCCATTTGCCAGATTTTATAATCATGGAAGGCAGTAATGACAAGTAGGATCTGGATAGACTTAAGCATAGCCACTTGACGAAAACCTTTTACTACAAGTCTAACTTTGAAGGTCTCAAGCTTTTCATCTACACCGATCTTCTTTTTGAAGATCTATTTGCTCCCTATGGGTTTTACCCCTTAAGGAGCAATCTCCAAAGTCCATATTTTGTTGGTGTACATAGATTCCATCTCAGATTGCATAGCGTCCAACCATTTCACAGAGTCATATTCTATGATGCAATCCTCATTCCCACCGTCTATGATAAAACCGTGGTATCTCTCGGATGGATGAGGAACCCTACTAGATCTGTGGAGTGGTTGAGGTTCGTCCGAGGCTATCAAAACTTGTGGTTCTATCAAATCTTCAGTTGCAGTTTGTGCTTCTGAGATTTCTTCCAGCTCTACCGTGCTCCAACTAATTTCTTTTGAAAAAAAATCATTTTCCAAAAAGGTAGCGTAATGAGCAACAAACACCTTCTGTTTTTCACTGTGGTAGAATATATATCCTAGAGATTTCTTTGGATATCCTACAAACTTGCATAGTACCAATCGTGTCTCGAGTTTGTCCGGATTTTGCTTCTTAACATAAGTCGGACAACCCCATATCTTAAACCATTTAAGATGTGGTTTCTTACCACTCCATATCTCATATGGAGTCTTAGGCACGAATTTGGATGGAACACGATTCAAAAGATATGTCGTTGTCTCAAGCGTAAGTCTCCAGAAAGATAGAGGTGACTCAGCACTACTCATCATAGAGCGCACCATATCTAATAGGGTGTGATTTCTCGACTCCGATACACCGTTTTGTGGTGGTGTATATGGAGGTGAAAGCTGACAGAGAATCTCATTCTCTTTTAGATAGTTTTGGAATTCCGTGCTTAAGTATTCTCCTCCTCAATCAGATCGAAAGATTTTAACACATTTTCATAATTGGTTCTCTACTTCGTTCATATATTTCTTGAATTTCTCAAAAACTTTGAATTTGCGTTTCAACAGAAATACATATCCGAACTTAGGGAGATCATCAGTGAATGTAATGAGTAGGAGTACCCACCCATCGCATGTGTAAAAATTGGACCACATACATCAGTGTGTATGAGTCCCAAAAGCTTTGTAGCTCTTTCTACATGTCCCGTAAATGGAATTTTGGTCATTTTTCTTTTAAAACGGGACTGACAAGTTTCATAAGATGTAAATTCAAACGGATCCAAATATCCATTCTTATGTAACTTAGCTAGTCTGGTCTTATTTATATGACCAAGTCTATAATACCAAAAGAAAGTTGTGTTCATTTCTGAATGCTTCCTCTTATGTGTGTTGTGTATATTGAGAATTGTATTTTGATTTAGAACATATACACTGTTACATAATATACCAAACCCAATCAACTCTTGATTTAGGAAAATGTTCATAACATTTTTCTCTAAAGTAAAGTTATATTCATTTTTATCTAATAAAGAAACGAATATTATATTGCATAGCATAAACGGTACATAGTTGTTCAGAATCAATATAATTCCATTTGGCAATACCAGGTGATATTCACCGAAAGTATCGGCAGCAACAATTGCTCCGTTCCCTACTCTGAGGGACATATCGCCCTTTCCTAGTGCTCTACTTCTCTTTAACTCTTGTTGTACATTATATATGTGGGATCCTGATCCGGTATCCAATACCCAGGACATATAGCAAACTGAGAAGCAGTTCTCAATTGTTAGGAATATTTATGCCCTAGAGGCCATTATTGTATGATATAGTGGAACCTTGGACATATATAGAGGACTTTCTTTCTTGATATGATAGTATGCTATTTGGTTTCTCTTTATCTTAACATGTACACTTGTATTATTATATTGACTCTCCGATACATGTTGATAAAGCCCTTAGGATGTGTCTTGACTACCGGGACTATGATGCAGATCATACTAGTGGGGCCTGGATAGTCCACAAGCACATCCTTTAATAGTTCCTAGTCGAGGGGATATCGAGACATGGCATTGATATTCCAGAGTAGACTAGTGTGTACGTTTTTTGACTCTGCATGGGGTGATGGTTGATCCCACAATTATTGGTGTTGGACATCAAAGATTATACACAGATGTTCATTAGAGAATGGGTACACCGAACAGGACTCGCCGAGAACTCCTAGATGGTACCATACCTATCGTCAGATAGCAGTTCTCTGGTGACACTGGTACATGTTAGTCTGTAGACCCGAGATAGTCATAATGTCTTGTGTAGTACTTACTGTGCTTTGATTTCCTCCCTACCATGACTCAAAGGAGTTGTGCAAACAGGTGGATTTTGGGTACTGATTGATGATGTTTTTAGAGTTGTGTTGTAACCGCAATCAATAACGGTGTCGCGTGTAGCTAGACCGAGATGAGTACGGGTCATCCTCAGGAAAATGTTGAATCTTTTAATCTTACTTTAGACGTGTTGATTAGGAAAGGAGGAAGAATAATGAAGAGTGAAGAATGGTTGTAAATTCTAGATCTACGTCAAACGCGGATGTAGGATATAGATCTAGATTAACTACGGATGTAGGTTTTATATTAGAAGGGGGCTTGTAGGGTTCGTTACGATTTAGTAGTTATGGATGATTAATTAAAAATTACTCCTTTTATCTTTTAATAGATTTAAAACTAGATGGACAGTGATGCATGTAGATTAGGGTTTTTGGAGGGAAAAGAGTTCCCACTCTTAACCCTTATCTTGACATGCATGGATCTCCGTTCATGTCTAGCCTTTACCAAAACAATTGTTAATCTAATCTCTAATCGTGATCGTGAATATCAATGAATTGATAGCGCTCCCGATTAGGATGTTAACTATTCTTTAGATAAAGTTTATAAACTTTATAGGAAGTAAAAGGAGTTAAAGGATTTTAATCATCCATTGATCTACCCTAATACTATGAACCCTATCAAGCGGAGAATTACTCGCGCATGATGGAGATAAAAGAAAAGATAGAAATCATGAAGAAAATAAAATGCAATAGAATAAAACCACCTTTATTAATCAACAAGATCAAGTACACTTTGTTCCTTTAGAAAATGATTACAAAACCCTAATTTGCTTCTCGATCTCTTCTTAAGGAGGTAGATGAACTGTCGATGATCTACCAGGATTCTTGAGCCGTCGTGGACTTCGTGATCGTGTCGGATTTTAATATTTTTCCAAGAGGCTCCCGGTCCTTATTTATAGTCACAGAGCCAGAACCCTAGTTTCCTAATATGGTAACTAGTTGTTAGGATCCCAACCTGAAAATCCCAAGCCCTACATCTTCAGACGTGCGGCGTAACTGCGGCTATTTGGTGGGTTTGGCCGCGGATCCGCGGTGGATTAAGAGGGTCTTGATTTTATATTTATGTGGGCCTCTTCTGGTGACATATGTAGACTGTTTTGATATCTGGAATCTTGAAATCATCTCGTAGTCTCTGCCAGAATATCTTTCTTCGATTTACTTGAATATTTATCATATTTACAGATAAACCCTCATATGTATCATATTTATAATAAACACCTTTTATTATATAGAAATAGTAAGGAAAATGTCATATCAAATGCACAATATTTTCGACTGAACAAATACCCCCAAACTTAACTTTGATCGTCCCGAGCAAACTAGTTATTCAAGAGAAGGAGAAAAGGAAATAGAAAAACCTAAGCAGCACACTTTCATAGGCAACACGATTGCACTGAGCATGTGCAACAAGCCGTTAAACCTCTAGGTGTCCCTAGTAGGTGAAGTGTTGTCTCCTGAAGCTTTTCAGCAGATTACACCCATAAAATCCTATAAAAGAAAGATAATGAAAGTTACATACAAAGATAAGAATTATAAAAAAAAACTTGAAAATAAGAGTTTCCAACTATAGCAGCTTTTCAGTTGTTATGAGCCCTGTCTTAATGGTCATGAAAAAATATAAGAAATCACATCATCTCTCAATATAACATCGCCTTTAGTCTTCCTCTCTATTTTTTTTCCAAACATTGATCATATACCCCTACGTGTGTGTAAAAGACATCTCTACACTTAGAGAATTCAATTCAAGCTATCGTACTCTTGTCCATTTTCCAAAGTACTTTATAGTTGGTGAATATTTTGATGAAATTGCTCACATATCCTTCATGCGACCGTTAATACTTCTTGAGATACTAACCGACCGATTACAAAATGTGCTTGCGCATTTAGGCGTAATTCCCCGTTTCGCAACACCTAAGGCTTAGCAATGGCTCCCAAACCAGTTAGTCTAAGGCACTAGGTGATAAAGCACCATCGCTATATTTTTTTATGCTGTCTTGGTAATTACAAAACCAGTGTTCATTTTTTTCTTCACCATTTATACTTCTTTTTATACTAAGGCGTTTAGAAAGGAGCATTTCAAGGTATCCTCTACTATCCCGAGTTTCAAGATGTGTGTAAGTGCGTATAGTAGGGTATCAACGTTCAAATGTTTGGCATCAAGAATAAGGACTATTTTTCAGACTTAATTTTATCCTCAGATTAGTAATTTCCTTCATCTTACTAACCTTTGGGATAACGGCTCATAACTACTTATTACTAGTTTCATTTAAGAAAACATCTAATTTTCTTACTTTTCTTAAACTTTTCCTATCTTTCATATGCAATTTTTCACTTTCTACTCTTTTATTATATAAAAAAAAATTGTATAGTGCCAAGTGCCAAAAGATAGTTTAGTGAATACAAACCTTCCCCTCAAACCTGTTTTCTGCAGTGTTCTCACTTATTTCTTTTTTTTTAATGCATCGACCTGTAGACTTAGGAAGAGAAATTAAGAGGGATAAAATAATAGTCAAATGAAAACTACCCCCAAAATTGTATTTTGGCATGCACAGATATCCAGTGAAGGCTTTTATCACTCACCTCCATTCTTAAAATGAGACAATGTTACCGAAACATGGAGGTGAGACGAAGGAAATTTAGTTATGATAAAGTGGCTCCTTTAAAAACAGCAGCTCCTCCGCTGGGTCAGCAGAAAAATACGGTTTTAATCTATGCTCATTTACTTTAAAAATTGAACCATGTTTTATATTTTCAACTTCTACTGTCCTGTGCGGGTATACATACTGCACCACAAAAGGTCATTTCCAACGAGATTTAAGCTTACCCGGATGAAGATGGAGACGAGAATCGTAAAGAAGGACTTGTTGTCCCGGTGTGAAAGTTTTCCTAAAAAGGTTTTTTATCGTGAAACACTTTAGTCTGGTTCTTTATTATCACAGCATTATCGTAAGCTTCATCACGGAGTTCGCTTAGCTCATTCAATTGCAGCTTCCGATAGTTGCTGCCTTGATCAAAATCGAAGTTTAGCTCTTTGATAGCCCACATTGCTTTATGTTCGATCTCGGCAAGAAGGTGGAATGCCTTCCCAAACATAAGGCGGTATGGAGACATACCAAGATCGGTCTTATAAGCGTACGAAATTCCCAAAGAGCATCCGTCAATTTGGTTGACCAATCTTTACGGTTTTTAGAAACCGTCTTCTCCAAAATTTGCTTGATCTTCCTATTTGAGATCTTAGCTTGCCCGCTTGTTTGGGGATGATAGGGCGTAGAAAGTTTGTGGTTAATTGCGTATTTCCGCATCAAAGCCTCGAAAGACCGATTACAGAAATGCGTCCCGTTGTCACTAATTATAGCGCGAGGGTGTCCGAACCGCGAAAAGATATTTTCTTTAAGGAACTTAATAACAACCTTGTTGTCATTAGTGTGACACGGTATTGCTTCCACCCATTTTGAGACATAATCAACCGCTAACAAGATATATAAATTCCCAAAAGAGTTGGGAAAAGAACCCATAAAATCAATACCCCAAACGTCGAATATCTCCACAACCAAGATAGGTTGGAGCGGTATCTCATTTCTACATGAAATCCGACCCAAGTGTTGACACCGCGGGCAAGTTTTGCAATGATCATATGTATCTTTAAATAATGTTGGCCAATAAAAGCCACATTGTAAAACTTTCTCCGCCGTTTTTCGAGGACCAAAGTGACCGTCGCATGCCTGATCATGACAAAATGTTAACACACTCTTGAATTCATCGTTAGGGACACATCTGCGAATGATTTGATCAGAACAATACTTAAACAAATAAGGTTCATCCCAGTAAAAGTGTTTTACTTGGGATAGAAATCGAAGTTTGTCTTGTTTTGACCAAATGCTAGGAATAAGTCCCGTCGCTAGATAATTCACAATATCCACGAACCAAGATTCGCAGGATACAGTCAAGAGTTGTTCGTTAGGAAATGAGTCTGTTTCCCCAATCAGAGCAAAGCTCTATTCAAATTCCAAGATTTAAAATGAAGCGACGCTTCTGCTTCCCCAATCAGAGCAAACCTCTGTTCAAATTCCAAGATTTGAGATGAAGCGACGCTTCCTTTCCCCCAATAAGAGAAAAGCTCTGTATTGAAAATTCAAAATTTTAAATTGAAGCAACGCTTCAGATTCTGCGCGCTGCGCGCCACGTGTCAAACACGGGTGCGCTAGCACAGTTGCGCTCTGCGCCACGTGTCAAACACGGGTGCGCTAGCGCAGTTGCGCTGCGCTCTGTGCTACGCGCTATGTGTCGAACGTAGGTGCGCTAGCGCAAGGTGCGCCAGCGCTGGAATAAAAAATTCCCCCACCGTCAGATCAAAAGATCTACTAATAATAAATTATTAATTAATCAGAACTAAAATTCTGTTATGGAAAGATTTTTCAATCTTATTGAAACAAGAAAATTATCTTCTGTAAAACAGAAGCCTTAGGATTAAAGATCCAACAGTGGGAAATATTCCTAAATCAATTAGAGAAAGATCTCTTAAAACTGATTTAACAAATCATTTGGCCCTATATAAAGGACCCTAGACTTCAACTCTAAAATATAGAGAATACAGAGAAGAAAAGAGAGAGAGAACCCCTCTGCAAAAAAGAGCAAGCTCTTAGAAAAAAGAAGATTTTTTCTTCATTTTCAAGGTAAAAAAGAACTATGTTCTTGAATAATAGAGATAAAACCATCTCGTAAAAAGAAGAACCATCTTCTAAAAAGATCAGAGATCTAAGAAAAAGACCAAGGACTTTAATAAAGAAAAGATCAAAAAGATCTAATCATAAAAAGACTAAAAGAAATATTTTACTTCATTCACAGATCTTTTGATCTATAAAGGCAGAGCCTTTTATAAAAACAAGAATTTTTGTTCTTGGATCTTGAGGAAAAAGCCTCCTTTGAAGAACATAAATTTGTTCTTTGATCTTAAAATTGATCAAATGCGCTTTGCGCTATTGAAAAGTGCCTTGCACTCATGAGTTGCGCCCTTGCGCTCATTGGACCGGCGCTCAGCGCCAAAACCTGCCACGTGTCAACCAGAGACACAATCTGCGCTTTGCGCTTCTAAAACAGAGCACTGCGCTCATGGGCTGGCGCTCAGCGCCAAGCGCGCCACGTGTCACTCACTGGTGCGCCAACAGACTAGCGCAATGCGCTCATAAATTAAAAGAGCAATGCGCGAACAAATTAGCGCTTAGCGCTAAGCGCGACACGTGTCCTCTTCGTGTGCGCTACCCGACAGAAGCGCAGTGCGCTCTTTAACTAGCGCAACGCGCCTGGCGCGCCACATGGCGCATTATCAGAACAAACTTTGTTTCTGATAAATGCTATGCATTCAATATAAGACAAAAATGTCAGAGCCCAATGCCTAGCATTATTAAAAGGGCTGAGCCCAAATAAAGGCTTAATATCCAGAACAAAAATAAAATGTTAAAACATTTTAATTGGACTTAGCCCAATTTTAGCCATAAGTCCTCAACTTGTTTTGAATTGAGCACATCTGCTCTTTCAACCAACTCACCTTGGTTCAAGGGTACATCTCTTCACTCCTTTGATATTTGTCGTTGTAATTCCTCAACGTCTTCAAAGAGGTGACGGGTCCCGACAACTACACATTTCACGGACTGTGGGGTCCTTAAACCCATGGACTATGATGTCCTTAACCTCGACCATGATGTCTTTAAACTAACATTGGACTGTGGGGTCCTTAAACTCACGGACTATGATGTCCTTAATCTCGACCGTGATGTTATTAAACTAACGTTGGACTGTGAGGTCCTTAAACTCACGAACTATGATGTCCTTAATCTCGACCATGATGTCTTAAAACTAATAACGGACTGTGGAGTCCTTAAACTCACGGACTATGACGTCCTTAACCTTGACCGCGATGTCTTAAAACTAATATCGGATTATGGGGTCCTTAAGCCTATGGACTATGATGTCCTTAACCTCGACCGTGATGTCTTTAAACTAACATTGGACCGCAATGTCCCTATATTATCGACCGCAATGTCATTAAACTAAACAATAGAGCCCAATTGCTCTCTTGTCGGATCTAAACGATCCCGTTAAGTTGATCTTAGTCTAAAATTAGACTAACGTATCCTTAACAAACGTTTAAGTTGATCTTAGTCTCAAATGAGACTAACGTATCCTTATACCCAAACCCCCCAAACCAAAATCTAAGAAAGATACGGATTTGGACTAGTCCACGCCCTACGGACGACAACATAACTTAGTCTCCGTATACAATCCATGGGCAACCAAACACAAAAAAACACCCACGACACGAAGTGACCATCTGGAGAAGGAGAAAGTTGTTACCGCGATGCGGTAGCGTAATTAACTGCAGGGGCTTGCGCTTGCAGGGAAGAGCATCCCCACAATCAAAAACCCCTCAAACGAGGAGGAATCTGACGAAGTCTGCTACATCGGCCGCATCCGTTTAAACCTTCGATACATGGTGCCATAAATCAACTTGGCATCTTCGGAGAGGCGGACGGATATCACCAATTAGCATCTGCCCCGAATTTCAGGCAAGACGGACCTGCGCGGTCGCGTCTCTGTGTTAGGAGGGGAACGAAGTCATTTATCGGCACGGTCAACGTTGGTGAAGAAGAGATGCGTGAAAGATGGTCAGCTACTACGTTTTCGCATCCACTCTTGTCTCGGATGACAAGATCAAATTCTTGTAACAACAGGATCCAACGTATTAGTCTGGCCTTACCATCCTTCTTCGATAAAAGGTGTCGTAGGGCGGAGTGATCGGTGTAAACCACAATCGACGAGCCAATCAAGTAGGGCCTGAATTTTTCAAATGCAAATACAACTGCCAAGAGTTCTTTCTCGGTAGTTGTGCAATTAATTTGTGCATCGTTCAAGGTCCTACTTGCATAGTAAATTACATGTGGCATCTTATCAATGTGATGTCCTAAGATTGCACCAATAGTAAAATCTGATGTATCACGCATAAGCTCGAACGGGTGATTCCAATTCGGAGATGATAGAACGGGGGCTGTAGTGAGAGATCTTTTAAGCGATTCAAAAGCAGCCTCACAATCCGAATCGAAGTGAAATGTAGTATCCTTGGCCAAAAGAAAAGTTAAGGGTCTAGCAATTTGGCTAAAGTCCTTAATGAATCTCCTATAAAATTCTGCATGACCAAGGAAAGATCGTATATTTTTGATGCGTTTGGGACGAGGGAGGTTATGTATGACATTTATTTTAGCTTTGTCTACCTCAATGCCTTTTCGTGAAATTATATATCCAAGGACAATACCTTCTTGGACCATGAAATGACATTTTTCTCAATTCAAAATTAAGTTCTTATCCTTACAGCGGGTAAGAACTGCGTCAAGATGACGAAGACGGTCCTCAAAGGAGTCCCCGAATATGGAAAAATCGTCCATAAATATCTTCAGGAAATTCTCAACTATGTCTGAGAATTACTCCATCATACACCACTGAAATGTAGCAGGAGCATTGCATAACCCAAAGGGCATGCGTCTATAAGCAAAAGTACCGAAAGGACAAGTAAATGTGGTTTTATCTTGATCCTTTTCGGCTATGGGGACCTGGTTATAGCCAGAGTATCCGTCCAAGAAACAATAGTATTCATGTCCAGCTAAACGTTCTAACATCTGGTCAATGAAAGGTAGAGGGAAGTGATCTTTTCTCGTTGCGACATTGAGTTTCCTATAATCAATACATACGCGCCACTCAGTTTGGATGCGTGTTTGGATTAACTCATTAGCCTCATTGGTTATGACTGTGATGCCAGACTTTTTAGGGACTACATGAATAGGACTTACCCATTGGCTATCAGATATTGGGTAAATTATACCACTATCTAAGCACTTGACAATTTCTTTCTTTACCGCCTCCTTCATTGTCACGCCCCGCTTCCCAGTATACGGCAAAGGACGCGACGAGGCCGCTACGTATTTACTGTGAAGTAAATACGCTAAGCGTATCTAAGCAATATAAAAGTAAAGCACAAGAGACAGGATATAATAAACAACAACTTTATTTATTCACATTCTTTCTGTACAATGCATGGAAAGTAATTACAACTGAAATAAAAAGCGATGCCTAAACAATGACAGAAATGAAAAGTACTAAAATGGAAAGTGTACAATGAACTAGAGCTCGGGGTCTTCACTGAATTGGTCCAAGTCTTCACTCATGGGCTCAATCTCTGACGTGTCCAGATCACCTGACGACATTCAAAGAAGAAAGAAAGAGAATGTCGTCAGCGAACAAGTCGCTTGGTAAGTCCCAAAGATAAGGGAGAAATAGAATAGACAGAGAGAGAGAGAGTGTGTGTGTGTGTGTAACTTTTAAAGTTATGTTTGATTGTTATAATATTGTATTTAGTGTTAACGCTGTTGTTTGTAGCTTGATACAGAAGGATGCCAGTGTATACGAGAGGAATCTCTATATGCCAGAGACTAGAGGCAAGTATAGTATAAGGAACCGTTTATGCCACGGTACAACAATAACTGGATTCATGTTAGGTGTATTAAGTCTTACTGTCTCGTGCTACTTCTAACACCTTCCGTACCAATCTACCCCTTAAACCCCGAGATGTCTTGTTTGTATTGTTTGTTTTGTAAATTGTATTGATTGTATAATTGATTGACTGACCGAAACCATGATATCAGTAAACAAATGTAACCGTAGAATCATGTAAATGGATGTAACTGGAGAATCATGTAAATGGAATGTATATCCATGGTTCGGTTCAGTCAAGTTATATAGATTGATAAATGGATTCATGAATTCATATTGAATTGTAATATTGTAGATTGTAGATTGTACTTGAATTATATTCAAGTTAGATTATAAAGAGACTCAATCTGAGTCAGACAATTAGAAAAGTAAATTGAAGTCCTGATTGTTTTGATGTTATCGGTAACCGCTGCACATGGGCGGCAGGATTTGTGTCTTTTTCAAAGACGATTACCGTATTGATAACACCGTTGTTAAGTTGTCTATCTAAGATAGGCAAGCACCCACTTCTCCGGCTCCCTGAGGCTCAAGAGATTGGTCCCTCTTAAACCTATATTTACTAGGGTCCTTAGGGTAAATTATAGAACTTGAGGGGGTTTTATGTAAAAATACTCTTGTATAGTTTTCAAAATACACCCCAAGTATTTATTAATCGTCTTTAGAGTTGTAATGAATGTAGATTTTATATTGTGATATTTCTAGTGAAAATATCCTATTTTCATAATAAGTGGTATATTTTTGTAATATTGGTTTTGTATGGAATTCATGGTATTTTAGTGTAAAATTGATTCTTGTGATTTTTTTAGAAAAAGTAGAATATTTATATCATAAAAAAATAGGTATTTTAATGATAAATATACATATATTTATACAAAAATAATTTTAATATATATTTTATATTCTAAAAATCTCATTTTCTTAAGATGTCGTATTTTAAATCTTTCGAGACCGAATTCTCCTTGCGGAGGTCTGAATCTCGCACTACTAAGCTCGAGGATGTGCGATAATCCGCACCATCCTGAACGGGTTCCCCAAAATGGGTTGTAGCGGCGCTTTGCAAAGATTTGTATAAATACTAAATCCTTTAGAAAATGGTTTTTATTAAGTAAATGGTATTTAAATGAAAATGTGTCGTTTTCCCGTATTCTATGTTCCCAAGAGTATGGTGCTATGTTGCATATGAGTGTGTGAGGAGGTAGGTCATTACCTCGTGATCTACTTAAAGGTATAGCAAGGTTTTGTGATGTTGAAGGTGGAATTGGAACTATGTGGTATTTAAATGAAAAATACGGTAAAATGAAATAGTAATTATTTTGTGATATGAAACTTGATCAATTTGGTTGATTAGTGTTTAATAGTCAACATGAGAGAGTTTAAGCATAAATGTATTAACGAGAAATGAAGTTTTATAAAGAAACCGAATCGGAAATCGAATTGGTTCCGATTCCGTCGGGTTTTGTAAATCCGTATTTTAGAAAAGAAAAGAGAGGTAGAATTTGGGGACTTACGGGTTTAGGATAACAAAGAGAGGGAGATGGATAGGGAGGAGTCGCCGGTGCGTCGTTTCATCACCGGGAGCTCCTAGGATGGTCGTCGGAAGTTCGCCGGAAAATTCGCCGTAGCTTCGCCTCGTGTTCGATTTCAAAGTACACAAGGTTTCTTGCAAAATTTTGAGAGTTGGCTCAGAGTTTGGGGTGAGAGGGTATAGGGTATGGATGGTATTTATAGGGTTAGGCTAGAGTTAGGGTAGATGAAGGGTTTTAATTTAAAAAATGTAAAAATGTATTGAAAATCATTTTAAAAAATGGAGTAAATGGTGGTTAATGGGCTCTCTGTAAACGATCCAAATAAATGGAGTATGCAGGGAAATTGAAGGATTATGGATTTAATTACAATAGAGATTTAAGAGAAGGAGAATTGATGGGAGAGTGGGGATCGTTTTTGGAAGGGAAAAGAGAAGGGAAATAAATAGAGGGGTTTTAATTGAGTTGGAGTTAAAGGGAATTCGTGGGAGTTTAAATGGGCTGGGGAAGAAAGAAGGAAGGGGAAGAGTTGGGCCACTGTTTTGATGGAGGAAGGGAAAAATGAACAATAGAAATTAAAGTGGGTATGGGGTTTTAATTATGTTGAGGGTTAGGGATTTAATTATGTTGGGAGGAGAAGGGTTGGCTATTGAAAATAAAAGATTTGGGAATGGGCTTTTGGGTTAAAATAGAATAAAGGAAAATAAATGAAAGCGCGGGTTGGGTTTGGGGTTATGAGTTGTAGGTAAATAAAACTAAAGAAGAGAAAAATGGAAATAATGGATTTTGATTAAGAATACATGGTTTAAAATTGAAATGGGTTTACGTTTTTGGTTAAAAAGAAATGGGTTTGAAAAATAATAAAATAGGAAAATGGCCGGAGGAAATTAGTATATTTGATAGAAAACTGAATATATAAAAAATATCAAAAGAAGTTAAATACCGTATTTTAAAACGATAAAACGAAAGTATAGGATTTTGGGGTCATTACATTCTACCCTCCTTAAAAATAATTTTGTCCTCGAAATTACTCTTAAGAAGTATATCGCAACAATGTAATAGAAAAGCGATGACGATATCTTCTTCGAGCTCCGTCGATCAATGCTTTGACGAGCTGAGCTAATATATCTACGAGATATAAGTAGAAAGTTGAATTGGAGATAAGGATTTAAAAGTCAAGAGGTTATATAATTCGAAAGTGAAGTTCAAGATAGATTCAAAGAATTCGAATAAGATTCAAAAGAATATGAAATGTAAAGAATGTTTTTAGTTGCTGATTCTTGTGTTATATTGCTTTGGTTGTTCACGCAGAACAGAACTGCATGGTAGGGTTCGATACAGCTCTGACCTGCATGGGCCACCAACAAAACCTGTCACGTCCCGCTTCCCAGTATACGGCAGAGGACGCGACGAGGCCGCTACGTATTTATTGTGAAGTAAATACGCTAAGCGTATCTAAGCAATATAAAAGTAAAGTACAAGAGACAGGATATAATAAACAGCAACTTTATTTATTCACATTTTTTCTGTACAATGCATGGAAAGTAATTACAACTGAAATAAAAAGCGATGCCTAAACAATGGCAGAAATGAAAAGTACTGAAATGGAAAGTGTACAATGAACTAGAGCTCGGGGTCTTCACTGAATTGGTCCAAGTCTTCACTCGTGGGCTCGATCTCTGACGTGTCCAGATCACCTGACGACATTCAAAGAAGAAAGAAAGAGAATGTCGTCAGCGAACAGGTCGCTTGGAAAGTCCCAAAGATAAGAGAGAAATAGAATAGACAAAGAGAGAGAGAGAGAGAGAGAGAGAGAGAGAGTGTAACTTTTAAAGTTATATTTGATTGTTATAATATTGTATTTAGTGTTAATGCTGTTGTTTGTAGCTTGATACAGAAGGATGCCAGTGTATACGAGAGGAGTCTCTATATGACAGAGACTAGAGGCAGGTATAGTATAAGGAACCGTTTATGACACGGTACAACAGCAACTGGATTCATGTTAGGTGTATTAAGTATTACTGTCTCGTGCCACTTCTAACACCTTCCGTACCAATCTATCCCTTAAACCCCGAGATGTCTTGTTTGTATTGTTTGTTTTGTAAATTGTATTGATTGTATAATTGATTGACTGACCGAAACCATGATATCAGTAAACGGATGTAACCGTAAAATAATGTAAATGGATGTAACTGGAGAATCATGTAAATGGAATGTATATCCATGGTTCGGTTCGGTCAAGTTGTATAGATTGATAAATGTATTCATGAATTCATATTGAATTGTAATATTGTAAATTGTAGATTGTACTTTGTTTCCCCAATCAGAGCAAAGCTCTGTTTGAATTTCAAAAAATTCAAAAATTGAAGCAACGCTTCAGATTTCTTGCGCTGCGCGCAACGCGCCATGTGTCAAAAGATGACACGCCAGCGCTGTGCCCAAGACAGCGCACCCAATCAGAGCAAGGCTCTATTTAAAACAAAATTAAAGGAAGCAACGCTTCAGATGATCTGCGCTCAGCGCTGTGCGACACGTGTCAGCGCAGTTGCGCTGCGCTCAGCGCTGCGCTAGCGCAGTTGCGCTGTGCGACACGTGTCAAGCGCAGGTGCGCTTGCGCCAACTGTGCCAGCACTAAAACAAAATTAAAATTCCAGAAAGATCTTTCTGATGTTATTAAAACAATAAGATTCTCTTCTGTAAAACAGGAGCCTTTGGATCAAAAATCCAACGGTAGGAAAAAATCCCTAAATCACTCAGAGAAAGATCTCTTTAACTGATTTAACAAATCAATTGGCACTATAAAAAGGCCCCTAGACTCCAAGTCTAAAACAGAGAGAAAAAAGAGAAAACACATAACTCCTCTAAAATTTTGAGAAAAGCTCAGAGAAAGAAAAGGTAAACCTTTTGAATAAAAGAAGAATTTCTTCTAAAAAAGATCAATGATCTAAGAACAAGATCAAAGATCTTCAATAAAATAATAATAATATTAAAAAAGAAGAAGTAATTTACTTCTGAATAAAGGCATTGCCTTTTATGAACCAATGGTTCTTTAAAATTTGAGGTAAAACCTCTCTGGAAAAAGAAACAAAAACTTGTTTTCTTTAATCCAAATTTTAAACAGTGCCTTACACTTTTGAGTTTGCACTGTTGCTCTTCTTGGATTGGCGCAAGCCATCAGGGAGCACCACGTGTCAGCCCCAGAACAAACTGCGCTATGCGCTTCTAAAACAGAGCACTGCTCTCATAAATTGGCGCACTGCACCAGAGTGCGCCACGTGTCAGCAGCGCACTGCGCTTGCGCTCACCAGAACGCGCCACGTGTCAGCAGCGCAATGGCACAGCGCACAGGCGCTGCGCACAGCGCTTGCGCTCACCAGAGCGTGACACGTGTCACCTCCACATGCGCTTGTGCTCATTAATTGGCGCAAAGCGCCTGACAAGCCACGTGGCACACTGTCAAAAGATTTAAGGCTCTGCATTATTTAAAAGAGGGACAAAGCCCAATTAAAAAGGCCTAACAGGCCTGATAAAAATGCCATGCATTATTTTAAAAAGGGCAAAGCCCAAACAGAGGTCTGTTAGACCAAAACAAATGTTGTGCATTTAATTAAAAGCCCAATGTTATGCATTAATAAGGGCAGAGCCCAAGCAAAGGCCTAATAGGCCAATGATAAATAAAATGTTGAACATTTTCAACTGGACTTAACCCAATCAAGGACATAAGTCCTCAAATTAATATTGACTGAGCACGACTGCTCTTTTAAATCAATTTACACCCGGTTCAAGGATACATCTCCGAACTCCTCTAACATTTGTCGTTGTAATCCTTTAACGTCGTCAGAGAGGTGACGGGTCCCGACAACCACACATCAATATGGACTTAAGCGTCCTTAAACCAACCTATGGACTTAAGCGTCCTTAAACTCACGGACTTAAGCGTCCTTAAACCAACGGACCACTATGTCCCTAAACTGGAACAATAGAGCCCCTCAAATGCTCTTTTGTCGGATCTAAACGATCCCGTTTAAGTTGATCTTAGCCTCAAATATGGCTAACGTATCCTCAAACCTTCAAACAGACTTTAGTCCCAAATTGGACTATAGATCCCCCAATCAACTTCGGTTCAAGGGTACATCTCTGAACTCCTCTGACATCTGTCGTTGTAATCCTTCAATGTCGTCAGAGAGGTGATGGGTCCCGATGGCCATACATGCAATGGACCACTACATCCCTAAACTGGAACAATAGAGCCCCAAATGCTCTTTTGTCGGATCTAAACGATCCCGTTAAGTTGATCTTAGTCTCAAACTGGAGTAACGTATCCTTTACAAACGTTTGAATTGATCTTAGCCTCAAATATGGCCAAAGTATCCTCAAACCAAAACCCCAAACCCAAATCTAAGAAAATACGGATTTGGACTAATCCACGTCCTACGGGCGACGGCATAAATTAGTCTCCGTATACAATCCACGGGCAACCACAAACAAAACAAAAACCCACGACACGAAGTGAAATTCTGGAGAAGGAGAAAGTTGTTACCGCGAAGCGGTAGCGTAATTAACTGCAGGGGCTTGCGCCTGCAGGGAAGAGCGTCCCCACAATCAAAAACCCCTCAAGCGAGGGGGAATCTGACGAAGTCTGCTATATCGGCCGCATCCGTCTAAACCTTCGATACACGGTGCCATAAATCAACTTGGCATCTTCGGAGAGGTGGACGGATAAAACCAAATAGCATATGCCCCGAATTTCAGGCAAGACGTCTCTGCGTCGCGCCGCCATTCGGAGGGGAACAGATTCTGGCACGCCCGGTGGGACCTTTTCCTCTTTCCACTCCACACTTCGTGTGTCGTGTTCGCGAACAAATCGCGGTTTGCTGTGGTTGCCTTTGGATTCAAGGTACTTAGATTTGGTGTCTTGCTCCGTGCAGAAAACAGAAGATCAATGGCTTCAAACTGCACTACCTGCAACTGCAACTCTCGCTCCGTCCCTACTGGAGGAGTGACTTACGGACCCCAAGCGGCCTCTCTTTTCAAGATGCCAGTGGAGCAGGTTACTCAAGCCACCACTGGACTATTCTTCGGGACCATGCTCCCACTGCTGAGCTTCAATGCCCCAATGACGTTGCAAGAAGCCCCAAAGAAGTCGGTCTTTGATCGACTTACCACTGCTGCGGCCTCTCTCAACGGGTCGCCCAACTTCAGTACCTCAGTTTTCAACAGACTGGGCCAGAACGTTTACAAGCCCGCGATACCCAAAGCTGCCATCTTAAAGCGGATAGCCATTCCGTCTCAAGCGAAAGAGATTATTGAAAAGGCTTCTCCTTCCAAGAAGTCAGTTTTTACAAGGCTGGCCATTCGGGTTTCTGCTCCAGGCGAGGTCCTCAAAGCAGCTTCCCCTGCCCAGAGGGGGCATGATGAAGTCACCCTTATAGCTGAAACAACCCCATCCGCACGACACGCTCGACGTCGCCACTGGCGCCGAGTAAGGAAGGCTGGGGGCAACTCCCCCTCTGGGCTATCTCCATCAGCCCCAATGGTGGAAGTTGATACAGCTGTTCCGACCGGGAATAGCTTTGAACTACTCAATAAGGTGCGCAGAAACTCTCCTACTGCAGTGCTGAAGAGAACTCCTTCACCTGTGAAGAATGCTACAGAGAAGAAACCGGAGCAACCTCCTCAACGGCTATCCTCTGAAATTTACAAGGTCTGGCGTCAAGTCCAAGCCTCCGCGATGGATCAAGACTATCTCCGCCGACAGAAAAAGATGAAAGTTCGGCAGGAGAAAGACTACTCTGTCAGGCCAGAAAAAGAAACAGCTACTCGGGTGCCCACTGCGACGGCTCCCTCAACGTCAATCACTCAAAAGAAAAGGAGGCCGCAAAAGGCCCCTGTGAACATGGCGAACCGTAAAAGCGCAGAGCACAAACGCCCCAAGTCTGGGGGCATGGTGCTGCACACCGTTTATATGGCTTACAGAAAGGAGGAAAACCGTGCTTTGACGGGTCACCGACCGCTCACCCGATCCGTGACAAAAGCTCAAGAACAGCAACAGTAGAAGCTTCAAGAGATGCTGACTACAATGGCCGCACTTACCGAGCCAAAAGAAAGCCCAGAGGCATCATCAGAGCAGCGTCACGAACAAGAAACTGATGCTGACTTCTCACGCAGAGTCCTCGAAAAGAAGGACAGAGAAGCCGCAGAGCAAGCGGCTAACATAAAGCAAATAGCGCTCCTCTTCCAAGATATGGTAAGGATGATGTTACAGCCGGACCCTCCAGCTTATGGCCCTCCAATCATTGTTGAAGACGATAGAAGAGAGACATCTAATCCTCCTCCGGCTCTTTCAGCAGCCAAGGAGGAAACCATTTCCAAAGCTGCACTGGATGACTATATAGCTCAGCAAATACGAGCTCATCAGGTGAGTGAAGCGGCTGGGAAAATTATTAAAACTGGACGACCCTATCCGGGCTGGTATGACCAGATTAGTTACCCGCCGGGATATACGATCCCTAAATTCCACGTATATAAAAGGACGGGGAATCCACATCAGCATGTCGCTCAATTCAGGGCCTTATGCGGCAACACTGGAGGCGACAACAAACTGCTGCTTCGCCAGTTCGTCGGTAGCTTAGCGGAGACGGCCTTTGAATGGTATTCGGAGCTACCTAACGACTCTGTCAAAACATTTACGGAGATGGAGTTGTTGTTTACCCAGCGTTTCGCGAGCGCCAGCGAACGTACTCCAATAACGACATTGATCAATGCCAGGGTGAAACCAGGCGCGACGTGGGTCCAATACGCGATACGGTGGCGGAACTTGTGGTCAAAATGCGAACAACGCATTGAAGAAACGCCAGCGGTGGGCATGTTCGTGGGTACCCTAGATCCTCATACGACTATCTCACAGTTCATGATGTTCTTTAAACCGACCACCTTCCAGGTCTTAATCGACAAATTTGCTCAAATGGATCAGATGGGCCATAGACCGTCCCCTCCAAAGCCGGACTCTCGAAACGAGAATGGGAAAGGAAAAGCGATCGTCGTCGCCAATGCTCAACAACAGCCGAGCAACTTGAAGCCGGTTGTTCGTCAAAACAATATGCGTCCACGCATACCCCTCGAGGAGAGGCTAGGACGTCCTTACTCGTTTCCTCAAGATAAAACGAGAAGACTATTCGAGCTGGCATTGCGCAACCGACTCATCAATCTACCAGATCCAAGACGCCCGTTGCAGCCAAACGACGTCAATGATCCTAATTACTGTCCCTACCACCGAGTATTGGGTCATCCGATCGAGGATTGCTACGTCTTCAAAAACTGGATTGAAAACCAATACCAACAGGGCAAGTTCACGTTGTCCGAAAGATGGAAGGTGAACCCGCCGCAACCTCATACCCCGAAAAGGGTGAGCACGCCGGGGGCAACATGCTCCCTTGTTGAAGAAGCTCCGTGGGAGGTTGTGCTATCAACAAAAACCAAGAGGATGCTGAACGATCTCCAGACATGCCCGGCGATCAGGTGGAAGAACCCGTTGGAACCTGAGATCATCGAAGGGATGCTGAAACCACGTCCAACTCCAAGGATTGGTGGGGATAGCCAAAGTGTTCACACCCAGCCGTCAAAATCTTCGAAAAAGAAGAAGAGATCCAAAAAGCCCGTGAAGCCTGGCGACAAGCGCACGGACCTGCAGAAACAAATCGACGCACTGGAAGAGTACAACCAGAAAGCGCGAACCCCAATCATGCTCCAAGAGTTTCTCAGCCACGTCCTTCAAGACGGAGATGATGGAGAAGACTCATCAGATGGATCTGAGAATTACGTGGCAAGTTGTCATGTGATCTCTCACTCGTCGATAGATGATAAAGAAGCTCCTTGCACCGAGAAACTGAGGGGGGATCCTGAAACAGAACTTCTGTGGCCGTCAGACGAGATGATCGATGCCTTCCTGAATGAGATTCGTCTGAAAAGTAAAGCCAATCAGGAGCGTGAGATGGCCATATTGGAAGGAGACAAACGCCGGCGTCTAGACGAAAGAGTCGAGGCACTCCCGTCAAATCAAGAGACATGCACTGCGGATAAAAACAAATTCAAGACGAGGAAAAGGTTTGCTAAAGCCATATCAATGGGAATGAAGCTACCACCCTCTGAAGAAAACACTCTCGGTGGAGTAGAGATGCATCCTAATTACTGCTTATATCATCAGAAGATCGCACATTCTACTGAAGACTGCGACTCCTTTAAGTGTTGGTGGCAAGGGTATGTCGCTCACAGGTGACACGTCAACAGAACAAAGCGGGAAGCTCGTAGACAGCGAAAAAATACGACAGATGAGCATAAAAGAGTTGTCGGCAATTGTCATAGGGATGATCCCGGCGGATCACGAGTTCTCACCTTCAGGGGCGACTCCGACAAAAAAGTAGCCTTCGGCCCTCTCTTCAAGGAATCCATCTCTGAAGAATTGAAGAATTGCGAGAACATTCAGCCGTGCAATTGCACGATACCCGGAGAGAATCTCGGATCCACAAACAACGTAGCGAACAAAAAGGATAAAGGAAAGGGAAAAACGGCCTTCGTCGCTAACACTCAACAACAATCGAGTGGACCTAGACCGGTTGTTCGCCAGAACAACAAGCGGCAACCCCTCTATGAGAGGTTGAAACGTCCTTACTCGTTTTCCCAGGATGAAACAAGGAGGCTGTTCGAAGTGGCAGTGCACAACAGGCTTATCACTCTACCGGAGCCGAAACACCAGCTACAGCTGAATGATGTCAACAATCCTAATTATTGCCCTTACCACCAAGTATTGGGCCATCCGATCGAAAACTTCTATGTTTTCAAAAACTGGGTTGAAGACCAATACCAACAGGGCAAGTTCACGTTGTCCGAAAACTGGAAGGTGAGCCCGCCACAACCACATGCTCCGAGAAAGATGGATATGCCGGGGGTATCATGCTCATTCATAGGGAAAGCCCCATAGACCGAAAAGTCAGTAAACTAGATATTCGCCTCAAATACGGCAACAGCGGACCGAAACGTCCTTAAACTAATGACGGACCACTACGTCCTAAAACTAGCTGTTGACCGAGATGTCGATAAACTACGGTGGATTGCAACATCCTAAAGCCGATATAAAAAAAAGAATAATAAATAAATAAATAAATAAAAACAATAAATAAAAACGGTATGCCCATAAGCAAAAAAGGGCACGGATGAAAACCCGAAAGGGCTTCGTGAGTAAAAACAGCAGGGCTACGGCGAGTGTTTGTGAAAACCCGAAGGGGCGCAACCTCGTTATAAAAAAAAGAAGGAAAAAGAAAAGGAGAATAAAAAGAAAGAAAACGGTATGTCCATAAGCAAAATGGGCACGAATGAAAACCCGAAAGGGCTCCGTGAGTAAAAAACTACAGGGCTACCGGCGAGTGTTTGTGAAAACCCGAAAGGGCGCAACCTCGTTAAAGGACACTTACAGGGTCCTCTCGATATTGTAAGGAGAAACCACCCGCGTGGGATCCTTACGACTCGCAAGGGAACAACACACTTAGGGATCCTCATGATTCCTAAGGAGAAATTACACTTACGAAATCCTCACGACTCGCAGGGAGAAAAGTCTTGTGAGACCCTCACGGCTCATAAGATTTGAAAGTCTTAAGTTACAGAAACCTGAACCTGTTCTTAAGCAACCCCCACAACCTTCGATATGGCCCTACAAGTGGCTCAATACTGACCCTTGTATACAATCCATGGGTGCAAATAAATATTTCCCTAACAAAGTTCCACCCGTGATTAGAGATATGTCCATATGGTGAACAACCCTTGTAAGTCCTCTCGACTTACAAGGAGAAAACCCTTTTGTAAGATCCTTACGACTTACAGGGGAACATGCACTTAGGAATCCTCACGATTCTTAAGGAGAAAATACACCTACGAGATCCTCACGACTTGTAGGGAGAAATACCTTTGTGGGACCCTTACGGCTCATGAAGTCAAAAGCCTTAGTCGACAGGATCCTAACCATGTTTACTAAGCCACCTTTGTTCAACATCGACAGAGGCAAATGATGATTCGCTCCTGGCAATATCCCAGTTGTAGCGGTGCTGATGCCGAAATCAGTGTCTAATCCCAAGCTTGCGGCGAAAAGACAGCAAGCCACACATGCATACAAAATAGCCGAAATGATGGGACAACTTGCAACAAAATCAGCAAGTAAAAATGTATGCATACAAAATAGCCGAAATTATTGGGCAACTCGCAATAAAAACCAGCGAGTAAAAATAAAATAAATAGCCGAAATGATTGGGCACCGCGAAAAATAGCCGAAATGATTGGGCAATCGCGACCTTCGCGATATAAAAAGCTGAAATGATAGAGCATCGCGGAAAGAAATGAAATAAAAAAAATATTTAACGAAATTTTTGCCCTACAAGTGAGATCACATTGATCCCTGTATACAATCCAGAGGCACAAACAAAGAGGGAACCATACCTTCCCAACAGGCTCCATCAGAAAGCGAAGCCAAATCTCGACGGTTCATAGAAAACCTAGAGGCAACCTCGACATTTGTCGCAATATTGCAGACACAATATCAACAAACGAAGCAAAGGAAGATCCCTAGCTTCAGGGTCTCGACGTCAATATCGACAACTTAGAGATCACTAACGGCGTTTCTCCTCACTCCAACCAGATGCAGACATGACGTCAACAGCCGACCTCAGAGTCGCAACGAAACGGAGCCATGGCAAAGTCCCTAGTTCCAAATCTCATTGGCCACATCTACAGCCTGGAGACCAACAACGGTGTGCCTCCTCATTCCAGCAGGACACAGGTGCTACACCATCAAACGGAGCCACGACATAGTCCTTAGCTCCAAATCTCGACGGTTCACAGACAACCTAGAGACCATCTCAGCATTCGTCTCGTTACAGCAGACGAAATGTCAACAATGGCGTTCCTTCGCAGTCCAGCAGGATACGGATACAACGCCAACAAAAGACCTTACGGTCGAAACAAAGCGAAGCGACGGCAAAATCCCAGCTTCACCTCAACATTCGTCTCGATACAGCAGACGAAATGTCAACAACGGCGTTCCTTCGTACTCCAGCAGGATGTAAATGCAACATCAACAAAAGACCCCATGGTCAGCAAAGCGGAGTGACGGCAAAATCCCAGCTCCACCTCAGCGTTCGTCTAGATACAGCAGACGCAACGCCAAAGCAAATGAAGCAAAGGCCAAATTCCTAGCTTCAGGGTCTTAACGGCAAGTCATATAAAGCCTGAAAGACAATCGGAGATCATCTTGCACCAGTGCGGAGTGGTCACCACCCCGACGTTCGTCTCGATACAGCAGACGAGACGTCACCCCAGCGTTCTTCTTCCAACAGGATTCAGACGCGACAATCAAACAGCGGAGCCACGGCAAAGTCCCTAGTTCCAAATCTCGACGGTTCACCAACAACCTAGAGACAACCGCGACATTCGTCTCGATATAGAGGACGTAATGCCAGCAAACGAAGCAAAGGCCAAATTCCTAGCTTCAGAGTCTTAACGGCAAGTCATATAAAGCCTGAAAGACAATCGAAGATCATCTTGCACCAGTGTGGAGTGGTCACCACCTCGACGTTCGTCTCGATACAGCAGACGAGACGTCACCCCAGCGTTCTTCCACCAACAGGATTCAGACGCGACAATCAAACAGCGGAGCCATGGCAAAGTCCCTAGTTCCAAACCTCGGCGGTTCACCAACAACCTAGAGACAACCGCGACATTCGTTTCGATATAGAGGATGCAATGTTAGCAAACGAAGCAAAGGCCAAATTCCTAGCTTCAGGGTCTTGACGACAAGTCATATAAAGCCTGAAAGACTATCGGAGATCATCCCACACCAGCGTGGAGTGGTTATGACTCATCGGGGCTCTCCAAAATGAGCCTAACCTCAAGTAAAAAGTGACATGGAATATCCCTACGCTTGCTCTTTCGACGGTAATACTACCTGGAAGATTACTTGAAGATGTCTTGTCCATCCCCCGAAGGGATCAGAGACACGACAATCGCAAGGCTACTCGAACAGCAAGATTACATATCGAGGAATATATCAGCCAACGCGACGGTACGACGGCCAAAACCCTAAGTACCACAGACCCTAACGGACCTCTGTCGTAAAGAGCAGAGGTTAACTGTAATGTTAGGATATTCTTGCGAGGAGTGATCGATTCGGCTCGACTCGTGAGGAAAAGCCTTAGGCAGCGGGGATTAAAAAACCTGTTTGCTAAGCACTGGGGCCCTGCAAGTCGGTCCAAAACGGACTCTTGCATACTATTCACGGGTTACACTCTCCGAAGTCAAATCTTGATAAGGAGGGAAACAACCGCTTACGGGTCCTCTCGACTCGTAAGAGGGAAAAATTCTCTTATGGGATCCTTACGACTTATAAGAGAAAACGCCCTTAGGAATCCTCACGATTCCTAAGGGGAAAATACACTTACGAGATCCTCTCGATCCGTAGGGAGAAAAGTCTTTATGAGACCCTCACGGCTCATAAAGTTGAAAAGTCTTAGGCAGCAGATCTGAACCTGTGGCCTAAGCCATCATTATCTCTTGAAGAAGGCAAGACAAGATGCTCGCTCTATCATCTGTCAACCATGTTTACTAAGGCAACATACTGATAATAAAAGAAGGAAGAAAGAGCAGAGATGACACAAGACATTGCAAAAGGAAATGTATATATCTTTATTCATGAATTCAATTAATTACAGGGCGAATCGTATAAAAGAATAAAGAATGTGTACATTTTATTCAAAGATTACAAGTGTATAATTGATACAAAAAGTAGCTACTAAGAAGGAAGTGTCTTTAACAAATCCGCGAGCTGCTCTCGCACTTCCTTCAGCGCCTCCTCCTGAGCGGCTGCCACCGCCAATTCTACTTCCACTTGAGCCCGCTGCTGCAAGAAGGATGAAAGCTGCTCCTCAACTGCCTGCTGAGCTGCTTCGTGGCCTTGGGCATCACGCTCGGCGGCATCGAGCTTCTGCTTCAGTGTTAGCCCATTAGAGATACTTTGCAGAAGGCCCTCGAAGATAGCCTTCACCTAGGCAGCGTTCGCCTCAACCTCAGCACGCAGGCGAGCCGTCTCGCTTGAGGTCTCTTGGCATTCCCTCAGCCTTAAAGCCGCTTCTTGTTCCAAGTGGCGGAAGTAAGAAGCGCTTTGCTCGATCCATGCCGCTCGTTGAGTGCTTGCGGCTAAGGTCTCGGGGGCAGGGCGCATAAACTCCAGTTGATGCAGGCGGGCCTCGATTTCCCTGCAGTGATTAACCCAAAACTCGACGACGCCTTCATTATGAAAATTTACAAGCGTCGCCAGCATCGGATTAACCTCCACAGCGAAATCTGCGGCAGATGGGGGAACGTCCGCGTCAAGCTCTTCAATGTATCCGCTCAGCATTCCCAAATTCATCGCAGCGTTCTTTGAAGATGGACGTCTCAAGAAGGGGCCTGCCGGCATTATGATGCGAGACTCGAAGGGCGCCGGAACCAGAACGACAGCTGAAAAAACAAAACACAATCAGATGACGATTCAAGAAATATAAGAAAGTCATCAATGAGGGAGTTTACTATACCAGCTGCAGCAGGCGGCAAAGCTGGGAGGACCGGTGGCGCAACCGATCCCTTATCTCCTTCTTCGATTTGTAACACTGCAATCAGGGCAGGGAAGAATCAGAAATAATTCCATTACTGAAAAAGGAAGGGTATTAATTGAAAATCATACTCACCAGCGCCGCTAGAAGAAGCAAGCTCCGATGGGAAGGAGAAGTGTGGGTGCAGCACCTGATAGAGGTGATCAAAAAGCACTCCTGCAAGGACGCAATAGTATAACGTCAATACATGAATTATACAGCCGAGAGATGAAACTGATGGGTCGCGAATCCATACCTTCCAGCATCTGCGATGGTACGAGAAAAGGCTGAGAGGTGGCCACCGCCAAGGCAATAGCTGACGACGCTCCCTCGAGCAATGGAGCATCAGCACTGGCCGCACCTGCGTTAAAAACAAAGATAAACCTGTCAGGAAGGATTGCAAGATAAAGAAAAAAGGACAGTAACCCGAAATTTACCTGATGAGCCGCCAGCCGAAACGGAGGCGTCTCCCTCCTCCATCGACATGAGTCCACCTCCCGTGGAGCCGTCGTCGTGCTCGCGAGGCCAGGAGACGACAGAGGACCGTAGGCGGGGAGAGCAATGATCGGAGCATTGCCAGACTCTTGAGAAAGAGCGGCCGGCTCGTCCTCAGGAATCATGCCCGTCTCACCCGCTACTCCCTCGGGCTCAGCAGCCGCGGCCGTCTCGTCCACCGTTTCCACGGGGTCATCAGTCTCAGGCGCTCCATCCGCTGCTGCCCCAGACCCGGCTGTAGCAGCTGTCTCATCCGCCGCTACCTCAGGCTCGGCATCGGCCACCTTTTCAGGCATAGTGGACGTGACCATTTCGTCAGCCACTAGCTCGGGCCCGGCAACCCCGGCTACGTCGCCCACCGTCGGCTCGGGTTCAGCCAGTACCTCCTCCACTGTCCCATTAGGCTCGACGGTTTCCGCCTCCCCTTCGGTTTGACTTGGCCCTGCAGGACAAGATATATAAGAACCGATAGGTTTACAATTCTTACAACAAAATCTTGAAAGACACATTACCTGAGGTGGACTGATCGTTAGCCTCCCGAGCTGCACGCGCCTCCTGTCTGTAAGCGGTAGACAAGACGACCGGGGGCTCTTCGGAAGCAGAAGCAGCAGGAATAATGGTGCTTGGGCCCGCTCCCACGGCCAAAGCAGCTCTGCGCTCCTTCGCCTCGCGCCTCAACCGCTTCCTCTCCTCCCGGGCCGTCACGACGGACCTCTTCAACGCTTCCTTCATCAAGGCGTCTTCATCCTCGTATAAAGTTGCCTCCAGAGCCTTCAAGGCATCTCTCATCGGCTTCTCAAGTCGGATTTCTCGCGGCGGCCCTGATGAGGCCGGGACTTCAGTAGTTGGCCCGGGGAGAGTCCCCGCATCGGCTTGCACGGCCCCTGCAAAGAGACAAAGAGAAGATTAGATTGGCTATAAAAAAAAAAGAATAAAGACTCAGCAAGCCGATACATACCAGTGCCCGACAGAGCGCGTTTCCTTTCCTCCTCCTGGAAAGTTTTGAGGGAAGCAGCGATAGCTTCTTCAGTGGCGACGCTTGTTAAAAAAGGGGGGAAAGCATTAGTCAAAGACAATAATAAAGGTACAATGAAATGACGAAGAGTGCAAGCAATGATTACCTGACTGAGCAAGTTTCGTCAACCACGCTTCGAGCCTTGTCGATCGCTCAGAAGCCGCAATGGCGGCCGCCAGATCGGTGTCTGCTGGATCTACCGAGAAGCCTTTATTGCTGCCGTACTCACTTATGCCTTTCGCGAGAGGGGCCCGAGGCTCTAAGCTGAGGATAGCATCGAGAGAGAGGAGCGAATTCTTCTTCCTCTTCTGCACGCGAGCTCCGGGTGCACCCAAGATCAACTTGCGCTTTGCAGGCACTTTAGGGCGGCGGGTTCCGATATCCGCGCTCACGCCGGACTCCGGCGAAACCATATTTACCGTTTCCACTGGAGCATGGGGCGCTGGTGGCATGTCTTCGGTAGCACGAGGTAATCCGCGCGGAGGGCTCAACACGCGCGGTGGTCCAGCTCCAGCATCTTTCAACGGAGGCATGATAGGGGTCCTTGGCTTCAGGGAAGCCTTGCGGTCGCCGCCGGGAGGCGCACCTTTACGGTCAACCAACATGCGCTTCTCCTCACGGATGACTGAATCCATTGCGTGCGCATACCAAGCCACGTACGCGTAGAGGACCCGGGGGACGCAGCTCGGCTCGCTGATGAAAAAGTGGGAGCCCATATTCAGCCGCATAAAATGGTGCATCGCGCTCCGTATCCCCTCCATGCTGGCCGCGGGCTCTTTCAAAAATGCCTCCAGCGGGACCCCCTGGTTATAGCTTGATTGCTGGGCGAACCGGTGGGGGTTGTACCTTATGAAAAGCGCCATCTCGTTCTGCCTGAACACCAGGTAGCTCGACCGAATGGAGTAGATGTGAAGAATCTCCCGGCTTTCAGTACGGAGGCCCCGTCCTTGAAGCCGTCACGCAGCACCGCCACCGCCTTGGAGTTTTCTAAGCCGATAGTTATGACTTTATCCATGAAATAAATCTTCGCTCCGACCAGGTGTGGACGAAGGAGCAACCCCCTAGCCTCCCGCGGAGACGGATTCATGATCGAGGCGCCGATCAGCCGCATGACTCTTGGGAGTCTGCACCTCTCAAAAAACGAAGGGCTCTTATGGATGCCGAATACCCCGTGCACATGCATTTCCATCCACGAAGTGAAGTAGTGCATCGGGAAATTGGCAGGCTGCACCCCAGGTTCATTAGCGTCCGCCGCCATGTTGAGTCCATTGTATAGGTGAGCCAACCCGGCGATTCCTATTGACAACTGTAGGCCAGCCACCATCTGATGCGCTGGGTAGAAAACGGACGGCCGCATGTAGCTCGGGTGCATGGGGAGCGCGAAGCTGCACAGCCACAATCCCAGAAACCCTAAAAAGAAGGTCTCCTCATCAATGCCCGGGGCAGCGATTTCTGATAAGGGCATGATGGCGGCATTGGGGAGATAGAAATTCTTTTGATCGTCTTCCGATACTGGTCGACGATCTAAGCCGAAGCCGAAAGGGTCGTCGAGCTTGGCGAACTTTTCACTCCGCTCCGTTAGAATCTCTGGTCGAAGGAAGCGGGCGATAAAATCTGCAAAACTAACTCCCCGGACTCCTGATTCCAAATAGAGACCTTCGTATATATTCAGCACCTTCACCAAGCCCGGAAACTGGTGCTGAATAGCATTCTCCGGCGTCAAATCAAATACCAGCGGCTTGGTGGCAAAGACGTACTCGTCAGGAGGAAGCAGCTCCTCGTAATGCTCCCCCCTCACCAGCAAACCTGAGATCTCGGCGAACTCTTCCAGGGAGATGGAGACATCCCTGTCCGTCATAAGGAAGGTGTGGGTGGGGATATTCCATTGTTCGATGAATGTCTTAACCCACCAAGTCAGAGGAACAGGGTACTCAAACAGGGAGACATAGACTGCGGAGTACAGACCGATCTTCATCAGATGCGTCCTCTTCGCTGATAGAATATATCTGGCCCACTGCAGATATCCGGCCGGTTGTCGCGGGGTCAATCTAATATTGTAAGCCTGTCCCCAAGGGCGTGCCTCACCCTGACATATGCGCCGCCCCAAGATGTACACGGCCGAAGGCGGCTGCACGGGAATGGCAGCGATCGAAGGCTGGAGAAGATCCTCCGAATTCCAGTTCTTGACCTCCACGGCATACTTCACCGGGGGTTCATCCGCATAGGGGATCGACGAGATAGGCTCAGACGACGTCGCAGAACCGAAGCTTCGGCGACCCTTGATGATTTCGTTATACCACCTACCCCACAGGTGAAGGTTCTTGTGCTCGGGGTCATGAGCCTTAATGAGAGCGAGCACCTCCCGGTCCACCGGCGTCTCGGGAAATCCTTCCTCTGAGCGAACAAATGGGAATGACAGGTCAGCAGACATGTTTCCTGCGGAGGGACAAAAATCAGCCGTCAGTGTTGTAATTCCAACGCTTAGCATTTTAAAATTTATACCACACTGCAATACAGTGGATAAGGGACCAAAGGGGGACCCACAAAATCTAGATGACAATTCATCAGTTAATAAGACAGCCCCATCATTGGATGGGACTGTCAATTAATGAGGAGATCCCCAAAAGAATATTCTCATTAATGAGAAATCCCTAGAGACAAGGAGAAAATCTCCTCTTTCAGAGCAAAACTTTGTCACAGAGACACTTGTCAAACTCTGGTCTTAAGGGAATAAAATTCCTTAAAAGAGCCTAGCTCTGTAATAGTGATGAGAAAATCCCTTAAAAAGAATTTAACTCCTAAAAATTAAAAAAAAATTGGGATCTTAAAGATCCATGAAAACTCTTAAGAGTTCATCATTTTTAGATCAAAAAGATCTATACTTTGTCCATGAGCAAAGCTCTGATCATGGGTTAAAAACCCTGAAACAAGATCTCTCTAGATCTATGGATTCTTGAGAGCAAGGCTCTGTTGGTGAAACCCTAAAGGGATTTTTCTCTAGATCAAAGATCTATGAGAGCAAGGCTTTGTTAATTAAAATCAATTTAATTTAAGTTAAATTTTACCTAAGATTTTTCTAGAGTTTGAACTCTGAAGTTCTTGAAAAACGAGAGCAAGGCTCTGAAGTTCTTAAAAGCAAGAGCAAGGTTCTGAAAATTAAAATTCTTGAAGATGGTGAACATCTGTTGAGGACCAAGGGTCCTATTTATAGGCGCTTTCGCCCCTTCAACTCCTCAGTTGATCTGACGGTTGGGATCTTGCCACCGCTGCACTCACGTGTGCGCCACGTGAGCGCAACGGTGGGGGGGCATTTGTTTCTCCAATCAGAGCAAAGCTCTGTTTGAATTTCAAAAAAATTCAAAAATTGAAGCAACGCTTCAGATTCCTTGCGCTGCGCGCAACGCGCCACGTGTCAAAAGCTGACATGCCAGCGCTGCGCCCAAAACAGCGCACCCAATCGAGCAAGGCTCTATTTAAAACAAAATTAAAGGAAGCAACGCTTCAGATGATCTGCGCTCAGCGCTGCACGACACGTGTCAGCGCAGTTGCGCTGCGCTCTGCGCTGCGCGACACGTGTCAGCGCAGCTGCGCTGCGCGACACTTGTCAAGCGCAGGTGCGCTTGCGCCAACTGTGCCAGCACTAAAACAGAAATAAAATTCCAGAAAGATCTTTCTGATCTTATTAAAACAATAAGATTCTCTTCTGTAAAACAGGAGCCCTTGAATCAAAGATCCAACGGTAGGGAAAAATCTCTAAATCACTCAGAGAAAGATCTCTTTAACTGATTTAACAAATCAATTGGCACTATAAAAAGGCCCCTAGATTCCAAGTCTAAAACAGAGAGAAAAAAAGAGAAAACACAGAACTCCTCTAAAATTTTGAGAAAAGCTCAAAGAAAGAAAAGGTAAACCTTTTGAATAAAAAAAGAATTTCTTCTAAAAAAGATCAATGATCTAAGAATAAGATCAAAGATCTTCAATAAAATAATAATAATATTAAAAAAGAAGAAGTAATTTACTTCTGAATAAAGGCATTGCCTTTTATTAACCAATGGTTCTTGAAAATTTGAGGTAAAACCCCTCTGGAAAAAGAAACAAAAACTTGTTTTCTTTAATCCAAATTTTAAACAGTGCCTTGCACTTTTGAGTTTGCACTGTTGCGCTTCTTGGATTGGCGCAAGCCATCAGGGAACACCACGTGTCAGCCCCAGAACAAACTGCGCTGTGCGGTTCTAAAATAGAGCATTGCTCTCATAAATTGGCGCACTGCACCAGAGCGCGCCATGTGTCAGCAGCGCAATAGCGCAGCGCACTGCGCTTGCGCTCACCAGAGCACGCCACGTGTCAGCAGCG
Source organism: Agapanthus africanus (assembly GCA_030015575.1). Lineage (NCBI taxonomy): Eukaryota > Viridiplantae > Streptophyta > Magnoliopsida > Asparagales > Amaryllidaceae > Agapanthus > Agapanthus africanus. The sequence goes on along the minus strand of JASDDO010000008.1, from coordinate 48,865,984 downwards.
CAATGGCGCTGCGCACTGCGCTTGCGCTCACCAGAGCGTGACACGTGTCACCTCCACATGCGCTTGCGCTCATTAATTGGCGCAAAGCGCCTGACAAGCCACGTGGCACACTGTCAGAAGATTTAAGGCTCTGCATTATTTAGAAGAGGGACAAAGCCCAATTAAAAAGGCCTAACAGGACTGATAAAAATGCCATGCATTATTTTAAAAAGGGCAGAGCCCAAACAGAGGTCTGTTAGACCAAAACAAATGCCGTGCATTTAATTAAAAGCCCAATACTATACATTAATAAAGGGCAGAGCCCAAGCAAAGGCCTAATAGGCCAATGATAAATAAAATGTTGAACATTTTCAACTGGACTTAACCCAATCATGGCCATAAGTCTTCAAATTAACATTGACTGAGCACGACTGCTCTCTTAAATCAATTTACACCCGGTTCAAGGGTACATCTCCGAACTCCTTTAACATTTGTCGTTGTAATCCTTCAACGTCGTCAAAGAGGTGACGGGTCCCGACAACCACACATCAATATGGACTTAAGCGTCCTTAAACCAACCTATGGACTTAAGCGTCCTTAAACCAACCTATGGACTTAAGCGTCCTTAAACTCACGGACTTAAGCGTCCTTAAACCAACGGACCACTATGTCCCTAAACTGGAACAATAGAGCCCCTCAAATGCTCTTTTGTCGGATCTAAACGATCCCGTTTAAGTTGATCTTAGCCTCAAATATGGCTAACGTATCCTCAAACCTTCAAACAGACTTTAGTCCCAAATTGGACTATAGATCCCCCAATCAACTTCGGTTCAAGGGTACATCTCTGAACTCCTCTGACATCTGTCGTTGTAATCCTTCAACGTCGTCAGAGAGGTGATGGGTCCCGATGGCCATACATGCAATGGACCACTACGTCCCTAAACTGGAACAATAGAGCCCCAAATGCTCTTTTGTCGGATCTAAACGATCCCGTTAAGTTGATCTTAGTCTCAAACTGGACTAACGTATCCTTAACGAACGTTTGAGTTGATCTTAGCCTCAAATATGGCCAAAGTATCCTCAAACCAAAACCCCAAACCCAAATCTAAGAAAATACGGATTTGGACTAATCCACGTCTTACGAGCGACGACATAAATTAGTCTCCGTATACAATCCACGGGCAACCACAAACAAAACAAACACCCACGACACGAAGTGAAATTCTGGAGAAGGAGAAAGTTGTTACCGCGAAGCGGTAGCGTAATTAACTGCAGGGGCTTGCGCCTGCAGGGAAGAGCGTCCCCACAATCAAAAACCCCTCAAGCGAGGGGGAATCTGACGAAGTCTGCTACATCGGCCGCATCCGTCTAAACCTTCAATACACGGTGCCATAAATCAACTTGGCATCTTCGGAGAGGTGGACGGATAAAACCAAATAGCATCTGCCCCGAATTTCAGGCAAGACGTCTCTGCGTCGCGCCGCCATTCGGAGGGGAACATACTTGAATCATATTCAAGTCAGATTATAAAGAGACTCAATCTGAGCCAAACAATTAGAAAAGTAAATTGAAGTCCTGATTGTTTTGATCTTATCGGTAACCGCTGCATATGGGCGGCGGGATTTGTGTCTTTTTCAAAGACGATTAGCGTATTGATAACACCGTTGTTAAGTTGTCTACCTTAGATAGGCAAGCACCCACTTCTCCGGCTCCCTGAGGCTCAAGAGATTGGTCCCGCTTAAACCTATATTTACTAGGGTCTTTAGGGTAAATTATAGAACTTGAGGAGGTTTTATGTAAAAATACTCTTGTATAGTTAATACACCCCAAGTATTTATTAATCGTCTTTAGAGTTGTAATGAATGTAGATTTTATATTATGATTTTTCTAGTGAAAATATCCTATTTTCATAATAAGTGGTATATTTTTGTAATATTGGTTTTGTATGGAATTCATGGTATTTTGGTGTAAAATTGATTCTTGTGATTTTTTTAGAAAAAGTAGAATATTTATATCATAATAAAATAGGTATTTTAATGATAAATATACATATATTTATACAAAAATAATTTTAATATATATTTTAGGTTCTAAAAATCTCATTTTCTTAAGATGTCGTATTTTAAATCTTTCGAGACCGAATGCTCCTTGCGGAGTTTTGAATCTCGCACTACTAAGCCCGAGGATGTGCGATAATCGGCACCATCCCGAACGGGTTCCCCAAAATGGGTTGTAGCGGCGCTTTGCAAAGATTTGTATAAATACTAAATCCTTTAGAAAACGGTTTTTATTAAGAAAATGGTATTTAAATGAAAATGTGTTGTTTTCCCGTATTCTTTGTTCCCAAGGATATGGTGCTATATTTCATATGAGTTTGTGAGGAGGTAGGTCATTATCTCGTGATCTACTTAAAGGTATAGCAAGGTTTTGTGATGTTGAAGGTGGAATTGAAACTATGTGGTATTTAAATGAAAAATACGGTAAAATGAAATAGTAATTATTTTGTAATATGAAACTTGATCAATTTGGTTGATTAGTGTTTAATAGTCAACATGAGAGAGTTTAAGCATAAATGTATTAACGAGAAGTGAAGTTTTATAAAGAAACCGAATCGGAAATCAGATTGGTTCCAATTCCGTCAGGTTTTGTAAATCCGTATTTTAGAAAAGAAAAGAGAGGTAGAATTTGGGGACTTACGGGTATAGGACAACAAAGAGAGGGAGATGGATCGGGAGGAGTCGCCTGTGCGTCGTTTCATCGCCGGGAGCTCCTAGGATGGTCGTCGGAAGTTCGCCGGAAAATTCGCTGTAGTTTCGCCTCGTGCTCGATTTCAAAGTACACAAGGTTTCTTGGAAAATTTTGAGAGTTGGCTCAGAGTTTGGGGGTGAGAGGGTAGAGGGTAGGGGTGATATTTATAGGGTTAGGCTAGGGTTAGGGTAGATGAAGGGTTTTAATTTAAAAAATGTAAAAATGTATTGAAAATCATTACAGATGGAGTAAATGGTGGTTAATGGGCTCTCTGTAAACGATCCAAATAAATGGAGTGTGCAGGGAAATTGAAGGATTATAGCTTTAATTACAGTAGAGATTTAAGAGAGAGAGAATTGATGGGAGAGTGAGGATCGTTTTTGGAAGGGAAAAGAGAAGGGAAATAAATAGAGGGGTTTTAATTGAGTCGGAGTTAAAGGGAATTCGTGGGAGTTTAAATGGGCTGGGGAAGAAAGAAGGAAGGGGAAGAGTTGGGTCTCTGTTTTGATGGAGGAAGGGAAAAATGAACTATAGAAATTAAAGTGGGTATGGGGTTTTAATTATGTTGAGAGTTGGGGATTTAATTATGTTGGGAGGAGAAGGGTTGGCTATTGAAAATAAAAGATTTGGGAATGGGTTTTTGGGTTAAAATAGAATAAAGGAAAATAAATGAAAGCGTGGGCTGGGTTTGGGGTTATGAGTTGTAGGGAAATAAAACTAAAGAAGAGAAAAATGGAAATAATGGATTTTGATTAAGAATACATGGTTTAAAATTGAAATGGGTTTACGTTTTTGGTTAAAAATAAATGGGTTTGAAAAATAATAAAATAGGAAAATGGCCGGAGGAAATTAGTATATTTGATAGAAAACTGAATATATAAAAAATATCAAAAGAAGTTAAATACCGTATTTTAGAACGATAAAACGAAGGTATAGGATTTTGGGGTCATTACATTCATGATGGGGTTTAACCGTCTTTGTGGGTCTCGGGTTAGTTTGGCTTCATCCATCAAATGTATATGATGTTCAACAATTAAGGGACTAATCCTTTTGATATCAGCCATTGTCCAACCAAATGCTTGCTGATTCGATCTCAATACCGTCAAATGATCATTCTCTTGCTTCAAATCTAGAGAAGCGGATATTATCACGGGTAAAGACTCATTCTCATCTAAATATGCATATTTCTGATGAGAAGGTAGCGGTTTGAGATCTAGAGTCGGCGGAGAGACGATAGAAGGAGGGGTAAGGGAATGATATTCGGACTCCCCAAAAGGTTCATAACTTGCATAGGATATTGATTCGGAAAGCGCTACTGACTTTTGCGACGAGTCAAAAGATTCGAACTCGGGGGTGGACTCGTCAAAAGTATCCTCACTATAATGATTTCCCAGATCAAACAATGTCGTACTAGTATTGTCGAGATCATCATAGCAAAGTACTTCAGCTTCGCAGCTGTCGGAAGCTATCTCGTTGATGGAACAGACATCGATTAAATGAGCAGAAGGTTCAGATGGTTGACTTCCTAGCTTGTAAATATTAAGCTCAATTGTCATCTTTCCGAAAGATAAGTTCATAGAACCGTTACGACAATTAATGACAGCGTTAGAAGTTGCTAGGAAAGGTCGACCGAGTATCACCGGGATTTGGTTGCGTGGGTTCGCCACAGGCAGTGTATCTAAAACAATAAAGTCCACAGGGAATATGAATTCCCCGACTTTGATTAACACATCCTCTAGTTCACCCATAGGTTAGGTGATAGATCGATCTGCCATCTGGAAAGTGCAGTGGGCAGATTTCAACTCTCCTATACCTAGCTGCTCATAGACGGAATATGGAAGCAAGTTAACACTAGCGCCGAGGTCAAGTGGAGCATGATTGATGTTTTTAGCCCCAATAGTTATAAATATTATAGGACAACCGGGGTCTTTACGTTTCTTAGGCAATTGTTGGGTAAAAGCTGTGCTCACGTTACTTGTCATGAATACCTTTTTCGGCACTTGAGTTTTTCTTTTCCTAGTGCACAAGTCCTTAAGGATTTTCGCATAAGACGGAACTTGTTGAATAGCATCTAGGAGAGAGATATTTATGTTAACTTGCTTAAACATTTTCACAACTTTCTCCATTTGTACGTTAGGTTTGTTGGCCCTCAACCTGTTTGGAAAAAGAGCTTTATCAATAATTCTTGGGTCCAACATTTGTGGAGAAGGTTGTAGGGATGGAATCGATCCCAGAATTAGAGTGGGGATCGTTTTAGGTAGATTCGAGGAAGTGGGCGGAGTGTTCGAGCCTTGGGGGAAACGGAGAATAGACTCAGAAGAAGGTTGGAGACTAGACGAATTAGGGGAAGAAGTAGAAGCCAAGGTATCATTAATATCACCGACGTGTTCATCAACATGTTCACCCACTTGGTTATCTAGCACTCTTCCCGATCTCAACATGGTGACGGCACTCACATTATGATTTTGTGAGTGGCCAGAATTCGGTAGGGGTTGAGATGGAAGTTTCCCTTTTTCTCTCGCACTCATCGCGGCATTTATTTGTGCAAGTTGTGCTTCTATCGATTTTATACTCTCACCGTGGGAGTTGGTGGTCTGTGTTTAATGATCGGATAGAAGACTTTATTTTGTCCGTCGATTGCATGGAATGTTTAATAAATATATCCACGCTTCGTTCGAGTGCAGATGAGTTTTCATTCCTGGCCGTTTGGAAAGAATTATTGGCTGGGTTTTGAAAAGGTTGCGATTGAAAGGGGTGCTAACTCTGTGGTGGTGGTTGCTGTTGTTGTGGAGGAGGTCTTTGATAATTGCTTTGGAACTGGTTTTGATTTTGGTTTTGGTTCCAAGCAAAGTTAGGATGATTCCTCCACCCCTGATTGTATGTGGAAGAATAAGGATCGTTTCTAGGTCGCTGCTGAAAAGTAGCATTAATGTGTTCTTGACCTTGAAACGGTGCATTTGAAGGACATTCTTCCATCAGATGTGATGGATCGGAACAGCAACCACATACAGTCTTAGGAAGCGTAACCTAGTTTAGGGAGATTGATGAGAATTTGTTCTCCATAGCCTCGAGTTTATTTTGTATTGCTGTCATTTCGGCTTTTACGGCTATGGAAACATCGAGCTGATGGATACCTCCCCTAGAAGGTGGTCTAACGCTTTCCCACTGCAAAGTGTTTTCAGGGAGATCTTTCAGATATTTCCAAGCTTCACCATCGTCTTTGGACATGAAATTGCATTGACACATGGTTTCAAGCATCTGCTTTGTCGCTGGATTAATGCCCTCATATATAATTCGGTACAGATCCTATCTATGTATTCCATGATGAGGACATTGGACAAGCAAATCCTTGAACCGTTTAAAGCACTTCCAAAATGGTTCATTGGGAAGTTGGGTAAACTAGTTGATTTCGCTCCTAACAAGGGCGGTCTTATGATTGGGGTAAAATTTTTTAAGGAATGCTATCAAGAATTCATCCCAATTGGTAATAGAGTGTGCGGCAGTATTATAAAGCATTTTTGCTATTGCTGTGGAGGAGATCTTTGATAATTGCTTTGGAACCGGTTTTGATTTTGGTTCCAAGCAAAGTTAGGATGATTCCTCCACCCCTGATTGTATATGGAAGAATAATGATCGTTTCTAGGTCGCTGCTGAAAAGTAGCATTAGTGTGTTCTTGACCATGAAACGGTGCATTTTAAGGACATTCTTCCATCAGATGTGATGGATCGGAACAACAACCACATACAGTCTTAGGAAGCGTAACCTGGTTTAGGAAGATTGATGAGAATTTGTTCTCCATAGCCTCGAGTTTCTTTTGTATTGCTGCCATTTCAGCTTTTACGGCTATGGAAATATCGAGCTGATGGATACCTCCCCTAGAAGGTGGTCTAACGCTTTTCCACTGCAAAGTGTTTTCAGGGAGATCTTCCAGATATTTCCAGGCTTCACCATCGTCTTTGGACATGAAATTGCATTGACACACAGTTTTAATCATCTGCTTTGTCGCTGGATTAATGCCCTCATATATAATTCGGCACAGATCCCATCTATGTATTCCATGATGAGGACATTGGACAAGCAAATTCTTGAACCGTTCAAAGCACTTCCAAAATGGTTCATTGGGAAGCTGGGTAAACTAGTTGATTTCGCTCCTAACACGGGAGGTCATATAATTGGGGAAATTTTTTTTAAGGAATGCTATCACGAATTCATCCCAATTGGTAATAGAGTGTGCGGCGGTATTATAAAGCATTTTTTCTGCCAAGTCGCACAAAGTGAACGGGAGAAGACGCAAGCGCATAGCATCTACGGACAGTTGTGAAGTACCCATCATTGCGCATACGTTTTCGAATTTGGTGATAAAAACGTATGCGTCTTCAGACTTAAGCCCGTGAAATTTGGGCAACAGGTTGATGTAGTGGGGTTTAATTTCAAAATTATCCCCGTTGGCTGGTGGAATGGATAGACAGGTAGGAAGTGGACCGCGTATAGGATTGCATCTCTCTTGGAGAGAAATGCGCGGTGGATTCTGCGCACCTACGGGCGGTGGTAAGGTGGTGTTATAATTTGATGGAGTACCGTCCATCTCAATCGATGTGGTGGGTGGTAGGGAAAAAGAAAATGAAGAAGTACCGACTTCGGAGTCGATAGCCAAAACACGGACAAGACGGGCATTAGAATCCTGTGTCCAGCCAAGCATGCACTAAACGGTTTTAGCGCAAGTGGCAGCGTGTGTGTGAATTAAAATTGGTTTGTTTTTGAAAAAGTGGGACTCAAGACAAATCACGCAAAAATGCACAAACAACCCTAGAACTAAGGTTACCTAGGTAAAGTCTCTAGACCGCTCCTAGACTTCCAAAGAACAAGCTGCAGGATCAATCCTCTACCACCTCTTTACTACTCTTGTGGCCAGGTAAGTGGGAGGTATCCGCTATACGAATCACCGAAAATAGCGGACCTAATTAAATAACCACTTGCCTTTGACACACTTGCTTAGACACCACAAAAGTAATGTGGATAAGCGATAGATTACCCACGACCTTCCTCTGTCCTATTAAGCGTGACAGTCCTTAGAGTCTTGTCTAGATATTTTTTTAAAATTAAAGTAGGGTTGATGCGGATGCTCGTTTTGTGATTTGTGGGGCCTAGGAAGGGTGATAAAATCCCCACCTAATCTGAATTTGGTCTTTGCCCCTTAATATCCGTATTAAAATATGCAAAAACAAACCGCAAAACAAAACTTGCAAAAAAATCTTTGCGCGGCGATATTTTGCAAAGAATTCTGCAGAAAAGATATTTTATTGGATTTTAGAGGAGAGAAGGAGTTGAGAAATATACCAGAGAAGTTTGAAACCCTAGTTCCCTAAATGCGCCGCGTTTCCGCCGCTATTTAGCCTTACTGCCGCTGTTCCGCCACCGAAAGGAGGGGTCTCGTGAATATTTTTGCTACGTGGCCTCTCTTTGCTCCTCTGGATCTTGATGAATGTCTCTGACTCTCTGTTTCCTAAAGTCTGTGACTCCAGATCCCCTTGCAAAATTCACACAATAATCATTAAATATACAATTTGCAGTTTTGTTTTATTTATAATATTGATCGAATAAGAATTCAACACAAATAGTAAGAATAAAAAATTACGCACGTATCCCCGGCAACGTCGCCATTTGATTAATGATGTTTTTAGAGTTGTGTTGTAATCGCAATCAATAACGGTGTCGCGTGTAGCTAGACCGAGATGAGTACGGGTCATCCTCAAGGAAACGTTGAATCTTTTAATCTTACTTTAGACGTATTGATTAGAAGAGGAGGAAGAATAATGAATATTGAAGAATGGTTGTAAATTCTAGATCTACGTGAAACGCGGATGTAGGATATAGATCTAGATTAACTACGGATGTAGGTTTTATATTAGAAGGGGGTTTGTAGGGTTCGTTACGATTTAGTAGTCATGGATGATTAATTAAAGATTACTCCTTTTATCATTTAATAGATTTAAAACTAGATCGACAGTGATGCATGTAGATTAGGGTTTCTGGAGGGAAAAGGGTTCCCATTCTTAACCCCTATCTTGACATGGATCTCCGTTTATGTCTAGCCTTTACCAAAACAATTGTTAATCTAATCTCTAATCGTGGTCGTGAATATCAATGAATTGATAGCGCTCCCGATTAGGATGTTAACTACTCTTTAGATAAAGTTTATAAACTTTATAGGAAGTAAAAGGAGTTAAAGGATTTTAATCATCCATTGATCTACCCTAATACTATGAACCCTATCAAGCGGAGAATTACTTGCGCATGATGGAGATAAAAGAAAAGATAGAAATCATGAAGAAAATAAAATGCAATAGAATAAAACCACCTTTATTAATCAACAAGATCAAGTACACTTTGTCCCTTTAGAAAATGATTACAAAACCCTAATTTGCTTCTCGATCTCTTTTTAAGGAGGTAGATGAACTGTCGATGATCAACCAGAATTCTTGAGCCGTCGTGAACTTCGTGATCGCGTCGGTTTTTATTATTTTTCCAAGAGGCTCTCGGTCCTTATTTATAGTCACAGAGCCAGAACCCTAGTTTCCTAATATGGTAACTAGTTGTTAGGATCCCAACCTGAAAATCCCAAGCCCTACATCTTCAGACGTGCGGCGGAACCGCGGCCATTTGGTGGGTTTGGCCGCGGATCCGTGGTGGATTAGGAGGGTCTGGATTTTATATTTCTGTTGGCCTCTTCTGGTGACATATATAGACTGTTTTGATATCTAGAATCTTGAAATCATCTCGTAGTTTCTGCCAGAATATCTTTCTTCGATTTACTTGAATATTTCGACAGATTTGTTCTCACCAACTCGAATTTCCTTGATTTCAGTCCTAATATAATTTCTGTACAATAACTCAATAAATAATGTTAGTAGAATTTGTTTTTATTGAGATATTATCTTAACCATTTGACATGATATTATAGTTTTAGAAAATTGGTTAAAGATATTTGATAAGGTAAGCATATTTAAATGGACTAAATATTATATAGATATTAAATGCTTACATTTTCCTTCATAATGTTAATTATAATATATAAACACATGAAAATAATATTTTTACAGATAAACCCTCACATGTGTCATATTTATAATAAACACATTTTATTATATAGAAATAGTAAGGAAAATGTCATATCAAATGCACAATATTTTTGACTGAACAGGTACAGTCCCGAGTCACATGGAGGCAGTGAGCGATAGGAGGGGTTTCGTCTCTTCCAGTATAAGGAGTTGATGTTGTGCTATGCTCGATTGGCTATAACAGTAAGTCCCTGGTCTGGGCTGATGAGATTTACTGGTAAGTGCTATCAGTAGTTTCTCGAACCGTTATGAGCCACACATCGGCATAACTTATCAAGTTACTAGGGTCTGACGATTCTACCCCTAGACTCGATATGCGATATATTAGATGAAGAGACCGGACTGTACGGTAAGTGTTGCTTATAAGCTTCATGGGAGTTTGGATAAGTTTGCTTGTTGATCTTCTATTCGCTCAATACCTGAGTAGCCATTACGTCCAGCTAGTACCGCTGACGGCTTATGGGTAACTGATATGATCATTACCTACTGCTGGCGTATTGATGAGTCTTTAGAGTCCCACACAAAGGTTTCCTAGCTCAAGCGAAACGAAATAGGGCACATATGTTGATATGTGCCTGATTAAATACGAGTATGTGATACCGTATTCTAATCTAGAGATATTTGTTATCGGTTAGGTTGTATGTGATATAACCGGATTATTGAATCAAGTGTTGATTTGATAATATGATATATAGATAAATGATATTAGTCGGTTATATATGATATAACCGAATTATTAAAGCAAGTGTTGATTTAATAATTTGATATATATTTATATTTGATATATTTATATATTAACTAATATTAATGCTCACTAATTATTTTCTTCTCTTCTTTTTATATATAATCATATATGTATATGATATGTATATATTTATATATAAAATGGTTTGTATGAACATGGATTAATCTATTTTGATAAATAGATTAAAGAGATGGAAAATGGGGAGATATTTATGGCATGGTGTGAAGCATGGCTCATACATTTTTTTTATTGGTTTTTGAACACTATTGAAGTATAGTTGATGATTTATTATTGGAAAATATACATGCTTCAATAAGTGAACTCTTAGAGCCATTCTTCACTTGCTCTCTTGACCTAGCTCATTTTTCCACAACCTCACCCTTGTTCATCTTCTTCCTCCTCTCAAGAGCTCACTAGGGTTTTCTTGAGTTGGATATTAAAAAGAGAAATAAATTTCTAAATGAGCTAAAACTCCTACGTTATCAATCTACTCTAAACTAGCCATTTAGATTTGGTTGTTTCCTTCATTAATACTTCAAGGTGGATCATCTCCAGCCTCGAAGATCGCAAAGCAAGCTTGATCCTTTTTTCAAGTGGAGCCAAGAGGAGTTCTAGGGACTACTACCCGGAGATTTAGAAAAGAAGGACATGGTCTATAAAGGTTGTAATCTCTTTCAATTAGAGTAGAACTTGCTTTATTATCACTTAAACCCTAATACTCTAGTTAGATTCTAGGTTAGTGTACCTTAGCACCCAAAGATTTTTTAAAACTGCATACTTGATACTGGTATTAACCTAGTGGTGATGCTAAAATACACTTTCATTAATAACTAACTCACCTGAAGAAAATGCATCAAAATGCTTCTTCTTCATTAGGCTTTCATGGAAATCTTGGCATTCCTCTATTCCATGCGCATACTCGTGATGATTGTCACAAGTTAGAGCGGATCCAACGTTCCCCAGCCCACTATAATAAGCGGGTTCGGTCAAGTCATACATCTTATTATCTTCATTAAGGCGTGACATGGTTGCTACCTGGAGAGAGAGAGAAAAAGCACTCAGCGTGCGCTCTTGCAAGATTAGATTGGTTTATTACTTTATCTAATCAAGATGGATCCCGCTGTTTTATTGAATTCTCTTTCAAAACCTTAAAAGGAGAACTAGCCGGGATTATTCACACCACACAAGTTCGCTAACTGTTCAGCCGGTCCAGTTTTGGTACTCCGAGGGAGACTCCTCGTGCTTTCGACCTAATTAAATAACTTCGTTTCCGCAGAGGTATAACCCCGTTAACACCTTTCTACACACCTAATGGGTTAGCTAGTAATAAAGTGAAAAAATATCCCGGGAGTAACTCTTACTCACGGTAGGAATCGGGACCCAACTATAACATAGAAGGTATGCAATCTCATTGCAAATTTCAACACTTGAAACTCCTGATATGGTTTTTAGCTCTATTATCTTATGACCATGACAGAGTCAACAAACCATAAGTCGCAAGTCAAATTCAACCTATCATTTCTTGATTAATTTAGATCCGCCTGCTTGACCCTTGACAAAATCAACAGGTCGCACAGCTGTCCTAACCAATCGTATCTCATGCTACAAACAAGCATCACTTAGTTACCATACGCTATGCCTTGACAGAGTCAATAAACATTGCACGAATACTAAGTACTCTACTCGTAGGAAATTGTAACGACCATATACTCTAGATACGTAATAAAAATGTTTTATAATTATTCTCGAGGTCAAAACAATTATTTTACTACTTCTATTAGTAGAAAACACTTTAAAAATATTTTTTCATGATTAAAATGAATTAATATGATTTTTAGGAATTTTGGGGAATTTTTAAGAATTTAGACGAATTTTTTTATCGAAAAGAAAAGTTTTTAAAACCGACAAGGAGAGCTATTTTGGAACAAAATTTGGTTGCAAGGAATAGTAAACATCAAAATACATTTTTTACAATTTACCCAGAATTTTATAATATTTTTAACTATTTTAAAATAATTTTTAGAAGCCAAAAACAATTTTTAAAAACATTTTTAAATATTAAAAACAAATTTTATTATTATTTTTAGAGCGGGAATGAATCTGGACCGTCGGATCTGAAAACCAACGGTCCAGATTCAACCGAAAATTCAATTAAAAGAAAAAAGAATATATATATATATATATATATATATATATATACGCCTTTGATCTGGACCGTTGGATCAACGATCCAACGGTCAAGGATCGCCAGCGCCAACCCGAGCCGGGGCCCACGCCAGCTCACGCATGATGGGATGTGGCTCATTGGATCTGGTCGAGCGACGGTCCGGATCTTGTCGGCTCGGAGGGTCGGCTCCTGTAGCGGCTGGGGAAAAAATAGGGATTTTTAATCCTAGAAAATCCCTATAAATAGTCCTGAGCTTCTTAAATCCCCCAAAAAATATCTGTTCGACACAAAAATCTCAAAATATTTCCAAAGATTTGTCTTTGAGTCTTCATTATTCTGGAAAAATCCCAAAGGCAAAAAAATTCTCGGCTCCAAGATATACCTTTTCTTATACAATCCGATACTCACCGGCTTTTACTTTCCTAGCTCATTTTAGGTAGGATTTCTCAACACTTGACCCATGTTTCTGTTATCTTCATTATGAAAATATCTATCTGTGAAAAAAATTTCAGGACCTAATTATGATGTTTTAACTGCATTATCTATTTTACGGGCTTTGACGATTAAAAACGATATTAAACTCTAATAACATATCGAACTTTTAGCAGTTATCCTCACAGGGTAACGGACAACTCCAGATTCATGCTTGGACATATGGAACTAAGTCGTAAAGTGACTATCATGACCGGGACAACTTTTGCAGGAATAAATGTAATTATTCTACGGTGTTAAATAAAGGTTATCGATAATTAGTTCCTTAATTATTAAAACATGGAAAAATTATAGTAATTTTTTATATATTGATTATTTTTAAAATAAAATTGATGGTAAACATGTGAAACCATATTTTCGCTAATTTGGATATTTCACAAAAATACCATCAACTCCTAAGAATTTATATTTTCATTAAAATACCACGAACTTTAGAAAAATAGTGTTTTCCTTAAAATACCATAAATCTTTCCAAGTGATATTTTTATTAAAATACCATGAATTTTTCTGAATCATAATCTTTTTTACGAAAATACCATGAACTTGATAGAGTAATTAGTGTTATTAAAATATCCTAAACTTTTAAAAGTTAAGGTTTTCTTGTAAAAATCAATAATAATCCTAAAACTAGATTTTTACTAAACACCTTTAAGAAATAAAACCTTACCAAAAATATCCCTAATTTCGAAAGTTAAGTTTTTAGAATTTCACTAAAATACTCTTACATTTTTATAAAGGAGGTTCTTTTTATTAAAATACCATAACCTTTATAATAAAAGATAATTTACGTTAATATACCATTGTTTTTATATAAACAATAATTACGATAAAATACCATAGTCCATTATAAACTAAGGTTTCTATAAAATACTGTGTTTACCTTACAACTATAATGGAACGAGATATAACCCTCGACTGTGGAAGTCCATATCAACTGATATATCATCTACTTAAATCCAACTTTTGATACATCACACGACATGACCTACGATATGGTTAGGGTTAGATTGCGCGAACCTAGGTATGGAATAATATTATAAATGAAGATCCCTGCAGGCAGGGTGAACAGTCCCAACATAGACGACTACTACAAATGAATTAAACAGTCCCAAAATGGATGACTGCTACAAATGAATTGAACAGTCCCAACATAGACAAATGACATTCCATGCTTAGATGATATATGCACTAACTCTAATTCGCAAAACCTTCACACTGAATAAAACGGGGCTGGGTAGTTTGATTTGACAAGATAGTATACGGACTCGGATTCCCCTATTACTCGACAGATCCGGGAAAATGGAACAGTACATTTCACCTTCCCCAACCGTGTTCCGTGGTTAGAACGAAATAATCTCGAGAACCTGAAAGTGTTTCCTAGCACCACCATAAGGCAAATATAAGCATCAAGTATGCTATTTTAAAATTTTTGGGATGCTAAGCTATACTAACCTAGAATCTTAACTAGAGTATTAGGGTTCATATGATAATATAGCAAGAACAACACTAAGTGAAAAAATTACAACCTTTGTAGACTAAGTCCTTCACTTCTATAGCTCCGAATAGTAGTCCCTACGACACCTCTTGGCTCCACTTGAAGAAATGCACGAACTTGCATCACGATCTTCGAGGCCGAAAATGATCCATCTTGAAGTTTCTCTAGGTTAAGCTACCTCTTCACTAATCATGCATTAGTGAAGGAAACACCCAAATCTAAATGGCTAATCTAGAGTAGGATGATGAAGTAGATATTTTTAGCTCACTGAGAACTTTCACAAGCCCTAGGGTTCACAACTCATGTGAAGGTTAGGGCTTGGATGAAGAAGAAGAAGAGAATGGAGAGCGCTTAAGAAAAAAATGATCAAGTGAAGAATGGCTCTCATTCATCTCACTTATTGAAGCATGGATTTTTTCACAATAACAAAATCCAACCATACTTCAATTAGTGAATGCAAATGAATAAAATAATGAACAAAGCCATGCTTCACCCATTCCTCAAATATCTCTCCATTTTCCACCTCATTTTCTATTTTCTCAAAATAGAAAATCCAAACATATATATATATATATATATATATATATAGAGAGAGAGAGAGAGAGAATAATGGAGGAAAGATGCTATAGGAGGGAATTTCCTCCTATGGCGTCGAAAAAATACAATCTCCATCGTGTTTTCCGACGATCGGCACCCATCATATTCATCGTTATCATTTAAGATATGCGTACACCAAATTTCATATGATTCTACAACTTTTTCACCGTTGAATTAGTGAGTTCAAAATTAACGGTTTACCTACAATAGAACTTTTTACATTGCTAAATCAACGATGAAAAAGTTGTAGAATCACATGAAATTTGGTGTACCCACATCTTAGATGATAACGATGAAGATGATGGATTCCGATCGTCGGAAAACACGATGGAGGGTGTATTTTTTTTACGCCATAGGAGGGAATTCCCTCATATGGCCTCTTTCCTCCATTATTCTTATATATATATATATATATATATATATTAAGAGAATGTAATTAGTGAGCAATAATATTAGTTAATATATAATTATATCAAATATAAATATATATCAAATTATTAAATCAACACTTGATTTAATAATCCGGTTATATCATATATAACCGACTAATATCATTTATCCGTATATCACATTATCAAATCAACACTTGATTTAATAATCCGGTTATATCACATATAACCTAACCGATATCAAATGTCGCCAGATTAGAATACGATATCATATACTCATATTTAATCAGGCTCCCGCACACATTAGTGTTCTCCGCCGAAAGACGCGACCGGGACGTTGGGATGTCAGGACGGAATTTTGGGGGCAAATGCTATTTGGTTTTACTCTTCCACCTCTCCGAAGATGCCAAGTTGATTTATGGCACCGTGTATCGGAGGTTTAGACGGATGCGGCCGATGTAGCAGACTTCGTCAGATTCCCCCTCATTATGAGGGGTTTTTGATTATGGGGACGCTCTTCTATGCAGGCGTAAGCCCCTGCAGTTAATTACACTACCGCATCGCGGTAACCACTTTCTCCTTCTCCAGATGGTCACTTTGTGTCATGTATGTTTGTTTTATTTTTGGTTGTCCGTGAATTGTATACAGAGACTAATTTATGTTGTCGCCCATAGGGCGTGGATTAGTCCAAATCCGTATTTTCTTAGATTTGGTTTTGGGTTGGGTTTAAGGATCGTTAATCTCATTTGAGACTAAGATCAACTTAAACATTTGTTAAGGATACGTTAGTCTAATTTTAGACTATGATCTACTTAACAGGATCATATAGATCCAACAAAAGAGCATTTGGACTCTATTGTTTTAGTTTAGGGACATTGCTGTCCATGGGGTTTAAGGACAACATAGTCCATGACAGTTTAAAGACGTCATAGTCTGTAAAGTTTAAAGATATCATAGTCTATGAGTTTAAGGACCTCACAGTCCATAAATTTTAAGGACATCATAGTCCATGAGTTTAAGGACCCCACAGTCCGTAAAGTTTAAGGACATCATAGTCCAGTTTAAAGACGTCATAGTCTGTGTGGTTTTGGTTCAACCGTTTGGGGATGCACCAAAAGTTATTGGTTATTGGGACCCTCCATCTCTCTAAAGACGTTGAGGAATTACAACGACATATATCAGAGGTATGAAGAGATGTACTCTTGAACCAAATTCCATATCGAGGGGAGAGATCATGGTGGAATGAACATCATCTTAGATGCCAGGAGTTCATTAACTATTTCCGAGACTCGGATCAATTTTGAGAAAACCTGAGTATAATGAGGGCTCGGCTGATTGATGACCAAAAAAGGGTTTTGGCTTCAGGAGACTTGGTTTATTTGGGCTAATGTTAGTCTCTCATAGTGTTAAACACTAGTGTATGATCAGCGCTCACATACTCCCACGTGGGGCGCTTGAAATAGTGTTAAACACTAAGAATTTGAGGCGCTCATGTGGGATCACGTGGGGCTCTTGAAGTAGTGTTAAACACTAAGAATTTGATGCGTTCACGTGGGGTCACATGAGACGCTTGAAGTAGTGTTAAACACTAAGAATTTGATGCGCTCACGTAGGGTCACGTGAGACGCTTGGAGTAGTGTTAAACACTAAGAATTTAATGTGCTTACGTGGGGTCACGTGAGGCGCTTGAAGTAGTGTTAAACACTAAGAATTTGATGCACTCACATGGGGTCATGTGAGACGCTTTAAGTAGTGTTAAACACTAAGAATTTGATGCGCTCACGTGGGGTCACGTGAGGCGCCCCAAGAATGGAAACTGCCCTTTGATTTATTCCCTTTCTGCTTTATAAAAGTTAAGCACTGCTTGGGGGTCATGTGGGGCCACGCGAGGCGCCCCAAAAAAATAGGGTTTATTCCCTTTCTGCTTTATAAAAGTTAAGCACTGCTTGGGGTCACGTAGGATCACGTGAGGCACCCCAAAAAATAGGGTTTATTCCCTTTTCTCTTTTATAAGTGCTGAGCACTTCTCAGGGGTCGCGTGACTAGATCTCATTCTTTCCCTCTTTGTTCTTCAAAGGTGCTCACGTGGGATCACGTGAGCTTTTATGTAGCGTTTGAATGCTAATGAATCATCAGGCTGTTCTTCTATGGTTCTGAGGGATCAAGTTCTCCTTTTGTTCTTTGTAGAGATTAAATTCTTTTTAAAGGGTTAAACCCTAGTTCCAGAGGAATTAAATTACTATATATTTTGTAAGAGTTAAACTCTTTTGGATTCAGTTCTTTCCCCTAGGTTTTGAATCTGTATGACAGAATATCCCCGATAAGAATTAAATTCTCAACTTGTGGGGAGATCCGCTTCTGCAGATCTTAACTAGAGGAAGAACTAAGTTCTTTTAGAAGAGTTAAACTCTTGGTTTGAGAATTAAATTCTCTTTTTGTGGGAGCTTTTGGGAGGGGTTCCCTTTCTTTAGAGAATTAAATTCTCTCTCTATTTTTCTTCCCCTCTCCCTCTGTCTCTCCTTTTTTCTCTCCTCCCCTTGCTTCTATTTATATGAGAAGAAAAAGAATCAATTTGTTAAGGGAATCTCTCATTGAAAGATCGTGATTGATTTCATGATCTTTTAGATCAATCGGTGAATTTTATTCACCGTTGGATTTTTAATCCAAAGGCCCTCTGTTTAACGAGAAGATCTCTTATTTGTTTAACAAGATTATGAATATCTTGTTAATTTTGACAAGATTAGAATTTTATTCTATCATATCTTTTTAGTTTAACAAGATCAGAAATATATTTTCTTAATATAGAATTTAATTCTATCATATAGATATCTCATTAGTTTAATAAGATTAGAATTTTATTCTAACATAGAATTCTGATCATATGAATATCTTGTTAATTTAACAAGATTAGGAAAATATTTTCCTAAAATAGAATTTAATTCTAGAATTTGATAGGAGCATTTTAAATTGGGGCGCTCACATGCTTTGCATGTGAGAGGCAAGAGAACTCATGTGTTTAACACGTGACCCCTGCTGTGGGTTTTAGCCTGTTTATGTTCAGCGCTCATATGCTTTGCATATGAGCGCTCACGTGTTTTACACGTGAGCCCTGTTTAGCCATTGGTGATTTATGTTCAGCGCTTATATGCTTTGCATATGAGCGCTCACGTGTTTTACACGTGAGGCCTGTTTGGCCCTTTAAGTTTATTTTATTCAGCGCTTATATGATTTGCATATGAGGGCTCACGTGTTTTACACGTGAGGCCAAATTTTGAGGACTCTCCCCCCTTTTTATAAGGGAACAAGTATCTCTTGGCCAAAAAATTTGGCAGAAACAAAATCCCCCACTACTTTGCCCACGTAAGCATGTACGTAGGTGAAGTAGTGCAGAGTTATGCATGGCAATAGAATTGACGGCTTAGGGGACAAGTTTAGAGTCCTTGTAGCCTAAGACTTTTTTCATCTTCATGAGTCGTAAGGGTCTCAAGAAGGGTTTTTTCTCCCTACAAGTCGATAGGATCTCGTAGGTGTAAATTCTCCCTAGAAATCGTGAGGATCTCTAAGTTTTCATCACCTCCGCGAGTCGTAAGGATCTCACTCGGGTATTTTTCCTTACGAATCGTGAGGACCCATAAGTAGCTTCTTTATTTCATTGGCGAATGTGGTTTTGGCAAATGTGGCCCGCAGATGGTCCATCTTGACCTCGTTGTAGAGCAACAATGGCTTAGAAAACAGGTTCAGATCTGCCGCCTAAGACTTTTCAACTTTATGAGCCGCGAGGGTCTCATAAAGACTTTTCTCCCTACGAGTCGAGAGGATCCCGTAGGTGTGATTTTCTCCTTAGGGGTTATGAGGACTCCTAAGTGCGTTTTCTTTTGAGAGTCGTAAGGATCTCACAAGAGAATTTTCTCCCTTACAAGTCAAGAGGACTCGTAAGTGGCTGTTTTCCACCTTGTCGATATTCGACTTGGGAGAGTGTGGCCCATGGATAGTCCATCTTGACCTTCCTGCAGGGCAGTGATGGCTTAGGAAACAGGATCAGATCTTCCGCCCAACACTTTTCAACTTTATGAGCCATGAGAGTCTCATAAAGACTTTTCTCCCTACAGGTCGAGAGGATCCCGTAGGTGTATTTTCTCCTTAAGGGTCGTGAGGACTCCTAAGTGCATTTTCTCTTGAGAGTCGTAAGGATCTCACAAGAGAATTTTCTTTTCATGCGCAGGGACACTAATTTCCCTGAGGTCAAGACGAATCGAGAGATTCTCGCAAAGACACTAATTTCCTTGCGGGTCGACGCGAATCGAGAGGTTCTCGCCAAGGACGCTGATTTCCCTGAATCGAGAGGTCTTACCACGGACACTGATTTCCCTGGGGTTTAGACAAATCGAGAGATTCCTGCAAAGACACCGATTTCTCTGCGGGTCGACGCGAATCGAGGTTCTCGCCAAGGACGTTGATTTCCCTGAATCGAGGTTTTTGCCAAGGACACTGATTTCCCTGGGGGTCGAGACGAATCGAGGTATTCCAGTAAAAACACTGATTTCTCTGCGAGTCGATGCGAATCGAGATGTTCTCGTCAAGGACGCCGATTTTCCTGAATCGAGATATTTGCCAAGGACACTGATTTCCCTAGGGGTCGAGACGAATCGAGGTATTCCTGCAAAGACACTGATTTCTCTACGGGTCGACGTGAATCGAGATGTTCTCGTCAAGGACGCCGATTTTCCTGAATCGAGATATTTTGCCAAGGACACTGATTTTCCTGGGGTCGAAACGAATCGAGGTATTCCTACAAAGACACTGATTTCCTTATGGGTCGACGCGAATCGAGAGGTTCTCGCCAATGACGCTGATTTCCCTGAATTGAGAGGTTTTACTAAGGACACTGATTTCCCCGGGGTTGAGACAAATCAAGGTATTCCTGCAAAGACACTAATTTCTCTTCAGGTCGACGCGTATCGAGATGTTCTCATCAAGGACGCTGATTTTCCTGAATCGAGATATTTGCCAAGGACACTGATTTCCCTAGGGGTCGAGATGAATCGAGGTATTCCTGCAAAGAAACTGATTTCTCTACGAGTCGACGCGAATCGAGATGTTCTCGTCAAGGACGCTGATTTTCTTGAATCGAGGTTTTTGCCAAGGACACTAATTTTCCTAGGGATCGAGACGAATCGAGGTATTCTTACAAACACACTGATTTCCTTGCGGGTCGACGCGAATCGAGAGGTTCTCGCCAAGGACACTGATTTCCCTGAATTGAGAGGTTTTACCAAGGACACTGATTTCCCCGGGGTTGAGACAAATCGAGGTATTCCTGCAAAGACACTGATTTCTCTGTGAGTCGACGCGAATCGAGATGTTCTCGTCAAGGACGCTGATTTCCCTGAATCGAGATATTTGCCAAGGACACTGATTTCCCTGGGGGTCGAGACGAATCGAGGTATTCCTGCAAAGACACTGATTTCTATGCGGATCGACGCGAATCGAGATGTTCTCGTCAAGGACGCTGATTTCCCTGAATCGAGGTTTTTGCCAAGGACACTGATTTCCCTGGGGGTCGAGACGAATCGAGGTATTCCTGCAAAGACATTGATTTCTCTGCGGGTCGACGCGAATCGAGATGTTCTCGTCAAGGACGCTGATTTCCCTGAATCGAGATATTTGCCAAGGACACTGATTTCCCTGAGGGTTGGAAGTCATTGGCTGACTTGCTCCGCTTTCCGCAATGTCAGGGTTGACATTCTCCACTTTCTTCGGTGTCAGGGTTGACATTCTCCACTTTTTGCGGTGTCGGGGTTGACATTCTCCACTTTTTGCGGTGTCGGGGTTGACTTTCTCCATTTTCTACGGTGTCGGGGATCGACTTTCTCCGTTTTTTCGGTGTCGGGGATCGACTTTCTCCGTTTTCTACGGTGTCGGGGTCGACTTTCTCCATTTTCTACGGTGTCGGGGGTTCGACTTTCTCCTTTTTCTACGGTGTCGGGATCGATTTTCTCCGTTTTCTACGGTTTCGGGGATCGACTTTCTCCGTTTTCTACGGTGTCGGGGGTCGACTTTCTCCATTTTCCACGGTGTCGGGGTCGACTTTCTCCGTTTTCCACGGTGTCAGGGATCGACTTTCTCCGTTTTCTACGGTTTCGGGGATCGACTTTCTCCGTTTTCTACGGTGTCGGGGATTGACTTTCTCCGTTTTCTACAGTGTCGGGGATCGACTTTCTTCGTTTTCTACGGTGTCGGGGTTTTGACTCTAGGTTGTCTGTGAACCATAGAGTCTTGGAACTGGGGACTTTGCCGTGGTTCCGATTGGTGATGTCGCGTCCGTATCCTGCTGGAATGAGGGGGGATGTCGTTGCTGGTCTCCAGGCTTTAGATGTTGCCGTTGAGACCTGACTCTCTCTTTGACAGAGTCTGTTGGGACATATTGTTCCATTTTCGTTTATGCTCATGGATTGTATACAGGGGTCAGTATGGACTTACCTGCAGAGCAAAAGTTTCATTTTATATGTATTTTTTTGTGTCTTTCCGCGATGCTCTATCATTTTAGCTTTTCGTATCACGAAAGTCACGATTGCCCAATCATTTTGGCTATTTTTCGCGGTGCCCAATCATTTCGGCTGTTGTTTTTTTTTTTACCCGCTGCTTTTTATTGTGAATTACCCAATCATTTCGGCTATTTTGTATGCATGTATTTTACTTGCTAATTTTGTCGCAAGTTGCCCCATCATTTTGGCTATTTCATATGCATTTTTGGCTCGCTGACTTCTATCGCGAGTATGGAATTTAGAATCTGGTGCCAGTCTTAGCATCAGTATCGCTGCGACTAGAATATTACCAGGATCGAATCATCATTTGCCGTGAAAGGACTTAGAATTTGACACCGATGTAGGCATCAGCATCGCTACAACTGGGATATTGCCAGGAGCGAATCATCATTTGCCTTTGTCGGTTCGAACAAAGGTGGCTTAGCAAACAGGGTTAAGATCCTGTCGACTAAGGCTTTTGACTTCATGAGCCGTAAGGGTCTCATAAAAGTGTTTCTCCCTAGGAGTCGTGAGGATCTCGTAGGTGTGTTTTTCCCTTAAGAATCGTGAGAATTCTTAAGTGTATGTTCTCTTGTAAGTCGTAAGGATCTTGCAAGAGTGTTTTCTCCTTGTATATCAAGAGGACCTACAAGTGTTTGTTCATCAAACGAGGGCATTCCTCGTCGTCGGTGGGACTCGGCAAGGAAATGATTATTTATGCCCGTGGATTGTATACAAGGGTCAGTATTGAACCTCTTGTAGGGCAATCTAAGAAATTTGATGGCTTAAGAACACGTTCAGATCCCTGTAGTTTAAGGCTTTTAAATTTTATGAGCCGTAAGGGTCTCATAAGAGGGTTCTCCTTACGAGTCGTAAGGATCTCGTAAGTGTAATTTCTCCTTAGGAATCGTGGGGATCCCTAAGTCTGTCGCTCCTTTATGAGTCTTAAGGATCTCACGCAGGTAGTTTTCTCCTTACAAGGTCGAGAGGACTTTGCAAGTGTCTTTTAACGAGATTGCGCCCTTTCAGGTTTTCACAAACTCGCCGGTAGCCCTACTGTTTTTACTCGCGGAGCCCTTTCGGGTTTTCATTCGTGTCCATCTTGCTTATGGACGTACCCTTTTTTTCCGAGTATGGAACTCAAGATCTGATACCAATCTTAGAATCAGTATCGCTGCGAATGGAATGTTGCCAGGAGCGAATCATCATTTGTCGTGAAACGACTTAGAATTTGATACCGATGTAGGCATCAGCATCGCTACAACTGGGATATTGCCAGGAGCGAATCATCATTTGCCTTTGTCGATTTGAACAAAGGTGGCTTAGAAAACAGGGTTAGGATCCTATCGACTAAGGCTTTTGACTTCACGAGCCGTAAGGGTCTCATAAAGGTGTTTCTCCCTACGAGTCGTGAGGATCTCGTAGGTGTATTTTCTCCTTAGGAATCGTGAGGATTACTAAGTGTATGTTCTCTTGTAAGTCGTAAGGATCTTGCAAGAGTGTTTTCTCCTTATAAATCGAGAGGACCTACAAGTGTTTGTTCATCAAATGAGGGCATTCCTCGTCGTTTTTGGGACTCGGCAAGGAAATGATTATTTGTGCCCGTAGATTGTATACAAGGGTCAGTATTGAACCGCTTGTAGGGCAATCTGGGAAAGGTGATGGCTTAAGAACACGTTCAGATCCCTGTAGTTTAAGGCTTTTAAATTTTATGAGCCGTAAGGGTCTCATAAGAGGGTTCTCCTTACGAGTCGTAAGGATCTCGTAAGTGTAATTTCTCCTTAGGAATCGTGGGGATCCCTAAGTGTGTCGCTCCTTTATGAGTCGTAAGGATCTCACGCAGGTAGTTTTCTCCTTACAAGGTCAAGAGGACATTGCAAGTGTCTTTTAACGAGATTGCGCCCTTTCGGGTTTTCACAAACTCGCCGGTAGCCCTGCTGTTTTTATTCACGGAGCCCTTTCGGGTTTTCATCCGTGCCCATCTTGCTTATGGACGTACCATTTTTTTGTTTTTATTTTGTTTTTTTTTTGTTTTTTTTATATTTTATTTTTTTTATTTTTTATTTTTATGAGTCTGTGCCCTTTCGGGTTTTCATAAACATCGCCGGTAGCCTTACTGCTTTTACTCACGGAGCCCTTTCGGGTTTTCATCCATGCCCATTTTACTTGTGGAAGTACCATTTTTTTGTTGTTTTTTTTGTTTTTTTTAGGTTCAAGTGGGATATTCCACTCGACTGCAAGACTCGTTTGTAAGCCCATTGATATCCTTTCTATTCTTTGAGAAGAAAGGACCATCTTACGTAGAGATTCTTCCTCCAGTGAGAAATATGCCCCCTGTGTATACCTCGGGGGGGCGAGTACCTACGTCGTCGCTATTTTGGTGACAGGTTGCTTCAAAGTCGCTCATTTTTTTTGTTGAGCGTCGGCGACAAATTCCACGTTACCTCCGCTTTTCATTCATCTTCATCAGATGATGATAGGTCTTGACTCAGCTGATCCAATCGAGTCATTTTATCCATGAGCTCTTGGAAGGTTGTCGGCTTGAAGAGGGCCATATACGAGGACGTCTATGAATTTGGGTCAAGGGTGGCTATGAGCATTCCCATGGCTGCAACTTCATCGATGCGTTGTTTGTATTTGACCAGAGATTTCGCCATCGGGTAACATATTGAACCCAAGTCTCATTCGGTCTAACCCTTTCGTTGACCAGTGCCGTCACGGTAGTGCGTTTATTCACACTAGCGAATCTCTGACGGAGGCATCTCCATTTCGTCAAAGGTATTCATGGAGTTATTCGGGAGTTCCACATACCATTCGAAGGCAATGCCCGCCAGACAGCCGATGAACTATCAGAGAAGAAGTATATCAGTATTTCCACACATGGGTTCAAATCGCGCAATGTGCCAGTAAGAATTCTCAGTTCCTTTGTACATGTGGCACGTTGGAAGTGTGTACTCTGGCGGGTACTGTATTTGATTGTGCCATGTCGGATACGGTCGACCAATCTTGATTGATCTATTTGCGGCTTCACTGGCGTAGTGAGCTTTGATTTACTGAGCGATATATTCGTTCAACTTTGCTTTTAGGAATCATTTCCTCCTCAGCCATTGATGAGCTTTGCATAGGATTTGAAATGTCATCCTTATCTTTAAGACCGACTATCAGCGGTTCATCTGCCAGTGGTTCCGATTGAACCATCATTCCAGCCATATTCTGAATCAGAATGGCCATCTGGTTCATTTTAGTGGAAATTTTGGCCGCTTCTACATCTTCCTTTTTCAGAGCGCGCTTTAGAAAATCAATATCCGACTCCTTCTCTATTCTTTCTCCAGGTGCGTCTTCGGGATTTGTCTTAGACGATGGATTAGCGAGTGGTACCGCCTGAGCAAGCATCTCCTGCAGCTTTTCACGTTGCAGTTGAACTTTTGTTAAGGACCGAGTTTGAGGTCGGTGACTAGTAGAAGCTCGAACTTCATATTTGGAATTCACCACATAGACTATGTGAACTACCATGCCCCCAGGCTTGGGGTGTTTGGAGTTTTTTTGCCTTTGGAGTTTGCTTCGGGCACTTGAACTTTATTAGGCCTCTTTTTTTGCGAAACACCGCTTTGGTTTTGGGAGGAACCGCTGTATCAGAATCCGTCTTGAGATGAGTCCTCTTGTATTTGAAATAGGATTTGTCAGAATTTGACTGACGTCTAGGGGAAGAGCCGCGGTTGATGACAGAGACCTTCACTTGCTTCCACACTTTATATATAGATGAGGAAAGTTGCTTTATGGAGCGAACTGGTTTCTGCTCTTGTGGGATCTCCATGGGCTGCGGAGATTTCTTCAATATTGCGGTAGGAGAATTTTGTCTGACCTTTCGCAACAACTTGAAGCTGTTCCCGGTTGGAACAACATTCACCACTAGGGTTGAAACATGACCATACGGAGAACTGCCCCTAGCTCATTTTATATGATGCCGATATTGACGCCGACCATTTCTTATGGCCGGGATTTGATTAGCCTCAGGATTTCGCCAAGCCTGCCCCATGTTTCCTTTAGGAGCTTGAATATTCTGCCCCCTGCGTCGATCTTGGTCCTTGGCAGGTGCCAGTTGTTTGAGGACTGATTCCGTCGGCAAAGTTGCAACTTGGGGAACCAGCCTGTGGAAAGCAAACTTCCTCTGGGCTTCCTCTATCAGCGTTGAGGCACCAAGGGTGGGAGGTGGGAATATCGACCCAAAGAGAAGCCCGTTGATTTCTTGAAGAGCCGGATTGCAGAGATTTGAGGCTGCAAGTGGCCCATACTTAACTCTACCAGATATGACAAAGCCTGAGTTGCTAGGGTAGAAGAGTTTCTAGGGTAGAAGCAAACACCATTCTTCATAGAGACGAAACACCGGCTTCAGTATCCCATCACCCAAGAGCAACCACAAACATACATACCACGATTATTTGATCGTGGAAAAACACGACACACGAAGTGTGGAGTGGAAAGAGGAAAAAGTCCCACCGGGTGTGCCAGAATATGTTCTCCGCCGAAAGATGTGACCGGGACGTTGGGACGTCAGGCCTGAATTTTGGGGGCCGATGCTATTTGGTTTTACCCGTCCACCTCTCCGAAGATGCCAAGTTCATTTATGGCACCGTGTATCGGAGGTTTAGACAGATGCGGCCGATGTAGCAGACTTCGTCAGATTCCTCCTCATTGTGAGGGTTTTTTGATTATGGGGACGCTCTTCCCTGCAGGCGCAAGCCCCTGCAGTTAATTACGCTACCACATCGCGGTAACCACTTTCTCCTTCTCCAGATGGTCACTTCGTGTCGTGTATGTTTGTTTTATTTTTGGTTGCCCGTGGATTGTATACGGAGACTAATTTATGTTGTCGCCCGTAGGGCGTGGATTAGTCCGAATCCGTATTTTCTTAGATTTGGTTTTGGGTTGGGTTTAAGGATCGTTAATCTCATTTGAGACTAAGATCAACTTAAACATTTGTCAAGAATACGTTAGTCTAATTTTAGACTAAGATCTAGTTAACATGATCTTTTAGATCCAACAAAAGAGCATTTGGACTCTATTGTTTTAGTTTAGGGACATTGCTGTCCATGGGGTTTAAGGACATCATAGTCCGTGATAGTTTAAAGACGTCATAGTCTGTAAAGTTTAAAGACGTCATAGTCTATAAGTTTAAGGACTTCACAGTCCATAAAGTTAAAGGACATCATAGTCCATGAGTTTAAGGACCCCACAGTCCGTAAAGTTTAAGGATATCATCGTCCAGTTTAAAGACGTCATAGACTGTGTGGTTTTGGTTCAACCGTTTAGGGATGCACCAAAAGTTATTGGTTATTGGGACCCTCCATCTCTCTGAAGACTTTAAGGAATTACAACGACATATATCAGAGATATGAAGAGATGTACCCTTGAACCAAATTCCAGATCGAGGGAAGAGATCATAGTGGAATGAACATCATCTTAGATGCCAGGAGTTCATTAGCTATTTCCGAGACTCGGATCAATTTTGAGAAAACCTGAGTATAATGAGGGCTCGGCTGATTGATGACCAAAAAAGAGTTTTGGCTTCAGGAGACTTGGTTAATTTGGGCTAATGTTGGCCTCTCATAGTGTTAAACACTGGTGTATAATCAGCGCTCACGTGCTTCCACGTGAGGCACTTGAAATAGTGTTAAACACTAAGAATTTGAGGCGCTCATGTGGGATCATGTGGGGCTCTTAAAGTAGTGTTAAACACTAAGAATTTGATGCGCTCACGTGGGGTCACGTGAGATGCTTGAAGTAGTGTTAAACACTAAGAATTTGATGCGCTCGTGTGGGTTCATGTGAGGCGCTTGAAGTAGTGTTAAACACTAAGAATTTGATGCGCTCACGTGGGGTCACGTGAGACGCTTGAAGTAGTGTTAAAACACTAAGAATTTGATGCGCTCATGTGGGGTCATGTGAGGGGCCCCAAGAATGGAAACGGCCCTTTAATTTATTCCCTTTCTACTTTATAAAAGTTCGTGGGGCCACGTGAGGCGCCCCAAAAAAAATAGGGTTTATTCCCTTTCTGCTTTATAAAAGTTAAGCACTGCTTGGGGGTCACGTGGGATCATGTGAGGCGCCCCAAAAAATAGGGTTTATTCCCTTTTCTCTTTTATAAGTGCTGAGCACTTCTCAGTGGTCACGTGACTAGATCGCATTCTTTCCCTCTTTGTTCCTCAAAGGTGCTCACGTGGGATCACGTGAGCTTTTATGTAGCGTTTGAATGCTAATGAATCATCAGGCTGTTCTTCTATGGTTCCGAGGGATTAAATTCTCCTTTTGTTCTTTGTAGGGATTAAATTCTTTTTAAAGGGTTAGTCTAGTTCCAGAGGAATTAAATTCCTATATATTTTGTAAGAGTTAAACTCTTTTGGATTCAGTTCTTTCTCCTAGGTTTTGAATCTGCATGACAGAATCTCCCCGATGAGAATTAAATTCTCAACTTGTGGGGAGATCCGCTTCTGCAGATCTTAACCAGAGGAAGAACTAAGTTCTTTTAGAAGAGTTAAACTCTTGGTTTGAGAATTAAATTCTCTTTTTGTGAGAGTTTTTGGGAGGGGTTCCCCTTCTTTAGAGAATTAAATTCTCTCTCTATTTTTCTTCATCTCTCCCTCTGTCTCTCCTTTTTTTCCTCCCCTTGCTCCTATTTATATGAGAAGAAAAAGTATCAATTTGTTAAGTGAATCCCTCATTGAAAGATCATGATTGATTTCATGATCTTTTAAATCAATCGGTGAATTTTATTCACCGTTGGATTTTTAATCCAAAGGCCCTCTGTTTAACAGAGAAGATCTCTTGTTTGTTTAACAAGATTATGAATATCTTGTTAGTTTTGACAAGATTAGAATTTTATTCTATCATATCTTTTTAGTTTACCAAGATCAGAAATATATTTTCTTAATATAGAATTTAATTTTATCATATAGATATCTCATTAGTTTAATAAGATTAGAATTTTATTCTAACATAGAATTCTGATCATATGAATATCTTGTTAATTTAATAAGATTAGAAAAATATTTTCCTAAAATAGAATTTAATTCTAGAATTTGATAGGATCATTTAAATTGGGACGCTCACATGCTTTACATGTGAGAGGCAAGAGAACTCATATGTTTAACACGTGACCCCTGTTGTGGGTTTTAGCCTGTTTATGTTCAGCGCTAATATACTTTGCATATGAGCGCTCACGTGTTTTACACGTGAAGCCTGTTTGGCCATTAGTGATTTATGTTCAGCGCTTATATGCTTTGCATATGAGCGCTCACGTGTTTTACACGTGAGGCCTGTTTGGCCCTTTAAGTTTATTTTATTCAGCACTCATATGCTTTGCATATGAGCGCTCACGTGTTTTACACGTGAGGCCAAATTTTGAGGACTCTCCTCCTTTTTTATAAAGGAACAAGTAGCTTTTGGCCCAAAATTTTGGTGGGAACAATTAGCATATGTGCCCTACTTCGTTTCACTTGAACTATGAAATTTCTGTATGGGGCTCTAAAGACTCATCAATACGCCAGCAGTAGGTAATGATCACATCAGTTACCCATAAGCCGTCAGCGGTACTAGCTGGTCGTAACGGCTATCCAGGTATTAAGCGATTAGAAGATCAACAAGCAAGCTTCTCCAAACTCCCATGAAGCCTATAAGTAACACTTACCGTACAGTCCGGTCTCTTCGTCTGTTATGTCTCATATCGAGTCTAGGGATGGAATCGTCAGACCCTAGTAACTTGATAAGTCATGCCGATGTGTGGCTCATAACGGTTCGAGAAACTACTGATAATACTTACCAGTAAATCTCATCAGTCCTGACCAGGGACTTACTGTTATAGCCAATTGAGTATAGCGCAACATCAACTCCTAATATCGGGAGAGACGAAACCCCTCCTATCGCTCACTGCCTCCATGTAACTCGGGACTGTACCCAAAATCCACCTGTTTGCACGACTCCTTTGAGCCGTGGTAAGGTGGAAATCAAAGCACAGTGGGAACCACACAAGACACTATGACGATCTCGGGTCTACAGAGTAACCTGTACCAGTGTCACTAGTGAACTACTATCTGACGATAGGTTTGGTACCATCTACAAGTTCTCGGCGAGTCATGTTCAGTGTACTCATTTTCTAATAAGTACATGTGTACAATCTTTGATGTCAAACACCAATGGTTATGGGATCAACCATCGCCCTCTGAAGGGTCAAGAAACGTACACACTAGTTTACCATAGAATATCGATGCCCTATCTCGATACTCTCTCGACTAGGAACAGTTAAAGGATGTGCTTGTAGACTACACAAGTCCCAGTAGTATGATCTGCATCATTGTACTGGTAGTCAAGCAAACATTCTAAGGGCTTTATCAACATGTATCAGAGAGACAGTATAATAATACAAGTGTACATGTTAAGATAAAGAGCAACCAGATAGTATACTATCATGTCGAGCAAGAAAGTCATCTATATATATGTCCAAGCATCCACTATATCATATAATAATGGCCTCTAGGGCATACATATTCCTAACAATCTCCCACTTGCACTAAGGCCAGTTGTTGTAGTATCTCATACCCAACATCCCAAAAGTCTCTCAAACTGCGTCTGGGAAGGGCCTTCGTGAGTGGATCCGTTGTGTTATCCTTCGTGTCAACTCTCCTGATCTCGATCTCCCGTCGATCTACTATCTCCCGGATCAGGTGATACTGCCTAAAAATATGTCTGGATCTCTGATGGGTTTTGGGCAATTCAGAAGTGACAAGATCCGAGTGAAAGCTTGGCTAGCTTCCTTGCTTGCTTGCTACTATCTTATTATAAGACAAACTGCACTGACTTCACCCACGGAACGGTAAGGAGGTAAGTTTGATTTTTCGAGCGACCCACTGCTCCATTGTTATCACAATACAAAGGTATTGGATGCTCAATAGATGGAACCACACCAAGATCAGCAATGAACTTCTTTATCCAGACAGACTCTTTAGCAACATCGTTGGCAGCGATGTATTCAGCTTCCATGGTCGAGTCTGCTACGGTATCTTGCTTGGAACTCTTCCAACATACCGCCCCTCTGTTAAGGATGAAGACAAAACCCGAGACCGATTTGCTGTCGTCCTTATCACTCTGAAAGCTCGAATCAGTAAAAGGACTCCACCTGGAGTTCACCGTTACCATACACCAAGAACATTTCTTTAGTCCTTCTCAAGTACTTAAGAATGTTCTTCACAGTTGTCCAATGCTTCTCTCTAGGATCTGATTGATACCTACTCACTACACCTAGTGCGTAAGCTAAATTTGGTCTGGTACATGACATCGCATACATGATAGACCCAACTGCAGAAGCATAGGGTATCACTGTCATGCGAGCCCTCTCCAAATCAGTCTTGGGAGACATCTCTTTGGAGAGAGTGATTCCTGAATAAGCGGGTAAATTACCAAGCTTAGAATCTTTCATATTAAATCTTTTTAGTATGGTGTCTATATACCTGGATTGGGACAATCCCAACATCCGCTTAGATCTATCTCTACAGATCTTTATCCCCAGGATGTAGGAGGCATCACCTAGATCTTTCATGGAGAACTTTTGTGATAAGAAGAGCTTGATCAAGTGTAGCATAGGAACATCATTTCCTATCAAGAGTATGTCATCCACATACAATACGAGGAAGACAACCTTACTTTCTACAACCTATTTGTATATACAAGGTTCATATACGTTTTTGATGAAGTCAAACTCTTTGACTGCCAGATCAAAATAGATGTTCCAGCTCTGCGATACCTGCTTTAATCCGTAGATTGATTTAAGCATCTTGCATACCTTTCCGCTGGTCCCACTGTCTACGAAGCCCTCTGGCTGAGTCATGTACACGCTCTCTTCTAAATCACCATTTAGAAAATCGGTCTTGACGTCTATCTGCCAAATTTCGTAGTCATGGTATGCAGCAATGGCAAGTAAGATCCTGATGGACTTAACTATAGTCACTGGAGAAAAGGTTTCATCATAGTCGACACCTGGTGGTTGACGAAAACCTTTTGCTACAAGTCTAGCTTTGAAGGTCTCAACCTTTCCATCTACACCAATTTTCTTCTTAAAAATCCACTTGCTCCCGATGGGTTTTACCCCTTCAGGAGCAACTTCCAAAGTTCATACTTTGTTGGTGTATATGGATTCCATCTCAGATCGTATAGCATCCAGCCATTTCACATAGTCTCCACTTATGATAGCTTGCTCAAAACTGGTTGGGTCATCATCTTCCATGATGAAATCCTCGCTCCCACCGTCTATGAGAAAACCATAGTATCTCGCAGGTGGATGAGGAACCCTACTAGATCTGCGGAGTGGCTGAGGTTCGTCGGAGACTATTGGATCCTCCAGTTCTATCAAATCATCAGTTGTAGTTTGTGTAGCTGGAACTTCTTTCAGCTCTACCTCATTACCACTAATTTCTTTTACAAGAAATTCCATTTCTATAAAGGTGGCATATTGAGCAACAAACACTTTTTATTCCTCACCGTGGTAGAATAAATATCCATGTGAATTCTTTAGATACCCCATAAACTTGCAAAGAACTGATAGTGCCTCGAGTTTGTCCGGATTATGTTTTTTAACATAGGCCGGACAACCCCATATCTTAACTCGTTTAAGATATGGTCTCTTTCTACACTATATCTCATATGGTGTTTTAGGCACAGATTTTGATGGAATTTGATTCAATATGTATGCAGTTGTCTCAATTTCATAACCCCAAAAAAAATAGATAACTCAGCAGTACTCATCATAGAGTGCACCAAATCTAATAGGGTGCGATTCCTCCGCTCTAATACTCCGTTGTGTTGTGGTGTATACGGTGGAGAAAGCTGAAAGAGAATCCCATTCTCTTTTAAATAATCTCGGAATTCCGTGCTTAAGTATTCTCCTCCCCGATCAGATCGTAGGACTTTAATACTTTTACCCGTCTGGTTCTGAACTTCGTACTTATATTCCTTGAATTTCTCAAAAACTTCATATTTGTGTTTCAACAAGAACACATGTCCAGATCTTGAGAGATCATCGGTGAATATAATAAAGTACGAGGAACCATTTCTAGCATGTGTAGACATAGGACCGCATACATCACTATGTATCAGTCCCAAGAGTTTAGTAACTCTTTCTCCATGTCCTGTAAACGGAATTTTGGTCATTTTGCTTTTGAGACATAACTAGAAAGTTTCATAAGATGTAAATTCAAACGGATTTAAATATCCATCTTTATGCAATTTAGCTAGTCTGGTCGCATTAATATGACCAAGTCTACAATGCCACAAGAAGGCTTCATTCATTTCTGAACTTTTCCTCTTGTGTGTGTTCTGTATATTCAGAACTGTTGTTTGATTTAGAACGTATATTCCGTTACACAATATACCAAACCCAATCAACACTTGATTTAGGAAAATATTTATAACATTATCCTCTAATGCAAAATTATATCATTTTTTATGCAACAAAGAAACTGATATAATATTGCACAACATTTTTGGTACGTAATAACAGTCGTTCAGAATCAGTGTATTACCATTTGTTAATATTAGGTGATATTCGCCAACTGCTTTGGCTGCAACAATTGCTCCATTCTCTACTTTGAGAGACATATTACCATTTCCCAGTTCTCTACCTCTCCTTAACCCATATAAAAAATTACATACGTGGGTTTCTGATCCAGTATCCAATACTCAGGATGTAGAGCATATTGAGAAACAGTTCTCAGTAACGAACACACCCGAATAAGATGCATCATCATGCTCTTTTTTTGTTCGGGTTGCGTGGGAATTCTGATATTCCACTATTCCTTACTCAGACTTATGACAATCATAAAAAAAAGTGGAACCAACGTTCCCCAGCTCAGTGTAATAAGTGGGTTCAGTAAATACATCCATATTATTATCTTGATGAAGGCGTGTCATGGTCGCTACCTGGAAAGAGAGAAGGAAACGTTTTAGCGTGCGCTCTTTGCAAGATTAGATTGGTTATTATCTTATCTAATCAGGATGGCTACCACTATTTGTATCAAATCTTCCTTCAAACCCTAAAAGGTAAGATTAGCCGGGATTAATTACACACTACAAGTTTGCCAATCGGTCATCCAGGCAGGTATAGGTACTCCGAGGGAGGCTCCCCATGCTTTCGCATGGAACTAATTAAATAATCTCGTTTCCGCAGGGGCATAACCCCGTTAACAGCTTTCTTAGACACCTACTGGATCAGCTAATTGTAAAGTGGAAAACTCTCCCAGGAGTAACACTTACTCGCAGTTGGTATCGAGATCCAACTATCATATAGAAAGTATGCAATCTCATTGCAAATTTCAACACTTGAAATTCCCAATATCTGTTTTTACCCCAAGCGGTTTATGACCTTGACAAGGTCAACAAACCATAACCCGCTAGTCAAGTTCAACCCGTTCATTTCGTGATTGAATTAAACCCACCCGCACGACCCTTGACAAGGTCAACAAGGCTGTACGACTAACCTAATCCAATCGCATCACATACTGCGGATAAGCACTAATCAGCTACCGCACACTACGCCTTGACAAGGTCAACAAACGCAGCACGAATACTAAATAGTCCTTATCTGAAATGATTGAGAACCACGACTGGTTTTGAAGAAAAACTTTTGCGTATTGAACTTGATATCGTTGTAGAATCAAGTGAAAGGAGTGGTTTAAGCTCCGCTTTTAAAATTGATTAGTTTTCAAAACAAACCACGTAGGTTGTAGCATTTGCTAGTTTTGCTAAGAGGTCACTCCCGGTGAAGGGATCTAGGCTCTTTCCTCATCGAATGAGGTGCTGGATATTCATAAAGGAATACCGCTATGCAAAGCAAGAACTAGAGCTATCTTTTTGAAACAAACCGAATAGACTATAGTATTTGCTAGTTTTGCTAAAGAGGTCACTCCCGGAAAAGGGATCTCGGCTCTTTCCTCATCGAATGAGGTGCTGGATATTCATAAAGGAATACCGCTATGCAAAGTAAGAACTAGAGCTACCTTTTTGAAACATTTGATTCTATAACATCTTTAGGTTTCTTATCTTTTCATTAATCTCATTAATGGTGTCCCATCGTTTAAGTTTTCTAAATATCACAGAAGAAACAAAAATAGAACGTACGCTTATGTCATCCGCATTCGGCACGGGGCAGTGTCATGCACCGTTAGGTTACTTAACTAACGGCAGAGCGGGGGCTGCACTAGCGCGGGTGCAAAACATAAGCAACGTTTATTATATATATCATATATATAGCATTCGTCTCATGCAGTTATATGATCACATCACAGAACTCAAGCAGCAAAAGTCAATATATGAAATATTAGACATTCTAGAAGGTCCGTGTTTTAGATTAAGCTAGTAATGAAAAACATGGATTCCACGGTCGTGATGAATAGCCAGACCCACATCCCTCGACCCCTACGAGAGCGGCAAGCAACCCTGCCAATTCTAGAGTTAGGAGACCCAGTCTCGACTCCTCGAGATGGTCTCCCACAGGACTCTAGAACCCGGTTACTTGTGCTCCCCGCCTTGGGTCTATACTAATGCGGAAAAATAAATAATATATATCAATGGTGACATCATCCTCAACCCGAAAGTGTCCTAATAAAATAATATTACATACAGTTTTTACATGAATGAAAAATACAAAAACTCTCATCTCACGTAAAAAAAATCCGGCTATTCAATCACGACGATCCAATATAACATATCACAGCAACACATAAAATCACATGTCATCAACGTAAGTAATATACGTATCCCGAATTCCGTTAACATATAGCAACGAAAT
Organism: Agapanthus africanus; assembly: GCA_030015575.1. Lineage (NCBI taxonomy): Eukaryota > Viridiplantae > Streptophyta > Magnoliopsida > Asparagales > Amaryllidaceae > Agapanthus > Agapanthus africanus. The sequence continues at coordinate 48,829,898 of JASDDO010000008.1, read as the reverse complement.
CGGGGATACCCCACATATTACACTTACGGTCGCAGAAAAGAAATGAAAAACTACAATAATTAGAATCCGCATATTCCTTAGACATCATAAACCCGGAATATCATATATTCTGAATTTCATGCCTAACCTATAAACATTGCATTTTAGTCTTGGATTGAAAACACTTTTCGATAACCAATCGGGTAATCCAACAGGATTCCTGATAAATGATCGAATGCTCATTGGGAACTTTAGTGGATGGCCGCACCCCCGATGCCGTCGACGAGTGCACTTAGGCGGAACACCGTAGCCGCGAGCACCCGAGTGGATACTTTTGGCAACGGGGTTCTCCTACAGTCACTTAGTCGGGCTATAGGGCGTAGCTATCTAGTAGTGTTTCCCGGCGAGTGTTCGCGTATAATACGAGATTGCGATAGAGTTTTGATCCGAATCGAAACTCCGTGGCAATTGATCAAACGAGACTAAACCACTAGATTTACAAAACACTAACTAGTTTTCATAAAACTAATTATTGTGGATTCCAATTATTGTATCACATATCATCATAATCTAGACGACGTTAAACATTTCGATCAATTAATCAAACACCCACAAATCACAGAGACCTCAACAACTTGAGCATCACTAAAAACACCCAGAAAGTGTCAAATATAACACTGGAGCAGTACAAGAAAAACGATGCCATAATACTACAAACTTGTAACAACCCTAATTTTCCTATACACTTTTCTATACAAAATTTTTCTTTTAAATTTTTAAAAATCCATAAAAGAGTATTTAAACCTGAGCACAATATATATATAAGTAATTATTTTGTTTTTAAATAACTCCATTTTCAGTGTACATAAAATTGTTTTAAAAATTAAAGTTATACTTGGGGTATTTAGTGTTGCTGTTATCACTTTAAGTAGTTATTTTCCCACAATAATTACAAGAAGGAGCTTGTAGCTCATTGGTAACACCTTGCACTGCTGAACCAAGCCACCAGAGTTCAAATCTCATGCCCCACATTATTTTTGTATTTATTTTGTTTTAATTTTTTTTTGAAGTCAACGGTCAAAAGGCCATAACTCACAAAATATGAACTGGGCATGAAAAAGTAAATATACCAAATTGTACCCCCGAAGTTTCCCCGGCCTCTGGTGGTCTGACTCGGCCCGACTCGGCGCCGCCGGCCGGCGACTCGGCCGACTCGGTCCGGCGCCGCCGGCCGGACTTGACCGGACGGCCGAGTCACCAACAGAGAAAAGTCTCCTCTTGACTTGGTCCACCCCCCTGCACACTTTAATTGCTTGGATCGGTTATCATTTGCCCAATAAATCCCTTTTACTCCTAGGTTTAATGATTTGTAATGATTTTTATATATTTTTTATATTTTTTTTCTTGAAAACCCTAACCCTAGTCTAACCCTATATAAACACCCCTACCCTCTACCCTCTCATCCTAAATTCCTAAGTCCACTCTCCTAAAATCTCAAGAGAACTTGGTACGTCGGAAAACGAGCGAAAGGCGAAGCGCTGCCGAAATCGACGGCGAAATCCCGGCGATCGTACTAGGACCTCTTCACGACGTTTCGACACACCGACAAACCCACTACCTTCCTAGCACTCTCTAGCGTTGTCCAAACCCGTAAGTCCCTCTTTTCTACCTTTATATTCTTTCATAAAAAATACGACTTTTCAAACCCGACGGAAATCGGAACAAACCGATTTCCGATTCGGTTTTCTATCAAAACTCACTTATCACTAATTCCATAATGCTTAAACATATTCATGTTAACTACTAATCACTTAAAAATCAATTTGAACAAGTTTTCACACATGAAATGATAACTTTTGCGATATATCGTATTCTTTCACTTTAATACCACCATATTTGGTTTATCACATTTAACCCCTAAACTTTACTATACCTTAAAATAGATCACGAGGTAATGACCTACCTCCACACACACTCATATGTAATCATAACACGCTACCTTGAAAATTTAGAATACAATAAAACAAGATTTTACATTAAAATAACATTTTCTTTATAAACCTTTTCTAAAAATTCTAAGTTGTACACAATTTTAATGCAATATCTTTTAATAGGAAATACGATAAGTTGGGACATCGATCGTTTATCTAAACCTGACTTTGTGGTGTCTAGGCAAGTGTGTCTAAGGCGAGTGGTTACTTAATTAGGTCCACTACTTGTAGTGGAGAGCCTCCCACTCACCTGGCACTTACCTGGCCGCAATTGGCGGTGAAGAGGCGATTTGAGGCTTCTAATGACTTATCGTTTAGACCATTTAGAAATAGGTTAGTTGGCTTAGGGAACCCTAGAATCTAAAATACGGAAATTTTCACCCTTTTACAAATAAATACCTTATCTTTATAAAACCGTTTTCTAAATAATTAGTATTTATTAAATCTTTGCAAAGCGCCACTACAACCCTCCTTTGGGGAACCTGTTGGGGATAGTACGGTTTATCGTGCACCCTCGGGCTTAGTGGTGCGAGATTCAGACCTCCGCAAGGAGCATTCGGTCTCAAAAGGTTTAAAATACGACATTTAAGAAAAATGAGATTTTTGGAAAATAAAATATTTATTAAAAATTATTCTTGTATAAACATATGTATATTTATCATTTAAACACCTATTTTATTATAAGATAAAGTTTCCACCCTTTCCTAAAAAATTACAAGATTAAAAGTTACATTAAAATACCATGAATTTCAAATAATCAATATTACAGATAAATACCCTTATTTAAGAAATTAGGATATTTTCACTAGAAATATCATAAAATAAATCACACTCATTATAACTATAAAGACGAATAATAAATACTTGAGGTGTATCTTGAAAACTATACAAAAGTATTTTTACATAAAACCCCCTCAAGTTTTATAAATTACAATAATGACCCTAACCAATATAGAACTTCGAATTACATTTCTTTTAGTCTGACTCGGGTTTGAGTCTGATTATTTCTGACTTGAATATGATTCAAGTCAATCTATATTCTTTGATATTCCAACTCAATATGAATACATGAATCCCAGAATCCAGTTATCAATCTATACAACTTGACCGAATCAAACCATGGATATACATCCATTGTTCCGATATTCCATTTACCTGATTATGCAGTTACAATCCGTTTACTGATATCATGGTTTTGGTCAGTCATCCAACTTACACAATACAATACTACAATACAAATAAAACACTACGGGGTTTAAGGGATAGATTGGTACGGAAGGTGTTAAAGGTGGCACGATGCGGTAAGATTAAGACACCTAACTTGAATCCAATTGCCGTTGTTCCGGGTTGTATAACGGAGCCTTGTACTTCCATTTGCCCTGGTCTCTAGCATACTGAGACCCCTCTCGTATACACTGGCATTCTTCTGTACCAAGCTACAAACAACAGCGTTAATATAACATTACATCAAATAGTATACAACTCTAGAAGATACCTCTTATTCTGTCTTTTCTAAATCTTCTTTATCTTTGGGACTTACCGAGCGACCTGTTCGCTGACGACATTCTATTTCTTTTTTCTTTGAATGTCGTCAGGTGCTTTGGACCCAGCAGAGATCGAGCCCACCGGTGAAGATTTGAAGCAGTTTCACGAAGACCCCGAGCTCTAGATATTGTACCTTGTTCTATTCAGTATTTTCATTTCCTGTTATGCCACTGTTTAGGCATCGCTTTTCATTTCAGTTGTATTTACTTTTCATGCATTGTACAAAAGAATGTTATTAATAAAGTTGTTGTTATTTCTATATCTCTTGTGATTTACTTTTATATTATTTAGATACACCTAGCGTATGTACTTCTGAGTATATACGTAGCGGGCCTCGTCGTGTCCCCTTCGCCGTACACTGGGAAGCGGGGCCTGACAAAACTTGCGGCGGAACCATGGCCAAAATAGGGTTTAGGCCGCAGTTCCGGGGCTCTTTGTTGGTATTTGGGACTCGTATTTCTTAGGTCTCCATAAAATAACCTGCACAATTTTCTGCATATTTTTAATCTCGAAAATTTCAGCTTTTGAAAAATGGACAGAAACTTTGCAAAATACGGGTTTCAAAGTTCGATCGAACACTTTAACGTCTTAAAGACTTCCCCTAATGTTCTAACCTGGCTCTGATACCATGAAAGTGTTTCCTAGCACTTCCACAAGGTCAATACAAGCATCAAGTATGCTATTTTAAAAATTTTAGGGTGTTAAGCTACACTAACCTAGAATCTTAACTAGAGTATTAGGGTTTATATGATAATATAGCAAGAACTACACTAAGTGAAAGAAATTACAATCTTTGTAGACCAAGTCCTTCACTTATATAGCTCCAGGTAGTAGTCCTTACGACTCCTCTTGGCACCACTTGAAGAAATGCACGAACTTGCTTCGCGATCATCGAGGCCGAAGATGATCCACCTTGAATCTTCTCTAGGTTAAGCTACCTCTTCACTAATCATGCATTAGTGAAGAAAACACCCAAATCTAAATGGCTAATCTAGAGTAGGATGATGAAGTAGGTGTTTTTAGCTCACTAAGAACTCTCAAAGGCCCTAGGGTTCACAACTCATGTGGGGATTAGGGCTTGGATGATGAAGAAGACGAGAATGGAGAGAGTGTGAGAAAAATGAGCTCAAGCAAAAAATGATCAAGTAAAGAATGGCTCTCATTCATCTCACTTATTGAAACATGGATTTTTTCACAATAATAAAATCCAACCATGCTTCAATAGTGAATGCAAATGAATAAAATAATGAACAAATCCATGCTTTACCCATTCCTCAAATATCTCCCCATTTTCCACCTTATTTTCTATTCTCTCAAGATAGAAAATCCAAACACACACACACACACACACACACACACACACATATATATATATATATATATATATATATATATATATATATATATATATCGCGCGCGTGCACACACACACACACACACACACACACACACACATATATATATTATGAGAATGTAATTAGTGAGCAATAATATTAGTTAATATATAATTATATCAAATATAAATATATATCAAATTATTAAATCAACACTTGATTTAATAATCATGTTATATCATATATAACCTACTAATATCATTTATTTGTATATCACATTATTAAATCAACACTTGATTCAATAATCCGGTTATATCACATATAACCTAACCGATATCAAATGTCGCCAGATTAGAATACGGTATCACATACTCATATTTAATCAGGCTCCCGCACATATCAGCATATGTGCCCTACTTCGTTTCACTTGAACTATGAAACCTTTGTATGGGACTCTGAAAGCTCGTCAATACGCCAGTAATAGGTAATGATCACATCAGTTACCCACAAGCCGTCAGCGGTACTAGCTGGACATAACAACTGCCCAGGTATTGAGCGATTAGAATATCAACAAGAAAGTTTGTCCAAACTCCCATGAAGCCTATAAGTAATACTTATCGTACAGTCCGATCTCTTCGTCTGATATATCGCATATCGAGTCTAAGGGTGGAATCGTCAGACCCTAGTAACTTGATAAGTCATGCCAATGTGTGGCTCATAACGGTTCGAGAAACTACTGATAACACTTACCAGTAAATCTCATCAGCCCTGGTCAAGGACTTACTGTTATAGAAAATAGAGCATAGCGCAATATCAACTCCCAATACCGGAAGAGACGAAACCCCTCCTATCGCTCACTGCCTCCATGTGACTCGGGATTATACCCAAAATCCACCTGTTTGCACGACTCCTTTGAGCCATGGTAGGGAGGAAATCAAAGCACAGTGGGAACCACAAAAGACACTATGACGATCTCGAGTCTACAGACTAACATGTATCAGTGTCACTAGAGAACCGCTATCTGACGATAGGTATGGTACCATCTACGAGTTCTCGGCGAGTCCTGTTCGATGTACATATTCTCTAATGAGCACCTGTGTACAATCTTTGATGTCAAACACCAATGATTATGGGATCAACTATCGCCCTCTACAGAGTCAAAAAACGTACACACTAGTCTACTCTGGAATATCGGCGTCCTGTCCCAATACTCTCTCGACTAGGAATAGTTAAAGGATGTGCTTGTGGACTACACAAGTCCCAGTAGTATGGTCCGCATCATAGTCCTGGTAGTCAAGCAAACATCCTAAGGGCTTTATCAATATGTATCAGAGAGACGGTATAATAATACAAGTGTACATGTTAAGATAAAGAGCAACCAGATAGCATACTATCATATCGAGCAAGAAAGTCCTCTATATATATGTCCAAGCATCCACTATATCATACAATAATAACCTCTAGGGCATACATATTCCTAACAGAACCCGCTACCCTTGTATAATAAACTAAATGAACATATTACCTGTAGTTGCCGCACGCAGTATACCTTAATTTACCAAATACCTACAATACATCCATCATATCTCGGCATACATATGACGTCATATATTACACACATTAGTTCTCTTTACCATTACTTTCTGTTGAGAAAATCCTACTCGAGTGTAACTCGCTGATGGACTTCCTTTCCCTTTCTCGATCCTTGGAACGTCCGTTGGATAAGGACGAGATTAATGAAGAAGGAGATAATGGAATGGAGCCCACTAATGAAGACTACGCGGAGTTGATACAGGAGTGTTAGGATAGCTCTTCTATTGCCCATCTGTTTTGGGCTTGCTTTCTTTTAATCAATGTAGTCAAACTATTTAGTTAGCTTTCAGTACTTTGGGATGTAATAATTTTAGTTAATGGAAATAAATTCTTCTGCTTTTATTATCAGTTTTGGTACATTGCCTGCATGATTTATGTGCTTAACGTAACTGTATCGAGAAAAAACTACCCTCGACACATTTAGGTTGCGGACCTTGGCACATTATTGTTTCCGTACCTTTGGGAAGCAGGGCGTGACAGGTTTTAGTGGTGGCTCATGCAGATCCTCAATGTACTAAAATGAAACCATTAACTGACGTTATTATGTTTGTGAATCTTATCCACTTACACTGTCTTCATCCATCTTCCATTGTTCTTTCTATCTTTCTTCACATTCTGTATTCTGACCATGGTCTTTTTCTTTCAGGTCATGGCCAATCTAGAAGTTGCACCCCTTCCCGATGAGGAAAACATGTCAGATATTACCTTCAAGGCTACATTTGGTTATTCATACGACGAGGTCATAGGACCACCGATGGTTATCTCTGATATAGACTCAGAGGAACCTACCGAGAAAGAGCCGGACGAAGAGGAACCCATCAAGGAAGAACCAGCGGAAGAGGAACCTATTAAAGAGGCCCCAGCTGAAGAAGAGGCCCCAACTGAAGAGGAGGCTCCCGTTGGGGCGGAGGAACCGGAAGAATACGGTCCTCACATATGGGTTATTAGAAAGATGCTCTATATTCGGGGGTATGCTTATCGATGCGTGCGCCGCACTCTTCCACGCCTCTATCGCTGTCACATACCAGGCTCACCCTTCTACTATAGTTTTACGAGGAAGGTCAACAACCGACGCGCTAGAGCTGAGCTGTTCCACCCGTTTGTTTGACGGGCAGTGATCGAGATGATCAGTATTAGTTTTAGTTTGTACTAATTGGCCAAATAAACCTATGTATAGCAGTAGGTCCGCGTTTATCTTTAGTTATATCTCCTTTTAACTTTTATTAATGAAATCTTAGTTTCGAGCAAAACTCTCTTGTGTCTCGTGCCTTTTCCTTTCTTAGTTTACCTCTTGCATTAATTATTATTCTTTCATGTAAGTTACTATCTGGTTTCATCCTCGAATCTGTTTGTAATCTAATCCACCTTCTTATTCAGTTAACAATGGCTGGTCGTAACCATATGAGGCCGCGGCTCAGCAAGCAGCCATGATGAATATGATGCAATGGCTGTTAGAACAACAGCATCAACAAACCGTTGCCCTTCACCAAGAGCTGTGAGAAAGTAGGCAGCAACAGGCTGAGCTATTGGAGAAGGCATTAGCCCCAAGTCCCCAAGGATCCGCGGGAGTTAAACAATTCCGATCATTGCATCCGAAGACTTTTGCTAGGAAAGGGACTCTATTAGAAGCTGAGGAATGGCTTCGGGGAACTTTCAACAACCTTGGGGCTGCTCAGGTCCCAAAGGATGCGTGGGTCAGCATTGCCAAGATGCAACTCACGGATAATACCCGAATATGGTGGGAAGCTGATGAAAGTAGACTGACAGAGCCTATCACTTGGGAAACCTTCAAGGTGCGTTTCAATACTCAATACTTTGCAGTAGTAGCACATATGGATATGGAGCGAAAGTTCGTTCAGTTCCAATAGGGGTCTATGTGGGAGATGACTGTAGAACAATATACGGCGGAATATGCTATGCTTAGCCGTTTCGATCTCCATCTTGTGGCCACCCCTGAACTGTATGCTAAAAGATTCCGACAGGGGTTGGATCTTAGGACACAGTCAACCATGTCATGTACCGCTCTCCCCACTTATGATGCGATTCTGGAGGCAACTCGTAATTATGAGGATCTGAAGAAAAAGATCAAGAAGAGCGATCGTTAGTACAGGATGAAACGACCAGCAAATCAAATTTCAGGAGGATCGTCTTCCAAATTCAATAGAAGACAACAATTCATAAGGCCAGCAGGACCAATTATCCCAAGAAAACCAACCGTCACATGCAACCTCTGTGGCAGAGTCGGACATTACATGAGGGACTGCCGTATTTCGAACAAACTCTGTATAATTTGTGGGTCTCCAGATCATGCTATAGGCAACTGTCCTCAGAGAAGAGGACCACTAGGCCTTGTCAATAAGCCAGTCAATAATGGGGCACCACAACAGAGGAACCGACCACTCCCTGCTGCTAAGCCGACCGGACAAGGTGCGCCGTCTAGAGGACCACCCTTGCCTTCACAAAAGCGTATTTTTTAGCAAGCTCAGCGAAATGGTCCCAAGCGCCAGGCCTATACTATGACAACCGAGGAGGCTGAGGCCACGGGGGAAGTCATTACAGGTATCCATTCCTTTCCCGTCTATTTTTTTGCTTCCAGTATCACTGTTATTTTTGTTATCCACGTATAGTTAGGCTCACTCATACCCTTACTTTTAAAACGTAGGTGTCCTTCGAGTATCCTCTACACCTGCACTTACAATTTTTGATTCCGGCGCGTCACACTGCTTTATGGCACAAAAGTTTGCGACAACCAACTCCATTCCAGTAGCACCCCTCATCATTGAATGGAATGTTAACACAGGAAAAGGTGTGATCAATTCCACTACAGGGTACGACCTATGTCCCATGGTGATCTGTGGTCGGGTTTTCTACGCCAACTTCATGGTGATAGATATGTCTAATTTCGACATAGTCTTGGGCATGGACTGATTGAGTACTTTTTACGCTACCATCGACTGCCGTCAAAGGAGGGTAATGTTTGAGATTCCTGACCATCCAATGTTCGTATTCAAGAGTAGGAGTCGATCTTTGGATCCAGCAACTTATAAAGCTGTACCGAGGAAGGAGGAGAGGTTATATACTTTACATGAAGAGGAGGAGGATATGCCGATGGTGGTTTGAAAGTTCGAAGATGTGTTCGCCAAGGTGTCTGGGTTACCACCAGATCAAGCGATCGAATTCGCAATAGACTTGATACCAGGCACACAACCAATCTTACGAGCACCGTATCGAATTAGGTCAGCAGAATTGACTGAGCTTTGAATGCAAATTGAGGACCACCTTAATAAGGGATTTATTAGACCGAGCACAGCACTTTGGGATGCTCCGGTTCTTTTGGTACCTATGAAGGATGGAACCAAGCGGATGTGTATAGATTATCGGGAGCTAAATAAGGTCACTATCAAGAACAAGTATCATCTGCCGAGGATAGACGATCTGTTCGATCAGTTAGAAAGGTCTCGAGTGTTCTCGAAGCTAGATCTGCGGATGGGTTATCATCAACTCAAAGTCAAGACATCTAACATTCCTAAGACGGATTTCCGGACTAAGTATGGGCACTACGAATTTCTAGTGATGCCTTTTGGAGTGACCAATGCCCCGGCAGTATTCATGAATCTGATGAACCAAGTGTTTTATGAATACTTGGACAAGTTTGTTGTCATTTTTATCGACGATATCCTTGTGTATTCAAAGGATCGAGAGGGACATGCGGAGCATCTGCACATTGTGCTTGAAACATTGCGTCAACATCAACTATATGCAAATCTCAGCAAATACGAATTTTGGTTGGAGAGAATAGCTTTCCTGGGACACATTATGTCTGGTGATGGAATTTCGGTAGATCCGACCAAAATTGCCGCTATACAAAAATGGCCGACGCCAGGAACAGTTATGGAGATCAGGAGCTTCTTGGGGCTTGCTGGATATTACCGGCGGTTTATCAAAAAAATCTCCAGGATTGCGGAACCGATGACTTGTTTGACTCGGAAGGATGTGCCTTATGTATGGAATGAGGCTTGTGAGAAAGCATTCTCGATGTTGAAGACTCGTCTAACCACAGCGCCCATTCTTACTATTCCCAACAGAACTAGAGGTTTCGGTGTTCATTGCGATGCCTCGGGAAAGGGATTAGGATATGTGTTACACCAACACGGCAAGGTAGTGGCATATGCATCGAGACGGCTGAAGATTCACGAACGCAACTACCTGACCCATGATTTGGAGCTCGCTGCGGTTATCTTCGTACTCAAAATCTGGAGGCATTATTTATTAGGGGAGAAGGTGGAGATTTATACCGATCACAAGATTTTGAAGTATATCTTTACTCAGGAGGAGCTCAATATGAGGCAAAGGAGATGGCTAGAACTAATGGCAGATTTTGATATGAACCTGCAATATCATCCATGGAAGGTAAATGTGGTCCATGACGCTCTGAGTCGCCAGCCGATGGCCTTGAGTTTTGCTACTCATTGGAGGAATCTACAGGACCTCAACGAGTTAGAGACGGAGGTAATCATGCCTGGGGTATCCTCGTCACTTATGACTATGCAAATTCAGTCCACATTGGTGGATCGGATCAAAGAAGCTCAAGCTGGAGATACAAGATTACAAAAGATTCGAGAGCAAGTAAAAACAAACTTGTGAGCTGATGTCATCATTCATGAAGATAGGTTACTAAGATATGGAAGCAGGATTTGTGTGCCTACCGGAGAAATCATAGAGAAATTGATGAAAGAGACGCACAGTTCTCCATACTCCGTTCATCCTGGAGGGACAAAGATGTACAAGGACCTCCGTCAAAACTATTCGTGGCATGGTATGAAGCGGGAGGTAGCAAAGAGTGTACAAGTGCCTGATTTGACAATAAGTGAAGGCTGAACACCACCGAATTTCCGGTCTATTACAGCCCTTACCGATACCCGAATGGAAGTGGCAGAACATCACCATGGATTTCGTGACTGCACTCCCTCGCAGTACCAAGGGCAACGATGCAGTATGGGTAATCGTGGACCAGCTTACCAAGTCCGCGCATTTCATTCATTTTTGCATCGGCCAGTCAACCAAAAGCCTAGCGAAGAAGTATATGGAGGAGATCGTCTGATTACATAGAGTACCTATATGCATCGTTTCTGATCGAGACACACGTTTCCAATCTCATTTCTGGCAAAGTCTACAGGAGAGTCTTGGCATGAACCTGAGTTTCAGTACAACCTATCACCCCAAACCGATAGCCAATCCGAAAGAGTTATTCAGATTCTCGGAGATATGCTTCGAGCCTCTATGTTGGAGTTTGAGGGATCTTGGGAGGACCACTTGCACTTAGTAGAGTTCGCATATAACAACAGCTACTAGACAAGTATCGGTATGGCACCTTTCGCGGCTTTATATGGGAGGAAGTGCAGGTCTCCATTGAGCTGGGATGACGTTGGAGATCGAGAACTTCTAGGACCAGAGTTGATTGTCGAGACCGTGGGAGTGGTGAGAACCATAAGGGAACAACTACGTATAGCTCGGGATCAACAGAAACACTGGGCAGATGCAAAAAGGAGGCACCTAGAATTTCAACCAGGTAAACATGTGTTCCTGAAGATCTCACCGAATCGCGGAGTGATACGTTTGGGGAAGCGGGGAAAGCTCAGTCCGCGATTCATCGACCCGTTTGACATCCTTGAACGAGTTGAGGAGGTTGGGTATCACCTAGCCTTACCACCTTCTTTGGAGGACGTGCACGACGTTTTTCATATCTCGCAGTTAAGGAGGTATGTTGGTGATCCCAGTCATGTTTTGGATCATTCCGAAATCACTTGTAGAGGCTGACCTAACCTACGAACAACAACCAGTCGAGATCCTAGATTAGAAGGAGAAGACATTGAGGGACAAGACAGTCCAGCTGGTTAGAGTTATGTGGAGGAAGGACTCTCCGGGCGAATCCACGTTGGGGAGAGAGGATGAGATGAGGGAACATTATCCACATCTATTTTGTAACCCCTTCTATGTAACTACTCTTTTGCATACCCTATATACGCAATAAAAACGTTTTATAATTTTTCTCGAGATTAAAACAATTATTTTACTACTTCTACTGGTAGAAAACACTTTAAAAATATTTTTCCATTATTAAAATGAATTAATATGATTTTTAGGAATATTTAAGAATTTTGATGGATTTTTTTATCGAAAGGAAAAGTTTTTAAAATTGACAAGGGGAGCTATTTTGGACACAATTTGATTGCAAAGGATAGAAAACATCAAAATACATTTTCTATAATTTTCCTAAAATTTTATAATATTTTTAACTATTTTAAAATAATTTTTAGAAGCCAAAAACAATTTTTAAAAACATGTTTAAATATTAAAAACAAATTTTATTATTTTTTTAGAGCGGGAATGAATTTGGACCGTCGGATCTGAAAACAAACGGCCCATATTCTGCCGACAGTTTAATTAAAAGAAAAAAAGAATATATATATATGCGCCTTTAGCGCCAACCCGAGCCAAGGCCCATGCCAGCTCACGGGCGATAGGATGTGGGTCGTTGGATCTGGTCGAGCAACGGTCCGGATCTTGTCTGCTCGTGGGGTCGGCTCCTGTAGCGGCTGGGGAAAAAATAGGGATTTTTAATCCCAGAAAATCCCTATAAATAGCTCTGAGCTTCTAAAATCCCCCAAAAAATATATGTTCAACAAAAAAATCTCAAAATATTTACAGAGCTTTTTATTTGAGTCTTATACACTCTGGACTAAGTCCCAAAGGTTAAAAAAATCTCGGCTTCAAGATATACCTTTTCTCATACAACCCGACGCTCACCGAATTTTACTTTCCTAGTTCATTTCAGATAGGATCTCTCAACACTTGACCCCATGTTATCTTCATTATGAAAATATTTATCTATGAAAAAATTTCAGGACCTAATTACGATGTTTTAAATGTATTATCTATTTTATGGGATTTGACGATTAAAAACGATATTAAACCCTAATAATATATCGAACTTTTAGCAGTTATCCTTCACGATAAAATCACGGGGTAACGAAAAACCACAGATTCATGCTTGGACATATGGAACTAAATCGTAAAGCGACTATCATGACCGGGACAACTTTTGCAGAAATAAATGTAATTATTCTACGGTGTTAAATAAAGGTTATCGATAATTAGTTCCTTAATTATTAAAATATGGAAAAATTATAGTAAATTTTTATATATTGGTTATTTTATAAATAAAATTGATGGTAAACATGTGAAACCATATTTTCACTAATTTGGGTATTTCACAAAAATACCATCAACTCCTAAGAATTTATATTTTCATTAAAATATCACGAACTTTAGAAAAATGGTACTTTCCTTAAAATACCCTAAATCTTTCCAAGTGATATTTTTATTAAAATACCACGAACTTTTCTGAATCATAATTTTTTTTACGAAAACATCATGAACTTGGTAGAGTAATTAGTTTTATTAAAATATCCTAAACTTTTAAAACCTAGGGTTTTCTTGTAAAAATCAATAATAATCCTAAAACTAGATTTTTACTAAACACCTTTAAGAAATGAAATCTTACCAAAATACCCCTAATTTCGAAAATTAAGTTTTTAGAATTTCACTAAAGCACTCTTACCATTTTATAAAGGAGGTTCTTTTTATTAAAATACTACAACCTTTATAGTAAAAGATAATTTACGTTAATATACAATTGTTTTTATATAAACAATAATTACGATAAAATACCATAGTCCATTATAAACTAAGGTTTTTATAAAATACTGTGTTTACCTTACAACTATAATGGAACGAGATATAACCCACGACTGTGGAAGTCCATATCGACTGAGATATTATCTACTTAAATCCAACTTTTGATACATCACACGACATGACCTACGATACGATTAGGGTTAGATTGCGCGAACATAGGTATGTAATACTATTATAAATGAAGATCCCTGCAGGCAGGATGAACAGTCCCAACATGGACGACTACTGCAAATGAATTAAACAATCCCAAAATGGACGACTGCTACAAATGAATTGAACAGCCCCAACATGGACAAATGGTATTCCATGCTTAGATGATATACGCACTAACTCTAATTCGCAAAACCTTCACACTAAATAAAATGGGGCTGGGTAATTTGATTTGACAAGATAGTATATGGACTCGGATTCCCCTATTACTCGATCAGATCCGGGAAAGTGGAACATTACATTTCACCTTCCCCAACCATGTTCCGTGGTTAGAACGGAATAATCTCGAGAACCCGCTATCCTTGTCTAAAAAACTAAATGAACATATTACATGTAGTTGCCGCACGCAGTATACCTTAATTTACCAAATACCTACAATACATACTTCTGCATACATATGACATCATATATTACATACTTGTTCTCTTTACCATTATTTTCTGTTGAGAAAATCCTACCCGAGTGTAACTCGCTGACGGACTTTCTTTCCCTTTCTCGATCCTTAGAACGTCCGTTAGATGAGGACGAGGCTAATGAAGAAGTAGACGATGGAATAGAGCCCACTAATGAAGACTACGCGGAGTTGACACAGGAGTATTAGGATAGCTCTTTTATTGCCCATCTGTTTAGGGCTTGCTTTCTTTTAATTAATGTAATCAAATTATTTAGTTTGCTTTCAGTACTTTGGGATGTAATAATTTTAGTTAATGGAAATAAATACTTCTGCTTTTATTATCAGTTTTGGTACATTGCCTGCATGATTTATGCGCTTAACGTAACTGTGTCAAGAAAAGACCACTCTCGACACAGTTAGGTTGCGGATCTTGGCACGTCACTGTTTCCGTACTTTTGGGAAGCGGGGCGTGAAAGAAATGCCGGAAGGCTATGGCTCGTTTTGATGAAAACCATTAACATAATGAACTTTATATCGTTGTAGAAACTATAGTGATTTGAAATGGAGTGGCTTAAGCTCCGCATTTAAAACGAGTTGTTTTGAAGAAAACCGAGTGGTTTTAAAATTTGTTTCTACAACATCATTTTAGGTTTATTTTTCTTTACATTAATCATATTAATGTTGTCCCATCATTTACTTCCTAATCACACTAGAAACAACAAAAATAAAACACACATATATGTTATCCGCATTCGTCAAGGAGCTCCAGATCTTCACCGTAAGCTTACTTAACTTATGGCAGGGCGAGGGCAGAACTAGCACGGATGCAAAACATATAAAAGCGTTTATTTATATATATCATATATATATAATCATCACAGGCATGAATAGTCATCACAGGCGGTATAATGATCACATCACAGAAACAAATGAAAAACGGATATATCAGGAGTTCTACTTTCGATTTAGCCATCAAACGAAATGTGAAGTTCAACATTCGTATGAATAGCCACTGCCCCATATATCCTAGACCACTACGAGTGCGGTAAGCTATCCTCCAATCCTAAAATTAGGTGACCTGAGTCTCAACTTCTTGAGATGGTCACCCTTTGGATTCTAGGACCCGATAACTTGAGCATCCCGTCTTGGGTCAAATCTAGATGCGAAACAAGTAAAATATATATCGAATGGAGACATCAAGCTCTCCCTGGAAGTACCCCATAAAAGAATATACATATTTTATATCGAGTGAATGACGAATTACATATAACACTTATACATAAAACCATCCCATTCTAAGTTATTCACACGACGATCCATTTTCCATCCAAGCATCAACATCAACAACATCAACAACATCACAAGCCAAAATGTGCAACCCCGTCTAATTTTCCATATAGCAATTAGCGAGGTTTATTAACGCATTGTCATAGAAAAGAAACGAAAAACGAATTTATAGCCAAACTATATCGATATCCATCCGTCGTTCAATCAAAATTCCAAAATCTGAATTTTGAATGAACCTAAAGTCCAAAAAACCATTCATTTTGCATCGAAACGCGTTCAAAAAAAACATGAATCGATCACATGAATTTCTACCCCCCCCCACGCTATTTTGACCTTGATTCGGCCCCAAAACAGGGCCGGATTAAGGTCGGAAATAGCCCCGTATATCGAGACACTGGTTTCTCTGTGAGTCGACGCGAATCAGGAGGCTCTCGTCAAGGACACTTGTTTCCCTGAGTCGAAGGATTTTGCCGAAGACACTGGTTTCTTTGGGGTTGAAACGAATCGGGAATTTCTCACGGAGACACTGGTTTCTCTGCAAGCCGACGCGAATCAGGAGGCTCTCATCAAGGACGCTAGTTTCCCTGAGTTGAGGTATTTGCCAAGGACACTTGTTTCCCTGGGGTTGAAACGAATCGAGAATTTCTCACGGAGACACTAGTTTCTCTGCGAGTCGACGCGAATCAGGATTTTCTTCATCAAGGACACTTGTTTCCCTAAGTCGAAGGATTTTGCCGAAGACACTGGTTTCTTCGGGGTTGAGACGGATCGGGAATTTCTCGCGGAGACACTGGTTTCTCTGCGAGCCGACGCGAATCAGGAGGCTCTCATTAAGGACGCTAGTTTCCCTGAGTTGAGGAGTTTGCCAAGGACACTTGTTTCCCTGGTGTTGAAACTAATCGAGAATTTCTCGCGGAGACGCTAGTTTCTCTGCGAGTCGACGCGAATCAGGATTTTCTTCATCAAGGACACTTGTTTCCCTGAGTCGAAGGATTTTGCCGAAGACACTGGTTTCTTCGGGGTTGAGACGGATCGGGAATTTCTCGCGGAGACACTGGTTTCTCTGCGAGCCAACGCGAATCAGGAGACTCTCATCAAGGACGCTAGTTTCCCTGAGTTGAGGAGTTTGCCAAGGACACTTGTTTCCCTGGAAGTTGAACTGATCTGTGGTGGTATTTCAAGTTTTATATAAGTTACCGTCAAAACCGTGAAGCTAGGAACTTGATCTTCGCTTCGTCTGCTGGCACTGCGTCTGCTGTATTGAGACGAATGTCGCGGTTGTCTCTAGGCTGTTGGCGAACCGTCGAGATTTGGCTTAGCTTTCTGGCGGAGCCTGTTGGGAATGTGTGGTTCCCTCTTTGTTTGTGCCCTTGGATTGTATACAGGGATCGATGTGATCTCAACTGTAGGGCAAAGGTTTCATTCATCTTTATTGTTTTATTTCCGCGATGCTCTATCATTTCAGCTTTTATATCGCGAAGGTCGCGATTGCCCAATCATTTCGGCTACTTTTCGCGGTGCCCAATCATTTCGGCTATTTATTTTATTTTAACTCGCTGCTTTTTATTGCGAGTTGCCCAATCATTTCGGCTATTTTTTATGCATACGTTTTCTTTACTTGCTGCTTTTTATTGCAAGCTGCCCCATTATTTCGGCTATTTCGTATGCATGTGCGGCTTGCCGGCTTTTCACCGTAAACCTGAAATTAGACACCGATTTCGGCATCAGCACCACTACAACTGGAATATTGCCCGGAGCGAATCACCATCTGCCTCTGTCGATGTCGAACAAAGGTGGCTTAGCGAACAGGGTTAAGGTCATGTCGACTAAGGCTTTTAACTTCATGAGCCGTAAGGGTCTCACAAAGGTATTTCTCCCTACAAGTCGTGAGGATCTTGTAGGTGTATTTTCTCCTTAGGAATCGTGAGGATTCCTAAGTGTATGTTCCTCTGTGAGTCGTAAGGATCCTACAAGAGGGTTTTCTCCTTGTAAGTCAAGAGGACTTAGAAGGGTTGTTCATCATGCGCACATATCCCCAATCACGGATGGGACTTGGTTAGGGAAATGTTTATTCGCGCCCGTGGATTGTATACAAAGGTCAGAACTGAACCCTATGTAGGGCAATATCGGAAGTTGTGGGGGTTGCTTAAGCACAGGTTTAGGTCTCTGTAACTTAAGACTTTCAAATCTTATGAGCCGTGAGGGTCCCATAAGAGAGTTCTCCTTACGAGTCGTGAGGATCTCGCAAGTGTATTTTCTCTTTAGGAATCATGGGGATCCCTAAGTGTGTTACTCCCTTGTGAGTTTTAAGGATCTCACACGGGTGGTTTCTCCTTACAAGGTCGAGAGGACCCTGTAAGTGTCCTTTAACGAGGTTGCGCCCTTTCAGGTTTTCACAAACACTCGCCGGTAGTCCTGCTGTTTTTACTCACGGAGCCCTTTCGGGTTTTCATCCGTTCCCATTTTGCTTGTGGACATACCATTTTTTTTTATTCTTTTTATTCTCTTCTTTTTTTTACGAGGTCGCGCCCTTTCGGGTTTTCACGAACACTCGCCCGTAGCCCTGCTGTTTTTACTCACGGAGCCCTTTCGGGTTTTCATCCGTGCCCATTTTGCTTATGGACATACCGTTTATTATATATTTTTTTATATATCTTTTTTTTATATATTTTTTTATTCATCTCGTCAGCCTAAGGATGCTGCGGTAGTAGTTTTAAGGACGTTTTGGTCCGTCATTAGTTTAAGAACGTTTCGGTCCGCCATTAGTTTAAGGACATTTCGGTCCGATCAGGAGAAGGCCGGCTACTGCTTCTAGAGTTTTGAGCTTAGGAAGATAGTGAGCGGACATAGTCGTCGTCATCTATCATTGACCTAGTCGATAACTCGCTAAGCGTAGTATTTCTTTAGGAAGCGACCATTTATTGGCCTGTAAGGCCTTTCACCGTGCATATCCATGAGTAGATAGGCCCCACCCTGGTAGACCTTGTTTATGATGTACGGGCCCTCATAGTTTGGCTCGAATTTTCCCCGCTTGGCGCGATTGGGGATCATAGGCCTTTTGACCACTGGCACGAGTTCGCCTTGGCGGAATGTCCTCGGCCGGGTCAATCTTTCATATGAGCGCGACATCTTTGCTTTATAGGCCTCCAGATTTTGTTGCGCTATGAGCCGAGTTTCATCAAGGGCATCAAGCTCCTCAAGCCGAAGGTAAGCATTTTCTTCGTCCGTCAGCTCGTAGTGGACTGCCACTCGTAGAGAGGGTAACTCTGTCTCGAGGGGGAGTACTGCTTCTGCGCCGAATACCAACGCGTACGGTGTTGCGTTCGTGGCCGTCTTGAACGTAGTTCGATACGCCCAGAGAGCTTCTTGCAGTCTCTCGTGCCAGTCCTTCTTATTTCGAGACACCGTCATCTTCATGATCTTTGTCAAGGTCTTGTTGAAAGCCTCAGCTAGACCGTTAGCTCGCGGATTATAAACCGAGGAATATCTCCAGTCTATATTGTGTTGTTACGCGAAGCGACTGATCTTGTGGCTTCTATAAGCTGGCCCGTTATCGGAGATGATCCGTCGCGGAGTTCCAAATCGATATAAGACGTGCATCTTGAAGAAATGGAGGATATTCTCCGTCTTCACTTCTCTCAATGGTACTGCTTCTGCCCATTTGGAGAAGTAATCAGTCGTCTCCAGGATGAAACGATGTCCCCTGGACGATGCTGGTTCGATGGGGCCGACTATGTCAATTCCCCACATTTCGAATGGCCAGCTACCCACCGTTGGATGGAGTGGATTTGGATGCTGGTGGATGAAGTCTCCATGAATTTGTCATGAGTGGCATTGCTTTGCATACTCAAGGAAATATTGAATCATGGTGGGCCAGTAGTAGCCCATCCGTTTGATCTTCAACTTCATCTTTGGGCCTGCTTGGTGAGAACCGCAGAGTCCGTCGTGAACTTCCTGAACAACTCTTTTCGCTTCATCAGGTCCCAGACATCTCAACCACAGAGAATCAAATGATTTCTTGTACAGAGTATCATTGACGAAGGCGAAAGACAGAGCTCGTTTCATAAGCTGATGTCTCGATGACGCATCTTCGGGCATTCGACGGTATTTGAAGTAGTCTATAAAGACTTCTCTCCAATCCTCAGCCTTTTCCCGGTCTTTTATTTGCAGGGTCTTCTGCTCAGTCGCTCCCTTTTCTTCGGATGATTCCGGAGATATTTCTGCTGGGGCAAATACCCGACAGCTTTGTACCACGATTCTTACGTCATCGAGGTTCTCATCAGCCAGTTCCTTAGCGAGCTTGGCCAACGCGTCCGCTTTGCTGTTTTCCGCGCGCGGTATATTTTCCAAAGTATAGGAAGGGACTTAGGTCAACAGTTGCTGCACCTTTTCGCCGTACTTCACCAGCTCTGGTTTGTACGTTTGGTAGTCACCGTTTACTTGACTAACGACCAGTTGGGAGTCTCCGTATATGAGGAGGTTTTCAATTCCCATGTCGATGGCGATCTCGAGGCCTGCTATCAAAGCTTCGTATTCGGCTTCATTGTTTGTCCTCGGCTCTGTTAGGGAGAAAGCAAAGCGCATTATCCCTCCTTGTGGAGTTACAAAGATGAGTCCTACCCCCGATTTGATTATAGGGGTACTTTGTTTGCGCTTCTTCATGGAAGATACTCCATCGAAATAAAGCTCCCATCGGGTATTACCACCGTCGATCGCATCAAACGCATGTTCGTCTGGAAGATCGCAATTCAAAGGAGAATCGGCGGGTATCGGATGCTCAGCGAGGAAGTCGGCGATGGCCTGGCCTTTCACTGCCTTGAGAGGTTAATATGTTATCGAGAACTCCATCAAGAGCAGGACCTATTTAACGAGTCGCCCCGTCAATATGGCCTTTGACATTAAATATTTAAGAGGGTCCACCTTCGAAATGAGACGGACCTCATGCGCCAACGCATAGTGCCTGAGCTTTGTTATCGCGAAGATCAACGCCAGGCAGTGTTTTTCAATAGGGGAATAGTTGCTTTCTGCCCCCAGTAGAACTCGACTCAAGTAATAGAGAGCTCTCTCCTTCCCTTGATCGTTCTCTTGTGCCCATAATGCACCTAAGGCACCTTCGAGGGCGGTTGTATAAAGAATGAGGGGCTTTCCCTTGACCGGAGCAGCCAATACTGGCAGGTTCTGCAGGTATTGCTTGAACTCGTCTAGCGCGCTTTGGCATTTTTGGTCCCAGACGAACGGGGTTCTCTTCTTCATCAGGTGGCTGTAAGGACGGCACTTGCCTGAAAGGTTGGCTATAAATCGCCGTATATACGCGACCTTCCCTTGGAGAGACCGCAGCTGTTTGAGAGTCCTTGGCGAAGGCATTTCCATGATCGCCTTGATCTTTGACGGATCTATCTCAATACCTCGGTGTCGGACGATGAACCCCAGGAATTTTCCTGAGGAAACTCCGAATGCACACTTAAGATGGTTCATCTTCAAGTTGTATTGTCGAAGGCGTTGAAATACGGTCTTCAGATGCTCGAGATGTTCCTCGTATGATTTGCTTTTAACCACGAGATCGTCGATATAGCATTCGACGATTTCGTGTATAAGGTCATCGAAGATCTTCGTCATGGCCCTCTGATAGGTGGCACCGGCGTTCTTTAGACCGAAGGGCATCACCTTGTAGTAGAATATACCCAAAGGAGTCCTGAAGGCGGTGTGCTTCTGGTCTTCGGGATGCATCTTTATCTGATTATACCCTGATGAGCCGTCCATGAAGGAGAAAACCTTATGAGTGGACGTATTGTCTATCATCAGTTCGGTGACTGGTATTGGGAAATTGTCTTTCGGGCAAGCTTTATTGAGGTCCCGGAAATCCACACATATGCGCACTGTCCCATTTTTCTTCATCACCGGGACGATGTTGGCGATCCATTCAGGATATTGAACCTCCTGGATAAAGCCAGAGTCGATTAACTTCTTGACCTCGGCGTTGATACTCATCTCAAGCTCGAGCCGCATTCTTCTTGGCGCCTGTTTGACCGGTTTGACGTCCGGAGATATTGCCAATTTGTGCACAGCAATTTCTGGATCTAGTCCTGGCATTTCGGAATAGTTCCATGCGAAGCAATCTTTATGCTGCATAAGCAGGTCTTTTAATGAAGCCACCCTTTTTTCGGATAGCAGCTCGCTGACAAATGTCGGTCGCGGGTCGCTAGACGTCCCCAACTCAATTCTCTTGAGGTTATCTGCGGTGGTATGGATTCCATCTTCCAGCTCTTTTGGCGCTGGTGGAAATTCTGAGATCACCTCATCGTCGCTGTTTTCGAAGCACCAGGGAAGGTCATCCATATTCTCGGGCTCTTCTTTTGATGTCGTTGTCATATGACAAGTACGAATTCGCTTCCAAGCCCAATGTGGAACTGGTTCTGCTCTCGTGGCTTTGGGTTCGTGCTTCTGTGGCGGCGTTACCCTCCAGTTGTCAGATAAAGCGAACTTGCCGAGCTGATACTGATCTTCAACCCAATTCTTGAAGGTGAAGCAGTCTTCGAGAGGGTGTCCTATCACTCGGTGATAAGGGAAATAATCTGGGTGAGAGACTTCGCTTGCTTGTTCGGAGTGTTTAGACTCCGGGAGTGTAAGCATCTGATGTTTTAGAGCGAGGTCAAGTATTTTCTTCGTCTTGTCCCGAGGAAAAGAGTACGCTCGACCCATTTTCCTTATGAGGGATAGATCGGAACCGCTCGATTCCCGCTTGCGTGGCTTCTTAGTCCCGCTTTGTTGCTGTTGAGCGCCTTTTGCGCCTCTCGACTTATTTCTGCGTCTGCGTCATGCCTTATTTATAACAGGTTGACAGGGAGCGGCATTTTCATCTTTCACAGCCTGTTGGAGGAGGCGTTGCGTTTTGGCTTTCTCATAAATGGCCATCTCACGGTTGTGATCGTCTCTGACTTTTTGGCCAGCTTCCCTTATAAGCTTGTCCATTTGTTCTTCAAACGACGGACTGAGCATTTTTGCATCAGGAACTTTTACTGGTTCAGGATTAGCGTCCTCCCATTAAGCGTCCGCTTCTTCATCAAAGTCATGCACAACGTAGCAACCGTGGAGTAGCTCTCGCTTCTTGGACCGAATGTATCAAAGCCTGATTGTTTCCATTCTCCCATTAGGCAACTTGTGCTGAGTCCCGGGGACGTTCCAGATCCTGTCATAGAATTTGGCTTTTCGAGCGGTCTGTTTGAAGGATATCCCATGGCGCTTCAGCAGCCTCTTCAAACCTTCTGTATAATATCTGGGGAGACGGATGGACTGAAGCCTGTCAAGCGTAGGATCCGCGCCGTGCCAGATTTCTTTCTCCACTTTGGTTTCTTCAGAACGGTAGAATAGAATTGCTTTTTCGCCTTCTCGTCTGGGAGGGACATAGAACGTCCGTAGCTCCTCTACACTGCAGATATCAAGTGCATCCAGTTCTTTATGGTGTTTAAGTGGAACCATGGCGACTTGTAGACTTTGCTCTTCGTCAGCGGACGTTTGTATTGAAGGTCGAGCAGAGAATACAGCATGGACATCATCTTCCGAGTCGCTACCAAAGATCAACGTAGGAGCAGATGGTCCCGGCTTGTTGTATTGGGGCGGACCCGAATAAACTATCTCCTCTTCCTCCTCGGTATCACTCCCGAAGACGGGGATGGTGGCGTTAGCTTTGTTCTCCGGCTTGTGACACCTCTCCGTGTCTTCAAAATCCGGTAAAAAGTATTTGGCATCTTCATATTTGCGGACCTCGTTCACAGAGAACGGGTTCAGTTCCCCCGTCACGGTATACTCGAGACCATCCCTAAAATATTTTATACACTGATGCTGTGTAGAAGGGATGATATTGTACTCGTGTAACCATGGTCGGCCGAGCAGAGCATTGTAGCATGTCTTGGCGTCTATGACGTGGAATTTAATGTCCGTGACGAGCAGCCCAAAGCGCAGCGTCAGTATCATAGATCCAAGAGTTCTCGATGATTGGGAGTCGAACCCGGAGATGGTGATCTTGTCCCGAGCAAGGTGCTGGACGCTCATGCAGATTTCTTTTAACACCCGCACATTGAGGAGATTAACGGAGGATCCATTATC
Organism: Agapanthus africanus; assembly: GCA_030015575.1. Classification (NCBI taxonomy): domain Eukaryota; kingdom Viridiplantae; phylum Streptophyta; class Magnoliopsida; order Asparagales; family Amaryllidaceae; genus Agapanthus; species Agapanthus africanus. The sequence goes on along the minus strand of JASDDO010000008.1, from coordinate 48,805,704 downwards.
GACCAGGATTTTGCCTATCTTTATATCGTGGCAGTATCCTGAGACATAGAGGGGGCGATTGTGTTCGCACGTCCCAAGGATAAGGTCTTCATCGCCAAAAGTGACATCGGCCGTGTGCACTTCCTCCAATTCATCCTTCATTTTTTCTTCGGCCAGGAAAGCTTGGAATTGTTCCGGCTCCTGTAGTGCCTTGATTAACGAATCTCTCGCCTCTTTTGATAGTAAAAGGGCGTCAAGAATGCTGAGCTGCGAGGGTAGCTTCCTCAAGTGTGCCAGAACGTTGTAGTCCATCTTATTTCTCTTTGGCGGGTCCTTGGCAGTTAGCTCTTCCATGACTTGGTCATCTAGGGCGATATCCTCAGAGACCTTTTCTTTCCCTTTATCTTTTTTGTTTGAGGGTCCGAGATTCTTTTCGGGCAGCATCCGTTTACGCAGCCTGATATTTTCACAGACCTTCTGCTCTTCTTCTTTTCCCGAGGTGGACTCTTTAAAGAGGGGGCTAAGAGCCATTTCCTCATCAGAGTCGCTCCCGAACGTGAGAACTTGCGATCCCCCGGCGTTAACCATACGACAATTGCCGGTAGTTCTGTTAAGCCCTTCGGTCATATTTTTCCGCTCCCGACGAGTTTTGCGCTTTTCCCGCTTAAAATGTTGTCGATGAGCAACATATTCTTGCCACCGTCTATTGAAAGCCTCACACTCTTCGGTAGGGTGCGAAACCTTCCGATGATATAAGCAATAGGAGGGGTGCATTTCCACTTCACCAGTAATGCTTCCTTCAGAGGATGGTAGCTTCATGCCCATTAATATGGCCTTAGCAAACCTTTTCCTCGTCTTGAATTTACTTTTATCCGCGGTGGATGTATTTTGCTCCAGCGGGAGTGTCTCGACTCTTTCGTCAAGTCGCTGGTGCTTGGCCCTTTCAAATATAGCCGTCTCGCGTTCCCGATCAGCTTTACTTTTCAACAGAGCTTCGTTGAGGAATGCGTCAATTACTTCATCTGATGGCCCCAAAATTTTTGGTTCAGGATCTGCCCCCAGCTTTTCAGTGCAAGGAGTCTCCTCATCGTCCGTGAACGAATGGGAAATCACATGACAGCTCGCTATGTATTCTTCAGATTCATCCGACGAACTTTCTTCCTCATCTTCCTCTTGAAAGACATGGTTGAGAAACTCTTGGAGTGTAATGGGAGTCCGTGCTTTCTGGTTATATTCCTCCAGCGCGTCAATTTGTTTTTGTAAGTCCGTGCGCTTGTCGCCAGGCTTCACGGGCTTCTTGGATTTCTTCTTCTTCTTCTTTGAAGACTTTGACGGCTGGTTATGAGCGCTTGGCCCACCACCATCGGTCTTTGGAGTTGGACGCGGCTTCAACATCCCCTCAATGACCTGCGGTTCCAACGGGTTCTTCCACCTGATCGCTGGGCATGTTTGAAGATCGTTCAGCATCCTCTTTGTTTTGGCTGATAGCACAACCTCCCATGGGGCTTCTTCGACGAGAGAGCATGCTGCCCTCGGCGTATTCATCCTTTTAGAGGCATGAGGTTGCGGCGGACTCACCTTCCATCTGTCGGACAACGCGAACTTGCCCTGTTGGTACTGGTCTTCAATCCAATTTTTGAAGACGTAGCAATCTTCGATCGGATGACCCAGTACTCGGTGATAGGGACAGTAGTTGGGCTCATTGACATCATTTGGTTGCGACGGACGTTTTAGATCCGGCAGACTTATGAGTCGGTTGCGCAACGCCAGCTCGAATAATCTTCTCGTTTTATCTCGGGGAAATGAGTAAGGACGTCCTAGCCTCTCCTCAAGGGGTATGTGCGGACGCATATTATTTTGACGAACGACCGGCTTCGAGTTGCTCGGCTGTTGTTGAGCATTAGGGACAATGATCGGTTTCCCCTTCCCCTTCTCATTTCGGGAGTCCGGCTTCGGAAGAGGAGGTCTGTGCCCCATCTGATCCATTTGCGCTAGCTTGTCGATCAGGGCCTGAAAGGTAGTCGGCTTGAAGAACATCATAAATTGTGAGATAGTTGCTTGCGGGTCGAGGGTTCCCACAAACATACCCACTGCAGGAGCTTCTTCAATGCGTTGCTCGCATTTTGACCATAAGTTCCGCCACCGTATAGCATATTGGACCCATGTCTCGCCCGGCTTCACTCTAGCATTAATCAATGCCGTCATCGAGGTGCGTTCGCTGGCGCTTGCAAAACGCTGGGTAAACAGCAGCTCCATCTCCGCGAAGGTCTTGATAGAGTCGTTCGGGAGCTCAGAATACCACTCAAATGTTGTATCAGACAAGCTGCCGACGAACTGGAGAAGCAACAGTTTGTCATCACCGCCGGTGTTGCCGCAAAGCACTCTGAACTAGGCAACATGCTGGTGGGGATTGCCCGTCCCCTTATAAACATGGAATTTGGGTATTGTATAGCCCGGCGGGTACTTTATCTGATCGTACCAGCTCGGATATGGTCGTCCTGTTTTTACGACCTGGCCGGCTGCTTCAGTCGCATGATGAACCCGTATCTGTTGGGCTATATACTCGTCCAAGTCAGCTTTGGAGATTGTCTCCTCTTTGGCTGTTGACAGAGCCGGTGGAGGATTTGACGTTTCTCCCCTATCGTCTTCAAGGACGATCGGGGGATCTTCAGCTGGAGGATCTTGTTGGGTCATTATTCCCACCATGTCTTGGAACAGGAGGGCCATACGCTTTATGTTGGCTGCTTGTTCAGCAGCCTCTTTATCCTTCTTCTCCAATATCCGACGAAGGAATTCAGCGTCAGTTTCTTGCTCTTGGCGTTCATCCGAGGACGTTTCAGGGCTTTCTTTTGGCCCAGTGAGTGCGGCCATCGCATTCATCATTTCCTGGAGCTTCTGTTGTTGCTCCTGAGCTTTGGTCATTGACCGTGTAAGTAGTCTATGACCCGTAGATGCACGGCTGTCCTCTTTACCAGACGCCACGTATACAGTATGGACCACGATGCCCCCGGACTTAGGGCGTTTGGTTTCACCACCTTTGATATTCGCCGCAGGTGTGGGGACTTTCTCCGGCCTTCTTCGCTTGTAAGCCGTCGAAGTTGAAGGGGCCGTTGCTTTGGGTACCCAAGTGGTCGTCGTCTTTTGTTGCTTGACAGGGGGATTTTCTCCCTGCCGACCTTTCGTCTTCTTGTGCTGGTGAGAGAAATTCGGATCAATCACCGATTCTCGGACTCGTCGCCACGTCTTGTAGATCCTGGAGGACAACCATTGAGAAGACTGCTCCGGCTTTTCTGGTTCTGCTTCTACGGTGGTCTCTACCGGTGGAGGAGACCTTTTGAGCACCGCAGTTGGCGAATTTCTGTGTACCCTGTTCAGCAGCTCAAAGCTGTTCCCAGTTGGAACAGCAACATTAACTTCCACCGTTGGAGCTGGCGGAGTTATCCCAGAGGGGGAGTTGCCCCCAGTCTTCCTTATCCGGCGCCAGTGGCGTCGTCGGGCGTGACGAGTTACCGGTATTGGTTCAGCGACAGAGACAGCTTCTTCTTGCCCCCTGTCCGAACGAGGCGCTGCTGGTGCCAGCCTCTTAAAGACCGAGGTTGTCCTTTGAGTAGCGGTGTTCAATCTGTCAAAGACAGATCCTCGAGCAGGGGCAGGAGTGGGAATAGTCAGCCTTGCAAAGACTGACTCTTTGACAGGAGAAGCCGCCTTGGCGACTTCGGGAGCAGCCGTCTTCTTTGGGATGGCCTTCTCAGGTATCATGGGCTTTTTGGCGGGCCCTTTGGAGTTCAGGCTCAGTCTGGAGAAGACCGAGGAGTTGGACGACCCGTTGAGAGGGGCCGTGGGAGTAGCAAGTCGATCGAAGACCGACTTCTTTGAAGCTTCTGGTACGGGAATAGGGATGGTGAAGCTTGCTGGCGGGAGCATGGTCCCGAAAAACAGGCCGGTGGTGGCTTGAGTCACTTTCTCCACAGGCATAGTAAGGACGGAGGCCGCTTGAGGCCCATATGCTACACCTCCAGGTGAGGTGGAGCGTCGGCCGCATTGGCACTTCGAGCAGTTCGAACAATTGGAGGCCATTGATGCTTGATTTCTGCGCCAGGCTAAAGACCAAATCATAGTAACTTGCAACCCAAAGGCAACCATTAACAAACCGCGATTCGTTCGCGAAGACGACACACGAAGTGTGGAGTGGAAAGAGGAAGAGGTCCCTCCGGGCGTGCCAGAATCTGTTCCCCTCCGAATGGCGGCCAAGACAGGGACGTCTTGCCTGAGATTCGGGGCAGATGTTATTTGGTTTTATCCGTCTACCTCTCCGAAGATGCCAAGTTGATTTATGGCATCGTGTATCGGAGGTTTAGATGGATGCGGCCGATGTAGCAGACTTCGTCAGATTCCCCCTCGTTTGAGGGGTTTTTGATTGTGGGGACGCTCTTCCCTGCAGGCGCAAGCCCCTGCAGTTAATTACGCTACCGCATCGCGGTAGCCACTTTCTCCTTCTCCAGAATTTCACTTCGTGTCGTATGTGTTTGTTTTGTTTGTGGATGCCCATGGATTGTATACGGAGACTAAGTTATGCCGTCGCCCGTAGGACGTGGATTAGTCCAAATCCGTATTTACTTAGATTTGGGTTTGGTGTTTTAGTTTAAGGATACGTTAGCCATATTGAGGCTAAGATCAACTTAAACGTTCGTTAAGGATACGTTAGTCTGATCTGAGACTAAGATCAACTTAGCGGGATCGTTTGGATCCGGCAAAAGAGCATTTGGGGGCTCTATTGTTCCAGTTTAGGGACATAGTGGTCCATAGGTAGTTTAAGGACATTTCGGTCCATATTCCAGTTTAGGGACATGGTGGTCCAAAGGTAGTTTAAGGACGCATAAGTCCGTAGGTTTAAGGACCCCACAGTCCGTATCTGGGTTTAAGAATGCATAAGTCCGTGGGTTTAAGGACCCCACAGTCCGTGTTTTGGTTTAAGGACGCATAAGTCCATGAGTTTAAGGACCCTACAGTCCGTATTTTGGTTTAAGGACGCATAAGTCCATGAGTTTAAGGAACCCACAGTCCGTGTTGATGTGTGGTTGTCGGGACCCGTCACCTCTCAGACGTCGTTGAAGAATTACAACGATAGGAGTCAGAGGAGTTCGGAGATGTACCCTCGAACCGGACGTAAATTAATTTAAGAGAGCAGCCGTGCTCAGTCAATTTAATTTGAGGATTTACGGCCATGATTGGGCTAAGTCCAGTTGGGAATATTCTACATTTTTATTTATTTTTGGCCTATTAGGCCTGTGCTAGGGCTTTGCCCCTTTTTAAATAATGCACTGCATTTCTTATTTTGTTTGGGCGCTGCCCTTTTATAAATGATGCAGAGCATCTGCCTTGTTTGGGCTCTGCCCTTTTATTGCATTGCAATTTATTTTGGCCTGCTAGGCCTTTTTTGATTTGGGCCTGACCCTTCAGTAAACAATGTAGTGCATTTGTCAGGCGCTTTGCGCCAATCATTGAGCGCAAGCGCTTGTGGTGGTGACATGTGTCGCGCAAGCGCAGTGCGCTGCTAACACGTGGCGCGCTCTGGTGAGTTGCGCCAATTTCAGAGAGCAATGCTCTATTTTATAAGCGCATAGCGCAAGTGATTCTGGTGCTGACACGTGGCGCTCTCTGGTGGCTTGTACCAACCCAAGAGCGCAACAGTGCAGTTTTGCAAGTGCAAGGCATTGTTTTCAAAATCTTGATCCAATTTTGGATTCAAGAAAAGAATCTTTAAGATTCCAGAACCAATGGTTCATAAAAAGTGCAGGCACTATTATTATTTGTTTTTTATTGAAGATCATTGATCTAGTTCTTAGATCAATGATCTATTCAGAAGAAATTCTTCTATTTTAAAGGTTTTTACCTTTTTCTTGAGTCTCTTTTCAAGTTTCTTCAGAGTTGAAGTTCTTGATGATTCTTGATGTTGATGATGTTTTGAGTTGGGGTCTAGGGGTATTTATATAGTGCCCATAGATTTGTTAAGTTTGTTAAAGAGATCATTCTCTGAGTGATTTGGGAAATTTTCCCCACCGTTGGATCTTTGATCCAAGGGCTTCTGTTTTATAGAAGACAATCTTCTTGTTTTAACAAGAACAGAAGGATCTTACTAGAATTTTAATTCTGTTTGGCGCAAACGCCCCAGCGCTTGACACGTGTCACGCAGCGCACAGCGCAGTGCAACTGCGCAAGCGCAACTGCGCTGCCATATGTCGCACAGCGCAGAGCGCAACGCAACTGTGCTGACACGTGTCGCACAGCGCAGCGCAACTGCGTTTGCGCAACTGCGCTGACACGTGTCGCACAGCGCACAGCGCAGCGCAACTGCGCTTGCGCCACTGCGCTGACACATGTCGCGCAGCACAGTGCTTGCGCAACTGAAGCGTTGCTTCCTTTAATTTTGTTTTAAATAGAGCCTTGCTCTGATTGGGCGTGATGCCTCGGGCGCTGCGCTCTCTGCGCTGTCGTGCCTGATTTTGACACGTGGCGTCCTGCGCGCAGCGCATAGGATCTGAAGCGTTGCTTCATTTATTAAAGTTTAAATTTTCAAAGTAGAGCTTTGCTCTGATTGGGGGGAATCGGAAGCGTTGCTTCATCTCCCGCCTTGGAATTTGAACAGAGCTTTGCTCTAATTGGGGTAAACAATCCACATGCATACAGGCATATGATTTCATATGTTTATTTGTATATGCCATTGGTTTTAACTCTATTGTTAACATATATGCATACATGGTCACCCTAGAGATCATAGTATTACCTTCATGATACAGTATGTCCTAAGAATCGTTGTTTATTCAATTTTTACCTGCTGATGTTTTCTACTCACGAGTTGGCAACTCACCCCCGTTGTGCCACAGCTTTCTTGCAGGTTTGACCGCTTGGATCAGTAGCGGCATTGCTGGCACACAGTTCCTTCTGGGTGTTTGCTTTGATAGGTGGGACGCACGCTAGATCGTGACCACTTTTGTACCCTTTATATTCTATTGTATCTAGAGAAACTCCATCAGTCAGAAAATAGAATTTGTATATTGGTAGACCTGGTCAGACTTGTATTTGCGAGACTTAGAGCGATGGGTATATGTTCACTTCTTTGAGATGATGATGTCTTGCCTTATTTATTCTTTCTGTGTTTGATCTTCGCCGTAGGGCGTCATATATATGTTTATTTCATGGTTGTGATTCCGACAATTGGAGAAGAGCTATCTCCCGCTTGGGGATGCCTATATATATTACTTGTATGTGGTTTTGGATCAAAATATATAAGGGAGGTGCTACCCAAATTTTTAAAGACGAAAAATATTTTCAACTATAGTATAATCCACTTGCATTTTCATATATCACTACCTATGCATTTTAAAGGAAAACTCGATTTCATTATACCTTTATTTTAAAAACTTCACCTCTATTATTTCCCTAAAAAGGTTTAGATTTCTGGGCTTTGGCTTACTTGAATTGGGTGGAGTCTTATAGACTTCACATGATTCAAGTGCCAGTCACGTGCCTTTTTCCGGATCGTGATATGAGAACTTCCATCTGACGATAGGTATAGTTCCATCTAGAAGTTCTCGGCGAGTCCGTCTAGTGTACTCACACCCAGTGAGCACATGTATACGATCTTAGGCGCATCAGACCAATGGCTGCGGGACCAACCATCCCCCTCGTCAGGGTCTAGAAACGTATACACCAATCTACTCCGAAATATCGATGCCCAGTCTCGATATTCACACGACTAGGGACCTTTTAAGGATGTGCTTATGAACTATCCAACTCCCACGAGTATGATCGCCATCATAACGCTGGTAGTCAAGCAAGATCCTATGAGTTTTATCAACATGTAACTGCCATATGTAATAACGAGTATAACATATAACATATGCACATGTTAAGATAAAGACAAACCATAATAGTATACTACTGTATCAAGTCTTTATCAATATGTGCAAGCAGGATAAAGTATCTAAAGAAAGGAATACACATATCATGATAAAGACAACTCAAATAATATACTATATATAACTTAGCAAGATTGTCCTGTACATACATATGTCCAAGCATCCACATGTATACATATACAATAATGGCCTCTAGGGAATACATATCCAACAATCTCCCACTTGCATTAAGGCCATATATTGGTGTACCGAGTACCCAACGTCTGCTCTAGGGCCAGCTGTTGGCGTATCGCATACCCAACATCTCAAAAAGTCGCTCGAACTGTGCTTGAGGGAGGCCTTCGTGAATGGTTCCGTCGTGTTGTATTTTGTGTCCACTCTTCACACCTCGATCTCCTGGCGATCAATGATCTCCCTGATCAGGTGATACTGCCTTAAGATGTGTCTGTATTTCTGATGGGACCGTGGTTCCTTTGCTAGAGCTATAGCCCCATTGTTATCACAATACAGAGGTATTGGATCAACAATGGACGGAACTAGATGAAGTTCAGTAATGAACTTCTTCCTCCAGACCACTTCTTTTGCGGCATCGTTCGCAGCAATGTATTCAGCCTCTATCATCGAGTCTACGACGGTGTCCTGTTTAGAGCTCTTCCAACACACCGCCCCTCTATTGAGGGTAAACACAAAATCCGAGACAGACTTGCTATCATCCTTGTCACTCTAGAAGCTTGAATCGGTAAAGCACTCGACCTTAAGTTCTCCATTGCCGTAAATCAAGAACATCTCCTTAGTCCTTCTCAGGTACTTGAGAATGTTCTTCACTGCTGTCTAGTGGTTCTCACCTGGGTTTGACTGATATCGTCTCACCACGCTAAGCGCGTAAGCTACATCTGGTCTTGTACATAGTATCGCATACATTATAGATCCTACCGCCGAAGCGTAGGGTACAGTGCTCATGCGGGCCCTCTCCTCATCAGTCTTGCGAGACATCTTTTTGGAGAAGGTGATTCCATGCAATGCAGGTATATTACCGCGCTTGGAATCTTCCATACTAAATCTCTTTAGTACGGTCTCTATGTACCTGGACTGCGAAAGTCCCAATAATCTCTTGGATCTATCTCTGTAGATCTTGATCCCCAGAATGTACGAGGCATCACCCAGGTCCTACATGGAGAACCTTTGTGACAAGAACAGCTTGACCGATTGTAGCATAAGAATATCATTTCCTATCAAAAGAATGTCGTTCGTCCTACAATCTTCTTATATATACAAGGCTCATCCTCGTTCTTGATGAAGTCAAATTCCTTGACTGTTTCATCAAAACAGATGTTCCATCTCCGCGATGCCTTGCTTTAATCCATAAATGGATTTAAGCAACTTGCACACCTTCCCACTGCTCCCACTGTCTACAAAACCTTTTGGCTGATCCATATAAATGCACTCTTCCAAACCTCCATTTAGAAAATCCATTTTTACGTCCATATGCCATATTTCATAGCCATGGAAGGAAGCAATGGAAAATAGAATCCGAATGGATTTGAGCATAGCCACTGGAGAAAAGGTTTCGTCATAGTCCACTCCTGGTCTTTGACGAAAACCTTTTGCAACAAGTCTAGCCTTATAAGTTTCCACCTGTACATCTACACCAATCTTCTTTTTGTAGATCCATTTGCATCCAACGGGTTTTACCCCAGGTGGAGCAATTTCTAAGGTCCACACTTTATTGGCGTACATGGACTCCATTTCGGATTGCATAGCATCCGGACACTTATCAGAGTCCCTACTGATAATGGCCTGCCTGAAACTAGTAGAATCATCTTCTTCCAAAATGCAATCCTCTCGATCCCCGTCTATGAGAAAACTATAGAATCTCTCGGGCGGATGAGAAATCCTACTAGATCTTCGGAGCGGTTGAGGTTCGTCTGGGACTACTGAATCTAGCGGTTCCACCAAATTTTCAGTTACATTTTGTGGTTCAGAAGTTTCTTCCAGTTCTACCGTATTTCCACTAACTTTTTTTGCAAGAAACTCCCTTTCTAAAAAAGTGGCGTAGCGAGATATAAACACCTTCTATTCCTCAGTGTGGTAGAACAGATATCCTGGTGAATCCTTAGGATATCCCACAAATTTACATAGAACTGATCGTGCCTCTAGTTTGTCTGGTTTCTGTGTTTTCACATAGGCCGGACAACCTCATATCTTATACCACTTAAGATATGGATTCTGTCCACTCCATATTTCATATGGAGTCTTAGGCACAGACTTGGATGGAACATAGTTCAGTATGTATGCTGCTGTCTGAAGCACGTGTCCCCAAAATGAAAGAGGCAACTCAGCATTACTCATCATGGAGCAAACCATATCTAAAAGGGTACGATTCCACCACTCCGATACACCGTTGTGCTATGGTGTATACGGAGGAGTAAGCTGAGAGAGAATTCCATTCTCTTTTAGGTATTCAAGGAATTTCGTGCTTAAGTACTCCCTTCCTCTATCAGATCGGAGGATCTTGATACTTTTACCGGTCTGGTTCTCTACTTCGTTTATGTATTCTTTGAATTTCTCAAAAGCTTCAGATTTGTGTTTCATAAGATACACATATCCGAACCTAGAGAGATCGTCAGTGAATGTGATAAAGTACGAGAACCCACCCCTTGCATGTATAGACATTAGATCACATACATCACTGTGTATGAATCCCAAGAGCTCTGCTGCTCTTTCTCCGTGTCCGGTGAATGGAGATTTGGTCATCTTTCCCTTGAGACAAGACTGACAAGTTTCATAAGATGAAAATTTGAACATATTCAAATATCCATCTTTATGCTATTTACTCGGTCTTTTCTCTCCGATATGACCAAGTCTACAATAACACAAGTAGGATTCGTTCTCTTCTGAACTCTTGCTCTTGCGTGTATTTTGTATATTGAAAACTGTGTTTTGATTTAGAACATAGATACCATTACACGGTGTACCTTCTGCAACCAATACCTTATCAAGGTAAATGTTCATGATATTTCTATCAAGAACAAAGTTATATCGATCTTTATCAAGTAAAGAAACTGATATGATATTGCAAACCATGGAAGGTACATAGTAGCAATTGTTCAAAATTATAGTACTGTCACTTGGCAATGCTGGGTGATATTCACTGACGGCAGAAGTATCAACTTGTGCTCCGTTCCCTACTCTGAGGGACATATCACCAGGTCCAACCATCCTACTTTTTCTCAGTCCCTGTAATAAATTACAGATATGAGATCCTGACCCGGTATCTAGTATTCAGGAGGTAGGACTGACCGAAAAACAGTCCTCAATAACAAGAACACCTGAAGGAGATGCAATAGTATGCTTCTTCTTCGTTGGGGTCATCAAGGAATTCATGCAATCCTCTTTTCTCTGCTCATGCTCATGACTGTTGTCATAAGTTAGAGCCAAACCGACATTCCCCAGCTCCGAATAAGAATTCGGATCGGTCAAGCGATACATTTTATTATCTTGATTAGGGCATGAAATGGTTGCTGCCTGGAGAGAGAGAAAAGAAACACTCAGCGTGCGCTCTTGCAAGATTAGATTGGTTATTAGTTTATCTAATCAAGATGGCTTCCACTGTTTCCTCGAATTCTCCATCAAACCTTAAAAGAAAAACTGGTCAGGATTAATCGCACGATACAATACTTGGTTAACCTTTCGGCCAGACTAGTGTCGGTACTTCGAGGGAGGTTTTCCAACGCTTTCGCGAAGTTCCTTAATTATATAACCTCGTTTCCCTGGAGGCATAGCCCCGCTAAACACTGTTCTAGACACCTACTTGGTTTATAGCATTGATTGTTAAGTGAAAAAATCTCCCAAGAGTAATCCTACTCATCAGTGGGATCAGGATCCAACTATCATCGCGTGATAACCTAAATGGAAACCACTCTAGTCACCACACTCCAGAAGGTATGCAACACTAGAAAGTTTCCTGTATGTTTGAAACTCCCGATATGGTTTTTGCCCCTAGGACCCTAATGATCTTGATGGGGTCAACAAGGTTACACGACTGTCCTAACCAATCGTATCTAATGCTAAAAACAAGCACCACTTAGCTACCATACACTACGCCTTGACGGGGTCAACAAACGTAGCACGAATACTAAGTACTACTCGTAAGAAATGACGGAGGGCTACGGCTGGTTTTTGGCGAAAAACCTTAACATAATGAACTTGATATCGTTGAAGGAACCGAGTAGTTTTGAAAAGAAGTGGTTTAGGCTCCGCTTTTAAAAACTAGTGGTTTTGAAGAAAACCGGGTAATCTATAGTATAAACTTTCGCTCAAGAGGTCATTCCCCGTGAAGGGATCTAGGCTCTTGCCTCCTAGAATGAGGTGCTGGATGTTCATGACCGAACACCACTATGCAAAGCAAAAGATTATGACTATAGCTTTTCGAAATTTGTTCCAACAACATCTTTTTAGGTTTCTTATCTTGCATTAATCAAAATTAATTCTATCCTATCAATTAATCCTATCACATCAGAAAAGAATGAAAATACAATGTACGTATATGCCATCCGCATTTGCCACGGGGCCCCGTCATGCACCATTAGGTTACTTAACTAACGGCAGAGCGGGGGATGGACTAGCGCGGGTGCAAAACATATACAATATCTACTAGTATATATATAAATATATATAACATTTGTCCCAGGCATGATATAAGCAACATCGCAGAATCTCAGCAAGCAACACAGAATGGTGGATAATCTTGGAGCCTCGGGTTTCATTTGAGCCGCAAATAAAACCTGACGTTCCCAGTCGTGTGGATAGCCCGTGCAATGAAAACCTGGACCCCTACGAGCGCAGCAAGTTACCCGCCAATCCTAGAAGTAAGGCAACCCCAATCAACAAAGTGAATGGGCCACCCAGCATTTCACAGGATCCGGTAACTTGAGCGCCCCTCCGTGGGTCACCTTCTACCCCCTACGAGTGCGGCGAATAGCCCGCTAATTCTATAGTGAAGCCCCTCCGTTTCAACGCCATGAGATGCGGGCTTGTTGCCCTCTAGAACCCGGCTATTCGAGCACTCCACCGCGGGGTAAACCTAGTAGAGAAAATGAAAATATATGTACAATGGTGACATCGACCTCAACCCAGTCGTGCCCCAATCAAATAATATACATCACGGCAGAAACGGCTGTCCACATGTCGGACGCTCACCCCGCAATAACAAATGTACAAATGAATCTTAACTGTACTATTACCATTGCACCGCAAGCTATCCATCACGACAATCCAACCACAACCACAACCACAGCACAAACACAGAACATCAACGTGAATATCATGTTCGTAAACCCGTCTAATAAAACATATAGCAGTTAGACGGGTTATACCGTTCAAATGACATTCACGATCGCAGATAGTAATGTATGCACTGAAACACACATATTTAAAATTTCGATTGACTAAACTTTTCCGAATAGACCCCAAGTGCTAACCAGTACTCAAACAAATCTGGGCCAGAAATATACATCTCAAATATCACAATTCCATAAAATAGAACCCCGGAAGAATTTTTGAGCACTGAAGCCCCACTTCGGCCGCGGAACCGCCATAAACATGCATGTTTCGCGGCGCTTCCGCGGTGAAATGAAGAGCTTACATGCTCAAATTTCTTGTGGCTCTATAATATACCCTGCATGTATTTTTAAGGCACTCTAAATAATTTTTTGAACACTTTTAAAATTTGACAGAAAGTATAAGAATGGAATTGCGGTTTTGAAAATTTTTGTCGATCGATATTTGAATGGAATTGCGGTTTTGAAAATTTTTGTCAATCGATATTTTGAACACGTCTAAACTAGATGGTATGGGTTTATGGGGTGGCTCTGATATGTTGGGTTACACTAACGCCCTAGCCATCATCCGTGGCCGTTTGCGGAACAAAAATTTTTCAACGATTTAAAACTAGCGCTAGAATAACTCATATACCGAATCTACCATAAACCTAACTAGCAAACAAAGGAGTTTTATCTACTATGATAGAAGTTTATACCTAAAGGCTCAAGTCCTTTGGTTCTTCACTCCTATCCTTTAGCTCTTTGAAGAGTGTACGGATCGCGCTTGATCGTCGGCCTCCTCGCGTCAAAGATGATCCACCCGAGAGTGTGCACTTTGAGCTCCTACCTCTAAACCGAGATAACTAGGGTACTTAGTATACTAATCTAAGTAGCCTAGAGGATGTGGAGAGTGATGATGGATTGATTTGTCTCAATATACCTTAGGTTTCTCAATACATGAGACATTTAGGGTTGAAGAAGAAGAAGGAAGCTTGAGGTCAAGAGAGAGTGTTGTGATGATAGAATGAAGAATGGCTAAGTATTGTGAATCATTGAAGCATATCAATAATTCACCAAACAATGAATCGAGCATACTACAATAGTAAACCATGAGTCACTAAGTGAGTCACCAAGTAGCCATGCTTCATTAAATGCATAAACAACACCTCATACCTCCACCTCATTAACCATTTAAGAAAAATAGTTAAACAAATAATGAGGTGTCTTCTTCTAGAAGCACCCTTGTAAAATTAAAAGAATACCCCTCAACGTACATACATACCCGTATTCGTATTCCGAAAAATACGAATACAAAAAGACGAAAATAATCCAACAATATAATACTAGGATCCGGCTTAAACCAAAGCCCACTAGTATTATCCATCTGAATCATGATCCGTGTAGCTAGTACACGTATATGATCAAACCCCTGCCGTAAAACCATACGGCCTCTATATCATTTCGCCCGAAGCAGGGAAACCCTCTATGTGGAACTCTAAAGACTCGACAGTACGCTGGCAGTGGATTTAACCACAAGCACGTCAGTGGTACTAGTTGCACGTAACGGCTACCCAGGTACCTGTCGAAAAGAAGGCCGACGAGCAAACTCATCCAAACTCTTACTGGTCCTATCCGTGACAATATTCATACAGTCCGGTCTCTTCGTCTAAGAGTATTGCATACCGGATCTAGGGGTGGTAAACGTCAGACCCTAATAACCCGATAATTCGTGCAGATGCGGCTCAGGACCAATCTAGGAAACTACTGATCAACCTATCAGTAAATCCCAACTGCCTTGGCCAAGGTCTTATGGTCCTGGCCAATCGAACACTGTGCGATATCGACTCCCAATACCAGAAGAGACGAATCCCTGACAATCACTCACTGCCTCCATGTGGCTCGGGACTGTACCCAACCAAAACCTGTTTGCACGACTCAGTAGAGCCGTGGTAGGGTAGTGATCAAAGTACAGTGGGAACTCACACGAGATAAATGACGATCTCAGGTCTGAAGACTAACATGTACATATGTCACCTTAGAACTTCCATCTGACGATCTGTCGGTATAGTACCATCTAGAAGTTCTCGGCGAGTCCGTCCAGTGTACTCACAGCCAGTGAGCATCTGTATACGATCTTAGGCGCATCAGACCAATGGCTGCGGGACCAACCATCCCCCTCGTCGGGGTCTAGAAACGTATACACCAGTCTACTCCGTAATATCGATGCCCAGTCTCGATACTCACACGACTAGGGATCTTTTAAGGATGTGCTTATGGACTACCCAGCTCCTATGAGTATGATCGCCATCATAACGATGGTAGTCAAGCAAAATCCTACGGGCTTTATCAACATGTAACTGCCATATGTAATAACGAGTATAACATATGCACATGTTAAAATAAAGACAAACCATAATAGTATACTACTGTATCAAGTCTTTATCAATATGTGCAAGCAGGATAAAGTATCAAAAGAAAGGAATACACATATCATGATAAAGACAACTCAAATAATATACTATATATAACTGAGCAAGATTGTCCTGTACATACATATGTCCAAGCATCCACATGTATGTTGGGGTAAAAATTTGCACACCGGTTGACCGAGTCAAAGTCAAGGTCAACCCCAAGCCAGGTGGGCCCAAGCCCAGGTCAAGCGGGCCCATGCCCAAGTCGAGCCAGCGGCCAGCCTCCTCCATGCCAAAATATAGATCATGTAATAAATAATTTTTTATGTAATTTTTTATGCATGAATGTATGCGAAATGGGCATAAAGCCAAATTTTTGTAAGCCCATGGCTTATGTGCAAAAAGAAATGGCACATGAGCCATGGGATGGCTAAAATGCCATTTTTGTAAAGCCCAAGGGGCTATATGTAAAGTGTATAGCCTATAAAGGCAAGAATAATGAAAATATCCCAACAACTTTTTCTCTCTCCAAAGAAAAATCTAGATCTGTGATCTTCTCCTTCCTCATGCTTCTAAACCTTCCTCTCTTTTTTTAATTAAATCAAGAGTTTTACTCTTCCTTTTCCAAAACTAAATAGTTTTTCACCACAAAACCCACAAAGGGGAACTCAGATCTGCTATCAGATCTCAGAAAGGAGAAATTTTTAGAATCTCATATTTCTTGATCTTCAAGATCCGGCCAACAAAGAAAGAAAAAGAAGACCCATCTCCAGAAACCCCACTTTGGGGAAGAACTAGGGCTCAAGAGGAAAAGCCCTTCACCAGCTTCAAAACATCTTAGGAGTTTAACTCCTCACATATATATATATATATATATATATATATATATATATATATATACACACACACAGAATAATAAATGCTCCTTTCTGGGAGTACAACTCCCATTACAGGGACCAAGTCCCTTTTGCTGCTCGAGCGTCCACGTGCTGATACGTGGTGCGCTAGCGCTCTTGCGCCAAGAGCGCTAGCGCTCGAGCGCCCACGTGCTGACTCATGGCGCGCTTGCGCTCAGAGCGCTAGCGTCCAAAACGCTAGCGCTCGAGCGCCCACGTGTTGACACGGGACGCGCTAGCGCTTTTGCGCTCAGAGCACTAGCGCCCGAGCGCCCACGTACTGACACGTGGCGCGCTAGTGCTCTTGCGCTCAGAGCGCTAGCGTCTGAGCGCCCACGTGCTGACATGTGGCGCGCTCAGTGCGCTAGCGCTCAGTGCGCTAGCGCTCTTGCGTCCAGAGCGCTTGCGCCCATGTGCTGACACGTGGCGCGTTAGCGCTCAGTGCGCTAGCGTCCGAGCGTCCATGTGGTGCGCTAGCGCTCTTGCGCTCAAAGCGCTGGCACTGGCCCCCCACACATTCTTTGCATGCCTTTTCCCCCTTTACACACACACACACACACACACACATACACATACTCTATAACACTCTCCCTCCCAAAAAAAAAATTGGGCCGGGGCGCTGCCCCGCACCCCGCAAGGGGGCTGCTAGCCCCCTTGACCCTTAACCCGCTATCCGGGTAGTGGGACCCCCGTAAAAACTCTGCGTGGCTCCCGATATATCCAAACCCCTCCTCCAAAACAAATCACACGTACACTGCACATTGAGTTCACATGACCAGTTTAACCCGTTAATCGGAGGTTCTCTTGCCCCAAAGGCGAGGGGTAATTAACGGCAGCTTAGTCCGCGGCTGCCGAAGATTCGGATCCCCACAATCAATAAACCTCCGCCTACCCTCGGCAGGAGGAATCTATAGTACGCCTGAAAAGCGTGCGCGTATTCCCATCTCAATGGGGTGACGAAAAACACCCTACAATGTATACATATACAATAATGGCCTCTAGGACATACATATCCAACAGTTATAATGCAACAAAAATGATGCGGGGATAAAATAGTAAATTTGCGACCCGCTGCTTCGATAAGGTGTCTACAAGAAACAAACGGAAAATTTTGATATTTTTGAAAAGCTAGCGATTTTTTTATGACATATTGAGATTTTTTAAAAATCTCACGATTTTCACAAGAAAAATATTGAAATTTAAAGAAAGCGGATTTTTTTTTGAATTTTAAACAACTCGCAATTTTGCAAAATATTGAAAATTTAAAGTAAAAAAGATAATTTTGGGATTTTTAAAGATATTGCGATATTGATATGATATAGCAAGCAGAATCTTTTAAAACCTAAGAGCGGTGAAAATTTTGAGATTTTTTATAACTTCTTAATTTTCGTATGCTGATATGTAAAATATTAAAATACTGAAGTAAATCGAAAAATTTTGATATTTTGAAAGTTCTGAGATTTTTTTTAAAAAAATTCACGATATTCGTTTTCTATGTATCATACAAAAAATTGTAAAACAGAAGATTACAAAAAAAATTAAGGTTTTTTAGAATTTAGCAATTTTCGTGAGGTATAAGAAGCCAATTGTTGAAAAGCAGAAGCAACAAGAAAATTTCGATATTTTTGAAAAAATTTCGATCTTCGTGTGATACATTAAGGTTTTTGAAAATCTCACGATTTTCACATGAAATATATTGAAATTTGAAGAAAGCGGAAAATTTTTGAATTTCAAAATATTCGCTATTTTTATATGTTATATATAACATGCAAAATATTGAAAATTTAAAGCCAAAAGAAAATTTTGGGATTTTTTAAAACATCACGATTTTCGTATGTTATAGCAAGTAAAATATTGAAAAACCGAATACATAGAAAATTTTGAGATTTGTTAAAACTTCGTGATTTTCGTTTGCTAACATACAAAATATTGAAAAAATAAAGTAAATCGAAATTTTTTGAGATGAAATGTTTCGCTATTTTCATGTGTTATAAGCAAAATATTGAAATATCAAAAATAATAAGAGTGAAAAAACAGAAAATTTTGAGATTTTTAAAAATTTCACGATTTTCATCTGCTTATATTTCATATAAAAAATTGTAAAATAAAAGATTGCAAATTTTTTGAGATTTTTAGGAATTTAGCGATTTTCGTGAGCTATAAACTATAAGAAGCTAAATATTGAAAAATGAATGCAAACAAAAAATTTGTCGAAAAGCTGGCGATCTTTGTATGATATATTAAGATTTTTGAAGGGAAAAATGTTGAAATTTAAAGAAAGTAGAAATTTTTTTGAATTTAAAAAAATCATAATTTTTATGTATTATAACATGCAAAATATTGACAATCTGAAGCAAAAATAAAATTTTAGGATTTTTGATGCTATCACGATTTTCTTATTGTGTAGCAAACAAAATAATTAAAAACAAAAAGGCGTAGGAAATTTTGAGATTTTGGAAATTTTGCGATTTTCGTGTGTTATAAGAAAAATATTAAAATATAGATAACTAAATAGTATGAAATTTTTGAAAATTTCATGATTTTCGTGTGCTGTATATCATACAAAAAATTGTAAAACAGAAGATTACAAAAAAAATTAAGGTTTTTTACAAACCATTTTCGTGAGCTATAAGAAGCAAAATATTGAAAACGGAAAGCAAATGGAAATTTTTGATATTTTTAAAGAGTTCACGGTCTTTTGTGTAAAATATTGAGATTTTTAAAATCTCACGATTTTCACATGAAAATTATTAAAAATTTGAAGAAAGCGGAAAAAATTTTAATCTTAAAAAATTCGTGAAGTTCATGTGCTATATAGCATGGAAAATATTGAAAATTTGAAGCAAAAAGGAAATTTTGAGATTTTTGAAGATATCGTGCATTTGCAAGTAAACTGCTGAAAAACCGAAGAGCATAGAGAATTTTGAAAAAAAATAAACGTTGTGATTTTCGTATGCTAACACGCAAAATATTGAAATATCGAAATAAATCAAAAAATTTGTGTTATACGCAAAATATTGAAATATCAAGGATAGCAGAAAAGTTTGAGATTTTTGAAAATTTCACGATTTTCGTGCGGTAGCATGCAAAATATTGTAAAAGAAAACAAATAATTTTGGGATATTTATAAATTTCATGATTGTCGTGTGCTAGTATTCAAAATATTGAAAAATTTAAGATTTTTGAAAATGTCATGATTTCCATATGTTTTAAGCATGCGTAATATTGGAAAAAGAAAGAAAATAGAAAATTTTATGATTTTCATGTGTTATATCATGGAAAATTTGAAAAACCAAAGAAAGCAAAAAATATTTTATTTTTGAATTTTTTTGATTTTCTTGTCCTACAGCAAGCAAAATATCGAAAAAAGATAAGGTACAAAATGTTGAAAATTGGAAGAAACAAAAAAAAAAACTTGAAATTTTTTTATTGATTCTCGTGTTATAACAACCAAAATATTGAAAAACCAAAAAAAAATATAAAATTTTTAAATTTTTTGCGATTTTTATATGCTATAGTAAGAAAAATATTGAAAATCTTTTAAAATACCAAAATAATTTTAAGTTTTCATATATTTTACTTATGAAGTTAATAAACATGTGATATTACAACTAATAAATTATACAACAATAAACTCTAAGATTAATATTATTATTATTTTAATTTTGGACCTTGTAACTGAGCATTGCACGGGAGCATATATAGACATGACATCTAAATGATAATTTATGCTTGCAAGAAATTCTACATAAATTTAGTGAAAGCAATGTACAATGTTCCATGGACCTAGTCCCATCAGCACCTTTCATATGAAACATGAAACATGAAAATGCTTGAAGTGAAGAAGAAAGATAGTGTCGTATCAGCTAAAATTTCCATGAAGTATGTGATTGATTTTGAAAGTTGTGATTGTGCCCATTGCTTGTGCCCACTGCTGTAGTCGAATTGGGGCACAAGAGGGAGACATTTAGATTTCAATTAAATGTAGGCACTCAATAAAAGCTTCCTTATTCTCTCTGTGTATTTCTTCACTATACAAGATTAGTGATATCATACCTATGACAATGACATGTATATGATTAATGGGTACAAGGGTTTCGACATGCGACGTATATATTTTAGATATATTATAATGAGAAAATAAACATGTATTTAAACATCCAGTAGGACTTGTGTGGCTATGAAGTCTCTGTTCTCAAGATCAGGCTTCATCAGGTTTGAAGGCCAAATTGGGGGGTGGGGGGGGGGGGGGGGCACTCTAAATTGCATTAAACCATGGACTTAAAAACCTTTTGATACATAAACGCTCCAAGTGAATTTTCGAAAAGCATCAACTTGAAACCATATTGCAGCATCAACTTGAAACCATATTGCCAAACGCCATTTTGACTTGACTGAAACCGTGTTCAGACATCGTAGTTTACCTACAAATTTCATCTTCAGGTTTAACTTAACTGAAGCCATGTTGCCAAACGAAGAATAGCACCGAATGATCATTTGAAAATAATGCAGGATAAATGGCCTATGAGGAAAATCCTCCTATGTCTGCGGTCAGAATCAATCCTACATCTTTTGTTTTTTTAGCAATTGACACCAATCATCTTCATTTGCATCGCCTAAAATATAGGTATATCAAGTTTCATGTGATTCTAATACGTTTTAACGAGTTAAAATAAACATCGGAAAACCATTGATTTTGTTCCCACTAAATCATATTAAAATAACACGAAAATTATTGTATGTAAAGTTTAGAAGATGAAGATGAAAATGATCATGATCATGATCATGATCATGATCGGTTCCAATCATCAAAAAAAACAAAATGGTATAGGATTGACTTTGACCGCCAACACAAGAGGATTTTCTTCATAGGCCCTTTATCCTCCATTATTATCTAAATATTAAACAGTATAATTTAATGAACTCAACAGAAAATTTTGATGTAGCTTAAATCCTAGGGTTAGGCACCTGTCACGGCGATATAACTTTCAACAAATGCATCTAAAAAGTAGGCAAAAATCAACCCCAAACCCAAACATATCACATAATTAATCAACATAGTTGGCAAATGAGAACAAATTAGGTGCGAAGTGAAGGGCCTGTTGCCTAATCAAAGGACATGTGCTCCTTAATTAGTCATGCCTTTACACGCCAGCATCAACAGTAAGTGAAATAGGAAGAGACGCTATATAATGAGAGAAGATGCATATATGAGCAAAACATTGGAAGCTTATTAAATTATTGGACCCTAAATAATGCATGCAACGAAGACAAACAGATATGGCTCACAGTAGAAACAAAGCATATATGGCAGGTGATGAGAGTGAGCATGGGGACATGCACTGCTTTGCTCTGCTTTCGGTGGCTTAATTTTCATGGGATGATTTATGAAAAGACAAAAGGAATAATTATAAATATTGGAAGATACAGGACATGAACAGTTAGTAGATTCATTCATGTCTAGAATTGGCATGGATACAAAAATGATTTAATTTATTTATGGCTTTAATGATAGTGAGAGACATCAGTTATATTACCTGTATCTATGGCAAACTCTTTAGATATGATTGAGGATGATATAGTGCAAAATTTGGAAGCTTACCTGCAAAGAACTCCGAGAATATTCGATTTTTATAAAGATGAAAAGATTAAGAATTCACAAAAAGACTACAGCATGGGTCTTGTTAGAGTTAATGACTTTGTAACATTCTCATTTATTTAGTCCTGCAACCTTCTTCTATGTAGTCATCTATCTCCTCGATCTCAAAAATTGCTACACTAGAGGTTTGTATCTCAGACTCGGATATGATTGCGCCATCGCCCGCAGTGAAATAGCAGAGTTCCTGTAGATAAAAACAGACAGAAACTTTAACATGTAAGAACACGCACACTAATATTCTGAATATCGAAATGATGCAACTTAAATATGAATACAAGGAATCATGTTAGCTAAATATGTGAATAAGATGCTAATCTGATTACAGCTCTACAAGTTAAATATTGACTCAAAGAGAATGACATGCGGCACAAATCTCACTCCGGTATGTTTGTTACACAAGGCCCATGCCAGTGATTTTTCAAGTTTTGGATCAATTTGAATCTCGGAGTTAGACATATTGGCATAATTCGTGAATCCCTTTTCTATGATATTTTCCAGTTTGGATCAGCAAGAGGGAAAAGGATAGTTACACTTTAAACATAGGCGAGGCTCCGATAGTGTGCTTCACTCAGGGTCTCAGAAATCAAAATCTAATAGATATAATATTTGTTATTGTGAGAAATATGGATGGGGTCAAGGTCATCTCACCAAACATAACATTTCAATGAAATGATGAAACGAGACAGAGTTATTGAGTATTACTTAGAGGATATATAGTGAGGATCCACAAAATAAAATATATATAAAAAAAGGCCATCCATACAAAAATAAGCAAAATGCTATATAGAAAACCCAACAACAAGCTTCATTCGTCAACTTTCTGCAGGAGTCTACTCTATCTTGCAGAAGAGATCTTTCTTTTCAGCATAGTTGTCCATACCTCCAACATAAGTATTTATTTATATGTAAAAACACCCAAAATGAAGATTTTCTTATTTCTGTGAGAGACTAGCATAATAGCATTTCTTTCAGCCCAAACACGGTACCAAATTTTCATTGAAGGACGAAGTTGTCGAAATTTAACAGTAGTATACTAATATTATTAACCCAAATTCAGACCCATCTTCTATCAGAAAAATATTATTCACAGAATGACTAAAGTGTTTCCAAATTAAAGATCTATAGCAATTGCATCTTTAGCAAATTACTACCGACTTTTCTTGATATGTGAGTGCGAAAGAAAGATTCAGAAGAATAAATAGACTGATACAACTTCTTGCAGATGCAGC
Source organism: Agapanthus africanus (assembly GCA_030015575.1). NCBI lineage: Eukaryota > Viridiplantae > Streptophyta > Magnoliopsida > Asparagales > Amaryllidaceae > Agapanthus > Agapanthus africanus. The sequence continues at coordinate 48,782,290 of JASDDO010000008.1, read as the reverse complement.
AGAAATCAAAATTGAGCACTCTCAAGAGACACATGTCGAGGTTAAGCGAACGGCATGGTTAGGACTTGAGCACAACATAGAATATATTCTTAACTTTAGGAGCATTAAATTCATACAGCATGAATATAGATACTACTCAACAATTAAACAAGAAGTGATAGTGCCATAACTTCATTGGGTTTAAACCTAAACGGAAATAAAAGGACTGTATAGATATTGTATCTTTCTCATAATAAGAGAAAATAAAGGCAATATGTTTATTTAATGAAAACAATCAGAGATAAACAAAATGGGCAAACAAAATGGGCTTAATACGCTATTCCATTGTCAAATTCTTAGAGCAAAAACAATCTATAATCGTGTTCCTGTGATATAACTATCAATATTCAATACAGACAATTTCAACATCTAGTAGCAGCTCACCAAGGAACTGTTGGGTTTGGGTCATTCAATAGTGTGATCAAAAAGCTACAAGAAAAGATAAATGGTTGGGTTGTGTAATTCATCTAAGCATTGGTAAGGAGTTCATGCATGAGCAATTGAGCATAGTCCTTATGAAGAACTGTCATGTGATTGGCCCAGAAACCTATACTTTTCATGTCTATGGCACCTAGCACATAGTAAGAGCTTTTGGGGTGAAGCCGTGAAGGTGGTTTTTTAGATGCAGAGTATGATGCACAAGTAGAAGTCGACGGTTGCAAGAATACTTGCTAGATCTCCAGGTTGTTTTTGCCCGTAATGTAAAAAGCCAGAATGGCTCAAGACTTTAAGCCTTTGGTTACTTTATGACTTTTGTTAAATATCTACCAAAACATGCTACTCGATAACTACTTCCTCTTTTAGGTACTTGGTGACTAGTGAATACCAAAATTGTCTGAATTCAAGCATTCAAGTTTCTTTAACATGTACTAAACTGGCATTCATTGATTGATTTATAATAACTTTACAACAGTTTCATGGAGATTCCAACATCATGACAATAAGCTGAAGACTTAGGACTTCCTTTTAGGTTGTAATTTTGCCATCCTACATCATTGAATTGAAGTAGGACTTCCTTTTAGGTTGTGATGTTGACATCCTACACTATTGAAACTGTGGGGGTACAACCACCTTGAGAAGTTAATATCTGATGTTCCGTAACACTGACGCTGAGGTTTCCTCCATCTGAAGCGACTAGCAAGGGGCCCCGTGCAATGCGCGGATACGGAGTCCAAAGTCAAAAAAATCATGTTGCTTTAAAAGTTTAGCGTTAAATAATTTTTAAATTGTAATATCTAACATTTATGAACTTCATATGTAAATATATGAAACATTAACTTGAAAATACTTCGGAATTTTTTTCTAACTTTTCAATAATTACTTTTCTATATATAGCATGCGAAAATCGCAAAATTTTTAGAAATCTCAAAATTTTCTTTTTTCCTTCGGTTTTAAATATTTTGCTTGTTATATAGCATACAAGAATCATGAAATATACCCCCAAAAAATCCCAAAATTTTTTGTTTTCTTCAAATTTTCAACATTTTGCACGTTATTAGCACATAAATCTGGCAAAATTTTAAAATCTCAAAAATTCTATTTTTTTTAAATTTTCCAATATTTTGATTGCTATAGCACAAGAAAATCATGAAATTTTCAAATCAATATATTTTTGTTTTTTCGGTTTTCAATATTTTCCTTTATTGCACATGAAATCCGTAAAATTTTCAAAAATCACAAAATATTTAGGGTTTTTCTTTTTTTTAATATTATGCATGTGAACATGAAAATCATAAAATTTTCAAAAATCTTATGTTTTCTGTTTTTTCGGTTTTTAAATATCATGAAAATATTATGCACACGACAATCTCGAGATTTTTCAAAAACCCCAAAATTATTTTTCTTCAAATTTACAATAATTTGCACACTAATACACGAAAATCGAGAAATTTTCTTTGATTTTTCAAAATTTTGCTTGTTATAGTACATGAAATTCACGAAATTTTCGAAAATGTATAAAATTTTCATTTTTTTCATTTTCAATATTTTACATGCTAATACATGAAAATCGCGAAATTTTCATCTTTGGCTTTTTTCATCTTTTTAATATTTCGCATGCTCTCACGCAAATCGCGATATCTTCAAAACCCTAAAATTTTATAATTTCTGTAGAGTGTTTTTCTTCATTCATTGAGATAGATGCGCTCACGTGTCGGATACTGTACAGACTCCCCTGCCTAGGATAGCCGGAATTTATTGATTGTGAGAATCCAAATCCCAGCCGCGGACAAGACTGTCATTACTCACCCATCGTTTTGAGACGATGGAACCTCCAATTAATAGGCCATGGGGATCATGCAAACTCAATGTGAACGTGTATATGTTTGAACATAAATAAGAAAGTTTCGTTTTGTTTTATTGTATTTTATTTATTTATTTATTTTTGTTTATAAAAGTGATCGTGACAGAGATGTCTGGGACGGACGCCTCCTCTCCCCTTTGGGGAAGCCGGGGACCACCTCCTAAAGGGGTCGGCTTCCCCCTTTAGGGGAAGCGGAGGAAGCCGGGGCGGGGGGGCTCCACCCAAGGGGGGAGCTAGGGTCGGCTCCTCTAGGGGGTCAATTCCTACCCGAGGGGACCGGCCCTTTTGGGAGGGGGGTCGGCTCCCCTGGAAAGCTTTCCCTTGGGGGAGCCGGAGGTTGGTTTCCCCCTTCGTAGGAGGTCGGGAGTCGGCTTTCCTCCTTTTGAAGGGGGTCGGTGTCGAAATCATGTCAAAATCATTTTTTTGTTTTATTTTTAAAAGTGAATAGGATTTTAAAATTTTACAAAAATCCAGCGGCATAACCATTAGATTTCGTCATTTTTAATTTTATTGGGATAATATAGACCGAAATCTATACTTCCACGTTTAGGAGAATCGTGGATAGAAATCTACATTTAAGAGAGGGATTACGGATCGAAATCCACATCGCGAGGGTTTCCCCGAGAGATAAGCCCAAAGAGCTTCCCTCATGTGGAGTCATTCTCAACCTTCTTCCTATTTTGATGTCAAAAGAGCTCTCTTTGTTCTTTGAACTTGGATTTTGGATAAGAGAATCCATTTTCTCTCACTTATGCTTTGGATCTTGAAGTAGTGATGTTTTGAGAGAGGAGTTCTCTTTATTCTTTCTCTTTTCTTTGGATTTTTGAAGATAAAGATGAAAGATCCAAGTGACTCTCTTTTACGTGAGTTTGATGGAGAAAAGAGGATCCTTTAATGGGTATGAGGGATTCTCTCTTTTCTTTAAAAAAAAAATGGCTTTTTATTTTTATTTTTAGGAAAGAAGATGAACCTTGACGAGAGTGAAGGGAAAAACCCTAGTATTTTGTGGGAAGGAAAGAAACTTATCATTTTATAATATGTTGGGGGTTTAAATACCCTTTACATATTTGCATATTAGCCCATGGGATTTAAAAATTTTGCTTTTTGCCTCATTCTTTGCATCCATGAGCACACATTTTGCACTTTAGCCATGGACTCTACATAATTTGTCTTTTTGCCCATTTTCATTACATTTTTCTACTTATTTATATATAAAATTTGCTTATTACAATTTTCTCTTCTTTTCTTTCTCTCTCCTCTTGATGGTCGGCCGGCTTCACTTGGGCTCGAGGCAGTTTAAGTTTGGGCCCACTTGCTTGGCCTTGAGCCCGGGTTTGTTAGGCTTAGACCCACTTGTTAGGCGTTGCCTTTGACTTTTTGACTTTGACTTTTGACTATTCAATTTTGGCAACGGAGTGTAATTTTTTACCACGACAATTGCTTCAAATTTTCAATATTTTGCATGCAATTGTCGTGAACTATTAAAAATCTAGCTTGCTATATAGCACACAAAGATCGTGAACTTTTAAAAAATTTAAAATTTCCCGTTTTCTTTCATTTTTTCAATATTTTGCTTAGGACATGAAAATCGCTAAATTTTAAAGACTCAAAAAAAATTGGTTTCTTCGGATTTACAATTTCTTGAATGCTATATATATCACATGAATAACGTGAAATTTTCAAAAATGTCAAAAAATTCATGTTTTCTTCAGATTTTTTTTATTTTTCTTGCTACATAAAGCATAAAAATTGCAATATTCTTAAAATTTTCTGTTTTCTTCGATTTTCATTTTGCTTCATGTAACAAACGAAAATCGCAAAAAAATATGTTTTCTTCACTTTTTTACATATTTTGTGTGATATAGCATATGAAAATTGCACAATTTTTAAAAATCTCCAAAAAAAAATTGTTTCCTTCTTTGTTTTTATTATTTTGCACACCCAAAAAATCATGAAATTTTTAAAATTATCAAATTTCATGTTTTTCAGTTTTCCAATATTTTACTTACTCATACTTCTATCGAATTTCATATATCAAGGAGACAAAACTATATGAAATATGGAAAAAAAAATATCACATTGCTATTAAAAACCTAACATATGAAGAAAATTTGGTAAGGATGTCCTGTTTTGTTCGGTTTTTCAATATTTTTTGTTTGCTGCATAGCATACAAAAATCATGAAATTTTCAAAAGTCTCAATATTTTCTGTTTTTTTTGTTTTTCTATATTTTTACTTAGCGATAGTAAAAGCAAATCGTAAAATTTTCTGTTTTCTTCTTTTTTCAATATTATGCATGCTGCATAGAACACGGCAATCATAAGATTCTTAAAAATCTAAAATATTCTATTTCCTTCACAATTTTAATATTTTACATGCTATAGCATATGAAAATAGCATATTTTCAAAATATCAAAGTTTTCTGTTCTATTTGGTTTTTTCTATTTTTTTGCAACACAAAACAAAAATCTCGATTTTTTTTTGAAATTTTGCTTGTTATTTCCAAAATACTTTTCAACTACTTCATGTTTTATTTCCATCAGCGCTTGTTTAATTTTAAAAGGGTTTTAGCTGTTCTTTTTTACTTCTTGTTCTTATCTCTTAACTGTTGTCATTCGAAACTTGACTCATACCCAACATCGGACCTGCAACCTTAAAAGACAACCTGAAGGAAAAAATATATGGAAGAAAATTGTATTAACAAGAGGTGTCTTGCATGATTGTGTATGGGTATTTTAGATGAATTACCATTGTGTAGGAATATGTTTTATTTCGCTCTTGACTATATTTGTGCTTTAAAATTGAACATGGTTACATAAAATAAATACATCATCTTTTCCCCTTCCTTTAGACTTTTCCATAGTCTAAGAATTTGAGGATACTATATGGTCATTTAGTAATATGACAACCACACTTTTGTCATAGTTTTTTTAATCAGGAATGTGGCACTTATTTGGAGAGAGTTGATGTGAGGTCGACAGCCGATCGTAAAACTTTGTCAGATGGAGCTTTGTTTCATAGCCGACCTCATTTGGATGGGAAAAGACTTTGATGATTATGATGATGGGTGTGTTCACCCTCATATGGCATATTAGCCTTAACTTATATTTGAAATACCTATTATTGCCTTTATTTCAGTTCCCAATCTAGCTAAAATAATTAAAAGAGTGACATAGGAAATTTTGAGAATTTTAGTGGGGCTACAGAAGAGACTCTTCTTGCATCCAACTTTATTAAGTATATATGACTGTAACCAATATTTGAATATGCTCAACTATGTCATCAGTGTATACCATATCCAATATTTATGTCACATATATTGTGCAACATTGGATGGTTCAGTTTTATAGAGTGTTGATCGCCACTAGATGGATGGTAAACCAACATAGATATCATTCACTTGATAGATGACAAGCCAACACAGATATCATTTGATACATACAAAGAAATGCTAGCTTAATGCAAATAACATAAGATGGAGTTGCTTTGTAAATAAACCAGAGTGTGAAATCTAATAAATTTACAGTTTAATACAGTAGCAAGTGGTAGCCTACAAGTAACAGTAACCACTGAATAGTTAGCGCAACAAATTGATCAAACCTATTACTCATTTACTAATTAATTTTAACTCACAACATCCCATTATTAGGATGATACAATTTTTAATTGTTATATCAAGTTAGATAGTTAGACACCTCTTAATGCCAATTCAGTTCAAAATCCTGAAACTCAGCTCTTAATTTAAAGCAAGCGCTCTTCGAATAACTAACTGCCACAAGCATTAGAGCAATATTTAAACAACTGCAACTCAAAAATAAAATAAAATAATTCCTTTCAGCACTTATAAAAACATAAAAGAATTTTCTATATTGATGAATGGCATTACTGTACGACTGTGAATCTACATAAAACCCTAATCATCAATTGCAAGGTTGAGGAAATAATATGCATCGGCTTTGATATGCTTCCATATAGGCTCTTGTGTTGTGATATTTGACTTCATACCAAACTTACAAAATCAAAAGAAAAGCATTAGAGGACAGAAAATTGTACCTCAATTTAAGTTTTCCACTCCAGTTATATCTCTAGGGAAGAGCTTAGAATTGGAAAAAAGCATCCAGCTACTCACTATGGTGTACCCCATAGCCATGAAGAACACGTGTATCAGCTATGACATTTCGAGCTTCATTGCACAATGCATCCGCGTTCTTGCCTATGATAGGCTTGTGAATAATCACTTTCACAGAGCCTGAGTTCAATATACCCTCCATTCTTGCGGGCATCAGATTTCCAGTTCCCATAAGAGTAATCGGCACAACAGGCACTTCAGTTTTTGCAGCAATGCTAAATGCCCCTTTCTACATACACATGAATTTATAAAGATTTTAGAAAAACAGGAAGTGAAGTCCAAGACCATTACGCATTGTAATATACAAATTCTTCAAGTAATGTATCCTCGCCTTAAACATGCCCAATTTCCCATCCTTGCTCCGAGTTCCCTCTGGAAAGAAATATACAGATGCCCCTTTCTTCACTAAATCCATACAGCGCTTAAGGCAATCCTGGGGGTCAATAAAACAACATATTTAAGGGAAAAGATTAGAGTGTAAATTAACACATATAAGGATACTATATGTATTTTTATGCAACAAGAAATCAGAGACAATTGAACATATTTTCTTCAATGTCCCTTTGTGAAGTCTATCCGTACTAAAAAAGCATTGATAGAATACATTAAAAGGCCGGCTACTTTGTTCTCGTTCTTGACCAAGCGGATAATCAAAAGGATTAGGAGAAATAATAGGGATGTCTATAAATGTTCATCATGGTTTTCAATTGGTGATTTAGGTTGAATGAAATGACGAGATCTATCAAGCTAAAAAATATTTTTCTTTAGTTGCGCTTTGTATTATCAACATTTGCTACAGTTTTGGAGACGTGCTTAGAGGAGAAATAATACTTCTGTTGCATGATATCCATCCATATTAATGTTGTCATTTGAGGAAGGGATCTTGCACTTGGATCTATACCTTGCAGGGAATTCTTGAATATGCGTAAAATATCTATCTATACTAGTTTTTTTTCTTCATATTTTAAATGCAATGATTTATCTGGCTGGATGATCTAAGAAAATCCAATTGCCAATGGTCGAAGATTTTTCTAACACAAAATAATATAAGCTTAAGTTTTTCAATGCATCCTACTCTCTATATCGATTCTAATACCCACCCACCCAAAATTAAAGATTATATGCAAAAATGGGCAAAGACAAATCCATACCATCTGACTCCTACTATCCATTCGCCTTAAAGGAATTACTCCCATAAGAAACATGGCCCACCCAATGATCGGAATCAGAAAAATACCCCTCTTGCTAATGAACTTGAAGCTCCTCCCAAGTGTCAAAAGTGTATATATATCCAAAAAGCTCAAATGATTAGAAACATAAACCGCAGGAACATCTGAAGACGGCAAATTCTCCAATCCCTGAAGCTCAATCCTATAAAGCGGCGCAATCGTAACGGAAGCCCAAACCTTAGCAATCAAATGCTGGGCGCTTCTTCGATACCGATCAAAAAGCAACACAAAAGGGTGCACCAAAACCATCACAACAAACAAAGGGATCGCAGTAATCGCGGTTAATGTGTAGAAGCAAATCGCCCTGATTCTCGAACCCAGTTTCAATTCTGTAAAGAAAAAAAAATTGAAAAATTAAGCTCAAACGAAGATTTCAAAAGATGGGTTTTTTAAGGGAAGCACCTGTGATTGAGAAAGGCCTGTTTTCATGGGAGCCTGCAGTTGCGATTTCCGATCTCACGATGGTGTTTCTTCGAATTTTATGCACTTTTTGGGCATGAATCGAGTGGTTCAATCGACAAAATTCAAACTTTTTACTTGCAAACTTCAAGAAAATCACTGAAAATGGGGGAAAATTATTAGAAAATGAATGAAATCATCAAAAAAGAAAGATGGTGAAAGAGAAAGAACAAGTTACCGTTGTTTTTGGTGGAGATTGCCCAAGGGGAGCTCGATTTGAGAGGGGGGATAGGGAGAGGGCTATAGGGTTTAAGCCTCGAAAGAGTTTCCATTGCTGCTGCTGCTGCTTCGTCTCTTTATTCTCGCCTTTAATTCTTCAATCTGTTTATTAATGAAGAGAGAGGGAGAGGATCGCGGGAATTAAAGAAGCAAAGGGATGAGAGAGACGGGTCTGTTTATGTGATGAGACTCTTTGGACGCTGTGGCTTTTGGTTTGGTGAAAAATTAGGGAACATATAGTTGGTTAAGCCCCAAATTGAAATCATCAAGGTTAGAATCTTCTAATTCTAATTTGTCTAATTTATTTTAGCAAAACTTAAATGGCGGGTGTCATGGCAAAAATAACAATAAAAATTCATCAACTATTTGATCAGATGATACACCTATCCTCATGCTAATAATAAAAATAAAAATAAAGTCATCAATCATGATCGAAGACATCGGTCAACATGACCACGCATTTCTGCAAAACCCACTCGTTATATAGTTACATTCATTGTAAGCAATCATACAAGGGCAATTGGCCACATATACTTGTTCTCACTTTTTAGTACTAGTTCGGCAACAGGGTTTTTGCGAAACACTGTTTTGTTTAACTGAAAACAAAACCGCAGTTTGCATATATGCTGCAAACCGTAATCCTGTGAAAATGTGATTTCTGCTAGGTTCAAGGTATTAAAGCAGCATATTCTAGAAGACTCATTCTTGAAACCTGGATTTCATTTAAAGGTAAGGTTCGGAAAAGAAAGAGACTTGAAATTTTGCAAGACAACTGTATTTTTTAAGTTCTAAGAAATGGGGTTGGAGACCTCGGAACCTTTTCATATCGCGTTTTAGGAAATTGCAAATTCTATTTTGGTTGGCAAATGGGGGTTTGGTTATAATTTTGAATCCGGCTAAGGTGCAGTAAGGGGGTAATTGCAAAACAGCCTGGAGAAGATCTCCGTCATCGGCTGTGATATTCAATTCCACGCAACTAGTTTGAAGAAAATTTGGCCGGTTAGCCAATGAATGCTTGCCACGTGTCGGTTGTTTGGTCCTTAATTTCACCGGGCTGGGTAAACCCCCAAAAAAGGAAAACAATATGGGTTGCTGCACCTTAACCTGACCCTTATTCGCCTTTGAAAAATCCCATCCCTCGTCCCTCACCTCGCCATATCAAATTGTATGAAATATCGATAAAACCCTTCCCAAGCCATCATCATCTCAATATCTGCTAAGGAGAGGTTGAAGAAGAAGCTTGTAGGTGGCGGACAGAAGAAGAAGCTTGTCGGTGGCGAATACGGAAGTAAGTTCCCCTGATAATCCCCACTTCAATTTTCAAATTGCATGATAAGCTAGTGTTCCAAAATCAATCCCACAAAATGATTTCGATCCATTTGCCAAATTTAAGGTTTAACAACCATTTGCATAATCAATAATGAAGATTGGTTAATACATGATAAGCAAGGATTTCAAAATTAAATGAAGAAACATGATTTCGATCCACAGGAAAACGCCCCAAATTACATTTGAGACCTTAACAAAAATCCCCCAACAAAAATCACCCAAGTATTAACAAATCATATACTAATTAAAATAAATTAATTATCTTATGAGATCGATCCACAGATGAAGAGAATTACAACGAGCATCGCAGTTCAAATCACTGCAACAATCGCCTTTGATTTCGATCCATATCCCTTAAACCGCTGAAACAGTGCTGAAGTTGTTCAAGCGGTGTGTCTTTTTATTAAATGGTAACCGCTAGTTAAAGAAGCGGTTTAATGTAAACCGTTCGATTTTAACAGCTAGTTAAAATAGAGGTTGAAATTAACGGCTCAAAGTTATTGGATAAATCAATGTTTATTTTGACCGCTTGTTAGAGTAACGGCTAAATCTGAGCCGTTCGATTTTAACCTCTACTTTACCAACTGTTAAAATTAACGGATCGGATTTCTTAGATTAATCATTGGATTTTAACCTCTACTTTAACTAGCTGTTAAAGTTAACGGATCAGATTTCTTGGATTAATCATTGTATGAACATGTGAGACGGCTCAAATCATTTATGAGCCGGCTCAAGTATGCACAAGAAAAGTATGCACAAGAAACGCTACACGAATCTCGCTGGATCGAAGGCCGTGGGGCTGGGGAAACGGGTGTAAATAAACCCATTTAGATTAAGTCGGCCATACCGACAAGTGGCAACTACTAAGTGGCTCAACGGGTTTGGAAGGTCTCTTGACGGCGCATGACTCCCAAAGCAAAAAAAGATGCCGATCCGAGGGTCCAAATCTGCAGTTGGGAAATTTTTGCAATTGACACCCTATTGCACGGTAGCCAGAGTCTATAATTTTTTAAGCTTAGCCTCAAAACCCCATGAACCCATGATTCCGGAAATCATAACTGTCTTGCCACACGAGGCCTTCATTATCCACCTCTTGGGAAATCCAATCCATGACCTCTCACTTCAGATGAGGAAGGTTATACCGCATGAACCTTGATTTGGGCAGTTCTAAAGGGCAATATGACATGGAAAAGTACAAGCAGATAAGAGATTAGGATATGGTTAGAATTTTCTCTGCAATGGTTTCTGCTTGGTAACACGTGTTGAAAGCTACAGGTCCAGCTCTCACTGTAAGCATCGTATAAGTTAGCTTACTCAACACTAAACATAGACACAAAATAATGTGAGATGAGAATAAATAAAACTGAATAATCTAAAGAAGATTTACATTGCAATCATCTCAAAGTAAAACTATCATTCTTAATATAAACAGGTACATGATTATCATATCAACGGATATGATAAAGAAAGCGAGTGAAGGAGAAAGATGGAGCTAATACTTAGGAGAAATCATTCTTATAAACAGTCACATTACACTATTACAAACATTTTTAAATTAACCGTTTAGTGTGCTACCCTTTGCACTCTCCACATCAATAAACCATGGCATTACTTGGTTTCACGTTGCTCTTTTCTTTCTTTTAACTTCGCAGATAGCAACACAGGCTGCTTCGGACCTTTTCAAGTTGCTCTTTTATTTTTTTTAACTTCGCAGATGGCAACACAGGCTGCTTCAGACCTTTTCAAATCATCGTCGCATCCCCTGATTTGTTCAGAACTAAACAAATAATTATCACCTCTCCCATGATTCCAAAGCATAACTGCATAAGCCAAAAAGAGTTGAGAATTGAAAGCGCAGGGAGGCTTTGTGAAAAATCATAGGAAGTTTGGGAGAGTTGGGCCTAATAGAACAGTTTAGAGTAGTTTAGTGAAAAATGGCTTAAATTTTATGGCAGGTAAGTTACTTGCTGTTAAATTGGATCGGCTGCTATTCTGGAGCACCACCCACCATGCACATCGAACTAATGCCTAAGACATAAGGTGGCTCAATTAGTTCTTCAGACTCCTGAAGAATTACAAAAACAATGCCAGAAATTGCTGCAAAATATAAGTTTAGGAAATAATGATAAAAAGCACCCACACTTGAAACTGCTGGAGTAAATATCACAAGGGCTCAGGGTGTACACTGTCGAGTAGTATGAGTAACAAGTAGATCAACTAAAGAATATTTGGAGTACCTGAAACCTAAGGTATGAATGCAGTACATTCAGCTGTCACAATTTTCTTACCCTATGCGTATTAATATCTTCAATTATTGTGTATGCATTAGTATTCTTAGTGACTATACACATAATTGAGTACTAGTTGCAGATTTCACTTCAAGAAAATACCAGCATAACGTGAAAAATGAAGGATGGTTTGGAAATCTGAGGGGAACATTGTGCTGTAATTATCGGTGGTATAAAAGAAGTCACAAACTCACTAATTGATCCTTATCAGCAAAACTCTTTACGCTAATTTCTTCATTGTTTCAACCATCTCCACTATGACAACAAATTTATTTTAAATCGGAATACTGCTATTCAAACATGAGTTTCGCCAAGCCTAGCATCAATATTGAAATTGATGTGTTTTAGTTCTTATTTTAAGAAAGCATAAAAGCTTGCTTAAAATAACAAATGATAAATTCATTATCATTCAAGCCTGGTGAAAATTGAAAAATACCTGCAAACTATTCCAAGAATTGCAGCATGTGTGTCAGCGCTGATTTTGAGCATCATCTACGAACTTCTTCATTCTAGTCATCACAATATTAAATCCTGCATCATCTTTAAGGCTTAATCATGGCTGTAATTTATAGCATGCATAGAAATGTCACTAAAAGGATATAGAACGGAAAATAAAGTAGAAAGCTTATCTATCAATCTACTTTGGTTTATGACGCTCTTCCCAGCCCCAAAAACTACATTTATGGGTGATATTATTAAAAATCCATTCCCCCCACCCACCCCCCACAACAAAAAAAAACCCAATGACGTGTGCGGGCACGGGCGCGCGCAGAGAGAGAAAGAGAGAGAGAGAGAGAGGTGGTCCAAGGCACAGCCTTATCCACAATGGACCCAAGGTCAATCCCTATATAAACTGTCACCAAGAAAGATAGATAGGTATACTCGCTAGAATTTATTACATCCACCCTCATAACTAAGATGTTTAGACAGATACAAAGAATAGAGAACAAAAAACCAACTTTTGAAATTGTGAGTGTTCAAACAGATGACTACCAATGAAAATTACGGTGTCCACATCACTCAAGCCTATTGATTGGCTTTAACTACTGCATGCAACACTTTTTTAATAATTAAACGATCAAATTTCTAATCAAGTGCAAGAAACCTGCCACTAAGAATAATCTCCCTATCTACCATAGCCCTGTAATATGCATTGCAAATTCAAAATAGTCTCTACCCTCTTCGACCGCCTCCCCGTGACCCAAAGGCGTGCCACAATTATCAACTGGCGTGGAGCCTACTTGCTTGTCCCTTGGATAAAAAGACAGATATAGTCAAGAGCCTGTATAGGTATGGGAAATGTCGCTCTAATCTTTGCATGTGCAACCATAAAAGCTCCATTAGAGATAATTGTCTATTTATTGATTTGTTTTTTCCCCAGAAAGATATAATAAATCATGATCAGACAAGCAGGTTGCTGGACAACCAACCCATCTTAATATCATGTGTAAGACATACCAACCTCATCTTAATGTTATGAATAAGAATATGAGATGCATAAACTCTCTATAAGGAACTCGGCGATATATAGGCTGCTCCTACCGACGCTGATAATACTTACTACACAGTTCTCTGCTCTTTCTAGATCATACTAGGTCCATAAATCCCTGCCTCCTTTACTCGATATACTAATTTTCCAAGTATAACAATATGATACTCTCGATCCCCACAGCAATACTGCTCTCCATCCTCTTCTTTCTCCTTCCACTCCTGCTCCACCGCCAAAAATCCGAGCCAAAATCAAAATCTGACTTACTGTCCGGACCTCAACAGGCCCCTATCATGGGAAACCTCCACCAACTGGGCCCAATCGTGCACCGCTCCCTCTACCAGCTATCAAAACTTCACGGCCCCATCTTCAGGCTAAGTCTCGGCCAAGTGTCCACGATTGTAATTTCTTCCCCTTCCCTTGCCGAACAAGCCCTCAAAACTCATGATCTTGCCTTCTGCTCTCGCCCTCCTATTCTCTCCTTTCAAGAATACTCCTACAATGGCTGCGCCGTTGCTACAGCCCCCTACGGCGATCAGTGGAGGAACCTACGTAAAATATTCTTGCTCGAACTGCTGAGCTCGAAGAAGCTCTCTTCTTTTAAGTCGGTTCGAGAAGAAGAAACTGAAAGAGTGATTAGTTGGATAAAATCCCGCTCTGAGATGAACTCGGCTATTAATATCACTGAGTTGATGGTGCATGACTTTCAATGTTATATGCAGGGTTGCTTTTGGTTATAGAGAAGAAGGGGAGTATGAGGAGAAGAGCCGGTTTCAAAGGTTTGCTGAAGAAGGCAATGCGATTGTAGCCAGATTTTTTGCTGCTGATTTTTTTCCGGGATTTGGGTGGATCGATAAGTTGACGAGGCAGCTAAGGAAGCTCAAAAGGAATGCAAAGGAGATTGATGAATTTTATCAAGAGGTGATCGATGTTACACTTGAAAAGTGAAAGGAGAGGTTGCCTTGAGGATATTGTTGATGTTTTGTTAAGGTTATGGAAAGAAGAACAAATTTCTATAAATCGTGTAAAGGAGGATCACATGGTATGTAGAACTTTTCTTCCTGTGATTTTTCGTTTCTAAGTTAGGGTTGTTTTGTTGCATGAAATAAGGATAAGAATACTATTTTCTCTGGAACAACAAAATAGTCTTCTATTTTTTGAAAGGAGAATACTTATTAACGACCAAGTATTATCTGATCATAAATTGGAAATATGCAAAATTAAAAAAAAAAACTTACTAAATGCAACATCTTTTATACTTATGAACTGAGAATTGCATAGGGAAGCTTTACATACAAATATTGCGACCATACTTTACAAGCCAAAAAAAAGTATAATTATACTTCTATGATTATATTTTTGTAGAATATATTTGTTGCCGGAAGAGACACATCTTCAGTAACCACAGTATGGGCAATGGCTGAGTTAGCAAAAAACCCAAGCACAATGAAGAAAGCGCAAGATGAAATGAGGAGCATGGTAGGAAACAAAGGAAAGGTTGAAGAAAGCGATCTCTTGCAGCTTCAATATCTCAAATGTCTAGTGTCTGAGACTTCGAGGTTACACCCTCCGCTTCCTTTGTTGATGCCAAGAAAAACCATACATCATTGCAAGATAAATGGCTACAATGTCGAGCCCAAGACTAGAGTTTTTGTTGAATGCATGGGCGATAGGAAGAGATGAAGATGCTTGGGAAAACCCAGAAGAATTCAATCCTGATAGGTTTATTAGCAGCTCAATTGACTACAAGGGACAAGATTTCAAATTCATACCTTTTGGCGCAGGCTGAAGGGTTTGCCCTGGGATACAACTGGGAATCGTAAGCGTGGAACCTGCGCTTGCAAATCTGCTTTATGCTTTTAATTGGGAGTTACCGCCAGGAATGGGGAAGGAAGATATCGACATGCAGGAAGCACCCGGCCTTATAACACACAAGAAAATAGCTCTGAGCCTTGTGGCCAGTAATTACCATGTATAGAATAGAAGGTACATTGTTAATAATCATGCTACCATATGCAATTCTAGTTTCACATGTTCACCAGAAGGAATGTAAAAGGGACTTTTTACTGCTCAATATTCAATCTATTGTTATTATGTAATTGTATACTTGTATTTCTTTTTTTAATATTAGGCTGCAAAGAATTTTAACAGAACAATGACAATTTTGATCCAACTCAGGCTTAGCAATATTTATTCCGCCTGCTCTTTGATGCGTTTGGAATAGGCAATGAGTTTAAGTCAATTGTCTAACTAAGGGCTTCTTTGGTAGCATACGGTTGGATTTAATTGCTAGAACAATCGTTAGGTTAAGTGTAGCTAATAATTGGATATGCATGGAGGCCCTGTATGGAAGAGAGCAGATAAAATTTCATGGTTTCCAGCTATTGCAGATGATATTGCGCGGTTGTGCCACATATCTAGCACAGTACAATGACTCTTAACTAGAATATTTTTAAAACAAATTGTTGTTCCAACTACATAAATGGAATCTAAAAGTAGGGAACTAAGGATCCACCCACTAGATATTCGCATAGTTGGGACCAAACGCAGCTCCAACTACACGAAACCAAACAAGCCCTTAATCTGTCCTAGTAAGTTTAAGTCCAGATGAAATTTGGTCTGTGGGCCCCAATACTGTTCTTTTCTCTCGATTTTATACTAGTCACGGTGATTAAAGAAACTTATGCTCAAGAAGATTGCAATTAAGAATTCCATTGATGTCGCCTAGTTATTGGTTGATTTTAGGTAAGGACTTGTTCTTTGATGCCGGCCTCGTAATGCTATGAGAGCTGCAGGTTCGCATATTAAGGATGAATTCACATTACCCTCTTTGTCTTAATGAACAATGACATACTTTTCCAAATAGGGGTTGCCCCTACGGATTTATCCGTCGGGGCAACCCACTGCCCCTACGGATATATACGTAGGGGCGAAAAAATACCCCGTAGGTGCAAAGGCCGCAGGTGCAAGTTGAGGCCCTGAACTTGCCCCTACGGATATCTGTGTAGGTCCATTTGCCCCTACGGCTTAAGCCGTAGGGTATAAGATTTTATATTATTTACGGTTTATTTTAATAAATTACTTTGCCCTACGGATATAACCGTCGGGGCATGTACTATCCCCTACGGATATATGCGTAGGTACGATTTCGTAGGGGTATAAATTCAGGATTCCTGATATGTAGCCCCTATGGCTTTAGCCGTAGGGGATAGTCAGTGGCTCCTACGGATATATCCGTAGGGGCTTTCCTAACCCCCCTGTACTGAGATCTGGGGGAAATATCAGTTACTGCTGATATTTTGCCCCTACGGCTATATCCGTAGGGGTAACATGTTGGCCTACGGATTAATCCGTAGGTACATATTATCTGAATTTTTTTTTTAAAAATGGGCTGTTTGATTTTTCCCGCCCTGTGCACAATAATATATACATCAATCAAATCATATATTGCAGTATTCATAATCACATCTCACGCATATATATAATATACAAAAGAAACCCAAAAACTGAATATGATATAAATACAAACCAATATCAATGTCGTTTCAAAATGTAGTACAATGTGTATGATATAAATAAATACATGTTTCAAAAAAAAAGAACCAAAAATCTACCCTAGCTCGGTCCAGCTCCACCTCTGAATAACGATAGAATAACGCGCGCCTGCTCCTCGGTCAATAAACTATGCAATTTGTCGGTAGCGGGAGTCTGAGCGGCATGTGGTCTGCGCAGCCGCCGTCGAGGTAGTCGCTTGCGGAGCCGCGGCTGCGGGAGTCTGAGTGGGCGGTGGAGCTACATGAGCTGTCTGCGGAACCGCAGCCGATGTAGTGGCTTGCGGAGCCGCAGCCGAAGGAGTTGCGTGTGGAGGCTCGGCCGATCTACCTTGTCGCGTCTGGATATAACGTGTGCTACATGAGCGTGTAAGAACTGTTTATTATTCGAATTCGTATCATTATTAAGTTATTTCGAAACCCTGTTTGGATATCTAGTTTGGAAAAGCGTTGTTTATTTCAATTACATATGTATGTATGATTAATCAAACTTAAGTCTAAAACCAAATAAGCTCAAGCTACGTACTAATTATGGATATGTTGATATGTATATAATATGAAATGATATTTTACTATAAAGTAGTATACATACCAGCATCTCCTTCAACTCCTGAACACTGGCCCTCAAGCTATCCAGTTCATGATGGATACGTCGCTCACTGGAGACGGAGGAAGTAACCACCGGGGTGGAGTCCAACCTCATATGGGCCCTGCTAGAGCCTAGTCCTCGGCCTCTGGGAACCTACGTGGTGCCGTCCGTGTGCGGCGTCCAGGACTGGGGTCAGCAGCCTCGAATGTTGCCTTCCCCTAGCAACTGTCAGAACATTATATTTAGCACATACGGGTCTATAAAATTGACAAGAAACACCAAAATCAACAAATTCAAAGCCTTACCTACAGAGATAGAAGATGTGCTCCTCTGGTATCTGCATGTATCAAAATTTGAATAATATTAATTAATTTCAGTACATACATACTAACAAGGTAAACTCGCATATAGCGCTGCTTACACATATGACAGGGAGTGAAGGAGCTCTTGTAGATCATCAGGCGCAAATCTAATCTCATCAAGCAGCCCATGATAATGAGTTGGACGACTAAGAGCAAAAGAAATGTGTGTATATTTATTATATAGCATTCTAAATCAATATACATGCCCTATATAATATATAAACATACCTGGAGGAACGGGAGTGGCCTCTGTCCCTGATATGGACGCATCACCAACAACTAGACAATCAAACATTGACAATATAAGTAATTTTGACATAAACAGGCATGGATATCTATAATATTACATTCAAAATGGATATTAGAGGGCGCACCTGCAGTGAGAAGTGGCAAAAGTACCACCCAACTAGGGTGTAATTTACAGAATCAGTTGAGACTCTTAAAAGTCATAGAAGAACCCGACCTGCAAAAATCTGATGTATGCTTTCCATTGGACACTAAGAAGTCTCTAAAGGGAAAAGCCATCATTAGTTCATATCAGAGGATTGATGCTGAAACAGAGAACGAGAAATGTCATTTTTTTCTTCTTCCGCCACATTACTGTCTTCTCCTTCTGCCACATTACTGTCTTCTCCTTCTTATTATGTTCGCGTGCAAATTCAATGACTATATTGAGAATATGGATTAATAGTGGGTAGGAAAAGTATTTCTCAAATGGCTTTTGCGTCTTAAAACCATAAACTACTAAGTAATGACATACATAATTTTTTTAGTATAAAGGTTGTTATTTTAAGTTTTCCCTTATAGAGATATGATCTAACTGCATCTATCAACTATAAGTGTGCAGAAAATTATGATAAGAAATCATAAGAAAGGGTCGTAGCCATGCATAACCTTGAATCTACATACCAAATCATGCAAAAGCATGCACTTATTGTCACCTTGCCTTGGAATATAAAATATCTTGGAAGACTATAAGCGAGCATTTAAATCTTGTTAGCTTTTGACTTCAACATATATTTTTCTCAAGTACCATGAAATATACTTGCTCCGTATAAACCGTTTTCAGGAAGATGGATTAATAATGACAAATTATCCATTGTGACTCACTAGGTTAGAATTTTCTCTTCTATTAACCATCTTTCTAATCAGCTTGGTAAATTTATTCGGAACCGGCTGTGAATCATTAAAAGAGTAGCATAAGAACGAAAGCTAAAATACAGATATATAGCATACCGATACATCGAAACTTCATAGTTGCGATGGCAATCCAGAGATATTTATTTCTACACACGTGGTGCGCGTGCGAATGCGTCAGGCAACATGGACAAATATTTCATAACATGGAAAGTATTATTCGTATAAAGTAATTAAAACTTTTAAAAAGCTTGGGTAGAGATATTTTCTTAGGTGATGCAATCATATCATGAGGACTAAATTTAAGCTATTATATATATGCATATGTATTTTTCTAACCTAAAATATCACACACACACACAGAAAGAGAGAGAGAGAACACCTGGTAGGTAAAAAAATCAGGTAGCAGGATCCTGAAGAAATGGAGTCCATAGCATTGCTCATCATCATCATCCATGATCCCTTTGATAATATTTTTTCAAAGGGATCACGGATGATGATGATGAGCAATACTGTGGACTCCATTTCTTCAGGATCCTGCTAACTGATTTCTCTATCTACCTGGTATTCTCCCCCCCTCTCTCTCTCTCTGTGTGTGTGATATATTAGATTAGAAAAATACATAAGCATATGTATAATAGCTTAAATTTAGTCATCATGATATGATTGTATCAACTAAGAAAATATCTACCCAAGGTGTTTAAAAATTTTAATTACTTTATACGAATAATACTTTTCATGTTCTGAAATATTTGTCCATGATGCCTGACGCATTCGCACGCGCACCACGTGTGTAGAAATAAATATTTCTGGATTGCCATCGCAACTATGAAGTTTCGATGTATCGGTATACTATATATCTGTATTTTAGTTTTCTTTCTTATGCATGTCTTTTAATGATTCGCAGCCGGTTCCGAATAAATTTACCAAGTTGATTAGAAAGATGGTTAATAGAAGAGAAAATTCTAACCTAGTGAGTCACAATGGATAATTTGTCATTATTAATCCATCTTCCTGAAAACGGTTTATACGGAGCAAGTATATTTCATGGTACTTGAGAAAAATATATGTTGAAGTCAAAAGCTAACAAGATTTAAATGCTCGCTTATAGTCTTCCAAGATATTTTATATTCCAAGGCAAGATGACAATAAGTGCATGCTTTTGCATGATTTGGTATGTAGATTCAAGGTTATGCATGGCTACGACCCTTTCTTATGATTTCTTATCATAATTTTCTGCACACTTATAGTTGATAGATGCAGTTAGATCATATCTCTATAAGGAAAAACTTAAAATAACAACCTTTATACTAAAAAAATTATGTATGTCATTACTTAGTAGTTTATGGTTTTAAGACGCCAAAGCCATTTGAGAAATACTTTTCCTACCCACTATTAATCCATATTCTCAATATAGTCATTGAATTTGCACGCGAACATAATAAGAAGGAGAAGACAGTAATGTGGCAGAAGGAGAAGACAGTAATGTGGCGGAAGAAGAAAAAAATGACATTTCTCGTTCTCTGTTTCAGCATCAATCCTCTGATATGAACTAATGATGGCTTTCACATAGGCTTTTCCCTTTAGAGACTTCTTAGTGTCAAATGGAAAGCATACATCAGATTTGTGCAGGTCGGGTTCTTCTATGACTTTTAAGAGTCTCAACTGATTCTGTAAATTACACCCTAGTTGGGTGATACTTTTACCACTTCTCACTTCTCACTGCAGGTGCGCTCTCTAATATCCATTTTGAATATCGATAATATTACATTCAAAATGGATATTAGAGAGCGCACCTGCAGTGAGAAGTTGTAAAAGTACCACCCAACTAGAGTATAATTAACAGAATCAGTTGAGACTCTTGAAAGTCATAGAAGAACCCGACCTGCAAAAATCTGATTTATGCTTTCCATTTGACACTAAGAAGTCTCTAAAGGGAAAAGCCTATGTGAAAGCCATCATTAGTTCATATCAGAAGATTGATGCTGAAACAGAGAACGAGGAATGTCATTTTTTTCTTCTTCTGCCACATTACTGTCTTCTTCTTCTTCTTCTGCCACATTATTGTCTTCTCCTTCTTATTATGTGCGCGTGCAAATTCAATGACTATATTGAGAATATGTATTAATAGTGGGTTGGAAAAGTATTTCTCAAATGGCTTTTGCGTCTAAAAAACATAAACTACTAACTAATGGCATACATAATTTTTTAGTATAAAAGTTGTTATTTTAGGTAGGACAACTGCCAATTCTATGGCTTGTGGCCACCAGCGACTGCTTTCTCACCACAGTAAAAATAATGAGGGACTATAACATATCATGAATTCGATATGCACCGTGATTTCATAGCATATGTCTATTAACCTATAATGTATAAGTTCTCGGCGTTGATTGCAGAGGTGCATACAGTCTGAACTAGTAAATATACGTAAGAAGGAAAAAGAAGAAAGGATTCATAAATATGGTTGGGCCAGAAACAGACTTAGTCACTGAATGACATATAACTGATATTCCTTGATGTAGAAATCAATACACCTTTGATAACAAACTCATTCTTTTTTGGGAGATATATAAATAACCGACTCTGACCCTCAGCATTCCATTGAACACATGGAAATCCATCGTATCTCATATCCAGCCACCTCACTTCACCGATCCTATGATCGCCCTCTTGAGGACGCACAACCCTAGCCGCAGCCCCAGCCCAAACCCTAGCCTTAGGTGGTGGTGATGAATGTGAATCCTCATGTGATTTTGCATATTATTGCAAGAGCGTTAATGGGTTTTCAAGATTTGTACGTAGTCAAGAGCAATTGTGAGCAAGGAAAGTAAAAATAGTTTAGGAATTTTATCAAACAGCTGGTGAGCAAACTAGCAAAACGTTTTGAATGAAAATATAATGTAAAATAATTTCGAGAATCAAAAGTGATAAGCTTTGTTAATGATATGGGAGAGAAGCTTGCTTTTTCTTTTTTGTGAAAAATATTTTAGGTTTTTTTTCCTTATTTCTGTTACATCCTGACCGAAGAACTTTCACAATTGTTAAAATTCAACATTTTGGTCAGTCCTCTCCTTTATTGATATGCATGTGATGTGAGGGTTGGATTTAACACAGCAACCATTGTTCATCAATATATATTACCAAATAAAGCTCTTTATTGTTGGTTATGTTGGTTTCATCCAATTCTTGCCTCAATTTGGTGTAATTTGAAATGGCCCACGATTCTAGGGTTTGATATGGGATGGCAATAGAAAAGAGAATTTGTTCTCAAGTTATGATCGAATACCATAATAAATTGGGAGTTGGTTAGGATTGTGAAATTGTGAAAGTAGTTGCATTTTTTTCAAGTATGATCTTGTGAAAATCGGATGAAATATTTAACATCATTTTGTTGTTATTTAGGATTAGCACCCTCTAAAGGATTTTAAGTTAAGATAATGGATATGGATCTTTTGTCAGGATAAAGAAGATCTGCACATGCATAAATACTAGTATAAGATAATTCAAAATTTGGGACAACGGATACATACCGCTAAAAGATATAAGAGATTAATGGAGGGAAGAGGCCATAGGAGGGGATTCCCTCCTATGGCGTCGAAAAAATACCCTTTCCCTAATTTTTTCCGCCGATCGGCACCCACCATCTTCATCGTCATCATCTAAGATGTGGGTACACCAAATTTCATGTGATTTTACAACTTTTTCACCGTTGATTTAGTGGGTTCAAAATTAACGGTTTGCCGACAATAGAACTTTTTACATTGCTAAATCAACGGTGAAAAAGTTGTAGAATCACTTGAAATTTGGTATACCCACATCTTAGATGATGACAATGAAGATGTTGGGTGCCGATCGTCGGAAAAAACCATGGAGGGGGTATTTTTTCGACGCCATAGGAGGGAATTTCCTACTATGGCATCTTTCCTCCATTATTCTCAAGATATAAATCGAAAACCCAAACAATATTTTGTGATAAACTTAAGTGTTCTTGCAAACTAATACAAATCTTGTTAAAAATTTGATAAATTGACCTTCCCCTTCCCCAGCCCTAGCCCCAGCCCGCAGCCCCAGCCGCACCCCCAATAAAAAATTTGATAAATTCTACCCGGCCCCGACCCCGACCCCGACCCCGACCCCGACCCCGACCCTACCCCGACCCCGACCCCGACCCCGACTGCGACCCTAACCCTACCCCGACCCCGACCCCGACCCTTCCCCTTCCCCTTCCCCTTCCCCGACCCCGACCCCGAACCCGACCCCGCAGCCCAGCCCCTGCCCCAACCCTAACCCGACCGCGACTGCGACCGCGACCCCAGCCCAACCCAGGCCAACTCGCGCGCCATGAACCTTAAGCCCAAAATAATCCAATAAATTCTTTAACTTACCTCGAGATTTACTCACCTGAACGGCTGCTGGGGCAGGGGCGACGATCTGAACGGCGGTGGCGACGACCTTAACCGCGGTGGCGACGAGAACTCCAGTGGCGACGAAACCGGCGATGGCCACGAGAGAACAACCTTGGCGGCGACGGCGTGGCGCATTGGGATAGGCGATCGAACTCCAGTGGCGACGAAACCCTAACCTTATTTTCGCGCCCGATCGAGAGAGAGAGGGAAATGAGCGTAGGCGATCGAGATCTGGGATTTTATTAAATCGATATTTAATTGCCCCTACGGATATATCCGTAGGTCCTTTGTTTGCGGCTCCGTAGGGGCAAACACCTAATTAAGAATTAATATTTTTATTCTTGGACGTCTTTGCCCGTAGGGGCAACCATTTAGCCCTACGGATATATCCGTAGGTCCAAGTTATTTTTGCCCCTACGGATTACACTATCCGTAGGGGCAACCCCCTATTTTACTAGTGGAGTGAAGGAGAAAGATGGAGCTAATACTTAGGAGAAATCATTCTTATAAACAGTCACATTACACTATTACAAACATTTTTAAATTAACCGTTTAGTGTGCTACCCTTTGCACTCTCCACATCAATAAACCATGGCATTACTTGGTTTCACGTTGCTCTTTTCTTTCTTTTAACTTCGCAGATAGCAACACAGGCTGCTTCGGACCTTTTCAAGTTGCTCTTTTATTTTTTTTAACTTCGCAGATGGCAACACAGGCTGCTTCAGACCTTTTCAAATCATCGTCGCATCCCCTGATTTGTTCAGAACTAAACAAATAATTATCACCTCTCCCATGATTCCAAAGCATAACTGCATAAGCCAAAAAGAGTTGAGAATTGAAAGCGCAGGGAGGCTTTGTGAAAAATCATAGGAAGTTTGGGAGAGTTGGGCCTAATAGAACAGTTTAGAGTAGTTTAGTGAAAAATGGCTTAAATTTTATGGCAGGTAAGTTACTTGCTGTTAAATTGGATCGGCTGCTATTCTGGAGCACCACCCACCATGCACATCGAACTAATGCCTAAGACATAAGGTGGCTCAATTAGTTCTTCAGACTCCTGAAGAATTACAAAAACAATGCCAGAAATTGCTGCAAAATATAAGTTTAGGAAATAATGATAAAAAGCACCCACACTTGAAACTGCTGGGGTAAATATCACAAGGGCTCAGGGTGTACACTGTCGAGTAGTATGAGTAACAAGTAGATCAACTAAAGAATATTTGGAGTACCTGAAACCTAAGGTATGAATGCAGTACATTCAGCTGTCACAATTTTCTTACCCTATGCGTATTAATATCTTCAATTATTGTGTATGCATTAGTATTCTTAGTGACTATACACATAATTGAGTACTAGTTGCAGATTTCACTTCAAGAAAATACCAGCATAACGTGAAAAATGAAGGATGGTTTGGAAATCTGAGGGGAACATTGTGCTGTAATTATCGGTGGTATAAAAGAAGTCACAAACTCACTAATTGATCCTTATCAGCAAAACTCTTTACGCTAATTTCTTCATTGTTTCAACCATCTCCACTATGACAACAAATTTATTTTAAATCGGAATACTGCTATTCAAACATGAGTTTCGCCAAGCCTAGCATCAATATTGAAATTGATGTGTTTTAGTTCTTATTTTAAGAAAGCATAAAAGCTTGCTTAAAATAACAAATGATAAATTCATTATCATTCAAGCCTGGTGAAAATTGAAAAATACCTGCAAACTATTCCAAGAATTGCAGCATGTGTGTCAGCGCTGATTTTGAGCATCATCTACGAACTTCTTCATTCTAGTCATCACAATATTAAATCCTGCATCATCTTTAAGGCTTAATCATGGCTGTAATTTATAGCATGCATAGAAATGTCACTAAAAGGATATAGAACGGAAAATAAAGTAGAAAGCTTATCTATCAATCTACTTTGGTTTATGACGCTCTTCCCAGCCCCAAAAACTACATTTATGGGTGATATTATTAAAAATCCATTCCCCCCACCCACCCCCCACAACAAAAAAAAACCCAATGACGTGTGCGGGCACGGGCGCGCGCAGAGAGAGAAAGAGAGAGAGAGAGAGAGGTGGTCCAAGGCACAGCCTTATCCACAATGGACCCAAGGTCAATCCCTATATAAACTGTCACCAAGAAAGATAGATAGGTATACTCGCTAGAATTTATTACATCCACCCTCATAACTAAGATGTTTAGACAGATACAAAGAATAGAGAACAAAAAACCAACTTTTGAAATTGTGAGTGTTCAAACAGATGACTACCAATGAAAATTACGGTGTCCACATCACTCAAGCCTATTGATTGGCTTTAACTACTGCATGCAACACTTTTTTAATAATTAAACGATCAAATTTCTAATCAAGTGCAAGAAACCTGCCACTAAGAATAATCTCCCTATCTACCATAGCCCTGTAATATGCATTGCAAATTCAAAATAGTCTCTACCCTCTTCGACCGCCTCCCCGTGACCCAAAGGCGTGCCACAATTATCAACTGGCGTGGAGCCTACTTGCTTGTCCCTTGGATAAAAAGACAGATATAGTCAAGAGCCTGTATAGGTATGGGAAATGTCGCTCTAATCTTTGCATGTGCAACCATAAAAGCTCCATTAGAGATAATTGTCTATTTATTGATTTGTTTTTTCCCCAGAAAGATATAATAAATCATGATCAGACAAGCAGGTTGCTGGACAACCAACCCATCTTAATATCATGTGTAAGACATACCAACCTCATCTTAATGTTATGAATAAGAATATGAGATGCATAAACTCTCTATAAGGAACTCGGCGATATATAGGCTGCTCCTACCGACGCTGATAATACTTACTACACAGTTCTCTGCTCTTTCTAGATCATACTAGGTCCATAAATCCCTGCCTCCTTTACTCGATATACTAATTTTCCAAGTATAACAATATGATACTCTCGATCCCCACAGCAATACTGCTCTCCATCCTCTTCTTTCTCCTTCCACTCCTGCTCCACCGCCAAAAATCCGAGCCAAAATCAAAATCTGACTTACTGTCCGGACCTCAACAGGCCCCTATCATGGGAAACCTCCACCAACTGGGCCCAATCGTGCACCGCTCCCTCTACCAGCTATCAAAACTTCACGGCCCCATCTTCAGGCTAAGTCTCGGCCAAGTGTCCACGATTGTAATTTCTTCCCCTTCCCTTGCCGAACAAGCCCTCAAAAACTCATGATCTTGCCTTCTGCTCTCGCCCTCCTATTCTCTCCTTTCAAGAATACTCCTACAATGGCTGCGCCGTTGCTACAGCCCCCTACGGCGATCAGTGGAGGAACCTACGTAAAATATTCTTGCTCGAACTGCTGAGCTCGAAGAAGCTCTCTTCTTTTAAGTCGGTTCGAGAAGAAGAAACTGAAAGAGTGATTAGTTGGATAAAATCCCGCTCTGAGATGAACTCGGCTATTAATATCACTGAGTTGATGGTGCATGACTTTCAATGTTATATGCAGGGTTGCTTTTGGTTATAGAGAAGAAGGGGAGTATGAGGAGAAGAGCCGGTTTCAAAGGTTTGCTGAAGAAGGCAATGCGATTGTAGCCAGATTTTTTGCTGCTGATTTTTTTCCGGGATTTGGGTGGATCGATAAGTTGACGAGGCAGCTAAGGAAGCTCAAAAGGAATGCAAAGGAGATTGATGAATTTTATCAAGAGGTGATCGATGTTACACTTGAAAAGTGAAAGGAGAGGTTGCCTTGAGGATATTGTTGATGTTTTGTTAAGGTTATGGAAAGAAGAACAAATTTCTATAAATCGTGTAAAGGAGGATCACATGGTATGTAGAACTTTTCTTCCTGTGATTTTTCGTTTCTAAGTTAGGGTTGTTTTGTTGCATGAAATAAGGATAAGAATACTATTTTCTCTGGAACAACAAAATAGTCTTCTATTTTTTGAAAGGAGAATACTTATTAACGACCAAGTATTATCTGATCATAAATTGGAAATATGCAAAATTAAAAAAAAAAACTTACTAAATGCAACATCTTTTATACTTATGAACTGAGAATTGCATAGGGAAGCTTTACATACAAATATTGCGACCATACTTTACAAGCCAAAAAAAAGTATAATTATACTTCTATGATTATATTTTTGTAGAATATATTTGTTGCCGGAAGAGACACATCTTCAGTAACCACAGTATGGGCAATGGCTGAGTTAGCAAAAAACCCAAGCACAATGAAGAAAGCGCAAGATGAAATGAGGAGCATGGTAGGAAACAAAGGAAAGGTTGAAGAAAGCGATCTCTTGCAGCTTCAATATCTCAAATGTCTAGTGTCTGAGACTTCGAGGTTACACCCTCCGCTTCCTTTGTTGATGCCAAGAAAAACCATACATCATTGCAAGATAAATGGCTACAATGTCGAGCCCAAGACTAGAGTTTTTGTTGAATGCATGGGCGATAGGAAGAGATGAAGATGCTTGGGAAAACCCAGAAGAATTCAATCCTGATAGGTTTATTAGCAGCTCAATTGACTACAAGGGACAAGATTTCAAATTCATACCTTTTGGCGCAGGCTGAAGGGTTTGCCCTGGGATACAACTGGGAATCGTAAGCGTGGAACCTGCGCTTGCAAATCTGCTTTATGCTTTTAATTGGGAGTTACCGCCAGGAATGGGGAAGGAAGATATCGACATGCAGGAAGCACCCGGCCTTATAACACACAAGAAAATAGCTCTGAGCCTTGTGGCCAGTAATTACCATGTATAGAATAGAAGGTACATTGTTAATAATCATGCTACCATATGCAATTCTAGTTTCACATGTTCACCAGAAGGAATGTAAAAGGGACTTTTTACTGCTCAATATTCAATCTATTGTTATTATGTAATTGTATACTTGTATTTCTTTTTTTAATATTAGGCTGCAAAGAATTTTAACAGAACAATGACAATTTTGATCCAACTCAGGCTTAGCAATATTTATTCCGCCTGCTCTTTGATGCGTTTGGAATAGGCAATGAGTTTAAGTCAATTGTCTAACTAAGGGCTTCTTTGGTAGCATACGGTTGGATTTAATTGCTAGAACAATCGTTAGGTTAAGTGTAGCTAATAATTGGATATGCATGGAGGCCCTGTATGGAAGAGAGCAGATAAAATTTCATGGTTTCCAGCTATTGCAGATGATATTGCGCGGTTGTGCCACATATCTAGCACAGTACAATGACTCTTAACTAGAATATTTTTAAAACAAATTGTTGTTCCAACTACATAAATGGAATCTAAAAGTAGGGAACTAAGGATCCACCCACTAGATATTCGCATAGTTGGGACCAAACGCAGCTCCAACTACACGAAACCAAACAAGCCCTTAATCTGTCCTAGTAAGTTTAAGTCCAGATGAAATTTGGTCTGTGGGCCCCAATACTGTTCTTTTCTCTCGATTTTATACTAGTCACGGTGATTAAAGAAACTTATGCTCAAGAAGATTGCAATTAAGAATTCCATTGATGTCGCCTAGTTATTGGTTGATTTTAGGTAAGGACTTGTTCTTTGATGCCGGCCTCGTAATGCTATGAGAGCTGCAGGTTCGCATATTAAGGATGAATTCACATTACCCTCTTTGTCTTAATGAACAATGACATATACTTTTCCAAATTTCAAAATAAGTACAATCTAAAACTCAAATAAGAACAAAATCTAAAGACATACAAGAACAAGGAACATTTACTCAAGAAAACAGCAGCTTCCCGTTCTTCAGCTCAAAAAATATCAAAATCAAAGGAGATGAAATTATCACCTGTGAACCCTGGAGCAAACGATTGAAGGGCCGAATTGGGATCCAGATCCTCTGCTATTTTCTTCTTTGCTTGCCAAATCCAACAGCAGGCAGCGGGGATAAAACAGGGGAGCCCAAGGGTTTGTGGGCTCAAGGAGGAGACCGGACAGCTGCAGGAGGGGAATAGCAGGGTTCTTGGCTTTTCCCGCAAGCAGAGGGTCCTAATCCGCCGACGAATTGATGTCCTAGATGATCTTTCTGCTTCAAATTGAGAATCGGTGATCTCCCGGCCTTCGACAATAGAATTTTTTGAAATTGAAACCCTAACCTTAATTTTAGCTCTAGGGTTTGAGGATTTAAGAAGAAAACCACTTGGATTGCACCATTGACGAGTGCAGGGAGCGAGACTGCTCGTTGAACAGAAAAATCACTTATTTTGGGCCGTGCTAGGCTTGGCCCGGTCATAGAATTTAATGCAGGAAAAAAAAACTCATTTTTGTTGGCAAACCATCCTAAGCTTCAAAAACCTGCACTTCACGTGTTTGTTAACAATAATTAGCATTTTCCTTTTTATTAAATTTTATTCCAGAAAATAATACATGTCAGTTAAAAAAATGATAGAAATTCATAGCTTTGTCAAAATAATTTGTTAGGGTTAAGAGGTTAAATGCATGTTTTAAGACTAAGATTTATTTATTTCCTCGCTAATATCAAATTAAATAGTTACTTAGTTAGACACCTCTTTATGCCAATTCAGTTCAAAATCCTGAAACTCAACTCCTAATTTAAAGCGAGCACTCTTCAAATATGAGCAATTTTTAAACAATTGCAGCTCAAAAATAAGGAAATTCCTTCCAGCAGTAAAAAAATATAAGAGAATTTTCCATATAGATGAATGGCATTATTAAATGATTGTGAATCTACAGAAAACCCTAATAATCAATAGCAAGATTGAGGATATAATATGCATCAGCTTTGATATACTTCCAAATATGCACTTGTGTTGTGATATTTGACTTCATGCTAAGCTTACAAAAATCAAAAGACAAGTATTAGAGGACAGAAAATTGTACTTCAATTTAAGTTTTCCACTCAAGCTATATCTCTAAGGAAAAGAGCTTAGAATGGAAAAAAATCATCCAGCTACTCACTACGGTGTACCCCATAGCCATGAACAACAAGTGTATCAGCTATGACATTCCGAGCTTCATTGCACAATACATCCGCGTTCTTGCCTGTGATAGGTTTGTGAATTATCACTTTCACAGAGCATGTGTTCAATATACCCTCCATTCTTGCAGGCATCAGATTTCCGGTTCCCATTAGAGTAATCGGCACAACAGGTATTTCAGTTTTTGCTGCAATACTAAATGCACCTTTCAACATACACATGAATTTATAAAGATTTTGGAGAAAAAGGAAGTGAAGTTCCATGAGCTATTGCGCATTGTAAGATATAAATTCATCAACTCATGTTCCTCACCTTAAACAAGCCCGATTTTCCATCCTTGCTCCGAGTTCCCTCTGGAAAGAAAAATACAGATGCCCCTTTCTTCACTAAATACATGCAGTGCTTAATAAAACAACATTTTTAAGGGAAAAGAATAGAGTGTAAATTAGAACATACAAGGAGACTATATGTATTTTATACAACAAGAAATGAGAGACAATTGAGCATATTTTCTTCAATGTACCTAGTCTGTCAGCACTAATAAAAGCATTAATAGAATTTAATTAAAAGCTGGCTACTTTGTTCTCATTCTTGACCAAGTTGGATAATCAAAAAGGATACGGAGATACAATAGGGATATTTAGAAATGTCCGTCATGGTTATCAATTGGTGATTTAGATTGAATGAAATGACAAGATCTTTTCACGCTAAATAATCTTCTTCTTAGATTGAATGAAATGACAACATTTGCTACAATTTTGGACAAGTGCTTAAAGGATAAACAATACTTCTGTGATATGATATCCATCCATATTAATGTTGTCATTTGACGAAGGGATCTTGTACCCGGATCGCAAATATAGCTATTTTTATCTATACCTTGCAGGGGTGAATGTTCTTTGAAGATGCATATAATATCACTCTATACTAGTATTATTTACACATCTAATTCATATTTAAAATGCAATGTTTTATCTGGCTAGATGATATAAGAAAATCCAATTAACAATGGTCAAGGATTTTTCTAACACGAAATAATATAAACTTAACTTTTTCAATGAATCCTACTCTCTATATCAATTCTAATACCCAACCCCCAGCCCCGGCCCCAGGTTAAAGATTGTAAGCGAGAATGAGCAAAGACAAATCCATACCATCTGACTCCTACTATCCATTCGCCTTAAAGGAATCACTCTCATAAGAAACATCGCCCACCCAATGATCGGAAACAGAAAAATGACGCTCTTGTTAATGAACTTGAAGCTCCTCCCAAGTGTCAAAAGTGTATATGTATCCAAAAAGCCCAAATGATTAGAAACATAAACCGCAGGAACATCCGAAGACGGCAAATTAACCAATCCCTGAAGCTCGACCCTAAAAAAGGGAACAATGGTAGCCAAAGCCCAAACCTTAGCAATTAAATGCTGGGCGCTTCTTCGATACCGCTCAAAAAGCAACACAAAAGGGTGCACCAAAACCATCACAACAAATAAAGGGATCGCAGTAACTGCGGTTAACGTGTAGAAGCAAATCGCCCTGATTCTCGAACCCAATTTTAATTCTGTAAAGAAAAAATTGAAAAATTAAACTCAAACGAAGATTTCAAAAGATGGGATTTTTTACGGGAAGCACCTGTGATTGAGTAAGGCCAGTTTTCAGAGGAGCCTGCAGTTGCGATTTCCGATCTCACGATGGTGTTTCTTGGAATTTTATGCACTTTTTGGGCATGAATCGATCGGTTCAATCGGCAAAATTCAAACTTTTGCGTCTGCTTAGTTGCAAACCTCGAGAAAATCACAGAAAATGGGGGAAATTTATCAGAAAATGGAACAAATCATCAAAAAAGAGAAAAAGGGCAAAGAGAAAGAACAAGGTACCGTTGTTTTTGGTGGAGATTGCCCAAGGGGAGGTCGATTTGAGAGGGGTGAAAGGGAGAGGGCTATAGGGTTTAAGCCTCGAGAGAGTTTCCGTTGCTGCTGCTGATGATTCGTCTCTTTAATCTCGCCTTTAATTCTTCAATCATTAATGAAGAGAGAGAGGATCGCGGGAATGAAAGAAGCAAAAGGATGAGAGAGATGAGTTTGTATGTGAGGAAACTCTTTGAATGTACGTGAGGGGCTGTTTGGCTGCAGGATTGTGAAATTTGGATTTCTAAATAGTACGATGGAGAGTAATTTTGTGTTAGGTTGGTATTAAATTTCTTGTATTGGATTTGTAAATCCTTATAATTCTTGTTTGGTTGAAAAAAAGTAAATGAGATTTGGATTTGAGGACTAGAGGGATTGAGAGATTGAGAGTTTTTTAATAACTAAAGTACAGGCGGGGGCCACCAAATAGTGAGAATCCTCAAGAATCCTGTCAATTTTGAAGGATTTTGGAATCCATTTTTTGTGGGCCCCATCACATAATCCATACAAATCCATATTTGTAATTCAAGCTAACCAAACACAAACTTTGTGAATCCAAGGATTCTCAAATCCAAAACTCAAGAATCCTACAAAATTCATCAACCATACAGGCCCTTAGGGCAGGACGAGTGAGAGGAGGATGTCCAGTCTTGTACAGCACGGGGGTGGTTTTCTCTTTTATCCGCATGTATAAAGTCCGCGTATAGAATAATTTTGCCGAATAATTCTTCCCCAAATTGGAATTATCGAAGTTAAAATTTTCTAATTATTATTTCTCTAATATATTTTAGCATAACCAATGTGGCAGGTGTCGTGGCAACAATAACAATAATAACTCGTCAACCATTTGATCGGATACACCCATCGTCATGGTAACAATAAAAATAGTCATCGATCATGATCGAATGTATCGGTTAACATGACCACACATTTCCACAAAATCCAATCCTTATATGCTGTCATCCATTGTAAACTATCATACAAGGGCACATTGGCTAGTTTGGCAACAAGGTTTTCAAAACCTCGGTTTTGTTCAAGCTAAAACAAATTCGGAATTTGCATGTATAAGTAACAATCATAGTAAACAACTATACAAGGGAGGTTTCATTTAAAAGCAAGGCGTACAAGAAAGAAAGACAGGCTTGAAATTTTGCAAGACTTCAGTCTTTCTGGAATTTTACAAAATGAGGTTTGGATCCCTCATAAGTTTTTTAGATTGCGGTTTGGGAGATTCAATTTTGCTCGCCAAACAGGCTTGGTTACAATTTTAGGAGTAGAGCATCCAAATCTGACAAAATCGTGATTTCGTAAGCCATAACCATATCCCCAGACGAGGTCTTAATTCTTGACCGGCCGACCCCCCCCCCCCCCCCTCCTCCCGCTGAATGCAAGCTTTTTGGGAATCGAATATGTGACCTCCCACTTGGTGAAGAAGGTACAACCTCAAGAGCTATGACTTCAGGTAGTTCTCCACCCTTTGTGCATGGCTAAAGGGCAGTATGAAAAAGATGAGTTCAGGCAGACAAGATATTGGGATATCGTGAGAATTTTCACAGCAATGGTTTCTGCTTGGAAACAGGTGTCGAAAGCTACAGGTCCAGCTCTCATTGTAAGCATTGTATAAGTTCGCCTACTCAACACTAAACCTAGACACTGAATAATGTGATATGGGAGTAAATAAAACTGTACAGTTTAAACAAGATTTACATCGCAATCACATCAAAATAAAACAATCATTCTTATATAAACAGGTACAGGATTGCTATATAAAATGGTTATGACAGACAACGAGTGAGAGAGAAGGATGGAGCTAATACTTGGAGAAATCATTCTTATAAACAGGCACATTATATATACCATATAACATTTTAAATTAGCCTTTTAGTGTTCTCCCCTTTGCATTCTTACTTGGTTTCACCTTGCTCTTTTCTTCCTTTTAGTTTCTCAGCTAACAACGGAGGCTGCTTCAGACCTATTTCGAAACATCGTGACATCCCCTGTTTTGTTCATAACTCACCACAAATTATTATCACCTCTTTCCTTGATTCCAAAGCATAACTGCACAAGCAAAAAATAATTAAGGGCCAATAAAGGGAATTGAAAGCTCAGGGTGGCTTTGTGAAAAAAAAAATCATAGGAAGTTCAGGAGAGTTGCACATAATAGAACAGTTTGTAGTAGTTAAGTGAAAACAGCTTAAATTTTATGGTAGGTAAGTGAGATGGGTTCATGCCATACTTGCTATTGAATTGAATGGGCTGCTATTCTGAAGTCACTCACCATGGCACATCCTACTAATGCCCAAGACATAGGGCATCAGGGCAGACTTAATAAGTCCTTCAGCCTCCTGAAGAATCAAAAAAAATAAACTCAGCACCTTGCTGCAAAATATAAGTCTAACAAATAATGATAAAAAGCATTCCTTTTACCCACACTTAAACTACTGGAGTAAAGAACACAAGGGACGAGGGTGTGTGATGTCGAGTAGTATAAGTAATAAGTAGATCCACTGACAAATATTTGGAGCACCTGATGCCTAAGGTATGAATGCAGTACATTCAGCTATCACAGTTTTCTTACCCTATTCACATTTTTATCTTCAATTATTGCGTATGCATTAGTATTCGTAATGATTATACATAATTGAGTACTTTTTACAGATTTTACTTCAAAACAATACTAGCACATACATGAAAATGAAGGATTGTTTGGAAATCTGAGGGGAACATTGTGCTGTAATTATCGGTGGTATAAAATAAGTCACATAATCACTAATTGATCCTTAGCAGGAAACTCTTTATGCTAATTTCTTCATTGTTTCAACCATCTCCACTATGGCAGCAAATTTATTTTTTGCTTCCAGAAAAAATGAACTGATTGCGAATAAGGGACTGTTTCTTTGTGTGATTCCCATCTTAAATGTAGATAAGCTCACAAGCCTCGACTTCTTTCCCCTATTTCGAGAAAGAAGAGCAAAATTCTCAGATACTGAATTAACAGATGTATAGTAACTAATTACCAAGTTATTAGAGTAAGTTGAATTCCAACAACAAAGCAGTTATTCCTTTATAAATTCTTTCTCAATGGATGCAAAATAGGCTTAATTCCAAAAAACTACCAAATGCTTTGGCCTAATTACGTAAAACTACCATAAAACTTTCAAAAACTACGGAATACTACCATAAATAAGGTACCACATCAGCAATAATTGCAAGAAACTACCACAAAATTTTCAAAGCATGGTACTTTCTCGTAATTTTGAGAGAATTTGGTAGTTTCTCGCAACCGAGGCAAAGAATTTGATAGTTTTTTGGAATTAAGCCTACAAAATAAACTATGGTTTCAACTTTCCAACTAGCTCTAGAGCAATCCAGATAAAAAATTTCTTATTCAGGATGCAGAATTTAAATCATTAATATAGAAATGCCACCTGGTGAAGTGGGATGTTGTTTGTAGGGCGAAAGAGGAAGGGGGTCTGGGTATCAAGAATCTCACAGACATGAACAAGTCATTACTAGGAAAATGGTGGTGGCGATGGGTGACACAAAAGGAGACTGGCTGGGTTAAGTCTATTGGAGCTGGTTACTCTAACAGGTCGGGGGCACTAAATGCGGCATGTAAGAACTATTGGTGTGGGGATATAACGTGAAAGAGGCGTTAAGTCTATCGGAGCTGCTTACTCTAACTGGTCGGGTTTTTGGAGGGGAATTGAATCCGTGAAAGAGGCGTTCTTCAAAGTTGGAAGTTTAACATTGGGCGATGGCAGGCGTATAAACTTCTGGCAGGACTATTGGTGTGGGGATATAACGCTCCAGAACAAGTATCCACACCTATATTCGCTAGTTAAGAATATGAATGTCTCAGTGGCACAACAATGGAGGTCTACTAAATGGTGGCCTACTTTTAAAAAAGCACTCTCATCAACAGAAAGGAAGGAGCGCAAAAATCAGATTCACTTTCTACAAGATTGGAAGCCAGTAGCAGTAGATTCAAGGGATCAGATGAGGTGAAGATGGATGTCAGACAATGCCTTATCGATTAACTCCTTTTATCGAGTGATCAGCTTTGGAGGGTTGATGAGTAAACTTGCCTCCATACTTTGGAAGATTAAGATCCCTTTAAAAGTCCAGGCGTTCTTATGGCTTGCTTACAAAAATGTGATACTAACCAGGGGCAACCTGCAAAAGAGAAAATGGATAGAACCTTCTTATTGCCCTCTTTGTGGGATTAGTGATGAAACTGTAGATCTTTTTCTTGTGTGCCCAATTGCCGTTTTGATTTGGGCTAGGACCCGTAGAGTCTTGGGCTGTGGCAGACGCTGCCGAATACCTTCCATGACCTTTGGGGTCTTGGAGGGCGCAGTCTATAGGGGATGTAGACTTGGTTTTTGGGATATTTGGACATCCGTTGGTTGATATGGAAAGAAAGAAACGAAATAATTTTTAATTGCAAGTCTAAAACTATTTGTGGGATTGGTAAATGGATCGACTCAGTAACTATATTTTGGACAGGAGTTGCTCCCAAGGGCACTGGAAAGAGAGCTAGGTTGCATCTTACAGAGGCCGTGGACACGATAGGCTCTACTAGGCAGGATGAGCGAGATGACTTAGCAAAGCGGGACGATGAGACGTAGATGGAAGCGGCTTGCTGGGACTTGATTTTGGTTAACTCGTTCTAATGAGTTTGCTTGTCCTAGCATGTACCTATAATCGTTGAGGCTGCTTGATGGTTTTTGTACGGATCATGTGATCCTGACCTTTTGGTCCTTTTCAATGGGGTTTGTCCCCCGATTTTGGTTTGTACGGGGTTTGTCCCCTTTGTGGCTGTACTTGTTTCGTTTCCACTGTTTTTTTTTCTTTCTTCTTCTTTTCTTGTTGTTTGTTTCGTTAAAACTGCTTTAATGAAGCGCGGGGTCCCACAAGCTTCCGTTTTAACTCAAAAAAATATAGAAATGCCAAAACCCAGCATTACTCAGCCAGCCACAGTAAGCATGCATGCCCTGAGAATTGCAAAGTAAGATTACTAAACGAGGTCTAAAAACATTTCTCTTAAATCGGAATACAGCTTTTCAAACACGAGTTTCGCCTAGCCTAGCATCAATATTGGAATTAATGTGTTTTAGTTTTTATTTCAAGAAAGCATAAAAGTTTGCTTAAAATAAAAAAAAGTTAAGTCCAAGCCTGGTGAGTAAATACCTGCAAATTATTCCATGAATTGCAGCATGTGTGTTGGCGCTGATTTTGAGCATCATCTACAAGCTTCTTCATTCTAGTCATCACATTAATAAATCTTGCATCATCTTGAGGCTTAGTAATAGCTGTAATTTATAGCATGCATAGAAATGTCATTAAAAGGATTTAGAACACAACACAAAGTAGGAAGCTCACCTATCAATCTACTTTTGTTTATCATGCTCTTCCCAGTCCCAGCTCTAAAAACTTCGTTTATGAGTGATATTTATTAAAAATATAATATGGACCCACCCACCACCCACCCCTCCCAAAACACAAAAAATAAATGAATAAATAAAACACACAAAGCGCACCCCTACACATGCAAGCTCACACACACACACACACACACACACAGAGAGAGAGAGAGAGAGAGAGATGGTCCTAGGCACAGCCTGCAGAAGAGATGGTCCTAGGCACAGCCTGCGGATAGGTACATATATTATTACGTCCACCCTCATAACTAAGATGTTTAGACAGATCACAAGAATAGAGAAAACAAAAAAACCAACTTTTGAAATTACGAGTGTTCAAAACGATGAAATTATGGTGTCTACATCACTCAAGCCAATTGATTAGCTTTAACTAGCGCATGTGACACTTTTTCTAAAAATGTAACAATAAAATCTCTAATCGCGTGGAGAAAAACCGTCTGCTTAGAATAATATCCCTATCTACCATAGCTCTGTAATTAAGCACACTAAATTCAAAATGGTTTCACTGCCATCTTTAACAATCTCTGCATCCAAGAGACCACGACATTGAGCCAAATACGTGTCACAATGATCAACTGGTGTGGATCCTACTCGCTTGTCTCTTGGATAAAAAGACAGATATAGTAAAGAGCCTGTATAGGTAAGGGAGATATTGCTCTAATTTTTGCATGTGCAACCATAAAAGCACCCTGAGATCTCTAACAATCTTCTATTTATTGATTTGTTTTTTTCCCCAGAAAGACATACTAAATTATGTCCACACAAGCAGGTTGCTGGACAACCAACCTCATCTTAAGGGGAAAAGGCCATTGTCATGAATAAGACATATGAGACGCATAAACTTTCTCTAAGGAACTCGGTAAAATAGTCCCCTCCTACCGACATTGATAAAACTTACTACACAGTGATCTGCTCTTTCTAGATCATACTAGGTCCATATATCCTTGCCTCTTCTACTCAATATACTAATTTTCCATGTATAACAACATGACTCTCTCAATCCCCACAGCAATACTACTCTCCATCCTCTTCTTTCTCCTTCCACTCCTAATCCACCGCCAAAAAACAAACCAAAATCAAAATCTAACTTACTGCCCGGACCTCGTCAAGCCCCAATCATCGGAAACCTCCACCAACTGGGCCCCATTGTGCACCGCTCCCTCTACCAACTATCAAAACTTCACGGCTCTATCTTCAGGCTATGTCTCGACCGAGTGCCTGCAATTGTGATTTCTACCCCTTCCCTTGCCGAACAAGTCCTCAAAATCCACGATCTTGCCTTCTGCTCTCGCCCTCCTATGCTCTCCTTTCAAGAATACTCCTACAATGGCTGCGACGTTGCTGCAGCCACCTACAGCGACCACTGGAGGAACCTACGTAAAATCTTCTTGCTTGAACTGCCGAGCTCGAAGAAGCTCTCTTCTTTTAAGTCGGTCCGGGAAGAAGAGACTGAAAGGGTGATTAGTTGGATAAAATCCCACTCCGACATGAACTCGGCTGTTAATATCACTTAGTTGATGGTGTGTATGATTAACAATGGTATATGCAGGGTTTCTTTTGGTTATAGAGATGAAGGGGAGTATGGGGAGAAGAGTCGGTGTCAAAGGCTTCTTGAAGCAAGCAATGCGATTGTAGCCAGCTTTTATGCTGCCGATTTTTTTCCGGGATTTGGGTGGATCGATAAGTTGACGGGGCAGCTAAGGAAACTGAAAAGGAATGCGACGATGAATTTTATCAAGAGGTGATTGATGTACACTTGAATGGGTGAAAGGAAGAGAGGTTGCCAAGAGGATATTGTTGATGTATTGTTAAGGTTATGGAAAGAAGAACAAATTTCTATGGATCACGTAAAGGGGGCTCTCATGGTATGTGAGCACTTTTCTTCCCATGATTTTTCGTTTATCAATTACGGTTGTTTTGTTGCATGAAATACAGATAAGAATATTACATCAATAGAACAACAAAATAGTCACAAAAAAAATTAATAAAAATGAGAAGACTTATTAACTGAAAGAAAATTAGGAAATTTTTCCCAATTTCCCTGACCAAGTATTATCTGATCATAAATTGAGGTTAGAAAAATGAAAAGAAAAATACCTATTTATTAAATAGAAAAAAAAATAAGGAACTCCTTTTAACTTGGACAATCTTTCACCGCAGAGCGAAAAAACGCAGTGGTTAATCTGAGTAACCTATTGCTACAATATCTTTCTAATGTTCATTATCTTATAAGAGTAAAGAAAATTAGTACCATTGTACCATGTGGGAACCTCTTGCAGTCATGTGCAAGATCTAGACTTTGAATCCTGCTTATAACATATTACAGCCTACTGAAAAGGGGGGAAAGATTATATGGTTAGAAATGTAATAGTCATAAATACGAACAGCAGTTTCTTTCTTAACAGAACTTAGAAGAAGGGTGTATATTTGATATCAATCTACTTCACAAGCATACCATATTTGACTTCACTATGTATCGATCAATGATTCAATGTCTGCACGACATCAAACAACCTTCAATATGTATGATGACAAACCAAGTGCAGGATATAACTCCCTCATTTAAATCAAACTATTTAATTTAGACAAGGATATTTACTGCAAAAGTTTTACTCTGTTGCAAATTCTAATACTAATTTTCCTCCTTCAAGAAATCGGTCTAGTATCATGTCTGCAATATAAAGAAATTTGCAGTCCTTGTATTGAACTCAATTACATCCTGCATCTTAAATTTTATGTCCACATCATACCTTGATGTTAACTTTTCCTTTCAACAAAGCTTGATTGCTAGATTGCATTCTAGTCCTATAGATCACCTAGCAGTCAAACTCCTAAGCTAGAATGAGGTTTATTATACTTAGAATCGAGTATAAAACTTCTTGATAAATTTTTGAAGAGGATAACAGGATGTAGCAACGTTTAGACTTTACACTTACTCCTAATTCTTGCAAGTGCATGAATAGCTTTATTAACCCTCGGCCAGTGAATTTTATGCACATACAGCAAATATGCATTGATTCAAAACAAAACAAAACAAAAAAGCGCTTACTAAATGCAACGTTTTTTTTGCTTGTGAATTGAGAAATGCACAGGGCAGCTTTGCATACAAATATTGTGACCACACTTTATAAACCATAAAAAGTATAACTATACTTCTATGATTATATCTTTGTAGAATATATTTGTTGCCGGAACAGACACATCTTCAGCAACCATAATATGGGCAATGGCTGAGTTAGCAAAAAACCCAAGCACAATGAAGGAAGCACAAGATGAAGTAAGGAGCATGGTAGGAAAGAAAGGAAAGGTTGAAGAAAGTGATCTATTGCAACTTCTATACCTCAAATGTGTAGTGTCTGAGACTTTGAGGTTACACCCTCTGCTTCCTTTGTTGATACCAAGAGAAACCATGCAGCATTGCAAGATAAATGGCTACAATGTTGAGCCCATGACTAGAGTTTTTGTGAATGCATGGGCGATAGGAAGAGATGAAGATGCTTCGGAAAACTGAGAAGAATTCAATCCTGATAGGTTTATTAGCAGCTCAATTGGCTACAAGGGACAAGATTTCAAATTCATACCTTTTGGCGCAGGCCGAAGGGTTTGCCCTGGGATACAACTGGGAATCGTAAGCGTGGAACTTGCGCTTGCAAATCTGCTTTGTGCTTTTAATTGGGAGTTACCACCAGGAATGGGGAAGGAAGATATCGACATGCATGAAGCACCCGGCCTAACAACACGCAAGAAAATAGCTCTGAGCCTTGTGGCCAGTAATTACCATGTATAGAATATCATTAATAATCGTGCCACTATATGTAATTCTAGTTTCACATATTCACCAGAAGGAA
This sequence comes from Agapanthus africanus, assembly GCA_030015575.1. Classification (NCBI taxonomy): domain Eukaryota; kingdom Viridiplantae; phylum Streptophyta; class Magnoliopsida; order Asparagales; family Amaryllidaceae; genus Agapanthus; species Agapanthus africanus. The sequence goes on along the minus strand of JASDDO010000008.1, from coordinate 48,740,639 downwards.
TGTAATAAGGATTTCTACTATAAAATCTATTGTCTTCATGGAATTGTAATCTTGTATTTTTTTTAATATTAGGCTGCAAAGAATTTTAACAGAACAATGACAATTTTAATCCAACTCGGGCTTAGCAATATTTATTCCACCTACTCTTTGATGTGTTTGGAAAAGGCAATGAGTTTTAAGTCAATTGTCTAACTAAGGGCTTCTTTGGTAGCATACGGTTGGATTTAATTGCTAGAACAATTGTTAGGTTAAGTTTATCTAATAATTGGATATGCATGGAGGGGCGAATGGCAGAGAGCATGTAAAATTGCATGGTTTCCAGCTATTGCAGTTGATGTTGCACCACATTTCTAGTGCAGTCCAATGACTCTTAGAATATTTTTAAAACAAATTGTTATTCCAACTACAAAGATGGAATCTAGAAGTAGGGAACTGAGGATCCACCAACTTGATTTTCGCGTGGTTGGAACCAAATGCAGTTCCAACTACATGAAACCAAACAAGCCCTTAATCTGCCATGGTAAGTTTGACTCCAGATGAAATTTGGTCTGTGGGTCCCAATATTGTTCTTTTCTCTCAATTTTATACAGGTCCCGGTGATTGAAGTAGCTTTTACTCAAGAAGATTGCAATTAAGAATTCCATTAATGTCACCATGTTATTGATTTTAGGTAAGGACGCGTTCCTTAACGTCGGCCTCTTAACGCTATGAGAGTTGCTATCCCAACTACACAGATGTCCAGTCCAATGACTCTAACTACAATACCTGTAATACAAATTGCTATTCCAACTACACAAATGCAATCCAAAAGTAGGGAACTAGGAATCCACCCCACTTGATTTTCACATAGTTGGAACCACATGTAGCTCCAGCTACACAAAACAAAACAAAACAATCCCTTAATCTGTCCTAGTAAGTTTAGCAGCTCCAGATGAAATTTGGCCTGCGGGTCCCAATATTGTTCTTTCTCTCTATTTTATCCAGCTAATCTTGAATGAGTCGATCAAGCTTATATGGATGAATGTCTTAAACTTCGATCGGGATTAACAGACATATCTTCCAAGATACTCTGGTCACTTGCAGTCGCAATAATAACATAACGACATACATCCTACAACTATATAGGTCACGATGATTTATGGAACTTTTACTCGAGAGAAAATGCAATTAAGAATTCCACTAATTTCACCTAGATATCAGTTAATTCTCGGTAATGCCGGCCTATAGGTCCTATGAGAGCTGCAGGTTTAACATATCAAGGATGGATTCACATGTACATCTACTTTCCCAAAATTGAAAATTCAAATAAGAACAGATAACAGCAAAATGGAAGGGAGCGGATCATCACCTGCGAATCCCGCAGCGAACCATCGAAGGGTTGAATTGATGTCCAAGACGATCTTTCTGCCTCAATTTGAAGATCGGTGATCTCGCGGCCTTCAAGAATTGAATTTTGAGGAATTGAAGCCCTAACCCTAAATTGTAGGAGTCGTCTAACAGGTATTTTAAAAATTGATCGGAAGACTTCTTACTGTTCAAAATCTTGGAACTAAACCCAACACGCAAATCATGCACGTGCTTAGATATATAAGCAAGCCATGCACCTGTTTAGATATTACACGTGGTATTTGAATATTACGGACAACTGGTTAGATACTACAGGCAAATGCGTCCATACTACAAGCAACAGGTTAGATATGTTAGGCAACTACTTAGATATTACATGATGGTAGAAATATATTTTAGAGTCTTTTGGCGGGATATTAGATTTTTGGCCGGAAAAAAATATATATTTCGAGCAAAAAATGAAAACACCGTAGATATTACAGACATGTCTTTAAACATTACATGCATGTCTTTAGATATTAGAAACAACCCTTTTGTAATGTAACCGTCTCAAATCCAGCTGGGCAATGGGCATTTTAGCCTTATACTGGTATACAACTGGAGAGTTGTTATACCGGCAGCCTTTATTGGGCCCAGCTTTTTTAACAGGGCCCAAAAGCGCCCAAAATCAATTATTTTGGGCTGGGCAGGGTTTGGATTGCGTGGGCTTCGCCCGGTCATAGAATTTGTTCGCACAAACGCACGAATGTAGAGTTACCAACGTGTTCGGATTCAAATAATTAAATTTCACTTGGAACTAATTAAATTTGGACCTCACAGATTAAAATTAACACAAGGATAAGTAACAACCAAGTTTTCACCCTAGATCAAACATGTCACAAATCAAGATGGTTCTTGAATAAATTTCTTACTTTAATTTCCATTTTTATAAGTGTAAATTTTACTAAACCCCGTCCCGTTTTTGAAGTTTTTGAGATAACTCTATTGAACTTTAAAAATACTATAAAACCATACTGAACTACCAATATTGTATAAAATCGTTAGTTTGATTAACTAGTGCAAGCTACAATTGAACTGAATAACCCCAGATGTCCTAAGAATAGATTGAATAGACTCAAAATGAACCGAATATAATTTTTTTTTTGCAAAAAACCCCTTTCAAATTTTTTACGAAAACAACCTACAGTGGGGTTTTATAGCATTTTGTAAATTTCAATGGGTTATCTCAAAAATTTCAAAAGTCCGTTTTGTAAAATTGACCCTTTTATTATATAAAAATGGTAAATTGTCAAAAAAATCCTAGCCCGCTCGGGAGCTGCCTAAAAACCCCTAATATTTTCAAAATTGTTGGAAAGGGCCTACTGTTCAAAATCTTGTTAAAATTTGATTATGTTTTATTTAGATCTTGTATTTTATTTTAAATGCAATTACAAAAATATCCCCCTCCCTTGGGCGATGCTTAGATATTAGACTTAAATATTACATGCAACCGCTTAGACATTACATTCAAGTTATTACAGACAAATGTTTAAATAACAGGTAGCTAGTTAGATATTACAGGCAACTACTTAAATATTGCATGAAAGTAGAAAGATATTTTAGATGCTTTTGGCGGCAAAAAAATATATTTGACAGGAAATAAGATTTTGATGGGGAAAAATCATATTTGGAGGGAAAAATAAAAACAGAATAGATATTACAAGCAAGTCTTCAGATATTACAAGGAACTCCCTTGTTCATCCAGCTGTAAAGGATTGGCAGCCCACAAATACAAGTAAGGAATTGTATACCAGAGGGTTTTTATTGGGCCCGTGCTTTCTTTTAACAAGGCCGAAAAGCCAGGGGTTCTTACACATGTTCTTAGCGGGACGGGGGCTTTTTGACAATTTACACTAAAAATGCATTTTTAATATATAAAAAACTGTCCTATTCATTTTCTATGATGCGCAGCCTCTTAATATTCAAGGAATCAATACCGAATAATCTTGTCAAGAATCCTTTGGTACACAACTTAGCAGAGTTCAGTGTGTGGTTGCATAAAATTCTCCCCGTCCTCTCAATTAATTCTCTTGTTCATCTTTTTTTTAGGGGTTTTTTCCGAAATAGGTTGAAAATATATTAAAATTATTAAAATAATATAATTAAAATTAAAATTAGTAGAATAGTACGGTTTATTGAAGGCGAGATCCGATAACCGGCCCTCTAAACCCCCACCCATCCCCATCAAACCCGCCCTCTTCACTGAGGGTGGGAGCGGGTTCTAGGAACCCGTCCTCCATTGCTAAAAATTTTTAAAAATAAAATAAATCAAATATTAAATTTAAAAAAGGTATTTAAAATTGTCGGTTAAAAAACCCTTTCTTCCCACGAATAAAGTATAAGATTGTTGTTATTGTTTCGGATGTCCTGACAAGTGTTATCACTGTTTATATAGAAGTAATTCAATAATTAGATCATACTATAAATATGAATTTTGTATACATTTTATTAACAAAATGAATACATTAAAAGAATTGGACACTTTGACATCCATTTGTAAAAGTATGCAATTATCGTTTTTCCTTTCCCTTTCCCAATCCGAGAAGGCTTGACATAAGCCTATGCCTTTTGGGGCGACTGGACGACTCTCCCGTTTCTTCGGTATATGGCGGCGGCGGCGTCTGCTCTTCTATTTCGTCTTCAGTATCGTTTTGGACAAGCTGTTGTTCCGTAAATCCTGAATGCGGGACAGGTGTCGGATATATGCCGCCTCCCAACAACTGTATGTAGAACGAAAAATCCATCTCCCAACTGGGCTGTTGTTGCGAAGAACCTGTCCCGGTTTCATGCTGCTGCTGTTGCACAAAACCTGGCCGCTAAAGCTGTGCAAAACCTATTCCCCGAGACTGTCGTTGTTGCGCAAAACCTGACCCCAAGCCTGCTGTTGCTGCACAAAACTTGACTCCCAAGACTGTTATTGCTCCGGTTGTTGCGCTTGTTCAATATGTCAGGGTTGCTGCTGACAGTATGGTGCTCCGAACCACTGATCCCGTTGCTCTGGATTTCACTGATGTTGTGGCTCTGGTTCCGTCTCATGCTGCTGCTCTGGTGCCGGCTCATGCTGCTGCTCAAGCGATGGCGATAAATGTGGAAGCATATTATATGAACTGAATATACCACCAATATATGAGTCTACAGCAGAAAATAAAGACTGAGTATCTGGACCAGCATCAGTCGGATATGGATCCTGTATTAATGATTGTATATGATGCAGCTCACGAGCCTGTCGTTACATTAAAAATAATATATAATTATTGACTTATACCGCCGGATGTTAAAAACTAATTTAATTTTAAAAATTTTATTTGCTATTTTTCGTTCCACGTGGCCTCTAGGCTTTGTTCCCGTCAAAAATTTCTGCGCAAAAGAGCCTAAGGTATCAAATGGCAACGATACGCTTAAGAAAATGTGAACCAGTATTTTCCGGGCTGTATTTTGACAAACTCCCGAATGAGAAACAGCTGAATTCTGATGGTATCGAAAGCGTCTCGAAAAACCCTTCGATTTGATATATTATGGGCTTCATAATTCATCCGGAATCAAAAGTTATGAGCAAATATGCTATGCATTGTTCCCTGATTAAAAATCAGGAGTTACCTCAATGAGGTATCACGTGCTCACACGTGACCAATGGTCACGTGTTGACACGTGATAGTTAAAACAGAAATAAAAACAAACGGCTGAAGAAGAACCCAATTGGGGGTCACGTGCTCATACGTGACCAACTATCACGTGTTGACACGTGATAGTTAAAACAGAAATAAAAAAAAATGGCTGCAGAAAATATCTCAATGAGGTATCACGTGCTTACACGTGACCAATGGTAACGTGTTGACACGTGATGGTTAAAACTGAAGCGTAAATAAACGTTGAGAAAAGGACTCAATTGGGGGTCACGTGCTCACACATGACCAAGGGTCACTTGTCAGCACGTGACTGGCTTCGAAAGCCTTACAGTTTAATAGAATTAAATTCTAAAACCTTCTAAATCTTTCCAAATGGAAAAAGATTATGGGGACCGTTGGATTAAAGACCCAAGGGTGATTAAAAATCACCAATTTATGGAAAAATCTTAAATAAGGAAAGATTTCCCTAAATCTCACCAGAAATAACAAACAGAATATCTTTGGATTAATAATCCAACAGTGAATAAAATTCACTTAATGATCTAAATGATCATATTAATTATGAAAACAAACAAAATCTTTCAAAGAAAGATTTGCTAAACAAATTGATTCTTTTCCTCCTCCTATAAATAGGAGCCAAGAGAAGAGAAGGGGATATAGAATTTTGGGAGATATAGAGTTTTGGAATCTTGAAATTTCAGAGAGAAAAGAAAGGAGAATTTAATTCTCAACAAAGAAAACCCTAGGTGAGAAAAAAAAAGGGGATCAAAACTTCAAACAGAGAATTTAATTCTCAAATCTAAGAGTTTAACTCTTCTGCACAAAAGAACTTAGTTCTTCCTCTGGTTGAAGATCTGCAAAGAGCACATCTCTCCATAAATTGAGAATTTAATTCTCATCGGGTTGAGATCCTGCCATGCAGATCCAAAACTTAGGGGGGAATTGAGTTTAGAGAATTTAATTCTCTCAAAGTTATAGGAATTTAATTCCTCCCAAAACAAAGTTAGGGTTTAACCCTATATGAGAATTTAATTCTCCCAAAACTACGGGAATTTAATTCCTTCAAGATAGACAAAACTAGGGATTAACCCTAATTGAGAATTTAATTCTCTCAGATTAATGGGAATTTAATTCCTCTAAAGAAAATTAGGGTTTAACCCCACATAAGAATTTAATTCTTTTACATACATGGGAATTTAATTCCTCTAAAACATAATTAGGGTTTAACCCTACAAGAGAATTTAATTCTCAAAATAAAATAAGGAGACTCAAAAGATCTCTATGCATGAAAAGAATTAAGGTCACGTGGTCCCATGTGACCCCTGAAAAGATCCCCAAAAAACAAGAAGGAAAAAGCTCTGAGGCAACGTCTCACGTGCTCCCATGTGACCTCCTAAACAAAAGGAATAAAAGCAAGGGCAGAATCTAACTCGGGCGCTCTCACGTGTTACCACGTGACCCCTTGATGAAAGCTTGAATAATTAAAGCGCAAAGCTCCATCACGTGCCAACACTTGACGGTCAAAATAAAAAGTGTTTAACATTTATTTGCAGAACAAAGTGAGGAATCTGGTCCCACCTTTGGGCACCCTCACGTGTCCACACGTGACCCTTCTTTCTTTAGTGTTTAACACTAATTTGGGGATTATATTTCCAGTGTTTAACACTGATTGTTTTCTAGTGTTTAACACTAAATTGAAGATTATATTTCCAGTGTTTAACACTGATTGTTTTTTAGTGTTTAACACTAATTTGAGAGTTCTGTCTCCAATGTTTAACATTGTTGTTCTTTAGTGTTTGACACTACTTTTAGCCAAAATTGGCTAATTTTTCAGAGGCAAAAGTTCCTCCTCCAAATGAATCTCAAAATTGAGGAAATCAAAGATGAAAATGTTTAGCATTGCTAAATAATATGGGCTTAAACCCAGACAAATGTCTAATGGTCCAACAAAGGGCCAACATTTCAAACTTAATTGGAGTTAGCCCAAATTGGCCATAAGTCCTCAATTCAGATTTAACTGAGCCCATGTGCTCATAAATCTAATTAATTGATCTTAGTTCCAAATTGGACTGCAGATCACTTAATCCACTTTGGTTCGAGGGTACATCTCTTCACTCCTCTGATATTTGTCGTTGTAATCCTTCAACGTCTTCAGAGAGGTGACGGGTCCCGATAACCACACACTTCACAGACTATGACGTCTCTAAACTGGACTGTGGGGTCTTTAAACTCACGGACTATGATGTCCTTAACCTTGACTGTGAGGTCTTTAAACTCACGGACTATGATGTCCTTAACCTTGACTGTGAGGTCTTTAAACTCACGGACTATGATGTCCTTAACCTTGACTGTGAGGTCTTTAAACTCACGGACTATGATGTCCTTAACCTCGACCGTGATGTCTTTAAATTAACAATGGACCACTATGTCCTTAAACTGGTATTGGACCACCATGTCCTTAAACTGGTAAGGGACCACTATGTCCTTAAACTGGTAATCGACCGCAATGTCCCTAAACTAAACAATAGAGTGCAAATACTCTTTTGTTGGATCTAAATGATCCTGTTAAGTTGATCTTAGTCTAAAATTAGACTAACGTGTCCTTAATAAACGTTGAGTTGATCTTAGTCTAAAATTAGACTAACGTATTCTTAACGAACGTTTAAGTTGATCTTAGTCTCAAATGAGACTAACGTATCCTTAAACCCAAACCCCCAAACCTAAATCTAAGAAAATACGGATTTGGACTAATCCACGCCCTACGGACGACAACATAAATTAGTCTCCGTATACAATCCACGGGTAACCAAACACAAAACAAACACCCACGACACGAAGTGACCATCTGGAGAAGGAGAAAGTTGTTACCGCGATGCGGTAGCGTAATTAACTGCAGGGGCTTGCGCCTGCAGGGAAGAGCGTCCCCACAATCAAAAACCCCTCGACGAGGGGGAATCTGACGAAGTCTGCTACAACGGCCGCATCCGTCTAAACCTTCGATACATGGTGTCATAAATCAACTTGGCATCTTCGGAGAGGTGGACGGATAGCACTAATTAGCATCTGCTCCCAGATTCAGGCAAGACGTCAGTCTTTCCCGGTTTCCGGCGGTAAACAGGCTCGTACTGCCGGATGTTTGGAAAGTCATTAGGGGGAGCAGAAAGATATCTTACAGTGACACGCTTATACCATTTTAGATATGTTTCTGTAACATCGGTGGTTGTTTGGTCACCTATTTGCTGTAAGGCAATATTACGCTGTCTATCCTCCCATCCGAGCAAATATTAATGTTGATGCTCCCTCCAATCACGCTCCGCCTTTTCTCCTCGTATGTCTCTCTCTATTGTCATAGGCACAGGCGGCGGAATAGGAACATGTTGCAATCTACTAAACTGTCGCAACACCCGGTCCGGTAGGTACATGACCACGATATTAATGCACAGTAGTGGGCATCGAGCCCGGCAAACCGGCTCTCTTTCGATACAGATGCCGGGTAATCGTTGCAGACAATCTGCTGTATAAGACTTCCACGTGAACTGCGCAAATAACATAGTAAAAAAATTGTAATGAAGCTAATTTAAAAATTTTAAACAAAATTAATTACCTAATGTATGGTTACCTGAGTCGCCTCCATGGGATCCAACTCATCTTTATAATACTTAAGTACTCGATAAGGAGCCTTATAAGATTTCTCGCCACTCCACCAAGAGCCGAGAGGCTTTCCAGGGCATCCGAGCCTTATGTTGCTATGAGTGACATTGATATGGGTGACAATGATAATGGTGAAACTGGTGAAGGTCATCAAGGGGAGAATAGCGTGGATTATGCCGCTGGATTGAATGAAGTAGTATTGATTGATGACATGGCTGCGAATAATGATTCTGTTGAATTAGAAGATCCCGACCTCGATCCGCAGGAAGATGATAGTTAGGTAGACTTAGCCACGGCAGAAGTAAATGATGAACCCTATTTGGAAGCGATTGTAGCAAGCGAAGATTGTGTCACTGTTTAAGATATGTTTCAGGAAAAATAAGATCTTATTTGTAAACTGAAGTCGTGGGCTATTCAAAAAATGTTACATTTAAAACCGAAGAGTCAAATAAGACGTACTATACCGTGGTATGTACGAAAGTTCCTGAATTTAAGTAGAGATCGCATCCATGTTGTTCCAAAAGAGCCAAAGCTTGAAAGGTCACGAAATACAACCAAGAACATACTTGTATCAATTCTATTATATTAAAAGATCACAGGAATTGCACTTCATCTTACATTTGCTCACTAATCATGCCACTAATCCGTACAGATGTGGCGATGACTCCCCGAGAGATACGGCTCTACAAAAGCGGAGAGCACAAAATTCAGATTTCGTATGTGAAGGCATGAGATGCTCGTAGAAAGGCATTATGCAAGATATTTGGGGATTGGGAAAGCTCATACTGTTGGCTATAGTGCCCTCAAGGCAATTATCATAGTCGCAGACTTATGATTATGATGATTGAGGTATGACCTATACCGATGAAATAGTCTTACCCAAGATGATATTATGCTATCTGGTTTGTCTTTATCATCATATACATGTTGATAGAGCCCATAAGATTCTTGCTTGACTGCCAGCATTGTGATGGCGATCATATACGTGGGAGCTGGGGGTCTATAAGCACATCCTTAAATGTCCCTAGTCGTGGGAGTATCGAGACCGGGCATCGATACTCCAGTGTAGACTAGTGTATACTGATCGAGACCCCGACGAGGGACGGTGGCCAGGTCTCACAAGCCATTGGTGTTAGTTTGTTCACCTAAGATAGTATACAGGTGCTCATTGGGTTATGAGTACACTGGACGGACTCGCCGGGAACCTGCTAGTTGGTATTATACCTATTGTCAGATAGCAGTTCCCAGGTGACATGTGTACAGGTTAGTCTGTCGACCTGAGATCGTCATTTGTCTCGTGTGAGTTCCCACTGTGCTTTGATTACTACCCTACCACGGCTCAAAGGAGTCGTGCAAACAGGTTTTAGTTGGGCACAGTCCCGAGCCACATGGAGGCAGTGATCGGATCGTCGGGGATTCGTCTCTCCCGGTATTGGGGGTTGATATCGCGTTGTGTACGGATGACCATCACCATAAATTCGTAGCCACGGTGGACGAGAATTTTCGATCCAGGATCGATAGTTTCTCAGGTGGTGATGGGTTTCATACCGACATTAAATATCGCGCTGTTGGGGGTCTGACTTTATCCACCCCCTAGACTCGATATGCGATACTCTTAGACGAACAGACCGGACTGTACGGATATTGTCACTGACAGGTTCAGTAGGAGTTCAGGATGAGTTTGCTCGTCGGCCTCCCTTTTGCTCAATACCTGGGTAGCCGTTACGTACAGCTAGTGCCGCTGACGTGCTTGTGGTTAACCCACTACCAGCGTATTGACGAGTCTTTAGAGTCCCACACAGAGGGTTTTCACGGTTCAGGCGATATGGTGTACATGAGGTATGTTGATACATACAGGTGTCCGATTAAATATGTGCACATGCTGCGCAGACTTTAATCGGACGGTTGATAATACTAGCGGCTTAGGATTAAGCAGGATTATTAAATCGGGTTTTGATTTAATAATTTAATATATGTATTTGTATATACGTATTCTAGTATTATTGTTCACTATTCGTTTTCTCTCTCGGCTATTCGTATTTTGGTACGAATACGCGTATATATATTTCGGTACATGTACCGGGAAGTATTCCGTATTTTATACGGAATAGCTTCTAGAAGTTGATGCCACCTCATTTATATGATTTTCCATTTATGGAAATTCATTTGTTTTATAAATGAGGTGGAGGGTGTGAGGTGGCATGAACATGGAACAAGGCATGGTTCTTAGTATGGTTGTATTTGTTTATTGAAATTGGATATGACATTTTTTGTGGGAATGAGAGGGCGGCCGGCCACTACCAAAGGGGGGTTCATTTTTCATTTGGCTTATTGGACATTACACTCTCACTCTCTCATGCTCACGAAAACCCTTAACCATTTTGCTCATGCTAAAAGATTTCACCTTCTTCATCTTCTTCTTGAGTTTCTCATTGAGCTCATGGGTAGAGAGGAAAATTGTAGTGACACTTTCATACACCCCACTCTCCATAGCTAGCGACTTTGGAGCGTCGGTTGTCTCGTTCGACGAGACTGGAGCTTGCGCCGTTTCCCTCAGGTGGATCATCGGAGATGGAGGAAGACCGGCAACCAAACTTTGTCAAAGAACCGCTAGGAGCTTGGAATGAAGACCGAAGGACTTGGATCAACTCGGTATAACAATTCTAACTCTTAGTTTAGCTTGCTAGTTTTAGGTTTAGGGTCGATCCGGGAATCGGGTAACGGTAGCGCCGGTTTAGAAATTTTTGTTCCGCATTTTGGCCGCGTTTTGATGGTCGGGACGTTGCAGAAACCCAACATGGTATCAGAGACACCCTTTAAACCCCTTACTAGCTTGTTTAAACGTGCTTAAAAGATCGATCGATGGAAATTTCCAAAATCACGTTTTCATTTTTCTGTTCTCTGCCGATTTTCAAAAGTGTTCAAACAATTATTTGCAGTAGCTTAAAAATCCGTGCAGGCGATTTTATGGATACAGAAAAAATTTGAGCCCCTGAAGCCTCCAAAGCGCCGCGGAACCGCCGCACTTACCCCCCATTGGAGGCGGATCCGCGGCCATTTAGTGGCGACGGGCTTCCAAAATTTTATTGTAGCCCCCTGATGTGAAATTGTGATTTTTGTGATATTCTGTTTTGGCCCAGATTTCAGTGAAGTATTGTTTTGCTATTGGGGACAATTTGGAATTTTGTCGATCGATATTTGAGTGTGCGTTTATCAGTACTTACATTTCTATCTGCGACCATGAATGTCATTTGATCGGTAAACTCGTCTAATTGCTATATGTCTTTTAGACGGGTTTACGAATGTGACATTCACGTTGATGTTCTGTGTTGTGCTGTGATGTTGGTTGGATCGTCGTGGTGGATAGCCAGTGGTGCAATGATAGTACAGTTTTTATTTCATTTGTACATTTGATATTGCAGGGCGAGCGTCCGACATGTGGGCTGCCGTCACTGCCCGTTTGTATATTATTCGTTTGGGGTACGACCGGGCTGAGGTCGATGTTACCCTTGTATATTATTTTCTTTTCTGTACTAGGATTACCCCGCGGTGGGGTGCACAAATAGCCGGATTCTAGAGGGCAACGGGTCCGCATCTCATGGCGTTGGGACGAAGGGGACCTTACTCTAGAATTGGCGGGCTATTCGCCGCACTCGTAGGGGGTATAGGTGACCCAGGAAGGGGTGCTCAAGTTACCGGATTCCGTGAAGTGCTGGGTGGTCCATTCACGTTGCTGAAGGGGGCTGCCTCACTTCTGGTTTTGGTGGGTAACTTGCCGCGCTCGTAGGGGTCTAGGTTTCATTGCACATGCTATCCACACGACAGGGAACGTCGGGTCTCACTTGCGGCTCATGTGAAACTTGGGGATCCAGATTATCCACCATTCTGTATTGCTTCTGTGATATTTCTGTGATGTTTCTGTGATGTTGCTTTATATCATGCCTGGGACGAATGTTATATATATATTTATATATACTAGTAAATGTTGTATATGTTTTGCACCCGCGCTAGTCCAGTCCCCGCTCTGTCGTTAGTTAAGTAACCTAACGGGTGATGACAGGACCCAGTGACGAATGCGGATGGCATATACGTACATTTTATTTTCGTTCTTTTCTGGTGTGATTAATTGATGGGACTGCATAGATTCTTATCAATGCAAGGATAAAACAAACCTATATTTGATGTTGTTGGAACCAAGTTTTTAAAAACTGACATTACAGACGTTCTCTTTTGCTTTGCAACGTGGTATTCATTTTGGAATATCCTGCACCTCATTCGACGAGGCAAGGGCGAAATCCCTTCATCGGGAGTGACCCTTTGGGTAAAAGTTTGCGTCAACGTAATAACTTTACTATAGTCGATTATTTTTGCTTTGCATCGTAGGGGTCTAGATTTCGTTGACCGAACCTTCTTAAAAAATTTGGCTTTTGGAATATCACGGTGTCGCATATATCATTGCCACTTCTACATCACCTTTTGCTTTTCTCCAGAACACATCGTATCACTACGAACATCCACTTCCATTGGATAAATCCATCGTATGGTTATATACGAACTCGAAGGAACTTTTTCGAGAATGGATTCTGTAAGTCCATGTCACGCACCCCACGAGCTTGCGGGGAGGCGGAAAATATGAAAAACAATTATCAAAGCTTCGTAACACGGACTTGAGCACACGGATCGTGTCTACACCATTACTAGCAAACTACGAAAGGTTTAACTATTCGGATTTGAAGTTATACCTCACGTTACTTGTCCTTCGGGTCTTCATCGCTGTCCTCCACACCTCGTAGGCTCTATGGAACGTCGGCACCTTAACGGCCTCCTCGAGTCAAAGACGATCCACCCGAGAGCTATTACTCCAAGCTTGACCTCTAACTTGAGGTAACTAGGTTACTCAAAGTGCTAATCTAAGCAACCTAGGGGATATAGAGTAGGATAAGGGATTAACAAGTCTTGCTAACCCTTGATCTCAACACATGAGAGGTTAGGGTTAGGGTTTGAAGAGAGAGAGAGCTTGAGGAGAGAGAAGGTGAGAATGAGCATCCTTTTGGATGAATGATATCATTTGAATATATGAAGCATATGATTTTATTAAAATGAATAACAAATAAATATGTGTCATCATGCTTCATTAATTCATAGAGTGATTCATCTCATGAGTCATTTAAAATATTAATGCAACATTAACTCCATGGATGATTCACTCTTATGACTCATTAATCCAATAAATGCAAATGCCACCTTAGCCTCCAAGTCATCATCCTTCTAGAAGCTTCCCGACAAATTATGAGAACGCCCCTTCTATCCGTGAAAACACGGAAAAACTTTAGACTGTATAAATCCAATAATCCGATACTAGAATCTGGCTTAAACCAAAGCCGGCTAGTAAAAACTGTCCGAACATCGTACGTGCGTAAAAACACGTATGCGTCCGAACCCTGTCGTAAAACCATACGACCTCTATATCGTTTCGCCCGAAGCAGGGAAACTTTCTGTGTGGGGCTCTAAAGACTCGACACTACGCTGGCAGTGGGTTTAACCACAGACCGTAAGCGACACTAGCTATACGTAACGGTCCCCAAGTAGATGTCGATAAGAAGGCCGATGAGGAAACCCATCCGAACTCCTACTGAGCCTGATGTGACAATCTCCATACAGTCCGGTCTGTTCGTCTAGGACTATCGCATATCGGGCCTAGGGGGGCGGTAAACGTCAGACCCCTAATAACGGCATAAGTCGTGTCGGAGTGCAGCCCATTACACCTTGAGAAACTGCTGGAAGCCACCAGTAAATCTCGCTTGCCCTGGCCAGGGACTTTGCGTAATGGCTCTCCATACACAGCGCGATATCAACTCCCAATACCGGGAGAGACGAATCCTGTCTAACCGCCACTGCCTCCAAGTGCTTCGGGACTGCACCCAACTACTACCTGTTTGCACGACTCCTTTGAGCCGTGGTAGGGTAGTAATCTAAGTACAGTGGGAACACACCCCAGGCGAAGTAGCAGTATCAAGTCGACGGACTAAGTTGTACTCATGTCACCTGGGAACTACTATCTGACGATGGGTATAAATCCAACCCGCAGTTCCCGGCGAGTCCTGTCCGGTGCACCCGTAACCTAACGAGCACCTGTATACTATCTCCAGTACGACGTACTGATGGCAGTGGGACAGACCATCTCCCCAACTGGGATGAGAAGCGTACACACTAGTCTACTCCGGAGTATCGATGCCCTATCTCAATAATCCTACGACCAGGGACCTGTATAGGATGTTGCTTATAGACTATCCAGCCCCCACTAGTGTGACTGCCATCACAACGCTGGTAATCAAGCAACGATCCTAAGGGCTCTACTAATATGTGTACGCGATACGTTACAAGAAACATATGCACATATTAAAGTAGACACAAACCAAGTAGCATACTACCATTTTTAGCAAGACTGTCAATACAACTGTGAATATCCCAAGCTTCCATTAAGTAATATACAAACTAGTATGATACAATAATGGCCTCTAGGGCATAAACACTAACAATCTCCCACTTGCACTAGGGCCATGTACTGGCATATCTCAGACCTATCATCTCGAATAGCCTCTCGAACTGCGTCTGAGGAATGACCTTTGTGAATGGATCAGCAGTGTTATTCTCCGTATCTACTCTTTTTACCTCGATCTCCCGGCGATCAACGATCTCCCTGATCAGGTGATACCGTCTTAAGATGTGTCTGGACTTCTGATGGGACTGGGTTCCTTCGCTAAAGCTATAGCGCCGTTGTTGTCGCAATACAGAGGTATTGGACCAACACTGGTAGGAACCACCTGAAGTTCTGTGAGGAACTTCTTCATCCAGACAGCTTCTTTTGCGGCATCGCAAGCAGCTATGTACTCCGCTTCCATCGTTGAGTCAGCAACGGTCTCCTGCTTGGAACTCTTCCAACAGACCGTCCCTCCATTGAGGGTAAAGACATAACCCGACATGGACTTGGAGTCATCCTTGTCACTCTGGAAGCTGGAGTCGGCAAAGGCCTCGATCTGGAGGTCTTTTCCGCCATACACCAAGAACATCTCCTTAGTCCTCCTCAGGTACTTGAGAATGTTCTTTACTGCTATCCAGTGCTTCTCCCCTGGGTTTGCCTGATACCGGCTTACAACGCTCAATGCGTATGCTACATCTGGTCTGGTACATAACATCGCATACATTATAGAGCTTACCGCAGAAGCGTAGGGTATAATCGACATGCGATCCCTTTCCAAATCAGTCTTGGGAGACATCTCTTTGGAGATGGTGATTCCGTGACAAGCCGATAGGTTACCGCGCTTAGAATCTTCCATATTGAATCTTTTCAATATGGTGTCTATGTACCTGGACTGCGAAAGTCCCAACATCCTCTTTGATCTATCACGATAGATCTGGATCCCCAGAATGTAGGTGGCATCACCCAGATCCTTCATGGAGAACTTCTGCGACAAGAATCTTTTGACTGACTGTAGCATAGGAATATCATTTCCTATTAGGAGAATGTCATCCATGTACAAGACGAGGAATACAACAACTCTCCCTACAATCTTACTGTATATGCATGGTTCATCTGGATTTTTGATAAAGTCGAATTCTTTGACAGTATCATCAAAACAGATGTTCCAACTCCACGATGCCTGCTTTAGTCCATAAATGGACTTAAGCAACTTGCACACTTTACCGCTGCTCCCACTCTGAATGAATCCCTCTGGCTGATCCATATAGACGCACCCTTCCAAATTACCATTTAGAAAGGCCGTCTTTACGTCCATCTGCCAGATCTAATAATCGTGGAAGGCAGCAATGGCAAGAAGGACCCGAATGGATTTGAGCATAGCCACTGGAGAAAATGTTTCGTCATAGTCCAAACCAGGTCTTTGACGGAAACCCTTTGCAACAAGTTTAGCCTTATAGGTTTCAACCTGTCCATCTACACCAATCTTCTTTCTGAAGATCCACTTGCATCCTACGGGTTTTACCCCATTTGAAGCAATGTCCAAAGTCCATACTTTGTTAGTGTACATGGACTCCATTTCGGTCCACATTGCATCCAGCCATTTACCGAGTCGCCGCTCTAAATGGCTTGCTGGAAGCTAGTAGGGTCATCATTATCAATGATACAATCTTCTCGATCCCCGTCTATGAGAAAATCGTAGTATCTCTCGGGCGGATAAGACTGCCTACTACTTCTGCGGATAGGCGCTGGTATGTCCCTTTCTTCTGAAACTTCTGGTTCTACCATACTTTCAGTAACAGCTTGTGGTTCTGGAATTTCTTCCAGTTCTACCGCGCTCCCACTCTTCTGATTTTCTAAAAATTCAGCTTCTAAGAAGTGGGCATGGCGAGAAACAAAAACATTTTGTTCCTCTGCGTAATAAAAATAATACCCCTTGGAGTTCTTTGGATATCCCATAAACTTACACTGTACTGAGCGTGCCTCGAGCTTGTCCGCATGCTGCTTTTTTACAAAAGCTGGACATCCCCATGTCCTAAAATGTTTAAGACAGGGTTTCTTCCCACTCCACATCTGATATGGTATGGTAGGCACAGTCTTGGTTGGAACCTGGTTCAAAAGATATACAGCTGATTCTAGTGTATAACCCCAGAAAGATCGCGGTAACTCAGCCTTACTCATCATGGAACGAACCATATCCAATAGGGTTCGATTCCTCCTTTCCGATACACCGTTGTGTTGTGGTGTGTATGGAGGAGTAAGCTGAGAGAGAATTCCATTCTCTTTTAAGTAACCCAGGAACTCGGCACTTAAGTATTCACCACCTCGATCAGATCTCAGTGTCTTGATACTTTTGCCTGTTTGGTTTTCCACTTCATTCTTGTATTCCCGGAATTTCTCAAAGGCCTCTGATTTATGCTTCATCAAGAAGATATGTCCATACCTAGAGAAATCATCTGTAAAAGTAATGAAGTAGGAATAGCCACCTCGCGCATGTGTAGACATTGGACCACACACGTCGCTGTGTATGAGTCCCAAGAGCTCGCTCGCTCTTATTCCGTGTCTAGTAAACGGAGTCTTTGTCATCTTTCCCATGAGACAAGATTCACAAGTAGCATAAGATTGATATTCGAACGGATTCAAATATCCTTCTCTATGTAACTTAGTTAATCGTATTTCATTGATGTGACCTAGTCTACAATGCCATAAGAAAGCCTGATTTATTTCCGGAGACTTTCTTTTAAGTGGAATCTGGACATTGAAAACCTAAGCTTGACTTAATACGTATATACCGTCATCTAATGTACCGGATCCAATCAGAACTTGATTTAGGTGGATGTGAACTACATCGCTTACGAATGTAAAATCATATCCCTCTCTCGAAAGTGAGGACACTGATACGATATTACAAGTCAAACTAGGTACATACAAACAGTTACGTAGAATCAATATCTGCCCACTTGTCAAACCTAGGCGATATTCTCCCACGGATTCAGCATCCACGCTCATTCCGTTTGCAACTCTGAGAGACAAATCACCTACCCTTATAACTCTACGGTTTCTCAAAGCATGTAATGAATTACAGATATGAGATCCTGCTCCGGTTTCTAGTACCCAGGAAGTAGAGTTAATTGACAAACAGTTCTCAATAACATACACACTCGAGGCCGAAGCCACAACATGCTTCGTATCCTGGCTACTGGCTTCCAAAGCCCTGCAATCTTTCTGCCAATGCCCGTTCCCATAACAATAGGAACATCCCTCCTTACCTACACCAAGTCCCGAAACTTTTGCTCTTCCCTTTCCTCCTACTTTACTGACACCGTATATCGGCTTTGTAGAGGTCTTCTTCTTTTCACCCTTTGCTTTCGCCCTGGATGTAGAAGAAGAAGGTCCCCCATTAAGCAGAGCTTGTGTCTTCCTGGTTTCTTTCAGGGTGTAAGTAGAGGGTAGGGACTGTGGAAATAAGTCAGCATATGACCTGTTTCCCAACGTGGTCTCCAGGTCCTTGAGCTCATCAATATAGCTAGTAATCGTAAGGACGTCGTCCCCTACAGATGACCCGACAGCCAACCTCGCTTGAATTAATTCGTTCGAGGTCTCATATCTTGCGATATGAGATTGCTCTCCATATAAATCTTTGTTATGGAGAAAGATGGAAACTGAGTCCATCTTCTCGTGCTGCTTCTGGTATACACCATTAACTGAAGCCAACACGAGGCACTTGGCTTTCGCATTATCCTTTTCCCTTGTCTGACGGATATCCATATCCGCGACGGTGGAAACTGGACCTGGGACGGCGGGATCTTGAGTAGTAATAGGGTGGTCCAGCTTGTCATAGGCAATGGACATCTGGACAGACCTTTGCCAGTCATATAAGTCAGATTCAGTCAACTTGTTATCTAGATGTAACCTAGTCATGGTCACAAGGTCGCTGCAATGAGAGGGAGAGAGAAGAAAACACTTTAGCATGATGCTCTTGCAAGTTTAGATTGGTTTTTAGTTTATCTAAACTGGATGGCTCCCATTGTTTCTCGAATCCTTCCTCAAACCATAAAAGAAGAATTAGCCAGGACTGATCTCACCGTACAATACTTGTTTAACCGTTCAGCCAGGCCGGTGTCGGTACTTCGAGGGAGGTTTTCTAACGCTTTCGCGAAGTTCCTTAATTAAATAACCTCTTTTCTCTGGGGGCGTAGCCCCGCTGACACCTTTCTCGACACCTACTTGGTTTATAGCATTGATCGTTAAGTGACGAATCTCCTGATAAGTAGCATATACTCAAAGTAGGGTCGGGATCCAAATATCATCGTGTGATAATGTTGAAGGAATCCTACCAACATTCATCAAACTCCAAATGGTATGCAAAACTAGCAAGTTTCTGTTTCTTTAGAAACTCCCGATGTGGATTTTTGCCCCATGTTCTTATGACCTTGACTAAGGGCCAACAAATCATAAGTCACATGTCAAGTTCTACCCATCATTATCTTGTTAATTTGAACCCACCCGTATATACTCTTGACTAAGGGCCAAACAAAGTAATACGACTGTCCCAAACCAACTCATCTATCTATGCAACAAATGAATACCCCAGCAGCTACCAAACACTATGTCTTGACTAAGGGCCAAACAAATATAGCTTGAATACTACCGACCATTCATAAGAAATGACGGAGGGCTACGACTGGTTTTGACGAAACCGTGAACGTAGTGAACTTGATATAATCGAAGGAACCTGATAGCCTTTTTAAAAGGAGTGGTTAAAGCTCCGCAATTAAAAAATTCTGCTCTTTTAAAATAACCGAGTGGTTTCTTTTAAATTTGTTCCAACGATTCAACTTTTGTTTGTTTTCTTTGCATTATAATAATGCGTCCCATCATTTATCCTATCATTGCAGAAAACAATGAAAATACTACGTCCTCTTATGCCATCCGCATTCGCCACCGGGCCCCGTCATTCACCCGTTAGGTTACTTAACTAACGACATAGCGGGGGCTGGGCTAGCGCGGGTGCAAAACATAAGTGACGTCTAATAGCTATCATATATAGATATTGTACATTCGTCAGACGCAATAATAGGCATTCCAGATCACAGATGAACATTATTGGATATACAAGCAATCCGCGTTTGCTTTGAGCCTGCAACAAAAGACGGATTACACAGTTGTAATGAATAGCCATTACCCCACCCTAGACCCCTACGGGTACGGCAAACTACCCGCCAAGTACCCGAAGTGAAGCGGTCTCCCTCAACAATGTGAGTAGGCCACTAAACACTTCAACGTACCCGGTAGTTTGTGTACCCCACCTTGGGTCTATCCTAAGAGCATAAAACAGTAAATGAAATACTACAACGGTGGTTACAACAGCAACCTGGATGTGCCCCGCAAAAGAATATTACATCATATTACAATTTATATCGAATGAATGAATATAATAACCCATCTCAAACCCCGGCTAATCATCACAACGATCCAATCAAGTTCATATACACAAACAGTAAAAACCATTACAGAAATGTGCAACCCCCTGCCAACCGACATACTAGCAGTTAGGGGAGGTTTACGAACACATTAAACATTACAGATAAAAACCCGATTAGCAAATAACTTAGAATATCGATCGACAACCTTTTTCCGTGTCTACCCCAAATGCAAGCCAGCACAGAAGTAACCTGGGCAGAAACAGAATATACTGGAAAACAAAACACCACAAAATATGAATTACTGTGCAAATCCGAGTCAACTCGGAGTTGACTCGGCGGCGGATCCGCGGCCGAATGCACTCATCCGCCGCAGTTCCGCGGCCGTATCACCGAGTTACCTCCTTGTATTTTCCCAGAATTCTTATAATCCCCTGCTGTTAATTTTCAGGCACATCAAATAATTTTTTCGACACGTTTAAAATTGACAGAAACTTGAGGGGTCCGGAGTTATGTTTTCGCGATTTTCCGATGATCGAAGTTCTAATTAGTTGCTAATAAGCTAGTAAAGGTTTAGTTGGCTCTGATACCACTGTAAGTCCATGTTACGCACCCCACGAGCTTGCGGGGAGGCGGAAAATATGAAAAACAATTATCAAAGTTTCGTAACACGGACTTGAGCACACGGATCGTGTCTAAACCATTACTAGCAAACTGCGAAAGGTTTAACTATTCGGATTCGAAGTTATACCTCACGTTACTTGTCCTTCGGGTCTTCATCGCTGTCCTCCACACCTCATAGGCTCTATGGAACGTCGGCACCTCAACGGCCTCCTCGAGTCAAAGACGATCCACCCGAGAGCTACTACTCCAACCTTGATCTCTAACTTGAGGTAACTAGATTACTCAAAGTGCTAATCTAAGCAACCTAGGAGATATAGAGTAGGATTATGGATTAACAAGTCTTGCTAACCCTTGATCTCAACACATGAGAGGTTAGGGTTAGGGTTTGAAGAGAGAGAGCTTGAGGAGAGAGAATGTGAGAATGAGCATCCTTTTGGATGAATGATATCATTTGAATATATGAAGCATATGATTTTATTAAAATGAATAACAAATAAATATGTGTCATCATGCTTCATTAATTCACAGAGTGATTCATCTCATGAGTCATTTAAAACATTAATGCAACATTAACTCCATGGATGATTCACTCTTATGACTCATTAATCCAATAAATGCAAATGCCACCTTAGCCTCCAAGTCATCATCCTTCTAGAAGCTTCCCGACAAATTACGAGAATGCCCATTCTATCCGTGAAAACACGGAAAAACTTTAGACTGTATAAATCCAATAATCCGATACTAGAATCTGGCTTAAACCAAAGCCGGCTAGTAAAAACTGTCCGAACATCGTACGTGCGTAAAAACAAGTATGCGTCCGAACCCTGTCGTAAAACCATACGACCTCTATATCGTTTCGCCCGAAGCAGGGAAACTCTCTGTGTGGGACTCTAAAGACTCGACACTACGCTGGCAGTTAGTTTAACCACAGACTGCAAGCGGCACTAGCTGTACGTAACGGTCCCCAGGTAGATGTCGATAAGAAGGCCGATGAGGAAACCCATCCGAACTCCTACTGAGCCTGATGTGACAATCTCCGTACAGTCCGGTCTGTTCGTCTAGGACTATCGCATATCGGGTCTAGGGGGCGGTAAACGTCAGACCCCTAATAGCGGTATAAGTCATGTCGGAGTGCAGCCCATTACACCTTGAGAAACTGCTGGAAGCCACCAGTAAATCTCGCTTGCCCTGGCCAGGGACTTTGCATAATGGCTCTCCATACACAGCGCGATATCAACTCCTAATACCGGGAGAGACGAATCCTGTTTAACCGCCACTGCCTCCAAGTGCTTCGGGACTGCACCCAACTACTACCTGTTTGCACGACTCCTTTGAGCCGTGGTAGGATAGTAATCTAAGTACAGTGGGAACACACCCGAGGCGAAGTAGCAGTATCAAGTCGACGGACTAAGCTGTACTCATGTCACCTGGGAACTACTATCTGACGATAGGTATAAATCCAACCTACAGTTCCCGGTGAGTCCTGTCCGGTGTACCCGTAACCTAACGAGCACCTGTATACTATCTCCAGTACAACGTACTGATGGCTGTGGGACAGACCATCTCCCCAACTGGGATGAGAAGCGTACACACTAGTCTACTCCGGAGTATCGATGCCCTATCTCGGTAATCCTACGACCAGGGACATGTATAGGATGTTGCTTATAGACTACCCAGCCCCCACTAGTGTGACTGCCATCACAACGCTGGTAATCAAGCAAAGATCTTAAGGGCTCTACTAATATGTGTAAGCGATATGTTACAAGAAACATATGCACATATTAAAGTAGACACAAACCAAGTAGCATACTACCATTTTTAGCAAGACTGTCAATACAATTGTGAATATCCCAAGCTTCCATTAAGTAATATACAAACTAGTATGATACAGTAATGGCCTCTAGGGCATAAACACTAACAGATTCTGGTTCTGGAGAGATTGAATAGGATTATTCAGATGTCTTTTCCCATTACCTTCTCTCAGGTTGTGAGGGCTCCTAGGATTAGGATAGGGTACACCTATTGAGCTTATTGGATAGTCTTCCTCCAGACCATAGGCAGGTGTCGAATGGTAGGGAAGGAAGAAAACCAACAAGCTTAACTGTGGTGTACAGAAGGTAATAAGTAAAGACATATAAAGGGATTAAAATAATGGCGAAGAAAGTTGCGATCACCATCATTCATGACAAAGATCGTGTATACCCCTGCCACTCCTACATCCACTTTGCATTTCTCTAGGACACTCCGTATCACTACGGATATCCACTTCCATTGGATAAATCCATCGTATAGTTACATATGAACTCGAAGGAACTTTTTCGAGGATGGATTCTGGTTCAGGAGAAATTGAATAGGATTATTCAAATGTCTTTTCTCTTTACCTTCTCTCAGGATGCGAGAGCTCCTAGGATTAGGAGAGTATATCTATTATGCTTATTGGATAGTTTTCTTCCAAATCTTAGGCTGGTGCCGAAAGGTAGGGAATGAAGAAAACCAATTAGCGTAAAAGAGATGTGCAGAAGGTGATAAGTAAAGACATAATAAAGGGATTGCAGAGAGGGCAGGCAAGTATATGGTTACTGTCGTGAATTAGGATAGTGGAAGAGGCGTTACTAGGAATACCAGTTAACCCCTTTTGAAATATTTTCATGTTTCAGTTTTACTGTGCGATGTTAATTGAAAACTGTTTTCCCAATAAGAATCTAACTCCAGAGTATGTATTTATCATATCAGTTCTCACATCTGCATGTTATTGCGGATGGTGAGTGGGAGTAAGATATTGGGAATTGGGTGATTGGATCCTCATTATATCGGAATTCGTTGTAATTGGTGATATTTGAGGAAATCATCTGGTTTTTGCCGGATGGCAAATATTTGGTTTTGAATATCCGTTGTTATGCACCAATTTCAAACTGATATATCTGTACATTTATTTTATAAAGTGAGATATAACTTTTTGATATTATATCTGTGACATTTACCTATATCAGCTGGTGATTAGGTAAGGTGCATTCAACAGCGGTGTAACCCTTCTTAACCAAAGTACAGTTTTTCAACCTACGACGTACAGAATTTGAGTTATTGGACTCAGGGGACTTATACAAAATATTGTATGTTATCCAGTGTCCATTAGGACAAAGGGGTTGGTACTCGTACTATATTCTGTTTACTTATGACTTCTCCAGTTCTGGACATGTATTTCGTTGAAATGCAAGGTCCAGATATTCAGAAGTTATAGGTATAAGAATAAAGTAGAGAACCATTTGTTGTAAGTATCAGGATTCTTCGAGGAAGTCGAAGATGTAGATACTTGTGTTTGGTATTCAGTTAATAGTAATGGTTTTGAGAACTTGCTTCTTTTTCAGGTTACTCATATATGGATGCACTCCTAGATGGGTAATGCTGATTGTCCTTTTTCCATCTGGTTGATATGCACTGGAGACAGCTGCATGATTTTGAATCTGGTTCAAATTAGATTAGTGCTTTTGTTTCTATATTAGATTTATATAGAATCAATTTATATCTTAACGATGTTAAGGTATAGGGAGTTGTCCGGCTGATACTTAAAACCAGAATCCGGATAAACTCAAGGCACGTTTCAATAATGACAGTTTGTGGGTTATCCCGGGCTTTGACGAGGGTTAACTTTCTACCATCAGGAAGAACAATATTTATATTGTTCTTGACTCACCACAGTTTTAATAAAATGGATTTTTTCTGAAAACAGAAGTGGGAGTATGATAGAACTGGAAGTTATTCCAGAACCACAAACGATTACTGGAAATTTAATAGAACCTAAGAATTCAATTGGATTTGACGTTCCATTAGCCACTCCGCAGATTTGGTGGGTAACCTCAGTCGCTCGAGAGGTACTTCGGTCTTCTCAGAGACGGTGACATGGAGGTTCTTGTTTACCCAGACTTGCCATTGCTGTTGTTCTAGACTAGAAGACCCGGTAGGAGGATGAGTATACCGTCATTCTAAACTAGCTTTAGAAGTGCACGTGTATGACTCTGTCAGAGGGTTGTTGTAGTCAGTGGAAGCAGCGGAAGCATAGTAGGCAAGTAGCTTATGTCTATTTACAGACTAAAATAGGTATAGCGGAAATAGATCATCTAATTTTGATGTAACAGTCATAGGCTTTGACTTCATCAGAATAGGAGATGGATCTGCTAAGAAGGTAGTAAAGAGTGATGTCCAGGCATTAGGGTGACATGCACTTAATAGGAAGAGATATTCCTATACTACAATCGGTTGTACTATGGTTGTCATAAAGTTGTTTCTCCACACAGGATATGGATGTAATATCAGGGTTTCTGGTTACTAGATCTATGGTTTTAGATCTAGATTTGGGAAGTATCCCAATCTGGGTACTTTGACATTAAATGGACGACTCCTGGCATGGT
This sequence comes from Agapanthus africanus, assembly GCA_030015575.1. Taxonomy (NCBI): domain Eukaryota; kingdom Viridiplantae; phylum Streptophyta; class Magnoliopsida; order Asparagales; family Amaryllidaceae; genus Agapanthus; species Agapanthus africanus. The sequence continues at coordinate 48,715,045 of JASDDO010000008.1, read as the reverse complement.
GGTGTACCTGCAGGTGATGGAGTCAACCTCTCTAAAGGTGTCTTACAGACTAAAGGGGAGAGGGATCTACATGATTAACATATCATTGGCTAGGCCAATTGAGTTAGTCATGAAATGTCAAGTACCACACCAGATATTGTTTTTGCACTAGTTGCAATAAACATATATTAATCCAATCCTGGAGAAACATTGGGAAGCAGTTTATGAACATAAGTGAATGTTCTTGGGATATGGTAACAGCAGCCTCCTTCAGGAGACGGTTATCATTTCAGACTTCCAAGGTGACCTGGATGACAGAGTGACTGTTAGAGTTGCTGTTTTTCCTTCCTTTGAGGGACAGTATGTTGGACAGGTGGTCCAAGCGAATACCGAGAAAAGGCATGGCGCAGGATACTGATTAAATTCAGTGGATGATACAGTCTAAGTAGTTTGCTGGATTTGGAGTTCATTTATGAACTGGGTCCCATCAGACATCCAGACAAATTCTAAGACAAGTATTGCTCATTTCGGGAGATAGCTTTCTCCGCGAAGTTGAGATATAGAGAGATACAGAAAGAAACATTGGAGCAGATCCACTTACTGAGGCTATTTCTTGAACGCAATTATTTTCGCAAACAGGCTTTGCGAAACTGATTAGTAGAGAAGTTGGGTGTTCGGTATCACACGGGTTATGAGTATGCGACATCGCAATAATTGGCCTTAAGTGCAAGTGGGAGATTGTTGGCTATAGTGCCCTCAAGGCAATTATCATAGTCGCGGACTTGTGATTATGATGATTGAGGCAGGACCTATACCGATGAAACAGTCTTATTCAAGATGATAGTATGCTATCTGGTTTGTCTTTATCATCATATACATGTTAATAGAGCCCATAGGATTCTTTCTTGACTGCTAGCATTGTGATGGCGATCACATACGTGGGAGCTGGGGGTCTATAAGCACATCCTTAAATGTCCCTAGTCATGGAAGTATCGAGACCGGGCATCGATACTCCAGTGTAGACTAGTGTATACTGATCGAGACCCCGACGAAGGGCGGTGGCCAGGTTTCACAAGCCATTGGTGTTAGTTTGTTCACCTAAGATAGTATACAGGTGCTCATTGGGTTATGAGTACACTGGACGGACTCGCCGGGAACCTGCTAGTTGGTATTATACCTATTGTCAGATAGCAGTTCCCAGGTGACATGTGTACAGGTTAGTCTGTCGATCTGAGATCGTCATTTGTCTCGTGTGAGTTTCCACTGTGTTTTGATTACTACCTACCACGGCTCAAAGGAGTTGTGCAAACAGGTTTTAGTTGGGTACAGTCCCGAGCCATATGGAGACAGTGATCGGATCGTCGGGGATTCGTCTCTCCCGGTATTGGGGGTTGATATCGCGTTGTGTACGGATGACCATCACCATAAATCCGTGGCCACGGTGGACGAGAATTATCGATCTAGGATCGATAGTTTCTCAGGTGGTGATGGGTTTCATACCGACACTAAATATCGCGTTGTTGGGGTCTGACTTTATCCACCCTCCTAGACTCGATATGCGATACTCTTAGACGAACAGACCGGACTGTACGGATATTGTCACTGACAGGCTCAGTAGGGGTTCAGGATGAGTTTGCTCGTCGGCCTCCCTTTCGCTCAATACCTGGGTAGCCGTTACGTACAGTTAGCGCCGCTGACGTGCTTGTGGTTAAACCCACTGCCAGCATATTGACGAGTCTTTAGAGTCCCACACAGAGAGTTTTCACGGTTCAGGCGATATGGTGTACATGAGGTATGTTGATACATACAGGTGTCCGATTAAATATGTGCACATGCTGCGCAGACTTTAATCGGACGGTTGATAATACTAGCGGCTTAGGATTAAGCCGGATTATTAAATCGGGTTTTGATTTAATAATTTAATATATGTATTTGTATATACGTATTCTAGTATTATTGTTCACTATTCGTTTTCTCTTTCGGCTATTCGTATTTTGGTACGAATACGCGTATATGTATTTCGGTACATGTACCGGGAAGTATTCCGTATTTTATACGGAATAGCTTCTAGAAGTTGATGCCACCTCATTTATATGATTTTCCATTTATGGAAATTCATTTGTTTTATAAATGAGGTGGAGGGTGTGAGGTGGCAAGAACATGGAACAAGGCATGGTTCTTAGTATGGTTGTATTTGTTTATTGAAATTGGATATGACATTTTTTGTGGGAATGAGAGGGGGGGACGGCCATTACCAAAGGGGGGTTCATTTTTCATTTGGCTGATTGGACATTACACTCTCACTCTCTCATGCTCACAAAAACCCTTAACCATTTTGCTCATGCCAAAAGCTTTCACATTCTTCATCTTCTTCTTGAGTTTCTCATTGAGCTCATGGGTAGAGAGAAAAATTGTAGTGACACTTTCATACACCCCCACTCTCCATAGCTAGCGACTTTAGAGCGTCGGTTGTCTCGTTCGACGAGATAGAGCTTGCGTCATTTCCCTCAGGTGGATCATCGGAGATGGAGGAAGACCGGCAACAAAATTTCGTCAAAGAACCGCTAGGAGCTTGGAATGAAGACCGAAGGACTTGGATCAACTCGGTATAACAATTCTAACTCTTAGTTTAGCTTGCTAGTTTTGGGTTTAGGGTCGATCCGGGAATCGGGTAACGGTAGCGCCGGTTTAGAAATTTTTGTTCCGCATTTTGGCCGCGTTTTGATGGCCGGGGCGCTGCCGGGACCCAACACATACAACTCACTAGTCCCTTTTATGAAAGCAATGAAAGCATCAAATCCGGGATTCGTATATCGATTAAAAACCACAGAAATAGATGTCGATGACTGTGTCAGGTTTCAAAGAATTTTCTGGTGCTTTGCTCCTTGTGCGGCTGGTTTCACACACTGTCGGCCGGCATTGTACGTGGATGAGACGTATCTATATGGTAAGTACAGAGATTGCATGTTAATTGCTACAGGTGTTGGTACTAATAACGGTATATTTCCGTTGGGATTTTCTATTGTCGAGGTTGACAATACATCATCCTGGTCATGGTTTTTTCGTAAACTCAAAAGTATCTCATATGTTATTGATAAAACAGATTTATGCATCATATCTGATAGACATCTAGGAATACTAGCTGCAATGAGAGCTGTATTTCCGACGACACCACATAGGTTTTTCCTGCGGCACTTCAGATAGAATTTTGATAGAAAATTAAAAAAATTCAGATCTACATAAACTTATGTACAAACCCGGTGAAGCTTCCGACTCTAATGTTCATGCCATGTACATGACGAAAATTGGAGGGATGAGTCAAGCAGCGAAACCGTGGTTAGATGAGTATCCAGTACACATGTGGACACAAGCACATGATAATGGATGCAGATACCTACTAATGACCACTATATGTCTGAAAGCTTCAACGGGGTCCTTAAAAGTGTTAGAGGCTTACCGGTACATGGGTTGATTGTTCGAATCTTTTTCAAAGTGAATACTTACTTTGTGCAAAGAAAGGAAAAGTCTTTGGCGATGGAGACTCCACTCACCGCGTATTACGAAGATATATTCCGGAAAAGAGAGCACATATCACAATATTACAGATCTGAAAGGTTTGACACAGCGGAATTTCAAGTTACGGGGAGTAATGAGAATCAATATACCGTAAATTTTAGAGATGAAGGGTTCTTTTCGTGTACATGCGGTGTTTTCCAGCAACAACATTTACCTTGTGCCCACGCAATTGCAGCTGCGAGCAGTATACATAACTCACATTACAATTTTGCTTCCCGTTACTATACAGTTTCTAATTACCAAGGCGCATACGATCCAAAATTTCATCCTATACCAGATAGTCGCTATTGGCACTATTATACTGGGAACAGACAAACACCGACTGTATTATAGCCGGACAAAAATATAGGACCCGAAAGATCTAATGTGCGTCGAGATCGAATGATAATGGATGCCGATCCTCAGTAAAAACACGGCAGATGTAGCCTATGCAAATAACCAGGTCATTATAGGACCAGATGTCCAGGACAGTCAACAGGGGCGAGACTTTTCGAGATCGTGAGAAAGGAACGAAAAGAAAATCAATTAGCGCTTGTAAAGAAACTTGTACAATTTACATTTTAGTATGATATGATCTTTTCGCATTATTCTTTTAAGGCTAAGTTAATGTAAACTAGGGTTACAATTGTAAGATGTAAATTGAGTAGCGAATAATAACGCTTGAATTTACTTGTTTTCAACTGAAATAGCTTCTGTCGTATATTGATTTTCTACTATAGTGCTACAAGTTTTTGCTACGACACACATATCAATTAAATGTTATACAATAATATTATAGTAATAGATGCCAGAACTTAACACTAAATTTTGAGACATAACTGTAAACTAAATTTTGCTGAGCTTTGCTTGAGCAACCCTTACCCGAACAATTTTTATCTCGGTTAAATCTTATCTAATATTTTTAGAAAAAGCGGATTTTTGGAAATCACGTGCGATTTAAAAAATCTTTTTTAAATTTACTATTTGATTTATTTTATCTTTTTAAAATTTTAACAATGGGCAAGTTCTAGGAACCACCCTCTCCTTTAATGGGGGCGGGGTGGGGACGGGTGGGGGTTTAGAGGGCCGGTTATCGGATCCCGCCTTCTATAAACCGCCATATTCTATTAATTTTAATTTTAATTATATTATTTTAATAATTTTAATATATATACAACCTATTTTGGAAAATAACCTTTTTCACTTTTTGGATGAAAAGTTAAGCCCACGCCTCAATAGCATATTAAAATTAGAAAGTCTAATAACATAAAACCAACTATCTTGGTTGATCAAGGAGCAATAACCCTGGTTTGTACGGTGCTTCCCTCATGGGAAGAGTGCGTGTTCGAACCCCAGAAGGGGGCATGGCCACAAACTAATGCTTTTGGGTCAAATTCGTTGGTCCTCTTGGCGTATATGTGTTGTGTGCATGGATGATATGTGTTTGGATGAGGCCGGTAAAAAAATATATCTTGGTTGAGAATGAAAGCACATTACAAGAGAACATAAAAAATCCCAAAACTTATCGGGTAGAGTGCAATAACTCTTTGTTTTTCTCAAGTTGCCGTTAAATTTTGTTAGTAGCCGCAGCTGCCCACAATTTGAAAAAAAACCTATTATTTAACGGTTTATCGCACAAGGAAAAATCTTTATTATTGAAGATATTTTAGTTTCTTCTGTGCCACGAGCAAACAGATAATTATCTTTCAAATTATCCAAATAGAAAAAAGCCTCTGAGTTTAGTAGTATCAGTCAAGAGATATTTCCTCAATTACATCATGTAACACTCTTAGCATTATAGTCCAAAGCTCGACACTCAAAGTACGCTGCAGAAAGAAAGCAGGGTAAAAGAAAATATAAAAAATTCCAAAACTCATCTAGTAGAGTGCGGTTTCTTTTTCTTCTTCTTTTCTGATGTAATGGTTAGGCCAGTAGTATTATGCTAGAATGGCTATTAATCTAGCACCATTGTTTTTCTGAACAAGACAGAATAAATCCCCTTGTCCTGCCATTTTCACATATTATTTTTCTACTTGCTCCTATCATCAATCCATTGATTCCAAAAAACATATTATTCTCTATAATTAATATCATGGGACCATTATCTAAATTCTCTCATGAAACAACTTGGGTACTCTCTCTCTCTCTCTCTCTCTCTCTCTCTCTGCATCATCTTTTGATAATAGCCTTAAATGTTAGCATATGCTACAAGGTTGAGTATATTTTGCATGGTAATAATCCCAATGACATATTGATTGATATTAACAAACTTTTTCCAGAAATATGCTCTTATCTCTCCAACTTGGTTTATAGTTGCCTCCTCATGGAAGAGCAAACAAGAACCTCAGCATCTAATGCCAAATTGATGAAGAGAATTGAATGAGTAGTGGTTGGTTGTATGAATTATTGAATTATATAAAATGTCGTAAAGTTCAAATAAAGAAATTTCATCGGCACTCTCGATATCGGATAAGATAAGCTAGCTAGAGCTCTATATTGGTTAGGATAAGGAAATATATATTTGTAAATCAAATGATAGTCATCCTCCTCTAAAAAAAGAAATGGTATGATATTCATAATAATCATCATAGATGGACCCCTGTAGTGATTGGACTAAAACCGAAATTCATTGATTCAGGATGATTTAGGTCATATATGCACCAATTCATATTATACTTTCCATAAGATAAAGATATATATAGTTATAACTTATGCATAAATATTAAGCAGTGATGTGCTTTTCTGGCCTGAAACTTGATATATATACACGCGCGCGCGCGCGAGGTTAATGGAGGAAATGTGCGATAGGAGGGGATTTCCTCTTATGGCGTCGGAAAAATGCACCCTCCGTGATTTTTTTCGACGATCGGCATACATCACATCCATCTTTATCATCTAAGATGTGGATACACCAAATTTCATGTGACTATACCATTTTTTCACCGTTGATTTAGTTGGTGCGAAATTAATGGTTTACCGACAATAGAACTTTTTACATTGCTAATTCAATGGTGAAAATGTAGCGGAATCACATGAAATTTGGTATATGCACATCTTAGATGATAACGATGATGATGATTGATACCGATCTTCGGAAAAAATGGTGGGGGCTATATTTGTGAATTCAATTATGTTATGTATTCAATTATGTTATGTTTGGTAATAAATAATAGCTTCTATTCATAATTGTTTGATGAAAAAATGAGAAGGATTTGTTTCCAAATCCTTCCGATAGGATTCTAGTCGAAATATATATATATATATATATATATATATATATATATATATATGTGTGTGTGTGTGTGTGTGTGTGTGTGTGTGTGTGTGTGTGTGTGTGTTTTCTCTCTCTCCTTGTTTCTTATACTCTTATTTTGACATTCTTTGATCAAGTTATTTTAAGCAAGCATTTGCATATACTGTCATATTTCTGTCATTAGCTGCAAAAATTGTTTTTTGTCCTGTAAATTATCTGGCAAACACAAAATTTTAGACATATCTTTGTTCTCCTCAAGCTACTCTAGCTTTATGACAAGCTGGCTTAGTTTTCCTCTCCAAGGCGGGAGGTTGCTGGTTCGATTTTCAAAGGTGGAATCCAGAATAGAGGAATTAAATAGCTAGGTATTAGTTGTACTGATGACCTGAGAACCTGCAAGGCAAAAGCGAAATTGCAAAATGAAGCCAACAAATTGTTCGAAAAAAGCCGCAGTCCTTCCAACATATATCGATTTCCGTCTTCACTACACTTTACATAAACATATAAACACCTCCAACTGTATTTAAGCCATTCAATTATGCATACTTTATTTCTTTCATACACATTGAGAAAATAGACTACAGAAACGACACTATATGAAGTTTCTACGGTGGCGGGGCACAATGCAATAACACATCGCCTTTTCCATGTGATATCAATACAGATTCTCGCATGTTTTATCAATATGGCATTGCCATGTGTCCATCCGCCGCACAAAAATTGTACAGTACCATTCCGTATTCAGTTCTCTCTTTAATTTACATGATCGCACAAGCATGTACATTCTCATCATCAAACAAGGCGATCACATAATCATCGATCTGTGGGTATGCGGCATCAGCAAAGTACCCGTGCACGTTCGAGGTGTACCCATGCTGATAATAGTTATATGACGACGCATATGTTGAATCCTCTAAATACTGAAGGGCAAAAGGGTAATATTCTGAATCATAAGGGTACGGCCAAAACTCAGCTTTTCTTCCCGTTCTTCTAACTGCCTTGAGAACCTTACGCTGATCGATGTATCCGGTGACTGTCACCTTCTGATTGTCCATGTCTATCTCGACACTATCAACTCCTAAGAATCAAAAAGGAAGAAAAATTAGAATCAATACGTACAAGAAATAAAAATTGTAGCCCATGGAGGAGACCCGGGATCGAGTCGGGGTCTCCAATTTATGAGGGGTGGCTAATTTATCCCACCTATTATCTCAAAAAAAAGTAAAAAATAAAAATTGTCGGTCTTTGTGTATCTTGATCGTACCATCTAACTTCTTGATTGCTTTCCGTACTCTTTTTTCACAGCCGTCGCAGTCCATGTGGACGCTGAGCTCCACAATCTATCTCCAATTATACATGAGAAAAGAAATATCGTAGAAGAGAATATTAAGGCATGGTTAAGAAAAGGAAGCTAATATATTTCAGCGTTCTGGTACTTACAGACATGGAATCGGGTATAGATTTCTTAGAGCCGAGAAATCTAAACATGATTTTTTTTCGTTAGAGCTTGGACGGAATGAAGAACAGCTGTTTTATATAGAGAGACAAGGGGGAAGAAGGGGATACATAGCTTATATATATAGATTGATCAATCTTTAAGAAAGTGCAAGGGGAACTTTTGGTCCCTTGTGTGACATAATATCCATGATGAAGGAAACTAACAGTGGATTAATTAGTGGGTCAGAGATAGAAAAGCATGAAAGCCTTTTTCACAAGATTAAAAAGAAGGCTTAAAAGGGGAGATTAAGGGCAATAAAAGGATTCATTGTATAGTAACAGGAGAGAAGGAAGATATATGTTTGGATTTGTGTGGCATATATAGTTGAGCATTCAAGTAATAGGAATGGTTTAAATTAAATTAGAATGATTACCCTTTTGGACACAAAAATAATCTTAGTGTATTATACTGAAGCCCTTAACGATCTTCCTAATTGTCAGTCTCTCTAATCAGCTTGCTAACTCGAACTGCATCGTTTCTTGTCACTTGTTGCAGCTAGGACTACCAAAAAAACCCAAATTGATGTGAAGAAAAAGTATTATTTTCTGCCCCAAAGGAAGGTATGCTTCTCGAAAACCCTTTTATCATAATGAACCTCGAATTTAGATAGTAGGGTTATTAATCAACTTTTACTAGCATTAGCATTAATCTTGATTATAAAGTCATCGTCATTGGAGCTAATTGTTACAATGAAAGGAATTTGGGGATACATAATACAAAAATAAATTGAATGCTAATAAGGATTTCACTATAAATATGTAGCAACCAGCAACTTTATAAAATTAAATTGACAGGATAATTGTTAGCTACCACACATTCCTTCATTTGCTATTAGCTAGAATTAGAACAAGTTGTGTGATGTTACAAGGGAATACATTCTGTTCCTGTAAACTTAAAAGGATATATTGTCTACTTGGCTAATGCATGTGCAAGTGCGGGCAAGAAATCGAGAATAAGCTACTCTAACTATTTATCCTTCTGTTTTGAATGAATTATCAGTGAATGAATTATCATAAAAGCTCGCTTACTTTGATTGGGGAAGGCGAGAAGGATCAATTGAATTTAACCAAACATATTGGAAATACCTGGGCCTTCCGCTTCGACCGGGTAAATTGAAAAACTCTGATTGGATGCCGGTTATTGATAGACTGACCAAAAAACTGAAAGGCTGGAAGGGAAGACTGCAGTCTATTGGTGGACGGGTAATTCTGCTAAACGTTGTTCTAACTGCAATACCATTGTATTATCTTGCTGTGCATGAATTGCCAGTCAAAATTGAGAAGCGCATTGATAAAATACGAAGAAAGTTCCCATGGAGAGAGGGAAACAAAGATACTGGCTACTCTTTGGTTAGATGGTCGGAGGTATGCAAGCCTAAGAAGCTAGGAGGATTGGGGGTATTAAACTTGAGAGACATGAATCACTGCTTGCTAAGCGGTGGTGGAAATTATACGAGGAAAACTCGAGCAGATGGAAGTGCTTCATTCAGGACAACTACTTGAGAAACGACCTCTTTAGGGATAAAATTAAGAACGCGGCCGCTTGTTCTGCTTTCTGGAAAGGAGTTTACAAGAGTAAAAAGATGTTCCTCTCAGGGATTACATTCACGATTCGAAACAGTAATAAAATTAACTTTTGGAAGGATGTGTAGTGTGGAGAGGCGTCTTTGTGCTTCAAGTTTCCAAAACTTTATGGCTTGGTGAGAAATAAGAACGTGAAGATGGCAAAAGCCTGGAATGGAAAGGAGTGACGACCAACTTTCAGAAGAACTCTCGTAGTAAGGGAAAGGCAAGAGGCGAGAGAACTTATATTATTCTTGAACGACCGACGACCAAACAACCTAAAAAGTGACCGACCAAAATGGCGATGGAATACCAGTTCAAAGTTCTCGGTCAAATCGTAGTACAAGATGATCAATGGAAGGGAAACAAGAGGCAACATATGACCAATATGAAAGGCGAAGGTACCAAGCAAAGTGAAAGTTTTCAATTGGCTGGGGTCGAAGAAGGCAGTGTTAACAAGGGATAACTTGCTTAAACGGAAGTGGCAAGGCCCTTTTGTTTGCGAACTCTGCAAGTTGTTTGAAGAAACCGGGAATCACCTTTTCTTCAATTGTCCTTTTGCTAAAGACGTACAGTCATACTTCAAGGCGTCTAACGGGCCGGGCCGCCCGCGGGCCGGCTCGAAAAATGGCCCGGCCCGGCAATGGCTTGAGCTCGGTCCGGCCAAATTCAATTTGAATTTGGCCTTAGGGGTTTTTTTGGGATAGGGACCGGTCAAATTCTTGGGATTTTTTTTTTGAATGGGATGGTTTTTTTTAATAAAGGGAGAATTTGAATTAAGCTGGGGTTGTAAAATTATCTAAAACCCTCTCACTCAAAATTATACATTTCTATACCCTAATCCAAAACTCTATAAATACCTATCTACACTTCTTATTCTTCTCACAATTCACAACAACAAAATTTTCAATTTTCCAATCATTCTCTTTTATTTCCGAGAAGTTTACTGTTAAAATTAGAATCATGCAATTTTTATTTCCGCAGTCTCAATCTTCACTTCAGTTTCACCAATTTGATTCTGCTATTTGGAATCAGGTTTTTTTTGTATTGATTATATATTTTTCTCGTATATTTCTTATCATCTCTCTTTCTCTGTTACTAATATTTTTAATTAAGAATGCCGGGTTCATGTTTACAAGGTAACAGAGGTGCTTTATCTTCATGGAATCGTTCATTTCAAATCGATATGAATTCACAAGAGAGACAGAGATTAACCAATATACTGCAAACTAATTTTGATTCTTATTCTTCAAACTACGAATATTCTAATTATGAGATCTCTGCTGCTTCATAAAGTAATGTCCTTGAAAAAGTTCATGCTTCTACCATTCTTGAAACAAGAAGTTCTATCCCAAATAATAAAAGAGCTAAAATTTCTGATATTTGAAAATATTTTGTAGTACAGACAGTTGCAGGTAAAGGCGAACAGACAGTTTGCATTCATTGCCAAGCAGGTTTTACTAGTGCCACTTCAGGTGGAACTACCTACCTAAAAAGACATTTAATCTAAGTATGTCGTCTAACTCTTTAACTAATTTTTCTTATTTCCAAGATACTAATAAAAGAAAACTTGTAAGATATGTCATACATGCTGAACAACCATTTAGTTTTGCAGAAAACGAAAAATATGATAGATTGATAAAAAATGCATATAATCCAGCATTTCAAAGAGTACTCAGAACAACACTTAGAAGTGATGTTTTAAAAAAAATTCATGATTGTAAAGCCAATTTGATTGATATTTTTGTAAATCTTAAAGTAAAATTGCATTAACTTCTGATATTTGGACTACAAAACAAGGTATGAGTTATATTTATGTTACTGCACATTTTATTGATAATGATTGTTTTATATATAAAAGAATTATTGGTTTTTAAAAAATAAAGCATCCACATAGTGGAAATAATATAAGTAATTGTATTTTGACTACTGTACGTGAATATAATATTCAAAATAAAATATTTTCTGTTAATTTTGATAATGCTACTAATAATAATTCTACTATAGCGATTTTAAAAAATAATTTAAATCATGTTTTGAATGGAGAATTATTTCATCAAAAATGCGCATGCCATGTTTTAAATTTAATTGTACATGACGGTCTTACTATAATTGATCCTCATTTAGCGAAACTTAAATATGCAGTGTTGTTTATTGAAACCTCTGGACCCTGAAAACAAATTTTAAAGTAAACTTGTATCAGTTAAATTTAAAATTTAGATCTTTCAAATTCAACATTCCAATTAGGTGGAATTCTACTTATGAGATGTTGAAATATGTTTTAAAATATCGGGAGCCCGTTACTTTATTTTATGAGGAACAAATGCCCAATAATAATTTAGAGAATTATGATTAGTTTGTTTGTGAATATGTTTGAAAATTTTTAGAAATATTTTACAATGCAACTAAATGTTTATCTGGTGTTTATTATCCTACTACATGTTTAGCAGTAAAACCATTATTTATATTAGTAAGATTATTAATGACCGTGTAATTGACCCTGAAAGTGCTTTTGCTGGAATATTACATAATATGCTTATGAAATTGAATAAATATTGGTGAAAAGTTCCTGCATTGTTTTGTTTGGATTCTGTTTTTTATCCTAGACTAAAAAAAGATAATTTATTTTTTTATTAGATGGATACCTTAAAAACGTAGGTGCTGATATAGAAGATTATAAAAATATTTTAGATTCTTATTTGCATGAATTGTATGTCATATATGATGCATAATACGGTCAAACCGGAACTTCTTCTTTATCTTCCTGTTCATAGCAAACTTCCAAAAAAGGAATATTTCAGTTTTTGCAGCAGAAAAAACAAAGAACAACCGTTTCTACTTCTTCTACTTATAATGAGCTTACAATGTATTTGCAAACTGATTTCAGTAATTTTTTCACCATGGATCAAATAGATAATCTTGATATTTTGGAGTGGTAGAAAACACATGGACGCATATATCCCGTGCTTTCTGCCATGGCTCGTGATTTATTAACTCCGGTGTCCACAGTAGTTTCGGAGTCTGCTTTTAGTACATGTAACAGGGTTCTGAGCAACAAGAGAGCGAGGCTATCAGATGACGCATTGGAGATTGCAGTGTGCCAAAAAATTGATTCGATGCAGAAACTAGACAACACGTTAAGAGCATTGAAAACTTCGACACCGAAGAAGAGTAAAGACCGATAGGAGCTAATTAGTTAGTTTTTTTTTATTGAATTGTATTTTTAATTTTTTTTGGTAATTGTATGATAAATAAGGTTTGCCAACTTATGTCCCCCTCAAAATATTTTTTAATTAATAAAATATCTAAGTATGTCCCGGGACCTACATGAAGTTCGAGTTAAAAAAAATTTCAAATTTTTTTTCATAAAAATAAAATTTTACTTTAATTTTTTTTTTAAAAATTCAATTTTTTTGAACGAACCAGCCCAACGGCTCAGCCTGACCTAAGCCGGGCCACGGACCGGGCTGGGTTCGGGTTTGGGGGCTTCGGGCTGGGCCTAAGTCCAGCCCGAAGACCGCCTAGCCCTGCGGGCTCCGAGCTGGGCCAGCCCGACCCGATAGACACCCGAGCCATACTTTTACGCTAAGAGTAATATTCTTCTGTTACACACATCGATCACTGATGTTTGAAAGAACAAGAGAAAGAATTTAGGAAAGGGAACCGGTAGAAGGAATTGAGACATTATAATTATGGGTATTACTTGGGGGATATGAAGAGCAAGAAACACGAGAATTTTTAGGGGAAAATCTAATGGTATAACCTGTGTTGTCTTTCAAATATCTATAGTACTTCTCAACTGGTCAAACCTGCTAGTATAACACTCAAAGCTAAAGCAAAGAAGGTTGGTATCTGAGATTCGGGACGAGGAGGGAGATGATCCGGAAAGTGGGGAAAGGATAATGGAAGAGACGCAACTGATGGTGAGGACTGAATGGAAGCCTAGGTCAACGGAGCAGGAGGTGCGCTCTTTTGGGTTTTCAAGCTACTCGGATGTGAGGCACTTGTACTTTTGTACTTTTGTTGCGGGTTGTACGCCTTAGATGTTTATGGCTATAGGTTTTATTGGCCTCAACGACATATCGATATAATCATTAAAAACTTTTTAATGCAATGGGGTTATGGGATGACTAATTATCCATTTTTTTCTCAAAAAATTATTAGTGTTTTGTAATTATATACCTCTTATTTGTATCATATCGGTTCTGAAAAATAATTAACGACTGCTAATACAAATAGTTATGACATTAGCCATATACAATAAATATTGAAAAATGTAAATATATCTGAACAAATTATTAAGTTTTGTTAATAAATCCTGCTTTCCTTCTTGTGACTCTGGTAGTAAAGCAAACCCTACTAGCTATTGATATATAGATGGAGTCAAATTTTTCTTGCACGGAGGAGATATAATATCATTGCTTAATTCTATGTATACCCTACAGAAGAATTTGCTTAATTATTCAATACAAAAAGGATATAGATATGTCTCCCCGACGAATCCATGCAACATGGTGTACATGCGGTACATAAATAAGTTTCTTTCTTTCAAAAAAGATATAAATTTTGTTCTGTTAAGATTCGTCTTCTCGGTTGGTTATATCGATCCTTTATTTTCAGTGTTGGCTATATCAATCGGTTGTACTGTTCATCGGGTACTATTCACGCACGATCTTTACTTCGTGACGGCTTCCGCTTAAGATGAGGCGATTCATTCGATTTCTTTTTCCTTCACTATTTCTTGTACCGCTTGATCCTGTGAGAAGATGATCCTTTATTTACTGATTGTTCAGGCGTTTGTTGTGATGTGGTGATTTGTTATTTACAAAACGATGGGTGATAAAGATACCAAGACCCTTGTTTCTACGGAAATTCATCATGGTAAAATCACAGAATAGAGATTAAACGATGATAACTATCTTGAATGGCATGATATGGTCGAGATGTATTTAATCTCTTGTAGGAAGGACAAGCACCTGTCTTCGAAGGGAACAGATCCAATGACAGATGAATGGAAGACCGACGATGCTCATACATGTCATCAGATGTTCTTGAGCATGTAGCATTCGGTTTATACGTTGGTTCGACATGAGCGTACCGTGTTTGGTGTATGGACGTAATTGAAGACACTGTTCTCTGGCAAGAATCAGTTGATGCGGGCATTTGATCTGACACATAGCATATATACGGAGTAGCGATGCTCTAAATCTCTGCAACAGTTCTTTGCGGAGTTTATAAGTTGATGGGAGGAGCTTGGTGAGATGTTTCCAATCACTGCCGATATTGAGGAGATAACAGCGTTATCGTGAGAAGATGGGGTATTGGCCTTTCTTCGTGCCTTAGGTCCTGAGTATGAAGGGGCACATCCGCAGATTTTAGAAAGGGCATGCAGCTTCTCTTTGGCCGATACATATCATATGTTGTAGTAGACATACTCTAGCTCATCTACTGGAGATGATATGTAGAGATCTGCTCTCCTTACTCAACCCAGAGTTGCTCCCGATATGTTCAAGCATCTTCAAAAATCATTTTCAAACATGACTCCACATACACAAAATGCATATTACATATTGAGTTCGCATGATCCGTATGACCCGTTAATTGGAGGCTTTCTCGTTTCAAAATGAGAAGTAATTAACGACATCTTTGTCCGTGGCTGTCGGAGATTAGAATCTCATGATCAATTTACCCTTGTCCACCATCAAGCAGGAGGAATTTGTACACGCCTGAAACGCGTGCGCATCTTATCTCAATAGAGTGACGAAAAACACTACACTATGCAGATAATCATTCTCAGCCTGATTTCAATGAATATTTTTCTTTGGAGAATTCAGATATCATTTTGACCATCAAGAAGGTGATGCTTGATAAGGCTACAAAGATATATACTCATCAAAGAGATGGGACTACTCCTTCAGATCCAGTGTCAATCCATTCTACCGTTACAAATCCAGTAAGCTCAGCTCCTTCCTCCTCTGCTCTTGATCTTCACATAGCCTTGCGGAAAGGTACCCGATCATACACCTCTCATCCTATTACTCATTTTGTTTCATATGATCATTTGTCTCCTTCCTATCGAACTTTCATTTCTGCTGTTGAATCTTATCCTCTATCCAAGTCTTTGTCAGATGCACCGTCTCATCCAGATTGGAAAGCGGCTATGATTGAGGAGATGTCAGGTTTAGAGGCGGATGATACATAGGAGTTAATAACTCTAACTATTGAAAAGAAAACAGTAGGATGTCACTGGGTGTATACTATCACGCCCCACTTCCCAAAAGACGGTAGCAGAAACGTGACGATGCCCGTGACGTATTTATTCCGAGAAAGTCATTTCTCGCAACAAATACGTTAAGCGTATTGCAAGCAATATAAATATAACAAGAAAACACTAGTGCAAGAAAATCCAACTGCTATATATTTACATTCCAAAACCACAAAGTTTCAAGCTGATACAAGAAATCTGAACAAGAAGCATAAACATAAAAAGTCTAAACATGTGGCATACAAAAATGATAAGCTGAAATAGAGAAACTGGTAGTCGGCCTGTGAAGCTGGCTGAGAATACTTCTCTTCAGTCGGTTTCACCTTCTTTATCCCTAAGTCATCTGACAAGCATTCCAAGAAAACAAAAAATAGGGTAGAATGCCGATCAGCGAACTTGCGCTCAGCAAGTCTCCAAGAAAGGTAGGATTATGACATAAGTGTATAATGACTAGTTATGTAAGTGGAAATGAAAATCATGAAGCAGTGAACGAGTGTGATATGTAGTTAAACATGACAATTAATATAAGCATGTCAATTTTTATATAACATGGCAATATAGTATAGCATATATTGGTCAACGTGAGCATGCAATCAGTGAAAGTGCTGAACATGAATAGAAATGACGATGTGTCCTAATGGGTCTCTACAGGGTAAACTATTCTAATGACAGTTCAAGTGTGAATGTCAACAAATCTTAAGAGTGTTTTCGGCCCTAATAGGTTGTAATCCAGAGGTAAGGAACCACATGCCCGAATCAAATGATAGTAATGGGATTTCAACCGTCGTTGAAGTATTCCAAACCCAACAGGCTATAATTCAGGATAAGAAAACACGGGCCGTCATGATATAATACATGTGTTAGTATTCATGGATTCATGTACAGGGGGAATCCTGAGATTTCGTTGGATTCATACTCACACTAGCCAAACACCCCACCTATCTAATTTATAGTTAATGTCGCAAGTCTTGCCCGAAACCATGAATACATAAGAGAGAGTACGAGTTCAAGTTTCAAGTCGAGTTTATATCAAGTTCAAGTATTCATGTCAAGTCATTACGTATTCATGGTTCGGGTAAAGTTCATGTAAAACATATAATATCTAATCATGTCATGATATACATGCAACAATTTAGAGATCAAGAAACAAAAGTACACATGTTTGTATGGCATGAAATGAGATAAATACGATATTCGAGTAATAACCAGAAACAGTACTGTAAAGAAGTGATATGAAATACTAATTACTTAGGTCAATTGGGTTCAAAATATAAACGGAAAACATAGCCCCAGGTGTTATGCAAACGTGAGTTCAAGTCTCGCTTAATTACGACCAGTGGTTTGGGAGATATACCCGTTTTTGTATTGTAGCGCAGAACAAGTCAGAATCAATTCAGCCTCGACACATATTTTTAAAACACAGTTTGAGTTGATTTCCGTCAGTTTTCAGGTTTCGAAAATTATTTGAAACTTGTAGGTCGCAATTTGGATTCCTGAAACTCTAACTATGGTCATTTTAACGCCAGGGTTTAAAACAGAAATTCTGATTTTTAGACAGCTACTGTGGGGTGTATTGCCGGGCATATATCGAATCATTCTATACATTCCTGGGTCACCGAGTATATAGTAAAGTTTGAGGTCTGTCAATTGTGCATCTATATATCTAAAGTCTGTCCTGAACTGACATCGGAAGCTCAAGATATGTCATATTTAAAAACAATATATGGATCAGGACAGTTTCTATCCGGAATCGTCTCTTAATTTTATAACGCGGTTTTCTATTAATTACATCGATTTCAGGAATTCAGTATAATTAAGAAAATATCTAAAACATTTGAAAACACTTAATTTGGATTACCTATGACAGAGTTATGGTTTCTCGAAGAACACGCGGTTTTCTGGTTTCAAAAACAGGGAATAAAAACTACGTAACTCTTAAACCGTTATTCGATCCAATCTGAATTTTTTTACTGTAGATATGAAATTCTATATAATATTTATCCTAATATTCCTAGAATTTCTAGAAATCAAGATTGATTTTTAGAATTTATTTCGAATATAAAGGTATTTTAAGGTCGTATGTGTGAATAACAAATTTATGGTATTTATTCGTAACTTCATTTTCTTTTACAAAAATTTAAATAAAGTAATTTAAAATACAGCGACAAATGATGTAATCCTAATTGGTCTCCGAAATTTTAACATATGAATTGCGAATAACGACAAAACTGATACAAAACTTATTTTCCTAAGAACTTATTTATAGATATGTATCATGCCATGTCATTTTCCTTTAGGTTCATGGTGTTATTAATTAGGGTAAATCTATATGTAAGACATGGAGAAATGTTATAATAACACAAGTAAACGATAAACATAACTTGAACAAGAGGTAATCACAAGTCTAATCGAAATTAGATAACTATATATGTGTGTGTTTTGTTGTGTTTTTAATATTTACATATGCAACCATATTATTATTCATTTAAGGACTACGGTATGATGAGGGCAATGGTTCATGGCAACACGACAAGAGGAGGTAGAAGAGATAAAGGGGGTGAGAGAGAAGAGACTTACGGCTTGTATGAGTCGGTATAATAACCGGCTAACCGTATTTTTTACTCCAACGGCGGCAAGCAAATTCGGCACATCCATGACTCGAGAGAAAGGAAAAGTAAAAAAGAAAGGAGAGTTTTTGAGTTTGTGGAGGAAGAACGAGGAGGGAGAGTATAAATAAAAGATTATTTATGGTCATAAAAACTATTCATAACCATCAAATTGATTTGGGGAGTTAAAAGGAAAGAAAATGAAAGGTCATTTATAGGTTATGAAAAGGGTTTTAAAAAATAGATAAAAATAATTAAAAGACAAAAGGTTTGAACCTATAACCTATAGACTAGTAATGCAATGACTTAACCAATAAGATTCATGTTTACTATTGCATATAATTAAATAGAAACAGATATATACCGAGTTTCAAAAAAGAATAAATTAAAAGATAAATGGAATAAGTCATTTTCTTAAACTAATTTTTTTCATTCAATAAAACAAATTCTCTTTTCAAATTTTTCCTTTTCAAACAAAATCAAATAAATTCTTTATATTAAAAGAAATTAAAATAAATCTTTAAAAAAAATTCTTTCAAAACTTTTTATGTTTACAAAACGAATTATTTCGAAACTAATATATATTTTTATTTATTGAAAAGCATTATAGCAAAAACAGGAATGTTACATATACTGTGAAGTTGAATCCCGATGGCTTTCCCTCGCCTTAAAGCCCGGTTGGTGGCTAAAAATTATTCTCAGGTTTATGGCACAGATTTTGAGGAGACATTCTCTCATGTTGCTAAAATGATTTCAGTCCGTCTTCTACTATCTCTTACCGCATCTCATCATTGGCCCCTCTACCAGTTAGATGTCAAGAACGTTTTTCTTCATGGTTGCCTGTCCGAGAAAGTTTATATATAGCAATATTCAGGTTTTGTTACTCAGGAGGAGTCTGAGAAGATATGCAAGATGAAGAGATCCTTGTATGGATTGAAGCAATCCCTTAGAGCGTGGTTTGGACGATTCTGTGATATTATTAAGTCTTTTATGCTTGCTCTGTGTGATGGTGATCATTTTTTGTTCTACCGTAATCATCAGGGTAGACGCATTCTCTTGGTTGTGTATGTGGATGACATCGTGATTACAGAAAATGATGAAAAGGGTATTATAGAGCTGAAGACTTATCTTTAGAGACATTTAAGACCAAGGATTTAGGGAGTTTGAAGTGCTTTCTAGGTATAGAGGTTGCAAGGCCTAAATAAAAACCAAGTATCTAAACAAACAGTTCTTTTCCAAAAAATATAATAAAATAAAATAAAAACAATTTTGTTTATTCTCTTTTAAAACAAGATTTTATAATGCAAAATAATTAAAATAAAGAAATAAATAATTTATAGAGGCTAGGATTTGAACTCGAGACCTATATGGGATAGCAATACAGTGTGATAACCAATAGATATAAGAATTGACCATGCATATAAATAAAAAAGAAATAAATTTATATACACTTGAAACAAAAGGGGCTTTATTAAAGAAAGGAAAATACAATGAAAAGTACGCGGATTTTACGGTCGTTACAGCATTAGTAATGAAAATGGTTTTTCTTATATATTTCATTGCCATCAATTTGCACCGTATGCCCATTATTTGCAGTATTTTGTTGAAATTACATTCTATATATTCAATTTTTGTTTTGCTAATTTTAAATCTTTTAGATTCGACCTCTACTCATTTTTACTTTAGAAATTATCTTTTGTTTAGATTCATTTGCTAAAACAATATCATCAGCAAATGCCATATACCATGGCTCGACAACATTAAATATGTCTAGTAAGTTCATTCATAACTAATGCAAAGAGATGGGAACTTATTGTGGATCCTTTGTATAAACCTATGGTTATGGGAAATTAACAGCATTATATAATTTAACAAGGATTCAAATATTAATATGTTTCAACTTTATCAGATTAAATTGAGAGGATGGAGGATGGTTGCTAGCTGCTAAATATTCCTTCATTTCCTACTATAGAATTTTCAGGTCTTAATGTAAGTCTAAAGAAATTGTTCTACGAGATGTTATCTCAGATGCTTTCATTAGCACAACTAAATTTTTGGGTACTAAGGATTTTGGCAGTGGAGCGATTGCTCGAAATCAGAGTGCATTAGCTCCCTTTTAAGTGTTTGATCTTGAGCTATTGTCTTCTAATAGCTTTTGATCTCGTTTTATGGAACTTAATTTCATTTTATAACTATATTTATTTTAATATATAAAAATATAAGTTTGGTGATACTACAAGGAATATTGCTGCTCCAGTAAACTTTAAGAACATAAGTTTCTCCTGCAAGGGAATATATACTCCGCTAATCCGCGCGCAAGTGCAAGCAAGAAGTCATAGGTATCTAAAAATGAAGTATTATTAACTGTTTCTCCTTTTGTTTAAAGAGAAATAATTTCAACTAGGTCGTGGGCTACTGTTCTTTACTATACCCTTTCCTATCACATTATTTCTCAAATATAATTAGCGATTATTGATTACCAGGACAAATCATTACGTCATTAACTAAATATAATAGATATTTAATATTTAAAATATATGAGAACAAACCATCATAATTTGTTAATAAATCAGTAAACCTGACCCAACTGGCTATCGTTATATTATCGTTATATTATGATGGACTATGATGGACGGAGTCAGGAGCTTTTTCTTGAAGGAGCCAAATATAATATCATCGCTTAACTATGTAAATACCCCCACAAGGGTCTCACATGTATCTTAAACAGAAATTTCCAAATTATTAAGGATCCTTGCTCCCAAAAAACCTAAAAGCAAGTATTCACAGGCAAAGGCACATCTAACTATGACTTGCACGGCATCCCCCGTAAACGAGGTTGCATTGGATATTTGCAAGCAATCTTCAAAATGAAGTATTTCCCTGATGTGGGCCAAAATTTCCAAGCCTGGTCAGTTGAAATTGGACTTATAACGTCAAGGCTTTTGGCCCAAGTGCCGAGTAATTCCTTTCCTGTAAGCTAATAGGTCCAATACGACCGAGTCCGTAGAAATTGGATTCATATTGGTTGGGCCCGAAATGGCACAAGACACAAAAGAATTATAACCATGTAACGAAACTTTCCTCCCTAAAACGAGAAGTCCAAGGTTCAATTCGTATAAGAGTCTCACAAAAAAATGATAATATTAGAAGCAGCAGAAGCTGTTAGATATGATGCTATGAGAAATACAGCCCAGAGTTTGAAGAAAGGGAAGCGGCGCTCGATGAATCCAAAGCCTAAACAAACCTCAACATGTCATATTTGTACCTGACAAATCGAACTCCAGAAAGCTACACTATACTAGTACACAAAAACTCATCAAAGGTAGCCACCAACTAGAAGTCTCTCTGGCTAAGTTTATTCAAGAAAATGTTGTGACCACAGCATGTGGATATGATACTTATTTGCAAATCCAAAGAAATTAACATGTGGGTTCCCCCTTAATCTAAACTTTATTAAAAGGTCTGCTATCTTTACACAACAGCTCACATGGCCGCCGAATGCTTTTTCCTCTTCACAAAGCTAATGTAATGGTGACCTAAACAAGTTACTGAGTGCTGATGACACATCGCACATTCAATTCAAATTAATCTAACATCACAGGAATATGCCAAACCAACAAATCTTAACTAACAAACATGCAATATTATGCTTTAAGGGTTGCTGAAGGTTGATAAATACCTGAAGAGGATGTTGAGGCTTCTTCAGACTTGAAAGCCGTTTCACAGTTTCGACACTGGTGGCAAGCTTGCAAATAGTCCCTGCCAGCAAGAACGTCGAGGCTCAGCACGTCGAGATGATGGTGCCCCTCTATTCATATGGCTGCGAGAAGAAGGTTAAGAAGGCTTTATCACATCTCAGAGGTACATAATGATCATTCATCCATATTGTAGGATAAATGGAATACATATAACTTTTCTTTGAAAAGCCCCATGCACGACACAGTGTATAATTTTAAACATTTCACATTTTCTCATGCATGACATGGTCGAATTGTTGTGCAGGGATACACTCAGTAGATGTCGACTACAAACTTCAGAAGGTGACCGTATGGGGGATATGCAACAAGTATGATGTGCTTGCCACCATAAGGAAGAAGAGACGTGAAGCTCGATTCTGGACTCAAACAGAGGATGAATCCCTCGAAACAGAGAATGGTTCCGAAACAAAGGTCATGGAAGAGAGTGAAGAGAACAAAGTTTCATACCCTGAAAATTTTAATTACAAGTCTAGCAAGTCATGGAAGAAGAAACTGTTCCCGTTGATGCTGTACTTGAATTAATATCTGTGTCTACAATGTATATATTGCAATTAAATTTATGGCACCTGCACAGATGTGTTCTCTATTATTGTTCAGCTCAGCCGTAAGCAAAAAAACAAAAACAAAAACAAAAAAAACAAAAAATAAAAAAGACATTGATTATTTATAACAGATCACCTCTCCAAATTAACAAGCAATATATCTCTTTACCCGGCAAAAAGATACAACAGTTTCGCTTGGCACAATTTCACAATGAACCCGGATGACAATTGGCTTATATATACCGATGAATACAATAAGTATGCCAAATTATGACAATTGGCAACCGTGGGCAGTAAATTGCAACACCTCGATCATGATATAGAAGATCATTCAGAGAGGAAGAGAAAATATCGCACGTGTCTCGATACAAACATAGGATCATAAGCAACTAACGTATGTCTCGAGTACCGTAACCTAACCATAATTACGAGTTTCCGATTAAGCAAGCAATCAGACATACAAATTATTCACAATAACAAAAGCATATATAAAGTCAAAAGACATTTTACTTTTCGCGCTTGGTTTGGCCTTCTAATATAACTCTAACAGCCGGAAACTTTGCAATATCTGATTTCGGCATTGAAGCAAACACGTAGTGTGCACTGTAATGGCAGTTGAGAGATCATTGTCAATAGGTCTCATTTCAGTTTCAAAGTGTAAATAGCACTTTAAACTCTTAAATCATCATATCTCAGATATTCCTCAAATCATTTAAGCAAAACTATGAGCTTAAATTTCAGAAAGAAAATATATACATGTAGAGAAATAAATAGTAACAGAATCTACCTTTTATTTCATAATTCATAAATGGAACTTTCAAGAACCCAACTATGCTCCATTCAGAAAATGGACCACAGACAACTACACATGGAAGCCTGTTGCCAAAATTTTGAGCTGATCCAAAACGAAACATAAAGCCATGCATGTTTCTGATCTCAAACAAAATACTTTAGTAATCCTTCACTTAGTTAGTTGGTATCAATTTACTTTCTAAAAATATGAATGGTCGTGATGGAGCTCCTTTTCGGGTCTCCGTCAGATGTCTTCCGTCGATCTCCCGATGGATTTTGGAGGTGATCTCCTGTTGCGTGTGGGTCTCAATGGGTTTCGAGGAGATTGGTGATTTGAGGAGTTTAGCGCCGATTACCTGCAAAGAAGTTCCGGGGTGGTTTGGTACCACCGAGGACCCTCCGACGATTAAGTTAGCACTAGATCCGAGCAGAGTAACGGCTAAGTGGCATAAAAAATGGCTTACTTGACCCCTCGGTGATGGGGGTTTATATAGCGGCGGTGGCACGAAGCAGGCGCGAGAATCTCGCTGGCAGTTAAGTTCCCGACGTCACGCCCGTGTAAAGAGCGGATCGTCCATTAATGGGGATCGTGATGGCGTGGAACGTGGGGCGTTGCCGACGGAGAATTTGCGCGTGGCGAGATTTGCGGAGCGGCGGTTATGTCTGTGAATGGTGGAATTGGTCGGAGGGATCGAGGAAGACGGCCTCGGCTGGGGAGCTCGGAGATGACCAAGAGGGCCGAGGAGTCCTGGTCCCGTGGCAGCTCGGGACGAGCTGAGGGGCCGAGGAGGCCAATTTGCAGAGGGCCCCGAGGAGGGCCAGCTTGCGCTTGCGGGTCGGGTACAGGGGTTGCCTGGTCGGCCCCTGTGGCCCTTCCTTCTAAGATCTGGGACACGTCATCCGCCACGTGTCCAGATCTTGAAGACCGCCAATATTGAGTATCATCATTAGCCCCCCACTCTTGCCCCGACCAGCTAGTGGGTCGGGGCAGGAGTGGACTGTCAGGCCTCCCGAGGTGAGCTCCTTCCCAGGCTTTGTCAGGACGAGTCCTCGGGTTGTCAGTTGTCTTTTCTGCTAGTGAATCGGGACGAGATCTCCGCATTTAAGGAAGGTGCACCGGTTTGTGCACTCTGCCACTGAAGCGACGGTCCACGCGTCAAGCGTCGATTGGCCGATGCGACGTATGCAGGCCTGCGACGTCTGATGGGGTGCGGTCCAGCGCAGGATCGACACGTGGAGCGATCGGGGCCGCTGGACGCGAGGAGTCGTTTCGGCGGGAGATGACGGGCTTCTTTGGATGGGGCCTCTTGCAGCAATAAGTGGGGGTGGGGCCCGCCCTAGGGCCCCTACCCCTTCGCATTTCCCTCTTCCAAGTCCTGGTTGCTCGGCGCTCATCTTCTTTCCCCCGCTTTCGGCTCCTGAAGATTCCCTTTTTCAAGGTTAGATGTCTTCCTTCGTAAAGTCAGTAGATGTTGTAGAAGTAGGTTCAGGGACCCTTTAGTTGTGTCCGAGTCCCCCCGGGGAGCAGGGGTCGGATCCTCTCCCCGGGATCGTGCGGCGGGGGCAGCCCCTAGGGAGGAGGCGGCAGATGCGGCCCCCGGCCCATCGTGTTGGGTGAGGCATGAGGACGAGCTCGCCAATGCTCGGGCTCGCTTCCACATCCCCTCGCGTTACACGCTCTGACTGGCCAAGGAGGGAGAGAGGGCGGATCAAGTACGGGGTAGGGAAATCGCCCTGTATTTGGAATCTTTTTGGGGCGGAATGCGCCTGCCCTTCTCTCCCGAGGTAGTCGCCGCGCTGAACTCGTGGAGGATCCTTCTCGGGTTCTTGATCCGCCTGAAGTTGCAGACGGTTCCCTTCAGCCTCTCCCTCCTCGATTCTTCTCTCATCTTCAAAAGTCACCCTGGTGGTCGAGCGGGCGACCCGAGATGTGTCTATCTCTCTTTCAGAAAGCGGCCGAGGGGCGCTGCCGGGACCGGGGTCGTGGCCTTGCCTTCTTCTATTCATGATTGGAAGAAGAAATTTTTCTTCATTTCCCCTCTCGAGGGCGAGGGCTGGCCCGTGCCTACCAAGTGGTCGAGGGAGAAATGTTTGCCGGGGAACCAGTCCAGTGACCCCGCCGCGGTGAGAGTGGAGTCGTGGGAGCCCATCCCCCGTCCTGACGTGCTGCTGTCTGAGAGGGTCCTGAGCTGGGCTGGGCTCAGCCCCGTTGAGTTCGTCGGTAAGCTAGGCTAGCTTTCTGACTTGTGTTTTGCTCGTGTTGCTGACTTGTTGGGTATTCGCTTTGTGCAGGATCCATGGACTTCGACTCGCTTAAATCCTCCATGCGCCAGCCGAGGAAGGTTACGAAGGCTGGGGGCGCCAGCTCTTCTCGCGCGAAGTCCGCCCCGGCTCCTACTGCTCCGGTGGTGGCGTCTCGCGAGCGTTCGGGGGCAGATCCCGCTCCGGGTCCTAGCAGAGTGTCGGGCCGGAAGCGGGCTCTGGTTCTGGAGGACCCGGACTTGGAGGAGGAGATCGGCTCTCCCTCGGAGCCGCTCAAGAGGAGCTCTCATAGGTCTTCCCGGGGCCGATCCTCGCCGATCGTGGTGGAGGAAGGGGGCCTCCGGTTCACGGTGCCATCGGGGCTATCCGTTGCGGATAACCTTCTGCATGAGATAGACGTCTCGACCGGGGGTAGAGTTTCCGGGGGGACTTTCAGGGCTCAGCTGGCGTCCATCGCCCAGGAGTCCGTGCAGGCAAGTGTTTGGCTCATTGTGAGATTCAGTGCCTCTTTCGTCTTTCTGATCTCTTTTGTATCTCCCAGGTTCTCCAGCACGTTTCTCTCGCCTTGCGTATGGAAGCCGAGGTGGTAGCCCCGGCGCTGGAGGCTGCGGGTCGGCTCGCCTCGCTGGAAGAGAGCTCCAGGCGGGAGCTGGAGGCGGTGACGGCGAGGGCTACCGCCTTGGAAGGCGAGGTGGAGGCCGGGAAACAGGAGGTAGCCCAGCACCGCGAGGCTGCCGTGATCGCCGAGGTCAAGCTCGAGGATGCCTAGGTGCTTGCCGGCAACCTGAAGAGGATGGTGAAGACCCTCCGGAAGGAGCTCGGGACGGCGGCCGAGGCGTCCAAGTCGGTCGAACTGAAGGCGGTGGAGAGCTATAAGAAGTCGAAGGACTTCTATGATGACCTGGCCGTGGCTACGACCCGCATCTGGCACGACGCCCTCGATGCCGTTAAGGCCCGGATGCCGGAGTTTGCTGACGGAGATCTCAGGGCCGAGTTCCCCCCTCGCGGACGCCGATGAGCAGGGGGAAGAGGTTCCTGACGAGGAAACCGCCGAGGACCCCGCGCGTCGTGTAGTGGATGTCGAGGATCTCGAGGTCACACCTGGCCCCGAGGTCTAGAGCCCCCGTCTTCCTCCTTTTATTTCTTTGTTTTTGGAATTTTGTAAGGCTGGGGAGCCCAAAAAAATACCCTTTGTAAAGCCTTTGTCTTTGGTAGTAATAATATTTCTTTTTTCTTTGGTTTCATCGAATCGCGCTTTACCATCTGTTTGTGAAGGACGCTCGTAAGATATCTCTGCTTG
Source organism: Agapanthus africanus (assembly GCA_030015575.1). NCBI lineage: Eukaryota > Viridiplantae > Streptophyta > Magnoliopsida > Asparagales > Amaryllidaceae > Agapanthus > Agapanthus africanus. The sequence continues at coordinate 48,687,673 of JASDDO010000008.1, read as the reverse complement.
CACCGTTGTGTTTTCATGTCAGGTTGGCCATCTGTCTAGCGATCGTCCGTTGAGTTGATTTTGATCACTTTCTGACGAGCATGCCAAGCGCTGCCGAGGAGGTATCCCCATGGTCCTCGAAGTTGAGGGGAGAACGTTTAGACCTGGATAGGCTTGGTGCCCCTCACTGGGGTCTCGGATCCTCTGTGGGTGACGGGCAGAGCGTTGTTCGCCGTATTTATGCCGAGCGTGAGTGGGAGGCTGCCCTATGGCCCCATGGGGGGTGCCGTCTTTTGACTTCTGGCAATGCGAGCATCGACCACCGAGCAGGGTAGCTGCTTGGTTGCCTCTCGTGAGGGCTTTGATCCTTCAGGACGGGGATCGAGCGGGGTTACCGCCTGGCGCCTCTTGGCGAGGACTTCGGTCCTTAGCACGGGAGGGGCTGTAGGAAGCCTGCCAACGATCCCTGGCCGGGCAGGTTTCCTGCTCGGTGCCTCTTGGTGAGGGCTTTCGTACCGACGGACAGTCGAGCGAGGGATCCTCGGGTTCGACTGCCTTTGGGAGGGCTTTCTGATCCCTGTCGTTGCGGTAGGGAAGCTACCCGCCATGGACGACCGAGCAGGGTAGCTGCTCGGTTGCCTCTTGCGAGGGCTTTTGATCCTTAGCGTTGGAGGGGCTGTAAGAAGCCCACTAGGGATGACCGGGCAGCGAAGCTGCGCGGTTGCCTCTTGGCGAGGGATTTGACCTCCGGCGTCGTGGGTAGGCAACTACCAGCCTGGGATGAACGAGCGGAGCAGCCGCTCGGGTGCCTCTTGCGAGGGCTTTGATCCCTGGCGTTGTGGGTAGGGAGCTACCGGCCGGAGTTGACCGAGCAGGGCAGTTGCTCGGTTGCCTCTCTTGCGAGGGCTTTGATACTTCAAGACGGGGACCGAGCGGGGTTACCGCCCAGTGCCTCTTGGCGAGGAATTTGATCCCTGTCGGTTGTGGTAAGAAGCTACCAGCCGGGGATAGCCGAGCAAAGACCCGACTGTCTCTAGGAGGACTTTGGTCGTTGGCGCGGGAGGGGCTGTAAGAAGCCTACCAAGGACCCTTGGCCGGGCAAGGTTATTGCCTGGTGCCTCTTGGCGAGGGCTTTTGTCCTGAAGGATAGCCGAGCGAGGAATCCTCGGGCTCGACTGCCTCTGGGAGGGCTTTCTGATCCCTGGCGTTGCGGTAGGGAAGCTACCCGCCAGGGATAGCCGAGCAGGGAAGCTGCTGAGCTGCCTCTAAGGAGGACTTTCTGGTCTCTGGTGTTGCGGTAGGGAAGCTACCCGCCGGGGATAGCCGAGCAGGGCAGCTGCTCGGTTTATTCTTCATGAGGTTTCGCCCGATTGTCCAGTCGCAGGTATGGGGAACAGGAACGGTCGCGGCGATCGTGCGCGCAGCATGCGCAATGAATATGGGGGGAGGCGAAGCACTAGGGGCGCGTCGTTTCGATCCCACTAGAGAAGGCTTGATGACTGCCGCATGGCAGCGGCTTTTCGGGTGAAAGCGGGCGACTGTCGAGCTTCGTTGGGGCCCTGTGGGCTATATAAGGCTGAAGGAGTACCGGTCCTTCCATCCTTCATAAACAGGTCGTCGAAAATGCAAGACTTCCCGTTTACCATCCCCGACACCATCCACTTCGAAGACGTGTACCTTTACGACCAGAACTGCACCGAGGACACGGTGCAGTTGGTCTATTGGAGCATCGAGGACCATTTCGGCCGGCTGCTCCCCCGAAGCTCCTCCTTGCTGCAGCTGCTGATGTACTCCATCTGGAGGGCATCGCCGGGGCTTTACAACCCCCTGTCCGAGTAGCTCTATGATGAGGCCGTAGGCAAGCTACGGTCCCTGAGGCGCTTCGGCCTGATCTCCGCGAACCAGCTGGCTCGCTCGGAGGCGCTCGTCCGCGAGTGCTACGAGTTGAGGCTCGGGATCAACGTGCGCAGGGGGAACCGAGGGGAGAGGTTGGATCTTGCGAGGTCTCGACTGGTGGAGATCTTTGCCGAGTATCATGAGCAGTGCTCTCTGCACCCCCTTCCCCCGCTGTTGTAATTTTCTTTTTCTTTTTGTATGTATGGCTGAGGAGCCCATAATACTTTTTGAATAAACAGGGTTTTTCCTTCTTTTTCGCAATGTTCCATTGATCTTTATTAAATTAACAACAGACCCTAGGAAGAGTTTACATTGCCCTAGAAGAAAAGTAGTATAGGCTAGTAGATGATTTTATTGGCTCGGCCCGAGCTCCCTGGAGGACCGTTGGCCTCCGCGCTTGGCACAGGGTATGGGGCTCCCTGAGCTCCGTGCTGGCTGTCCGCCGAAACGAGCATGATCTGATCGATGGTCAGGTCAGCGGGAGGACGATGCTGCTTTTGCTCGCGGTCGGCCTGTCGTTTGTCCCTCAAGTATGCGGCGAGGTGTCCCGATCGGATGAGCTCTTCGATGTAGTCCCTGAGTTGCTTGCAATCCTCCGTTGCGTGGTCCAGTGTCCGGTGGAAAGCGCAGTAAGGGCCCCGGGTTCGCTTCGCGGCCTAACGTGGGATCGGAGGGAACTTGAAGAACCCCTCGTTCTGGGCCTCCTCTAGCAATACTGCGAGGGAGACGTTGAGGGGGGTATACTCCTGAAAGTTTGGATGATAGGGATGCTGACGCTCCGGCCTCTCATCCCGAGCCCTCTTCTTCTGGTCGGATCGTTCTGCTCGAGGGAGGTTTGCGTTCACCTCGGATTCCAGCTGAACCTCGCGCTCGGTCCACGCCTTGACCTCGGCCATGGTCTTAGGTGTAAAGGAGCGCAACCACTTCTTGTGCCTCAGACCAGATCTGAGCGCCGTGATGACGGTCTCGTCCCGGTGCTCGGGGACCTCGAGAAGGGCGTTGTAGAAGCGGGTGATGTAGGACTTGAACGTCTCCTTGTACCTACTCTTAATCGTGAAGAGGTAGTCGACCGTGCGCTTCTGCCGACGGTTCCCAACGAAATGGCCGAGGAACTGAGTAGCCAGCTCGTCGAAGGTCGAGATTGAGCGGGGCTCGAGCCCCCGGAACCAGTCCCGACCTGTGCGGACGAGGGTGGCCGAGAAGGCCCTGCACTGGGCGGCGTCGGAGTGGTCCTGGAAGCTCATCCCCGCGGTGAAAGCGTCCAAATGGTCCTTCGGGTCGGTTTTCCCGTCGAACAGAGAGACCTTTGGGGGCTTGTTGCGCGAGGAGACGTGGACGACGAGCAATTCCTCGGTGAACGGCTTTGTGAGCGAATCAGAGGCGTACTTAGCTCCGTCGCTCGAGAGGTGAGCCTCCCAGCGCATGCCCTCGATCTTCTTCTCGAGGGCGTCGTGTCGACCGTGGTATCCTGAGGAATCGGCGCCTTGGGATCCCTGGCCTCCGCTGCATGTGACTCGCGTCTGGGAGCGGCCCCGGTTCCTCTTGATGAGGTGCCTCAGATCCCTGGGCGAGATGGCCCTCGAGCCGCCGATGTGAACCCCTTATGTGCGGCCCCGCCGAGGGGGGTGGTGTCGACCATGCCTGTGGACGGGCGAGGTGACTAACATCTCCTCTGGGGGATAAGGGTCGTGAGAAGGCTCGAGGCGAGGCGTTCCGGCGGTGGGCCTTGGTGTGAAGCTGTGGGGAGCCCAGCGGGCTTCAGGGAGTACCGGCGCGAGAGATCTGTGGCCAGGAGTCGTAGCCTGCGGGTGGTCAGCCGTCCCGACGGGGGCAGAGCCTTCTGGAGGCGGTGGAGTGGCGATCTGGGGCCTATACCCGGCCGCTTTGACGCGGACGAGCACCTCCACGAGGGACTATAACCGATCTATCCGGCTGACGAGGGCGTTGATAACGGTCGCTGGAGGAGGCTCATCCACGTCTCCGGTGAGTGGAAGGTGGTGGCTGGTATCAGGATCTTCAGGATGGTTGCTTGCCATGCGAACGGAGATCGGAAGGCCAACTTTGTTTTTGTGGAGTTTAGGTTCCCACAGACGGCGCCAACTGATGGAGCTCCTTTTTGGGTCTCCGTCAGATGTTGTCTTCCGTCGATCTTCCGGTGGATTTTGGAGGTGATCTCCTATTGTGTGTGGGTCTTAATGGGTTTTGAGGAGATTGGTGATTTGAGGAGTTTAGCGCCGATTACCTGCAAAGAAGTCCCGGGGTGGTTTGGTACCACCGAGGACCCTCCGACAATCAAGTTAGCACTAGATCCGAGCATAATAACGGCTAAGTGGCATAAAAAATGGCTTACTTGACCCCTCGGTGATGGGCGTTTATACAGCGGCGGCAGCACGAAGCAGCAGGCGCGAGAATCTCGCTTGCAGTTACGCTCCCGACGTCACGCCCGCGTAAAGAGCGGATCGCCCATTAATGGGGATCGTGATGGCGTGGAACGTGGGGCGTTGCCGGCGGAGAATCTGCGCGTGGCGAGATTTGCGGAGCGGCGGTTACGTCTGTGAGTGGTGAAGTTGGTCGGAGGGACCGAGGAAGACGGCCTCGGCTGGGGAGCTCGGAGATGAGCAAGAGGGCCGAGGAGTCCTGGTCCCGTGGCTGCTCGGGACGAGCTGAGGGGCCGAGGAGGCCAATTTGCAGAGGGCCCCGAGGAGGGCTAGCTTGCGCTTGCGGGTCGGATACAGGGGTTGCCTGGTCGGCCCCTGTGGCCCTTCCTTCTGAGATCTGGGACACGTCATCTTCCACGTGTCCAGATCTTGGAGACCATCAATATTGAGCATCATCAGGTCGGAAGTTGGATTACCCAGGGATCGATTAAAAAAAATTAAAATAATACTTGCTTTGTCAACTTCATATTTCCCCAAAAGAGCTATGAATTAGTTGACAAGTTTCATAAGACAGTTGTGTTCCATCTAATTTCCTCATGTCTAATTTGGAATTGTTGGAGCAAATGCATTAGGAGAAGTTTCCAACTTCTCGTGATGGGTTTTAGTTCCATATTATCCACGTCAAGAAATGGAAAAGTGTTTATATAACACTTCTAACTTTAATTCCATTGAGTCTAATGAAAGAGATGATGGAAGCACACGTGTAGCTGTGTGTTATGGAGGTAGCCATGTGTTGATGCACCTTCACCTTCAAACATGAATGCCGCTTTGATTCCGGATTTAGTGTCTTAAGTTTAATGTTCATAGAAAATTATGTTCATATATATTTTTAAAAAATATTTGTGCTATATTTTTTGAATGGCTTTTTGCAAACGGCAGTATTTTAGTGTCTCAAGTTTAATGTTCATATATATTTTTAAAAAATACTTGTACTATATTTTTTGAATGGTTTTAGGGGAATGCCTCTTTGATTCCGGCTTTTAGTGTCTTAAGTTTAATGTTCATAGAAAATTATGTTCATATATATTTTTTAAAAATATTTGTGCCATTTTTTTTGAATGCAAACGCAGTATTTTAGTGTCTTAAGTTTAATGTTCATATATACTTAAAAAAAATATATGTACTATATTTTTTGAATGGTTTTTTGCTAACGGACGCGGCCGTTTCAAGTTGAATGGTTACAACCGTTGAAAGTTGACCGTTACAAATTGAAGGGTTGCGATCGTTGCAGTTGCGGATCGTGCAGTTGCGGATCGTTTGGGAGGCTATAAAAAGCCATTCCCTAAAGGCTTTGAAACATTCCCCGAAAACCAAAGATCAGAGCACACAAATTCTTTCTCTTCTTCTCCTTCACTGCATTCACAGCATCTAAGCATCTAACCGCGAAACAGAAAAGTGTACTAACACTATTCCGACGACTTGTGCAAGCCGGAATGCCAAAAGGGCTGGGGGAGTTGTATCTTGGGATTGAATCGCTGCTGTAAATCTGTCAAGAGGGAGGCGATATCTTTCTTAGGTCAGTGCATTTTTTTCATAAACTTCATTTTTCAAATTTGTGATCCACAGACGTTAAAATTTTGTTTACTCAATTTCAATTTTTTAGATAAATAAAACGTATTAAACAACAAATTTTCCAACAATCCAAGAAAGATACTCAACTGTTTAATACGTTTTAACTTAATTCTAAACCGTTTAATATATTCTATAATCTGTTTAGTATTAATTTATTTAATTAATTGCTAGTCTCTCTCTCTCTACACACATACTATAATTGCACCAGTATACCGATCGGTCTATTTTATTGGGCATGTTCTCTCAAAGATTACTTTACAGATATTGATTGCATTATACCGATTGGTTTATTTTGTCGGGCCTGTTCCTCTCAAAGATTACCTTACGAATATTAATTGCACTATTTTATTATTACTAGTAATTATAAATTAAAAGTAAATATTAATATTAAGAATCGATTTAATTGTTAAAATTCATACCAGATATTCATATTCATATTTTAAATTCTAACATATTCTTGTTATCCATCAGTTGATATAATATGGTAAAGAGCAACGACTCCAGTTCCATAAAATCCGAAAAGTTCAATGGCCAAAGTGACTTTAAGACTTGGCAGATCCAAGTCGAGTACTGGTTGACTAAATTAGGATTAATCACTGCAATTAAAGAAAGTCATATCTCTTCTGTATCTGCCGAATCTGTCCCTGAGAAAAGTTTAATCGATAAGAGTGGGAGTACTGATACACCCACTTCCTCCGCGGAGAAAATCAAATCTAAGTATTCCTCTCCCGAGAAGATAGATTATCATTGTAAGTTTCGAATACTTAGGGACTTGAAAGGTCCACTTTACCATGCATTCCTTCACTTCATCGTCCTTTAAGAATTTATCCTTAAGGATAATGAGCCTATAGATAAACAACTTCATAACTTTCAGGAGTTAGTCACGAAAGTGATTAATTCTGGAACTATACTTTTAGATCAATTTCAAGTAACTGCTTTAATTGATATTCTTCCGCCATCTTAGGAAGTCTTTGCTAATTAATTTCGGATGAACCAAAATTCACTCACACTTCTTAATGTCATGAATTCCATTAGAATTGAGGAACAAAGAGGGTTGTACTCAATACTAATACCAAAAGTTACAATAAAGTCAACATGACTGAAGGTTCTAATAAATTGTTCTAAGGGAAACCAATTTAGACCTAAAAGCAATAAGTATAAAAGGAAACAATTAAAGAAAGGTCTAAAGCAGAACAAAAGTCACAAACCAACGAACAAAGAAAAATTCTGTTTCGTATGTGGGAGAAAGTTGAAAGTTGACGATTACAAATTGAAGGATTGCGATCGTTGCAATTGTGGATCAAGCGGTTGCGAACCGTTTGGGAGGCTACAAAAAGTCATTCCCTTAAAGCTTTGAAACATTCCCTGAAAACCAAAAACCAGAGCACACAAATTCTTTCTCTTCTTCTCCTTCACTGCATTCACAGCATCCAAGCATCTAACTGCGAAATAGAAAAGGGTATTAACACTATTCCGGCGTGTAACGACTCTGAAAACCTCTGTACAAAATTAACTTGTTTAATATATAGATCGGGTATTTCAGCCTGTGTAGGAGTTATATATTATTTTTGATCAATAAAAGCAAAGCCTCTACACTGCTGTCACGTAGCCTGTGTGTTCGAATCCCATCAGTCCCAAATTTTTTAAGATTTTTCTTTTTAATTTTTCGAAAGCTCAAGAGTTGCACGTGTAATTCCCGGAGAATCAAAAGATTTCAGAAAAATCAAACATGCGCAAAGAGAAGTAAACACCAATCTAAACACGTAGCACGAATTTCGAGGCAAACTCTCAAGATTCGACCGCTCGTTTCCCTTATTTCCCCGCCGCCGACGGTCTGGATTGCCCCGTTTGCTTCCGTGCTTTGCACACTCGTCTCTTCAGCTCCCCTCTACTCCCTTGCACCGTTTGATTTCTCTGCAATTAAACAGAGACTATTCAATTCATCATTTAATATCAATTTTAATTCTTTTAATCTAATTTTTAATTCCCAAACTCTAAATTCTTCACTATAAATAGCACCGCGTCCCTTAGCTCTTCCCTATTCTAAAATTTCTATCAAAAATTCTCTCAAACTCTCTAAACAACCAAGTGGAGTTAAGCACCCAAGTGGAGTAGCAAGCTAAGCTCGACGACCGAAGCCTTTCCGACAAAATCATGACCCTCGAAGGCTTCCCTCACCCTCTTGTTAATAATCTAAACCGGTAAGTCCCTTCATCTCTTTCTCTTTTTTCACTTCAATATAATGTTTAAAATATATCGACAAAAGCGGAGTTAGCAGCTTTGTCTTTAAAACAAATTTTTGTCACTTTACCATGTTTACTTTTTCATAAAAATACCATGAACTTTGCACACTATGGTTTTATAGCACGGTAGTCAAGTATATGGTTAATTCAATTCTTTTTAATCGATATTCTTAAATTCTTGACAATTGCGTCTCTACAACACTCGTTAGGGGACCCGCTAATGGATAGAACGGATTATCGCATATTCTTGGGATAGTAGAGCGAGATGCAGCACTCCTCACGGAGTATTCGGTCTCGAAAGGAAATAAAAATGCAGTTTTTTTAAGAAATATGACTTTTTTAAACAAAACAAACTTTAAAAAATTTATTTGAAACTACAAATCCTTATTTTCAATAAAAACAACTTGTAGGTTTTATCACTAAAATACCACTAAAATTAAAATATATCTTTCTTGAGTCCCGGGAAGCCAGAGAAAGTGATTGCTTGCCTATTCAGGTTAGAAAACTTAACGGAGTTATCAATGACAATTGTCTTGGAAAAAGACACAAATCCTGCCGTCCATGTGCAGCAGTTGCCGATTTCTCCCGAACACAAGATCTTAACCAGTTAAATCAACTCATATGAAAAAGACTATAACCCGAATCTAAACCTGGACCTGAACTTGAACTCGAATCCAAACTCGAACATGAATGTTCCCTCTTGAAATATCAGGAAGAAATCCAACGGGGCATCATGTGCTCACACGTGACCAAGGGTCACGTGTTGACACGTGATGACTTCCCGAGGACTCTGTTATAACAGAATTGAATTCCAATCAATAGGAGTCACGTGCCCACACGTGATGGGCCTCTTAAACTCACTAAAAAAAGGATTAAAAAGGATAATAATGCAGCAGGGAACACCCCAATGGGGCATCACGTGCCACACGTGACCACAAGTCACGTGCAGACACGTGATAGGTTCCCAAGTTCTCTGGCTAATAAGAATTAAATTCTAACAATGGAGTCACGTGCCAACACGTGATAAGCCTTTAAACTCACTGAAAAGAATTAAAGGCACAATAAAATAGCGAGGAAAAACCCCAGTGGGGCGTCACGTGCCCACACGTGATCAAGGGTCACGTGCTGACACGTGATGACTCCTAAGCTCTTTAATTAATAGAATTAAATTCGATTTAATAATCAAATAAAGGGATCACGTGCCAACACGTAATAGACTTTTAAAACCCTTCTGAACTAATAGAATTAAATTCTAAACTTATAGAAAAATTCTATATATGGAAAGATTCTATACAAGGAAAGATTTCCCTGAAATTCACCAAGGATAAATAAGAGCCAAGAAGAGAGAGAGGCGATCGATTTTCTAATTCTTGGAGAAAATACAACAAGAGAGAAAAAAGAGAAGAGAATTTAATTCTCAAGAGAGAAAAGAAAATTTCTTCAGAAGAAAAAAGAAACCCTAGGTGAGAAAGGGGAAAGAGATCTAAGCTCCACAAAACAAAAGAGAATTGAATTCTCAATTTAAGAGTTTAACTCTTCTGAATAAGAACTTAGTTTTTCCTTTGGTTGAAGGTCTGCAGAAGCAGATATCCCCACAGGTTGAGAATTTAATTCTCATCGGGGAGATTCTGCCATGCAGATCTAAAACTTAGAGGGAGAATTTAAGTTTAAGGAATTTAATTCCCCTAAATTCATAGGAATTTAATTCCTCAAAACAGAACTAGGGTTTAACCCTATATGAGAATTTAATTCTCCCAAATTCATAGGAATTTAATTTCTCAAAACAGAACTAGGGTTTAACCCTATATGAGAATTTAATTCTCCCAAATTCATAGGAATTTAATTCCTCAAAAGAAAACTAGGGTTTAACCCTACATGAGAATTTAATTCTCCCAGATAAGAATTTAATTCTTCCACATACATAAAACTAGGGTTTAACCCTACATAAGAATTTAATTCTTCCACATACATAGGAATTTAATTCCTCTAAAACAGAATGAGGGTTTAACCCTACAAAAGAATCTAATTCTTAAAATAAGAGACTACAGCTCTCCATGCATGTAAAGAACTTGGTCACGTGGTAACACGTGACCCCCATTCTCAATGATCAGAAAAGAAAGAACAAGACTGGGTCACGTGCCCCACATGACCCCTAAAACAGATCCCTCAAAATAAGAAAGAAAAACCTGGAGGCAATGCCCCACGTGCTCCCACGTGACCCTCAAAATAAAAGGAACAAAGCCAAAGGCAGAATCAAATTTGGGCGCCCTCACGTGTCCCCACGTGATCCCTTAATAAACACTTTAATAATCAATACATGGATACCCATCACGTGCCAACACGTGATGGCCTGAAGACTAAAAGTGTTTAACACTTATTTGCGGATTTAATGGTAAAATAAAGGAGGTTCAGCCCAATTCTCAAGCGCCTCACGTGACCCCACGTGACCACCCTATTTTTAGTATTTAACACTATTTTGGGCATTTTGTCCCCAGTGTTTAACACTGTTTTAAAGCGCATCACGTGAGAACACATGATCGCCAAATATCTTCTAGTGTTCAACACTATTTTAAAACCAATCTAACCCAAATTGGCTAAGTCTTCCAGAGGCAAGACTTCCCTTTGAATGGGCCTCAAATATATCCTTGTCTTCCAAGACTGATTATCTCATATGGCATATGAGTGCTTAGCACTCAATAAAAGATAAAGACATGTTCAGAACCCAAACTCATATTTAGCATTGCTAGATAATGGGGGGGGGGGCTGAATCAAGACAAATGTTCCACAGTCTAACAAAGGGCTAACATTTTAAACTTAATTGGACTTAGCCCAAGATGGCCATAAGTTCTCAATTCAGATTTAACTGAACCCATATGCTCATAATCTAATTAATTGATCTTAGTCCCAAATTGGACTATAGATCTCCCAATCAACTTCAGTTCAAGGGTACATCTCTTCACTCCTCTGATATTTGTCATTGTAATCCTTCAACGTCTTCAGAGAAGTGATGGGTCCTGACAACCATACACTCCATAGACTATGACGTCTTTAAACTGGACTGTGGGGTCCTTAAGCCCATGGACTATGATGTCCTTAACCTTTACAGACTATGATATCTTTAAACTGGACCGAGATGTCCTTAAACTAACAATGGACTGAGATGTCCTTAAACTAACAATGGACCGAGATGTCCTTAAACTAACGATGGACCACTATGTCCTTAAACTGGTAATCGACCGCAATGTCCCTAAACTAAACAATAGAGCTCAAATGCTCTTTTGTTGGATCTAAACGATCCCGTTAAGTCGATCTTAGTCTAAAATGAGACTAATGTATCCTTAACAAACGTTTAAGTTGATCTTAGTCTCAAATGAGACTAACGTATCCTTAAACCAAACCCCCAAACCCAAATCTAAGAAAATACGGATTTGGACTAGTCCACGTCTTACGGACGACAACATAAATTAGTCTCCGTATACAATCCACGAGCAACCAAAAACAAAACAAACACCCACGACATGAAGTGACCATCTGGAGAAGGAGAAAGTGGTTATCACGATGTGGTAGCGTAATTAATTGCAGGGGCTTACGCCTGCAGGGAGTGCGTCCCCACAATCAAAAAACCCCTCAAATGAGGGGGAATCTGATGAAATCTGCTACATCGGCCACATCCGTTTAAACCTTCGATACATGGTGTCATAAATCAACTTGGCATCTTCGGAGAGGTGGACGGATAGCACCAATTAGCATCTGCCCTCGGAATTCAGGCCCTGACGTCCCAACGTCCCGGTCACATCTTCCGGCGGAGAACAGATTCTGGCACGCCCGGTGAGACCTTTTCCTCTTTCCACTCCACACTTCGTATATCTTGTTTCGTGAACGAATCGCGGTTTAATATAGTTGCCCTTGGGTTCGAGGTACTAAGATTTGGTTTTGCTCTCGTGCAGAAAAAAGAAATGGCCTCTAACTGCTCCAGCTGCAACTGCAACTCCCGTTCCGCCTCATCTGGAGGTGTAACCTATGGGTCTCAACCGGCCTCCCTGTTCACAATGCCGGTGGACTAATTGACTCAGGCCACCACCGGTCTATTCTTCGGGACAATGCTCCCACCCATGAACTTCAATGCTCTTGTACCATCACAAGAAGCTCCCAAGAGGTCGGTCTTTGATCGACTTACTACTACTGTTGCACCTCTCAACGGGTCGCCCAATGCCACTGCTTCAGTTTTTAATAGACTGGGCCAGAGCTCCAACGGGCCCATGAAGAAGCCCGTAATACCAGAAGGTGCTATTCCGAAGAGGATAACCATCCCTACTCCCGAAGTCGTCAAAGCGGCTTCCCCTGCCAAAGGGTCAGTCTTCATAAGACTGACTGTTTCAGCTTCCACTTCAAGCGAAGTCTTCAAAGCTGCTTCCCCTTCCCAGAGTCTGTCTTTGACAGATTGCATACTGCTTCTCAACGGACGTCAGTTTTCAATAGGCTGACACCGACAGCAACCCTCAGCCAGAACATGGGGCACGATGAAGCCATCTCCATAGCTGAACCAACACCATCCGCACGACACGTTCGCCGTCGTCATTGGCGTCGAGTAAGGAAGGCCGGGGGCAGCTTTCTGTCTGGGTTAACTCCGCCAGCCCCAACGGTGGAAGTCAATGCTGCTGTTCCAACTGGGAACAACTTCGAGCTGCTTAACAGGGTGCGCAGGAATTCACCCACCGCCGTACTGAAAAAATTTCCTCCACCCGTGGAGAATGTTACAGAAACGAAGCCGGAGCAGCCCCCTCAGCGGCTTTCTTCCAAAATTTACAAAGTCTGGCGACAGGTCCAGGAATCAGTGATTGACTAGGATTACTCTCGCCGGCCAAAGAAGCTTAAAGCCCAACAAGAAAAGAGCCATCCTATGGTACCACAGAGAATGTCATCCGTATGGGTGCCCGCTGCAACGGCTCCCTCAACGTCAAACACTCAAAAGAGAAGGAGGTCGGAGAAAGCCCCTGTGGCCGCGGCGAACCGCAAAAGCACTAAATCTAAACGCCCCAAGTCTGGGGGACTAGTAATACATACCGTTTATATGGCTTCCGAAAAAGAAGAAAGCTGTGCTTCTACGAGTCATCGACCGCTTACCCGATCGATAACGAAAGCTCAGGAACAACAGCAGCAGAAACTTCAGGAGATGCTGACTGCAATGGCCGCACTCACTGGGCCAAAAGAAAATCCAGAGACCTTGGAGCAGCGTCAGGAACAAGAAACCAATACCGAGTTCCTCCGAAGAATGCTCGAGAGGAAAGAAAAAGAGGCTATGGAACAGGCGGCCAACATCAAACGAATGGCTATGTTGTTCCAAGACATGGCTGGGATGATGTTACAGCCGGAACCTCCAGCTGAAGACCCCCCGATAATCATCGAAGATGACAGAGAAGAGACATCGAACCCTCCCCCGGCTCTTTCAGTAGCCAAGGAGGAGAACATCTCCAAAGCCGCTCTGGATGACTATATCCCTCAGCAGATACGAGCTCATCAGGCGAGCGAAGCGGCCGGGCAAATTGTTAAAACTGGACGACCTTATCCGGGTTGGTAAGACCAAATAAGGTACCCACCGGGATACACGATCCCCAAATTCCACGTATATAAGGGGACGGGAAATCCGCAACAGCACGTCGCTCAATTCAGAGCCTTATGCGGCAACACTGGAGGTGATGACAAACTGCTACTCCGCCAGTTCGTCGACAGCTTGTCAGAGACAGCGTTCGAATGGTACTCTGAACTCCCGAACGACTCTGTCAAGACATTTGCAGAGATGGAGCCGTTATTCACCCAGTGTTTTGCAAGGGCTAGTGAACGCACCCCAATAACGGCATTGATTAACGCCAGGGTAAAGCCAGGCGAAACGTGGGTGCAATACGCAATACGATGGCGAAATTTATGGTCAAAATATGAGCAGTGCATCGAAGAGGCGCCTGCGGTGGGCATGTTCATAGGCACTCTTGATCCACAGGAGACTATTTCCCAATTCATGACGTTCTTCAAGCCGACCACGTTTTAGGCCTTGATTGACAAACTGGCCCAAATGGACCAGATGGGTCATAGACCGTCTCCTTCAAAGCCGGAGCCACGGAACGAAAAGGGCAAAGGGAAAGTAACCTTCGTCGCGAATACTCAACAGCAGCCTAGCGGCCCAAAACTAACTGATCGCCTAGACGAGAGGCGGAAATTCTATAATGAGAAGATGAAACGCCCTTATTTGTTCCCGCGGGACAAAATAAAGAGATTGTTCGAATTGGCGATGCGCAACAGGCTCATCAATATGCCGAATCCAAAACGACCGTTGCAACCCGGCGAGATTAATAGTCCCAATTATTGCCCTTACCATCAAATGGTAAGCCATCCAATTGAGGATTGCTTCGTCTTTAATGGCTGGATTGAAGATCAGTACCAACAGGGCAAATTTTCCCTGTCCGAGAATTGGAAGGTGAACCCACCACAGCCACACACTCCCAAGAAGACGGACACGCTGGGGGCATCATGCTCTTTCATAGAAGGAGCTCCATGGGAGGTCGCTCTTTCATCCAAAACTAAAAGAATGCTGAAGGATCTCCAAACATGCCCGGCGATTAGATGGAAAAGTTCGCTGGAACCTGAGATCATCGAGGGAATGCTGAAACCGCGCCCAACTCCAAAGATTGGTGATGATAGTCAAAGCGCTCACACCCAGCCGTCGAAGTCTTCGAAGAAGAAGAAGAAGACCAAAAAGCCCGTGAAGCCTGGTGACAAGCGCATGAACCTGCAAAAACAGATTGACGCGTTGGAAGAATACAATCAAAAAGTGCGGACTCCAGTCACACTCCAAGAATTTCTCAGCCACGTCCTCGAGGATGGAGATGATGATAATGGAGAAGACTCGTCGGATGAATCTGAAGATTATGTGGCAAGTTACCATGTGATCTCTCACTCGTTAATAAATGGTGAAGAAGACCTGGATGTAGAAGAACCGGGGGCAAATCCTGAGCCCGAACTTCTAGGACCATCAGACGAAGTGATTGATGCATTCTTAAACGAAGCTCTTTTGAAAAGCAAAGCTGATCGAGAGCGCGAGATGGCCATATTTGAGAAGGCCAAACGCCGGCTACTGGACGAAAGAGTTGAAACACTCCCACCAGGTCAGAGTACAGCTGCCGCAAATAAAAGCAGGTTCAAGATGAGAAAAAGGTCCGCCAAAGCCATATCAATGAGAATGAAGCTGCCACCCTCCGATGGAAAAACTCCTGATGAAGTGGATATGCGTCCTAGCTATTGCTTATATTATCGAAAGATTGTGCATCCCACTG
Source organism: Agapanthus africanus (assembly GCA_030015575.1). Taxonomy (NCBI): domain Eukaryota; kingdom Viridiplantae; phylum Streptophyta; class Magnoliopsida; order Asparagales; family Amaryllidaceae; genus Agapanthus; species Agapanthus africanus. The sequence continues at coordinate 48,672,220 of JASDDO010000008.1, read as the reverse complement.
AAGAGTGCAACGCTTTTAAAAGCTGGTGGCAAGGATACGTTGCTCACCGACAACATTTCAACCGGATGAAACGCGAAACTCGTCGGGAGCGAAGGAATACGATCGAAGAGCGCAAAAGAACGACCAGCAACTGTCACATGGTCGACGCTGGCAGATCTCAAGTTCTCACCTTCGGGAGCGATTCTGACGAAGAAATGACTCTCGTCCCTCTCTTCAAAGAATCCACCTCAGGAAAGGAGGAAGAACCGAAGAGCTGCGAGAATACTCAGTTGTGCAATCGCACATTACCTGAAAAGAATCTGGGACCTGCAAATAAGGGATCTAATAAAAAGGATAAGGGGAAAGAAAAGATCCCTGAAGATATCACCCTCGATGATCGAGTCGTCGAAGAACTGGCAGCCAAGGACCCGCCCAAGAAAAGTAAGGTGGATTACAATGTTCTGGCACACCTGAGGAAGATACCCTCGCAGCTCAGCATTCTCGACGCCCTTATGCTATCCAAAGAGGCGAGAGATTCTTTAATCAAGGCACAACAAGATCCCGAACAATTCCAAGCTTTCCTCACCGAAGAGAAAATGAAAGACGAGCTGGAAGAAGTGCACACAGCCGATATTACTTTTGGCGATGAAGATCTCCTCCTCGGGACGTGCGAACATAACCGTCCCCTTTATGTCTCCGGATACTGCCATGATATTAAGATTAAGATCCTGGCCGACAATGGGTTCTCCGTCAATCTCCTCAATGTAAAAGTATTGAAGGAAATCTGCATGAGCGTTCAGCACCTCGCTCGTGATAAAATCACTATCTCCGGGTTTGATTCTCAATCATCAAGGACGCTCGGGTCTGTGATACTGACGCTGCGCTTTGGGCTGCTAGTCACTGACATCAAATTTCACGTCATTGACGCTAAGACCTGCTATAATGCTTTGCTCGGCCGGCCTTGGTTGTACGAGTACAATATCATCCCTTCTACACAACATCAGTGTATGAAGTATTTCAAGGATGGTCTCGAGTATACTGTGACAGGGGAGTTGAACCCATTCTCCATGAATGAGGTCCGAAAGTACGAAGATGCGAAATACTTCTTACCAAATTTTGAAGACACGGAAAGATGTCACAAACCAAAAGACAAAGCTATCACCAATATTCCGGTCTTCGGGAGTGATACCGAGGAGGAAGAAGAAATAGTTTATTCAAGGCCGCCTCAATACAACAAGCCGGGACCGTCCACCCCTATGTTGATCTTCGGCAGCGACCCGGAAGATGAAGTCAATACCGTGTTCTCTGCTCGGTCATCAATACAAGCCTTTGCTGACAATGATCAGAGTTTGCAAATTGCCATGGTTCCGCAAGAGCATTACAAAGAGCTCAACGCACTTGACACCTATAATGTGCAGGAATTACAAACATTCTACGTCCCTCCCAGGCGAAGAGATGAAAATGCGATCCTCTTTTATCGATCCACGGAAACCAAAGTGGAGAAAGAAATTTGGCACGGCACCAATGCTGCACTTGACAGGCTCCAGCCCATCCGTTTACCCAGATACTACACAGGCGGATTGAAAAGACTGTTGAGGCTCCAAGGCGTGCCTTTCAAACAGACTACTCAACATGCTCAATTTTACAACAGGATCTGGAACGTTCCCGGAACTCAGCGAAAATTGCCCAACGGAAAAATGGAAACGATCGGGCTTGGATATATTCGATCCAAGAAACGGGAGCGAGTCTATGGCAGTTACGTCATACATGACTTCGATGAAGAAGGAGATGTTCTGTTAAAAGACGCTGACCCTGAACCAAAACAAGATCCTGCCATCAAAATGCCGAGTCCGTCGTTTGAACAACGGATGGACAAGCTAATAAGGGAAGCGGGTCAAAAGGTCCGGGACGACCATAATCACGAAATGGCCATCTACGAGAAAGCCAGGACGCAGCGCCTCCTTCGACAGGCCGCAGAAAATGACAATGCTCCTCGTCCCCAGCCCGTCATACAAAAGACCCGGCGTAGAGGCAAAAATAAACCAAAGAACGGAAAAAACGTTCGACAGCAGCCAAGAGGGTCTAAGAAGCCACATGAACAAGAGTCGAGCAGCCGAGATCCGTCCCTTATAAAGAAGATGGGTCGAGCGTATTCTTTTCCCTGAGACAAGATAAGGAAGATATTCGATCTCGTCGTAAAGTATCAGATGATGACACTCCCGGAGTCCAAGCACCCCGAGCAAGCAAACGAAGTCTCTCATCCCGACTATTGCTCCTATCACTGAGCAATAGGACACTCTCTTGAAGGCTGCTTCACTTTCAAGAACTGGGTCGAAGATCAATACCAACTCGGCAAATTCGCTTTGTCCAGCAGTTGGAGGGTAAGCCCGCCACAGAAGCATGAACCGAAAGCGACGCGTATAGCGAGAGTAGAACCAGATCAACATCGATCTTGGAAACGATCTCGTACCTGTCACGCGATAACGTTGTCAAAAGAAGAGCCTGAGAATATGGGTGATCTCCTCTGGTGCTTCGAAAACGATGATGGCGAGGTAATCTCAGAATTTCCACCGGCGCCAAAAGAGCTGGAAGATGGGATACATACTACTGCAGATGACCTCAGAAAAATCGACTTGGGAACGGCAAACGCCCCACGGCCGACGTTCGTCAGTGAACTGTTGTCTGAAGAAAAGGAGGCTACACTTAAAGACGTGCTCATGCAATATAAAGATTGCTTTGCATGGAACTATTCCGAGATGCCCAGATTGGATCCAGAGATAGCTGTCCATAAATTGGCGATATCTCCGGACATCAAGCCGATTAAATAAGCACCGAGAAGAATGCGGCTCGAGCTTGAGATGAGTATCAATGCCGAAGTCAATAAGCTAATCGACTCCGGCTTCATCCGAGAGGTTCAGTATCCTGACTGGATCGCCAACATTGTCCCGGTGATGAAGAAAAATAGGACAGTGCGCATATGCATGGACTTCCGGGATCTCAACAAAGCTTGCCCAAAGGACGACTTTCCAGTACCGGTCACTGAGCTGATGATAGATAATACGTCTACTCACGAAGTTTTTTCCTTCATGGACGGCACATCAGGATACAATCAGATAAAGATGCATCCCGAGGACCAGAAGCATACCGCTTTCCGGACCCCTTTGGGCATATTCTGCTACAAGGTGATACCTTTCGGTCTAAAGAACACCGATGCCACCTATCAGAGGGCCATGACGAAGATCTTCGATGGCCTCAAACATAAAATCGTCGAATGCTATATCGATGACCTCGTAGTTAAAAGCAAATCATACGAGGAACATTTAGAGCATCTAAAGATCGTGTTTCAGCGTCTTCGGAAATACAACCTGAAGATGAACCCTCTCAAATGCGCGTTCGGAGTTTCCTCAGGCAAGTTCCTTGGATTCGTCGTCCGACACCGAGGCATCGAGATAGATCCATCAAAGATCAAGGTGATCATGGAAATGCCTCCGCCAAGGACTCTCAAGCAACTGCGGTCTCTCCAAGGAAAGCTTCCATATATCTGGCGATTCATAGCCAATCTCTCCGGTAAGTGCCGTCCTTACAGTCACCTGATGAAGAAGGGAATCCCGTTCGTCTGGGATCGCAAATACCAAGGTGCACTAGACAAAATCAAGCAATACCTGCAGAATCCGCCGGTGCTAACCGCTCCAGTCAAGGGAAAACCCCTCATTCTGTATACAACTGCCCTCGAAGGTTCTTTAGGCGCGCTGTGGGCACAAGAGAATGATCAAGGGAAGGAAAGGGCCCTCTACTCTTTGAGTCGAGTTCTCCTGGGAGCAGAAAGCAACTACTCCCCCATCGAAAAACACTGTCTGGCATTGATCTTCACGATAACGAAGCCCAGACACTACGTGTTAGCACACGAGGTCCATCTCATATCGAAGGTGGATCCTCTGAAATATTTGATGCCGAAGGCTATATTAACGGGACGGCTCGCTAAATGGGCCCTACTCTTGATGGAGTTCTCGATAACTTATCGCCCCCTCAAAGCAGTGAAAGGCCATCGCCGACTTCCTCGCTGAGCATCCAATACCTGCCGATTCTCCCTTGAACTGCGACTTGCCAGACGAGCACGCGTTTGACACGATCGACGGGGATAAAGGAGGGAGTAATACCCAGTGGGAACTCTACTTCGACGGAGCGTCTTCCATAAAGAAACGCAAACAAAATACCCTCATAATCAAATCCAGGGTGGAGCCTATCTACTCATGGACATTCATGGTGAAAGACCTTTCAGGCCAATAAACGGTCGCTTCCTAAAAAAATACTACGCCTGAAGAGTCACGACCTAGATCAACGATAGATGACGATGCCTATGTCCGATCGCTATCTTTCTAAGCCCAAACTCTATAAGTAATAGCCGACTTTCGAACCGAAACGTCCTTAAACTAACGACGGACCGAAATGTCCTAAAACTAACAATGGACCGAAACGTCCTTAAACTAACTGTTACATATAGTGCCCTCAAAGTCAATTATTGGATCGCAGGCACGTGATTGCAATGATTGAGGGAGGACCTATACCGGTAGGACAGTCTTACTCAAGAGAATTGTATACTATCTGGTTTGTCTTTATCATCGTGTACATGCTTAAGGTGACATTGCAGTTCACTATTACATGTTGATAGAGAATAGTATGCTACCAGGTTTATCTTTATCATCGTGTACAGCTTTAGGTGACATTACAGATCACTATTACACATTGATAGAGCCCATAGGATTCTTGCTTGACTGCCAGAAGTATGATGGCGATCATATACGTGGGAGCTGGGGTCTATAAGCACATCCTTTAAGTGGTCCCTAGTCGTGGGAGTTTCGAGACTAGGCATCGATACTCCATTAGTAGACTAGTGTATACGATCGAGACCCCGACGAGGGGCGGTGGCTGGTCTCACAAGCCATTGGTGTCAGTTGGTTCACCTAAGACGTATACAGGTGCTCATTGGGTTATGAGTACATCGGACAGGACTCGTCGGGAACATGCTAGTTGGTATTATACCTAGCGTTAGATATCAGTTCCCTGGTGACATGTGTACATGTTAGTTCATTGACCTGAGATCGTCATTTGTCTTGTGTGAGTTCCCACTGTGCTTTGATTACTACCCTACCACGGCTCAAAGGAGTCGTGCAAACAGGTTTTAGTTGGGTACAGTCCCGAGCCACATGGAGGCAGTGAGCGGATCGGCAGGGGTTTCGTCTCTTCCGGTATTGGGGGTGAGATCGCACTGTGTCTAGGAGAGCCATTACATGAAGTCCTTGGCCAAGGCAAGAGATTTAATGGTAGGTATTCCAGTAGTATCTCAGGGTGTTCTGGGCTACACTCCGACACGACTTGTACCGCTTTTGGGGGTCTGACTTTTACCAACCCCCTAGGCCCGACATGCGATACTCATAGACGAACGGACCAGACTGTACGGATATTGTCACCGACAGGCTCAGTAGGGTGTCAGGATGGGTTCGCTCATCGACTTCCCTTTTGGTCAATACCTGGTAGCCCGTTACGTACAGCTAGTACCACTGACGTGCTAGTAGTTAAATCTACAGCTAAAGTATTGACAAGTCTTTAGAGTCCCCCACAGACAGTTTCTCAAGTTTCGGGCGAAACCTTGTAGAGGCCGTATGGTATTATGGCAGGGTTCGATCATATACGTGCAGTCATGCACGGATCATGATCGGACGGATCATACTAGTGGACTTTGGTTTAAGCCGGATCCTAGTATTAGATTTGTTGGATTACTTTCGTCTCATCGCATTTGCATTCAGTTGGAATACGAATGCAGGTATGTATATACAGGTGAGGGGTATCCTTGTGATCCGTCACGAGTTTACTTTAGATGATGCCGTTCTTTTTATTGTTATAAACATTTGGGTTAATATTTATTTTGGTGGAAATTATGAGCTTAGTTCATGATGAGGTGCATTAAATGTGACATGGACATGTTTAGTGACTCATGGTCTCTTTAATTGTGCAAATGTCACATTAGTGTTTGATTAAGGGTGTGAAATGATGGATGGAGAGAGAGGGGGCAGCCATAGGCTTGGGGTTGGCTCTTGGATTATCATTCTAGTGCTCTCATCTTTTATCTCACACAATAACAAAAGAAAGCCTCTTGTTCTTCTTCTTCCTCTAGCTCACCATTTCCACCATGCTTCATCTTCAACCTCCATCCATACACTCTCATGAGTTGAGAATCAATGAATGCTTGAGACAAAATTATCACACACATTCTCTACTTCACCTTGGACATGTCGGCTAGCAAACTTCATGTTCGAGTTGCTTCGGATGAAGAGGGAGCCCGTAAAAAGACTCATTGATGTGGTGCCCTTCCGACGAGGAGACCGGAGATCGGAGATGCCGCGAGGAGCCAGGGATGGTGGCTAAAGACCGAAGGACACCGATCAATCGGTATAGCTTTTCTAACCCTTCTCTAGTTGCTAGTTTATGTTAATGGTTCAATCCGGGTGAAAGTTTACGATAGCGCCAGTTTCATAAAAGTTTTTGTTCCGCATTTTGGCCTCGGATTGACGGCCGGGGCGCTACCGTAGACTTACACTAACAATGGACCACTATGTCCTAAAACTGGCTGTTGACCGAGACGTCTATAAACTACTACATACCGCAGCATCCCAAGGCTGACACAAAAAAAAGAAAAAAAAGAAAAAAAAAAAATAAATAAAAGGAAGAAAGAAAACGGTATGTCCATAAGCAAAATGGGCACGGATGAAAACCCGAAAGGGCTCCGTGAGTAAAAACATCAGGGCTACCGGCGAGTTTTGTGAAAACCTGAAAGGGCGCAAGCTCGTTAAAAGCCACTTGCAAGGTCCTCTCGACCCTGTAAGGAGAAACCACCTGCGTGAGATCCTTACGACTCACAAAGGAGCAACACACTTGGGGATCCCCACGATTCCTAAGGAGAAATTACACTTGCGAGATCCTCACGACTCGTAAGGAGAACCCTCCTATGAGACCCTCACGGCTCATAGGATTCAAAAGCCTTAAGCTACAGGGATCTGAATCTGTTCTTAAGTAGCCACCACAACCTCCAATGCTGCCCTACAAGTGGTTCAGTACTGACCCTTGTATACAATCCACGGGCGCGAATAAACATTTCCCTAACAGAGCCCCATCCGGGACTAGGGATATGTTTACACAGTGAACAGCCCTTGTAAGTCCTCTCGACTTATAAGGAGAAAACACTCTTGTAAGATCCTTACGATTTATAAGAGACCATACACTTAGGAATCCTCACGATTCCTAAGGAGGAAACACACCTACGAGATCCTCACGACTTGTAGGGAGAAAAACCTTTATGAGACCCTTACGGCTCATGAAGTCAAAAGCCTTAGTCGACAGGATCCTAACCCTATCTACTAAGCCACCTTTGTTTGACATCGACAGAGGCAAATGATGATTCTCTCTTGGCAATATCCCAGTTTTAGCGATGCTGATGCCGAAATCGGTGTCCAATCCCAAACTCGCAGCGAAAAGCCAGCAAGCCACAAATGCATGCAAAATAACCGAAATGATGGGGCAATTTGCAACGAAATCAGCAAGTAAAAACGTATGCATACAAAATAGCCGAAATGATTGGGCAACTCGCAATAAAAAGCAGCGAGTAAATAAAAACAAATAGCCGAAATGATTGGGCAATCGCGACTTTCGCGATATAAAAAGCTGAAATGATAGAGCATCGCGGAAAGAAAGAAATAAAAAAATTCTGAAAGAATGAAACTTTTGCCCTACAGGTGAGATCACATCGATCCCTATATACAATCCAGGGGTACAAACAAAGAGAGAACCATACCTTCCCATCAGGCTCCATCCGAAAGGGAGCCAAGTCTCAACGGTTCACAGATAACCTAGAGATCATCTCAACATTCGTCTCATTTCAACAGACGCAACATCAGCAAAGCGGAACCGCGGCAATTCCCAGTTCCAGGACTCGGCGGTGCACAGATAACCGAGAGTGAAACCCCGACTCTGTGAAATACGGATAAAGTTAACCCTTCTTGGTTTCGTGGAACGCGGCCTATGTCAATCCTGACCCCGTAGAAAACGTCCAGAGCGGATCTTGGTCCTCGCAGAACACGGCTATGACCTCGTGGGAAGCATCCAGAGCAAATTCCTGGTCACGAGGAACACGAACTATGTCAATCCTGACCCCGTGGAAAACGTCCAGAGCGGATCCTGGTCCTCGCAGAACACGGCTATGATCCCGTAGGAAGCATCCAGAGAAAATTCCTGGTCACGTGGAACACGACCTATGTCAATCCTGACCTCGTGGAAAACGTCCAGTGCGGAGCCTGGTCCTCGCAGAACACGGCTATGACCTCGTGGGAAGCATCCAGAGCAAATTCCTGGTCACGTGGAACACGACCTATGTCAATCCTGACCCCGTAGAAAACGTCTAGAGTGGATCCTGGTCCTCGCAGAACACGGCCATGACCCCGTGGGAAGCATCCAGAGCAAATTCCTGGTCACGTGGAATACGGCCTATGTCAATCCTGACCCCGTGGAAAACGTCTAGAGCGGAGCCTGGTCCTCCCAGAACACGGCTATGACCCCGTGGGAAGCATCCAGAGCAAATTCCTGGTCATGTGGAACACGGCATATGTCAATCCTGACCCTGTGGAAAACGTCCAGAGCGGAGCCTGGTCCTCCCAGAACACGGCTATGACCCCGTGGGAAGCATCCAGAGCAAATTCCTGGTCACGTGGAACACGACCTATGTCAATCCTGACCCCATGGAAAACGTCTAGAGCGGATCCTAGTCTTCGCAGAACACGGCTATGACCCTGTGGGAAGCATCCAGAGCAAATTCCTGGTCACGTGGAACATGACCTATGTCAATCCTGACCGCGTGAGAAACGTCCAGAGCAGATCCTGGTCCTCGCAGAACACGGCTATGACCCCGTGGGAAGCATCCAGAGCAAATTCCCGGTCATGTGGAACACGACCTATGTCAATCCTGACCCCGTGGAAAACATCCAGAGCGGAGCCTGGTCCTCGCAGAACACGGCTATGACCCCGTGGGAAGCATCCAGAGCAAATTCCTGGTCATGTGGAACACGGCCTATGTCAATCCTGACCCAGTGGAAAACGTCCAGAGCGGAGCCTGGTCCTCGCAGAACACGGCTATGACCCCGTGGGAAGCATCCAGAGCAAATTCCTGGTCCTCGCAGAACACGATCATGTCAATCCTGACCCCGTGGGAAGCATCCAGAGCGGAGCCTGGTCCTCGCAGAACACGGCTATGTCAACCTTGACCCCATAGGAAGCATCCAGAGCAAATCATGATCCCATAGAACACGGCTAAAGTCAATCTTGACCCCGTGGGAAATGGCCAGAGCAACCCCTGACTCCGTGAAATGCGGATAATGTCAACCTCGTCCATCACTTACAGGTCCACACGACTTGTAAGGGAGAAGGCTCTTTTGTGAGATCCTTACAACTCTCAGAAGAAAACGCACTTAGGAATCCTCACGATTCCTAAGGAGAAATTACACCTATGGGATCCTCTCGACCTGTAGGGAGAAAATTCTTTATGAGACCCTCACGGCTCATAAAATTGAAAAGTCTTAGGAGGCGGATCTTAACCCTGAACCCTAAGCCATCGCTGTCCTACAGAGAAATCAAAATAGATCATCCACAAAATGCATTTACTAAAAGGGACACACCATCATGAAGAAAAATATGTCTTTTATTCATGAATCAAAATGAATACAAAGTACAATTTATGAAAGAATCAAAAAATACTCTCATTTAGGAGTATGTACAAGAAAAAGAGAATAAAAAATATACAATTCTTCAAGCCGGCGGACGATTCAGTAGATTTTCCAGTTCACCCCTTTTCCGCTGGGCCTCGGTTTCATGATTCATTATCGTCAAAATACGGGCCTCCGCTTGAGCCTGTTGGGCCTAGTATGAGGCAAGCCGGCCTTCAAGCTCTTTTTCAGTAACCTTATGGGCTTCGACCATTTCATGAGTAAAAACGGCGGCCTTATCAATGACTACCACCTCCTTGATAGCCTCTTGAAGCACCCGCCAAAGTTCATATGCCCTAATGGTCTTGGCCGTAAGATTGGCTTGAAGCTCCCTCAACGCTTTGGAAGCCAGCTCCCTCTCCGAAAACTTGCGGCCGAGCAACATGATATCATGTTCGTAGCGCACAGCTCAATCAGCCCCTGTAAGCTCGCCTTCGCGGTCACAACCTCTGAGGGAAGGCGTGTACATTCGAGAATATGCAAGCAAGCCTCCACCTGCCGACAAAACTCAACCCAGACTTGCACTAATGTTTCACTATGGTAGGTGGAAAGAAAGGGAAGAGAACCGTTGGCTTCAGCGGCAAACGCTTCAGCCGTGATCAGATTGCCAGCACGAAGGTCTTCAATTAGGGCTGACAGGGAGTCAAGGCTTAACTTTGCCATCCGTTCCGAGGCACGAAGAGCGTAGGGGCCGGGCGGCATGATGATGCGAGATTCCAGCGCGGTAAGAACTGGCAAAGCTGTTAAGATTTATAAACAATCAGCGAAGCTTGTAAGCAAAGAGCAGGTGGAACAACGTTGAGACATTACTTACCCACAGTCATGCAAGAAGGGTCTGAAGGCTCCCCAGGCCCGTCAAGAATCTCAAGCTCGTCATCGGCTTCCAGAACTATAGAAGACATCAGTGTCATTATATGAAATAAATATAATGCTGTGAAGAGAGGGAAAACGACACTAACCTTGCCCGGAAGAGAGGACGATGCGTTGAGGAGATATCGCCTGCGGAGCGGCCATCTTCAACAGGCGCTGAAAGGACCTCCTGGGAGACAGATCAGCAATAGACGCCGCCGCGCAATTCTGAAAAGACAGAAGGGTTCAGCTAATGGAGAGATTATTAATATGAAATATAGAAGACTACCTTCGATGCTTCTCCCATTCTGAGCTGAAGGAATAGCAGCTTCGGCGGTTTCCTCTATGCCCCAGGCACATCATCAGGGACATAGGCCGATACAACAACTTCTGGTTGAGGAGCAGTGGCCACTACTGCAGGCTCCAACTGAAGGACGGTAGCCTCGATTACCTGTCCCATGGTCTCCGGGCCGTCCCCAGAAAGATCCATTGAATCGGCGACCAAGGAAGATGCCTCTTCTGGAGGAGCAAGCACTTGGGGAGCAAGAATCACCAAGGGAAGCTCCATCGCAGGAGCAACGGTTGCATCGACCCCCTCCACACTGATTAATGTTTCATTGGGGATTTGGCAGAGTCTACAGCCAAAGCGTGACTCGAACTCAGATCCTCCACCGTCGCCGAAGTCCCTGCAAAGTTTGTACGAGGATAAGGATATATACATATGTATATGAACAATACAAAATGTTACAAAGAGATACATGAACATATCGATGCGCAAAGGAGCCTCTAGTATTGCTTTTTCCAGCCGACGCTCCTTCCTGAGGAGGTATGCTCGCCGAGGTTTGAGAGTAGACTCGTGGCCACCGGTCCACAATGAAAGTGCATCTTCGGCATCGGCTGAGACAGCCTGCTTAAGGGCCCTCTCGCCCCATTCTTCCAAGGGGCCTATGAATAGGCGTCGTATCGATGGAGGGTCTTCGTAAAAAATGACAGCAGGATAAGGCCTCTTTGGAATTCTTACGTTCTCAGTCTCGTCTTGAGAGCGTCTTATAGCCTCAGCCAATTGTGCGGCTTCCGCGGCAGATGAACCCGGGAAAAGTAGACCACCATCTGATTCTTGCATGGCTAGTGGTTCGTCTTGGAGAATAGGCTCCGATTCCACTAAAGAGTCGAGCAGATTGGTGGCCGTCTTCATCTGCCTCTTGGGCCCAGAGCTAACCGCCGAAGACGATCGCTTCCTTCCCCTTGGTGCTTTTGTACGGCGTTGACCCACTTCGCCTTCAATGTCCTCGCTCGGCGGTGCTACCGATGACGACACGGCCATTGCTGACGCCGCAGCTGATGATACTGCTACTGGCACCTTATTGCCCCTTGATTGAGCTCTAGTGCGCGGCGGCATACCAGCTGTGGGAGTTAGATCCACTTCCGCCGTCCCCAGAGTAAGCACGATGCTAGTATCTCTTAAAGGAGGGCGAACCGTTGCACGCGGTCGCGGCGTAACTCCCGTGGCTTGGATCGGAGCGGGAACCTTATATCCAAGGAGTATCCTTTTCTCCTCAGTAATAATAGGACTGACTCGGTGGAGATACCGGCCCGTGAAAGCCCCCACACATCGAGGGATATAATCAGCTTCGGGAATCACGAAGGAAGAGCGGGTGTTCAGCCGCATGAAGTGATGAGCGGCGTCACGAACAACTTCAGACGACGGGCTGGGCTCCACTGTAAACGCCTCGAAAGGGACACCCTGGTCATACCCCAATTGTCGAGCAAAGCAGTGTGGGTTGTACCGTATAAAAAGGGCCGCACCGTTCTGACGGAACACCAGATAACCTGGTCTGATTGAATATAAGTGCGCGGCTTCCTTCGGCTTCAAGGAGGGTGCTCCCTCTTTCGACGAATCAAAAAGCCGCTGGATCGGTCCTGAAGGGGCCGAGAGGACTCAATCGTTAAACACCATCCCTCCCACATTAGCATAGGGACTAAGCAGCACACGAATAGCCCCGGACTGAGTCGGGTCAGGAGCAGAAGCGTCCACCAGCCGCATGAGTCGCGGAAAAGTGTAGGCGTCATAAAAGCTGGGTCTTTGATGCGCAGCAAATGCCCCTAGCACATGCATATCAATCCAGGATGTAAAGTAATGAAGAGAGAAATTTACTACATTTATGCCTGGAGTTGAAGTGTTGGCGGCGGCACTTAGCCCATGATACAGATGCGCTAGCCCCGCAATGCCCATAGTTAGTCGCGTCCCTTCGGCAATACGATGGGCAGGGTAGATAACTGAGGCTCTCATAAAGCGACGGTGTATGGTAATGGAGAACCAGCTGAGCCAAACACTGATGAAGCCCATGAAGAAAGTCTCCTCATCCATACCAGGAGCTGCGATTGACACCAAAGACATGGCCGACATGATAGGAATGTAGAACTGCGGTAAGTCCTCTTCTTTAGCTGGCCGCTTATTTAAACTAAACCCAAAGGGGTCGTTGATATTCGCAAACTTCGGAGCCGTCTTTGATAGAACGTCTTCGCGAAGGAAGCAGGCAATAAAGCTTTTGAAGGTGACGCCCTGCTCGTCTGATTCTGTGAACATCTTTTCAAAGATGCCCAGAGCCTTGATTAGACTTGGGTGCTTATGGCGGACGGCGTTTTCAGTCGACAAACCATCAAGCATAGCAGGTTCAACTTCAAAAACGTATTCATCAGAAGGTAACAGTTCTTCATAGAGCGTCCCCCTGATCGGCAACCCCGAAATCTCACGAAACTCGTTCAAAGAAATTGAAACTTCGCGGTCCCCTAGCAAAAAGGTGTTGGTGGGAAGATTCCATTGATTAAGGAAAGCCTTAACCCACCAAACATGGGGGGACTGATAGTGGAAGAGAGACGTGTATACTGCCTGATAGAGCCCAACCCTCTCCAGTCGCGCACGATGGGCAGACAGGATATAACGAGCCCAGAGAAGGTAGCTCGTGAGTTGATGAGGAGTAAGCCCTATTTTGTAAACCTGTCCCCATGGCCGAGCTTCGCCTTGGCATATGTGACGCCCTAAAATGTCTATAGCTGGCATAGGGTGGTTTGAAATCCCAGTTGTAGATGGTTCAAGCCGTCCTGTAGGGGTCCAATTCGGCATCTCAATAGCAAAAGCGTTCCGTGGACAATCCATTGGCAGAAATGGAAAGGTAGGCTCCGTTGGTACTTCGCAAAGGAAGCTGCGACGACCACGAATGATATGACCATACCAGGTCCCCCATAAAAGCAGATTAGTGCAATTCGGGTCATGAGCCTTTATCATCGCCATCACCTCTTCATCTGACGGTGATTGAGGAAAAGCCGCCTCCGAGCGAGTAAAGAGAAAGTATGGGAGGGAAGCCATTACTCCTGAAACCGAGGAAAGAAAGCTGTTAGTGAAGCCCACACGTGTGCATATATATATATATATACATATAAAAGATGGTGGAAGAAAACGACAAACAACTTATGGACCATTGGTTACAAAACACAGGGGGCCCACAAAATCAAGATGGCGGCTCACTAATAATGAGGCAGAGTAATCATTATGAGAACAAAAGGAAGATTCTCAATAAATGAACAATGAATTTCAAATGACTCTGCACATTCCCCCAAAGAGAAACCTATCTGGGACTCTGCGAAAATCAAGCAGAACAAGGGAATCAAAATCCCAGAAAACTCTACTGCAATTTCTTTTTTGGCAAAGAACAACTCAGGGCAAGAAAACCCCAAGAAATTCTCTGGAAAGAACTGAATTCTTTAGAGGAATTAAATCCCTTTTGAATAGAGGAATTAAATTCCCAGAAAATATTTTTCAGAGCCAAAGCTCTTTGAAATGGAATTAAATTCCAGAGAGAAATAGAGGCCATTATCAAACCCCTAAGATCAAAAAAATGCTTAACAATGGGGTTTGCTACCCAGAGATTGTGCACTCCTAAAGATTGGAAAAATGGGTTCTTTGTTAAAGGGAGAAAACTCTTGGTATGGATTTAAAATCCAAGAGAAAGTTTCTACAAGGAGTTCCTCGGCCGTTCAAGATCATTACCTGAAAAAGGAAATCTTTATCGACAAAGTTAAACTCTGGAAATATTTTGAATCAGAGAACTAAGCTCTGGGAAAGAGAATTAAATTCTCAAAGGAAAATGAACAAGGAAGAAGATGAAAAGTGAAGGCGCTTCTGAGGGGACTCTTGCATTTATAGGATGTGATGGGAAACGGTTCATCTCCCCTGTTCCCTAGACATATCCAACGGCCACAAAAGTTACAGCGTTGCACTCACGTGCAAACACGTGAGAACAACGCTGTGGGGGCATTTGTTCCCTCCTGAAATATCAGGAAAAAACCCAACGGGGCATCATGTGTTCAAACATGACCAAGGGTCACGTGTTCACACGTGACGACACGTGATGACTTCCCGAGGACTCTGTTATAACAGAATTGAATTCCAATCAATAGGAGTCACGTGCCCACACGTGATGGGCCTCTTAAACTCACTAAAAAAGGGATTAAAAAGTATAATAATGCAGCAGGGAACACCCCAATGGGGCATCACGTGCCACACGTGACCACAAGTCACGTGTGGACACGTGATAGGTTCCCAAGTTCTCTGGCTAATAAGGATTAAATTCTAATAATGGAGTCACGTGCCAACACGTGATAAGCATTTAAACTCACTAAAAAGAATTAAAGGCACAATAAAATAGCGAGGAAAAACCCCAGTGGGGCGTCACGTGCCCACACGTGATCAAGGGTCACGTGCTGACACGTGATGACTCCTAAGCTATTTAATTGATAGAATTAAATTCTATTTAATAATCAAATAAAGGGATCACGTGCCAACAAGTAATAGACTTTTAAACGCCTTATGAACTAATAGAATTAAATTATAATTAAGGGAAATCAAAGACCCTAACTGGGAAAATATTTCTTTAGTTCTTTCCAAACAAAAGGATTGTGCTCTGTAAAATGGAGCACCGTTGGATTAAAAATCCAATGGTGATAAAAAATCACCAACTTATAGAAAAATTCTATATATGGAAAGATTCTATACAAGGAAAGATTTCCCTGAAATTCACCAAGAATAAAAAACAGAATATCTTTTGGATTAAAAATCCAATGGTGAATAAAATTCACTGAGTGATCTAAAAGATCATATTGGTTGCAAAAACAACCAAAATCTTTTAATGAAAGATTGACTAAACAAATTGATTCTTTTCTTTCTCCTATAAATAAGAGCCAAGAAGAGAGGAGAGGCGATCGATTTTCTGATTCTTGGAGAAAATACAACAAGAGAGAAAAAAGAGAGGAGAATTTAATTCTCAAGAGAGAAAAGAAAATTTCTTCAGAAGAAAAAGAAACCCTATGTGAGAAAGGGGAAAGAGATCTAAGCTCCACAAAACAAAAGAGAATTTAATTCTCAATTTAAGAGTTTAACTCTTCTGAATAAGAATTTAGTTCTTCCTTTGGTTGAAGGTCTGCAGAAGCAGATCTCCCCACAGGTTGAGAATTTAATTCTCATCGGGGAAATTCTGCCATACATATCTAAAACTTAGAGGGAGAATTTAAGTTTAAGGAATTTAATTCCCCCAAATTCATAGGAATTTAATTCCTCAAAACAGAACTAGGGTTTAACCCTATATGAGAATTTAATTCTCCCAAATTCATAGGAATTTAATTCCTCAAAACAGAACTAGGGTTTAACCCTATATGAGAATTTAATTCTCCCAAATTCATAGGAATTTAATTCCTCAAAAGAAAACTACGGTTTAACCCTACACGAGAATTTAATTCTCCCAGATAAGAATTTAATTCTTCCACATACATAAAACTAGGGTTTAACCCTACATAAGAATTTAATTCTTCCACATACATAGGAATTTAATTCCTCTAAAACAGAATGAGGGTTTAACCCTACAAAAGAATCTAATTCTTAAAATAAGAGACTTAGAGCTTTCCATGCATGTAAAGAACTTGGTCACATGGTAACACGTGACCCCCATTCTCAATGATCAGAAAAGAAAGAACAAGACTGGGTCACGTGCCCCACGTGACCCCTAAAATAGATCCCTCAAAATAAGAAAGAAAAACTTGGAGGCAATGCCCCACTCAAAATAAAGGGAACAAAGCCAAAGGCAGAATCAAATTTGGGCGCCCTTACGTGTCCCCACGTGACCCCTTAATAAACACTTTAATAATCAATACATGGATACCCATCACGTGCCAACACGTGATGGCCTGAAGACTAAAAGTGTTTAACACTTATTTGCGGATTTAATGGTAAAATAAAGGAGGTTCGGCCCAATTCTCAGGCACCTCACGTGACCTCACGTGACCACCCTATTTTTAGTGTTTAACACTATTTTGGGCATTTTGTCCCCAGTGTTTAACACTGATTTAAAGCGCATCACGTGGGAACACGTGATCGCCAAATATCTTCTAGTGTTCAACGCTATTTTAAAACCAATCTAGCCCAAATTGGCTAAGTCTTCCAGAGGCAAGACTTCTCTTTGAATGAGCCTCAAATATATCCTTGTCTTCCAAGACTGATTATCTCATATGGCATATGAGTGCTTAGCACTCAATAAAAGATAAAGACATGGTCAGAACCCAAACTCATGTTTAGCATTGCTAGATAATAGGGGGCTGAATCAAGACAAATGTTCAACAGTCCAACAAAGGGCCAACATTTCAAACTTAATTGGACTTAGCCCAAGCTGGCCATAAGTCCCCAATTCAGATTTAACTGAGCCCATGTGCTCATAATCTAATTAATTGATCTTAGTCCCAAATTGGACTACAGATCTCCCAATCAAGTTCGGTTCAAGGGTACATCTCTTCACTCTTCTGATATTTGTCGTTGTAATCCTTCAACATCTTCAGAGAGGTGACGGGTCCTGATAACCATACACTCCATAGACTATGACGTCTTTAAACTGGACTGTGGGGTCCTTAAGCCCATGGACTATGATGTTCTTAACCTTTACAGACTATGATGTCTTTAAACTGGACCGAGATTTCCTTAAACTAACAATGGATTGAGATGTCCTTAAACTAACGATGGACCACTATGTCCTTAAACTGGTAATCGACCGCAATATCCCTAAACTAAACAATAGAGCCCAAATGCTCTTTTGTTGGATCTAAACGATCCCGTTAAGTTGATCTTAGTCTAAAATGAGACTAACGTATCCTTAACAAACGTTTAAGTTGATCTTAGTCTCAAATGAGACTAACGTATCCTTAAACAAACGTTTAAGTTGAACCCAGTCTACTCGAACTAACTTGACTCGAACCAAGATTGCAATTGACATGACTCGCAGTTTACTCGACTCGCTCGACTTCATTCTAGACCTTCTGCAATCCATGGTTTCGATCAAGATATGTTATAATCAATCAATCATATTAATTAAGTATATTATATAGTTATAGACTATCTATACTTGGGGTGTTTAGGATAGTTTCTTGTGTGAATCCAACGGAGCTTCAGGAGTTCCGTATTAACCTTTTTTTATTTTACTCGAATATTAGTTGGGTCAACTCATCCACAGCATAGAGCCCCGATTCTAACACATGAAATGGGCCCGTATTTCCTTACTCCTGAGGCCCCACTCTTGAGCTCATGAATATTTCTACTGCTGCAATGACATTCACACATGGAACTTAACGTTAACATAGTGACCATAAAGAGACCTATAGTACATATTTACCCATGAACATATACTTTTACTCATCATATATATATTCTACACCTGTTATTCTTTTTACTCTTATTTTATCCTTGGGACTTACCGAGCGCTAGTTCGCTGACAGGTATTCCACCCACCCTTGTTTTATTTGAATGTTCGTCAGATACGGTCAAGACAGAGGAAGTGGAGGCCACAGAGGAAGACTACAACTGGATTGCTACTCAGGATTAGCTTAGCTTCACTTTTTATTCAGCTTATGTATGCCACATGTTTAGGCATTTTCCTTTATTGTATTTACTTTCCAGTTGAAACTCATGTACTTGTCTCCATTTATTCTTGCATCGTGTATTATTGTTTCAATACGCTTAGTATATTTATTTAGGGAATGACCTTCTTTGAATAAATATACCGCGGGTTTACCACGTCATCGTTTCCGTCTACTGGGAAGCGGAGCGTGACACGACGACTTGTGCAAGCCGGAGTACCAAAAGAGCTGGAGGAGTTGTATCTTGGTATTGAATCTCTGTTTTAAACCTGTCAAGAGGGAGATGATATCTTTCTTAGGTCAGTGCACTCAAGTGCATGTCTCTTTCCCATAAACTTCATTTTTCAAATTTGTGCTACAAAGGTTAGAATTTTGTTTACTCAATTTCAAATTTTCAGACAAATAAAACGTATTAAACAACAAATTTTCTAACAATCTAGGAAAGATACTCAACTGTTTAATACGTTTTAGCTTAATTCTAAACAGTTTAATATATTCTGTAATCTGTTTAGTATTAATTTACTTAATTAATTGCTAGTCTCTCTCTCTCTCTCCACACACATACACACACTGTAATTGCACCAGTATATCGATTGGTCTATTTTATTGGTCATGTTCTCTCAAAGATTACTTTACAGATACTGATTGCGCTATACCGATTGGTTTACTTTGTAGGACATGTTCCTCTCAAAGATTACCTTACGGATATTAATTGCACTATTTTTTATTACTACTAATTATAAATTAAAAATGAATATTAATATTAAGAATTAGTTTAATTATTAAAATTCATACCAGATATTCATATTTTAAATTCTAACACATTCTTGTTATCCATCAGTTGATATAATATGGTAAAAAGCAACGACTCCAGTTCCATAAAACCCGAAAAGTTCAATGGACAAAGTGACTTTAAGACTTGGCAGATCCAAGTCGAGTATTGGTTGACTAAATTAGGATTAATCACTGCAATCAAAGAAAGTCATATCTTTTCTATATCTGCTGAATCTGTCCCTGAGAAAAGTTTAACCGATAAGAGTGGGAGTACTGATACACCCACTTCCTACACGGAGAAAACCAAATCTAAGTACTCCTTTCCCGAGGAGATAGATTACCATTGTAAGTTTCGAATACTTGGGGACTTGAAAGGTCCACTTTACCATGCATTCCTTCACTTCAAAACCGCTAAGAAATTTTGGTTCGCATTAGAACAAAAATATGTTAATTATAATGCTGGAGTAGAGAGATTTAGCATATCGTCCTTTAAGAATTTATCCTTAAGTATAATGAGCCTATAAATAAACAACTTCATGACTTTCAGGAGTTAGTCACGAAAGTGATTAATTCTGGAACTATACTTTCAGATCAATTTCAAGTGACTGCTTTGATTGATATTCTTCCGCCATCTTAGGAAGCCTTTGCTAATTAACTTTGGATGAACTAAATTCACTCACACTCCTTGATGTCATGAATTCCATTAGAATTGAGGAATAAAGAAGGGTTGTACTTAATACTAGTACCAAAAGTTACAATAAAGTCAACCCGACTGAAGATTCTAATAAATTGTTTTTAAGGGAAACCAATTTAGACCTAAGAACAATATGTAAGTCTACGGTAGCGCCCCGGCCGTCTACAGACGCCAAATGCGGAACAAAAACTTTTAACTGGCGCTATCGTATACTTTAACCCGGATCTTCCATTATTGCTAAACTAACAAACTGTAAAGAGTGTAGAAAGGTTATACCGAACGATCCGAGTCCTTCGTTTTTCAACCATCATCCCACGCTCCGTTGCGGCTGCTCCGATCTCGTCGATCTCCGATCTGCTCGTCCAGGTGGCACCACGTCACTGATTCTTTAAACGGGCTCCCGCCTCTGACTCGAGGCAACTCGGTCGTCAAGTTTGCTAAAAGAGACGACCAAGAATGATGTAGAGAATGAGTAGAATACTTTGTCTCGCTTCGTCCAAAACCATGGACGAACGGTTAATGAAGTTGCCGTGGGAATCGGGTGATGGAATGAAATGAGATGTGAAATTCCATACACCCCAAAATCTATCATATCTTTTTCAACCATCTTTTTCAAGTGAGAGTGAGAGAGAGGAGAGGGAAGGGGCCAGCTATATATAGGGAGGAGGAGGGTGAGTGTAGGAGCAAAGGGGGTGAGCATAAGGATAAATATCAACAACAAATATCCTTAAGCAAAACAAAACTCATTAATAAAATGAATGACTCACTAAACCTAGTCATCCATTCATTAATGCAATCAATGAAAACACAACACCATTTAACCTAGTCATCACCTTCTAGAACCTTCTAGAAGCATGACTCACCCTCATCCAAGAAAAGATAAATCCGTCTTTAACCGAATGTTAAAAGACGGCTGATAGAAAACTGGAAACTGGCAACTTCCAAAAGTGATCCTGAAACGACTTTCAGGATAACCCCATAACTGTATAAATATACCCGCATTTGTATTACGACCGAATACAAATGCAACTGAGACAAAGATATTATATCTACTCAATACAATACTCGGATCTGGCTTAAACCAAAGCCGACCAGTATCATCTGCCCGAAAAATAACACGTGCGTAAACGCACGTGCATTTTCCGAACCCTGCCATAAAACCTTACGGCCTCTACAACGTTTCGCCCGAACTTGGGAAACTGTCTGTGGGGGACTCTAATGACTCGTCAGTACCCTGGCAGTCGGTTTAACCACAAACCGTTAGCGGCACCAGCTATGCGTAACGGCTGCCCATGGACTGACCTCAAGGGAGGCTGATGAGCGAACTCATCCAGAAACCCTACTGAGCCTAACAGTGACAATATATATACAGTCCGGTCCGTTCGTCAATGAGTATCGCATATCTGCCTAGGGGGCTAGTAACGTCAGACCCCCAATAGCAGTATAAGTCGTGTCAGAGTGAAGCCCAATAACACCCTGAGATACTACTGGAGTACCTACCAGTAAATCTCCTACCACGGCCGTGGGCTTTGTGTAATGGCTCTCCTAGACACAGCACGATCTCGCCCCCAATACCGGGAGAGACGAATCCCCTGCCGATCCGCTCACGTGCCTCCATATGGCTCGGGACTGTACCCAAAAGCTACCTGTTTGCACGACTCCTTTGAGCCGTGGTAGGGTAGAAATCAAAGCACAGTGGGAACTCACACGAGACAAATGACGACCTCAGGTCGATGAACTAACCTGTACACATGTCACCAGGGAACTGCTATCTGACGATAGATATAGTACTAACTAGCAGATTCCCGGCGAGTCCTGTCCGGTGTACTCATAACCCAATGAGCACCTGTATACATCTTAGGTGATCCAACTGACACCAGTGGCTTGTGAGACCGGCCACCGCCCCTCGTCGGGGTCTCGACTGTACACACTAGTCTACTCCGGAGTATCGATGCCCTGTCTCGAAACTCCCACGACTAGGGACCACAATTAAGGATATGCATATAAACTACCCAACTCTCACGTATATGATCGCCATCATACTGTTGGTAGAAAAGCAAGATCCTAAGGGCTCTATCAAAGTGTAACATGTAATCAGTCACCTGAACATGTACACGACTGATAAAGGCAAACCAGATAGCATACTATCATCTTGAGTAAGACTGTCCTACCGGTATAGGTCCTCCGCAATCATTGCAATCACGTACCTGCGATCCAATAATTGACTCTGAGGGCACTATCTCCAACACAATAAGTACAAAAGGAAACAATTAAAGAAATGTCTAAAGCAGAACAAAAGTCATAAACCAACGAACAAAGAAAAATTCTGTTTCGTATGTGGAAGAACCAACCATATCTCTACCAGATGCTTCTTCAGGAAAATCGAACTAGTTCGGAAACCTGCAAGTACTAACAATGCAAATGTGAATGTGGTGGAAATGGGTGAAATTTCTTCTCTCAGATATATTTCTCACACTGTAAACTTTATCATATCATCTAATAATTGGTGGTTAAACAGTGGTACTAATATGCACGTATGTTCTAACAATAAATGTTTTACTTCATTTCAGGATGCATGTGGGGGAAGTGTAACACTTGGAAATGATACGACTCGTCAGTGAAAGGAAGGGGATCCATTAGACTCTCTATGACCTCTGGAAAATATTTACCATTAAGTGATATTTTGTATGTTCCCGATATTAGAAAGAATTTAATAAGTGTTTCTCTACTTTCTAAAAGAGATTACAAAATTGTATTAGAAAATAATCAAATTGTAATTTCCAAAGAAAGTATATTTATTGGTAAGGGTTATATGTGTGATGGATTGTATAAATTAAATGTTGTTTGTAATAATAATAATGAAATAAATAAAACTAATACTATTGTTTTAACCTTGTCTTCTTGTGATATATGGCATGATAGATTAGGACATGTTAATTATCAAAGTTTAAATAAAATGATGCGTTTAAATATGATTTCAAAAAGTTCTGTTGATTTGAAATCTAAATGTGATATTTGTGTCAAGGCTAAGCATTGGAAAAATGCTATTCAAAGTGAGATTGACTCAATCTGGAATAATAATATATAGGTTCTAACAAGCTTACCTCCTGGTAGTAAAGCTATAAGATGTAAGTGGATCTTTAAAAAGAAACTAAAAGCTTATGGTAGCATTGACAAATATAAAGTCAGGCTAGTGGCTAAAGGTTTTTCTCAAAGAAAATGCATAGAAGATCGCTTCCTTCCCCTTGGTGCTTTTGTACGGCGTTTACCCGCTTCGCCTTCAATGTCCTCGCTCGGCGGTGCTACCGATGACGACACGGCCATTGCTGACGCCGCAGCTGATGATACTGCTACTGGCGCCTTATTGCCCCTTGATTGAGCTCTAGTGCGCGGCGGCATACCAGCTGTGGGAGTTAGATCCACTTCCGCCATCCCCGGAGTAAGCACGATGCTAGTATCTCTTAAAGGAGGGCGAACCGCTGCACGCGGTCGCGGCGGAACTCCCGTGGCTTGGATTGGAGCGGGAACTTTATATCCAAGGAGTATCCTTTTCTCCTCAGTAATAATAGGACTGACTCGGTGGAGATACCGGCCCGTGAAAGCCCCCACACATCGAGGGATATAATCAGCCTCGGGAATCACGAAGGAAGAGCGGGTGTTCAGCCGCATGAAGTGATGAGCGGCGTCACGAACAACTTCAGATGACGGGCTGGGCTCCACTGGAAATGCCTCAAAAGGGACACCCTGGTCAAACCCCAGTTGCCGAGCAAAGCGGTGTGGGTTGTACCGCATAAAAAGGGCCGCACCGTTCTGACGGAACACCAGATAACCTGGTCTGATTGAATATAAGTGCGCGGCTTCCTTCGGCTTCAAGGAGGGTGCTCCCTCTTTCGACGAATCAAAGAGCTGCTGGATCGGTCCTGAAGGGGCCGAGAGGACTCGATCATTAAACACCATCCCTCCCATATTAGCATAGGGACTAAGCAGCACACGAATAGCCTCGGACTGAGTCGGGTCAGGAGCAGAAGCGTCCACCAGCCGCATGAGTCGCGGAAAAGTGTAGGCGTCATAAAAGCTGGGTCTTTGATGCGCAGCAAATGCCCCTAGCACATGCATATCAATCCAGGATGTAAAGTAATGAAGAGAGAAATTTACTACATTTATGCCTGGAGTTGAAGTGTTGGCGGCGGCAATTAGCCCATGATACAGATGCGCTAGCCCCGCAATGCCCATAGTTAGTCGCGTCCTTTCGGCAATACGATAGGCATGGTAGATAACCGAGGCTCTCATAAAGCGACGGTGCGTGGGAATGGCGAACCAGCTGAGCCAAACACTGATGAAGCCTACGAAGAAAGTCTCCTCATCCATACCAGGAGCTGCGATTGACAAAAAGACATGGCCGACATGATAGGAATGTAGAACTGCGGTAAGTCCTCTTCTTTAGCCTGCCGCTTATTAAACCAAACCCAAAGGGGTCATTGATATTCGCAAACTTCGGAGCCGTCTTTGATAGAACGTCTTCGCGAAGGAAGCAGGCAATAAAGCTTTTGAAGGTGACGCCCTGCTCGTCTAATTCTGTGAACAGCTTTTCAAAGATGCCCAGAGCCTTGATTAGACTTGTGGCGGACGACGTTTTCAGTCGACAAACCATCAAGCATAGCAAGTTCAAATTCAAAAACGTATTCATCAGAAGGCAGCAGTTCTTCATAGAGCGTCCCCTGATCGGCAACCCCGAAATCTCGCGAAACTCATTCAAAGAAATTGAAACTTCGCGGTCCCCTAGCAAAAAGGTGTTGGTGGGAAGATTCCATTGATTAAGGAAAGCCTTAACCCACCAAACATGGGGGGACTGATAGTGGAAGAGAGACGCGTATACTGCTTGATAGAGCCCAACCCTCTCCAGTCGCGCACGATGGGCAGACAGAATATAACGAGCCCAGAGAAGGTAGGAGTAAGCCCTATTTTGTAAACCTGTCCCCATGGACGAGCTTCGCCTTGGCATATGCGACGCCCTAAAATGTCTATAGCTGGCATAGGGTGGTTTGAAATCCCAGTTGTAGATGGTTCAAGCCGTCCCGTAGGGGTCCAATTCGGCATCTCAATAGAAAAAGTGTTCCGTGGACAATCCATTGGCAGAAATGGAAAGGTAGGCTCTGTTGGTACTTCGCAAAGGAAGCTGCGACGACCGCGAATGATATGACCATACCAGGTCCCCCATAAAAGCAGATTAGTGCAATTCGGGCCATGAACCTTTATCATCGCCATCACCTCTTCATCTGACGGTGATTGAGGAAAAGCCGCCTCCGAGCGAGTAAAGGGAAAGTATGGGAGGGAAGCCATTACTCCTGAAACCGAGGAAAGAAAGCTGTTAGTGAAGTCCACACGTGTGCATATATATATATATACATATAAAAGATGGTGGAAGAAAACGACAAACAACTTATGGACCATTGGTTACAAAACTCAGGGGGCCTACAAAATCAAGATGGCGGCTCACTAATAATGAGGCAGAGTAATCATTATGAGAACAAAAGGAAGATTCTCAATAAATGAACAATGAATTTCAAATGACTCTGCACATTCCCCCAAAGAGAAACCTATCTGGGACTCTGCGAAAATCAAGCAGAACAAGGGAATCAAAATCCCAGAAAACTCTACTGCAATTTCTTTTTTGGCAAAGAACAACTCAGGGCAAGAAAACCCCAAGAAATTCTATGGAAAGAACTGAATTCTTTAGAGGAATTAAATCCCTTTTGAATAGAGGAATTAAATTCCCAGAAAATATTTTTCAGAGCCAAAGCTCTTTGAAATGGAATTAAATTCCAGAGAGAAACAGAGGCCATTATCAAACCCCTAAGATCAGAAAAATGCTTAACAATGGGGTTTGCTACCCAGAGATTGTGCACTCCTAAAGATTAGAAAAATGGGTTCTTTGTTAAAGGGAGAAAACGCTTGGTATGGATTTAAAATCCAAGAGAAAGTTTCTACAAGGAGTTCCTCGGCCGTTCAAGATCATTACCTGAAAAAGGAAATCTTTATTGACAGAGTTAAACTCTGGAAATATTTTGAATCAGAGAACTAAGCTCTGGGAAAGAGAATTAAATTCTCAAAGGAAAATGAACAAGGAAGAAGATGAAAAGTGGAGGCGCTTCTGAGGGGACTCTTGCATTTATAGGATGCGATGGGAAACGGTTCATCTCCCCTGTTCCCTAGGCAGATCCAACGGCCACAAAAGTTACAGCGTTGCACTCATGTGCAAACACGTGAGAACAACGCTGTGGGGGCATTTGTTCCCTCCTGAAATATCAGGAAAAAACCCAACGGGGCATCACGTGTTCACACGTGACCAAGGGTCACGTGTTTACACGTGACCAAGGGTCACGTGTTGACACGTGATGACTTTCCGAGGACTCTGTTATAACAGAATTGAATTCCAATCAATAGGAGTCACGTGCCCACACGTGATGGGCCTCTTAAACTCACTAAAAAAGGGATTAAAAAGTATAATAATGCAGCAGGGAACACCCCAATGGGGCATCACGTGCCACACGTGACCACAAGTCACGTGCAGACACGTGATAGGTTCCCAAGTTCTCTGGCTAATAAGAATTAAATTCTAACAATGGAGTCACGTGCCAACACGTGATAAGCCTTTAAACTCACAGAAAAGAATTAAAGGCACAATAAAATAGCGAGGAAAAACCCCAGTGGGGCGTCACGTGCCCACACGTGATCAAGGGTCACGTGCTGACACGTGATGACTCCTAAGCTATTTAATTGATAGAATTAAATTCTATTTAATAATCAAATATAGAGATCACGTGCCAACACGTAATAGACTTTTAAAAGCCTTATGAACTAATAGAATTTAATTCTAATTAAGGGAAATCAAAGACCCTAACTGGGAAAATATTTCTGTAGATCTTTCCAAACAAAAAGATTGTGCTCTGTAAAATGGAGCACCGTTGGATTAAAAATCCAATGGTGATAAAAAATCACCAACTTATAGAAAAATTCTATATATGGAAAGATTCTATACAAGAAAAGATTTCCCTGAAATTCACCAAGAATAAAAAACAGAATATCTTTTGGATTAAAAATCCAATGGTGAATAAAATTCACTGAGTGATCTAAAAGATCATGTTGGTTGCAAAAACAACCAAAATCTTTTAATGAAAGATTGACTAAACAAATTGATTCTTTTCTTTCTCCTATAAATAAGAGCCAAGAAGAGAGTAGAGACGATCGATTTTCTGATTCTTGGAGAAAATATAACAAGAGAGAAAAAAGAGAGGAGAATTTAATTCTCAAGAGAGAAAAGAAAATTTCTTCAGAAGAAAAAGAAACCCTAGGTGAGAAAGGGGAAAGAGATCTAAGCTCCACAAAACAAAAGAGAATTTAATTCTCAATTTAAGAGTTTAACTCTTCTGAATAAGAACTTAGTTCTTCCTTTGGTTGAAGGTCTGCAGAAGCAGATCTCCCCACAGGCTGAGAATTTAATTCTCATCGGGGAGATTCTTCCATACATATCTAAAACTTAGATGGAGAATCTAAGTTTAAGGAATTTAATTCCCCCAAATTCATAGGAATTTAATTCCTCAAAACAGAACTAGGGTTTAACCCTATATGAGAATTTAATTCTCCCAAATTCATAGGAATTTAATTCCTCAAAACAGAACTAGGGTTTAACCCTATATGAGAATTTAATTCTCCCAAATTCATAGGAATTTAATTCCTCAAAAGAAAACTACGGTTTAACCCTACACGAGAATTTAATTCTCCCAAATAAGAATTTAATTCTTCCACATACATAAAACTAGGGTTTAACCCTACATAAGAATTTAATTCTTCCACATACATAGGAATTTAATTCCTCTAAAACAGAATGAGGGTTTAACCCTACAAAAGAATCTAATTCTTAAAATAAGAGACTTAGAGCTCTCCATGCATGTAAAGAACTTGGTCACGTGGTAACACGTGACCCCCATTCTCAATGATCAGAAAAGAAAGAACAAGACTGGGTCACGTGCCCCACGTGACCCTTAAAACAGATCCCTCAAAATAAGAAAGAAAAACTTGGAGGCAATGCCCCACGTGACCCTCAAAATAAAGGGAACAAAGCCAAAGGCAGAATCAAATTTGGGCGCCCTCACGTGTCCCCACGTGACCCCTTAATAAACACTTTAATGATCAATACATGGATACCCATCACGTGCCAACACGTGATGGCCTGAAGACTAAAAGTGTTTAACACTTATTTGCGGATTTAATGGTAAAATAAAGGAGGTTCGGCCCAATTCTCAGGCGCCTCACGTGACCCCACGTGACCCCACGTGACCACCCTATTTTTAGTGTTTAACACTATTTTGGGCATTTTGTCCCCAGTGTTTAACACTGATTTAAAGCGCATCACGTGGGAACACGTGATCGCCAAATATCTTCTAGTGTTCAACGCTATTTTAAAACCAATCTAGCCCAAATTGGCTAAGTCTTCCAGAGGCAAGACTTCTCTTTGAATGAGCCTCAAATATATCCTTGTCTTCCAAGACTGATTATCTCATATGGCATATGAGTGCTTAGCACTCAATAAAAGATAAAGACATGGTCAGAACCCAAACTCATGTTTAGCATTGCTAGATAATAGGGGGCTGAATCAAGACAAATGTTCAACAGTCCAACAAAGGGCCAACATTTCAAACTTAATTGGACTTAGCCCAAGCTGGCCATAAGTCCCCAATTCAGATTTAACTGAGCCCATGTGCTCATAATCTAATTAATTGATCTTAGTCCCAAATTGGACTACAGATCTCCCAATCAACTTCGGTTCAAGGGTACATCTCTTCACTCTTCTGATATTTGTCGTTGTAATCCTTCAACATCTTCAGAGAGGTGACGGGTCCTGTTAACCATACACTCCATAGACTATGACGTCTTTAAACTGGACTGTGGGGTCCTTAAGCCCATGGACTATGATGTTCTTAACCTTTACAGACTATGATGTCTTTAAACTGGACCGAGATTTCCTTAAACTAACAACGGACCGAGATGTCCTTAAACTAACGATGGACCACTATATCCTTAAACTGGTAATCGACCGCAATTTCCCTAAACTAAACAATAGAGCCCAAATGCTCTTTTGTTGGATCTAAACGATCCCGTTAAGTTGATCTTAGTCTAAAATGAGACTAACGTATCCTTAACAAACGTTTAATTTGATCTTAGTCTCAAATGAGACTAACGTATCCTTAAACAAACGTTTAAGTTGAACCTAGTCTACTCGAACTAACTTGACTCGAACCAAGATTGCAATTGACATGACTCGCAGTTTACTCGACTCGCTCGACTTCATTCTAGACCTTCTGCAATCTATGGTTTCGATCAAGATATGTTATAATCAATTAATCAAATTAATTAAGTATATTATATAGTTATAGACTATCTATACTTGGGGTGTTTAGGATAGTTTCTTGTGTGAATCCAACGGAGCTTCAGGAGTTCCGTATTAACCTTTTTTATTTTACTCGAATATTAGTTGGGTCAACTCATCCACAGCATAGAGCCCCGATGCTAACACATGAAATGGGCCCGTATTTCCTTACTCCTGAGGCCCCACTCTTGAGCTCATGAATATTTCTACGGCTGCATTGACATTCACACATGGAACTTAACGTTAATATAGTGACCATATAGAGACCTATAGTACATATTTACCCAAGAACATATACTTTTACTCGTCATATATATATTCTACACCTGTCATTCTTTTTACTCTTACTTTATCCTTGGGACATACCGAGCGCTAGTTCGCTGACGGGTATTCCACCCACCCTTGTTTTATTTGATTGTTCGTCAGATACGGTCAAGACAGAGGAAGTGGATGCCACAGAGGAAGACTACAACTGGATTGCTACTCAGGATTAGCTTAGCTTCACTTTTTATTCAGCTTATGTATGCCACATGTTTAGGCATTTTCCTTTATTGTATTTACTTTCCAGTTGAAACTCATGTACTTGTCTCCATTTATTCTTGCATCGTGTATTATTGTTTCAATACGCTTAGTATATTTATTTAGGGAATGACCTTCTTTGAATAAATATACCGCGGGTTTACCACGTCATCGTTCCGTCTACTGGGAAGCGGAGCGTGACACGACGACTTGTGCAAGCCGGAGTACCAAAAGAGCTGGAGGAGTTGTATCTTGGTATTGAATCTCTGTTTTAAACCTGTCAAGAGGGAGACGATATCTTTCTTAGGTCAGTGCACTCAAGTGCATGTCTCTTTCCCATAAACTTCATTTTTCAAATTTTTGCTACAAAGGTTAGAATTTTGTTTACTCAATTTCAAATTTTCAGAAAAATAAAACGTATTAAACAACAAATTTTCTAACAATCTAGGAAAGATACTCAACTGTTTAATATGTTTTAGCTTAATTCTAAACAGTTTAATATATTCTGTAATCTGTTTAGCTTTAATTTACTTAATTAATTGCTAGTCTCTCTCTCTCTCTCTCTCCACACACACACACACACACTGTAATTGGACCAGTATATCGATTGGTCTATTTTATTGGCCATGTTCTCTCAAAGATTACTTTACAGATACTGATTGCGCTATACCGATTGGTTTACTTTGTCGGGCATGTTCCTCTCAAAGATTACCTTACGGATATTAATTGCACTATTTTTTATTACTACTAATTATAAATTAAAAATGAATATTAATATTAAGAATTAGTTTAATTATTAAAATTCATACCAGATATTCATATTTTAAATTCTAAAACATTCTTTTTATCCATCAGTTGATATAATATGGTAAAAAGCAACGACTCCGGTTTCATAAAACCCGAAAAGTTTAATGGACAAAGTGACTTTAAGACTTAGCAGATCCAAGTCGAGTATTGGTTGACTAAATTAGGATTAATCACTGCAATCAAAGAAAGTCATATCTTTTCTATATCTGCTGAATCTGTCCCTGAGAAAAGTTCAACCGATAAGAGTGGGAGTACTGATACACCCACTTCCTCCATAGAGAAAACCAAATCTAAGTACTCCTCTCCCGAGGATATAGATTACCATTGTAAGTTTCGAATACTTGGGGACTTGAAAGGTCCACTTTACCATGCATTCCTTCACTTCAAAACCGCTAAGAAATTTTCGTTCGCATTAGAACAAAAATATGGTAATGATAATGCTGGAGTAGAGAGATTTAGCGTATCGTCCTTTAAGAATTTATCCTTAAGGATAATGAGCCTATAAATAAACAACTTCATGACTTTCAGGACTTAGTCACGAAAGTGATTAATTCTGGAACTATACTTTCAGATCAATTTCAAGTGACTGCTTTGATTGATATTCTTCCGCCATCTTAGAAAGCTTTTGCTAATTAACTTCGGATGAACTAAAATTCACTCACACTTCTTGATGTCATGAATTCCATTAGAATTGAGGAATAAAGAAGGGTTGGACTTAATACTAGTACCAAAAGTTACAATAAAGTCAACCCGACTGAAGATTCTAATAAATTGTTTCTAAGGGAAACCAATTTAGACCTAAGAACAATAAGTACAAAAGGAAACAATTAAAGAAAGGTCTAAAGCAGAACAAAAGTCACAAACCAACGAACAAAGAAAAATTCTGTTTCGTATGTGGAAGAACCAACCATATCTCTACATGATGCTTCTTCAGGAAAATCGAACTAGTTCGGAAACTTGCAAGTACTAACAATGCAAATGTGAATGTGGTGGAAATGGGTGAAAGTTCCTCTCTCAGATATATTTCTCACACTGTAAACTTTATCATATCATCTAATAATTGGTGGTTAAACAGTGGTACTAATATGCACGTATGTTCTAACAATAAATGTTTTACTTCATTTCAGGATGCATGTGGGGGAAGTGTAACACTTGGAAATGATACGACTCGTCAGTGAAGGAAAGGGGATCCATTAGACTCTCTATGACCTCTGGAAAATATTTACCATTAAGTGATATTTTGTATGTTCCCGATATTAGAAAGAATTTAACAAGTGTTTCTCTACTTTCTAAAAGAGATTATATGTGTGATGGATTAGAAAATAATCAAATTGTAATTTCCAAAGAAAGTATATTTATTGGTAAGGGTTATATATGTGATGGATTGTATAAATTAAATGTTGTTTGTAATAATAATAATGAAATAAATAAAACTAATACCATTGTTTTAACCTTGTCTTCTTGTGATATATGACTTGATAGATTAGGACATGTTAATTATCAAAGTTTAAATAAAATGATGCATTTAAATATGATTTCTAAAAGTTCTGTTGATTTGAAATCTAAATGTGATATTTGTGTCAAGGCTAAGCATTGGAAAAATGCTATTCAAAGTGAGATTGACTCAATCTGGAATAATAACATATAGGTTCTAACAAGCTTACCTCCTGGTAGTAAAGCTATAAGATGTAAGTGGATCTTTAAAAAGAAACTAAAAGCTTATGGTAGCATTGACAAATATAAAGTCAGGCTAGTGGCTAAAGGTTTTTCTCAAAGAAAATGCATAGACTATAATGATACGTATGCGCATGTAGCAAGAATTACAATCATGAAAACATTAATTGCCTTGGCCGCTATTCATAAGCTATTAATATATCAAATAGATGTAAAGACCGCCTTTCTAAATAGTGATCTTGATGAAGAAATTTATATGGAACAACCAGTAGGTTTCATAGAAAAGGAGAATGAAAATAAAGTCCGTAAACTTATTAAATCTTTATATGAATTAAAGCAAGCCCCTAAACTATGGCATACTAAGTTCGATGAAGTAATTCTTAACTATGGCTTTATAATTAATAATTTTGATACATGTATAATACTACAAATCGTTTGGAAATAATTTTGTAGTTCTTTATCTTTATGTTGATGACATTCTAATATTTGGTTCTTCAATTAATGTCATAAATGATGTAAACTTATATTTATCTAAGAACTTTGATATGAAGGATTTAGATGAGGCTGATTACATTATGGGCACGAAAATCAATAGATTAGAAAATGGATATTCAATTTCATTATCTCATGCCATAGAGAAATTATTAAAGAAGTATAATTACTTCAATATAAAACCTATCTCAACTTTCTTTGATCTAAATGTTCATTTCATTAAACATGAAGGAGAACCTATATTACAAAATAAATATACATAAGTGATATGGTCGCTAAACTACATAGCTACTCGAATAAGATTGGATATTTCATATGCGGTTTCGAGACTTAGTAAATTTACAAGTAACCCTAATCAACTACATTGGAATGTTTTGGAACGAGTGTTCTAGTTTTTAAGAGATACAATAGATTATTGTCTTGTTTGCTCTAATTTCCTAAATCAAATTGAAGGGTACAGTGACGTTAATTGGGTAATTGATACCCTAGACGTAAAATCTACCACAAGTTATGTTTTTATACTTGGTGGTGGAGCAATTAATTTGGGACCTTGTAAACAAACATTAATTGATAGAAGTACCATGGATTCTAAAATGATTGCTTTGGATACTATCTGCGTAAAAGCAGAATGGTTAAAGAATTTAATATCTAAAATTCCCTTTGTACCAAAGCCAACTACAGCAATAACAATTCATTGTGATAATAGATCTCTATTAGATTTATTAGAACAGAAAAATTGCAATAGGAAAACAAATAGATTTCTGCAATTAAGATATGAGACCATAAAACAATACAAAGAAAATTTTATAGCGTCTCTTATATTTGTAAGTAATCAACTAAACTTAGTTAATTACTTTACTAAGGGTCTTGCGAAAACCAAGATTCTTAATGCATTGAAAGGAATGGGATTTAAACCCATATTGAATTCACCTACAGTGGATACCCAACTATCATGACCTGGAAACGGCATGTGACAGGCACTTGAATCACGAGAAGTCTATATGTTGGCGTTCCTAGCGCCCTGGCCGCTAACTGTGGCCGTTGTGGAATGAAAAACTTTAACTTTTAAAACTTGGCGATAGAAACGACTACCTAGAATCTAACCAAATATTAAATTAGTAAACTAAAGGAGTTTAGATACCGTAATAAGAGGGTTATACCAAAATATTCGTGTCCTTTGATCTTCTACCCTCTTCCTTAGCTCCATGGGGTCTTCGTGATCGAGCTTGACCGCGGGTCCTCCTTTGTCGAAGATGATCTACCTGATACCGGGAGAGAAGAATCCCTGACAATTACTCACTGCCTCTTTGTGGCTCGGGACTGTATCCAACCAAAACCTGTTTGCACGACTCAGTAAAGCCGTGGTAGGGTAGTGACCAAAGTATAGTGGGAACTCACACGGGACAAATGATGATCTCAGGTCTAAAGACTAACATGTACTCACGTCACCTGAGAACCGCTATCTGAGGATAGGTATAATACCATCTAGAGGTTCTCGGCAAGTCTGTCCAGTGTACTCAACCCCAGTGAGTGTATACAATCTCAGGTGATCACACCAATGGCTGTAGGACCAACCACCGCCCCTCGTCGAGGTCTAGAAACGTATACACAAGTCTACTCTGGAATAGCGATACTCGGTCTCGATACTCCTGCGACTTGGGACCTTTAAGGATGTGCTTATGGACCACCCAGCTCCCATAAGTATGATCGCCATCATAACGTTGGTAGTCAAGCAAAATCCTACGGGCTTTATCAACATGTATCTGCCATATGTGATATCGAGTATAACATATGCACATGTTAAGATAAAGACAAAACAAAATAGTATACTACTGTGACGAGTCTTTATCAACATGTATAAGCAATACAAAGCAGTAAGAAAAACAAATACATATGTTCAGATAAAGACAACTCAAATAGTATATTATATAACTGAGCAAGATTATCCTGAACATATATATCCCCAGCACCCTATACGATACAAGCCTCTAAGGCATACATATCCAACATATACATAACCCTAGCATCCTATACAATACAGGCATCTAGGGCATACATATCTAACAATAGGACTGTTGGGGTAAAAATTTACACCCCGGTTGATTGAGTCAAAGTCAAGGTCAACCCTAAGCCAGGTGGGCCCAAGCCCAGGTCAAATGGGCCCATGCCCAAGTCGAGCCCGCGGCCAGCCTCCCTATGCCAACAACAAAATCATGTAATAAATAATTTTTTATGTAATTTTTTATACATGAATGTATGCAAAATAGGCATAAAGCCAAATTTTTGTAAGCCTATGGCTTATGTGCAAAAATGAAATGGCACATGAGCCATGGGATAGGCAAACTGCCATTTTTGTGAAGCCCAAGGGGTTATATGCAAATATGTAAGCCTATAAAAGGCAACATGATGAATAAAAAAAAAGAAATGCTTTCATTCTCTCAAAAACCTAGGGTTTGTATTTCTTTCCCTTTTCTGAAGGTCTCAAACCTTCTTCTTTCTTCTGAATTAAATCAAGAGTTTTACTCTTCCTTTTCAAAAACAAAATAGTTTTTCATCACCAAACCCATAAAGGGGAACTTGGATCTGTCTTTAGATCCCAAAAAGGAGAGATTTTGAGACCTCACATCTCTTGATCTTCAAGATCCAGCTAACAGAGGAGGAAGAAGAAGAACCCCTTTCACTAAACCCAAAAAAAAAACACTCAGGAGTCCAACTCCTCTCTGATTTCTCTTTCGAGAAATTTTTTTTAGGCTAAAAGCCTATTTTTCTCGCCGGCGCTCAAGCGCAGAGCGCCCGCGTGCCGACACGTGGCGCGCTTGCGCTCAAGCGCTCAGCGTTCGAGCGCAAAGCGCCCACGTGCCGACACGTGGCGCACTTGCGCTCGAGCGCAAGTCGCCCCGGTGCCGACACATGGCGTGCTTGCGCTCAAGCGCAAGCGCTCGAGCGCAAGTCGCCCCGGTGCCGACACGTGGAGCGCTTGCGCTCAAGCGCAAGCGAACGAGTGCAAGTCGCCCCGGTGCCGACACGTGGCGCGCTTGCGCTCAAGCGCAATCGCTCAGGCGCAAGTCGCCCCCGTGCCGACACGTGGCGCACTAGCACTCAAGCGCAAGTCGCCCCCATGCCGACACGTGGCGCACCTGCGCTCGAGCGTTAGGCGCTGAAGCGCAAAGCATCCACGTGCCGACACGTGGCGCGCTTGAGCTCAAGCGCCTAGCGCTCAAGCGCAGAGCGCCCACGTGTCGACACGTGGCACTCTAGCGCCTGAGCGCACAGCACCTGGGCGCACAACGCCCAAGGTGCTACCCCCACGCATCCTTTGGATGCCTTTTCTTACCTTTTTTGTCTTATATATATACATATATATATATACATATACATATATATACATATGTGCACACACACATACACTACGACACCGTCCCTGTTAGAAAAAAATTTCTAACGGGGCGCTGCCCCGCACCCCGCAAGGGGGCTGCTAGCCCCCTTGACCCACAGCCCGCTATTCGGGTGGCGGGGCCCCCGTAAAAAACTCTGCGTGGCTCCTGACATATCCATAAACCCACTTTCAAAACACATCACACGCATACTGCACGTTGAGTTCGCATGACCAGTTTAACCCGTCAACCGGAGGTTCCATCGCTCCAAAGGCGAGGGGTAATTAATGGAAGTTTAGTCCGCGGTTGCCGGGGATTCGGATCCCCACAATCATTAAACCCCGACCTACCTTAGGCAGGGGGAATCTGTAGTACGCCTGACAAGCGCGCGTGTATTCCCATCTCAACGGGGTGACGAAAAACACCCTACAGATTCTGGCACGCCCGGTGGGACCAATCTCTCCTCCCATATTTCGGGTTAAGCATTCATGTGAACTTAATCATTATACATACCTGTATTTATACTAAAATAATGCTCTTTCATGCATATTTTCAAGCAATCACCTTCCGACGATGTCTTTTATGATGAACTCAGCTCCCGTCTCCTACACGATGAAGATAAACTCCAGGACGGTCCTTCCGGCCAGTCTCGGGCGACAATGGGAGGAGCCGCTGCTACCATTCAACTCTATTATGTTCATGCCTGTTGGCGCCATCCCGGCTCCTCAAGCTCCGGTGGCAGACAAACCGGTCTCGAAAGGCAGGAGACCAAATGTGGTGGTCGCGAGGGCTCCTCAGCCCAAGCGCAAGTCCGTTTCCGAACGACTCTCCATGGCCCCAGCTGGGGGCAAGGCCATCAACACCAACAAAGCTACAACGCGTCCCGAGCAAGCTCCAGCGGTGCCTTTGACCACTGCTCGATCGGGTGTCTTCTCTAAGCTCCCCTCTGATCAACTCACAATGGCTTCTCGGATAGCAGATGCCCGCCAAGCCTTCAAAATTGAGAATCTGAGGGAGAAAAGGCTCAGATATAAAGCCAACAAAAGGGATAGGGCTCCTGCCAGACTAAACCTCATGAGGTTCAAAGAACAGGGTTACCCCGCCGAAGATGAGGAAATGGCTGGGTATGTGTTCCACACTGTCTACACGGTGGGCACGCGCAGCAAGAGTAAGGACGGGGTACCACATCTCAAACCCAATCTGGCTTGAATGTGGTGGCCGCTTCCCAAGAGCAGCCGCCTCTGCTGGGTGATGAAAACCCTCTCGATGAGGATGATAGGCAGAAAGACCCTTCGGTCCATGAGGAGTCGGGCTCGGAAAGCGAAGAAGAGCCGACTTTTTTCCCTAGGACCGCGGAGCAAGAGCTGCTTCAAGAGCTCCGAAAGCAGCTCAAAAACAAAGACAAGGAGATGGCCAAGCTCTACTAAAAAATCGACGACTTGACGAATGTCGTGATGCAGCTCACATCCCGGCTTGCCTCTCAGCCGCCCAATCAGGCGGAGGGCTCGGCTCGTGAACCGGGAAATGGTGTCCCAAAGCAGCCGACGCCTATTCCCTCAAATCCAAAAGTGGGCGAACTACATAAAAATCGGTCGCATCCTATCTCGGGAAATGTCTTGGCTACCGATGACAGTAGCCCGCTAACTCAAGAGCAAATCATGGACTTGGTTTCCAGCTAAGTCAAGACATTGGTGGCCGAAGCCGAAGCGCAAAAAGATATCAGCAGTAGTGGAAGACCATATCCCGCTCAGTATGATCTGGTAGAATTTCCTAGCGGCTATGTCATCTCCAAATTCGGAAGGTTCGATGGGACGGGAAATGCGAATCAGCACATCGCCCACTTCAAAGCCTCATGCGGGAATACTGGGGGCAATGATGCGCTTCTCCTCCACCAGTTCGTTAATAGCTTGACCGATGTTGCTTTCGACTGGTACGCGAGCATACCGGATGGCTCCGTCACAACATTTGTCCAAATGGAGTCTCTGTTTTGGCAGAGGTTCATGAGCGTCAGCGATAAGATTACCATTGTCGATCTTGTAAGGACCAAGCCCAAGAGCGGCGAAAGCACCACGGATTTTATAACCCGATGGCGCAATCTCTCTGTCAAATGCGAACCACAGATAGAGCAGGACCAATCTGTCAGTCTCCTCGTCGGAAATCTCAACAATTGGATGGCCCCATTTCTATGCACCGCGGGTCTCAAAACATTCCAAGAGCTGACCAGGAAAGTCCAGATGCTAGAGCGCTCAAAGAAGGAGTCCTCCTCGGATTCCCAAAATAACAATAGGTCCTGGAGAAACCGAAAGGACGATAATCGCAAAGGCGGAAACTCCGATGATTCTGGATCTTTCAACATTTCGGCTAACCGAAATAAGCAAGGAATGAGCGGGCCTAGCGCCAACCAGCCTCGCAAGCCAGTGTTCAGAGAGGGAGGAGAATATCCACTAAAAGAGAAGCTGGATAAGATCTATTCCTTCAGAAGGGACAAGATCCGTAAAATATTCAAAGACGCCCTGAAGAACGGTCTACAACTGCCAGAGTCAAAAAGACCGCAGGAAGCGAATATGACCGATGACCCCAAATACTGCCCCTATCACAGAGTGATAGGTCATGCCATTGAGGACTGCTTCGTCTTCAAAGATTGGGTCGAAAAGCAATACAAGGCAGGAGAGATAGAACTGTCCAAAGGCGTGTTAGTAAACAGTCAAGATGCGACCGCTAATTTCATACAAACGGAGACCGAAATTCTTCGTGAAACTGATTCTCTCAGACATCTGCCTTTCTCTGAAAACAATTGACCACCATGTCACTAAACTGGGAACAATCGACCTCTAAGTCGTTAAACTGGGAATGTAAGAAAAATTTGTAAATAAAAAAAATGTGTAAATAAAAAGAAAAAAAAAGAAAAGCCGAAATGATGGGGCAACTCGCAATAAAAATCAGCGAGTAAAATAAAGATGAAAATAAAGCTGAAATGATAGGGCAACCGCGAATAAATAGCCGAAATGATGGGGCAATCGCGATCTTCGCGATAAGAAAAGCTGAAATGATAGAGCAATCGCGGAAAAAAAAACAACAAAAAAAGAGAAAAGAAAAAAAAACGGTGAATGATGAGTCGCTCCTGGTACCATATTCCAGTGCAGCGATGCAGACGCCAACCAAAATCTAATTTCTCAAAATTCTTCCGGCCCTACGGCTAGTCGCCAAATTGACTGCCGTATACAATCCACGGGCTCAAATAATTCTCAGCATACCCATTCCCCACCACAACCACCAGTTATGCGGCAGGTCTCCGCCTTCAGAATTATGCTCCATTGAGAAGACCCACTCATGTGTCCTCACGATACATGAGGAGAACAAGCCTTTGTGGGATCCTTACGACTCACAAAGGAAGAACACACTTGGGGGTCCTCACGACTCCTAAGGAGAAAATGCACCTACGGGATCCTTACGACTCGTAGGGAGAAAATACTTTATGGGACCCTTACGGCCCATAAAATTGAAAAGACTTAGGCGATAGGGATCCAAACCTTTCTCCTAAGCCATCGCTCCCCGATTCCCAAGTGGTGAATGATGAGTCGCTCCTGGTACCATATTCCAGTGCAGCGATGTAGACGCCAACCAAATTCCAAATCCCATACCCCAATGGCGAATGATGAGCCGCTCCTGGTACCATATTCCAGTGCAGCGATGCAGAGGCCAACCAAATTCCAAATCCCATACCTCAATAGCGAATGATGAGTCGCTCCTGGTACCATATTCCAGTGCAGCGATGCAGACGCCAACCAAATTCCAAATCCCATACCCCAATGGCGAATGATGAGTTGCTCTTGGTACCATATTCCAGTGCAGCGATGCAGACGCCAGCCAAATTCCAAATCCAAATCCCCAAGTGGCGAATGATGAGTCGCTCCTGGTACCATATTCCAGTGCAGCGATGTAGACGCCAACAAAGTCCCAGAATTTTTATGGCCCTACGGTCTGGATCATACATCCTGCAAAACCGTATACAATCCACGGGCGTAAAACAATCCCAATCTCTCCAAAAATAATAAAATAAAAAAAAGAAGGTATGTCCACAAGCAAAATGGGCACGGATGAAAACCCGAAAGGGCTCCGTGAGTAAAAACAGCAGGACTGCCGGCGAGTTTGTGAAAACCCGAAAGGGCGCAAACTAGTGAGAAAAAGATGAAATGCACTCACAAGGTCCTCTCGACTTTGTGAGGAGAAAATTCCCGCGTGAGATCCTTACGACTCACAATGGAGCAACACACTTGGGAGTCCCCACGACTCCTAAGGAGAAAATACACGTACGGGATCCTTACTACCCGTAGGGAGAAAATGCTTTGTGAGACCCTTACGGCTCACAAAATTGAAAAGTCTTAAGTGATAGGGACCTAAAACCTGTCTCCTAAGCCATCGTTTCCTAATAAGCAAATGCAAATGATGATTCGCTCCTGGTACCATATTCTAGTGTAGCGATGCTGATGCCAAACAAAAAAAACCAATTCCCAAATCCTCTCATGACAATTGATGCTTCGCTCCCGGTACCATATTCCAATGTAGCGATGCTGATGTCAACCCAAATCAAATCAAACCAACAACCTCTACGGCGGAATCATGCTCTGTCCCAGAATTTACCCTGTGTCAAAATCATGCTTCGGCTCGTAATCAACCAACGACCACCTCATCGGAATTATGCTCCGCCTCGGAATCAAGTCAACCAGCAAGCTCTGTGTCGGAATTATGCTTCGTCTCAGAATGCACCCCGTGTCGAAATGATGCTTCGTCTCAGTGTACCTGCCTTCCCTGTCGAAATTATGTTTCGTCTCGGAATCAAGTCAGCCAACAAGCTCTGCGCCGGAATCATGATCCATCTTAGAATATACCCCGTGTCGAAATCAATGCTTCGCCTCGGAATATTTGCCTTCCTTGTCAGAATTATACTTCGCCTGGAAATCTACCTCTGCATCGAAATCATGTTTCGGTCAGAATGTCTGCCGCTCATCGGAATGATGCTCCGATCCCTGGAATCAAGCTCCGCCCTTCGGAATGATGCTCCAATCCCTGGAATCATGCCCTGCTCATCGGAATGATGCTCCGATCCTTGGAATTTTGCTCCACAAATTGGAATGATGCTCCGATCCTTGGAATTATGATCCGCAAATTGGAATGATGCTCCGCTCATCGGAATGATGCTCCGATCCCTGGAATCATGCTCCGCTCATCGGAATGATGCTCCGATCCCTGGAATCATGCTCCGCCCTTCGGAATGATGCTCCGATCCCCTGGAATGATGCTCCGCTCATCGGAATGATGCTCCGATCCTTGGAATTATGCTCCGCTCATCGGAATGATGCTCCGCTCATCGGAATGATGCTCCGATCCTTGGAATTATGCTCCGCAAATTGGAATGATGCTCCGCTCATCGGAATGATGCTCCGATCCCTGGAATCATGCTCCGCCCTTCGGAATGATGCTCCGATCCCTGGAATCATGCTCCGCTCATCGGAATGATGCTCCGATCCTTGGAATTATGCTCTGCTCATTGGAATGATGCTCTGATCCTTGGAATTATGCTCCATAAATTGGAATGATGCTCCGCTCATCGGAATGATGCTCCGATCCCTGGAATCATGCTCCGCCCTTCGGAATGATGCTCCGATCCCTGGAACCATGCTCCGCTCATCGGAATGATGCTCCGATCCTTGGAATTATGCTCCGCAAATCAGAATGATGCTCCGATCCCCGGGAATCATGCTCCCCGAAGGATGCTCCGCCCACGGAATGATATTCCACCTCGACCGTCCATGTCGTAAAAAGGGCAGTGCATCCTAAAAAGTGGGAACCAAAGCAAGTCGCCTTCACGTGAAAGAAGATACATCAATTTCATGCACACAACTCAAATGTGCGGTGTGCATTTATTGATGGGGGCACTTTGTTGGGGTAAAAATTTACACCCCGGTTGACCGAGTCAAAGTCAAGGTCAACCCTAAGCCAGGTGGGCCCAAGCCCACGTCAAACGGGCCCATGCCCAAGTCGAACCCGCGGCCAGCCTCCCCATGCCAACAACAAAATCATGTAATAAATAATTTTTTATGTAATTTTTTATACATGAATGTATGCAAAATGGGCATAAAGCCAAATTTTTGTAAGCCCATGGTTTATGTGCAAGAATGAAATGGCACATGAGCCATGGGATAGGCAAAATGCCATTTTTGTGAAGCCCAAGGGGTTATATGCAAATATGTAAGCCTATAAAAGGTAACATGATGAATAAAAAAAAGAAATGCTTTCATTCTCTCAAAAACCTAGGGTTTGTATTTCTTTCCCTTTTCTGAAGGTCTCAAACCTTCTTCTTTCTTCTGAATTAAATCAAGAGTTTTATTCTTCCTTTTCAAAAACAAAATGGTTTTTCACCACCAAACCCACAAAGGGGAACTTGGATCTGTCTTTAGATCCCCAAAAGGAGAGATTTTGAGATCTTACATCTCTTGATCTCCAAGATCCAACTAACAGAGGAGGAAGAAGAAGAACCCCTTTCACTAAACCCAAATAAAAAACACACTCAGGAGTCCAACTCCTCTCTGATTTCTCTTTCGAGAAATGTTTTTTAGGCTAAAAGCCTATTTTTCTCGCCGGCGCTCAAGCACAGAGCGCCCGCGTGCTGACACGTGGCGCACTTGCGCTCAGCGTTCGAGAGCAAAGCGCCTACGTGCCGACACGTGGCGCGCTTGCGCTCGAGCGCAAGTCGCCCCGGTGCCGACACGTGGCGTGCTTGCGCTCTAGCGCAAGTGCTCAAGCGCAAGTCGCCCCGGTGCCGACACGTGGAGCGCTTGCCCTCAAGCGCAAGCGCACGAGCGCAAGTCGCCCCGGTGCCGACACGTAGCGCGCTTGCGCTCAAGCGCAAGCACTCAGGCGCAAGTCGCCCCCGTGCCGACACGTGGCGCACTAGCGCTCAAGCGCAAGTCGCCCCCGTGCCGACACGTGGCGCACCTGCGCTCGAGCATCGGGCGCTGAAGCGCAAAGCACCCACGTGCCGACACGTAGTGCGCTTGCGCTCAAGCGCCTAGCGCTCAAGCGCAGAGCGCCTACGTGCCGACACGTGGCACTCTAGCGCCTGAGCGCACAGCACCTGGGCGGACAGCGCCCAAGGTGCTACCCCCACGCATCCTTTGGATGCCTTTTCTTCCCTTTTTTGTCTTATATATATACATATATATATATATATATACATATATATACATATGTGCACACACACATACACCACGACACTGTCCCTGTTAGAAAAAAATTTCTAACGGGGCGTTGCCCCGCACCCCACAAAGGGGCTGCTAGCCCGCTTGACTCCCAGCCCACTATCCGGGTAGCGGGACCCCCGTAAAAACTCTGCGTGGCTCTCGACATATCCAAAAAACCCCTTTCAAAACACATCACACGCACACTGCACGTTGAGTTCGCATGACCAGTTTAACCCGTCAATCGGAGATTCCCTCGCTCCAAAGGCGAGGGGTAATTAACGGCAGTTTAGTCCGCGGTTGCCGGGGATTCGGATCCCCACAATCATTAAACCCCGACCTACCTTAGGCAGGGGGAATCTGTAGTACGCCTGACAAGCGCGTGCGTATTCCCATCTCAATGGGGTGACGAAAAACACCCTACAAGGACTCCACCAAGACCCAAGTAAACCGAAAACCAGGAATCTAAAACTTTTAAAGTAAATAGTGGAGGTGAAGTTTTGTAAAATGGTTGTCAATGAAATCAAGTTTTAAGTATAAGTGTAACAACTCCAATTTCTATGTACAGAAAATTTATTTAAAGTTAATGTACAATTGGGGTATTTGCAAATCATGTGAATGCTATAAGAATTTGTTTTGCTTTTGAACAGCAAGAAAGAGCTTGTAGCTTACTGGTAAAGCCTTGCACTGCTGTTACAAACGTAACGTTTTAGAAATCGTTATGCGAATTTTCCTATAATAGGTAAAAATAAATTGTGTTTTCCGTAAAAACCCAGAAGTGATTATTTTTCAGTATAGACTTAACTGCACCTAGTTTAACTAGGAAATTGCTAGTTTGCGGCCTGATCTCGAAGAGGCGGCGAGATGATCTTATCGATATCTTGCATCAAGTTTTCCAACAGACAACGACCGCCTACCAAAGGACGGACGATATCAGCGA
The DNA here is from genome assembly GCA_030015575.1 of Agapanthus africanus. Taxonomy (NCBI): domain Eukaryota; kingdom Viridiplantae; phylum Streptophyta; class Magnoliopsida; order Asparagales; family Amaryllidaceae; genus Agapanthus; species Agapanthus africanus. The sequence goes on along the minus strand of JASDDO010000008.1, from coordinate 48,627,694 downwards.
GAATCCTGACGCTTGCATTCATGAGAAAATGCATCAGAAAATGGTCAGAGAAGCCAGAAGCATTTTACTCGCCCTTGCTTCTGAATTCCTCAATCCATGTCCAGGATTTAGTGTTTTACCATTGTAACATTTCTATGATATTTTGTTTTGTTGTTACCGCTGATGTATAAATTTCCTCAAGTATGAATGGCAAAATTTCCCTTTCTTTTATATCACTGCTCATAGATGCCTCATGTGAAGTAGTAGTTACTCGTATATAAAATGATGGGGCCCTCGTGTTATACGTGCGAGGCACGTGAGGCGCTGCCTTAGAGTTTTTAACTCTCGGCGCTGGTCCTCACCATTGAAGGAGTCTTTTCACCTTCTTTCTCTGTTTCCTATGGGCCAACTATCTTTTTACCCATGCCCCTTTTTCCGGCCTTGGAAATAGTTCCACTGTGCACCAAATTTCCCGTGCGTTGATTTGAACGTTTCTCTTTATAACCCGAAGCTATGTCTTCCTTCTTCTCTTCAAAGAGAAACCCATTTTTTATTAACAGAACTCAAACAAACCAAGAGCTATGGCCTGCTAGTGTATATGCCCCAGAGGCCATTACTGTATCATACTAGTTTGTATATTACTTAATGGAAGCTTGGGATATTCACCATTGTATAGACAATCTTTCTCAAAATAGTAGTATGCTACTTGGTTTGTTTCTACTTCAATGTGTGTACATGTGTTTCTTTTAACATATCGCCTATACACATTAGAGGAGCCCTTAGGATTTTTGCTTGATTACCAGCGTTGTGATGGCAGTCACACTCGTGGGGGCTGGGTAATCCACAAGCACATCCTTATGCAGGTCCCTAGTCGTAGGACTATCGAGACAGGGCATCGATACTCCGAAGTAGACTAGCATATGCGCTTCTCATCCCAGCAGGGGAGACGGTCTGTCCCACAGCCGTCGATACGTCGTACTTGAGATAGTATGCGGGTGCTCGTTAGGTTACGAGTACACTGGACAGGACTCGTCGGGAACTGATTGGTTGGTACTATACCTATCGTCAGTCATCAGTGTTGGAGATAGTGCCCTCAGAGTCAATTATTGGATCACAGGCACGTGATTGCAATGATTGAGGGAGGACCTATCCCGGTAGGACAGTCTTACTGAAGATGATAGTATGCTATCTGGTTTATCTTTATCATCGTGTACTGCTTTAGGTGACCTGACAGGTCGCTATTACACATTGATAGAGCCCCTAGGATTCTTGCTTGACCACCAGCAGTATGAGGGCGATCATATAAGTGGGAGCTGGGGTCTATAAGCACATCCTTAAAAGGTCCCTAGTAGTGGGAGTTTCGAGACAGGGCATCGATACTCCAGAGTAGACTAGTGTATACAGTCGAGACCCTGACGAGGGGCGGTGGCCGGTCTCACAAGCCACTGGTGTCAGTTGGTTCACCTAAGATGTATACAGGTACTCATTGGGTTATGAGTACACCGGACAGGACTCGCCGGGAACATGCTAGTTGGTCTTATACTTGACGTCAGATAGCAGTTCCCTGGTGACATGTGTACAGGTTAGTTCATCGACCTGGGGATCGTCATTTATCTTGTGTGAGTTCCCACTGTACTTTGATTACTACCCTACCACGCTCAAAGGAGACGTGCAAACAGGTTTTAGTTAGGTACAGTCCCGAGCCACATGGAGGCAGTGAGCGTATCTTCAGGGGTTCGTCTCTCTCGGTATTGGGGATGAGGTCGCGCTGTGTCTAGGAGAGCCATTACACGAAGCCCTCGGCCGAGGCAGGAGATTTACTGGTAGGTATTCCAGTAGTATCTCAGGGTGTTCTGGGCTACAATCCGACACGACTTGTACCGCTTTTGGGGGTCTGACTCTTACCAACCCCTTAGGCCCGCCATGCGATGCTCATAGACGAACGGACCGGACTGTACGGATATTGTCACTGACAGGTTCAGTAGGGTGTCAGGATGAGTTCGCTCATCGACGTCCCTTTTGGTCAATACCTGGTAGCCCGTTACGTATTGGCTTATACCTCTGACGTGCTAGTGGTTAAATCCACAACCAAGGTGTTGACGATTCTTTAGAGTCCCCCACATTCCGTTACTCAAGCTTTCGGGCGAAACGCTGTAGAGGCCGTATGGAGATATGGCAAGGTCCGATCAGATACATGCGGTATTGCACGGATCAGGATCGGACAGTTTGTACTACAGGCCATATGGATATATGGCAGGGTTCGATCAGATACGTGCGGCATTGCACGGATCAGGATCGAACGGATACTACTAGCCGGTTTTGGTTTAAACCAGATCCTAGTATAGTACAGTGTAGATTTTGTCTCATTGCGTTTGTGTTTCGGTCGGAATACAAATGCGGGTGTGTATACACAGTATCGGGGTTTTCCTGTAATTTATTATGGGACCAGTTTTCTGGAGTTGCCAGTTTGCTTTTCGTTTCGGCCATTTTCATTTGTATCTTTCAATGGCCGAAGATTGGTGGAGGAGGGCTTATTTGCATTTGTGCAAATAAGCATTTGTGGAGGGTGTTCTTTGCATTTTATTGTATCATGATTATTCCTCCACCATTTGACTTATTCATTCCATCATGGTTGTTGATTAGTTGATGGAGTGTGGATTTGTTAGTAATCATGGCATGACTTTTGGAAGTGATGATTGTTGTTTGAGTGTTGGACTTTCCTAGCTATCATTTCTTTGCATGATAACCATTCCTCTCTCTTTCTCATGCATTATGGTGTGGCCTCCCTCATATTTTTGATACACTCTCTCATTCTCTCCACTCTCTCTTACATGGCTGGCCAAGCCAAATATGGGGCTGCCCAATTTTTGTGGGTGGGGTTTTGTTCTCATGGTGCTTGCAAAATTCCATTTCTCATCACAAAACTCCAAGTATCATTCCTCCATCAAATAGGCAACCTCCATGAACCCCAAATGAGACACAAGGTTCTACACACATTCTACAGCAAACCTTAGGCACGTCGACTCGCCAGCTTCGTGCCCGAGTTGCCTCAGTATAGAGGTGGGAGCCCGTAAAAGATGCAGGCGACGTGGTGCCCTTCCGGCAAGGAGGTGGAGACCGGAGATTCCGCGGGAGATCGGGACGACGACGAGAAGATCGGAGGACTCGGATCACTCGGTATATTTCTCTTCCCCATCTTGTAGTTAGCTAGGACTAGTTAATGGTTCGATCCGGGTATTAGTGCGCGGTGGTGCCGGTTCAAGAAAATTAAAGTTAGCCATCGCTTCCGCATTTGGCCTCGGGATGAAGGCCGGGCCGCCGCCGTGCACTTACAGTGGTATCAGAGACTCGCCATTAACATAGTCTAGCTTTGTCTAATGTGTTTTACATTTCCGATCGAACAATTTTCCAAAAACCGTATTTTTTCTTCACATCAGTTTCTGTCGAAATTTTTTGAAGTCCAAAAATTTTTCACGTTGTCTCAGAATGATGTGCAGGGAATTATAAGAATTCTGTAGAAATTTGATCACGTGATCGCTCCATACGACCGCGGAACCGCGGCCAAACCCATGCTTGGGCCGCGGTTCCGCCGCAGTATATGCAGATCAGTGTGCCAAATTTTTACAGAGAGCTCCTGTGATGAAAATAGGGGTTTTGGAATATTCTTTTTGGGCCCAGAATTTCTTGATGTGCTACAGTAGTACTTGGGGGCCCACTTGGGTAAATTTGATCGATCGGATATTTTAAACACATTATTTCACAGTAGTTACATTATATCTGCGACCGTGAATGTCACTTGATCGGTAAATCCTGTCTAACTGCTATAGCCCGGTTAGACGGATTTGCGAACGTGACTTTCACGTTGATGTTCTGTGTTATGCTGTGATGTTGCGGATTGGTCGTGGGGGATAGCCTGGATGCAATGGTAGTACAGATTTTGTTGTATTATGTACATTTGATATTGCGGGGCGAGCGTCCGACATGTGGACTGCCGTCACTGCCTGTTTGTATTATTATTTTGGGGCACGACCAGGTTGCGGTCGATGTACCCGTTGTATGTATATTTTACTTTCTGTACTAGGATTACCCCAAGGAGGGGTGCACGGATAGCCGGGTTCTAGAGGGAAACGAGCCCGCATCTCATGGCATTGAGACGGAGGGGGCTTCACTCTAGAATTGGCGGGCTATTCGCCGCACTCGTAGGGGGTACAGGTTGACCCAGGAGGGGTGCCCAAGTTACCGGATTCCGTGAAGTGCCGGGTGGTCCATTCACGTTGCTGAAAGGGGCTGCCTCGCTTCAGGTTTTGGCGGGTAACTTGCCGCGCCCGTAGGGGTCTAGGATTTCATTGCACAGGCTATCCACACGACCAGGGGAACGTCGGGTTTCAGTACTGGCTCTGTGAAACCCGGGGATCCCAGATATCTGTATTGTTCTGTGATGCTGTACATTTATGTGATGTTGCATTTTTTTCACGCCTTGAGCGAAATATAATATATTGGTATATATATTAGTAGATGTTGTATATGTTTTGCATCCGCGCTAGTCCAGTCCCCGCTCTGTCGTTAGTTAGCTAACCTAACGGGTAATGACGGGACCCAGTGGCGAATGCAGATGGCATATACGTACATCAGTATATTTTCGTTCTTTGTGGTGTGATCAATTGATGGGACTGCGTTGATTCGGATCAATGCAGGTTAAAAACAAACCTAATCTGATGTTGTTGGAACACTTTTCAAAAGGCTGTTATTGCAAGGACGTTCACTTTTGTTTTGCATCGTGGTATTCAGTTGGAATATCCTGCTCCTCAGTCGACGAGGCAAGGGCCGAGATCCCTTCACCGGGAGTGACCCCTTGGACAAAAAGTTTGCGTCAGGGCAATAACTTCACTATAGCCGATTACTTTTGCTTTGCACCGTGGTATTCAGTTGGAATATCCTGCACCTCATTCTACGGGGAAAGAGCCGAGATCCCTTCACCGGGAGTGACCTCTTTAGCAAAGGTTTTCGTCACTATATTTTCATAAAAGCTATCCAGTTCCTTCAACGATATCAAGTTCATTACGTTAAAGGTTTTCGCCAGAAACCATTCGTAGCCCTCCGTCATTTCAGTTAAATATTCGGTAGTATTCAAGCTATGTATTTTGACCTCACGCCAAGGCATAGTGATTAGTAGCTGCCGGGTATTTATCTGTTGCATAGATAGATGCGTTGGTTTGGGACAGTCGTACTACTATTTTGGCCTACATCAAGGGTATGTACGGGTGGGTTCAAATTAACCTGGATAATGACGGGTAGAACTTGACATGTGACTTATGATATTTTGACCTCACGCCAAGGTCATAAGAGCATGGGGTAAAAATCACATCGGGAGTTTCAAAAGAACTGAAACTTGCCAGAAATGCGCATACCTTCTGGAGTGTGACACCGTGAGCGGATTCCGTCACGTTATCATGCGATGATAGTTGGATCCCGATTCCCACTGATGAGTTAGTTTACTCCTCGGGTGATCCCGACTAATTCTTCTTTCAGGTTTGGAGGAGAATTTGACGGTACAGTGGGAGGTTTCCAGATTAGATAGATTGGTAACCATTCTGATCTAGGTTAGAGTGCACGCTGAGTGTTTCTTTTCTCTCTCTCTTTGGCAGCGACCATTGACCCGACCCTAAGACTATGACTCAGTGACCAAATTGACCGAACCTTTTTAACACTGGATTTTGGATTGTCAGAGTTGCAGACCTCATTTCTACTCTTACTTTTACCCTTTTCTCCAGGACACCCCGTATTACTACGAACGTCCACTTCAATTGGACAAAACCATCGTATGGTTATATACGAACTCGAAGGAATTCGAGGATGGTTTCCGGTTCTGGAGAAAACGAATAGGACTATTCAGTTGTCTTTTCCTTTTACCTTCTCTCGGGTTGCGAGTACTCCTTGGTTTAGGAGATAGTACACCTATTACGCAAATTGGATAGTCTTCTTCCAAACCTTAGGCTGGTGCCGACCGGTAGGGAGTGAAGAAAACCAATTAGCCTAACGGTGGTGTACAAAAGGTATTAAGTTAAGACAAAGAAAGGGATTAGTAGGAGGGTAAAGTAAATTGCGACTGATATTCACGACCAAACCAAGTATTTCTTCGCCAATCCTAAATCACCTTTGTATTTCTCCAGGACACTCCGTATCACTACGAAGATCCCAGTTTATTGGATAATCCATCGTATGGTTATATACGAACTCGAAAGGAACTTGTTCCAGTTCGAAGATGGATCCTGGTTCAGGAGAAATAGGAATAAGGTTCATTCGGTTGTCTTTTATCCTCACCTTCTCTCGCATTGCGAGTGCTCCTAGGACTAGGACAGTACACCCATTATGCTTATTGGATAGTCTTCTTCCAAACCATAGGCTGGTGCCGAACGGCAGGGAAGGAAGAAAATCATTTGGCCTAAAGGGGTGTACAGAAGGTAATGACTAAAGACATATAAAGGGATTTAGAGAAATGGCAAAGAATTATACGGTTATAGTTGTGAATCTGGATAATGGAAGGGGCATTACTAAGAATACCCGGATACCCCATCGAAACATTTCAATGTTTCAGTTTCACTGTGTACTGTTAAATGAAAACTGATTTCCCGATTAAACACTTGCTCCAGGGTATGTATTTACCAGGTATGATTCTCACATCTGTATGGTTTTACAGATGATGAGTGGGAGTAAGTTATTGGGAATTAGGTGACCATCCTCATTATATCGGGATTCGTTGTAATTGGTGATATTTGAGGAAGCCACCTGGGTTGTTTGCCGGTCGGCAAATATATGGTTTTGAATATCCGTTGTTGTGCACCAATTTCAAATTGATATATCTGTACGTCTATTTTTATAGAGTGAGATATAACTTTTTGAAATTTTGTCTATGACATTTACCTATATCAGTGGATGGTTAGGTAAGGAGCATTGAACAAGCGGTGTAATTCTTCTTAACCATAAGTACAATTTTCAACCTACGACACACAGTGAATGAGTCATTTGACTCAAGGGACTTGTACAGAGTATTGTATATTTTTCCAGTGTCCTTTAGGACAGCGGGGTTGGTCCTCGTACTATATTCTGTTTACTTATGACTTCTCTAGTTCTTAGACATGTGTTTCGTAGAAACACAGGGTCTAAGTTTTGAGGAGTTATAGGTATAAGAATAAAGTAGAGAACCAGGTATTGCAAGTATCGGGATTCTTCAAAGTGATCGAAGATGTAGATACTTGTGAATGGTATTCAGTTGATAGTAATGATTAAGAGAACTTGCTTCTCTTACAGGTTACTCATAATTGGAAGTATTCCTAAGTTGAGTAACGCTGATCGGCCTCTCTCCATTTAGTTGACATGCACTGGAGACAGCTGCATGATTTGAATCTGGTTCAATTAAATCAGTGCCTCTGTTCTTATATTGGATATAGAACAGTTCGTATCTTAACGATGTTAAGGTACGGGGAGTTGTCCGGCCTATGCTTAAAACCAGACTCTGGATAACTCAAGGCATGTTTCTGTAATGGTTGTTTGTGGGTTGACCTAGGCTATGACGAGGGTTGACTTTCTACCATAAGAAAGATCAATAGTGATATTGTTCTTGACTCGCCACAGTTTTAATAAAAATGGATTTTTTCAGAAAACAGTAGTGGGAGTATGGTAGAACTGGAAGTGATTCCAGAATCGCAAACGATTACTGAAGATTTGATAAGGAACCTAAAGATTCAATCTGATTTGACATTCCATTGGCCACTCCGCAGATACGGTGGGTAACCTCAGGCACCAGAGAGGTACTCCGGTAGCCTCAAGGATGGTGGCAGGGAGGTTCTTGTTTACCCAGACTTACCATTGCTGTTGTTCCAGACTGTGAGACCCGGCAGGAGGATGAGTATAGCGTCTTTCTAAACTAGTTTTAGAAATGTACGTGTATATGACTCTGCCAGAGGGTTGTCATGGTCAGTGGGAGTAGCGGAAGCATTGGTGGACAAGTGGCTTATGTCTATTTATAGACTAAAGCAGATATAGCGGAGATAGATCATCTATTTCTGATGTGACAGTCATAGGCTTGACTTCATCAGAATAGGGGATGGATCTGTTAAGAAGGTAGTAGGGTGTCATGTCATGGTATTTGATGACATACACAAAGTAGGAAAGGATATTCCTATACTACGATCGGTTATACTTTGGTCGTCACACAGTGGTTTCTCTACATGGGACTTGGACATTATATCAGACATACTGGTTACTAGATCTATGGTTTTAGATCTAGATTTGGGTGGTTTCCCAATCAGGGTCTTAGATAGCATTCTAAGAGTATTTAGAATGGACGACTCCTGGCACGGTAGTGTACTTGCAGGTGATGGAGTCACCCTCTTTAAAAGTGTCTTACAGACTAAAGTGGAGAGGGATGTGCATGATTGGCAGATCACTTGCTCAGGCAATTGAGTCAATCATGAGATGTCAAGTACCACACCAGATGTTGTTCTTGCACTAGATGCAATAAGTTGACATTGATCCAATCCTGGAGAAACAGTCGGAAGCAGTTTTAGAACATAAGTGGATGTTCTAGGGATATAATAACGACAGCCTCATTCGGGAGACATTTATCATTCCAGGCTTCCAAGGTGACATGGACGACAAGGAGGTTGTCAGAGCTATAGTTTTTCCTTCTGACGAGGGACAGTATTTTGGACAGGTGATCCAAGGCAATACTGAGGGAGGCATGGCGCAGGATACTGATTAAGTTCAGTTGACGATACAGTCTAAGAAGTTTGGATTTGGAGTTCATTTATGAGCTAGGTCCCATCAGACATCCAGACACATTCTAAGACAGGTGTTTCACATTTCGGGAGATGGGTTTCTCCGCGAACTTGAGATATAGAGAGACAAAGAAAGAGACATCAAGGAGGATCCACTCACTAAGGCTATTCCTCGAACGCAATAGTTTCGCAAGCGAGCTTTGTGAGACTGACCAGTAGAGGAGTTAGGTGTTCGGTATCACACGGGCTGTGAGTATGCGACATCGCAATAATTAGCCTTGAGTGCAAGTGGGAGATTGTTGGAGATAGTGCCCTCAGAGTCAATTATTGGATCACAGGCACGTGATTGCAATGATTGAGGGAGGACCTATCCCGGTAGGACAGTCTTACTCAAGATGATAGTATGCTATCTGGTTTATCTTTATCATCGTGTACTGCTTTAGGTGACCTGACAGGTCGCTATTACACGTTGATAGAGCCCCTAGGATTCTTGCTTGACCACCAGCAGTATGAGGGCGATCATATAAGTGGGAGCTGGGGTCTATAAGCACATCCTTAAAAGGTCCCTAGTCGTGGGAGTTTCGAGACAGGGCATCGATACTCCAGAGTAGACTAGTGTATACAGTCGAGACCCCGACGAGGGGCGGTGGCCGGTCTCACAAGCCACTGGTGTCAGTTGGTTCACCTAAGATGTATACAGGTGCTCATTGGGTTATGAGTACACCGGACAGGACTCGCCGGGAACATGCTAGTTGGTCTTATACTTGACGTCAGATAGCAGTTCCCTGGTGACATGTGTACATGTTAGTTCATCGACCTGGGGATCGTCATTTGTCTCGTGTGAGTTCCCACTGTACATTGATTACTACCCTACCACGCTCAAAGGAGACGTGCAAACAGGTTTTAGTTAGGTACAGTCCCGAGCCACATGGAGACAGTGAGCGTATCTTCAGGGGTTCGTCTCTCCCGGTATTGGGGGTGAGGTCGCGCTGTGTCTAGGAGAGCCATTACACGAAGCCCTCGGCCGAGGCAGGAGATTTACTGGTAGGTATTCCAGTAGTATCTCAGGGTGTTCTGGGCTACACTCCGACACGACTTGTACCGCTTTTGGGGGTCTGACTCTTACCAACCCCTTAGGCCCGCCATGCGATGCTCATAGACGAACGGACCGGACTGTACGGATATTGTCACTGACAGGCTCAGTAGGGTGTCAGGATGAGTTCGCTCATCGACGTCCCTTTTGGTCAATACCTGGTAGCCCGTTACGTATTGGCTTATACCTCTGACGTGCTAGTGGTTAAATCCACAACCAAGGTGTTGACGAGTCTTTAGAGTCCCCCACATTCCGTTACTCAAGCTTTCGGGCGAAACGCTGTAGAGGCCGTATGGAGATATGGCAAGGTCCGATCAGATACATGCGGTATTGCACGGATCAGGATCGGACAGTTTGTACTACAGGCCGTATGGATATATGGCAGGGTTCGATCAGATACGTGCGGCATTGCACGGATCAGGATCGAACGGATACTAATAGCCGGTTTTGGTTTAAACCAGATCCTAGTATAGTACAGTGTAGATTTTGTCTCATTGCGTTTGTGTTTCGGTCGGAATACAATTGCGGGTGTGTATACACAGTATCGGGGTTTTCCTGTAATTTATTATGGGACCAGTTTTCTGGAGTTGCCATTTTGCTTTTCGTTTCGGCCATTTTCATTTGTATCTTTCAATGGCCGAAGATTGGTGGAGGAGGGCTTATTTGCATTTGTGCAAATAAGCATTTGTGGAGGGTGTTCTTTGCATTTTATTGTATCATGATTATTCCTCCACCATTTGACTTATTCATTCCATCATGGTTGTTGATTAGTTGATGGAGTGTGGATTTGTTAGTAATCATGGCATGACTTTTGGAAGTGATGATTGTTGTTTGAGTGTTGGACTTTCCTAGCTATCATTTCTTTGCATGATAACCATTCCTCTCTCTCTCTCTCATGCATTATGGTGTGGCCTCCCTCATATTTTTGATACACTCTCTCATTCTCTCCACTCTCTCTTACATGGCCGGCCAACCCAAATATGGGGCTGCCCAATTTTTGTGGGTGGGGTTTTGTTCTCATGGTGCTTGCAAAATTCCATTTCTCATCACAAAACTCCAAGTATCATTCCTCCACCAAATAGGCAACCTCTATGAACCCCAAATGAGACACAAGGTTCTACACACATTCTACAGCAAACCTTGGGCACGTCGACTCGCCAGCTTCGTGCCCGAGTTGCCTCAGTATAGAGGTGGGAGCCCGTAAAAGATGCAGGCGACGTGGTGCCCTTCCGGCAAGGAGGTGGAGACCGGAGATTCCGCGGGAGATCGGGACGACGACGAGAAGACCGGAGGACTCGGATCACTCGGTATATTTCTCTTCCCCATCTTGTAGTTAGCTAGGACTAGTTAATGGTTCGATCCGGGTATTAGTGCGCGGTGGTGCCGGTTCAAGAAAATTAAAGTTAGCCATCGCTTCTAAATTTGGCCTCGGGATGGAGGCCGGGGCGCCGCCGTGCACTTACAATCAGTTCCCAGGTGACACGAGTACAGCTTAGTCCGCTGACTTGACACTGTCACTTCGCCTCGAGTGTGTTCCCACTGTACTTTGATTACTACCCTACCACGGCTCAAAGGATTCGTGCAAACAGGTAGTAGTTGGGTACAGTCCCGAAGCACTTGGAGGCAGTGACGGTTAGACAGGATTCGTCTCTCCCGGTATTGGGAGTTGATATCGCGCTGTGTCAAGGAGAGCCATTACACACAGTCGTCCCTGGCCAGGGCAAGCGAGATATACTGGTAGGTTTCCAGTGTTATCTCAGGGTGTTCTGGGCTACACTCCGACACGACTTGTACCGCTGTTAGGGGACTGACGTTTACCGCCCCTAGGCCCGCCATGCGATATTCTCAGACGAACAGACCGGACTGTACGGAGACTGTCACATTCAGGCTCAGTAGGAGTTCAGATGGGTTTCACCTCGTCCGTCTTCTTATCGGCATCTACCTGGGGGGCCGTTACGTACAGCTAGTGCCGCTTGCGGTCTGTGGTTAAACCCACTGCCAGCGTAGTGTCGAGTCTTTAGAGTCCCACACAGAGAGCTATTCGCCTTTAGGCAAAAGAGTAGAGGTCGCATGGTTTTGCGACAGGGTTCGGTCATATCCATGCACTTGTGCACGTTTAGTGTCCGGGCAGTTATTACTAGAGGGCTTTGGTTTAAGCCAGATCCTAGTATACGTTTTGGGATTGGTTTTATCTCGTTTGTATCCGTGTTCCTCGGAACGCGGATGCGGGTGCGTATGCATGGTTGACAGAGACAGAGGCAGAGGATTCTCATTAGGGTTGTTGACTGTTGACTTTTGCTAAACCCTAATGAGAATTAGAAATATGATTAATGATAATATTAATTAAGTATTATTGTGCCATGGTTGGGTTGAAAGGTTGACTTTGTTGACCGGTTGACTAGGTTGGACTTGTTGACCATCATCATTACAATGGCTATCATTTCATGGCAAAGACTTTTGCTTGCTTGTTATACTTTACAAAATGAGTGCATGAAATGATATTGCCATTTGATATGATATGAACCATCACATAATACTCAATTACTATTATTGTTATGATTATTTTTGTGTCATGAGAGGATGGTGGGAAAAAGTCTTCTTCATTCTATCATTCTCATCCTCAAGCTCTCCCTCTCCCTCTTGCTCTCTCTCTAGCTCAAGGAAACTCCCTCTCATGAGTTGAGAACCATTTCCTTAGAGATAAAACCCAAAACACTTCTCTACTCATTCTAGTATACAAGGTCTAGCAAACCAAGTGTTCTAGTTTCCTCTAGATTGAGGTTGGAGCCAAAGGTAGAAGCTTTCAGGTGGATCCATCTTCGGCACAAGGAGATGACGAGGAGAGAACCATCCGACCACCACAAGGAGTCGAAGAGAAGGAGTTCAAGTTAAGGTATAACCCCCTAACCGAGTAGGTAAAACTCCTAGTTAGGTTGTTATATAGTTGTTTAACAAAGATCCGTATTTTGAGTCCTTGTTACCCCCAAAGAAAAATCGTTTTTCACCATTTCCGCAACCCCAAAGAACCGGGGACGGGTAACGTGGACTTACAGTGGTATCAGAGCCTAGTTAAACACTATCTAACATGTTAGCAAAGTAACTAGAAGTTCGATCGGAGAAAAAATCACGAAACATGCCCGAAATATCAACTTTCTGCCAATTTTTATTTCTGTTCAAAAAATAATAAATCATGTACTAAAAATCGGCTCAGGGTTTTTAAAGAATAAGCAAGAAAAATGGTCCACTAACTCAGTCAAAGCGCCGCGGAACCGCGGCAGAAGCGTGCTCCCGCAGCGGACCCGCGGCCGAGTTGACTCGGTTGTGGGAATTTTTTTCTGTAGTGTGTTCAGTGGGGTGTTTTGGGATTTTTACAATATGTTTTTTCTGCCCAGATTTTCCAAAAAGCAAAATTTGTTTTTGGGGTTTAAAAATCCGTTTTTTGATCGAACTTCTAAAGACTTTAGCTAATGGGTTATATCTGTGATGTGATATATGTATTGAGCGTCTGCTAATCGCTATACGTCGATTAGTGGGGGTTATACATATCTGTGATCTGTAATGTTGATAGTATGTGTATATGAATTCATTGGATTGTCGCGGATGAATAGCCGGGGGGTTGTGAGATGAGAGTTTTCTTTTTCTTTCAATTCATGTAATTTGTAATTGATGTAATATTATTTATATGGCCGCACAACCGGGATAAGGTTGTAGCCGTCATTGTATAATTTCTTTTACTGTTTTTGCTCCTAGGATAGACCTATGGAGGGGTGCACAAACTACCGGGTACCTCGAAGTGCCGAGTGGCCTACTCACGTTGTTGAGGGAGGTTGCTTCACTTCGGGTATTTGGCGGGTAGTTTGCCACACCCGTAGGGGTCTAGGGTGGGGTATTGGCTATTCATCACGACCGTGTAATCCGCTTTTCGTTACAGGCTCATACGAAATACGGATTCCTAGTATATCCAATGTGTTCATCTGTGATCTGGAATGGCTATCATTGCATCTGACGAATGTATATATCTATATATGATATCTATTTAGGCGTTGCTTATGTTTTGCATCCGCGCTAGTCTATCCCTCGCTCTGTCGTTAGTTAAGTAACCTAACGGGTAATGACGGGGCCCCGTGGCGAATGCGGATGGCATAAGCGTACGTCATATTTTCGTTGTTTTCTGCAATGGTAGGATTAAATGATGGGACGCATTAAAATTAATGCAAGAAAATAAACCAAGTTAAAGTCGTTGGAACAATTTCAAAAACCACTCGGTTTCTTTTCAAAAACAACTTTTAAACGCGGAGCTTAAGCCACTCCTTTTAAAAGCTATCAAGGTTCCTTCGATTATATCAAGTTCACTACGTTCACGGTTTCGCCAAAACCATTCGTAGCCCTCCGTCGTTTCATATGAATATTCAACAGTATTCAAGCTGTGTTTGTTGGCCTTAGTTAAGGCACAGTGTTTGGTAGCTGGTGGATATTCATATGTTGCATAGATAGATGCGTTGGTTTGGGACAGTCGTATTACTTTGTTGGCCATAGTCAAGGGTATATACGGGTGGGTTCAAATCAACCCGGACAACGACGGGTAGAACTTGACATGTGACTTATGATTTGTTGGCCTTAGTCAAGGTCATACGAGCATGGGGCAAAAATCCACATCGGGAGTTTCAAAAGAAACTGAAACTTGCTAGCGCTGCATACCATTTGGAGTGTGATGATTCTGGTAGGATTCCTTCAGTTTTGTCACGCGATGATATTTGGATCCCGATCTTACTGTGAGTATATGCTACTCCTCGGGAAATTTCTCGCTTAACGATCAATGCTATAAACCAAGTAGATGTCTAAAAAGGTGTTAGCGGGGCTACGCCCCCAGGGAAAAGAGGTTCTTAAATTAAGTAACTTCACGAAAGCGTTGGAAAACCTTCCTCGAAGTACCGACACTAGCCTGGCTGAACGGTTAAGCAAGTATTGTATGGTGAGATTGATCCCGACTAATTCTTCCTTTTTGGTTTGAGGAGAGATTCGAGAAACAGTGGGAGCCATCCTGTTTAAATAAATTAAAAACCAATCTAAACTTGCAAGAGCATCATGCTGAGTGTTTTCTTCTCTCTCTTAATTGCAGCGACCCAGTGACCACACATAGGTTACATCTAGATAATAAAATGACTGAATCTGACTGTTTTGATTGGCAAAGGTCTGTCCAGATGTCTATTGCCCATGACAAGTTGGGATACCTCTTAACTAATCAAACCCCTGCCGTCTCAGGACCAGTTTCCCCTGTCACGGACATTGACATCCGTATGACATCGGAAAAAGACTGTGCGAAAGCCAAGTGCCTCGTGTTAGCCTCAGTTGATGGTGCAAACCAGAGGCAGCACGAGAAGATGGACTTAGTTTCTATCTTCCTCCATAACAAAGATTTATGTGGAGAGCAATCTTGTATCGCAAGATATGAGACCTCGAACGAATTGCTTCAAGCGAGGATGGCTGTCGGGTCATCTGTAGGGGGCAACGTCCTTACAGAGACCAGCTATTTAGAGCTCACGGACCTGAAGACCACGTTGGAGAACGGGTCAAATACTGACTTGATTCTACAGTCCCTGCCCTCTGCTTATACCCTGAAGGAAACCAGGGAAGAAGAAGGAAAAGGAAGAGCAAAAGTTTCGGGACTGGATGTAGTAAAAGAGGGACGTTCCTATTGTTACGGGAATGAACATTGGCAGGAGGATTGCAGGGCTAGCAAAGCCAGTAGCCAGAATTCGAAGCATGTTGTGGCTTCGGCTTCGGGTGTGTTTGTAATAGAGAACTGTATGTCAGTTAACCCTACTTCCTGGGTATTGGATACCGGATCAGGATCTCACATCTGTAATTCATTACAGGCTCTGAGAAACCGTAGGGTTATCAGGAAAGGTGATATAACTCTCAGGGTTGCTAATGGAATGAGCATGCATGCTGAATCCGTAGGGGAATATCATCTTGGACTGACAACTGGGCAGATATTGATTCTGCGTAACTGTTTGTATATACCAGGTGCGACTTGTAATATCATATATGTATCCTTACTTTCTAAGGAAGGATATGATTTTACTTTTGTAAGCGATGTGGTCCACATCCACCTAAATCAAGTTCTGATTGGGTCAGGTACATTAAATAACGGGATATACGTATTGAATCAAGCTCAGATTTTCAGTGTCCAGAACACACTTAAAAGAAAGTCTCCGGAAACAAATCAGGCTTTCTTATGGCATTGTAGACTGGGTCACATCAATGAGAGAATGTTGACGAAGTTACATACAGAAGGATATTTGGATCCGTTCGAATATCAGTCATATGCAACTTGTCAATCCTGTCTCATGGGAAAGATGACAAAGACTCCGTTCACTGGACACGGAGAAAGAGCAAGCGAGCTCTGAGACTCATACACAGTGACGTGTGTGGTCCAATGTCTACACATGTGCGAAGTGGTTATTCATACTTCATTACTTTCATAGATCATTTCTCTAGGTTTGGACATGTCTTCCTGATGAAGCATAAATCCGAGGCCTTTGAGAAATTTTGGGAATACAAGAATGAAGTTGAAAAACAAACAGGCAAAAGTATCAAGACACTGAGATCTGATCGAGGTGGAGAATACTAGAGTGCCGAGTTTCTGGACTACTTAAAAGAGAATGGAATTCTCTCACAGCTTACTCCTCCATACACACCACAACACAACGGTGTATCGGAAAGACGGAATCGAACTCTATTGGATATGGTTCGTTCCATGATGAGTAAGGCTGAGTTACCGCGATCTTTCTGGAGTTATGCACTAGAAACAGCTCATATCTCTTGAACCAAGTTCCTACTAAGACAGTGCCTACCACACCATATCAGATGTGGAGGGGGAAGAAACCCTGTCTTAAACACTTTAAGACATGGGGATATCCAGCTTTTGTCAAAAAGCAGCATGCAGACAAGCTCGAGGCACGCTCAGTATAGTGTAAGTTTGTGGGATACCCAAAGAACTCCAAGGGGTATCTTTTCTATTACGCAGAGGAGCAAAAAGTCTTTGTTTCTCGTCATGCCCGCTTCTTGGAAACTGAGTTTTTAGAAAATCAGATAAGTGGGAGCGCAATAGAACTGGAAGAGATTCCAGAACCACAAACTATTACTGAAACCTTAGTAGAACCAGAGGGTTCAGGGGAACCGGACATTCCTGCGCCGCTCCGCAGGAGTAGTAGGCAGTCTCATCCGCCCGAGAGATACTATGGTTTTCTCATAGACGGGGATAGAGAGGATTGCGTTATTGATTATGATGAGCCTACTAGCTTCCAGCAATCCATTCAGAGCGGTGACTCAGTAAAATGGCTGGATGCAATGCGGACCGAGATGGAGTCCATGTACACCAACAAAGTTTGGACTTTGGACTTTGCTCCAGAAGGGGTAAAACCCGTAGGCTGCAAATGGATCTTCAGAAAGATGATTGGTGTAGATGGACAGGTTGAAACCTATAAAGCTAGGCTTGTTATAAAGGGTTTTCGTCAAAGACCTGGTTTGGACTATGACGAGACCTTTTCTCCAGTAGCTATGCTCAAATCCATTCGGATCCTTCTTGCCATTGCTGCCTTCCACGATTATGAGATCTGGCAGATGGACGTAAAGACGGCTTTCCTAAATGGAAATTTGGAAGAGTGCGTCTATATGGATCAGCCAGAGGGATTCATTCAGAGTGGGAGCAGCGGTAAAGTGTGCAAGTTGCTCAAGTCCATCTATGGACTGAAGCAGGCATCGCGGAGTTGGAACATCTGCTTTGATGATACTGTCAAAGAATTCGACTTTGTCAAAAACCCAGATGAACCATGCATTTACTCTAAGATTGTAGGCAGAAATGTGGTATTCCTCGTCTTGTACGTCGATGACATTCTCCTAATAGGAAATGATATTCTTATGCTACAGTCAGTCAAAGGATTCTTGTCACAGAGGTTCTCCATGAAGGACCTGGGCGATGCCAACTGCATTCTGGGGATCCAGATCTATCGTGATAGATCTAAAAGGATGTTGGGACTTTCACAGTCCAGGTACATCGAAACCATACTGAAACGATTCAGTATGGAAGATTCCAAGCGTGGTAATCTACCGGCTTGTCACGGAATCACCCTCTCCAAAGAGATGTCTCCCAAGACTGATTTGGAAAGGGCTTGCATGTCATAAATACCCTACGCATCTGCGGTAGGCTCTATTATGTATGAGATATTGTGTACCAGACCAGATGTAGCATACGCATTGAGCGTTGTAAGCCGGTATCAGTCGGACCCAGGGGAGAAACACTGGATAGCAGTAAAGAACATTCTCAAGTACCTGAGAAGGACTAAGGAGATGTTCTTGGTGTATGGCGGAAAAGACCTCCAGATCGAGGTCTTTGCTGACTCCAGCTTCCAGAGTGACAAGGATGACTCCAAGTCCATGTCGGGTTATGTCTTTACCCTCAATGGAGGGGCGGTTTGCTGGAAGAGCTCCAAGCAGGAAACCGTTGCTGACTCAACTATGGAAGCGGAGTACATAGCTGCTTGCGATGCCGCAAAGGAAGCTGTCTGGATGAAGATGTTCCTCACGGAGCTTCAGATGGTTCCTACCAGTGTTGATCCAATACCGCTGTATTGCGACAACAACGGCGCTATAGCTTTAGCGAAGGAACCCAGGTCCCATCAGAAGTCCAGGCACATTTTGAGGCGGTACCACCTGATCAGGGAGATCGTAGATCACCGGGAGATCGAGGTGAAGAGAGTGAATTCAGAAGATAACACTGCAGATCCATTTGTTAGTTATATGTATGCCCCAGAGGCCATTACTGTACATGAGATGTATATTGTAGTGGGACATATATAGGTAGGATTTTCTTGCTCGACATGATAGTACGCTATCTGGTTGCTCTTTATCTTAATATGTATACTTGCTGTCTCTCCATTACATGTTGATAAAGCCCTTAGGATGTGTACTCGACTTCCAGGACTATGATATAGATCATACTAGTGGGGCCTGGGTAGTCAATGAGTACATCCTTCAATGTTCCTAGTCGTGGGAATATCGAGACGGGGCATCGATATTCCAGAGTAGACTAGCGTATATCTTCTCGAACCATGTGATGGGCGATGGATGATCCCATATCCATTGGTGTTTGACATCAGAGACGGTATGCGGGTGCTCAGTGGAGACTGGGTACACAGAATGGACTCGCCGAGAACTCCCAGATGGTATTATACCTTACGTCAGATGACAGTTCTCTGGTAACACTGGTACAACTTAGTATGTTGACCCGAGATCGTTATAGAGTCTTGTGTGTCTCCCACTGTGCTTTGATTTCCACCCTACCATGGCTCTACTGAGTCGTGCAAACAGGTGGTTTTTGGGTACAGTCCCGATTCACATGGAGGCAATGAGCGATAGGAGGGGATTCATCTCTCCCGGTATTGGGGGTTGATGTTGCGCTATGCTCGACTGGCCATAACTGGAAATCCCTGGCCAGGGTTGCACTGATTTACTGGTAATTGTTATCAGTAGTTTCATGCTTGTTATGGACCTTACATCGGCATGACTTATCAAGCTACTGGGGTCTGACGTTTACCACCCCTAGGCGAGATATGCAATATATCAGACGAACAGACCGGACTGTGCGGTAGTGTTACTGATTGGATTCGCAGGAGAACTAGCGGGCTTGCTTGTTGATCTTCTGATCGCTCAATACCCGGGTGGCCGTTACGTTTAGCAGACCGCTTGCGGCTTGTGGGTGTTTGATATGATCATCACCTACCACCGGCATATTGACGAGTCTTTAGAGTCCTACACAGGGGTTTCCTGGCTCAAGCGAAACGAAGTAGGAGCACATATGTGATATATGCGGGACCGAGATTAATACGATATGAGATACTGTATTCTATTCTCGCGATTCATGACATTGATCGGTTGTATGCGATATAGCCGGGTTATCGGATCAAGTGTTGATTCGATAAGTTGTTACACATGATATTAGTCGGTTATAGCCGGATTATTAAATCAAGAGTTGATTTAATAATTTAATGCATAATTATATATTTGATGTATTACATTGCATTAACTAGTATTAGCTCACTTATAATTTATTTTCTCACTAGAATGTGCACATTGTTTATATGTGATATATGCAAGTGTACATGTTTGTATCATGTTTGATGATACATACAAGATGGGTGTATGAGACTTATATCAAGTTTAGGTTAGGGTTTACTTATTTCCTTAAGAATAACAAGAGAGAGGAGACTTTAGTCAATGTTATCAAGCTTGTAGAAGCTTGTATGCAACATTGACAAAGTCAACTCTTTTGTCATTCCTTAGGATATTAGTTAACCCAACCCTTAACCTCATACTTTGGTTAATTCTCTACATGAGTTAAGCATGAGGGCAGAACTCAACCATGGTGCAATAATTCATTAGATAAGTTTTCATTTGGATGAATTATTCACTTTTTCTTCTTCTTCATCAAGCTCCATGAAAAGCTTGTTAGCTCTAATGGCGCCATGAGAAAAAGTGTGAGAAAATCAATTCTAAAGTGAGCCCACTTCCTACTTCTTCATCCTCTACCACTTGCCATGTAGTAGAGTGTGTTCTCTTCACAAAGTTCATGACCTAGTAAAGGAATAGCTTGAGTTAGTGTCTCCCCGACGTAGATCATTTTCGGCCTCGAAGTCATCGAAACAAGCACGTTCGTTCTTCTTGTGAAGCTTCTCTAGAGTCTGGAGTTCACGATCGCAGCGATGGGGACTTCTACACGGAGCTTAAGAAGTGAAGGACCGGATCTACAAAGGTTGTAATCCCTTTCACTTAGTGTTAAAGTTGTTAACTTGCTTGTTTTCGCCTAAACCCTAGTTTAAAGATCCGGCTTCGGGTTGTTCGGCACGGATAAAATTTTAATCGGGCATGGTTGATGCCTTGTAGACCCTTGTGGCAGTGCCTAGGAACCCTACAGTGGTATCAGAGCCTAGCTAGAGCTTTAGGCGAAGTGTAGACGAAGTTAGAAACCCGATCGAACCCCGAAACCCTAATCAAAACCCTTCTCTATACATTTTTTAAAACTGTGGATTTTTCCTAATTAAAAATACTCAAAATATTCAGCAGGGTTTTCTAGGAATTACTGTGCAACACGTGTCCCCAATTCGACCAAAACGCCGCGGAACCGCGGCCGTACCTGGCTTGCGCGGCGGTTCCGCGGCCAATAAGGTGAATTAAGGCACGTGGTTTGCACAGTAATGTCCGTCTGTAATTCCTGTGTTTTCTGGGAATTTTTAATTTATACTCAAGTGTTGAGTTTTCTGGGTTGTATTGGGAGTTCGTTGATTCGATCGGAAAGTTTAACTTTGTCTGTGTTTTTCCGGGTAATTTAGAAAGTGTTAAAAAGTTCGACCGGATATCAATAACTCACTTTTTCCCCTGCCGGAAAATTTCCAAGTGTTGGATTTTTCCGTTATTTAAGAACGTCTAAATCGTGCAAGTAACGCGATGGACCCTTTAGAAGACAACAAACCTTAACTCGATTATGTGACCGTCTTGAACTGCCTTTTGAACCTTAGGGTTTGGGGCAGTACGGCGTGGCACATGTGAGACGTTGGCTTGACCCTTCTACGGCTGGACCGTTAGTACTGTGGCATGAAATAGATGTTTTTAAACTCCCCTCAAGTGTTGAGCTATTGGAAAACTTGGGTGTTTGATTATTCGATGGGAAAGTTTAACATTGTCTATTTATCTGGAATGTGATACAATATTTGGAATCCACAAGTAGTTATGAGACAACTAATTTGAATGTTATAAATCTAGCACTTTAGTCTCAAATGATCGGTTGCCACGGGATTTTGATGCGATCAAAAGTCCGTCGCAATCACGTAGCGTACGCGGATACTCGCCGGGTAAACTTAATAGATAGCCACGCCCCATAGCCCCGACCAAGTGACTGTAGGAGAACCCCGTCGCCAAAAACATCTGTTCGGGTGCTTACGGCAGCGGTGTTCCGCCTTAGTGCACTTCGTCGACGGCATCCGGGGGTGCGGCCGTCTACTAAAGTTTGCGACGAGCATTCGATCAGGATGTCGGGAATCTTGTTGAATTGCCCGACTTGATATTGAAAAGAGTTTTCGATAATGAGACTAAAATGCGGGGTTTATAATTGTTAGGCATGCGATGTCTAAGGAATTCATTTGGTTAGGCATGCGATGTCTAAGGAAATTGCGGATTCCAACTGTTGTAGTTTTACACTTTCTTTTCTGCGACCGTAAGTGTAATATGTGATATCGCCGGTTTCGTTGCTATATGTCAACGACAATTGGGATGGGTATATTTACTTACGCTGATGACATATGATGTTATGTGTTGCTGGATATGTTATATTGGATCGTCGTGTTTGAATAGCCGGGGTTTTTTATGTGAGACGAGTGTTTTTCATTTTCATTCATGTAAAAACTTGTATGTAATATTCTTTTATTGGGACACTTCCGGGCTGAGGAAGATGTCACCGTTGTTTTATATTATTTACTTTTCCGCATTAGGATAGACCCAAGGTGGGGAGCACAAGTAACCGGGTTCTAGGGTCCAGTGGGAGACCATCTCGAGGAGTCGAGTCCGTGTTTCCTAACTCTAGAATTGGTAGGGTTGCTTGCCGCTCTCGTAGGGGTCTAGGGGTGTGGGGTTGGCTATTCATCACGACCGTGGAATCCGTGTTTTATATAGGCTCAAATTAAAACACGGACCTCCTAGTATATCCAATATTTCATATGAAATTTTTTGCTGCGTTATCTGTGATGTGATCATGTGATTTGTTCAGATCGATATTGTATATAGTATATATGATATATTATATAGACGTTGCTTATGTTTTACACCCGCGCTAGCCCTGCCCCGCTCTGCCGTTAGTTACCTAACCTAACGGTGCAGACGGGACATCGAGGCGAATGCGGATGGCATAAGTGTACGTTGTATTTGTCTGTGATGTTTAGGTGGACTTAAATGATGGGACATTCATTAATGAGATTAATGAAAGAAAATAAACCTAAAAGATGTTGTGGAATCGAATTTCAAAATTTAGGTAGCTCTAGTTATTGCTTTGCATAGCGGTGTTCCTTGTACAACATCCAGCACCTTATTCGATAAGGAAAGAGCCGATGATCCCTTCACCGGGAGTGACCTCTTTAGCAATAATTAGCAAATGCTACAACCTTCGGTTTGTCTTTTGACTGCTTTTTCTAGTTCTTTCTTTGCATAGTGGTATTGTGAATATCCTGCACCTCATTCGACGAGGAAAGAGCCGAGATCCCTTCACCGGGAGTGACCTCTTTAGCGAAACTAGCGAAAGCCTAAAAAACACTCCATTTTAAACCATTTGATTCTGCAACGAGATCAAGTTCAAAGCGTTAAAGGTTTTCTTAAGAACCATTCGCAACCCTCCGTCATTTTAGGAAGTAGAGTACTTAGTATTCGTGCTGTGTTTGTTGACTATAGTCAAGGCACAGTGTACGGTAGCTAAGTGATGTCTTCCTACACCGCATATGATGCGATTAGTTAGGACAGTCGCGTGACTTTGTTGACCTTAGCCAAGGGTCATGTGGGTGGGTCTAATTAATCACGAAATGACGGGTAGAGCTTGACTAGTACTTATGATTTGTTGGCCATAGCCAAGGTCATAGGTGCTAGGGGTAAAAACCATTATCGGGAGTTTCAAGTGTTGAAATTTGCAATGAGATTGCATACCTTCTATATGATAGTTGGATCCTGATACCCACTGCGAGTAATTGTTACTCCTGGGAGAGTTTTGCACTTTACAATTAGCCGATCAAGTAGGTGTCTAGAAAGGTGTCAACGGGGTTACGCCCCTGGGAAAACGAGGTTTATTTTAATTAGGTCCGTGCGAAAGCACGGGGAACCTCCCTCAAAGTACCGGCACTGGCCTGGCTGAAAGATTGGTGAACTTGTAGAGTGTAATTAATCCCGGCTAGTCTTTCCTTTTAGGGTTTGAAGGAAGATTTGATAAAAATAGTGGGAGCCATCCTGATTAGATAGAATATATATATCTCGAGATATTCCTCAAATCATTTACGCAATATATGAGCTTAAATTTCAGAAAGAAAAATATATATATCTCGAGAAATAAATAGTAACAGAATCTACCTTTTATTTCATAATTCATAAATTGAACTTTTAAATGGAACCTTTAAGAACCCAACTAGGCTCCATTTAGAAAATGGACGACTATTATCAGTTGTATCAATTTTCTCTCTAGTTTATTCCACCAAAAAAGCAATGAATTAGTTGACAAGTTTTGAGTACTTAAAAAAGGTGTCTTAAGACAGCCGTGTTCCATCTAAATTTCCTCATGTCTAGTTTGGAACCAGCCTCAAACTTTCACCAAGAAAATTCCATGATCTATTATTATCTTTATTATTTTAACTAGGAGCGTGTGGATTTTTGGTTTTCTTTCATTTCACGCACCAGACTCGCCTGGTACGTGGTAATCTAAGAAAAATTCTAGATTCATTTAAAATTTTTTGGTTTTCTTTCATTTCACGCACCAGACTCGCCTGGTACGTGGTAATCTAAGAAAAATTCTAGATTCATTTAAAATTTCTCCATGCTTGATCATTCGAAATTTTAGGATTCCGCGAAAATCAGATGACCCAGATTATGAGGAAACTCTTCACTGGTTGGTGTCTATATAAATAATTTTATGAAATATTTCAGTATAACACAACCGCCTTGTTGCCTACCGTCAAACCCCACCCTTCGCTACACGCAGTCATGTGAAATTTCTTTTTCGATGCATCAAGACTTTCAAGTTATAACAAGGGGTGAGAGGCTCTGATTATTCATTATACATGCTGCCATTGTGCACTCCCCCCATAGGTCATAGTCCATCGTCGGTCATCATTGATTATAACGACCCTAAATTCCATGTATCGTCCTTTTTGTTTTAATTAAAAAAAGATGTATTTCTGTTCTGGTTTCGAGTTATAATTTATTCTTGATAACTTATGTAAAATAAACTCTTTATAGCTCATTGGTTAAGCTTCTTCATTGCTGTCCTAAAGTCCTATGTGTTCGAATCCCATAAGCGCATATACTATTTTTATTTATTTTCACGACGTTTTGGAAGCCCAAGAGTTGCACGGGTATTACACGAAGATATATAAATGATATCTTTATACCAAAATTAAACCATGACACGAACCCCAAGGCCATTGGCCAAAGTGGGGTCGCCAATTTCCCGAAACCGGCGGCCTGGGTGCGCCAAAATTGGTCCGTCTCGTTCACGGGCGTCCCTTGCACTCCCACCTTTTGATTTTCCTATCCTTGAACTCCTGCATTTATCGAGAGAACTGCGTCATTCCTTTTTCATATTAAAATTCATTTTTAATGCCCCCTTTAATCCAATTTCAATTCCAACTTAATTCTAATTTCCACTATAAATACCAACCCATCCCAAGTCATCTCCCCTCTAAAATTACTCTGAAAATCTCACTCTAAAAACTTCTTAAATCAAGTCACTTTTGCAAGTCAAGTCCAAGTCACGTCTTTAAGGTTCTCTCAAGTCCGTTCATCCGCGCGTCATTTGATCTCGAGCTCGTTCCTTTATGCATCATAGGTCTCAGTTCTTCCAACCAAGCCTTCTCTCATCTTCTACATCCCCTCTAAACTACGCAAATCGTAAGTCCATATCTTCTTCTTATTCTCTTTTTCTTCTCATCGATGATCGCCTCATTCGATTAGTGTCACGCCCCGCTTCCTAGTAGACGGAAACGGTGACGAGGCAAGCCTGCAACGTATTTACTATGAAAATACGTTAAGCGTAATTAAGTAATATAACAATGTGTACGAATAACATGAGTAATAAAATGAAACAGCAACTTTATTTATATTCAACTTTATATACAACTGTCTGGAATAAAAAGATACAATGATAACAACAAATGCCTAAACAATGGCATACTAAAAGTAATTGCAGGCAGGATCTAGTAGTTAGGTTGAGCGGCAAACTGGTCCAAGTCCTCCGGGCTCGGCTCTATCTCCTCAGAGTCCGGTTCTCCTGACGAACATTCCAAAAAAAGAAATATAGAGGAACGTCGTCGGCGAACTAGCGCTCGGTAAGTCCCCAAAAGAAGTAATAGAAGATGACTGAATGGTATATAAAGTGAATAGAAACCAAGTAAAAGTAAATAGTTAGGGTTGTATATAAGGGTATATAAACATATTCACTTACAGGTATAAGATAGTTATTCTAACGTGGTTGTTTGTACTTTGATAAAGAAATTATTCATGTATACGAGAGGAGTCCATCTTACCCCAAGTACTATGGTAACATGTCATAACCCACGGGACAACAACACGTGAATTCATATAGGTATCTTTTAAAGTGACCTCTCATGCCATGATTTATGTTCCGTACCAATCTACCCCTTTATCCTCACGTATTGTAGTGTATAGTTCAAGTTAACAGGTCTTGGCCGAATCCATGAATATAAAAAATAATGTGCAAGTTCATGTTCAAGTTGTAATCATGTGTTCATGTATTCTTGTTAAGTTCATGTCAAGTTATATTCATGATTCGATCAAGTCAATTCAATCATTTAAGTTTCGATATTCAAGTTCAAGTTCATATATTCAAGTTCAAGATCAAGTGTTCAAGTTTGGATTTGAGTTGGATTCGAGTTCGAGTTTGTATTCAGACTATAGTCATTTTCTTGTGAATGGATTTAACTGTTGAAAT
Source organism: Agapanthus africanus (assembly GCA_030015575.1). Lineage (NCBI taxonomy): Eukaryota > Viridiplantae > Streptophyta > Magnoliopsida > Asparagales > Amaryllidaceae > Agapanthus > Agapanthus africanus. The sequence continues at coordinate 48,601,092 of JASDDO010000008.1, read as the reverse complement.
TCTTAAGTTCGGGAGTAATCGGACAACTGCTACACATGGACGGCAGGACTTGTGTCTTTTTCCAAGACAATTGCCATTGATAACTCCGTTAATTTGCAGAGTTGTCTAAACTGAGTAGGCAAGCACTCACTTTCTCCGGTTCTTGGGGCTCAAGAGAAATGATACCGCTTAAATCTATATTATTAGGGTCCTTACAGATTTATTCTTATTGTTCACATTGTTTGCATATCTCGAGAGGATTTTATGAAAAAAATACTTTAATATTGTTTAAAAATAAGCCTCGAGGGTGATTTATAATATTAAGAGGTTTTTTTTTATAAAAAAATGTATTTTAGTTTTACTGGTATTTTAGTGATAAAATTTAGCTTTTAAAAGTTTATGGTATTTTTATGAAAACTACTACTTTTAGAAATTGGTGGTATTTTATTAAAATTTTAATTTTTCATTTTAAAAGATAATTTTCACAATTTGTTTTTAAAGAAAATACGGATTCATAATTTTATATAAATTTTTCCAAAATTTAATTTGTTTTGGAAAGTCGTATTTCATTAAACCGCATTATTTATTTCCTTTCGAGACCGAATTCTCCGTGAGGAGTTCTGTATCTCACTCTACTATCTCAAAGACATGCGATAATCCGCACCATCCGTAGATGGGTTCTCATAAAAGGGTTGTAGAGGCGCAATTGCAAAGGATCTAAAAAATATCGATTAAAAACAATTATTTGTAAAAACAATGTTATTTTATTGTTGACCGTATTCTTTAAATTAAATATACATCTAAAAAAAACTTCGTGCTATGAAAGCATAGTGTATGTGATGGGGTAAGTCGTTATCCCGTGAGTATTTTAGAGGGATATATGTTGGTTATCGATTAAAATGTTGTATTTAAAGTTCATGATATTTATGTGACAAAGTTCGTTATATGCTTATTTCACATTAAATTCTAATTACATGAAAAAGATAAAAGATGTGAATAATATGTGAAGGTGATATTAGAGATTTAGAGTGAAATTTTAAACATAGCAAAGGCGACAAAAGTTGTTTGAAGAAAAGATAACGAGTTAACTCCACTTTATCGATATTATTTTAGAGATTGGTTTGGGAAGAAAATAAAGAGAGAGAAAATAGACTTACAGTTTTAGAGATGTTGAGAAAAAAGAGAGGAAGAAGGGGAGGGTCTTGTGGAGTCGTAGAACCGTCGATTAGTCGCTCCGGTCATCAAAATTGAATTGCTACTTCTCTTGGCTTGCTTAGCTCCATTTGTACTTAGAAAATTTTGGAGAATTTTTGCTATGGATTTCAGAATAGGAGAGAGCTAAGGGATAGGGTGGTATTTATAATGAATTTGAGTTTATGGGAATTAAAAAATTGAATTAAAAGAATTTAAAATGATGTTAATAGAGGAATTGAAGTGTCTTTGGATGAATGCAGAGTAATCAAATAGGAAAATGGGGTGGTGGAGAGTTAAAGGGACGCGTGAGCGAAGCACGGAGGTATTTGGCCTCATCTTAGCCGTCGGTAGCGGACCAAAAAGGAATTTGGGCGGTTGGATATGTGCCACATGTCTCGAATTTCGTGCCATGTGATTTAATCTGTGTTAACTCATTTATCCCGTTTGATTTTTCTGAAACTTTTCGATTCTCCGTGTATTGTACGTGCAACTCTTGGGCTTCCGAAAAATTTAAAAAAAAATATTAAAAATAATTGGGACTGATAAGAATTGAAAACACAGGCTATGTCACAGCAGTAGAGAGTTTTAACCAGTGAGCTATAAATTGCTTCTTGTTTTTATTGAACAAAAATAACTTATAATTTCTAATCGGGCTGAAATATCCTTTCTATACATTTGAATAAGTTACATTTGTACCGGGATTTCAGAGTCGTTACATAGTGTCACTAACATCGACTTAATTATTTATAATTCTCATGTTGATAAAGATAAGAAAACACAACTCCTATGCTATCACCCTTGTAATTCATGCCATCCCTTTTTCAAGTAATTGCTATATGTAATTAAAAGTAATTTTTGGATATATTAAGAAGACAATAATACTCGTTGATATATGCATGTTAACAAAATAATTTAGATGTTATTTATAAATTAATAAATAAATACCACATCCTTAATTAATACTTGATGGTAATTTATTAATGATAGAGCACGGGGTAACGACCTACCCCACACGCACACATGGAAATCATAGCACGAACATATATCTGTAGCATTTGGTAAAGAACAGAATTACACTAAAATACCCTCAAGTAAAATACGGAATTTTTATCCTTTGCAAATACGTCTTTACAACCCTCATTAGGGGAACTTGTTTATGGATAGTGCGGATTATCACATATTCTGGGGATAGTAGAGTGAAATGCAAAACTTCTCATGGAATATTCGGTCTCGAAAGAAATAAAATACGGTTTTAAAGAAAATACGAAGTATAAAAAAAATTGAACAAATAGAAAATAACTTAAATCATATATTCGTTATTTCAAAGAAACACAAATTTGTGAAAATTATAGTTCATAAATACTCGAAAATGAAAAGATAAAAGTTTTCAAGAAAATACCCTTGTTTTCCACAATAAAAGAGCAAAGATCTGTTCAAAATTTAAGAAGCAGCGTCTCACATGACTTCCACGAGGACGCCAGCGCCAGAGTTAAAAACTCTTATATTGGCGCCGCACGTGCTCCTCACGTGGGCGCCAATGTGCAAAGCATACAAAAATCTTAAGTAGCGCCCACGTGCACAACACGTGAGCGCCGACGCCTAATAGAATTAAATTCTACTCTCTGTTAAATAGAGCCGTTGGATCAAAGATCCAACGGAGATGATAAGTCATCAGGATGCAGAATTAAATTCTGTTTAGAGAAAACATTCCTCAAATCTTTCTGAACAAGAAAGATTGACATCTGTAAAACAGAGTACCGTTAGATTAAAAATCCAATGGTGATTAAAGAATCACCAATCTACAGAATAAATTCAGTATGGGAAAATATTTTCCCAATCTTGTTCTGTAAAATAGAAACCCTTGGATCAAAGATCCAATGGTGGGTAAAAATCCCCAAATCAATTAGGATCTCTTAATGAGAGATTTCTTCAACTAATTAACAGACTTGCCTCTACTATATAAAGGACCCAAGAGTTCAAGTCTAATATAGAGAAACCTCCCCATAAGTTTCTAAAAAAAAGCAGAAAGCTTCAAACAGGAAGAAAGAAGAAGATCTCCCTTCTCAAAGAAAAAAACCTAGGTAAATAAAAAGAAGAGAGATCAAAGTATCTCATTTACCTATTGAAGGGTTTAACCTTTTTAAAAGAACTTAGTTCTTTCTCCGGATTTGAGATCCACAAGACAAGTCTCCCACAAGTTGAGAATTTAATTCTCATCTGGAATAACTTGTTCTTGAGGATCAAAGATTCAGAAAAGAATTAGGAAATCGAATTCCTCAAAACAAAGCACATAAGGAAAAAGCTAGCGCCTCACGTGCCCCTCACGTGGGCGCCACAGAATAAAAAGAACACAGGGAGTGGCGCCCAGCGCCCCACGTGTTTCTCACGTAGGCGCTACGAAAGAACTCAGGAGTGCTTAGAACTTAGTGGGTGGCGCTCAGTGCCCCACGTGTCTCTTACATGGGTGCTACAAAAGAAAGGAGTGCTTAGCACTCAGTGGGTGACGCTCAGCGCCCAGCGCCTCACGTGATCCTCACGTGGGCGCCACAGAATAAAAAAGTGTTTGGCACTCACTAGACAGTGCCTAGCTCCTCACGTGCTTCGCACTTTGGCGCCATAAAGAGTGTTTAGCACTCCATATAAATACAAAAGGGGTAAAGTGTTTAACACTTATTAGGCAATTCCCATGACTGAAAACCCCACATGATTATATGTGAGCGTCAGAACTTACATAAGTGCTCAGTACTTTTTGCACAAAAAAAGGGACTGAGCCCAAACAAGTGCTTAGTACTCTTTTTCAAATAAAAAGAAAACCGAGTGGACCAAGCCCAAGTTGGTTATGTCCCTCGAGGATAGAACCTCCTTGATTCAGATCAACCGAGCCCATGTGCTCATTACTTCCCAAACTGATCTTAGTCCCAAATACGACTATCAATCTTCCAACTGATGATATCCCAAAACGATATTCGTCCAACATTCCCCTGAGGAAATCTTAGTCTCAAAATACGACTAATGATTCCTGGGTTTACCATTAATCCATGTTCCCTCAATTACAGGAATTGGTTCAAGGGTACATCTTTCTACACCTCTGATACATGTCGTTGTAATTCCTCAACGTCTTCAGAGAGGTGGCGGGTCTCGACAACCAACTGCTTTTTTGTGCACTTCCCAAACTGACGTGCACATCCCAGATCAAACTACATCCCAAACTGGATGCATCCCATATCATCGTTGCTCATCCCGTCAAGTAACAAATACACGTGCACGCAAGATGGACAATGGACCGAAACGTTCTTAAACTAACAACGGACCGAGACGTCTTTAAACTAAAATCTCACCTCCAAAATAGTGATCAACGGACCGAGACGTCCTTAAACTAAAATCTCACCTCCAAAATGGTGATCAACAGACCGAGATGTCCTCAAACTAGAACCGTTGTCTCAAAAATGGCAACAATGGACCGAAATGTCCTTAAACTAAGACAACAGAGCCCAAACGCTCTCTTGTTGGATCTGAAACAAAAATGATACTAAAACCTTGTTAAGTAGATATTAGTCTCAAATTGGACTAACGTATCCTTAACAAAAAACCAACTGAGTCCCAACTGCTCATATACATTTAAGTCGATCTTAATCCCAAAATTGATTAACGGTCCTTAAATAAAAACCCTAAATCTAAGATATACGGATTTGGACTAATCCACTCCCTATGGGCGACAACATAAATTAGTCTCCATATACAATCCACGGGCAACCCAAACAAACAAAAACACACACGACATGAAGTGAATTTCCGGAGCAGGAGAAAGTGGTTATCGTGATGCGGTAACGTAATTAACTGCAGGGGTTTGCGCCTACAGGGAAGAGCATCCCTACAATCAAAAACCCCTCGCAAATGATGGGGAATCTGACGAAGTGTGCTACAACGGCCGTATCTGCCCAAACCTCCGATATACGGTGCCATAAATCAACTTGGCATCTTCGGAGAGGTGGACAGATAAATCCAAATAGCATCAGCCCCCAAATTCAGGCAAGACGATCCATCCCAGTTTTTCTCCGTTTTCGGCAGTGAATAGATTCTGGCATGCTGTTCAGTTGATAAAACTGCACATTTGTATTACATTTTTCCTACCATTTTCATATTAAAAAAAAGGACTTTATTATGATATATTATACATATGAGGGTTTATGTGTAAAGACACCATTTTCCATGTGTTAATATATTTTAATTAGTATTTGGTAGGAAAATGTATGCAAATAAATCTATTGACCAAATCCTAGTAGAAATAAGCCTACTAAATATTATTTGAGATTATTGTGCAGAATTTTCCAAATTGTAATACAGAATTTATCAAACAAATCAATTTGTTGAAGAAAACTTGCCAAATTAAGAAGCAAAACTTGGAGACCATGTCTGGAAGCAACTGAGAGAAGATTTCTGAGTTCTAAAGGTGCCTAGGATTGCCACATGTCACAAGAAGCAAGCCCAAGAATTTTGATGAAGAGATCCTCACCATTGAGCGCGGATCCGCGGCCAAACACCCCCTTGGGCCGCGGATCCGCCGCAATCTTAAGGAGTTGGAAGACAAGATTTTTTTGGCATGAATCTCTGCTGAATTTTACCAAGTTTCCAATCTAAAGATTCTGGCTTTGCACTATAAAAGGACACCGAGAGCCTCTTGGAAAAGTTATCAAGCCGAAGAGATCACGAAGCCCCAGACGCTCACGCATCCAGGCTGATCATCAACTGTTCGTCTACCTCCTTAGGAAAGATCGAGAAGCAACTAGTTTGTAATCATTTTCTACGGAATAAAGTGTAGATTGTTCAAGTTGATTAATAAAGGTAGTTATTTTATTTAATTCTTTTGCATTTTACATTATGTTTTCCCTCTCTTTCTTTTCATCTTCTTCTCCCAACATGCGCGAGTAATTCTCCGCTTGTTAGGGTTCGTAGGATTAGGGTAGGCTAATGGACGATGAAAATAACTAAACCCTTTTTAAGTCCTATAAAGTTTAGGAACTTTATCAAAAGAATCATTAACATCCTAATCGGGCGCGTTAGCAATTCTTTGCTAGTTCCGACCGCGATTAGAGATTAGATTAATGATTGTTTTGGTAAAGGCTAGATATGAACGGAGTTCCGTGTCGAGATAAGGGTTAAGAGTGGGATTCCTTTTCCCTCCAGAAACCCTAATCTACACGCATCACCGTCGTTCTAGTTCTAAATCTATTAATGGATAAAAAGAGTAACTTTTAATTAATCGTCCATAACTACTAAATCCTAACGAGCCCTACAAGCCCTCTTATTATATTAATTACATCTTTAAAATAATCTATATCTATATTTTACATTCTTGTTTAACGTAGATCTAGAAATCTTTCTATAAAATTCTTTATCCCTCCTCTCTTTCTTAACACATCTAAAGTAAAAGTAAAAGGTTCCACGTTTCCCAGAGGACGACCCGTACTCATCTCGGTCTAGCTACGTGCGACACCGTTATTGATTGCGGTTAAACTACAAACACTCTTTCGAATCAATCAAATGGCGCCGTTGCCGGGGAAACGTGCGTAATTTTTTATTTTTACTATTTGTGTTGAATTCTTAGACGAGTCATATCATTATTAAAACAAAACTGCAAATTGTATATTTAACGATTATTGTGTGAATTTTTGCGAGGAAATCTGGTGTCACGTACTTGAGGAAACAGGAGATCTAGGGTTCACACTTCTCTGGTAAGATTCTAACTCCCTTCTCTCTCCTCTAAAATCCAATAAAATCTATTTTCTGCAGGATTCTTTGCAAAATATCACCGCTCAAAAATCTTTTTGCAAAGTTTTGCTTTTCAGTTTGTTTTTGCATATTTTAATACGGATCTTTAAGGGGCAAGGACCAAATCAAGATTAGGTGGGGATTTCATCACCCTTCCTAAGCCCCACAAATCACAAACCAAGCATATAGATCAACCCTTCATTAATTTAAAAAATATCTAGACCAGACTCTAAGGACTGCCGCGCTCAATAAGGACAGAGAAAGGTCGTGGGTAATATATCGTTTATCCGCATTATTTTTGTAGTGCCTAGGCAAGTGTGTCGAAGACTAGTGGTTTTTAATTAGGCCCACGACGTGGTTCCTTCCCACTTACCTGGCACTTACCTGGCTACAAGGGTAGTACGGAGGCGGTAGAGGATTTATCCTGCGGCTTGTCATTTGGAAGTCTAGGAGCGGTCTAGAGACTGGACCTAGGTAACCATAGTTCTAGGGTTGTGCATTTTTGTGATTTGTCTAAATCCGTCTTTTTTTTAAAAACAAACCAATTACTTTCTCTCCTTTTTACCCCTTCCCCCTTCTTCTCTTCTTATAATGGGTGACCTAAACAGAAGAACACTTGCCGAGCTTTGCTGTCCACAACCAGATATCTCTTGTTTTCGAAATCCCTTCGGTATACCGTCCGGCTCTTCCATTTTCTTAAGAGATCATATAGAACAAGAAGGAAGAAACAGTTGGCCACCTCAGTCTAGGTCTTATCAACCGTATCCTAATCCTATACCTGTTTCAGTTCATACCCAGAGTGAGGAAGCCCCTAGACGAATGTCCATTGCTGAGCACATAGCTAGGTCTAGAGGCCAAAGTTTCAACCCGGACCAATATCAACCATCACCACCACTGTCCGGAAAAGAGTTTGATATGCGGTTTGTATATAGCCAACCAACCAACCCATATCAATATTCTTCTTATCATAATATTGATCCTAGTCCTACCCAAGTTCAGCAACCATTCTGTTCCTATCAATCCAATCCGACTTTTCCACCTACTCTAGACAGTTCTTCTAATCAGTCATTTGGGAATTTTAATTATCCATAGGAATTTTAATCTTATACTGAAACCCCTTATCAACCCAAGACTAGTCTGGAGCAGACATTAGAAAAATATATGGAATTGACGAATCAAATTATGAAGGATTTGCGTAGTAAGACAGAACTGTACACCCTTCCTAACCAAACCTCCCCATTCCAAACTGAACTCCACAACTCCAGTTTCATAGATTCATCAAGTACAATGTCTGATAAGTTGTGTGACTTTGTAGTGTTTGATTTACCCAACTGTGAAGGGTCCCTTTCAAGTGAAACCATACCCAACCCTTGTGATCTCTACACCTCCACTCTTGAACCAAAACTGATTGAAAACCATACTTTTGATGAGGAGTTTGAGAATTTTAACCTTCACTTGAATGACGTGATTGACATTGGGGATATATTGATTGATGAACCCGAAATTTTGGATGATTTTGTCCCACCAATTCATCAAATCCTTTCACTTCCTTGTGGTCATCATCTTGAGCCTTTAATTCTTCCCGAACCCCGAATATGTCTTGAAGTTGATGATACAGGTATACCCAAAGAAATACAGCCTCCATCTTCCACATCTGGTTCTGCAACACTCGACACACCAATTTGTTTACCCATTTCACCTTCTACTTTCTCCGGTTCTTCTTCTGTTCCTATAGTTTCAGTGAGTTTTGATAGATCACAATCCGTTAATTCAAGTTCAGTAATACCAGAAATTCAACTTGATTTGGATATTTTTGAAAAAGAGGTAGATGAGTTTTTCGAGTCCTCTACCTCAGAGATTTTTTATGAATCAAGTAGAATAAATTCCGGCATAAAACTCTTTGACAGCAAAATGTTCAATCACACCATTGATAAAAGTTTTGAAGAACTTTTTGCTGACGAACTTGAATTTTTAAACAATACTGATTTTGTGATTAATCAATCTCCACCTAAAGAGGTTGAACCGTCACCATTCCTTCTTCCTAATTATTCACATTCATCCTCATTCTTTCTTTTCTCTAATTTCAAACCCTTTCCAGACCACCTCTTATCCCTTCCCCACTTTTTCTTGACTCGATACAACACATTCTTCCACCAACCTATACGATATATTGATAAAATCTTTGAATGGTTGGTGTTAACTTTTGGTCTTTGTAAAGCCTTACTTTGACCAAATGACTCACCCCCTCTTAAAATGCTTCATATTGTCTAACTCATGTTTAAGGGGGGGGGGTATATTTTTGGCTCTTGAACATAATTTTTGTCCTCAAATTTGTGAGCCAAAATTAAGTTTGGGGGAGGATTTCCACTTTCATATATTCTTGCCCCCATTAATAATGTCCTCCCAACCTTACAGGTTTTTGTGATCCAGCAGATAGCAACAGTGAGGACACTGTTGAAAACAAGTTTGGGGGAGGTTTGTGCTTATTTACACATCAATTTGCATCATATTTTGCATAAGCACGACATTTTCAAAAATTTTTAAAAAAATTTTATAACAAAAGAGTAGAAAGTGAAAAATTACATCCAAAAGATAGGAATAGTGTAAGAAAACCAAGAAAATTAGACCGAGATGAGTACGGGTCGTCCTCTGGGAAACGTGGAACCTTTTACTTTTACTTTAGATGTGTTGAGAAAGAGACGAGGGATAAAGAATTTTATAGAAAGATTTCTAGATCTACGTTAAACAAGAATGTAAAATATAGATCTAGATTATTTTAAAGATATAATTAATATAATAAGAGGGCTTGTAGGGCTCGTTAGGATTTAGTAGTTATGGACGATTAATTAAAAGTTACCATTTTTATCCATTAATAGATTTAGAACTAGAACGACGGTGATGCGTGTAGATTAGGGTTTCTGGAGGGAAAAGGAATCCCACTCTTAACCCTTATCTCGATACGGAACTCCGTTCATATCTAGCCTTTACTAAAACAATCATTAATCTAATCTCTAATCGCGGTCGGAACTAGCAAAGAATTGCTAGCGCGCCCGATTAGGATGTTAATGATTCTTTTGATAAAGTTTCTAAACTTTATAGGACTTAAAAAGAGTTTAGTTATTTTCATCGTCCATTAGCCTACCCTAATCCTACGAACCCTAACAAGCGGAGAATTACTCGCGTATGTTGGGAGAAGAAGATGAAAATAAAGAGAGGGAAAACATAATGTAAAATACAAAAGAATTAAATAAAATAACTACCTTTATTAATCAACTTGAATAATCTACATTTTATTCCGTAGAAAATGATTACAAACTAGTTGCTTCTCGATCTTTCCTAAGGAGGTAGACGAACAGTTGATGATCAGCCTGGATGCGTAAGCGTCTGGGGCTTCGTGATCTCTTCGGCTTGATAACTTTTCCAAGAGGCTCTCGGTGTCCTTTTATAGTGCAAAGCCAGAATCTTTAGATTGGAAACTTGGTAAAATTCAGCAGAGATTCGTGCCAAAAAAATCTTGTCTTCCAACTCCTTAAGATTGCGGCGGATCCGCGGCCCAAGGGGATGTTTGGCCGCGGATCCGCGCTCAATGGTGAGGATCTCTTCATCAAAATTCTTGGGCTTGCTTCTTGTGACATGTGGCAATCCTAGGCACCTTTAGAACTCAGAAATCTTCCCTCGGTTGCTTCCAGACTCGGTCTCCAAGTTTTGCTTCTTAATTTGGCAAGTTTTCTTCAACAAATTGATTTGTTTGATAAATTCTGCATAACAACTTGGAAAATTCTGCACAATAATCTCAAATAATATTTAGTAGGCTTATTTCTACTAGGATTTGGTCAATAGATTTATTTGCATACATTTTCCTACCAAATACTAATTAAAATATATTAACACATGGAAAATGGTGTCTTTACACATAAACCCTCATATGTATAATATATCATAATAAAGTCCTTTTTTTAATATGAAAATGGTAGGAAAAATGTAATACAAATGTGCAGTTTTATCAACTGAACACATGCCCGGTGGGACCTTTTCCTCTTTCTACTCCACACTTCATATGTCGTGTTTCGCGAACAAAAATCGCGGTTTTCTATGGTTGCCCTTGGATTCGAGGTACTAAGATTTGGTGTCTTGTTCCAGTACAGAAAGAAGAAGTGAACATCAATGGCTTCCAGCTGCACAAACTGCAACAGCAACTCCCACTCCACCCCAACTAGAGGAGTGACATACGGGCAAAATGCGGCCTCCATCTTTTCAATGCCGGTGGGGCAGGTAACTCAAGCCACCACTGGACTGTTCTTCAGGATCATGCTCCCGCCAGCGAGTTTCAGCGCCCCAGTGCCACCACAGGAAGCTCCCAAGAAGTCGGTCTTTGATCGACTGACAACCACCATGGCCCCTCTCAACGGGTCGTCCAAGTCTGCCACCTCAGTCTTCAACAGGCCGAAGCTCAAGTGGGCCTGCAAAGAGGCTCGCGATACCTGAACGGACTATTCCAAAACGGATAGTCCTACCCACTCCTGCTACTGGAGAAGTCATCAAAAGAGCTTCCTCTACCAGAAAGTCGGCCTTTGAAAGATTGGCCATTCCCTATCAAAGGACGTCAGTCTTCGACAGGCTGGCACCAGCAGTAGCCCCTAACTAAAGCAGGGGGCACGACGGAGCCACTTCCACAACTGAGGTGGTCCTATCTGCAAAGCACGCTCGACATCACCACTGGCACCGAGTGAGAAGAGCAGGGGGAAACTCCCCCTCCGGACTCACCCCACCAGCTCCAATGGTGGAGTTGATGCTGTTGTTCCAACCGGGAACAGCTTTTAACCGCTTAGGAGGGTGCGAAAGAACTCCCCAACCGTGGTGTTGAAGAAATCTCCACTTCCTGCTGAAAACATGATGCAGGCAAAGCCGGAGCAGTCCCCTCAACGGCTATCTTCCCAAATCCACAGGGTCTGGCAGAAAGTCTAGGACTCGGTGATCAACAAAGACCACTCTCGTCAACCGGAGAAAATGAAGGTTCGACAAGAGAAAAATCATCCCTCCACCATACAGCGAGGGACTTCTTTCACACAGGCGCCTGTTACAATGACCCCTTCAACTTCGACCTCCCACAAAAGGAGGAGGCTGGAGAAAATCCCACCACCGGCGGCAAATCCCAAAGGTGATGGATCCAAACGCCCCAAGTCTGCGGGCATGATCGTGCACACAGTTTACATGGCTTCTGGAAAAGAGGAAAGCCGTGCTTCCGTGGGTCATCGGCCGCAAACTCAGTCGTTGACAAAATCTCAGGAGCAGCAACAAAAGCTCCAGGAGACGCTGAAAAAAATGACAGCACTCACCGGGAAAAAAGAAAGTCCAGAATCAGCAAGTGAACAGCGCCAGGAGCAGGAGACCGATACAGAGTTCCTGTGAAGGGTGCTAGAAAGAAAAGATAAGGAGTCCGTGGAACAGGCTGCTAATATAAAGCAGATGGCACTTTTGTTCCAAGATATGGTTGGAATGATGATCCAGCCAGAACCTCTAGCTGAAGACCCGCCGATAATCATCGAGGACGACAGATGGGAAACATAAAACCCTCTTCCAGCTTTATCGACAGCCAGGGAGGAAACAATCTCTAAAGCTGCCCTTGATGATTATATAGTTCAACAAATACGAGTTCATCAGGCAAGTGAAGCGGCTGGCCAAGTCGTCAGAACCGAGCGACCGTACCCAAGCTGGTATGACCAAATCAAATACCCGCCAGGATATATAATCCCTAAGTTCCACGTGTATAAGGGGACAGGCAATACTCATCAGCACGTCGCTCAGTTCAGAGCTCTATACGGCAATACTGGAGGCGACGACAAATTGCTGCTTCGCCGGTTCCTTGGCAGCCTGTCAGAAACGGCGTTTGAATGGTACTCAGAGCTTCTAAATGACTCCATCAAAACATTCACAGAAATGGAATTGTTGTTCACGCAGCGGTTCTCCAGCGCAAGCGAGTGCACCCCGATCACGGCGTTAATCAACGCCAGGGTAAAGCCGGGAGAGATCTGGGTTCAATACTCAATCCGGTGGCGGAACCTATGGTCAAAATGTGAACAACGCATCGAAGAAGCTCCTGCCGTGGGCATGTTCGTAGGGACTCTGGATCCTCAGGCGACTGTGTCCCAGTTTATGACGTTCTTTAAGCTGACCACCTTCCAGGCTCTGATCAACAAGTTGGCCCAAATAGACCAGATAGGCCACGGGCCTTCCTCTTCAAAAATGGACCCTCGAAATGCAAAGGTTTAAGGGAAATCAGCCTTCGTTGCCAATACTCAACAACAACCGAGTGATCCGAAATCGGTTGCTCGCCAAAACAACGCGCGTCCGCGCCAATCCCTGGAAGAGAAGCTAGGACGTGCTTACTCGTTTCCCGTGATAAAACGAGGAGATTGTTCGAACTGGCAGTGCGCAACAAACTCATCACTCTGCCAGACCCAAAACGTCCACCGCAGCCCGGTGACGTCAACAATCGTAATTACTGCTCCTATCTCCGAATGGTGAGCCACCCCATTGAGGATTGCTATGTCTTCAAAAATTGGATCGAGGACCAGCATCAACGGGGGAAATTTGCGCTTTCTGAGAATTGGAGGGTGAACCCGCCACAGAGGCACGCTCCTAAAAAGGTGGATACACCGGGGGCATCATGTTTCTTTGTGGAAGAAGCACCGTGGGAAATCGTCCTTTCAGCTAAAACTAAAAGAATGCTGAAGGATCTTCAAGCATGTCCGGCGATCCGATGGAAAAGCCCGCTGGAGCCCAAGATCATTGAGGGGATGCTGAAACCACGTCCCACACCGAAAACTGCTAACGATGGGCAAAACACCCGGATCAAACCTTCAAAGTCTTCGAAGGGAAAGAAGAAGACCAAGAAGCCCATGCAGCCTGACGACAAGCGCACGGACCTGCAAAAGTACATCGACGCGCTAGAAGAATACAACCAGAAAGCGCGGACATCAGTCACCCTCGAAGAGTTTCTCAACCATATATTTGAGAACAGAGATAGTGACGATGATGAGGGAAATGGCTCGTCGGGATAAATCAAAGATTATGTAGCAAGTTGCTAAATGGTTTCTTATTCGTCGTTAAATAACGAAGAAACTCCCTCGGAGTCGGAAAGCAACACAGAGGAACTGGGGGCAGGGTTGGTGCCAAAATCCCCGGAGCTGCCAGAAGGCCTAAGTGACAGGCTGCTAAACGAAGCTTTTCAAAAGAGCAGAGCTGACCGAGAACGTGAAACGGCCATATACGAAAAGGCCAAACATCAACGTCAGGATGAAGAAGCTGTGGTAAGGATGAGTCGTAAAGCACTCCAACCAAGCCAAAGCACACCTGCTATAAACAAGAGCAGGATTAAAGCAGAGAAGCGGTTCGCCAAAGCCCTGTCAATGGGAAGGAAGATACCCCCTCGTGGAAAACGCTCCCGGGGCCACATGCCACAACGGAGAGATTTCATATCCGAACTATTGCCTATATCATCGGAGGGTCACCCACCCCACCGAAGAGTGCAATGCCTTCAAGAAGTGGTGGCAAGGATACGTTGCTCACCAACAACACTTCAAGCGGATGAAGTGCAAAGCTCATCGACAGCAAAGAAGCGTGATTGACAAGCGTGAACGAACGGCTGGAAACTATCATATGGTTGATATCAGTTCGACAGAAGGAAAATCCCAAGTTCTTACATTCAGGAGCGATTCTGAGGAAGAAATAACCCTCGGCCCTCTCTTCAAAGAATCCACCTCCGGAAAAGAAGAAGAGAAGAAGAACTGCTAGAATATCCAGCTGCATAACCGCACGCTGCCTGAAAAGAACCTCGGGCCTACAAACAAAGGTTCAAGAAAAAGATACAAGGGGATGGAAAAAGTCCCTGAGGAAATTGCCCTCGGTGATAGAGTCGTCAAAGAGCTCGCAGCCAAGGACCCGCCTAAGAAAAAAAAGATGGATTACAATGTCCTAGCACATCTGAGGAAGATACCCTTGTATGGTGTTTTTCGTCACCCCATTGAGATGAGAATACTGTTAGTTATATGTATGCCCTAAAGGCTATTATTGTACATGATTGTATATTATAATGGATGCTTAGACATATATAGGGAGGACTTTCTTGCTCGACATGATAGTATGCTATCTGGTTGCTCTTTATCTTAGCATGTAGACTAGTATTGTGATACTGTCTTGCTCTCACATGTTGGTAAAGCCCTTAGGATGTACTTGACTACCAGGATTATGATGCAGATCATACTGGTGGGGCCAAGGTAGTCCACAAGTTCATCCTTTAATTGTTCCTAGTCGTGGGTGTATCGAGACGGGGCATCGATATTCCAGAGTAGACTAGCGTATACGTTTCTTGATCCATATGATGGGCGATGGATGATCCCATATCCATTGGTGTTTGACATCAAAGATTGTATACGGGTGCTCAGTGGAGACTAGGTACACTGAACAGGACTCACCGAGAACTCCTAGATGGTATTATACCTAACGTCAGATAGCAGTTCTCTGGTAACACTGGTACAGGTTAGTCTGTAGACCCGAGATCGTCATAGAGTCTTGTGTGATTCCCACTATGCTTTGATTTCTACCTTACCACATTCAAGAGAGCGTACAAAACGGTGGTTTTTGGGTACAACCCCAAGTCACATGGAGGCAATGAGCGATAGGAGGGGTTTCGTCTCTCCCGGTATTGGGGGTTGATGTTGCGCTGTGCTCGATTGGCCATAACAGGAAGTCCCTGGCCAGGGCGGAAACTAAGATTTACTGGTAAGTGTTATCAGTAGTTTCTCGACCCGTTATAAGCCTCACATCGGCACGACTTATCAAGTTATTGGGGTCTGACGTTTACCACCCCCAGACTAGATATGCGACATATCGGACGAAGAGACCGGACTGTACGGTAGTGTTACTCAATGGATTCACAGGAGTTTGAATAAGCTTTCTTGTTGATCTTCTGATCGCTCAATACCCGGGTAGCCGTTACCTCCAGCTAGTACCGCTGACGGCTTGTGGGTGACTGATATGATCATCACCTACTGCCGGCGTATTGACGAGTCTTTAGAGTCCTACACAGAGGTTTCCTAGCTCATGCGAAACGAAGTAGGGCACATATGTGATATGTGCGGGACCAAGATTGATACTTGTATGTGATACAGTATTCCAATCTCACGATATAGGTTATATGTGATATAACCGGATTATTGAATCAAGTGTTGATCCAACAATTTATTAAATGATATTATTCGGTTGTATGCGATACAGCCGGGTTATTAAATCAAGTGTTGATTTAATAATTTAATGTATAATTATATATTTGATATATTAATATACATTAATTAATATTATCTCACTTAAGAAATTGTTTTCTCCAAATACATACAAATATATACGTGATATAAATTTAATGTATAATTAGAACCTTGAGGAAGGAGAAGGAGGCATAGACCCTAATTTTTTTGAGAGAGAAAAGGTTATCATTGATTTTTTCAATATGTTGCCTTTATAGGCTACACACTTTACATATAGGCCCTTGGGCTTTTCCAAATGGCACTTGTGCAAACCCATGCCTTATGTGCTTATTTCTTTTTTGCACATAAGCCATGGGGTTTACAAAATTTTTGCTTTCTGCCCACTTTACATATATTTATTGCTAAAAATTACATTTAGACTAATTTATTGCCTTCTTTTTGACATGGAGCCGGCCCCTTCCATGTTTGGTCTTGACTTGGGCTCGGGCTCGGGCTCACTTGACTTGGGGTTGACCTTGGTTTTGACTTGGTCAACTGGGGTGTAATTTTTGACCCCAACAAAGTGTCCCCTATAAATAAATGCACACCACATATGTGGGTTGTGTGCATGAAATTGATGGATCTTCTTTCGCGTGGATGTTGACTTGATTTGGTTCCCGTTTTGACGACGTTGAGGTCGATGCTGCCATTTTTGCGACGTGGACGGTCGGTTATGCCATTTTAGCGACGCGAAAGGTCGGTTCTACTCTTTTTACGATTTGGACGGTCGGTGCTGCTATTTTTGTGACGTGGATGGTCGGTTGTGCCATTTTAGCGACGTGGACGGTCGGTTCTGCCCTTTTTGCGACTTGGACGATTGGTGCTGCCATTTTTGCGACGTGGACGGTCGGTTCTACCATTTTAGCGATGTGGACGGTCGGTTCTGCCCTTTTTGCGACTTGAACGGTCGGTGTTGCCATTTTTGTGATGTGGACGGTCGGTTCTTCCATTTTAGGGACGTGGACGGTCGGTTCTGCCCTTTTTGCAACTTGGATGGTCGGTGCTGCCCTTTTTGCAACTTGGACGGTCGGTTCTTCCATTTTAGCGATGTGGATGGTCGGTTCTTCCCTTTTTTCGACTTGGACAGTCGATGCTGCCATTTTTACGATGTGAACAGTCGGTTCTGCTAGTTTAGCGACGTGGACAGTCGGTTCTTCCCTTTTTGCGACTTGGACGGTCGGTGCTGCCATTTTTGCGACGTGGACGGTCGGTTCTGCCATTTTAGCGACATGGACGGTCGGTTCTGCCATTTTTGCGACTTGGAAGGTCGGAGCTACCATTTTTGCGACGTGGACGGTCGGTTCTGCAATTTTAGTGACGTGGATGGTCGGTTCTGCCTTTTTGCGACTTGGACGGTCGGTTCTGCCCATTTTCTGACTTGGACGGTCGGTGCTTCCATTTTTGCGACGTGGACGATCGGTTCTGCCATTTTAGCGACGTGGACGGTCGGTTATGCCCTTTTTTCGACTTGGACGGTCGGTGATTTGCTCCGCTTCTTACGGTATCGGGATTTGATTTGACTTGCTCCGCTTTCTGCGGTATCAGTGTTGATTTGTTTGATTTGATTTGTTTTGGAAGTTCAATACATATCCAGCAGGACTTTCGAGCTTAGAAGTGCTGCCGGGTGGGACTTTGATTTGATCTGTTTGATTTCTGCCTTATTTGGCGGGACTTTTGAATTTGAGAGGAACTTGGAATTTGGATTTTGTTTGGCATCAGCATTGCTGCACAGGAATAATGCCAGGAGCAACTCATCATTTGCCCCGGGAGGACATCGGATTTGGTTTTTGGGTCGGCATCAGCATTGCTGCACTGGAATAATGCCAGGAGCAGCTCATCATTTGCCCCAGGAGGACTTGGGATTTGGTTTTTGGGTCGGCATCAGCACCGCTAACACTGAAGCGTAATGCCAGGAGCGACTCATCATTTGCCGTTGGGAAATCTTAGGATTTGGGTTTTGGGCCGGCATCAACACCGTTAACACAGAAGCGTAATGCCATGAGCGACTCATCATTTGCCGTTGCCCGTTAGGGAACGATGGCTTAAGAGACAGGTTTAGATCCCTATCACCTAAGGCATTTCAATTTTATGAGCCGTAAGGATCCCATAAAAGTATTTTCTCCCTACGAGTCGGAGGGATCTCGCAGGTGTATTTCTCGCTAGGAATCGTGGAGATTCCTAAGTGTGTGGTTCCTTTGTGAGTCGTAAGGATCTCACGCGGGGATTTTCTCCTCATAAGGTCGAGAGGACTTTGCGAGTGTATTTCATCTCTTTTCACGAGTTTGCGCCCTTTCGGGTTTTCACAAACTCGCCGGCAGTCCTGCTGTTTTTACTCACGGAGCCCTTTCGGATTTTCAACCGTGCCCTTCTCGCTTGTGGACATACCGTTTTTTTGCCGGTAGGACATAGGAGAGATAGGGGTCGTTTACGCCCGTGGATGGTATACGGTTTTACAGGATGAATGATCCAGACCGTAAGGCCGGTGTGCTCAATTCGTCTGTGACTTGGAGTATTCACGTATAATATTTCTTGAGACATCGGCCATTGATGGGTGGTATGGGCCTTTCTCCTTTTGTAACAACCCTAAACTTTCTGTACAATTTTTTTTTTCAAAAATACAGAAAGGGGTACTTTTGCCTGAGCACAAGTTATAAGTTTGTTTTGATTTTTAATAGCAAGAAGGAGCTTGTAGCTCATTGGTAAGACCTTGCACAGCTGAACCAAAGCAACAGAGTTCAAATCCCATTAGCCACATTATTTTTTAATTAGTTTTCTTTTAAATTTTTAGAAGCCCAAGAGTCTACATGTGCATAACTCGTAAAAAACAAAAGTCACATATAAAACAAACGAGTTCAGGAGGTAGACCAAACGACGATGGACACGTGGCGTCGAGACCCGGCTCGACTCGGCCGACTCGGGCCGGCGACGCGGCCGACTCGGCCGGCGGCGCCGGTCCGACCGAGTTGGATCATCGATTTTCTTCACTTCCCCTGTGTCTTTTAGCTTCCCCATAACCCCTGTTCTATATAAATACCCTGCATTATTCCAGAGGATTAAAAACCTAATTAAAATCTTTTTAATGCATAATTTTTAATGAATTTTCTATCAAACCCTAACCCTAATCTTTTCCTATAAATACCACTCCATTTAACACCCCCTCACTCACAAACTCTGTCCAAACTCTCAAGAAAAAAATCCCAAGAACTTTTGTGTACAAGTGGAGTTAGCGAAGGGCGAAGCTCCGACGAACTTCCGACGACGACCCTAAAAGCTCCCGGCGACGAAACGACACACCGGCACCTCCTACCACTCCCTCTTCCTCTTCTCTAATCTAAAATCCAGTAAGTCCCTTCTCCCCCTTCTCTTTTCTATTCTGAAAACTCGTAATTCTAAAACCCGACGGAAGCGGAGTTAATCCGACTTCCAGTTCGGTTTTTCTTTAAAAGTTCCATTTTTCTTAAAAACAACAATACCAAACTCTCACAACATGACTATTAATCATTAACAAAACATATTGAACAAGTTCCATTTCAAAAGAATGTATATTGTAATTTTTATCGCACTTTTTCAGAAAAATACCATATAGTTTAGCTTCGACATAAAAACATCATTACCTTTGCTATACCTTTAGATAGTTCACGAGGTAATGACCTACCTCTTCACAACACTCATATGTAACATAGCACAATGATATTGGGAAACATAGATTTGGGAAATACGGTTTTACATAAAACTACATCCGACTTATATAAAAACCTTTTTCTACAAGGTTATGTATTTTAAACAAATCTTTGCAATGCGCCGCTACAACCCATTTCGGGAAACCCGTTCGAGATGGTGCGGATTATCGCACATCCTCGGGCTTAGTAGTGCGAGAAACAGACCTCCGCAAGGAGCATACGGTCTCGAAAGATTTAAAAATACAAATATCTTAAGAAAATGAGATTTCTAGAAAAATAATAAATTAAATTATTTTATAAATATATATATGTATCATCAAAATATCTATTTTTTATATAGTATAAATATTCCAACTTTTCTAAATAAAAAAGAATCACTTTACTTGAAAATACCATGCAATTCCATACAAGTTCAATACTTTACAATTAAATACCATATATAATGAAAAATAGGTTTTATTCACTAGAAATGTCTCAATAATAAAATATACATCAATGAAAACTTTAAAGACGATAATAAAATACTTGATGTGTATTTTGAAAATTATACAAAATTATTTTTACATAAAACCCTTCAAGTTATATTAAATTACAATAAGGACCCTAGTAAACATAGGTTTAAGCGGGACCGGTCTCTGGAGCCTCAGGGAGCCGAAGATATGAGTACTTACCTATTTAAGGTAGACAACTTAACAAACGGTGTTATCAACACGGTAATCGTCTTTGAAAAAGACACAAATCCAGTCGTCCATGTGCAGCGGTTACCGATAACACCAAAACCTAATTCAGGATTCAATTTCTTTTTTTTTAATTGTCCGACTCAGACTGAGTCTCAATATAATCAATCTGACTTGAATGAGATTCAAGTATATATAACAATTCAATATGAATCCATATATTCAATCTGTTCAATCTATCAATCTATACAACTTGACCGCACCGAACCATGGATATACATCCATCTACATGATTCTCCAGTTACATCCATTTACTGATATCATGGTTTCGGCAAGTTATCCATCTATACAATTCAATTACAAGACAATACAATACAAACAATACAATTAAGACATCGCGGGGTTTGTAAGGGGTGGATTGGTACGGAAGGTGTTAGAAGTGGCACAAGACTGCAACCATTAAGACACCTAACCTGTATTCCATTGCCGTTGTACCGTGGCTGAACGGTTCCTTGTACTTTCCGTCCACCTTAGTCTCTGGTCTACTGAGACTCCTCTCGTATACACTGGCCTCTTCTGTACCAAGCTACAAACAAAAGCGTTAACAAAATACAACTTTAAAAGTTACACTCTCTCTGTCTATTCTACTTCTCCCTTATCTTTGGGACTTACCGAGCAATTGTTCGCTGACGACATTCCTTCTTTTTCTTCTTTGGAATGTTGTCAGGTGGATCGGACCTTCAGGAGATCGAGCCCACCAGCGAGGACTTGGATCAACTAGCCTTCGACCTGGAGCTCTAGATACTTGTACATTTCATTTCAGTACTTTCCATTTCTGTTATGCCACTGTTTAGGCATTGCTTTTCATTCCATGTATTTACTTTTCCATGTACTGTAAAAGAATGTTAATAAATAAAGTTGTTATTCATTACATTTGTCTCTTGTGTATATTTCTTTTATATTGCTTAGTTACGTTTAGCGTATTTACTTCTGAGTAAATACGTAGCGGCCTCGTCGCGTCCTCTGCCCGTATACTGGGAAGCGGGGCGTGACAGGTTTTGTTGGTGGCCCATGCAGGTCAGAGCTGTAGGGAACACTACCATGCAGTTTTGTTTTGCGTAGACAACCTAAGCAATATAACACAAGAACCGGCAACAAAAAATATTCCTTACAATACATATTCCTTGAATCTTATCATTTCATATACTTTGAATCTGTCCCAACCTAAATTTTTCTTTCAAGGTTATGGATTCCCCAAACAACACCAGCACAAATGTCAACAACACTCCCCCACCACTACCACTCACACCTGCCGTAGCTGTCCCGATCAATGAGCATACGATACTGCTTGAGGCGATCCGCAGCCTCCTGGAAGGACAGCAGCAGCAGACTGCTATTCTCTTGAACCGTCCAGAAGCGGAAGCACCCGGAGTGAAGTAATTCCGGGCACTGCACCCCAAGAACTTTTCGGGAAAAGAGAGCTCTCTGGAAGCAGAGGAATGGGCTCAAAGCGTTGAAGATGACCGGACAGCATCACAAGTGCCAGAGATCGCTTGGGTACGAGTTGCAAAGCTGCAGCTCACTGACAATGCATGGGTTTGGTGGAAGGCGGAAGAAAGCCTTCTTGACCAATCTATCGAATGGAAGACTTTCCGTGACATGTTCGATGCAAAGTACTTCCCTGTGACTGCCCGCTTTGATATGGAACAGCAGTTCATCCATCTGCAACAAGGTTCAATGTGGACCAAATCTGTGGATGAGTATGATACTGAGTTTACCATGCTCAGTAGGTAAAATATGTCTCTATATTTCGATTTTCAAATATCACATACTACACAGCTAACACAAGACCGTAACAGGTTTGCGGCCTATTTCATACCGATTGCTGAGATCAGGGCCAGAAGATTTCAGGAAGGGTTGGACCCGGAAATCCAAGCTGCATTAGCTACAGGGGATTTCCCAATCCATGATTTGGCTTTGAAGGCTGCCCGAAGATATGAGGCAGTGGTGAAAAAGAAGGGCATATCTCAATCTGCCGGAGTTAAGCGTCCTGCCAATCAGATAGCAGGATGAGCCTCTTCAAGACCAACTGTTGAACCCAGGAGATCGGAAGAAATCAATAACCAGTCGAGTCCAGACCTTTGCTGCTACTGCTAGAGAAAGGGACACTTGTGGAAGGACTGTAGGCGCGCAAAATGCCTGTGTCTAATTTGTGGCGCATCCAATCACGGAATTGGAAACTGTCCTTATAGAAGCAACCCAGATCACACACCCACCAACTACCCGTAGCGGCCAGCTATCCAGGTTCCTGCACCCCGTCTTACACTCCCAGCTCTACCACCTGCACAGCCTAATCGCCAATTCTATCAGGCACTGAGGAACATGTCTCGAGGGCAGAGAAACATGCCCTAAGGATAGAGGAATGTGCCTCCAGCTAGGAGGAATGAACCACGGCGTCAGACTTTCCTTTTAGCGGCCGAAGAAATAGAGGCCGTAGGCCAAGGTAACCGTGGTAATTTCCTCAACTCTTTTCAAATCTTTCGGTCTTTCACATATTTTTCATACACTACCAATAGTTCTATCACCAAACTTTCCTTGAATCCGTTACACTTTCCATTTACAAATTTCGAGGACAAAATTTTTTAAGGAGGGTAGAATGTAACAACCCTAAACTTTCTGTACAATTTTTTTTTCAAAAATACAGAAAGAGGTACTTTTGCCTGAGCACAAGTTATAAGTTTGTTTTGCTTTTTAATAGCAAGAAGGAGCTTGTAGCTCATTGGTAAGACCTTGCACTGCTGAACCAAAGCAACAGAGTTCAAATCCCATTAGCCACATTATTTTTTAATTAGTTTTCTTTTAAATTTTTAGAAGCCCAAGAGTCTACACGTGCATAACTCGTAAAAACCAAAAATCACATATAAAACCGAGTCCAGGAGGTAGACCAAACGACGATGGACATGTGGCATCGAGACCCGGTCCGACTCGGGCTGGCGGCGCGGCCGACTCGGCCGGCGCCGCCGGTCCGACCGAGTTGGATCACCGATTTTCTTCACTTCCCCTGTGTTTTTTGGCCTCCCCATAACCCCTGTTCTATTTAAATACCCTGCATTATTCCAGAGGATTAAAAACCTAATTAAAATCTTTTTAATGCATAATTTTTAATGAATTTTCTATCAAACCCTAACCCTAATCTTTTCCTATAAATACCACTCCATTTCACACACCCCTCACTTACAAACTTTGTCCAAACTCTGAAGAAAAAAATCCCAAGAACTTTTGTGTACAAGTGGAGTTAGCGAAGGGCGAAGCTACGACGAACTTCCGACTATGATCCTAGGAGCTCTCGGTGTCGAAACGACGCACCCGCACCTCCTACTACTCCCTCTTCCTCTTATCTAATCTAAAATTCAATAAGTCCCTTCTCCCCCTTCTCTTTTCTATTCTGAAAACTCGTAATTCTAAAACCCGACGGAAGCGGAGTTAATCCGACTTCCGATTCGGTTTTTCTTTAAAAGTTCCATTTTTCTTAAAAAAAACAATACCAAACTCTCACAACATGACTATTAATCATTAACAAAATATATTGAACAAGTTCCATTTCAAAAGAATGTATATTGTAATTTTTATCGCACTTTTTCAGAAAAATACCATATAGTTTAGCTTCGACATAAAAACATCATTACCCCTGCTATACCTTTAGATAGTTCATGAGGTAATGACCTACCTCTTCACAACACTCATATGTAATATAGCACAATGATATTTGGAAACATAGATTTGGGAAATACGGTTTTACATAAAACTACCTCCGACTTATATAAAAACCTTTTTCTACAAGGTTATGTATTTTAAACAAATCTTTGCAATGCGCCGCTACAACCCATTTCGGGGAACCCGTTCGGGATGGTGCAGATTATCGCACATCCTCGGGTTTAGTAGTGCGAGTAGCAGACCTCCGCAAGGAGCATACGGTCTCGAAAGATTTAAAAATACAAATATCTTAAGAAAATGAGATTTCTAGAAAATAATAATAAATTAAATTGTTTTATAAATATATATATGTATCATCAAAATATCTATTTTTTATATAGTATAAATATTCCAACTTTTCTAAATAAAAAAGAATCACTTTACTTGAAAATACCATGCAATTCCATACAAGTTCAATACTTTACAATTAAATACCATATATAATGAAAAATAGGTTTTATTCACTAGAAATGTCTCAATAATAAAATATACATCAATGAAAACTTTAAAGACGATAATAAAATACTTGATGTGTATTTTGAAAATTATACAAAATTATTTTTACATAAAACCCTTCAAGTTATATTAAATTACAATAAGGACCCTAGTAAACATAGGTTTAAGCGGGACCAGTCTCTTGAGCCTCAGGGAGCCAAAGATATGGGTACTTACCTATTTAAGGTAGACAACTTAACAAACGGTGTTATCAACACGGTAATCGTCTTTGAAAAAGACACAAATCCAGTCATCCATGTGCAGCGGTTACCGATAACACCAAAACCTAATTCAGGATTCAATTTCTTTTTTTTTAATTGTCCGACTCAGACTGAGTCTCAATATAATCAATCTGACTTGAATGAGATTCAAGTATATATAACAATTCAATATGAATCCATATATTCAATCTGTTCAATCTATACAACTTGACCGAACCGAACCATGGATATACATCCATCTACATGATTCTCCAGTTACATCCATTTACTGATATCATGGTTTCGGCAAGTTATCCATCTATACAATTCAATTACAAGACAATACAATACAAACAATACAATTAAGACATCGCGGGGTTTATAAGGGGTAGATTGGTACGGAAGGTGTTAGAAGTGGCACGAGACTGCAACCATTAAGACACCTAACCTGTATTCCATTGCCGTTGTACCGTGGCTGAACGGTTCCTTGTACTTTCCGTCCACCTTAGTCTCTGGTCTACTGAGACTCCTCTCGTATACACTGGCCTCTTCTGTACCAATCTACAAACAACAGCGTTAACAATATAATACAACTTTAAAAGTTACTCTCTCTGTCTATTCTACTTCTCCCTTATCTTTGGGACTTACCGAGCGATTGTTCGCTGAAGACATTCCTTCTCTTTCTTCTTTGGAATGTTGTCAGGTGGATCGGACCTTCAGGAGATCGAGCCCACCAGCGAGGACTTGGATCAGCTAGCCTTCGACCCGGAGCTCTAGATACTTGTACATTTCATTTCAGTACTTTCCATTTCTGTTATGCCACTTTTAGGCATTGCTTTTCATTCCATGTATTTACTTTTCCATGTACTGTAAAAGAATGTTAATAAATAAAGTTGATGTTCATTACATTTGTCTCTTGTGTATATTTCTTTTATATTGCTTAGTTACGCTTAGCGTATTTACTTCTGAGTAAATACGTAGCGTCCTCGTCGCGTCCTCTGCCCGTATACTGGGAAGCGGGGCGTGACACCCTCGACACTTATTAGTTGGTAGGATCCTCCATCGAACACTTTCTCGATGACGTATGGTCCTTCCCAGTTTGGCTCAAATTTTCCTTTGGCATGTCGATTGGGGATGATCGGCCTTTTGAGGACCAATACCAATTCGCCTTTCTAGAAAGAACGGAGATGGGTCATCTTGTCATAGGCCCGTGACATTTGGACTCGGTATAGCTTCAGATTTTGCTGCACCGCGAGTTTCTTTTCTTCGAGGGCATCGATCTCTTCGAGACGAAGGAGGACGTTTTCCTCCTCTGTCAACTCGTGTTGGACGGCCATTCTTAGGCTTGGAACTTTGAATTCGAGCGGGAGGATTGCTTCCACTCCGAAGAGTAGTGAGTATACAGTGGACTGAGTTGGAGTGCGGTGTGTGGTATGATATGCCCACAACACCTCGTGGAACTTGAGATTCAAGTCTCTCTTGTTGGCTGAAGCATTTTTCTTCAGGAGCTTGCATAGAGTCTTATTGAAGGCTTCGGCTAGCCCATTGGCTCTTGGATTATAGATGGAGGAATATCTCCAGTCTATCTTGTGCTGAGTAGCAAACCTTGAGATTTTGAAGCTCTTGAAAGAAGGCCCGTTGTCAGAAATGATTCTTCTTGGTGTACCGAAGCGGTATAAAATATTATACTGGAAGAACGTCAGAATATCTTCTGTCTTGACTTCTTTTAGCGGGACAGCTTCAGCCCATCTGGAGAAGTAATCAGTTGCGGCCAATATGAACCGGTAGCCTTTGGATAACGGAGAATCGATTGGACCAACTATGTCGGTGCCCCAAACTTCGAAGGGCCATGACGCCACCGTAGGATGCAGCGGATTGGGATGCTTGTGAATGAAATCACCGTGAATTTGGCAGAGATGGAATTTCTTTGTATGCTCTTCGCAATCCCTTATCATGGTGTGCCAGTAATATCCAAGCCGTTTGATCTGAAGCCGCATTTTGTGGCCGGACTGGTGAGCCCCACAGACGCCTGCATGAACTTCTTTCATGACTTTTTGGGCTTCGGCCGATGACAGACATCTGAGCGAGAGTTGGTCATATTATCTGCGGTGTAGCGTATTATTTACAAACACGTATCAAAGAGCTCTCTTCTTCAGCTGAATCCTCGCAGATTTTCTTTTGGGCAGCTTGCCGTATCGGAGGCACCCTATGAAGGGCTCTCTCCAAACAGGCTCTTCTTGAATGGTCATAACTTCTTCGACAGGATTGATCTTTTGTTCTGCTCTTTCCTCCTCTCGTAAAAAGACTAGGGGCAGAATTTGCCGGCTCCTGACTATTATCAGAATTTCATCCATATCGGGATCAGCCAGCTCCTTGGCTAAGCGAGCGAGTACATCAGCTTTTCCATTCAACGTTCTAGGGACTCTCATTAGTTCAATGTGAGTGAACCATTTCATGAGTTCCACTACTCGGCTTCTATATCGAGCTAACTCGGGTTTGTATATCTTATAGTCGCTGCTTACTTGGTTGATGACAACCTAGGAGTCACCGTAAATCCGTAGCCGAAGGATTTCCATTTCTATGGCGAGCTCCAGACCAGCTATCAGAGCTTCGTACTCAGCCTCATTGTTTGTGCGAGGCTCGGTGAGAGCAAAAGAACGTCGTAGGGTTCTCATCGATGGCGTGATGAACACCAATCTTATCCCTTCTTTTATCTGCGGTATGCTTGATTTGCTGGAGCTCCTCATCGATGAGGCTCCATCGAAGTAGAGCTCCCAACATGGCTCATCTTCCTCGAGGTGCAACACTTGTTTGTCGGGTAACTCGCGTTTAAGCGGTGACCCTTCTGGTATGGGATGAGCAGCAAGGAAGTCTGTAAGAGATTTCCCTTTTACTGCTTTCTGAGGAGTATAAACTATGTCAAACTCAAGTTGCATGACAGCCCATCTTGCCATTCTGCCGGCTAGGCTTGCCTTGGTCATTAAGTGTTTGAACGGGTCGACCTTGGAGATCAGCATAACCCGATGAGCGAGCAGATAGTGCCTCATCTTCTTCACAGCGAATATTAGAGCCATGCATTGCTTTTTGATCGGGGAATAGTTGTGTTCCGCCCCGACTAAAGTTCGACTGAGGTAGTAGAGGGCATTCTCTTTTCCCTCCTCGTTGTTCTGGGCAAGGAGTGCGCCGAGTGACTTATCTAGCGCAACAATATAAAGAATCAACGGTTTATTTAGAATAGGGGCAGCAAGCACTGGAGGGTGCAACAGGTACTGTTTGATGCTTTCGAACGCTTCTTAACATTTGTCATTCCAGAAAAAAGGAGCTCCTTTCTTCATGAGCTTTGAGAAAGGCCTACATCTCGAAAAGACCTTTGCCGCGTCAGATTCTTCGGAGGGGTCATCTCCATGATGGCCTTTATCTTGGATGGGTCAACTTCGATCCCTCAATGTCGGATTATGAAGCCCAGGAATTTTCCCGATGACACGCCAAAAGTGCATTTCAGAGGATTCATCTTCAGATAGTATTCCCTCAGTCTATTAAGAACGGTCCTAAGATCTTGGATGTGATCGGCCTTGGCTTTAGTCTTGACGACCAAATCATCAACATAACATTCGACGACTTTATGGATTAGGTCATCAAAGATATTGTTCATTGCCCTTTGATATGTAGCACCTACGTTCTTCAGTCCGAACGGCATCACTTTGTAACAGTATATGCCGATCAGGGTTCGAAATGTTGTATGCTTCTCGTCATCAGGAGACATTTTTATCTGATTGTACCCAGACGAACCGTCCATGAAGATAAACAGCTCGTAATTTGAAGTGTCATCGACCATCATTTCTATGACTAGAAGCGGGAAATCATCTTTAGGGCGTGCCTTGTTAAGGTCCCTGAAATCGACGGAAACCCGGATCTGCACATTTTTCTTCTTTACTGGGATAATGCATGCGATCCAGTCTGCGTATTTCTCTTCCCTGATGAAGCCAGCATCGATAAGTTTCTTAGTTTCCTCGAAGACCTTTTCTTCCAGCTCCCTTCTCATTCTTCGAGGAGCTTGTTTGATAGGCTTGGCATCAAGAGATATAGCGAGCTTATGTACGGCCACTTCAGGGGATAGGCCAGGCATTTCTTTATAGGTCCACGCGAAGCAGTCTGCGAACTCATGCAGCAGGGTGATTATCTGCTCTTTCATTTTCTCTGACAAGAGTGAGCTGATGTAGGTCGGCCTTGGATTATCAGGCGTTCCCAAATCAACCTCGGTTAGCTCATCGAAGGTTGCTTGTCCGCTATCTTCAAGCTCTCGAGGAGCTTCTTCTGGCTCGGCTATCTCGTCATCATCATTTGACGTTTCGCTGGCTTCACCAACATGGATCATGTAGCATGCTTTGGAATTAGGCTGGATGAAACCTATACCCCATCTATCTGGAATTCGTCCATCGATGAGTTCTCGTACCTGAGGCGGGTGCCATAGCTCCTCATAAAACTTCACCTTAGACTCCGTTTGATATAACCGGCATCCGCACCTTTTGAAATATTTCCGCATCTCGGGCGAATAGTATCTGGGATTGAGGATGGCTCTTATGCCTATCACATAAAGAAGGCACATGATAGACAAATCGTCCGGGTGCACAACAGGATTTGACCCATAAAACAGGATGCCCTTCTGTCCACTTTTCCTTCCGGGAACGTAGAAAGTTTTCAGCTGGTCCTCGGTGGAGACTGACAATGCATCGAGCTCTTTGCATATCTGCTCCGGCACCCTTGTGACGGCTAAGGACCCTTCTGCAATTTCGAAGGTGTCCCGTAGTTTCGCTTATTGCGTGGGGGCCCAGTCTGCACAGCTGTTGCAAGGCGGGTCCTCTTCCTCCGACTCTTCAGTGTCACTGCCTAAACGAGGGCGGATTTTGCTGTCAGATGGGCCTTCGATATCAGACTCGTCCGTATCGCTACCAAAATGAGGGCGGTTTTTATGAACGGACAGACTTCCAACGTCGGACTCATCAGTGTCACTGCCGTAATGCGGACGCACTTAGGGGTTTTTGCTTTTGAAAGTGACAGCCGGATCAGACTTGCTTTTGAGTCTCGGGGCCGTTCTGTCTTTGGTCAGCTGTGGCTCAGCACTTTGGAGGTTCATAAAGTACCGAGAATCTTCATATCAGACTTCATGCACACCGAACGGCTGGATGTCTCCGTCAATGCGTCTTTCTCCGCCATTTTTAGTATACTTCATGCATTGATGGAGAGTTGACAGAACGATGCCGTAATCATGGAGCCACGGCCGTCCCAAGAGGATTTTATAAGACGTGTCAGCATCGATCACGTATATCTTAGCTTCGGTTTGCAGATCCCCAAATTTGATTGGCAGAGATATAGACCCCAGAACTTGCTGGCAGTTTTGATTGAAGCCTTGAATGACAATTCTTTCCCTTGACAGGTGACGGACATCCATTGACAAACTCTTCAGAGTCCGCAACTTCGTGATGTTCACTGAGGATCCCGGATCAATCAATATACGATTATCCAGATCTCCGTCGTTGTACCCTGTCATGTAAAGTGGCCGGTTATGCTCAGCTGTTCCCAGTAGCAGGTCTTCATCCTTAAACGTGATCGCGACGGTATGCAGGGTGTACTGGGCTTCTTTCATATTATTTTCTGCAAAGCGAGCCTGGTATCGCTCGGGGTTTTGTAAAGCGTGAATGAGAACATCTCTAAGCTCTTTAGATAGGACCAAGGCATCGTAGATGCTCAAGAGAGACGGAAGCTTTCGGAGATGAGCCAAGACATTATAGTCCACCGAGGAAGGACTCGAATTTTCATGAGCCGGCTCTCTGCCATCTTCTTCATTAGCAACTTGTTTTTCCTTCCCTTTTGGGGCGTTGCCCTGATTCGGCGGTAGAGCCCTGCCGCTTCTGAGCTTGATTTGGTTGGCCTTTATAGCGAGCTTCTCGTCCTCTTTAGGAAAACAGAGCTCCTCCTCAGAGTCACTGTCTAGATGGATGGCGTAGAAGGTCACTATAGGGATCTCTTCATTGGAGTCTTCTTCCAGCTCCTCCAGAATCTCAGCCGCTTCTACAATGAAGAACTCCTTCAATTGAATTAGAGTCATTTCCTTTTGTTCATATTCTTCGAGGGTATCGATATGTTTTTGAATGGTCGATCTCCCTGCAGACTCCTTTTCGCGTCGAGCTGCACTTTTCTTCTTCTTGAGCTTTTTGGATTTTGAGCCTGATTGAGCCGAATTGGCAGCTGGAATGGTGGGCTTCTTTTGCCCTTCCCATTCTGTTCTGGGCTATTTCCGAAGTAATTTTAGCATTTTCTTCGTCTTATTAGATATGTGCGTACTCCACGGAGGCTGCGGTGAGTCAGTTTCATTTCTCGGGACAGCGGGTTCAGCTGTATGCTCCCAGAAGGCTTCAGCTTATGTCGGTATAAAGTTGGTGGTTGCAACTTGATTGTTTACCAACACACTCTTAGACAGCTCGATCTCTCCAGTCTTATACTGCTTCTCGACCCAGTCTTTGAAAATATAGCAATTCTCAATCGCATGGCTCACTACTCTGTGGTACGGGCAATACAGGGGATTGTCAGTCATTTTTGCTTCGTGGGGTCTCTTCGACTCCAGCAATTGTAGACCATTGTTCAAGGCATCTTTGAATATCTTGCGTACCTTGTCCCTTCTGAAAGAGTAAACCTTGTTCTTTTTCTCCTCTAGGGAAGGCCTTTCTCCTCCCAGCACTAGCTTTCGAGACCGGTTGGTTTTGGATTCACATGCCTTTCGCTTGTCTTCATTGTCAGACGCATTGAAGACATTGGTATTGCAGGAATTCCCACTTCTACGGTTTTCGTCCCTCTTGCTCTTCCAAGTCTTGTCTCTCTGAGAGTCCGGGGTAGATTCTTGCTTCGAGCGTTCCAACATTTGAACTCTCTTGGTCAGCTCCTGAAATGTCTTGAGGCCTGCTGTACATAAGAATAGGACCATCCAATTGCTGAGGTTTATAGTGAGAAGGTTGACGGACTGGTCCTGCTCCAGCGGCGGTTCACACTTGACCGTGAGATTACGCCATTAGGCGATAAAGTCGGTGTTGCTTTCATTCTTCCCTGGCTTGGTCCTCACAAGGTCAGCAATGGAGATTTTATCACTGAAACTCATGAACCTTTGCCGAAACAGAGACTCCATTTGGGCAAAGGTAATGACGAACTCATCTGGTATACTCGGGTACCAGTCGAAAGCGACACCGGTCAGGCTATTGACAAACTGACGAAGAAGGAGCGCATCATTGCCCCCTGTATTTCCGCACGATACTTTAAAGTAGACGACGTGCTGATTTGCATTTCCCGTCCCGTCAAATCTTCCGAAGTTAGGAATGACGTAGCCGCTCGGGAACTCGATCAGATCGTACTATGCGGGATATGACCGCCCACTACAGCCGATTTCTTTCTGAGCTTCAGCTTCGGCTACCAATGTTCTAACCTTGCTAGTGACCAAATCCATTATCCTATCTTCTGTTAGCGGGATAGTGCTATCTGGGACCAAGGCATCCCCAGAAGCGGAATGTGACTGGCTTTTGTGCGGCTGACCCAATCTTGGACCCAAAGGGACATGCATCGGTTGCTTTGGGTTGTCATTACTCGGCTCATGAGTAGAGACATGTGTCTGATTGGAAGGCGCTTGAGCAATTTGAGTCGTGAGCTGCATCACAACATTCGTCAGGTCGTCGATTTTGGAGTAAAGCTTGGCCATTTCTTTATCTTTGCTCCTGAGTTGTTTTCGAAGCTCTTGAACTAGCTCTTGCTCTGCAGTCCTGGGACGGAAAGTCGGCTCTTCCTCGCTGTCCGAGCTTGACGCTACAAGAACTGAGAGGTCTTTCTGCCTATCATCCTCATTGAGAGGGTTTTCATCATCCAGCGGAGGCGGCAGTTGTTGGGAAGCGACAACCACATTCAAGTCAGATTGGACTTGGGATGTGGTGGCCCCATCCTTACTTTTGCTGTGAAGGTTATCGCTAGGGCATGTGCCCGCCATATAGACCGTGTGGACAACATACCCGACCATCATTTCATTATTGGTAGCTGACTTTGTGGACCACCGTCTTGGCCCTTCTGTTTTGGTAGCGGACAATCGATTGAAGATGGCTGGCATGACCGGATTCATGAGTGGTGCTGGCGCCTCTTCTTTGGATCTGCCTAGCTGCTTTCGCGCGGCACAGAGAGCCTGATAGACTCTTGAAGAGATGGTGTCATGCTTTCTCTTTTGGGGTTGGGACATGTTCCTTTGTAGCAATGTTCGGACCGGTGTCTTCTTGATTCTGGCGGTCATGGCATTTTTCAGAACCCACTTCAGAGGTTCGAAGGAATTGCTGACTTTTATGGCCGACTCAGCCGTTGTCACGGAGTGACCCTGCTCTTGGAACCTCACAAGATTCCACTTGGCCGAAGTCCTGGCCCTATTGTTGACTCGATACTTGAGCCGCTTCTGCCTTAACTTTTCTGTTTTAAGCACTTGGCAGACTTCGGCTCTTTGGGAAGACGCCGTAGACCGATTGACAGTGAGCTCAGAGAAGACGCCTGCTCCCACGATTGTCAAGGGCACCATCTGAGCTTGTTGGAGATGCTTTATGGCTCCATTGGTGTTGACGGCCTTGCCCCCAGTCGGAACAGTGGAGAGCCATTCGAATACAGATTTGCATTTGGGGTGTGATGCTTTAGCGACTACAACGTTCGGCCTCCTGCCCCTTGAGGTTGGTTTGGCCGCTTGGTTTGCCATGACCTCTGCCAGATGAGCGCTTTCGGTAGGGTAGATGATGACGGAACCAAATTGACGGGGTGGCTCCTCCCATTGCCGGTTGAGACTTGTAGGGAGAACCACGCAGGCCTTGATCTTGACCACGTAATGGATTAGGGTCGCGTCGGCGGCTGAATTCATCTTGGGAGACATCGTCGTTGAAAGTTGATTGCTGCATGAAAAGAAAATTACTTCAGTACAAACGTCAGTATATATCTGCATATTGAATTCGCATCAACGCTAGACCCGAGATATAGGAGGAGAGAAATGTCCCACCACGCGTTCCAGAATCTGTAGGGTGTTTTTCGTCACCCCATTGAGATGGGAATACGTGTCGCTTGTCAGGCGCATTACAGATTCCCTCTGTCTAAGGGAGGCTGGGGTTTATTGATTGTGGGGATCCGAATCTCCGGCAGCCGCGGACTAAGCTGCCGTTAATTTCCCCTCGCCTTTGGAGCGAGAGAACCTCCGATTGACGGGTCAAACAGGTCATGCGAACTCAATGTGCAGTGTTGTGTTTTGAAGGAGTTTTGGATATATTGGGGGCCTCGCAGAGTTTACGGGGGTCCCGCTACTCAGATAGCGAGCTGGGGGTCAAGAAGGCTAGCAGCCCCTTTGTGGGGTACGGGGCGGTGCCCCATTAGAAAAAATTTTCTAGCGGGGAAGGTAAATTTAGTGTGGAGTGCATATAAAATGAGGGAGGAAGTGTCTTAAAGACGCGTGCATGGAGCTGGGTGCCAGCGCCTCACGTGCTTGGCGCGTGGGCGCCAGTGCCTCACGTGCCGGGCGCATGGGCGCTGGGCGCTAACGCCTTACGTGCCGGGCGCGTGGGCGCCTCACGTGCCTGGCGCGTGGGCGCCTCACATGCCTGGCGCGTGGGCGCCTCACGTGCAGAAGAAGGGACTTAGTCCCTGCACTGGGAGTTGTTCTCCCGATTTGATTTCTGGAGTTAAACTCCTAAAAGAGATTAATTTATGGAGTTAAACTCCAACAGATCTCGAATGGAGTTAAACTCCTAGAAATCTTTGGAAATGATCAAAGGGGACCCCCTTTTTTCCTCCCCTTTGGCCTTGGGTTTTCTATTAGGCCTTGGATCTTCCCAAGATGGGATTTTTGAAAATGGGTCTCCTTCTTCCCCCTCTTCTGTTGGCTGGATCTTGGAGAAAAGAAGGGTGAGATTTAAAAATCTCCCCCTTTTTGAGATCTGATGGATGATCTGAGTTCCCCTTCAAGGGTTTGATGGTGAAAAACTGTTTATTTTTGGAAAAGAAAGAGTGAAACTCTTGATTTAGTTTAAAAAGGGGAAGAAGGTTTAGAACCTTGAGGAAGGAGAAGAAGGCACAGACCCTAATTTTTTGAGAGAGAAAAAAAGTTATCATTGATTTTTTCATCATGTTGCCTTTATAGGTTACACACTTTACATATAGCCTATTGGGCTTTGCCAAACGGCACTTGTGTCACCCCATGCCTTATGTGCTTATTTCTTTTTTACTCATAAGCCATGGGGTTTACAAAATTTTGGCTTCTGCCCACTTTACATATATTTATTTTTAAAAATTATATTTAGACTAATTTATTGCCTTCTTTTTGGCATGGAGCCGGCCCCTTCCATGTTTGGTCTTGACTTGGGCTTGGTCTCGGGCCTACTTGACTTGGGGTTGACCTTGGTTTTGACTTGGTCAACTGGGGTGTAATTTTTAACCCCAACAACCTTCACAACTGAGCATACTGGATGCTCTCCTCCTGTCTAAAGAAGCAAGAGATTCTCTGATCAGGGCATTACAAGAGCCTGATCAGTTCCAAGCTTTTCTGGTAGAAGAAAAGATGAAGGACGAGCTGGTAGAGGTTCATACAGCCGACATTACATTCGGCGATCAAGATCTCCTCCTCAGAACATGCGAGCACAACCGTCCTCTATATGT
Organism: Agapanthus africanus; assembly: GCA_030015575.1. Classification (NCBI taxonomy): domain Eukaryota; kingdom Viridiplantae; phylum Streptophyta; class Magnoliopsida; order Asparagales; family Amaryllidaceae; genus Agapanthus; species Agapanthus africanus. The sequence goes on along the minus strand of JASDDO010000008.1, from coordinate 48,565,339 downwards.
CATCGGGTACTACCACGACATCAAGATAGGTAAGATCCTGGTCGACAACAGGTCCTCCGTCAACCTTCTCAACGTGAAGGTGCTGAAGGAGATCTGTATGAATGTTCAGCACCTAGCTCAGGACAAAATTATCATCTCTGGGTTCCACTCACAGTCATCACGAACACTTAGGTCCGTAATATTGATGTTATACTTTGGGCTACTCGTCACTGACATCAAATTTCATGTCATCGATGCCAAGACTTGCTACAACGCTTTTCTCGGCAGGCCTTGGTTGCACGAGTACAACGTCATCCCTACTACACAACACCAGTGTATGAAGTATTTCAAAGATGGTCTCGAGTACACTGTTATGGTGGAGCTAAATCCATTCTCCGTAAATGAAGTCCGAAAATATGAAGACGCCAAGTATTTTCTACCAGATTTCAAAGACACGGAAAGATGTCATAAGTCGAAGAATAAACAAAAAGCTGTCACCGCTATCCCGATCTTTGGAAATGACACCGAGGAAGACAAGGAAATAGTCTACTCGGGGCAACCCCAATGCAACAGGCCTGGACCATCTACTCCTATTTTGGTTTTCGGTAGTGAATCTGAGGACGAGGCCAATGCCGTGATCTCCACTCGCCCGTCAACACAAATTTTTATTGAAGCGGATCAGAGTTTACAAATCACCATGGTTTCACCACAGCATTACAAATAACTTGATATGCTTGATACATACAGCGTACAAGAGCTGCAGACTTTCTACGTCCCTCCCAGGCGAACAGGTGAAAAGGTGATCCTCTTCTATCAATCTACAGAAACCAAAGTGGAGAAAGAAGTCTGGCATGGTGACGAGCTTGCGCTTGACAGGCTTCAACCAATCCGTCTGCCCAGATATTACGCAGAGGGATTGAAAAGGCTATTAAGATGCCAAGGCGTACCCTTCAAACAAACCGCTCGACAATCCCAGTTCTATAACAAGATTTGGGACATTCCTGGGACTCAGCGAAAGATGCCCGATGGGAGGATGGAAACGGCTGGGCTTGGATACGTTCGGTCCAAGAAACGGGAGTGATTCCATGGCTGCTATGTTATAAATAATTCCGGTGAAGAAGGGAATTCTTTTCCAGATAGCTGTGACGTTGAAACGAAGAAAAATCCCGCTATAAGAACGTCAAGTCTATCGTTCGAAGAGCAAGTTGACAAGCTAATAAGAGAAGCCGGTCAAAAGGTTCGGGATGATCACAGCCGCGAAATGGCTATTTACGAAAAGGCCAGGACTCAGCGTCTCATTCAGCAGTCTACGGAAAAGAAAAATTACGATGCCTTTCACCCTCAGCCTGCTGTACGTTCTCGCGATAAGAGAAAAGCCCGAAACAGGGGAAAAAACAAAACGAAGAACAAGAATGACGTTCAGAAACAACGAAGAGGATCAAAAAAACCACGCAATCGAGAAAAAGTTAGCTGGAATCCATCTTTTATGAAGAAGATGGGTCGGAAATACTCTTTCCCCCAAAACAAGACAAGGAAAATATTCAACCTTGTCATAAAGCATCAAATGATGACGCTCACGGAACCTCGGTACCCCGAACAGATAAATGAGGTTCATCACCCGGATTATTGCTCTTACCATCGAGCAATAGGACATCCCCTTGAGGACTGCTTCACGTTTAAAGACCGGGTCGAAGACCAATATCAACAGGGCAGGATCGCTTTATCCTACAGTTGGAGGGTGACCCCACCGCAAAAGTACGAGCCAAAGAGAACCTATATCACGAAGGTGGGACCAGCTCCACACCAAGAATGGAAGCGAACTCGTACTTCCCATATGATAACACTCTTAAAGGAGGGAGAGGATGAGAATATGGGTGACTGCTTCAAGTGCTTCGCAAATAAAGACGGGGAGGAGGTGATCTCAGAGTTTCGACCAGCACCAAAAGAGTTGGAAGATGGGATACATACCACGGCGGACAACCTAAGAAAAATTGACCTAGGGACGGAAAACGAGCTGAGGCCCATGTTCGTCAGTGATATTGGCTATAGTGCCCTCAAGTCAATTATTGAATCGCAGGCATGAGATTGCGATGATTGAGGGAGGAACTATACGGATAGAACAGTCTTACTCAATATGATAGTATGCCATATGGTTTGTCTTTATCATCATGTACATGCTTTATGTGGTATTACAGCTCATTATTACATGTTGATAGAGCCCATAAGATTCTTGCTTGACTACTAGCATTATGATGGCGATCATATACGTGAGAGCTGGGTGGTCTATAAGCACATCCTTAAATGTCCATAGTCATAGGAGTTTCGAGACTGGGCATCGATACTCCAGAGTAGACTAGTGTATACTGATCAAGACCCCGACAAGGGGAGGTGGTCGGTCTTACAAGCCATTGGTGTCAGTTAGTTCACATAAGATAGTATACATGTGCTCATTGGGTTATGAGTACACTGGACGGACTCGCCGGGGAACCTGCTAGTTGGTACTATACCTATTGTCAGGTAGCAGTTCCCAGGTGACATGTGTACAGGTTAGTCTTTCGACCTGAGATCGTTATTTGTCTCGTGTGAGTTCCCACCGTGCTTTGATTACTACCGTACCACGGCTCAAAAGAGTCGTGCAAACAGGTTTTAGTTGGGTACAGTCCTGAGCCACATGGAGGCAGTGAGCGGACCGTCGGGGATTCATCTCTCCCGGTATTGGGGGTTGATGTCGCGCAGTGCACGGGTGGCCATCACCAGAAATCCTTGGCCAAGGTAGTCGAGAATTACCGATCTAGGATCGATAGTTTCTCAGGTGGTGATGGGTTTCATACCGACACTACATGTCGTGTTATTAGGGGTCTGACATTATCCACCCCTAGACTCGATATGCAATACTCATAGACGAATGGACCGGACCGTACGGATATTGTCACTGTCAGGCTCTGTAGGGTTTCAGGATGAGTTTGCTTGCCGGCCTCCCTTTCGCTCAATACCTGGGTAGCCGTTACGTACAACTAGTGTCGCTGACGTGCTTGTGGTTAAACCCACTGCCAGCGTATTGACGAGTCTTTAGAGTCCCACACAGAGGGTTTCCCTGCTTCGGGAGAAACAATATAGAGGCCGTATAGTTTTACGGCAGGGTTCGATCGTTTACGTGCACTTGTGCATGTATCAGGATTCTGACGGATAATATTAGTGGCTTTGGTTTAAGCCGGATTCTAACATTATATTGTTGGATTATTTTTGTCTCATTGTATTCGTATTTTTCGGAATACGGATGCGGGTGTGTATATACGGATGAGGGGTATTCTTGTAATTTATTACAAGGTGCTTCAAGAAGATGTCACCTCATTTAGTCTTAGCCATTTAGGATTAAATGGTTAATGAGGTGGAAAGGATGAGGTGTTTATTGCATAATTGTGGCATGGCTTAATTATGACCAATGGTTACTTTTCTAAGCATGATTAAGCTTTTGTTTGTTGTGAGATTCTGTTGGCTTGAGATATTTTTGGTTGACTTTAGATATTTTGGAGCCATGAGATATTTATATGGATGGCTTCCATTATTGAAAAGGATTGTTTTCCCCAATTAGAGAGCAAAGCTCTGTTCAAAATTTGAAATTAGAATTGAGGCAGCGCCTCACGTGCAAAGCACGAAAGCGCTCGCGCCAAGAGCGCCAGCGCTAAGAGTCAAAGACTTTAAGGCAGCGCCTCACGTGCAAAGCACGAGAGCGCCAAGAGCACCAGCGCCATGAGTCAAAGACTCTGAGGCAGCGCCTCACGTGCAAAGCACGAGAGCGCCAGCACCATGAGTCAAAGACTCTGAGGTAGCGCCTCACGTGCAAAGCACGAGAGAGCCATCGCTAGAACTAAATGTTCTTCACCCTTGGATCAAAGATCCAACAGATTACAGAATTAAATTCTGTTGAGGAAATACTCCTCAAATCTTTCCAAACAAGAAAGATGGTGCTCTGTAAATCAGAGCACCATTGGATCAAAAGATCCAATGGTGATTAAAAATCACCAAGATACAGAACAATCTCTATATGGGAAAATATTTTCCCAATCTTGTTAATAACAAGAGGAAAATCTTCTGAAAAACAGAAGGCCTAGGATCAAAAATCCAACGGTGGGAAATATCCCCAAATCAATCAGAGATCTCTCAACGAGAGATTTCCTTAACTGATTCAACAAATCAGCCTCCCCTATATAAAGGACCCAAGACTTCAAGTCTTGGACGGAGAAACCTCCCTATAAGTTTCAAGCTCTCAGAAAAGAAAAAGAGAAGAGCAAGCTCTAAGAAGAAGAACCTTCTTCAAGGTAAATAATAAGAAGGGAGATCATAACATCTCCTCCATATTTTGAGAGTTTAACTCTCACATCAGAAGAACTTAGTTCTTTTTCTAGATCACAGATTTATAAGACAAAGTCTTTCACAAACACAGAAGAGATCATAACATCTCCACATAAAAGAAGAACTTAGTTCTTAGATCCACGAGACAAAGTCTCTTATAAATGGGAACTTAATTCTCAGAGCACAGAATTAATCAGAACTGCCAACGAAGCGCTTTAGCGCTCCAAGTCTGACGCTCAGCGCCCAGCGCTCCTCGTGCTCCTCACGTGGGCGCTAAGGAATTACAAAGCGCTCTGTAAAATGAAGCCCCAGCGCCAAAAAAAGTGTTCAACACTCAATAAAAGACAAAAAGAAAAATGGGTGTCAGAACCCAAATCAATGCTCAGCATTGTTGAATAAAAAGGGACTGAGCCCAAACAAATGTTCAACATTTTATTCAATACTGAGTGGGCTGAGCCCAAGTTAGCCACAAATCCCTAATTCAGATTAACCGAGCCCTTGTGCTCACAATCTTTTTAATTGGTCTTAGTCCCAAACCTGACTATAGATCTCCCAACCAACATTGGTTCAAGGGTACATCTCTTCATACCTCTGATACATGTTGTTGTAATTCTTCAACGTCTTCAGAGAGATGGAGGGTCCCAATAACCAATAACTTTTGGCGCATCCCCAAACTGTTAAACCAAAACCTTACAGACTATGATGTCTTTAAACCTTACAGACTATGACGTCTTTAAACCTTACAGACTATGACGTCTTTAAACCATATAGACTACGATGTCTTTAAACCATATAGACTATGATGTCTTTAAACCTTACGAACTATGAGGTCCTTAAACTCATGGACTACGATGTCCTTAAACCCAATGGACCGCAATGTCCATAAACTAAGACGATAGAGCCCAAATACTCTTTCGTTGGATCTAAATGATCCTGAAATCCCGTTGAGTAGATCTTAGTCTAAAATTAGACTAACGTATCCTCAACAAACATTTAAGTTGATCTTAACCTCAAACGAGGTTAACGATCCTTAAAATCAAACCAAACCCAAATCTAAGAAAATACGGATTTGGACTAATCCCCGTCCTACGGGCGACAACATAAATTAGTCTCCGTATACAATCCACGAGCAACCAAAAAATAAAACAAACACACACGACACGAAGTGACCTTCTGGAGCAGGAGAAAGTGGTTACCGCGATGCGGTAATGTAATTAACTGCAGGGGCTTGCGCCTGCAGGGAAGAGCGTCCCCACAATCAAAAACCCCTCACAATGAAGGGGAATCTGACGAAGTCTGCTACAACGGCCGCATCTATCCAAACCTCCGATACATGGTGCCATAAATTAACTTGGCATCTTCGGAGAGGTGGATGGATAAAACCCAAATAGCATCTTCCCCTAAATTCAGGCAAGACGACCTACGCAGTTCGTCTCACGTTTTCGGCGGTAAACAGATTCTGGCACGCCCGGTGGGACCTTTTCCTCTTTCCACTCCACACTTCGTGTGTCGTGTTCGCAAAAAAATCACGGTTTAATATGGTTGCCCTTGGATTCGAGGTACAAAGATTTGGTGTCTTGCTCCCGTGCAGAGAAGAGAAGAGCAATGGCCTCCAGCTGCACTAACCGCAATAGCAACTCCCACTCCGTCCTCACTGGAGGAGTGACCTATGGGCACCAAGCGGCCTCCATCTTCGCCATGCTAGTGGAACAGGTGACTCAGGCCACCACTGGACTATTCTTTGGGACCATGATCCTACCGGCGAGCTTCAACTCCCCAATGCCATCACAAGAAGCTCCAAAGAAGTCGGTCTTTGATTGGCTTATAACTACCACGGCCCCTCTCAATGGGTCGTCCAAGTCCAACGCCTCGATCTTTAGCAGACTAGGCTAAAGCTCAAGTTGGCCCGTCAAGAAGCCTGCAATACCCGAAGGAGTTATCTCGAAGCGGATAGCCATTCTAGCTCCGGTAAACGAAGTCATCAGAGGGGCTTCTCCTGCTAAGGGGTCGGTCTTTGCAAGGCTGGTCGTTCCAACTCCCACTACGGGTGAAGTCGTTACAAGTGCTTCCGCCACCCGAAAGTCAGTCTTCGACAGGTTGGACGTTTCTTCTCGGCGAGCGTTACTCTTCGATAGGCTGGCACCAACAGCAATCCTTCACCAGAATAGGGGGCATGATGAATCCACCCCCGTAATTGAGCCAATACTATCTGCAAGACACGCTCGACATCGCCACTGGCGCCGAGTGAAGAAAACTGGGGGCAGCTCTCCCTCTGGACTGATTCCGCTAGCTCCGATGGTGGAAATTGACGCTGTTGTTCCAACTGAGAACAACTTTGAGCCGCTCAGGAGGGTGCGCAAGAACTCTCCGACTGCCGTGTTGAAAAAGTCTCCTCCACCCGCTAAAAATTTTATTAAGGCGAAGCCGGAGCAGCCCCCTCAGCGGCTGTCCTCCAAAATCCACAGGGTCTAGCGAAGAGTCCAAGACTCTGTAATCGACAAATATTATTCCCGCCGACAGAAGAAAATGAAATTTTGGTAAGAGGAGGACCATCTCACCGCCGTCGTACCACGGAAAGCATCGGCTACAACAACCCCTTCAACTTCGACCGTTCATAAAAGGAGAAGGCCGGAGAAAATCCCCGTGTCTGCGACAAATCTCAAAGGTACTGAGTCCAAACGCCCCAAGGCTGGGAGCATGGTTGTGCACACCGTCTACATGGCTTCCGGAAAAGAGGAAAGCCGTGCTTCTACGGGTCATCGACCGCTCACACGGTCTATGAAGAAAACTCAGGATCAGCAACAAAAGCTCCAGGAAATGCTGACAAAGATGGCCACACTCACTGGGCCAAAAGAAAGCCCGGAGACATCGTCGGAGCAGCGCCAGGAGCAGGAAACCGATGCCGAATTCCTCCGAAGAATGCTCGAGAAGAAAGGCAAAGAGGCCGCGGAACAAGCGGCTAACATAAAACAAATGGCGCTTCTGTTTCAAGATATAGTCGGGATGATGATACAGCCAGATCTCCAGCTGAAGACCCTCCGATTATCCTTGAAGACGACAAAGGGAAAACATCAAACCCTCTTCCTGGTTCTTCAGCAGCCAAAGAGGAGACGATCTCGAAAGCTGCCCTAGACGACTATATAGCTCAACAGATACGAGCTCATCAGGTGAACGAAGCGGCTGGCCAAATCGTCAAAACTGGATGACCCTACTCGGGTTGGTACGATCAAATAAATTACCCGCTGGGATATGCGATCCCTAAATTCCACGTGTATAAGGGGACGGGTAATCCACACTAGCACTTTGCTCAATTCAGAGCCTTGTGCGGTAATACTGGAGGTGATGATAAACTGCTGCTTCGCCAGTTTGTTGGTAGCTTGTCGGAGACAACATTCGAATGGTACTCTGAGCTCCCGAATGACTCTGTCAAGACATTTGCCAAAATGGAGCTACTATTTACATAAAGGTTTGCAAGTGCCAGCGAACGTACCCCGATCACCGCACTAATTAACGCTAGAGTGAAGCCGGGAGAAACCTGGGTTCAGTACGCCATTCGGTGGCGGAACCTGTGGTCAAAGTATGAACAGCGCATAGAGGAAGCTCCAGCCGTGGGCATGTTTGTGGGGACCCTTGCCCTCAGGCAACCATTTCCTAATTCATGATGTTCTTCAAGACGACCACTTTCCAGGCCCTGATCGACAAGCTGGCCCAAATAGACCAGATAGGTCATAGACCGTCCTCTTCGAAAACAGATTTTCGGAATGGAAAGGGGAAAGGGAAAGCGACCTTCGTCGCCAACGCTCTGCAACAACCGAGTGCCCCGAAGCCAGTTGCTCACCAAAATGATAAACAACGATCATTCAGAGAAAAGATGAGACGCCCTTACTCGTTCCCTCGGGATAAGACGAAGAGATTATTCGAGATAGCGCTGCGCAACAGGCTCATCACTCTGCCAGAGCCGAGACGCCCAGCGCAATTAGGCGACGTTAACGGCTCCAATTACTGTCCTTACCACCGAATATTGGGTCACCCAATCAAAGATTGTTACATCTTCAAAAGTTGGATCGAAGACCAGTACCAACAGGGCAAGTTAGCGTTGTCCGAAAACTGGAGGGTGAACCCACTACAACCGCACGCTCCTAAAAAGGTGGACGCGCTGGGGGCATCATGCTCACTTATAGAGGAAGCCCCATGGGAGGTGGCCCTTTCAGCTAAGACTAAAAGAATGCTGAAGGACCTTCAAGCATGTCCGGTGATTAGGTGGAAGAGCCCGCTGGAGCCTGAGATTATTGAGGGGATGCTGAAGCAGCTCTCGACACTGAAAGCTGATGTGGTGGATAGAACCTTCGAGCCAATCCTCCGAAGTCTTTAAAGAAGAAGAAGAAGGCCAAGAAGCCCGTCCAACCCGACGACAACCGTACAGGTTTACAGAAATACATCGATGCACCGGAAGAATATAACCAGAAGGCACGGACCCCAATTACATTGGACGAATTCTTCAAACATATTCTTGGGAATAAAGACGATAACGCCGATGAAGGAGACGATTCTTCAGAAGAGCCTGAGGATTATGTGGCAAGCTGCCACGTGATCTCTCACTCGTCAATAGATGGTAAAGAAGCTCCTGATGCAGAGAAACTGGGGGTAAATCCAGAACCGGAACTCTTGGAACCGTCAAACGAGATGATTGACATGTTGCTGAACGAAGCCCGTCAGAGGAGCAAAGCTGATCGAGAGAACGAAATGGCCATATTCGAAAAAGCCAAACGTCAGCGACTGGACGAAAGGGTTGAAGCACTCCAACCAGATCGAAGCACGCCTGCGGCAGACAAAAGCAGGCTTAAAACGAGGTAGCGGTTCACTAAAGCCCTGTCAATGGGAATGAAGCTGCCACCTTTCAAAGGAGATACTCCTGGCGGTATACACCTTGACGAAGCGGATGTACATCCTAACTACTGCTTATACCATCGGAGGATTGCGCATCCTACCGAAGAGTGCAATGCCTTTAAAAACTGGTGGCAGGGATATGTTGCCGACCGACAACACTTTAAGAGATTGAAGTGCAAGGTTCGTCGGGAGCAGAGAAGAACGACATATGAGCACAAAAGAACTGCCGGCAACAGTCTCATGGTTGATGCCAGGAGATCGCAATTTCTCACATTCGGAAGCAATTCCGATGAAGAAGCAGCCCTCGGCCCTCTCTTCAAAGAATCCACCTCAGGAAATGAGGAAGAGACGAAGGACTGTGGGAATATTCAGCTGCGCAACCGTATGTTGCCCGAAAAGAATCTCGGACCTGCAAACAGGGGATCGAACAAAAAAGATAAGGGGAAGGAAAAAGTCCCTGAGGATACCGCCCTCGATGATCGAGTCGTCGAAGAGCTGGCATCCAAGGACCCGCCTAAGAAAAACAAGGTGGATTCAATGTTCTGGCATATCTGAGGAAGATACCCTCACAATTGAGTATCTTGGATGCCCTTCTCCTGTCTAAAGAAGCACGAGATTCCCTGATTAAGGCATTACAAGAGCCCGAGCAGTTCTAAGCTTTCCTTGCTGAAGAAAAGATGAAGTACGAGCTGGAAGAAGTGCACACAGCTGACATCACTTTCGGCAATGAAGATCTCCTCCTCGGAACTTGCGAGCACAACCGTCCCTTGTATGTCACCGGATACTGCCATGACATCAAGATAGGGAAGATCTTAGTTGACAACGGGTCCTCTGTCAATCTCCTGAATGTGAGGGTGTTAAAAGAAATTTGCATAAGCGTTCAACACCTCGCTCGGGATAAAATCACCATCTCCGGGTTCGACTCCCAGTCATCACGGACACTCGGGTCTGTGATACCAACGTTACGCTTTGGGCTGCTCGTCACTGACATCAAATTTGATGTCATTGACGCAAGGACCTACTACAACGCTTTGCTCGGGAGGCCTTGGTTGCACGAGTACAACATCATCCCTTCTACACAACATCAGTGTATGAAGTACTTCAAAGATGGTCTCGAGTATACCGTGACAGGGGGAGCTGAACCCATTCTTCGTGAATGAAGTCCGAAAGTACGAAGATGCAAAGTATTTCCTACCAGACTTTGAGGACACAAAAAGATGCCATAAACCGGAGAATAAGCAAAAAGCTATCACCACCATTCCGGTCTTCGGGAGCGATACCAAGGAGGAAGAAGAGATAGTTTATTCGGTGCCGCCCCAATGCAACAAGCCGGGACCACCTACCCCTATTCTGGTTTTTGGCAGTGACTTTGAAGACGAAGTCAACGCGGTGTTCTCGGTCCGACCATCAATGCAGGCCTTCACTGAAGATGATCGGAGTTTCGTCATGGTTCCGCGGCAGCACTACAGAGAACTTGATGCGCTTGAGACTTATAGTGTGCAAGAGTTGCATACATTCTATGTCCCTCTCAGGCGAAGAGGTGAAAAGGCGATCCTATTCTATCGATCCATGGAGACTAAAGTCGAAAGAGAAGTTTGGCATAGTCTCGATCCTACGCTCGACGGGCTCCAACCCATCCGTCTGTCCAGATACTACACAGAGGGATTGAAAAGGTTATTAAGATGCCAAGGCGTACCTTTCAAACAGACCCCTCGACAAGCTCAGTTCTACAACAGGATTTGGAACGTCCCCGGAACTCAACGAAAATTGCCCAACGGAAAAATGGAAATGATCGGGCTTGGATCTGTTCAGTCCAAGAAACATGAGCAGTTCCATGGTTGCCATGTCATAAAAGACCTTGATGAAGAAGAGGATGCTCTTTTAAATGACACCGACGTTGAACCAGAACGAATTCCTGCCATAAAAATGATGAGTCCGTTGTTTGAAGAACAGATGGACAAGCTAGTACGGGAAGCGAGTCAAAAGTTTCGGAACGACCACAGCCGCGAAATGGCCATCTACGAGAAAGCCAGGATGCAACGTATCCTTCAACAGGTGATTAAGAGAGTTTTTTCGCGTATGCGTTTTGAAATCAGAATTTAAGAATATACCGCAATCAATAACGGTGTCACTTGGTAGCTAGCCGGTTGAGTACGGGTCGGTCCATAGGGAAATCGTGTTATCTCTTAGTGTTCTTACGAGTTAAGTCCAAAAGAAATGGTGGTTTGTTTTACGATCTAAGAATGAGATTAAAATTGATTAAAAGTCTTGCTTGGGTTAGGATTATGTTAGTTTGGAAAAGGAATTCTACTCAATGCTTTCCTTGCCCTAGTTAAGAATATAGGTGTTAGGGTAATAGTTAACAAAGGGGATTAGCACGACTAGGAAGAAACTTAGTTTCTTCCTTTTGGTCCTTGTTCGTCCTTTCTTAACTTTTAGCCCTAAGCTCTATTTAAATCAACCACAACCGGTCTAACTAGGGAATAACTGCTATCTCGTGGGATAGGGTGCCGTGGTGAGCGGTGTGTGGTTTATTTAATTAGAGTCCATATTAATTAAAATTATAGGGGCAAGGAAAGGAGTGAGAGAGATTTCCTTCTCTCAAACTTTCCCGATCCTAACCCTAACAAGTGAGGAATTACTCACTCATTAGGGTATTAACAATGGAATTCATTTTTATGTTTTATTTTAAAAACTATCTAAGTTGCAAATAAAAGACAAAATAAAATAGCAGATATTAAAAGAACAGATAAAAATGCAAGAATTAAATTCAGATAAAAAAAGTCTTACTTTATTGATGCACTCTTGACGATTACAAGGAAAGAAAATTTTAATTTAGAAAAAATAAAAAGAGGTATCTCAAAAGAGACACCCTAAAAGAGGCACACAAAAGAGGCACTCAATTTTCCTATTTATAGATAGGAGAAACCCTAGGTTTTACATCTGATCCACATCTGAATTTACAATACTACCCTAAGAAAACCTGGTCAAAGCACCGACACCCACCGACACGTGCACTGCATAGCCGCGGAACCACGGCAGAATGCCATGTTTGGCCGCGGTTCCGTGGCCATATGGTGGGATCTCTAGCTCAAATTTCTTGGGTTGCTTCATGTTGCTTTTTCCTTCTGTCTTCTTCACTTGGTTCCACAGAATATCTTCTATTTTCTTCCAGATTTCCAACAGTGCAGAATTATGTGGACTTTTACCGTGAGCTTCGCTTTGAAGTCTTGTATCTTGTGCTACCCTTGTGCTTTGTGCATTGAACTGTCTACTGGTCTTCATTTGTTCCTTGAACTGTTAGGCGGCATCATACAGATTCATCTATTGTTGGTCGTAGTCTCACATTTGTAGCGTCTTTTCATGAATTTCACTGTAATGATCTGAGAACCTGTAACCTGCAACTATTTAGCAGACATGGATCCAAAACACCTATTTATTTGTAATATGATTAAGAATGGGCGATATAATAATGCAATATTCTGATATGAACAAATACCCCCAAACTTACCTTTTGCTCGCCCCGAGCAAATCCAATTTTATTCTCGAAAAAAAAACCTAACCTCACTTTCGCAGGGAATCGCGATTGCACTGAGCTTGTGCAACAAGCCGTTAAACCTCTACGTGTCCCTAGTAGGAGGAATGTTGTCTCCTGAGGGTTTTCAGCGGATACTACCCACAAAATCCGATCAATTTGGCATGCTGACTTTAATTCTTCAATTAGGTATTCTAGCAAGAAATTCTATTATCTTTAACTTAGAAAACATCAGCCTATATTTTTCACACTCACTTATCATTTAACTTAAGATTGTATAAGTTCTGCAAATTTTATAAGTTTTCAGCATCTTTTGAATTTTCCTTCCAAGGTTCCATCTCAACTTAGGAATTTTTATCATCTCTACTGAAGATATAAGGCCTATCTTTCATTCCCATCTCTCATCCAAACCCCAATCATATACCCCTACGTGTGTGTAATTTTTACCCCTGCACTTGGAAATTCAATTCAAGCTATCATACTCTTGTCCATGTCCAAAGTACTTTTAGTTGGTGAATTTTTAGATGAAATTTGCTAACACATCCTTCATGCGACCGTTAATACTTCTTGAGATACTAAACGACCGATTACAAAATGTGCTTGCGCATTTATGCGTGATTCCTCGTCTTGTAATACCTAAGGCTTAGCAGTGACTCCCAAACCAGTTGGTCTAAGGCACTAGGTAATAAAGCATCCTCGCTATATTTTTTTTATTTATGCTGCCTTAAGCAATTATAAAACCAGTGTTCATTTTTTATGTCTATTTATTCACCTTTTATACTTTATTTAATTTTCCTTCATACTAAGGATTTTTAGACAAGAGCATTTCAAGGTATCCTCTACTATTCCAAGTTTCAAGATATGTGTGAGTGCAAGTTGTAGGGTATATATTTTCAGAATTTAGACTAAACGTTCAGAATTTATTTTTCAGACTTACACTTCAAATAAAATTTAAATACTCTTCCCTTATTTTGACTTAGCCCAAGAACTGAACTCAAAATTTACCTATTTCTAAATAAATTGCAAGGACATATATTTTCTACAATTAAACTTAAAGAGAGGTTATTTTTGGGGTTCTTAATTTACCAAGTTTAGGACCTAGTTTTTCCTAACCAGTCAACCATCATGTTGAACTTAAGTCAAATATGGCTAAAATTGAACTTTTCAATTTTTATAATTTTTTATTTTTATGGATTTTAAAATAAGTATGAAAATGCAAAAATATACATATGAATGCGAAGGAAGAAAGCTTACCGAGCACACTCCCAAACTTAAACTTGACAGTGTTCTCACTGTCAGGCTACACCAAAAAGGTCAAAATTGTCGGCACTCCCCTGTTTGTTTAATTTTTTTTATTTAATTTTTTTAATTCTTATTAACAGAAAAACAAAATATATATACACAAAAAAGTCCCCCCCAAACTTAAGTGAAACAGTGTTTCCACTGTTGAAGCGTTAAAGTTCAGAGTTAGGGAGAGAAAAACACAGTATCAAGCTATACAAGGCCTTACACAGGCCAAAGGTTAGCACCAACCATTCAAAAATTTATCGTTATAATAGTGTGGTTGGTGAAAGAACATGTTGTATGGAGCCAGGAAGAAGTGGGGAAGAGATAAGTGGTGTAATGGAAAAGGTTTACGTCTCGGTTTGTAGAGACGAAACAATAATGGTGAATGGAAGCGAGAATGTGGATGATTAGGAATGGGAAGAATGGTCACATTCTCGTATGGGATAAGAAGAAATGGTGGTGGTTCGACTTCTTCAGGTGTAGGTTGATTAATCACAAAATCCATGTCGTTTAGGAATGCGAGTTCGTCGGCGAAAATATTTTCGAAACTTTCATCGATGGTCCGATTAAACGTTTCAATGTCAATAAGTGTCGCGCCAGAATTCAACACACTTGATTTTTCAAAAATTATGGAGGTGGGAGACTTGTAAGGCTCATCTACCTTATTCTCAAAAGAGTCTAAATCAAGTTGTTTTTCTATAATTATCGAACTCAAAATATCGGATTGTGATTTATTAACACTCACGATCATTAAAGGAAGATTAGAAGAAGAACCAGAGAAAGTGGGAGAAAGAAGTGGAATACGAACTTGAGGGTGGAGATGGAGTGTATAAATTAGCACAATTTGTAATGACCGATGTGTAAAAAGCGATTGTGCTAATCTATCAACCCACTGAGAAATGAGGTCAAATCCCTCAAGATTCGTGAGAAAATATGGGTACGTTGAACTTGGTAAACCAGACATTGAAAATGAAAGTCAAGTTTAGAAAGAATTGTGGCCAGGTAAGCACAAATGAAGAAAGGAGGGTTCCGCTCACGAATCACCGTGAGACGGGCCTTTTAAAGTTACTTTTCTCACTTGTCTAGTCTAGGCACCACAAAGTCAAGTTTAGATAAACGATTGAATGCCCACAACCTTCCTCTGTCCTAATGAGCACGACAGTCCTTAGTTGGCTGAGTCTAGATATTTTTTTAATTAACTCAAGGGTGATGCATATACTTTTAGTGATTTTTAGGGTCTTAGGAAGGGTAATGAAATCCCCATCCAATCTGAATTGGTGTTATAGCCCCCTTCATGCTATATGGTGGGATCTCTAGCTCAAATTTCTAGGGTTGCTTCATGTTGCTTTTTCCTTCTGTCTTCTTCACTTGGTTCTACAGAATATCTTTTATTTTCTTCTAGATTTCCAACAGTGTAGAATTATGTGGACTTTTACCGTGAGCTTCTCTTTGAAGTCTTGTATCTTGTGCTACCCTTGAGCTTTGTGCATTGAACTGTCTACTGGTCTTCATTTGTTCCTTGAACTGTTAGGCGGTATCAAACAGATTCATCTATTGTTGGTCGCAGTCTCACATTTGTAGCGTCTTTTCATGAATTTCACTGTAATGATCTGAGAACCTGTAAGCTGCAATATTTAGCAGACATGGATCAAAATACGACGCCTATGTCCGCTCGCTATCTTCCCAAGCCCAAACTCTATAAGTAGTATCCAGCGAAACCTTGCCTCAAAATCGCTACGGACCGAAACGTCCCTAAACTAACAACGGACCGCAATGCCCTGAAACTAGCTATGGACCGAAACGTCTTTAAACTACTACAAACCGCAGCATCCTAGGGCTGACACAAAAAAAAATAAAAAAAATAAAAAAAGGTACGTCCATAAGCAAGATGGGCACGGATGAAAACCCGAAAGGGCTCCGTGAGTAAAAACAGCAGGGCTACCGGCGAGTTTGTGAAAACCCGAAAGGGCGCAAACTCGTTAAAAAAATTCATGCACACTTGCAAGGTCCTCTCGACCTTGTAAGGAGAAAATACCAACACACTTAGGGATCCCCACGATTCCTTAAGAGAAATTACACTTACGAAATCCTCATGACTCGTAAGGAGAATCCCCTTATGAGACCCTCACGGCTCATAGGGTTCAAAAACCTTAAGCTACAGGGATCTGAACCTGTTCTTAAGCCATCACGTCCCCCTTTTGCCCTACAAACGGTTCAATATTGACCCTTGTATACAATCCACGGGCACAAATAAACGTCTCCCCCACCAAGTTCCGCCAATGGCGTGAAATCCTTTTATTTGGTGAACAACACTTGTAAGTCCTCTCGATTTACAAGGAGAAAACACTCTTGCAAGATCCTTACGACTTATAACAGAGAACACCACTTAGGAGTCCTCACGACTTCTAAGGAGAACATACACCTATGAGATCCTCACGACCCGTAGGGAGAAACACCTTTATGAGACCCTTACGGCTCATGAAGTCAAAAGTCTTAGTCGACAGGACCCTAACCATGTTTGCTAAGCCACCTTTGTTCGAATTGACAGGGGCAAATGATGATTCGCTCCTGGCAACATTCCAGTAGTAGCGATGCTGATGCCTAAATCGGTAACAAATTCCAAGTACTTTCACGGCAAAGGATGATTCGCTCCTGGCAATATTACAGTCGCAGCGACGCTGGTGCTAAGATTGGTATTAGATCCCAAGTTCCATACTCGTGGAGAAAAGTCAGCGGGCCATAAATGCATATGAAATAGCCGAAATGATAGGGCAACTTACAACAAAATCAGCAAGTAAAAGATATGCATACAAAAATAGCCGAAATGATTGGGCAACTCGCAATAAAAAGCAGCGAGTAAAAAGAAAAATAACCGAAATGAATGAGCACCGCGAAAAAACAGCCGAAATGATTGGGCAATCGCGACTTTCGCAATATAAAAAGATGAAATGATAGAGCATCGCGGAAAGAAATAAAAAATGATGAAAGAATGAAACTTTTTCCCTGCAGGTAAGTCCATACTGACCCCTGTATACAATCTATGGGCATAAACGAAAAAGGAACCACATGTCCCAACAGACTCTGTCAAAGGGAAAGTCAGATCTCGACAGCAACATCTGCATCCCAGAAGACCAACAACGACGTTCCTCCTCATGCCAGCAGGACACGGACGCGACACCACCAATCGGAGCCACGGCAAAGTCCCCAGTTCCAAGACTCTACGGTTCGCAAACAACCTAGAGTTAGCCCCGACCTCCGCCTCGGAAACACGTCAGCAAATGACCTCCGTCTCGGAAACACGTCAGCCAATGACCTCCGTCTCGGAAACACGTCAGCCAATGACCTCCGCCTCGGAAACACGTCAGCCAAGGACCTCCGCCTCAGAAATACGTCAGCAAAGGACCTCCGTCTCGGAAATACGTCAGCAAACGACCTCTGTCCCGGAAATACGTCAGCAAACGACCTCCGTCGTCAAATGACCTCCGTCTCGGAAACACGTCTGCAAAGGACCTCCGTCTCGGAAACACGTCAGCCAATGACCTCCGTCTTGGAAACACGTCAGCCAATGACCTCCGTCTCGGAAACATGTCCTCTGTCTCGGAAACACGTCAGCCGATGACCTCCGTCTCGGAAATACGTCAGCAAACGACCTCCGCCTCGGAAATACGTCAGCAAACGACCTCCGCCTCGGAAACACATCAGCAAAAGACCTCCGTCTTGGAAACACGTCAGCCAATGACCTCCGTCTCGGAAATACGTCAACCTCCGTCTCGGAAACACGTCAGCCGATGACCTCCGTCTCGGAAATACGTCAGCAAACGACCTCTGCCTCGGAAATACGTCAGCAAATGACCTCCGTCTCGGAAATACGTCAGCAAACGACCTCCGTCTCGGAAATACGTCGGCAAATGACCTCCGTCTCGGAAACACGTTGGCAAATGACCTCTGTCTCGGAAATAAGTCAGCCAACGACCTCCCCATCAGAGCAATGCTTCGACTCAGAGACAAGTCAACTCACCAACCACTTACGAGCCCCCTCGACTTGTAAGGTAGAAAATTCTCTTGTGAGATCCTTACGACTCTCGAGAGAAAACACGCACTTAGGAATCCTCACGATTCCTAAGGAGAAATTACACCTACGAGATCCTCTCGACTCGTAGGGAGAAAAGTCTTTATGAGACCCTCACGATTCGTAAAGTTGAAAAGTCTTAGGCAGCAGACCTGAACCTGCTTCCTAAGCCATTGCTACCCTACAAGGAGGTTAAGATGGACTGCTATCTACTATCTACAGGACACATTTGCTAAAATAACATGCCAATGACACAGCAAAGAAAAGAAAGCGATAGTACAAGATAAAAAAATATGTGTCTTTTATTCATGAATTCAAATGAGTACAAGATACATCATATAAAAGAATGAAAAAATGAATGAAAGCAAGTTATTCATAGATTACAAATTTTTGCTTGATACAAAGATGGCTACTAAGAAGGAGACGTTTTTAACAAATCAGCAAGCCGCTCGCGCACTCCTTTCAATTCCTTTTCATGATCAGCCGCTGTGGCCAACTCCGCTTCAATTCGAGCCCATTGCTGCAAACAGGATGAAACCTTCTCATCGATTTCCTGTTGAGCGGCTTCATGACTCTGCGTAACCCGCTCAGTGAAGTCAAGCTTCTTCCTAAGCACCAGCCCGTCGGAAATACATCGTTGGAGACCTTCAAAAATAGCGTTCAGCTATGCAGCGTTCTCTTTGACCTGGGCACGCAATTAGATAGACTCTATGGAAGCCGCCTCACGTTCCTTTCGCCTAAGGGTCGCCTCTTGTTCAAAATGGCGAAGGAAAGGAACACTCTGCTCAACCCATGCAGCTCGCCGGGAGTTCAAAGCCGATACTTCCGGAGCGGGATGCTTGAGCTCAATCTCATGCAGGCAAGCCTCGATCTTTCTGCAGTGATTAACCCAAGACTCGACGAAGCCTTCACCATGGAAGCTCACGAGCGTCGCCAACATAGGATTAACCTCAGCAGCTAAGTCTGCAGCAAATGCAAGGGCCTCGACGTCAAGATCCTCGACGAACTCGATCAACATTCGCAGGCTGTTCGCAGCACCCCTGGAAGATGGGCGTTTAGCAAAAGGCCCTGCCGGCTTTGGGATTCGAGACTCGAATGGAGCTGGAGTCGGTGCTATTGCTGCAAAATAAATTATGGTCAGATGTCGACTCGGGAGGTAAAGAAAATACACGAGCGATGGAGTCTACTATACCGGCGGCGACAGGTGGCAAAGTTGGGAGTACCGGAGGCGTGGCTATTTTCTCGTCCCCTCCTCCAATCTGTAACGCTGCAATCAATTCAAAGAAGAATTAGTAATGACATGGTTTCCCGTAAAAGAAAGGAAAGGATGTCGTTTAAAAACTATACTCACCGATACCAGCAGGCAGGACGATTTCTGACTGGAACGAGAAATGTGGATTCAACACCTGATACAGGTGGTCGAAAAGGACTCCTGCAGAATTGCGACAATATACTGTCAATACAAGAAAGATGGTATCCATAATTTAAATTAAATAAATCGCAAACCCATACCTTCCAGCATTTGAGAGGACACGAGAGAAGGCGAAGGGACGGCAACCGTCAGAGCAGCAACTGGTGACGCTTCTTCGGGTGGCACAACCTCAGTGTTCACCACACCTACACTCAAAACGAACAAAATATCATCAGAAGGGACTGAAAGGGATTGCGAAATAAAAAGTAAACAGCGACCCAAGACCTACCTGATGGGTCATCAGCTAAAACCACGACGGAAGCATCACCAGGCGCAGCGGCTTCTTCGCTCTCCTTCAGTGGAATAGTTTCGGTGCCCATGGATTCTTCCCCTGATTCGACGAGGGCCGTCGTGACACTCGCTATACCCGCCGATAGCAGGGAACCATAAGGGGAAAGAGCGGCGGTTTGGGCAGTCCCAGACTCCCGAGAGAGAGTAACCGTTTCGGGCTCTGTGGTCGCCGTCATCTCACCTGCCATCTCATCACCAGGACTTGGCCCTGTAGGATATGGTATATAAGAATTTGAAGATCAAGTTCTAATAAAAGACTCAGCGTTACGTTACCTTCGGACGGCTTTTCGGTTTCTTCCTGAGCCGCGCGCGCAACCTGTCTATAGGCGGTAGACAGGGCAGCTGGAACATCCTCTGCAGGAATAGCGACAGATGGAGTGGTGCTTGAGCCTGCACCTACAGCCAAAGCGGCATCACGTTCCTTCGCTGCGCGCTTCCTGCATTTCCTTTCAGTTTGGGCCATGAGAGCTGATCTACTCAAGACCTCCGTCAAAGGGACGTCTTCGTCCGAACCAAGCTCCGCCTCTGGAGCCGTTACAACGTCTGTCATCGGCCGCTTTAGCGAAGCCTCCTACGGTAATGCTGGAGGAGCCGGGGCCGCAATAGCTGGCTCTGGAAGCGTCGCCGCATCACCATTTGGGATCGGCACCGCACTCGGGATAACCTGAGTCGAGGTAGTCCCTGCAATAAAATAAAGGAGAGGGTTAGACCATGAATAAAGAAAAAGGGAATGGAGGCACAATAAGCCGAATTATACCAAGACCCAAAAAAGCACGGAGCCTCTCTTCCTCCTCGAAAGTCTTGATGGAAGCAGCAAGAGCCTCTTCAGCAGAAATGCCTGTTGAAGAAAAGGGCATTAGTAAAGCATAATCATAAGGAAGGAATAAACAAAAAAATACAATTGAAGTATACCTGACTTCGCGATGGTAATTAACGCCGCTTCTTCGCGAGCCAATCGCTCGGAGGCTAGAAGGGCAGCCTGTAGGTCGGTGTCAGTCACCGGCGTGTCGAACAAGCTATCATTAGTGCCATACTCACACAAGCCTTCGCTGTAAGGAGCATGCGGCTCCTGGCCGAGTACGACGTCGGCAGAAAACAACGACTTCTTCTTCTTTTGTGAGCGGACGCCGGCAGCCGGCAACAAGAGCTTGCGTTTGGCAGGCAATTTTGGGCGACGAGTCCCGATCTCCGTACCCACGCCAGACTCAGGAGACGCTGCAGCTACCGCTTCTACAGGAACATGGGGCAGAGGCTTCTCAGGAATAGTGCGCGGGACTGCAACCGCAACAACTTCTCTTAAGGGAGGACGAACGATGGTTCGTCGCTTTAGGGGAACGGTTGGATTACCAGCAGGGGTTGCACCCTTGCGATCGAGAAGCAACCGCTTTTCTTGGACATCGGTAGAAACCCCGTGTTTGAAGGTGTCACGCAGTGGCTGTACCGTTCTTGTGGATTCCTTGCCGATGGTTAAGACCTTATCGACGAAGGTCATGTCATCCCCGACCATACGCGGGCGAAGAACCAGACCCCGAGCCTCTCGCTGAGTTGGTTCCAAAGCGGAAGTGTCAACTAGCCGCATAACCCGAGGAAAGTTATAACTGCCGTAGAAACGAGGCCGCTTGTGGACTCCAAAAGCGCCGAGCACATGCAGCTCGATCCACGAAGTGAAATAGTGCATCGGGAAATTCACGGGCTGTAACCCTGGCTGAGTGGTGTCTGCCGCTGAGCTGAGGCCATGATACAAATGGGCTAGCCCAGCGACCCCGACGGCCACTCGCATCCCAACAACTATTCGATGAGCCGGGTAGAAAACGGACGGCCTCATACAGCGAGGGTGCATTGGGAGCACAAACCAGCTTAGCCATAGCCCGAGGAACCCCAAAAAGAACGCCTCTTCGTCGACGTCGGAAGCTGCGAGCTCTGCGAAAGAGACGACCGGGGTGTCAGGGAGAAAGAAATTCCTCTAATCCGTTTCCGCTGCCTGCTGGTGGTCCAAACCAAAGCCAAAAGGATCGTCGAGTTTGGCGAACTTCGCGGCTTCCTTCGACAGGACTTCTAAGCGGAGAAAGCGGGCGATGAAATCCGCGAAGATGACTCCGTGCCCTCCGGATTCAAGAAACAGACTTTCGTAAATTTAAAGCACCTTGATCAAACTTGGAGATTGATGTTGAATGGAATTCTCCGAGGTAAGGCCCATTTCTACTGATTTGGTGGCAAAGATGTACTCGTAAGGAAGAAGTAGCTCCTCGTAATGTTCTCCCCTGATGGGTAAGCCGGAGATCTCCGCGAACTCCTCCAAAGAGATTGAAACTTCCCGATCTGACAGAAGGAAGGTGTGAGTCAGAATATTCCATTGTTCCAAAAAAGTTTTGACCCACCATACAGGGGGCGTGGAATACTAGAAAAGAGAAGCGTAAACTGCGGGGTACAACCCGAGCTTCAGCAGCAGTGATTTCTTGGCTGACAAGATATATCGAGCCCACTGCAAGTACCCGGCTGGATGGCGAGGAGTCAAGCCTATCATGTATGGTTGTCCCCAAGGGCGCGACTCGCCTTGACATAAGCGCCGTTCCAGAATATCCAAAGCCATCGGCGGCAGTACGGGTATCGAGGCCATAGAGGGCTGAAGGCGACCTTCCGAAGTCCAGTTGACCTCCTCTACGACATAGTTCACTGGGGGAGAGTCGGCGTAGTGAATCGCTGAAATAGGCTCCGAAGGTGCTGCGCAAGAGAAGTTGCGTCAACCCCGGATGATTTGATTATACCACGTCCCCCATAGATAAAGAGATTTCTGCTCCGGGTCATGATCTTTAATGAGCGTGAAGACTTCCCTATCCACGGGCGCGTCAGGAAATGCGCTCTCCGGACGAACAAATGGGAAAGAAGTGTCAAAAGACATAGTACCTGCGTGAAAAGAGAACAAGGGTTAGCTATCAATGCTACAGTCTAAATTCTGACACTTGGCACTTTAAATTTGTGCCACACTGCAATGCAGTGGAAAGGGACCAAAGGGGACCCACAAAATCAAGATGACGGCTCATCATTGATGAGACAGTCACTCATTAAAAAGAAAATCCTAAAAGGATTCTCATTTAATGAGAGACTTCTCGGGCCAAGGAGTTAAACTCCATTGAGAGCAGCGCTCTGCTACAGAAGTCACATCTGTCATTATGAGGGGAATAAAAATTCCCTAAAAATTCTAAAGAGCTATGCTCTGCGAAGATGATGGAACAAACCATCAGAACCCTAAAAAGAAAAGTTTTTTGCAGAGTAAAAACGCCAAGATCTTTAAGATCTGTGAACAAACTCTAAGAGTCCTTCATGGAAGATGAACAGTGTTCTAATTCATGGGTTAAAATCACCATAAAAATTTTTCTTGAAGATCTATGATCTAAAGATGAGCACGACTCTGTTAATAGGTAAAACCCTAAAGTTTTTTTTAAAGATTTACGATCTGAGAAGAGAAAAGCTCTGTTAATAAGTTCAATCCTTACCAAATTTGGGCAGAGTTTTGACTCTAGAAGAGTTTCTTAAGGCAGAGAGCTTAGCTCTGAAGGAGAATTAAATTCTCAAGAACAAGAAAGCAAGAAGATGAACAACAGTCATCTCAAGGGACAAAGGCCCTATTTATAGGCGTTAGAAGTCGATCCGACTTCCAAGACAATCCAACGGTGGAAAGGTTGCCACCGCTGCACTCACGTGTGAGCCACGTGAGCGCAACAGTGGGGGACATTTGTTTCCCCCAATCAGAGAGCAAAGCTCTGTTCAAAATTTGAAATTTGAATTGAGGCAGTGCCTCACGTGCAAAGCACGAGAGCGCTAGCGCTAAGAGCGTCGGCACTAAGAGTCAAAGACTCTGAGGTAGCACCTCATGTGCAAAGCACGAGAGCGCCAGCGCCATGAGTCAAAGACTCTGAGGCACCGCCTCACGTGCAAAGCATGAGAGCGCCAGCACCATGAGTCAAAGACTCTGAGGTAGCGCCTCATGTGCAAAGCACGAGAGCGCCAGCACTAGAACTAAATGTTCACCCTTGGATCAAAGATCCAACAGATTACAGAATTAAATTATGTTGAGGAAATACTCCTCAAATCTTTCCAAAAAAGAAAGATGGTGCTCTGTAAATCAGAGCACCGTTGGATCAAAGATCCAATTGTGATTAAAAATCACCAAGATACAGAACAATCTCTGTATGGGAAAATATTTTCCCAAACTTGTTAATAACAAGAGGAAAATCTTCTGTAAAACAGAAGGCCTAGGATCAAAGATCCAACGGTAGGAAACATCCCCAAATCAATCAGAGATCTTTCAATGAGAGATTTCCTTAACTGATTCAAAAAATCAGCCCCCCTATATAAAGGACCCAAGACTTTAAGTCTTGGACGGAGAAACCTCCCTATAAGTTTCAAGCTCTCAGAAAAGAGAAGGAGAAGAGCAAGCTCTAAGAAGAAGAACCTTCTTCAAGGTAAATAAAAAGAAGAGAGATCATAACATCTCCTCCATATTTTGAGAGTTTAACTCTAACATCAGAAGAACTTAGTTCTTTTTCTAGATCACAGATCTATAAGACAAAGTCTTTCACCAACACAGAAGAGATCATAGCATCTCCTCATAAAAAAAGAACTTACTTCTTAGATCCACGAGACAAAGTATCTTATAAACGAGAACTTAATTCTCAGAGCACAGAATTGATCAGAACTTCCAAAGAAGCGCTTTAGCGCTCAGCGCCCAGCGCTCCTCGTGCTCCTCACGTGGGCGCTAAGGAATTACAAAGCACTCTGTAAAATGAAGCCCCAACGCCATAAAAAGTGTTCAACACTCAATAAAAGACAAAAAGAAAAGGGGGTGTCAGAACCCAAATCAATGCTCAGCATTGTTGAATAAAAAGGGACTGAGCCCAAACAAATGTTCAACATTTTATTCAAAACTAAGTGGGCTGAGCCCAAGTTGGCCACAAATCCTTAATTCATATTAACCGAGCCCATGTGCTCATAATCTTTTTTATTGGTCTTAGTCCCAAACCTGACTATAGATCTCCCAATCAACAATGGTTCAAGGGTGCATCTCTTCATACCTCTGATACATGTCGTTGTAATTCTTCAACGTCTTCAGAGAGATGGAGCGTCCTAATAACCAATAACTTTTGGCGTATCCCCAAACTGTTAAACCAAAACCTTACAGACTATGACGTCTTTAAACCAGACTATGATGTCTTTAAACCATACAGACTACGATGTCTTTAAACCTTACGGACTATGAGGTCCTTAAACTCATGGACTACGATGTCCTTAAACCCAATGGACCGCAATGTCCATAAACTAAGACGAGCCCAAATACTCTTTCGTTGGATCTAAATGATGAAATCCCGTTGAGTAGATCTTAGTCTAAAATTAAACTAACGTATCCTCAACAAACATTTAAGTTGATCTTAACCTCAAACGAGGTTAACGATCCTTAAAATCAAACCAAACCCAAATCTAAGAAAATACGGATTTGGACTAATCCCCGCCCTACGGGCGACAACATAAATTAGTCTCCGTATACAATCCACAGGCATCCAAAAAATAAAACAAACACACATGACACGAAGTGACCTTCTGGAGCAGAAGAAAGTGGTTACCGCGATACAATAACGTAATTAACTGCAGGGGCTTGCTCCTGCAGAGAAGAGCGTCCCCATAATCAAAAACCCCTCACAATGAGGGGGAATCTGACGAAGTCTGCTACAACGGCCGCATCTATCCAAACCTCCGATACATGGTGCCATAAATTAACTTGGTATCTTCGGAGAGGTGGATGGATAAAACCTAAATAGCATCTTCCCCCAAATTCAGGCAAGACGACCTACGCGGTTCGTCTCCCATTTTCGGCGGTAAACAAGGATTAACACAAAAGAAATCTTACAACAAAGAAAAAGACTTAGCCATTTTCTTTCTTTAGTGGCCTCACTCTCATCTTCTACCTCCACCCTTCATGTCACATGTGTTGAGAAACCAAGGGTGTCTTGAGACAAATTAATCCATTACCATACTCTACATCTTCTAGGATATCTAGTGTAGCGATCTAGGTACCCTAGTTATCTCGGCTATGAGGTTGGAGCTCGTTTCATAGACTCTCGGGTGGATCGTCTTCGATGGAGGGAGACTGGAGATCAAGCTTGATCAAGGAGGCCTCTAGGAGCTTGGGAAGGTGGTTGAAGACCGAACGACACGGATCAATTCGGTATAACCATCTAAACATCATTCTAGTTTGCTAGTATAGGGTTAATGGTAGATCCGGGTAGCGGGTTCCGTTAGCGCCGGTTTTTATAAATTTTTGTTCCGCATTTGGTCACGGATTGATGGCCGGGGCGCTAGCGAAACCCAACAAGTGAGCTGTTGTCTAAAAAACAGGTGGCCACACTAAAGGATGTGCTCATGCAATATAAAGACTGCTTCGCATAGAACTATTCCGAGATGCCAGGACTAGATCCAGAAATAGCGGTGCATAAACTGGCTCTATCGCCGGACGTCAATCCAGTCAAACAGGCGCCAAGAAGAATGCGGCTCGAACTCAAGATGAGTATCAATGCTGAAGTTAAGAAACTAATTGACTACGACTTCATCCAGGAAGTTCAATACCCTGACTGGATCGCTAACATCGTTCCGGTGATGAAGAAAAATGGGACAGTGCGCATCCGTGTGGACTTTCGGGACCTCAACAAAGCTTGTCTGAAGGATGACTTCCCAGTACCTATTATCGAGTTAATGATCGACAACATGTCTACTCATGAAGTCTTCTCTTTCATGGATGGATCTTCAGGATACAACCAAATAAAAATGCATCCTGAAGACCAAAAGCATACGCCTTCCGGACTCCATTAGGTATATTCTGTTATAAGGTGATGCCCTTCGGTCTGAAGAACACAGGCGCTACCAACCAGAGGGCCATGACGAAGATCTTCAATGACCTCATACATGAGATTGTCGAATGCTATATTGACGACCTTGTGGTGAAAAGAAAATCGTATAAGGAGCATTGGAAACATCTAGATACAGTGTTCCAACGTCTTCGGAAATACAATCTAAAGATGAATCCTCTGAAATGCGCGTTTGGAGTCTCCTCAGGCAAATTCCTAGGATTCATCATACGACACCGAGGCATCGAAATAGACCCATCAAAGATCAAGACAATTATGGAAATGCCCATGCCAAGAACTCTTAAACAACTGCGGTCTCTCCAAGGAAAGCTCGCGTATATCCGGCGGTTCATAACCAACCTCTCCGGCAAATGCCACCCCTACAACCATCTAATGAAAAAGGGGACCCCGTTCGTTTGGGATCATAAATGCTAAACTGCACTGGACGAAATCAAGCAATACTTGCAGATTCCGCCAGTACTGACCACTCCGGTCAAAGGAAAGTCCCTCATCCTGTACACAACGACCCTTGAAGGTTCTCTAGGCACGCTATGGGCATAGGAGAATGATCAGGGAAAGGAGAGAGCTCTCTACTATTTGAGTCGAGTTCTTCTGGGGGCAAAAAACAACTACTCCCCCATCGAAAAGAAATGTCTGGCACTGATCTTCACGATAACGATGCTCAGGCACTATGCCTTGGCACATGAGGTCCATCTCATATCAAAGGTGGATCCTCTCAAATATCTTATGTATAGGGCCATACTAACAAGAAGGCTTTCTAAATGGGCCATCCTCTTGATGGAGCTCTCGATAACGTATCGACCCCTCAAGGCAGTGAAAGGTCAGGCCATCGCCGACTTTCTCGCTGAGCATCCGATACAAGACGATTCTCCCTTAATTGAGAATTGCCATACGAACACGCGTTCGATACAATCTAAGAGGAGAAGGAAGAAAATAATGTCCAATGGGAACTCTACTTCGATGGAGCATCTTCCATGAAGAAGCGGAAGCAGAACACCCCTATAATCAAAGCCGGGGTGGGCCTCATCTTCGTAACTCCGCAAGGAGGGATAATGTGTTTCGCCCTTTCCTTAACGGAACCAAGAACAAACAAAGAGGCTGAATATGAAGTTTTGATAGAGGGTATTGAGATCGCTGTCGATATGAGAATCGAAAACCTCCTCATATATGGAGACTCCCAGCTGGCCGTTAGCCAAGTAAATGGCGACTATCAAACGTGCAAACCAGAGTTGATAAAATATGGTAGGAGAGTGCAGAAACTACTGACACAAATCCCCTCCTACATCCTGGAAAACATACCGCGTGTGGAAAATAGCAAGGAGGATGTATTAGCCAAGCTTGCTAAGGAGCTGGCTGACGAAAACCTTGATGACGTAAGGATCGTTGTGCAAAGCCGCCAGGTTCTCGCGCCGGCAGAAATATCTCCAGAGGATTCAATGGAGCCATCTGAAGGAAAAAGAAACCACCAGACAAGCGATCCTCCAAATAGAAGATGAAGAAAAGGTCAAGGATCGGAGGGAATTCTTCATAGACTACTTCAAATTCCATCGAACGCCCGAAAACGCGTCGTCAAGACATAAGATCATTAAACGGGCTCTGTTTTTCGTTTTCGTCAATGATACTCTATACAAGAGGTCGCTTGACTGTCTGTGGCTAAGGTGCTTGGGGCCGGAAGAAGCAAAGAGGGTCGTCCAAGAAACTCACGATGGACTCTGCAGTTCTCATCAAGCCGGGCCAAAGATGAAGCTGAAGATCAAAAGAATGGGTTACTATTGGCCCACAATGAGTCAGGACTGTCTCGAATATGCGAAGTAGTGTCACTCATGCCAGATTCACAGGGACTTCATCCACCAACATCCAAATCCGCTACACCCAACAGTAGCTAGCTGGCCGTTCGAAATGTGGGGAACTGATATAATGGGCCTCATTGAACCAGCGTCATCCAAAGGACATCAGTTCATACTAGCAACGATCGATTACTTCTCTGAGTGGGCAGAAGCAGTACCACTAAGGGAAGTGAAGACGGAGAACATCCTGCATTTCTTCAAGACACATGTCATCTACCGGTTCGGCACTCCGCGACGGATAATGGGCCAGCCTACAGGAGCCATAAAATCAGCCGCTTCGCAGAGCAGCATAATATAGATTGGAGATACTATTCCGTCTATAATCCCCGAGCTAATGGTCTAGCTGAAGCTTTCAACAAGACCTTGACCAAGATTATAAAGAAAACGGTATCCGGAAGAAAAAAAGACTGGCACGAAAGGCTGCACGATGCTCTTTGGGCGTATCGGACGACATTCAAAACAGCCACGAATAAGACGCCATATGCGTTAGTATTTAGCACGGAAGCAGTGCTTCCTCTGGAAATAGAACTCCCTTCTCTACGAATAGCGGTTCAATACAAGCTGACGGATGAAGAAAATGCCCATCTTTGGCTTGAGGAGTGTTGGGACTTCACCCACGCTCTCAAACGCGTATGTTTTGGAAATGGAATCTTTTTAAGGAAATGGATGTGCACGCGAGCTCGATATCGTTTTAAAATTTATAAACCGCAAGTGCACGGCGCGTTGTAGCGAGCCGGCAAGTACGGGTCAATCCGCAGGGAATTGTGTATTAGGTTTTGTTGTTTAAGCTTCAACAAATAATGAATTGGTTGGTTTTTCACAAAAAATATAAAACATGAAAACACAGAAAACAAGTTAAGAAAGAAATGGTTGTGGATTTGGCTCGGAAGGTCGAATCGCGACGATTCCTTCGACACTCCCTTGATCATGAGTTGTCCGTCCTTAAGTCCATCCCAGCATGAAGCATGACTTTTCAATGCGGTTGCGAAGCACAAATCATCAAATTCCGATATTCGCCGCAAAACACGAAACGAGTCTGTTTTGTTCACTTACCGTTTGTATGTCCAAGCTTGGAGTATCAACACTAAGCACGAGAGTTAGCAAGCATACCACAACATCAAAAACACAAATTAGAGAGTGAGAGCAAATGATTTTAGTGTTGAGTTTTCTAAGTGTTTGTGATAGTATATCGTATATGAAACCAAGCGATTGTCAAGCACTTGATCACAAAATACCATATCTCAACTTAGAAAACTTAACACCAAATTGATTTTAACTTAAACATTGAAATGGGGAAAGTGAGTGGATATGGTATATGAAGAGGTTACAAAGTAACCATGTTCAAAATATCATACCACATCAATACATAAACAATCTTTAAGTTAGAATCATACATATAAGCACATTAACATTAATAAGAGGAGGAGGAGGTAAAGCCTTTCATCTCATTTCCTCACCATTACCACAACAAAAGATATTAGTTAAGCAACATAATGAAAAGAAAAGAAAAGAAAGGAAAGAAAATAAACAAAGCAATATATATTAACACTTGAAGTTGAGGTACAAGATATTGGTAACTTGTTCAACCTCCATAATGAAGCTCTCAAGAGAAAGCTTCAAGAGGGAAGAAAAAGAAAAGACCAAGTTAAAGCTCACTCTCTCTCAAGCCTAAACCAAAAACAAAAAGAAAACTAGAAAATGGGCATATATTGCATGGTAACCTTGCTCAATATATGTTCTGGTATTTATAGGCTCAACTCCATAATAAACAAACAATATAGATGGACTGATGTGACCCTAAGAAATGATCAAAAGAAAAATGAGGATGATTGGAGCAAGGGGGCCCGGCGGTGCCGGATTTTCATGGGGGGCTCGTCGGTCTAAATTCGAGCACATGGGCTCGTTTTGCTGTGGTGATTTTTAGTTCACTCCACAATCTCTCATGTTCTGTTTGATTTCTTTTTAATAACCTGGTTTGCACTAAGAAATTTGGAGGGAAACATGAAGCATCATATCACATCACAACTTTATGCATTTAACACACATCACCTCACATGTGCCCACCACTTGCACAATTCATCATTTGTTTGTGCCAAGGCAGCCCCACCATGATCCATGTACCAAAGAGCATATGCACACTTGCATTGTGTTGGACCAAAAATGTGTACACATGTTTATTGCAAAAGCGCTCTTTAGATATCGGTCAGTTTTCTGTTCTGATTGCAGTGTCGGCTCCCAAACGTTATATCCGTGATTTTGAGCTTGTTTCCAGTGTTTTATCACGGATACTTGTAATCTGCAATTTTATGAGATGAACAAATACCCCCGAACTTATCTTTTGGTCGTCTCGAGCAAAACAAAATCCTAGCTTCACTTTCGCAGGGAACTCGATTGCACTTAGCATGTGCAACAAGCCGTTAAACCTCTAGGTGTCCCTAGTAGGAGGAGTGTTGTCTCCTAAGGGTTTTCAGAGGATTACACCCACAAAATCCAGTCAAGTTAGCATCGTGGAGAAACTATTGATTCTAATCTTAAGTTAGAGATCAAAGTTGGAAGTTCTATCACCCAAGTTAGAAACGTTAAACCCTATTTTTCACTCCTCACAATTTGTTTAACATAAGCTTATACACGTCTTTACGTGATTGTGTGGACAGTGTCGATAAGTTTTTAAGAACTTGATTAGGGTCATCATGTCATAATTACGGACCAAGATAGACTTCTAAAGGATCACACGAGTTTGAAAAGAGTTACGATTTTCTCAAGTTTTATTCTCTAGTTAAGTTTCAAGTCAGAATATATATCATTTTTAACAGAGAACCTAAGTCTTATTTTTCACTCCTACCTTTCACCTGTTGTTGTTCATACACACCTTTCATTATCGTGCAAAATGTCTTTATAAATACAAACCTTCATATTTCCGCGAAAAAACTGTTTTAATAGAAAACCCTTCTCCGCCAAGATTATTCTCCCACAAAGAACCATGAGGACTTTTAAATCGGAGAGAACACTTGCTTAGCTTGTTTTATTTGGCGATTGGAAACTTAGCGAGGTTTGGGTCAATGACTGTCACGCCCCGCTTCGCAGTATACAGGCGGAGGACGTGACGAGGCCGCTACGTATTTACTCTGAAGTAAACACGCTAAGCGTATCTAAGAAATATAAGTAAAATGCACAAGAGACAGTGACAATAGATATAATTGAACAGCAACTTTATTTATTAATATTCTTTTTACAATACATTTGAAAAGTAAATATATAGAATGGAAAGCAATGCCTAAACAGTGGCATAACAGAAATAGAAAATACAGAATGTAAATGTGTACAAGTAACTAGAGCTCCGGGTCGAAGGCTAGCTGATCCAAGTCCTCGAAGGTGGGCTCGATCTCCTGAAGGTCCGAATCACCTGCCGACATTCCAAAGAAAAGAAAGAGAATGTTTTCAGCGAAAAAATCGCTCGGTAAATCCCGTAAATAGACAAGAATGGAATAGACAGAATGGAGAGTTTATTGTTATAATATTGTATTTAATGTTAACGCTGTTGTTTGTAGCTTGGTACAGAAGAATGTCAGTATATACGAGCGAAGTCTCACTATTCCGGAGACTAAGGTATACGGAACATTAGGAACCGTTCAGCCACGGTACAACGAAAATTGAATTTAGGTTAGGTGTATTATGGTTACAGTCTCGTGTAACTTCTAATACCTTCCGTACCAGTCTACCCCTTATAAACCCCACGGTGTCTTGATTGTATTGATGTATTGTTTAAGTGTATATTGTATATAGACGGATGACTTGCCGAAACCATGATATCAGTAAATGGATGTAACTGGAAAATCATGTAGATGGATGTATATCTATGATTCGGTTTGGTCAATATAGATTGATTAGATTGAATAGACGGATTCATAGATCCATGTTGTATGGAAGTTTGATACTTGAATCATATTCAAGTCAGATTGATTATATTGAGACTTGGTCTGAGTCAGACAATTTGAAAAGAAATTGAATCCTGAATTATGTTTTGGTGTTATCGGTAACTGCTGCACATGGACGGCAGGATTTGTGTCTTTTTCAAAGATAATTACCGTGTTGATAGCACCGTTTGTTAAGTTGTCTACCTTAAATAGGCAAGCACCCATATCTCCGGCTCCCTGAGGCTCAAGAGACTGATTCCGCTTAAACCTGTGTTTACTAGGGTCCTTATTGTATTTTAGTATAACTTGAGAGGGTTTTATGTAAAAATAATTTTGTATAATTTTCAAAATACACCTCAAGTGTTTTATTATCTTCTTTAGAGTTTTCATGGATGTATATTTTATCAATGTGACATTTCTAGTGAATAAAACATAATTTCATAATATATGGTATTTATTTGTAATATTGGAATTGTATGTTATTTTCTTGTAAATGAGATATTTTTCTTGAATATTGGAAATGTAGAATATTATAAATATTAAAAATAGATATTTTGATATTAATTACATATATATTTATTTATTAAAAATATAAGTTTTATTTATAATAGAAATCACATTTTCTAAAGAAAATTGTATTTTAAATCTTTCGAGATCGTATACTCCTTGCGGAGGCGCAATTGCAAAGATTTGTTAAAATACACTTCTTGTAGAAAAAAGGTTTTATAAGTTGAAGGTAGTTATATGTAAAGTCGTATTTTTCCCAAATCTATATTCCCAAATTCCATCGTTCTATGTTAGATATGTGTGTTGTGAGGAGGTAGGTCATTACCTCGTGAGTTATCTAAAGATATAAAGATATTATAGAGTTTATGTCGGAAACTAAAGTTTGTAGTATTTTAATGTAAAATTGCGATAAAAGATGCATATAAAAATATTTTGTGATGAAACATGTTAAAGATGTTTATTAATGTTTAATGAACAATATGTGATGATATGAAGGTATCTTGATTAAGAAAAATTATATTTTTTAAAGAAAACCGAATCGGAAGTCGAACTAACTCCGCTGCCGTCGGGTTTTAGTTTTGAATGTTTTTAGAATAGAGAAAAGAAGGAGAAGTAGGGACTTACTGGATGATTGGGTAGAGGAGAGAAAGAGGAAGAGATGTGAGTTGTTGGTACGTCGTTTCGTCGTCGGAAACTCCTTGAATTGCCGTCGGAAGTTCGTCGGAGCTTCGCCCTTTTGCTAACTCTACTTGCACACAAAAGACTTGGGAATTTTCTTGAGAGTTTGGGAAGGGATTTGTGAGTGAGGAGGGGTGATTTGAGAGTGGTATTTATAGAAAAAATTAGGGTTTTAGGGTAGTGAAAGGGTGTGTTAAAAATTTGTATTAAAGTGGATTAAATGTGTGTTTTAATATGCTCTGTAAATGTGCAGGAAAAACAAATAATACAGGAGTTATGGGGGGATTCCAAGAGTCGCCGGAGTTGAAGAAAAATAGGGTTTGCTCTGAGTCAGACCGGCGACGCCGGCCGAGTCAGCGAGTTCGCCGACCCTAGTCACTGAGTCGGGGGCTTGTATTTATGCTACGTGTCCCTGCCGCTTGGTCTAGCCTCGTGTGCATGTTTATTTAGGCTGTGACTCTTGGTTTAACGGGTTGTGCACGTGTAGAATCTTGGGCTTCTAAAATATTAAAAGAATTTTAAATAAAAAGAATGTGTGGGTGATGGGATTTGAACTCTGGTGCTATGGTTCAGCAGTGCAAGGTAGTACCAATGAGCTACAAGCTCCTTCTTGCTGTTCAAAAGCAAATCAAACTTATAACTTGTGCTCAGGCTCAAGTACCCCTTTATGTATTTTTGAAAAAAATGTACAAAAAGTTTAGGCTTGTTACATTCTACCCTCCTTATAAAAATTTCGTCCTCGAAATTTGAAAAAGGAAAGTGTAACAGATTCAAGGAAAGTTTAGTGATAGAAGTACTGATAGTGTATGAAAAAATAACAAAGTGGTACAATGGTTTGAGATGGTTGAAGAGAATTACCAGTGTTACCTTGGTATACAGCCTCTGCTTTTTCGGCTGCTAAAAGGAAAGCCTGACGCCGTGGTACATTCCTCCTAGCTGGAGGCACATTCCTCTGTCCTTAGGGCACGTTTCTCTGCCCTCGAGGGATGTTCCTCATTGCCTGATGGAATTGGTGTGTAGGCTATGCAGGTGGTGGAGCTGGGAGTGCAAGACGGGGTGCAGGAGCCTGGATAGTTAGCCGCTGCGGGTGGTTGATGGGTGTGTGATCTGGGTTGCGTCTATAAGGATAGTTTCCAATTCCGTGATTGGATGCGCCACAACCTAAGCACAGGCCTTTGGCGCGCCTACAGTCCTCCACTAAATGTCCATTCCTCTTGCAATAGAAGCAAAAATCTGGACTAGGCTGGTTATTGGGTTCTTCCTGTCTTCTGGGTTCAACAGTTGGCCTTGAAGAGGCTCCTCCTGCCATCTGAGTGGCAGGACGCTTCACTCCGGCAGATTGAGGTCTGCTCTTCCTCTTTATCACTGCCTCATATTGTCGGGCAGCCTTCAAAACCAAATCATGGGTTGGGAAATCCCCTGTAGCTAATGCAGCTTAGATTTCCGGGTCCAACCCTTGCAGAAATAATCTAGCTCTGATCTCAGCAGTACGTATGAGATGGGCCGCAAACCTGTTACGGTCTTGTGTTAGCTGTGTAGTATGTGATATAAAATCGAACATTGAGACATATCTCACCTACTGAGCATGGTAAACTCAGCATCATACTCATCTATAGATTTGGTCCACATTGAATTTTGTTGCAGATGGATGAACTGTTGTTCCATATCAAAGCGGGTAGTCTCAGGGAAGTACTTTGCATCGAACATGTCAAGAAAATCTTCCATTCGATGGGTTGATCAAGACGGCTTTTTTCCGCCTTCCACCAAACCCGTGCATTGTCCGTGAGCTGCAACTTCGCAGCACGAACCCAAGCTATCTGTAAATCCCCGTTCCCATCTTAATAAAAGTTTTCTATTTTCTAAATCCCAGAGACTTCCTTTCTTTTCCTCGTATATTTTGTAGGAAGTTGGTTGCTTGAATTCCAATATTTAAAATTTCCCAAACCCTAAAAGCCAAAACCCAAGATTTAAAACCAAAGCCAAATTAAACAAAAACCAAACTACTTTCATAAACCCTCAGCCCATTTAGATTTTTCCATTTAAATTCATAATTAAAACCTCTCAGCCCAACCATCCTCTTCAGCCCAAAGTTCTAAGGAAATTTAAATTCTTTATTTAAACCCCGGCCCGTTAAAACCCTAAGCCCAACAACCTAAAAATCAAATTTTAATTAACCAATTAATTCCTAAGCCCGGCCCTAGCTTTCTATTCTCAGCCCGTTCACTCAGCCCACTCAAAATCAAATTAAAATGAAATTTTGAACCCCCCAAGCCCAGCCCGCTACTATTCCCCTCCTTCTCCAACGGCTCTCTTCCTCATTTCCCGCTCGCGATCCGCGCTCCTCGCCTCCGATCGCGCCCACGCCCACGCCCCCGCTCTTGCGACGTTAAACCCGCGACTTCAACCCCTCATTCATTTCCTCACCCTCTCCTCGTCTCTTCCCCTACTCCTCTCTCTCTCGCTGCTCCATTACAACCTCTCAAAATTCCTCACCTCTCTCCATTCACCATAAACCCACCGAGCACCCAACATCCCTCGCTCCACCGCCGATGGCGACAACGACAACCCCCTCGGTGACCCCATACCTCCTCCCTCGCCGTCTACAACTCCACCCTCCATCAACCGAGCATCCCCTGCACACAAATCCCCTGCACACCAACCCCTGCACCGAACTCGACCACCACCCTGCCCCTCGACGCCGGCGATCTCCACACCACACCGTCGACCTCTACACCCTCTGCATCTTCTCCTCCTCCTCCAAAATCCACACCCGAGCCCTCTCTCTCTCTCTCTTTCTCTCTCTCTTCGAGAAAAAAATTCAAAACCCACGACACCATCCAAACACCCACTGTGCCCATCGCCGGAGCGACGCCGTCGACCGTCGGCAACCCCAGCACTTCTCAGGCGAACCACAGAGCACCCCTAAGCTTCCAGTGACCGTACCACGGCTCCGGGCAACTCCGACACCAATTCCGCATCGCGGGCCAAGCTCGCGCAAATCGTTTCACGACGTACATCGCGCGTTCGTGACGCCGCTGCTGCCGTGCAATCCCGAGACGTTTTTAGGCAAGTACTTTACTTGCTACATGCTAATTTACCTATATTACAAACTCAAATATGTATGTTATGAAATTTCTTTTTCCGATAGAATTAAACGACGTACGTGTTCGATGCTAGGCCCAATGAAAATACTTGCTTAATTTGACGGAAATTGATGTTTTCTGTTGGCCCATATAATGATGAATATCGTGTATAAATTTCACTGGAAAATACGACTGTTAGTGACTAAAATTGATACCCCCAAATATGCCGATAAAACTAGAATTTTCCCGTATCTGAAAATGGTTAAAATCACTGTAAATTATGTACATACTGGAATGATGCATTCGAGGGCTTAAATAGAAGCCGACTCGACGAAATTTAACCCTATGCAAACTTCTAATGATTTCTGTTCTGTAACTGCGATGATATTTAGATCGGAGTGCGACTCTGGACTGCAGTCCAGAGCGACTCCGATTACTGTGTACTGTCCCAAAATGTGTGTCACTTTGTTTCCTGAATTTGTATGTTACGGGACTCCACATTGGATTAAATATGGATCTGTTAGCTAAATAAAACAAGTGGTTTCATTCCGTTTCATTGCCGTTTGCTATTTAAATTGTAAATAAAAGGGGCAGAACGTATAACTGTCCAGAACAGATTCAGAAGTGACATACTGATGTTAAACTGTGTATAACTTTCGAAGTACAGACGCGATTGAGGATCCGTCTGTTGCTTTGAATACCCTATAGAGAACCCTATATTTTATTCAACTGCAGCATCACTAAATTCTGAGCCCAACTGGGTGTAATTCGTGTCGCGAAACGGACGTTCAGTTCTGAAACTGAATTTCCAGCCGCGAGCACTTAAAATAAAACAGCTGTATCTAGAATACCGGAAACCCGATTGAACTGAAACTAATTTTGATGAATTGATGACTGAGTGTTCTATTTATCGTATTTGTATCATTTCGTTAAATTCTAAACATATGAATTTATGCAATTTTTGTAAGTTAATGACGTGCACATTGATTCATAATATACTTAGCTTATTGATGGCATACATACATATATCATACCCCTTTTGCCATATACTTAGTGTTAGTGCGTGTTAGAGTCAGTGAATATTGCATTATCGTGCGTGATTGATGTTGGTTTAGGAGTGACGAGTACCCAATGGGAAGTGAATATTCGTGACAGTGATTGATACAGTGAACAGTGATAAAACTGTGCCATTGGTATACTTGTACACTACTAAACCAAGATCATAAATAGTGTAAACCTGGGGATAAAGGGGAAATCGAAGTGGAAAGAGAATTGTATTTAGCGGGACCGTGTTTTAGAGGATAATCATTCGAGCAGCGATATATATACTAGGTAGGATCTAGCGATCCGGCTGACAGGGTTATGTCCCGGGCATGTGGGCCGTTGTCTCGGGTATGTACGAGACTCCTGTTAAACATGATCCTCCTTCTACTATGCGATTTCAAACATGACCTAGAGACCGATAGGGACACAGATCATATTCTGCATCATATAGTGATATAGTGAATACTCGTATTGTTCTTATACTAGTATTACCTCTTTTATCTGTTTCATCTTATTATAATAATATTATTATTGTGTCGCTCTGACGATCTGAGTATGCATGCTCAGATCCCGTGGAAGGACCAGCGCAGGAGACAGATCTACCTTTCGAGTTCACGGAGATATAGTCTGGTGTACCTTCTTTCTTTACTGCTTTCCATAAAAGTGATCGTGAGATTGAACTTGGTTAGTAACTATTCTTGTTATTTGTAATTTGTGAACAATGGATTTTAATGTAATAAATTAGTGATGTGATTCCTTTACTACTGTGCTTTATTTACTGATTACCATGTAATGCTAGAAGCCGAAGTGTGACTACGGCGGGATGATTCCTTGACCGTAGGAGATGGCTGGCCTAGTCATCCCTCGTTTTCCGTATTTTAGGAAGCGAGGCGTGACATGGTTTAGTTGGTATCAGAGACAGGTTTAGTATCAAGGGATAACATTAACTATACTGTATTATGTTATTCTCGTTTCACTACTCTTGATTTGCATCCTTGAATTTGATCTTATCCTTTTGAATCTTCCAGTGATATGACGTCCCCGAACGACCCCTCCTCGGACTCCAGCTCTCAGGACCGCACGGAAAGAATACTTAGTGCACTGACCACTCTCGCGGAAGCTCAGGAGAGGAAGACAGATTTACTCGCTGAGGGACTCAGAGCGATTACCGCCGCAGGAGGACCCTCCGCACTCATTACCACTCCCGAGGGCGCTACCCCACCAGCTTATCATGCTGGGGCTGGTACCGTATCAGACTTCCGACGGTTACATCCAGCTGCATTCACAGGGCTAGCTGAACCCCTTGAGGCCGAGCAATGGCTGGTGAACATGGAGAACTTACTAACAGCCACCAGGGTTCCAGAGGAAGATAGGGTGGACGTGATAAATATCCAATTGGAAGATGAAGCCCGTACATGGTGGTCGGTGGAAGAAAGCAGGCTAGACGGACCGATTGAATGGGCCAAATTTAAGGAATGTTTCCTAGATCATTATTTTCCTTCCACAGCCAAGGCAGAAATGGAGGAAAGATTTATTCTTTTGAAGCAGAATGGACGCCCAGTGGACGTTTATGCGGCAGAGTTCAACAGTCTGAGCCGTTTTGCTCCATACATGGTCTTCTCAGAGGCCACCAGGGCCAGACGCTTCCTTCAGGGGTTAGATTTCGAGTTGCAGCAGTTGATTGCATCGTTGGATTTTCAGACTTTCGCACAGGTACTCAACGCGGCGAGAGTTCAGGAGCAATTGATTAACAAGTTCAGGAAACCCCCAGTCGTTCCAGCACGTACCCACGCGCCTTCTCGAGGATCCATACCGGTTCACAGGCCAGGAACGACACAAATGAAGAGCCCGTTCGTACCACAGCATCACCCCCAGAGACAGGGCGTAGTTTGCGGCTATTGCGGTAGAGGTGGGCATACCCAGAAGGACTGTCGCCGTGCCAAGGGACAGTGCTTGATTTGCGGATCCAGTCATCACAAGATTAGCGGTTGCCCTGAGCGAGCAGAGATACTGGGAGGTTCTGGACCGCCACAGCAGAGGCCACAGGAGCAGAGGCAACCCTTTACAGGTCGCGGTCAGGGATGGGCTTTCACCTTGACCGCCGAGCAGGCAGAGGCGTCAGGAGACATTGTTACAGGTACTCTACTTGTACATTCCTTGCCAGCTAGAGTACTGTTTAATTCTGGAGCATCGCATTGTTTCTTGTCTGAGCATTTCACTGATACACACTCCATACCACATGAACCACTAACCAAGGGATAGGAAATACATACGGGTAATGGCATTATAATATCTAGTCGAGAATGTAGGTTATGCCCGGTTGTAGTGTGTGGCAGGGAATTCTATGCGAATTTCCTTCTGATTGGGATAGGCAGTTACGACGCAATTCTCGGGATGGATTGGATGAGCACTTTCCATGCAGTTATCGATTGTCGTGCAAGGAAAGTGATCTTCCGCATTCCCAATCACCCGGAGTTTACTTTCGAGAGCGGAAGCGAATCTTTGGAGCCAGCTAAGTACAGAGCCAAGCCCAAAGAGCTGACAGCTATGGAGATTGATGAGAGCCCAGCCCCAGTAATTGTTCGGGACTTTCTGGACGTATTTCCTGAAGATCTACCAGGTCTACCACCTCCTCGAATCTTGGAGTTCTCGATCGATTTGACTCCAGGTACAGCCCCAGTATCCAGAGCCCCATACAGAATGGCACCAGTTGAGTTGGCGGAATTAAAGAAGCAGATTGAAGAACTATTGGGGAAGGAATTTATTCGACCAAGCACTTCACCGTGGGGTGCACCGGTTTTATTAGTAAAGAAGAAGGATGCATCGCTGCGAATGTGTATAGATTATCGGGAGCTGAACAAAGTCACAATAAAGAACAGGTACCCAATCCTGCGCATTGACGACTTATTCGATCAGCTAAGTGGAGCTAAGGTATTCTCGAAGTTGGACCTCCGTTCTGGATATCATCAAATCAGAGTAGCAGCCGAGGATGTATGCAAGACGGCTTTCAGGACCCAATACGGACATTACGAGTTCCTTGTGATACCGTTCGGTGTTACCAATGCCCCAGCAATATTCATGGACTTGATGAACAGGGTGTTCGCAAAGTACTTGGACACGTTTGTCGTCGTGTTTATCGACGACATACTTGTCTACTCGAAGACCCGGGAAGAGCACGCTGAATATTTGCGCACGGTCCTACAAATTCTTCGGGAAGAGAAGCTGTATGCGAAGCTAAGCAAGTGTGAATTCTGGCTCGACAAGGTTCAGTTTTTGGGATATATCGTTTCGGGCGAAGGCATCTCGGTGGACCCGACAAAGATAGAATCCGTCGGAGATTGGCCAACGCCGAAGTCAATGGCTGAGATCAGGAGTTTTCTGGGATTGGCAGGTTATTATCGGAGATTCGTCCAAGATTTCTCAAGAATCGCTGAACCTTTGACGAAGCTAACATGGAAGGACGTACCGTTTATGTGGACAGATGAGTGCACTCAGGCATTTGACACACTAAAGCAGAAGTTAACCACGGCGCCTATTCTTACAATACCAGATGATTCTGGTGGTTTGGTGATACACAGTGATGCCTCAGGGAAGGGTTTAGGCTGTGTTCTAATGCAGCACGGCCGAGTGGTTGCTTACGCCTCTCGACAACTGAGAAATCACGAGAAGAACTACCCTACGCATGACTTGGAGTTAGCTGCAGTAGTCTTTGAGTTGAAGATTTGGAGGCACTATCTATTGGGTGAGAAAGTGGAGGTATACACGGATCATAAAAGTTTGAAGTACGTTTTCACTCAGAAGGATCTAAACATGAGGCAGCGCCGATGGCTAGAACTGATGGCAGATTATGACTTGGACCTTCAGTATCACCCGGGGAAGGTGAATGTTGTACCAGATGCGCTCAGTCGCAAGCCAGCGGTCATGATGATGACCGATCAGAGGAACATTATTGAGGACTTCCAGAGACTCAAGATTGAAGTCGTTACGCCGAACGCACTCAGTCAACTTTGGCAACTACAAGTGCAATCCTCCCTGGTGGATCGCATCAAGATTGCACAAGCGGATGATCCCCGATTGCAAAAGTTCAGAGAGCAAGTGGAAGCCGGACTGAGAATGGATTTGATTATATATGAAGATGGCTTTCTGAGATTCGGTAGCAGACTCTGCGTACCCAAGGGAGATGTTCGAGAAGAAGTATTGGCTGAAGC
The DNA here is from genome assembly GCA_030015575.1 of Agapanthus africanus. Taxonomy (NCBI): domain Eukaryota; kingdom Viridiplantae; phylum Streptophyta; class Magnoliopsida; order Asparagales; family Amaryllidaceae; genus Agapanthus; species Agapanthus africanus. The sequence goes on along the minus strand of JASDDO010000008.1, from coordinate 48,523,269 downwards.
ACACAGTTCAGCTTATTCTGTGCATCCAGGGGGTACAAAAATGTATCAGGACCTAAAGCAGCACTTTTGGTGGAACGGAATGAAGCGGGAAATTGCGAGGTTCGTATCCAGGTGCTTAGTATGTCAGCAGGTGAAGGCGGAACATCAGAGGATAGCAGGATTGTTACAACCACTGCCGATACCTGAATGGAAGTGGGAGCACATTACTATGGATTTCGTGACGGCCTTACCACGGAGCCCTAGGGGCAATAACGCCATTTGGGTTATCGTCGATCGCCTCACGAAAGCTGCACACTTCCTACCTTTCCAAGTGGGACAGTCGACAGAATCACTGGCAGAAAGATATATGCAAGAGATTGTACGACTTCACGGTGTTCCAGTCAGCATTGTGTCAGACCGGGACACGAGATTCTTGTCGCACTTTTGGAAGAGCTTACAGGAGAGCTTGGGTACCCGCCTTAAATTCAGCACAGCTTATCACCCACAGACGGATGGACAAACCGAGTGTACGATTCAGACGCTCGATGATATGTTGAGAGCCTGTATGTTGGACTTTCAGGGTTCCTGGGAGGACCATCTTCATCTAGTCGAGTTCTCTTATAACAATAGTTATCAGGCTAGTATTCAGATGGCTCCTTTTGAAGCACTTTACGGACGGAAGTGTCGATCCCCAGTATGTTGGGATGATGTGGGAGAACGAAGATTACTGGGCCCCGAACTCATTGTTCAGTCAGTCGACAAGGTCCAAATGATCAGGCAGCGTATTAAGACGGCTCAGGATCGACAGAAGAGTTGAGCAGATACCAGCAGGAGGGCACTAGAATTCGAAGTCGGAGATCATGTGTTCTTGAAGATTTCCCCTACTCGTGGAGTTATCAGGTTCGGAGGCCGGGGAAAGCTCAGTCCCTGTTTTATCGGACCTTTTGAGGTGCTAGAGCGAGTAGGAGAGGTGGCCTATCGGCTTGCCTTGCCTCCATCGCTAGCTGGTGTGCACAATACCTTCCACGTGTCACAATTGCGGCGTTATGTTCGGGATGAGAGCCATGTCCTGGACCATTCAGAACTGGTTTTGGGTACCGATCTATCGTACGAGGAGCAGCCCACTACCATCCTCGACCGCAGAGAGAAAGTGCTAAAGAATAAGGTCATTCCGTTAGTCCGAGTGTCTTGGGGCGGTCGTTCCCCAGGAGAATCTACCTGGGAGCGGGAGGAAGATATCCGTGCTCGTTATCCACATCTCTTTGTTTAGTACATTGTTTCCTTGTATCCTTGTTAAATTTCGAGGATGAAATTTTTGTAAGGGGGGTATGATGTAAATCCCCTTTCTCATCTTAATAAAAGTTTTCTATTTTCTAAATCCCAGCGACTTCCTTTCTTTTCCTCATATATTTTGTAGGAAGGTGGTTTCTTGAATTTCAATATTTAAAATTTCCCAAACCCTAAAAGCCAAAATCCAAGATTTAAAACCAAAGCCAAATTAAACAAAAACCAAACTACTTTCATAAACCCTCAGCCCATTTAGATTTTTCGATTTAAATTCATAATTAAAACCTCTCAGCCCGACCATCCTCTTCAGCCCAAAGTTCTAAGGAAATTTAAATTCTTTATTTAAACCCCGGCCCGTTAAAACCCTAAGCCCAACAACTTAAAAATCAAATTTTAATTAACCAATTAATTCCTAAGCCCGGCCCCAGCTTTCTATTCTCAGCCCGTTCACTCAGCCCATTCAAAATCAAATTAAAATGAAATTTTGAACCCCCCAAGCCTAGCCCGCCTCCTCAACAGACCCGACCCGACCCGCTACTATTCCCCTTCTTCTCCAACGGCTCTCTTCCTTATTTCCCGCTTGCGATCCGCGCTCCTCGCCTCCGATCGCGCCCACGCCCCCGCTCTTGCGACGTTACACCCGCGACTTCAACCCTCCATTCATTTCCTCACCCTCTCCTTGTCTCTTCCCCTACTCCTCTCTCTCGCTGTTCCATTACAACCTCTCAAAATTCCTCACCTCTCTCCATTCACCAAAAACCCACCGAGCACTTAACATCCCTCGCTCCACCGCCGACGGCGACGACGACAGCCCCCTCGGCGACCCCATACCTCCTCCCTCGCCCTCTACAACTCCACCCTCCATCAACCGAGCATCCCCTGCACACAAATCCCCTGCACACCAACCCCTGCACCGAGCTCGACCACCACCCTGCCCCTCGACGCCGGCGATCTCCACACCACACCGTCGACCTCTACACCCTCTGCATCTTCTCCTCCTCCTCCAAAATCTACACCCGAGCCCCCCCTCTCTCTCTTCGAGAAAAAAAATTCAAAACCCACGACACCATCCAAACACCCACTGTGTCCATCGCCGGAGCGACGTCGTCGACCGTCGGCAACCCCAGCACTTCTCAGGCGAACCACAGAGCACCCCTAAGCTTCCAGTGACCGTACCACGGCTCCGGGCAACTCTGACACCAATTCCGCATCGCGAGCCAAGCTCGCGCAAATCGTTTCACGACGTACATCGCGCGTTCGTGACGCCGCTGCTGCCGTGCAATCCCGAGACGTTTCCAGTCAAGTACTTTACTTGCTACATGCTAATTTACCCATATTACAAACTCAAATATGTATGTTATGAAATTTCTTTTCCCGATAGAATTAAACGACGTATGTGTTCGATGCTAGGCCCCAATGAAAATACTTGCTTAATTTGACGGAAATTGATGTTTTCAGTTGGCCCATATAATGACTAATATCGTGTATAAATCTCACTGGAAAATACGACCGTTAGTGACTAAAATTGATACCCCCAAATATGCCGATAAAACTAGAATTTTCCCGTATCTGAAAATGGTTAAAATCACTGTAAATTATATACATACTGGAATGATGCGTTCGAGGACTTAAACCGAATCCGACTCGACGAACTTTAACCCTATGCAAACTTCTAATGATTTCTGTTCTGTAACTGCGATGATATTTAGATCGGAGTGCGACTCTGGACTGCAGTCCAGAGCGACTCTGATTACTATGTACTGTCCCAAAATGTGTGTCACTTTGTTTCCTGAATTTGTATGTTACGGGACTCCACAGTGGATTAAATATGGATCTGTTAGCTAAATAAAACAAGTGGTTTCATTCCGTTTCATTGTCGTTTGCTATTTAAATTGTAAATAAAAGGGGAAGAACGTATAACTGTCCAGAACAGATTCAGAAGTGACATAATGATGTTAAACTGTGTATAACTTTCGAAGTACAGATGCGATTGAGGATCCGTCTATTGAGTTGAATACCCTATCGAGAACCCTATATTTTATTCAACTGTAGCATCGCTAAATTCTGAGTCCAACTAGGTGTAATTCGTGTCGCAAAACGGACGTTCAGTTCTGAAACTGAATTTCCAGCCGCGAGCACTTAAAATGAAACAGCTGTATCTAGAATACCGGAAACCTGATTGAACTGAAACTAATTTTGATGAATTTCTGACTGAGTGTTCTATTTATCTTATTTGTATCATTTCGTTAAATTCTAAACATATGAATTTATGTAATTTTTGTAAGTTAATGACGTGCACATTGATTCATAATATACTTAGCTTATTGATGGCATACATACATATATCATACCCCTTTTGCCATATACTTAGTGTTAGTGCGTGTTAGAGTCAGTGGACATTGCATTATCGTGCGTGATTGATGTTGGTTTAGGAGTGACGAGTACCCAATGGGAAGTGAATATTCGTGACAGTGATTGATACAGTGAACAGTGATAAAACCGTGCCATTGGTATACTTGTACACGACTAAACCAAGATCATAAATAGTGTAAACCTGGGGATAAAGGGGAAATCGAAGTGGAAAGAGAATCGTATTTAGAGGGACCGTGTTTTAGAGGATGATCATTCGAGCAGTGATATATATACTAGGTAGGATCTAGCGATCCGGCTGACAGGGTTATGTCCTGGGCATGTGGGCCGTTGTCTCGGGTATGTACGAGACTCCTGTTAAACATGATCCTCCTTCCACTATGCGATTTCAAAAATGACCTAGAGACCGATAGGGACACAGATCATATTCTGCATCATATAGTGATATAGTGAATACTCGTATTGTTCTTACACTAGTATTACCTCTTTTACCTGTTTCATCTTATTATAATAATATTGTTATTGTGTCGCTCTGACGACCTGAGTATGCATGCTCAGATCCCGTGGAAGGACCAGCGCAGGAGACAGATCTACCTTTCGAGTTCACGGAGATATAGTCTGGTGTACCTTCTTTCTTTACTGCTTTCCATAAAAGTGATCGTGAGATTGAACTTGGTTAGTAACTATTCTTGTTATTTGTAATTTGTGAACAATGGATTTTAATGTAATAAATTAGTGATGTGATTCCTTTACTACTGTGCTTTATTTACTGATTACCATGTAATGCTAGAAGCCGAAGTGTAACTACGGCGGGATGATTCCTTGACCGTAGGAGCATGGCTGGCCTAGTCATCCCTCGTTTTCCGTATTTTGGGAAGCGGGGCGTGACACTATCTCTGGCACTTGTGCCGCTGCCAGATCATCTTCAATGCTTTGAGCCCATTCCTCAGTTTCTAGAGGGCTCTCTTTTCCTGAGAATTGCTTGGGGTGCAAGGCCCTAAATTGCTTCACCCCAGGTGCTTCTGTCTCGGGACGGTTCATTAGAATAGCAATCTGCTGCTGTCCTTCTAGGAGACTGCGGATTGCCTCAAGTAGAACCGTATGCTCTTTGATCGGAGCAGCGACGGCAGGTGTGAGTGGTAGGGGTGGTGGAGTGTTGCTGAAGTTGGTGCTAGTGTTGTTTGGGGAATCCATAACCTTGAAAGAAAATTTTGGATTATGACAGATTTAAAGTATATGAAATGATAAGATTCAAGGAATATAAATTGTAAAGAATGTTTCAGTTGCTGGTTTTTGTGTTATATTGCTTCGGTTGTCCACGCAGAGCTGAACTGCATGGTAGGTTCCATACATCTCTGACCTGCATGGGCCACCAACAAAACATGTCACGCCCCGCTTCCCAGTATACGGGAAGAGGACGCGTCGAGGCCGCTACGTAATTACTCTGAAGTAAACACGCTAAGCGTATCTAAGAAATATAAGTAAAATGCGCAAGAGACAGTGACAATAGATATAATTGAACAGAAACTTTATTTATTAACATTCTTTTTACAATACATCTGAAAAGTAAATACATGGAATGGAAAGCAATGCCTAAACAGTGGCATAACAGAAATGAAAAATAGAGAATGTAAACGTGTATAAGTAACTAGAGCTCCGGGTCGAAGGCTAGATGATCCAATTCCTTGAAGGTGGGCTCGACCTCCTGAAGGTCCAAATCACCTGACGATATTCCAAAGAAAAGAAAGAGAATGTCGTCAGCGAACAAATCGCTCGGTAAGTCCCGTAAATAGACAAGAATGGAATAGACAGAATATAGAGTATATTATTATAATATTGTATTTAATGTTAACGCTGTTGTTTATAGCTTGGTACAGAAGAATGCCAGTGTATACGAGAGGAGTCCTACTATTCCGGAGACTAAGGTATACGGAGCACAAGGAACCGTTCAGCCACGGTACAACGGCAATTGAATTCAGGTTTGGTGTATTATGGTTGCAGTCTCGTGCCACTTCTAACACCTTCTGTACCGGTCTACCCCTTATAAACCCCGCGATGTCTTGATTGTATTGATGTATTGTTTAAAGTGTATATTGTATATAGATGGATGACTTGCCGAAACCATGATATCAGTAAATGGATGTAACTGGAGAATCATGTAGATGGATGTATATCCATGGTTCGGTTCGGTCAATATAGATTGATTAGATTGAATAGACGGATTCATAGATCCATGTTGTATTGAAGTTTGATACTTGAATCATATTCAAGTCAGATTGATTATATTGAGACTCGGTCTGAGTCAGACAATTTGAAAAGAAATTGAATCCTGAATTATGTTTTGGTGCTATCAGTAACTGCTGCACATGGACGGCAGGATTTGTGTCTTTTTCAAAGACAATTACCGTGTTGATAACACCGTTTGTTAAGTTATCAACCTTAAATAGGCAAGCACCCATAACTCCGGCTCCCTGAGGCTTAAGAGACTGGTTCCGCTTAAACCTCTGTTTACTAGGGTCCTTATTGTATTTTAGTATAACTTGAGGGGGTTTTATGTAAAAATAATTTTGTATAATTTTCAAAATACACCTCAAGTGTTTTATTATCGTCTTTAGAGTTTTCATGGATGTATATTTTATCAATGTGACATTTCTAGAGAATAAAACCCAATTTCATAATATATGGTATTTATTTGTAATATTGGAATTGTATGGTATTTTTTTGTAAATGAGATATTTTTCTTGAATTTTGGAAATGTGGAATATTATAAATATTATAAATAGATATTTTTATATTAATTACATATATATTTATTTATTAAAAATATAAGTTTTATTTATAATAGAAATCACATTTTCTAAAGAAAATTGTATTTTAAATATTTCGAGATCGTATGCTCCTTGGGGAGGTCTGCATCTCATTCTACTAGGCCCGAGGATGTGAGATAATCCCCACCATACCGAACGGGTTCCCCAAATTGGTTGTAGAGGCGCAATTGCAAAGATTTGTTAAAATACACTTCTTATAGAAAAAGGTTTTATAAGTTGAAGGTAGTTATATGTAAAGTCGTATTTTTTCCAAATCTATGTTCTCAAATTCCATCGTGCTATGTTAGATATGTGTGTTGTGAGGAGGTAGGTCATTATCTCGTGAGTTATCTAAAGATATAAAGATATTATAGAGTTTATGTCGGAAACTAAAGTTTATGGTATTTTAATGTAAAATTGCGATAAAAGATGCATATAACAATATTTTGTGATGAAACTTGTTAAAGATGTTTATTAATGTTTAATGAACAATATGTGATGATATGAAGGTATCTTGATTAAGAAAAATTATAGTTTTTAAAGAAAACCGAATCGGAAGTCGGACTAACTCCGCTTCCGTCGGGTTTTAGTTTTGAATGTTTTTAGAATAGAGAAAAGAATGAGAAGTAGGGACTTACTGGATGATTGGGTAGAGGAGAGAAAGTGGAAGAGATGGGAGTTTCCGGTACGTCGTTTCGTCGTCGGAAACTCCTTGAATTGACGTCGTAAGTTCGTCGGATCTTCGCCCTTTTGCTAACTCTACTTGCACACAAAAGACTTAGGAATTTTTCTTGAGAGTTTGGGCAGGGATTTGTGAGTGAGGAGGGGTGATTTGAGGGTGGTGTTTATACGAAAAATTAGGGTTTTAGGGTAGTGAAAGGGTGTATTAAAAATTTGTATTAAAATGGATTAACTGTGTGTTTTAATGTGCTCTGTAAATGGGTAGAAAAAACAAATAATACAGGAGTTATGGGGGGAGTCCAAGAGTTGCCAGAGTTGAAGAAAAATGGGGTTTGCTCCGAGTCAGACCGGCGGCGCCGGCCGAGTCACCGAGTCGGGGGCTCGTATTTGTGCCACGTGTCCCTGACGCTTGGTCTAGCCTCGTGTGCATGTTTATTTAGGCTGTGACTCTTGGTTTTACGGGTTGTGCACGTGTAGACTCTTGGGCTTCTAAAAGATTAAAAGAATTTTAAATAAAAAGAATGTGTGGCTGATGGGATTTGAACTCTGGTGCTATGGTTCAGCAGTGCAAGGTATTACCAATGAGCTACAAGCTCCTTCTTGCTGTTCAAAAGCAAATCAAACTTATAACTTGTGCTCAGGCCCAAGTACCCCTTTTTGTATTTTTGAAAAAAATTGTACAGAAAGTTTAGGGTTGTTACAATGACTCCAAAACCAGATGGTTTTAGGGCATTAGGTGTGGAGACATCCCAAGGACTTAATTACCCAAGTTACCAAGGCCACAAAACAGAAGACTCGTTTTATTTTAAAATATTCGGAACTTAGAGAAAACGGAGATATAGCCAGCTTTTCTTTTAAATCTGAAGACGTTACATATGGATAAGGTGTGTAATTACTCCAATAAGGTTCTAGATGGGTTATTTTTCAGATTTATAGCTTCATATTAAAATCTCAATAATACCCTTTATATTCACCTTACTTTATGAACTATTCTTGATATTACTTAACTCAGAACGAACCTGTTTGATCCTAAATATGTTTATCAATTTTAAAAGTTTTACAGACATGTCAGACATTCATCAAATTCTCAAAAACATACGACACGTGTAAAATGTTATAAAAGACGTATATCGGTTATGGTTAAACACAAAAGAGGGTTATTTTTCGGGTTGTCAGTCTCACAAAAAGGATTTAGTTATTTCTAACTTATCAACCGAACCGTCAAACTTTGAATCTAAGTTCCCCTGCTGGCTAACATGAAAAAGGTTTTTTGAAGATAATTTTTCAATTTTTATGGTTTTTTTAATATATATGCAATGCAGAATATACACATGATGCAGCAAAATAAATGCAGTGCTCACCCCCAAACCTGAGTTTTACGATGTCCTCATCGTCGCCCCCGTCTCCGGTAGCTAGACTTAGACATCAGGGTGAGAATTTATTCAAAGAAAGAAAAAAAAACTAAGACTAATTACAGCATATATAAGTTAAAAGATTGGGTTAGTCCAGAAATTAATACCAGCCATTTAAAATTTTTGTCAATATAGTGCAAGGGCTGGTAAAAGAATATGTATATAACAAAAAAGAAAAGGAAAAAGAAAATGTATATGTTAGATATTAGTGAAGGGCATGAGCGTGTAAAAGTAGGGATCGGAAGACGTTGAAGGTGAAGATGAAGTTTTGAAGAGGTCAAAGAATTGTTTCCTGGATGAATTGAATGTTCATAAAGCACATGTTGAGTTCCGAAGTCAAGTTCGTTTAAAAACTGGAGTTCATCCGCAAAAAGTTCGGCAAAAGAAAGGTTCTTAGGATGTTCCCAAATTGATCCTGACTCAAACTCACCCAGAATATCAAGTTCATCCGCAAAAATTTCCTCAAAACACGACATGAAAGAATGTTTTTCAATGCTGCCTTCCTCCCTCTAATTTTCCATAATCTTATTCTCATCGTTACAGCTCACTAACTCTCCCAAAACGAGTTCTCCTTCGTCACATTCACAAATGGGTAGGTACATATCATCCAAAAAAGTAGGTTCCCACACTAACGTTTCATCCGAAATAATATCAACAGGTGATACAAAAATTGTGGGTTCCTGATCATTGATTTCCTCTAACAATTTATCACAACCATACCCAAAAAATTCACAAGCTCTCTCTTCTAAAATTTGAGCACAACAATCGGTCGGTGCAAGAATTTCCTCTTCAAGTAGGATATCGGTTAAATCGACCTCAAGATTATAAGTGGCAAGAGGCTCAATAGGTACCTGAAGGCTAGTGTTAGACTGACTCAGAGGGTTTTCTTGTGTGTCCTGATAACACTTTGTCAATTCATTCGCATCATCATCTATGAAATCATCAAAATTCAATTGATCGTTTATCTTACTCGGGTGACTTCCTAGATGACAGATATTGACACTATGTGGTTCTAATTTAGTGTGTTCACTTTCTAGAATCCTCACAGCTACATACTCTTCAATTTTACCTAATGATTGAGCATGAGCGTGAAACAATTGCTCAGACTGCTGTATAAACAGGGCTAGCGTCGCAGTTGTTTGATTCTCGACCGTAATCATCACTTCAATACCCTTCTTTAAAGCAGTCAACCTAGCATCCATCTCACTATCATACCCTAATGATGTGTCAGTTGTTTCAGGTAAGGAGGGTTGTGATGATGGTGATGCTAAAGCTGTCATCTTGTCAACCTCTTTCTCTAAATTTTCAATCATTTGATCTAGCTTTGAAGTGGGATTGGGTTCAAGAGTGTTAGGTGGGTGACCATTATCAAAAATCTGGGACAGTTGGTCACCCCCTAAAAAGGACAGTTTTCATGAATGTGGAAAGAAATGTGGCAATTTGTACAAATGAATTGGGACTGAGTATAAACAAAAGAATAAGAATTGTGAAAGATTGAATTGAATTATGTGTCACCCATATTAACAAGAATCCACAAATATCACAAAAACAAAAAATATCATACCCCTAGCAGTCTATGTCATGCTAAGTCAACTAGACCTGTTTAAGAACCTAATTGTTGAAGTAAAACTGTGCCGAGAAACGGGCTCAAGATATACAGATCACGAAGCCAGGTAAATGCAGAGATAAGGGGAGGTTTTCCAACACTTTCGCGAAGTTCCTTAATTAGATAACCCTTTCTCTTTTGGCGGTTTCGTCGTGAACACTTGCCTAGACACCCCGTGAACGATATACCGTTAAGTAGTGTTCTAAACACAATTAACTTCTCCTAGTAAGCGCGAAGTCCTTAAAGTCAAAGTTCTAGTTGATTTTAAATTACTGTGGGTATACAAGAATGCAGTTTTATGATTTGTGGGCTACGGAAAAAGGTGATGAAATCTTTTACCGTATCTTGTTTGGTTTCATGCCCTTATTATCCGTATTAAGACGCAAATGCGCAATTCAATAAAAGAATTCAAGAATTCAATCAATAAAGCAATTCTTTTTCCGTTTAGGCTTAAGCGCTGCAACAAATATGGGTTAGTTCTCTGTGCAATTGGTGGCGAGTTTGTGCGAAGAATCCTGCAGAAGATAGAGTATTGGAATGCATCGGATTTGAGCGAAGATGTTAGAAATTACGTACCGATGCGATTTTGGGTTTTAGAAACCCCTTTGAAGTGATTACGGGTATTTGAATGTTCGCTTGCGAGGGTCAAAATACCCGGATCTTTGGCACTATACTTCACTAACTTCTTGCACTGGAATTTGAAGGTTGCTCCGCACGATCGCTGGTCGTAATTCCGTAAAAATCTGCAAATGTCGGAAAATACGATATTTAGTGTCAAAAGGCGATATATTTGCCCCAATTCCTGCACACGGAAAATTATAAAAATCAAACAATAACACTAGAATACTAACAAGCTACCGGAGATACCACAAAACAAAAAATCCCAAAACACCTCCTTGGACCCGGCGGCGCCGGATATTTAAGCAATGTCGCCGGTCTGGTTTAGGAGTTGGGTGGTCGAATTTTGTGTGTAATTTCTAGGCTATATTATTATTCTACTAGTATACTTTGATTTTTTAATTTGAATACAGAGTGATAGCAGGTTGCAACAACAGAGAGAAAAATTATAAAAAATCGTGTTTTGTTAGTTTGAAAGAATTTTGAATTAGTCGTTAGTTTGTTAGAAAGAACCAGAAATAACAATACCTAATGACTACCAACTCCCCGGCAACGGCGCAAAAAACTTGTTGGGACTTCACCCGCGCGCGCAAATGCGTATGTTTTGGAAATGGAATCTTTTTAAGGAAATGGATGCGCACGCGAGCTCGGTCTCATTTTAAATTTTATAAACCGTAAGTGCACGGCGCGTTGTAGCAAGCCGGCAAGTACGGGTCGATTCGCAGGGAATTGTGTATTAGGTTTTTTTGTTTAAGGTTTAACAAATAATGAATTGGTTGGTTCGTCACAATAAATATAAAACACGAAAACATAGAAAACAAGTCAAGAAAGAAATGGTTGTGGCTTTGGCTCGGAAGGTCGAATCGCGATGATTCCTTCGACGCTCCCTTGATCATGAATTGTCCGTCCTTACGTCGATCCCGGCATTAAGCATGACTTGTCAAGGCGGCTGCGAAGCACAAATCATCAAATTCCGATATTCTCCACAAAACACGAAACGAGTCCGTTTTGTTCACTTACCGTTTGTATATCCAAACTTGGGGTATCAACACTAAGCACGAGGGTTAGCAAGCATACCACAACATCAAAAACACAAATTAGAGAGTGAGAGCAAATTATTTTAGTGTTGAGTTTGCTAAGTGTTTGTGATAGTATATCGTATATGAAACCAAGCGATTGTCAAGCACTTGATCACAAAATACCATATCTCAACTTAGCAAACTTAACACCAAATTGATTTTAACTTAAACATTGAAATGGGGAAAGGGAGTGAATATGGTATATGAAGAGGTTACAAAGTAACCATGTTCAAAATATCATACCACATCAATACATAAACAATATTTAAGTTAGAATCATACATATAAGCACATTAACATTAACAAGCGGAGGAGGAGGCAAAGCCTTTCATCTCATTTCCTCACCATTACCACAATCAAAGATATTAGTTAATCAACATAATGAAAAGAAAAGAAAATCAAGTAAAGAAAGGAAAGCAAATAAACAAAGCAATATATATTAACACTTGAAGTTGAGGTACAAGAAATTGGTAACTTGTTCAACCTCCATAATGAAGCTCTCAAGAGAAAGCTTTAAGAGGGAAGGAGAAGAGACCAAGTTAAAGCCCACTCACTCTCAAGCCTAAACCAAAACCAAAAATAAAACTAGAAAATGGGTATGTATTATAGGGTCAACTCCAGAATAAACAAACAATATAGATGGACTGATGTGACCCTAAGAAATGACCAAAAGAAAAATGAGGATAATTGGAGCAAGGGGGGCCGGCGGCGCCGGATTTTCATGGGGGGCTCGCCGGTCTAAATCCGAGCACATGGGCTCGTTTTGCTGTGGTGATCTTTAGTTCACTCCACAATCTCTCAAGTTCTGTTTGATTTCTTTTTAATAACCTGGTTTGCACTAAGAAATTTGGAGGGAAACATGAAGCATTACATCACATCACAACTTTATGCATTTAACACACATCACCTCACATGTGCCCACCATTTGCACAATTCATCATTTGTGTGTGCCAAGGCAGCCCCACCATGGTCCATGTACCAAAGTGCATGTGCACATTTGCATTGTGTTGGACCAAAAATGTGTACACATGTTTATTGCAAAAGAGCTCTTTGGATATCGGTCGGTTTTCTGTTCTGATTGCAGTGTCGGCTCCCAAACGTTATATCCGTGATTTTGAGTGTGTTTCCAGTGTTTTATCACGAATACCTATAATCTGTAATTACTGAGCAGACACGGATTAATAGTACCGATATATAACAAAATTGATAATGAATGAGAGGTATTAAGATGCAATTTTATGAGATGAACAAGGAGCTCGAGGCCCTCGATGAAACTCGCCTCGTGGCGCAGCAAAACCTGAAAGCTTACAAAGCAAGGATGAAGCGCTCATACGAAAAACTGACTAGGCCAAGAATATTCCACCAAGACGAACCCGTGCTAGTCGTCAAAAGACCTATGATCCCCAATCGTCCAAAACGGGGAAAATTCGAGCCAAACTATGAAGGCCCGTACATCATAGAAAAGGTCTACCAAAGTGGGGCCTATTTGCTCATGGATATGCATGGCGAAAGACCTTTCCGGCCAATAAACGGTCGATTCCTCAAGAAATACCATGCTTGACGAGTCACGACTTAGGTCAATGATAGATACGACGCTCATGTCCGCTCACTATCTTCCTGAGTCAAAACACTAAGTGGTATTCGGAAAAACTTTGCCTCAAACATGGCGACAACGGACCGCAATGTCCTTAAACTAAAGCTTCACCTCAAAAATGGTGATAATTGACCGAGATGTCCCTAAACTAACAATGGAATGGAACGTCCCTAAACTATTGCATCGCCCCAGATATGACGATACAGTCTCTTAAGATCCATATTCCAATCAAAGTCTTGATAGCAAAGATCTCAACTCAAGTTCTACCGACGGTGCAGCTACTTCAGAGACAAAGCCACCCCTAAACCCCACCGGCAAAAAAAGGTATGTCTACAAGCAAAATGGGCACGGATGAAAACCCGAAAGGGCGCAGTAAGTAAAAACAGTAGGGCTACCGGCGAGGTTGTGAAAACCCGAAAGGGCGCAATCTCGGTTAAAAAAAAGGTATGTCTATAAGCAAAATGGGCACGGATGAAAACCCGAAAGAGCGCCGTGAGTAAAAACGGCAAGGCTACCGGCGAGCTTGTGAAAACCCGAAATGGCGTAATCTCGTAAAATTTTCACTTACGAGATCCTCTCGACTCGTAAGAAGAACTCCCCCTATGAAACCCTCACGGCTCATAGGATTCAAAGTCTTAGGCTACAGGGGCCCGGACCTGTTCTTAAGCCGTCGTGTTCCCCAAGTTGTCCTATAAGCGGTCCAATATTGGCCCTTGTATACAATCAACGGGCACAAATAAACTATTTCCCACACCAAGTTCCACCACTGGCGAAAAAATTTCCCTATAAGGTGAGAGATACTTATAAGTCCTCTCGACTTGTAAGGAGAAAACACTCTTATAAGATCTTTATGACTTGCAAGAGAACATATCACTTAGGAGTCCTCACAACTTCTATGGAGAACCTACACCTACGGGATCCTCTCGACTCGTAGGGAGAAAACCCTTTATGAGACCCTTACGGCTCATAAAGTCAAAAGCCTTAATCGACAGGATCTTAACCCTGTCTACTAAGCCATCTTTGTTCAAATCAGTAAAGGCAAATGATGATTCGCTCCTGACAATATTCTAGTCGCAGCGATGTCGATGCCTAAACAGGTATCAAATTCCAAGTCCTTTCAAGGCAAATAATGGTTCGCTCCGGACAATATTCTAGTCGCAGCGATGTTGATGCCAAAATTGGTATCAGATCTCAAGTTCCATACTCGCAACAAAAAATCAGCGAGCAAAAAAACATGCATATGAAATAGCCGAAATGATGGGGAAACTCGCAATGAAAATCAGCGAGTAAAATATATGCATATAAAAACAGCCGAAATGTTTGGGCAACTCACAATAAAAAGCAGCGAGTAAAAAGAAAGAATGGCCAAAATGATTGGGTACCGCGATAAAAAGCCGAAATGATTTGGCAATCGCGACTTTCATGATATAAAAAGCTGAAATGATAGAGCATCGCGGAAAGAAACAAAATGAAATGAAACTTTTTCCCTAAAGGTGAGTCCACATCAACCCCTGTATACAATCCATGGGCACAAATGAAAAGGGAACCATATTTTCTCACCAGGATCCTTCAAAGGGAGAGCCAAGTCTTGACGGTTCACAAAACAACCTAAAGACCATCTCGACATACTTCTCGTTACAGCAGACGCAATGTCAACAACGACGTTCCTTCTCACTCCAGCAGGATGCAGACGCGACGTCAACAAAGGACCCCAGGGTCGAAACAAAATGGAGCCATGGCAAAATTGCTAGCTCCAAGTCTTGACGGTTCACAAAATAACCTAAAGACTACTCCGACATTCTTCTCGTTATAGCAGACGCAATGTCAATAAAGGCTCTAAAATAGCCAAATCAAAAGGAAGCGAAGGCCAAATTCCTAGCTTCAGGGTCTTGACGGCAACTTAAATAAAACCCGAAAGACTATCGGAGATCATCCCACACCAGTGCGGAGTGGTTATGACTCATCGGGGCTCCCAAACTGAGCCTAACCTCAAGTAAAAAGCGACATGGCAAAATTCCTAACGCTTGCTCTTCCGACGGTCAAACTGCCTAAGAAGATTACTTGAAGACGTCTTGTTCAGCCCCCGAAGGGATCAGAGACACGACAGTCGCGGGGCTACTCGAACAGCAGCGTAAAGTCTGCATATCGGGGAACACATCAGCCAACACGACAGTACCACGGACTAAAACCCTAGTACCATAAAACCTAACAGACCTCTGTCGTAAAGAGCAGGGGTTAACTATAACGTTAGGATAAGTTTGCCTATAAGCCCAAGGGAGGTAAACTAAATAAACTCCGAAATGAGTCCATAAACTAGAGACTCCAGAATGAGTGAATAAACTACAAACTCTGAATTGAGTCCATAAACTAGAAACTCCGAAATGAGTGAATAAACTATAGGCTCCGAAGCGAGCACATAAACTACAAAATCCGAAACGAGTAAGTAAACTAATTACCACCACATTAAGGCACAAAGACACGGATAAGCGCATAAAAGATAATGTATGTTCTTATTCATGAATCAAAATGTTTAAGAGATACAACCAATGCAAAAAGGGGAATACAATTACAATGATTAAGAAGGAGGCGCTTTCAACAAATTGACGACCCGCTCACGCGCTCCCCGCAATTCCTCCTCGTGTTCAGCTACGGCGGCCAACTTCGCTTTGATTTGAGCTCGTTGTTGCAAGCAGGATGAATGCTTCTCAGCAATTTCCCGTTCGGCAGCTTCGCAACTTTGCGTGACCCGCTCAGTGGAGTCAAGGTTCTTCCTTAGCGCCAACCCAACATAAATACATCGTTGGAGGTTTTCAAAAATAGCTTTCAGTTGCGCGGCATTCGCTTCAATTTGGGTGCGCAATTGGACGGATTCACCGGAAGCCGTCTTATGCTCCTTTCGCCTCAGGTTCACCTCTTATTCAAAATATAGAATGAAAGCGACATACTGTTCGATCTATGTGGCCTGCTGAGATTTCAAAGTTAATACCACAGGAGCGAGACACTTAAGCTCAATCTTATGCAGACAAGCCTCGATCTTCCTACAATAATCAACCCAAGAACTGACGAGGTCTTCATTGTGGAAATTCACGAGCGTCGCCAGCATTGGATTGACTTTTTCGGCAAAATCCGTAGCAGAGGTGAGAGCCTCGGCGTCAAGATCCTCGATAAACTCGCTTAACATTCGCCGGCTAGTCACCGCGTCCCTGGAAGATGGACGTTTAGCGAAGGGCCCCGTGGGCATGGGAATGTGGGACACAAAAGGAGCTGAAGCCATTGTAATCGCTGCAAAATGAATTACGGCCAGATTTAAACTTGAAAGACAAAGAAGACACCTGACGGACGAAATCTACCGTACCAGCTGTTGAAGGTGGCAAAACAGGGAACTCCGGAGGCTTGGCTATTCCTTCGCTCCCTCCTTTGAACCGTGATACTGGGGTCAATATAAGGAAGGCTTAGCAACAGAAAGTCTACTCACGAAAAGGATAAACACTAAACGAAGAATATACTGACCAATGCTAGAAGAGGGAACGACTTCCGATTGGAAGGAAAAATGCAGGTGTAGCACTTGGTATAAGTGGTCAAAGAGCACTCCTGCAAGGTTGCGACAATATATGGTTAAGGAAAAGAAAATTGGTATCTACAATAAAGCAAATAAATGAGAAACCTTTACCTTCCAAAATTCGGGGAGACACGGATGGAACCGTGATAGTCAAGGCAGCGGCCGGCGGTAATTCTTCAGCCAGTACAGCTTCAGGGTTTATTGCGCCTATGCTCAAGAAAAATGAAATATCATCAGAGACACTTAGAAGGATTAAAAACTCAAATACAATAACCCAAGGATTACCTGACAAGTCAAAAATCAAAACCGTGCCCGAAGCGTCACCAGTTGTGACAGCTTCTTCGGTTTTTATTGGGAGAGAAGATTCAACGCCCATAGCTTCATCCCCTGATTCGACAAGAGCTATCGTAACGCTTGCGTCACCCGCCGATATCAAGGATCCACAGAGGGAAAGAGCGGCAGTTGGAACGGTCCCAGATTCCAGAGAAAGATTGGACACTTCAGGCTCTTTAGTAGCCGGCACTTCACTTGTCACGCTGTCACCCAAATTTGGCCCTGTAAATAAAAATGCGTATGTTAAATAAATAGAAAGGGGGGAGGAGCTGTTATTAAGGACCATGCGTTGTTCTACCTTGAAGTAGCCGTTCACTCTATTCACAAGCTATACGCGCAACCTGTCTATGGGTAGTAGACAGGGCAGAAGGAACGTCTACCGGAGGAATGTAAGCAGGTGGAACATTACTCGAACCTGCACATGTGGCTAAGATAGCTTCGCATTCCGTCGCAGCGTGTTTTCTATGCTTCCTCTCAGCCTGGGCCGTGTGAACCGACCTCCTTAAGACTTCCGACAGGGGAACGTCGTCGTCCGAACCGAGCTCAGCCTCTAGAGCCACTATGGCTTCCATTATCGGCTGTTTCAGCAACGCCTCCTGTGGTGGCCTTGGTATGGCCTCGGCAATAGTCGGTGGCTCTGGAAACTCTTCTGCATCACCGCCTGGGATGGAAACTACACTTGGAATAACCTGGGTTTTGGTAGTCCCTGCAGCAGGATAAAGAAAAGAGTTAGACCATGAATAGAAGGAACTAAAAGAGCAAAGGTGTAGTGAAGCGAATTATACCAAGACCCAAGGTGGCACGAAGCCTCTCTTCCTCCTCAAACATCTTGAGGGAAGCCACGAAAGCCTCTTCCGCAGAAATACCTGTTAAAGAAGAGAGCGTTAATAAAGCATAATAAGGGAAGAAAGGATAGATGCAGAAGAATGTAAATGAAGTATACCCAAATCCGCAATAGAGACCAACGCTGCTTCCTCGCGGGCCAATCGCTTGGAAGCTGTGAGGGCAGCCTGAAGATCAGTATCGGTTGCAGGCGTATCAAACAAACACTCATTGGGGCCATATTCGCACAAGCCCTCACTGTAGGGAGCATGAGGCTCCTGGACGAATACGACGTCAACAGAGAATAGAGATTTCTTTTTCTTCTGCGAACTGACACCAATGGCCGACGATAAAAGCTTTCGCTTGACAGGCCTCTTCGGACGGCGGGTCCCGATCTCCGAACCAATGCCCGATTCCGGGGACGCCATGGCTACCACAGTCGTAGGAACATCCGGTCGAAGCTTATCAAGAAAAGCTCGTGGGATTATAGCCGTAGTGATTTCTCTTAAAGAAGGGCGAACGGCTGCTCGTCGCTTCAAAGGGACTGCTGGATTACCGGCTGGGACGGCATCCTTGTGGTTGAGTAACAGCCGCCTCTCCTCCCTGATAACAGCACCCGTCGCATGCTGGTACAATGCCACGTGAGCATTCGAAGCTTTCGGCACATAGCTCGGCTCGTTGACAAGGAAATGGGACCTCGTATTTAATCGCATAAAATGATGCATCGCGCTGCGAATACCCTCTTCCGTAGCAATCGGCTCGACTAAGAACGTCTCAAGAGGAACACCTTGATTATAACCCAACTGTTGAGCGAAACGGTGCGGTTTGTACCTCATGAACAGCACCGAGGCATTCTGTCTAAACACTAGGAAGCCTGGCCTGATAGAGTACAGGTGCATAACCTCCCAAGCCCTCAATGCAGAAGCCCCATTCTTAAAAGTATCGTGCAACGGTTGGACCACCTTGGTGGATTCTTTGCCGATAGACAAGACTTTATCGACAAAAGTCATACTGTCCCCAACCATGCGTGGTCGAAGGAGCAATCGCCGAGCCTCTCGCTGTGACGGGTCTGGAGTGGAAGCGTCAACCAGATACATGACCCGGGGGAAGTTATAGCTTTTGTAGAATCAGGGTCGTTTATGAACACCATAAGCACCCAACATGTGCATCTCGACCAATGATGTGAAGTAATGCAATGGGAGATACACGGGCTTTACCCCCGGCTGAGTAGCGTCAGCTGCTAAACTCAGGCCGTAGTATAGATGAGCTAACCCCGCGATCCCAATGGACACGCGCATCCCTATGACGATGTGATGAGCCGGATAAAAAACAGATGGCCTCATGTAGCGGGGGTAAATCGGAAGCGCAAACAAACTCAGCCATAGGCCAATGAAGCCCAAAAAAACGTCTCTTCATCAACACCCGGGGCAGCGATCTCTGCAAAGGGGATGACTGGAGTGTCCGGAATAAAGAGATTCTTTAAATCCACCTCCGCTGTCAGCAAATTATCCAAACCAAATCCGAACGGGTCGTCGAGTTTGGCGAATTTCGCAGCCTGTTTAAACAGAACTTCCGGATGAAGAAAGCGGGCGCTAAAATCTGCGAAGCTATCCCCGTGACTGCCAGACTCCAAGAATAAATTCTCGTACATGTTCAACACCTTGATCAAGCTGGGGAACTGATGTTGAACGGCGTTCTCCGGGGTAAGGCCCATTACCACTGATTTAGTAGCAAAGATGTACTCATCGGGGGGAAGTATCTCCTCATAGTGCTCCCCTCTGACGGGTAAGCCGGAGATCTCCTCGAACTCTTCTAATGAAATCGAAACCTCCTGATCTGATAAGAGAAATGTATGAGTCGGGATGTTCCATTGTTCCAAGAAAGATTTGATCCACCACACATGAGGCGGGGGATAGTGAAAAAGGGACGTGTAGATTGCAGGGTACAACCCGGTCTTTAATAGCAGTGACTTCTTGGCCGACAGGATATACCGGGCCCACTGTAGATAGCCAGCCGAATGACGGGGAATCAATCCTATCATGTAAACTTGCCCCCAAGGGCACGACTCTCCTTGGCATATGCGTCGCCCTAAAATGTCCAAGGTCATCGGTGGCTACACGAGTATCGGTGACATGGAAGGCTGAAGACAACCTTCCGAGGTCCAGTTGACCTCTTCTACGGCGTAAGTCACTTGAGGCGGGTCAGCGTAATGAATCGCTGGGATTGGCTCCGAAGGCGCTGCACAAGAAAAACTGTGCCGACCCCGGATAATCTGACTATACCATGACCCCCACAGATGAAGAGATTTTTGCTCTGGGTCATAATCCTTAATAAGCGCGAAGACTTCCCAATCTACGGGCGCGTCAGCAAAAGTGCTTTCCGAGCGTATGAAGGGAAAAGAGGAATCAAAAGCCATAGTACCTGCACAAAAAGGGAGGAGTCAGCTATCGACACAATGATTAAGGCCTTAACATTCTTTGTCACTTAAAATTGTACTGCACTGCAGTTCAAAAAAAAGAAAGGGACATGGGCGCCACAAAATCAAGGTAATGCCCCATCAATGATGGGGAAGTCACTCATTAAAAATAGAATCCAAAAGGATTCTCATTTAATGAGAAAACATCATTGGACTCGGGAGTTAAACTCCCTCGAGAACTGTGTTCTGCAAACAGATTTCAAATCTGTTAAGAAAATTAGGAAATGAATAAAATTCCCAAAAAATTTTAGAGCGAAGCTCTGTAGAACAATGGGATAACATCTCAGAACCCTCAAAAGCAAAGCTTTCTAACGGGATAAAACCCCAAGGATCTTCAAGATCTACAAGAAAAAATCTTAGAACGCTTAGAGATCTTTGTAAAAGAATAGAAAAGCTCTGTTAATGGGTTAAAACCCTAAAACATGAAGAGATTTCTTCAAGAGTTTGGTCATAATTCTTACCAAATTTTAGCAGAGTTTTGACTCTAAAAGAGATTCCTTGGACAGAGATCTGAACTCTAGAAAGAGAATTAAATTCTCAGAGAAAGAAGAAGGCTGGGGAAGATGAACAGCAGTCATCTGAAAGGCCAAAGGCCCTAGTTATAGGCACAGGAAGACGGTTCAACTTCTAAGAGGATCAAACGGTGGAAAAGGTGCAACCGCTGCACTCACGTGTGAGCCACGTGAGCGCAACGGTGGGGAGACATTTGTTTCCCCCAATAAAAGAGCAAAGCTCTGTTCAAAATTTAAGAGGCAGCGCCTCACGTGCCTTCCACGAGGGCGCTGGCGCCAGAGTTAAAAACTCTTATATTGGCGCCGCACGTGCTCCTCACGTGGGCACCAATATACAAAGCACAAAAAATCTTAAGTAGCGCCCACGTGCACAACACGTGAGCGTCGGCGCCTAGTAGAATTAAATTCTACTCTCTGTTAAACAGAGCCGTTGGATCAAAAATCCAACGGAGATGATAAATCATCAGGATGCAAAATTAAATTCTGTTTAGAGGAAATATTTCTCAAATCTTTCTAAACAAGAAAGATTGCCCTCTATAAAACAGAGTACCGTTGGATTAAAAATCCAATGGTGATTAAAGAATCACCAATCTACAGAATAAATTCTGTATGGGAAAATATTTCCCCAATTTTGTTCTGTAAAACAGAAACCCTTGGATTAAAGATCTAATGGTGGGTAAAAATTCCCAAATCAATTAGGATCTATTAATGAGAGATTTCTTCAACTAATCAATAGACTTGCCTCTACTATATAAAGGACCCAAGACTTCAAGTCTAATATAGAGAAACCCCCATATAAGCTTCTAAGAAAAGCAGAAAGCTTCAAACATGAAGAAAGAATAAGATCTCCCTTCTCAAAGAAAAAAACCTAGGTAAATAAAAAGAAGAGAGATCAAAGCATCTCATTTACCTATTGAAGGGTTTAACCCTTTTAAAAGAACTTAGTTTTTTCTCCGGATCTGAGATCCACAAGACAAGTCTCCCACAAGTTGAGAATTTAATTCTCATCGGGAAGAACTTGTTCTTGAGGATCAAAGATTCAGAAAAGAATTAGGAAATCGAATTCCTCAAAACAAAGCACATAAGGAAAAAGCTAGCGTCCAGCGCCTCACGTGCCCCTCACGTGGGAGCCATAGAATAAAAAGAACTCAGGGAGTGGCGCTCAGCGCCCAGCGCCCTACACGCCTCTCACGTGGGCGCTATGAAGAACTCGGGAGTGCTTAGCACTCAGTGGGTGACGCCCAGCGCCCCACGTATCTCTCACATGGGCGCTACAAAAGAAAGGTGTGCATAGCACTCAGTGGGTGACGCTCAACGCCCAGCGCCTCACGTGACCCTTACCTGGGCGCCACAGAATAAAAAAGTGCTTAGCACTCATTAGGCAGCGCCTAGTGCCTACCTCCTCACGTGCTTCACACATGAGCGCCATAAAGAGTGTTTAGCACTCCATATAAAGACAAAAGGGGTAAAGTGTTTAAAACTTATTGGGAAATTCCCATGACTGAGAACCCCACATGATTATATGTGAGCGTCAGAACTTACATAAGTGCTTAGCACTTTTTGCACAAAAAAGGGGGACTGAGCCCAAACAAGTGCTTAGCACTCTTTTTCAAATAAAAAGAAAACTAAGTGGAGCGAGCTCAAGTTGGTTAAGCCCCTCGAGGATAGAACCTCCTTGATTCAGATCAACCGAGCCCATGTGCTCATTACTTTCCAAACTGATCTTAGTCCCAAATACGACTATCGATCTTCCAACTGATGATATCCCAAAACGATATTCGTCCAACATTCCCCTGAGGAATCTTAGTCTCAAAATACGACTAATGATTCCTGGGTTTACCATTAATCCATGTTCCCTCAATTACGGGAATTGGTTCAAGGGTACATCTCTCTACACCTCTGATACATGTCGTTGTAATTCCTCAACGTTTTCAGAGAGGTGGCGGGTCCCGACAACCAACTATTTTTTGGTGCACTTCCCAAACCGATGTTCACATCCCAGATCAAACCATATCCCAAACTGGATGCATCCCATATCATCGTTGCTCATCCCGTCACGTAACAAATACACGTGCACGCAAGATGGACAATGGACCGAAACGCTCTTAAACTAACAACGGACCGAGACGTCCTTAAACTAAAATCTCACCTCCAAAATGGTGATCAACGGACCGAGACATCCTTAAACTAAAATCCCACCTCAAAAATGGTGATCAACAGACCGAGATGTCCTCAAACTAGAACCGTTGCCTCAAAAATGGCAACAATGGACCGAAATGTGCATAAACTAAGACAACAGAGCCCAAATGCTCTCTTGTTGGATCTGAAACAAAAATGATCCTAAAATCTTGTTAAGTAGATCTTAGTCTCAAATTGGACTAACGTATCCTTACCAAAAAACAAACCGAGCCCCAACTTCTCATATACATTTAAGTCGATCTTAATCCCAAAATAGATTAACGGTCCTTAAATAAAAACCCCAAATCTAAGATATACGGATTTGGACTAATCCACGCCGTACGGGCGACAACATAAATTAGTCTCCGTATACAATCCACGAGCAACCCAAACAAACAAAAACACACACGACACGAAGTGAACTTCTGGAGCAGGAGAAAGTGGTTATCACGATGCGGTGACGTAATTAACTACAGAGGCTTACGCCTGCAGGGAAGAGCGTCCCCACAATCAAAAATCCCTCGCAAACGAGGGGGATCTGACGAAGTCTGCTACAACGGTCGCATCCACCCAAACCTCCAATATACGGTGTCAGAAATCAACTTGGCATATTCGGAGAGGTGGACGGATAAATCCAAATAGTATCTGCCCCCAAATTCAGGCAACACGATCCATCCCGATTCGTCTCCGTTTTTGGCGGTGAACAACCCTCAAGTTTCCAAAAAATAGATTTTTCATTAAAATATTATAAACTTTTAAAACTAGTTTTTATCACTAAAATACCAATCAATTTAAAATATATTTTTATTAAAATATCGACTTTCTAAATTAACATATTTTTACTAAAAACACCCTCGAGATTATTTTGAAAATAAAACATTTTACATAAAAATCCCCTCGAGTTTTCAAATAAGATATTTACATAAGTTCACCAAAACATCTAAAATACATTTCTAAGATATTAAGATAAATGGGTTTAAGCGGTATCATTTCTCTTGAGTTTCGGGGAGCCGGAGAAAGTGAATGCTTGCCTATCTAGTTTAGATAAAGCAAACTAACGGAATTATCGTTGGCAATCGTCCTTGAAAAGGTCATAATTATTGCCAGTTATATGTAGTGGTTGCCATATCAAATCATATCGAACTCGAACATGAACTTAAACTCGAACTTGAACTTAACTTAAACCTAAACCCGAACTTGAATTAAACTCAAATATGAGTTGAACCTGAGCTATCTACTTGAAACTTGATACGAATACTCGAACTCAATAAGTATACCTGAAACCAACTTGACTCGAACCATGAATACAAATGACATGACTTGCAATTGACATGACTACATAAACTCAATCTTGATATTACACCACTTTTTGTATTCATGGACTCGATCAAGTCTTGTAATCTTAATCATAGATTAAATATACATGGGGTGTTGGGATAGTTTAAGTATGAATCCAATGAAATCTCAGAAACCCCCCAAATCATGAATCCATATCTACTAACACAAACAATCTATCATGAGGGCCCGTATTTCCTTACTCCTAAATTATAGCCTATTGAGTTTGGAATACTTCAACACTAGGTTGAAGTCTCGCTACTAACACTTGATTCGGGCCCGTGGTTCCTTGTCTCTGGATTACAGCCTATTGGGTTCAAGAACACTCTTAAGATTGGTTATCATTCACACTTGAGCTGAAGTTAAATTAGATTACCTTTGTAGAGATCTCTTAGGACACTTACATTCACTTTATGTTCACTATACCTGCACTACACAGCCATACTGCTCTTGGTTGCTATGCTCATGTTACATTACCATGCTTATATAGTCTCCTTTAATATTACTATGTTATACTTGTTCATGCTTCATTCCATCCATACTATATCACATTACACCTTGCATTTCATTTATATACATCACCAATCCTTTTTGGGGACTTACCGAGTGAAAGTTCGTTGACGGGCATTCCATCCATTTTTCTTTCTTTCTTGGAATGTTTGTCAGATAATCTAAAAACTAAGGAGGTGGAACTGACTTCAGAAGACTACTCGCAGTTTGAAGCCCAGACCAACTACTAGTCTTTCAGCAATTATTTCTTTTCATTCCAATAAGCCACATGTTTAGGCTTTTATGTTTTTGTTTCTCGTTCAGACCTTTGATATCATGTCGGGATCCGGTTCTTGTTCACGGAGCAAAGTGCCACACAGAACAAAGTGCCACGCCAATTGTCATACAAAGGGGGCGGGGGCCACCTCTTGAATCTGTGGGAGCCACCTCTAGAGTCCTTGGGACCCACTGTAGAACAATGGAGAATTTTCGGAACACATTCCTAAAGAGGACCGGACTGCATTATAAATATAATGATACCACCCTCAATTACAGAGGCGCCTTTTAAGTGAACCGGAACTACAGGAGCTTGAGAACTCCATAGTTAAGTGTGTTCGGGCCAGGGAAGTCTTAGGATGGGTGACCTCCTGGGAAGTGGCCCCTGGTCGGGTCCGGTTCGCTCTAAATGGTTTCGGCCAGAGCGGACAATCCCATCTGTACTGGGGCGTGGAGCGTTACATTTATGGTGGCCCATGCAGGTGTCTCTTAGTAGTAGGTATGTAGTTCGAGGACGAACCATTGTTCAATGGTGGGGAGAATGTCGGGATCCGGTTCTTGTTCACGGAGCAAAGTGCGCTCTAAATGGAAAAACCGTGCGGTTTCCGCCAGAGCGGACAATCCCATCTGTACTGGGGCGTGAGGCGTTACATTTATGGTGGCCCATGCAGGTGTCTCTTAGTAGTAGGTATGTAGTTCGAGGACGAACCATTGTTCAAAGGTGGGGAGAATGTTGGGATCCGGTTCTTGTTCACGGAGCAAAGTGCTACACAGAACAAAGTGCCACGCCAATTGTCATACCAAAGGGGCGAGGGCCACCTCTTGAATCTGTGGGGTCCACCTCTAGAGTCCGTGGGACCCACTGTAGAACAATGGAGAATTTTCGGAACACATTCCGAAAGAGGACCGGACTGCATTATAAATATAATGATACCACCCTCAATTACAGAGGCGCCTTTTAAGTGAACCGGAACTACAGGAGCTGGAGAACTCCGTAGTTAAGCGTGCTCGGGCCAGGGAAGTCTTGGGATGGATGACCTCCTGGGAAGTGGCTCCTGGTCGGGTCCGGTTCGCTCTAAAGGGAAAAACCGTGCGGTTTCAGCCAGAGCGGACAATACCATCTGTACTGGGGCGTGGGGCGTTACATATCAGCTTGAAACTTGTGAAATTTGAATGTAAATAAAATTTTTGTTGGAAATTTCGGTTTCATGCTTATTCATGTGTTATTTTATATTGTTTATATACGCTTAGCATATTTGTTTCGAGAAAGAACCTTCTCGAAATAAATATGTCGCGGGCTTGTCACGTGCCGTTACCATTTTTTGGGAAGCGGGGCGTGACATTGATTGGCTTCTGTTGATGCATGTCATCCATTGTTACTCGCTGCCATTTGTTGGCCTCTGTTATCTATCCCCGCTGGTCATCGGCCCTGGGATGTAACCTCTCAGTTGCGTGTATATGGACTGTCATTTGTTCCTTATATATATATATATATATATATATATATATATATATAGAGAGAGAGAGAGAGAGAGAGAGAGAAAGAGAGGATAATGGTGGAAAGATGTTGTTCGGCGTGATTAATTACATTTTAATACCGCTAATTTCCTATCATTTTTGTCAATAAACAGTGTTATTTAATCCGTGTCTTCTCATTAGTACAGGTTATAGGTACACAGGACATTTACACTGGAAACATGCACAACATGCACGTATACGACGGTTTTGAGCCGAAACTGCAAACGGGAAATGACCAAGTTTTAAAGAGTTTTGCAACAAATGAAGTTATGTACAAAAATAACCCATTTTGGTCCAACATGATACAAATCATACAAGTGTGAACACATATTTTCACATTTGGGACAGCCATGGTGCAAGTGGAACAAGTGGACATGGCTTATCATGAGCAGATCACAAGTGAAAAGTGTTGATGTGAAGTGTGAATGCAAAAGATATGCCCACTTGCTAACCATCTCTGTTCTTTAACTCCAGATTGTAACCAAGTGAGAATCAAAAGAAATAAATTATTCCAGAAAGATGATATTGAGCACATAAGACCACAGGAAGAAGATGGACCCCATTTTCGAAAAGCTGGCCACCAATTTATTCTATTTGGCCGCAATTAGCGGCCTGTCCTTGGCCAATTGTCCTCGTACTCATTTGGTGGGTCCTTATTTGTCATATCAAACCATTTTTATAATTCTTTTTTCCTGTTGTGAAGCCTATAAATAGCAGATCATAGATTAAATTGTGGGTTGGATTTTGGAGCGAGAAAAATAGATTGTAATATTTGATAGCTTCTTCTTTTTCTTTCTTTGAGCTCTCATTTGATTGGTCCATTAAGGAGATTTAAGTTGCTATCTATCTTGAAGCTCAAGCCCTCCATTTTGTAAATAAATACTTGTACTCTTTTGCTTTAATCTCTTTGTTATTTTCTTTACTTTCTCATTCATGTTTCTTCTCTTGTGTTTTCATTTTCTCTTTTATGATGATTAACTCTTTGGTTGTGGTGATGGTGAGAATGTGAGATGAATGGTTATGCCTTCCTCCTTCTCCCGCGAATGTTTAAAGAGCCCAAAACTTGATTGTAACCTTCAGATTGTTTTACGGATATGTTTGCTATGGTATTTTGATTTTAATGGATACTTGTAACCTTAATGTCACGCCCGCTTTCCAAAATACGGAATACGAGGGGTGATAAGGACAGCCATGTTCCTACGGTCAAGGAAATATCCTACCGTAGTTACACTTCGGTTTCTAGCATTACATGGTAATCAGTAATCATAGCATAGGTAATGAGAAACGCAATCACTAATTCTATCAAAACAGATATAAAACTAACCAAATGGAGTCAAAGGAAAAGATAGCACTGGCGTCGACGATCTATATGTCCACAGTATCCTCGAGGTAAGGCAGGTCCTGATCCGAGCTAAATCCACTCCTCAATCTGAGCATGCATACTCAGGTCGTCAGAGCGACACAATAGCAATATATATGAATATGTAATATGTGCAATGATGATAAACATGAAGCGGTAACATAGAGCAATGACGGGAGCATGAAATAACCGGTACATGTAATGATAAAGCCAGTGTAACAGATCAGTAATCAATGCAATGTCCATGTCATTAAAGCTATCAGTCTCTAAGTCTGCAATGTCCATGTCATTAAACCTATCAGTCTCTAAATCTCAATGTCCAGGTCACTAAACCCATCGTCAGTTTAAGAGTGAGCATCAACCATCGCAGAAGTATCCCCAACCCAAGGGTAGGCCCCAGGGGCAAGGGAATACTGGACCGAATTATGCTCACTAAGAAGCAAAAACACCATCCATACGACTCCCGAAATCGCTACATATGCCGGAAGTGGGACTCCTGAGATTCCGTTGATCGAACTCATACTCAAACTACCCCACACCCCGTGGTCTACATCAAACACCGACCATGAATCCAAATACTAGTCGCTCCATGACAAGTCTGCGCGAGAAACTGGAGACAGGGTCTCCATCAAGTATGTCTCGACTGGTATCCAAGATAAATGGACAGTGCTCGATGTCTTACCTGTGCTTCCATACCCGTCCCATACCATTTATAGTTACACTTATATATATCCCATAGACGTCGACAATGCAATAACTAATTGGTTCCGCTGATTGTGTACAAGTACGTGTCATTTCACTTATTCATTCACGCTTTTACACTAACGTACTTGCCACAATCCAATCACTAACATTTATCACATGGTAATGTAACACGGTCACTAGGTTATCGATGCAAATGAATACTATTTACAAGGGTATGACGGTCATGCAACATGATGGGATACAGTAAATGCACTGCTAAAAACATATGAGCAACCGGTATCGGTTGGATTAAAAAATCCATAAAATCACACGTGCATAATTTTGCAAAACAATATAAAAGGCGTAAACAGCGTATTGAATTATCTGTATGGTAAAATTGGTCTCGAGTCAATCAGGTATTAGGTTTACGAGTTATAATCATTTCATAATAAGTGTTCTCTGCTGGAAATCCAATTTCTGAACTAGAAATCCGTTTCGTAACACGTTTTACTCCCTGTTGGGAGAATAATTAGGCGATTATACAGTTAGATAATATTTATATTTATCTGTTATGTTTCCAACGTATCAGATGGATTAACAATAGTCATCTTGTTTTAGGAGTTATGATCAAATTACTGATGAAGGGTGCAAACTGAATTGACAGAAAACTGCCGTACATGTCATCAAAATATGATTTAAATACCAAATGATACTGGAATTTAGTGAAACTGGTACCATTGGAAATCTAGAACAATTGTCTATGCAGAGGTAATTATATCCGCAGACTATCGTAGTTAAACATTAAGATTTAAGGTGTATAAATGCATATAAAGGGGTAAGTTCCTGCTCTGGACTGCAGTCCAAGGTCAGGTAAGTTCTTTGATTTTGCGGTTCAGAGGATATATATAACAGTAAAACTACATGTCTTATTAAGTATTTTGAAGTACCCTTCTCAATGAGCCCAGGCAAGATGCGATTGGATTTTTCTGGAATTAATTATGAATTTAATGGTGTCCAGTATTCGGTAAAACGCAAGCTCGGTATTGCAGTTAAGGCGTCACTTTATGTGTGAAAATGACTTCGATTTGCCACCAAATTTCTACAGAGTGTTTGTTAACAGTATTAGGGTCTAAACATCATGAGTTCCGCCATTTTAGATTTCTTTTATTTTCTCATGAGATTCGCATCAAACACCTCTATATGTATATGATATTTCAACGAATAATTGGTTTCTCTTATTCAGCTACACGAAAATCATTTCATGAATTTCCTACTTGATTTAAACACAGATAGTAACCTTTATAAGGTCCCAACGTTAAATTAACAAGATGGTTAGCAATAATTAGTTGGATCTAGGTAGCATAAATATAGACCATATATAAATATGTGTGTGTGTGTGTGTGTGTGCGTGTGTGTGTGTAAATAGCATGTACAGCAAATGTTTAACTTGCCTGAAGATGGCAATTGCACGGCAACGATAACGAGCGCGGCAAGGGAACGATCACAGCATGACGACAACACGCAAGCAGCAGCAGCAACAGCAACAACAAGCTATGTCTCGGCTCTGTCCCGAGCTCGTGGCGTGTCCTCGATGATTTGTGACAAGGTGGCTGGGGCAGTGGTGGAGGCGAGATTGTCGGTGGCGCTGGGTCGTGTCCAGAGTAGAGGAGGCATGGGGACCGTCTTGGGCTCCACTTGGAGCAAAGGGGCTAGGCTCGGAGCGTGGAGGCAAGGTCGATGTGGCTGGAGGTGGAGCAAATGCTGGTGGTGGCGCTGAGCTCGTCGGGGAGTCGAAGGTTCCAATGGGTCTCGGTGAAGGTGTTGGTAGGTGGTGAAGGTGCTCGGGAGGAGCTTGATACGAGTGTAGTGGAGATGACGGCAAGGGAGGAGGTGGTTGAGACGAGCGAAGGTGGTCACGAGGTCGAGGTGGGGGTCCTCGCGGTTGGAGGTGGAGGGAGGAGAAAAGGGAAGAGAGGGAAGCTCGGAGGTTGGTAGAGGAGATGGTGATGAAGTGGTGGGTGTCATGGGTTGTGTGGGAAGGAAGGCTGTCAGTGGGGATGGCAGCTAGGGTTTGCGTGGGAGAGATGGCGAGAAGATGGCGGTGATCGTGTGGTTCGTTATCGAGGCCGTTGCAGGAGCGGGTCATGCGGAATAGGAAGCGGGGACGTGGGCTTCGTCGTCGTGGTCATTGGGGAGCGGCTTCGTGGTAAGCACGAGGGAGGGGAGGACATGGGGTGAGAACGTGGGGTGAGGAGGAGCAGGTCGAGGGGGAAAGAGAGGTGGGAAAGAAGGAGAGGGAGAAGAAGAAGAGGGAACTGGGAAAGTTGGGTCGGGTCGGGTAGGTCGGGTCAGGTCTGGGGTAGTTGTGGGGTTAGGCTTGGGTGAGGAAATAAGAATTAGGAAAAATAAAAGGGTTTGGGTTTGGATTTAGGTTTAGGTTAGGAAAAGGGTTAATGGGCCAGGCCATGGAGAGAAGAAAATAAAAGAGAGAGGGAAAGAATAGGCCGGGTTAGGTTTAGGTTTGGATTATGGTAAAAGAATTAGGGTTTTAAGTTTAAAACTAAAAATAATCGGTTAGGGTAAAATAGAGGAAACAATTAGGAGATTAATAGAAAAATATATGAAATAAAATGAAAATTATTGGGAATAGGAAAATGAATTTTTTTATAGAAAAATTTTGGGGAAACATTTATTCATAAATACGGAAAATATTTACAACTGAACTGGGTATTACAATTTATCATATACCCCATTCTCTCATTATCACCATTTTGCAGTGTTTAAGTTAGAATCACATTTGTGTTAAACTTGCTAGGTAGTTTAGATATGTTTTTTTGCTTATGTTAATTGACATCCTTCATCAAATATATAGCTTATACTATTATCCACCTACTTAGCAAGATTAACACTAACTTTTGCTTCTCATATACTAATTTGTTTATTTGTGATGTTGTATGCTTGCTCACCCTTGTGCTCAGTTTTGATACATCATGCTCGGACATACAAACGGTAAGTGAGAACGTAACGGATAGTTTTTGTCACGCCCCCCTTCCCGGTGTACGGCGAAGGGGACGGGACCGGTCCGCTACGTATTTACTGTGAAATAAATACGCTAAGCGTATCTAAGCAATATAAGGTAAATCACAAGAGACAAGGGATATAAAAATAACATCTACTTTATTTAATAACATTCTTTTGTACAATGCATGAAAAGTAAATACATCTGGAATAAAAGCGATGCCTAAACAATGGCATAACAGGAAATGAAAAATACTGAATAGAAAAAGGTACAATGTCTAGAGCTCGGGGTCTTCGAGAAACTGATCCGGGTCTTCACTAGTAGGCTCGATCTCTGCTATGTCCAAATTACCTGACGACATTCAAAGAAAGAAGAAATAGAATATCGTCAGCAAACAGGTCGCTCGGTAAGTCCTAAAGATAAGGGAGAATTAGAAAAGACATAATAAGAGGTATCTTTTAAAGTTGTATAATATTGTAGAATATTGTGTTTGCTGTTATTTGTAGCTTGGTACGAAAGGATGCCAGTGTTTACGAGAGGGGTCTTAGTATGCTAGAGACCAAGGCAAACAGAATGTACAAGGAACCGTTAAGTCACGGTACAACAGCAACGGAATATAGGTTAGATGTCTTAATCTTACTGTCTCGTGCCACTTTTAACACCTTCCGCACCAATCTACCCTTAAACCCCGTAGTGTTTTGATTGTATTGTTGTATTGTATTGTATAGTTGGATGACTGACCAAAACTATGATATCAGTAAACAGATTGTAATTGCATAATCATGTAAATGGAATAACTGGATAATGGATGTATATCCATGGTTTGATTCAGTCAAGATGTATAGATTGATAACTAGATTCATGGATTCATGTGTTCATATTGAATCGGAATATTGTAGGTTGTAGATTGACTTGAATCATATTCAAGTCAGATTAATCAGACTCAAACCCGAGTCAGACAATCAGAAGTGTAAATTGAAATCATGATTATTTCTTAAACTTATAATTGCTAAGATCCTTAGGGTAATTTATAAAACTTGAGGGGGTTTTATGTAAAAATACCTTTTATATACTTTCAAAATACACCTCAAGTATTCATTATTCGTCTTTAGAGTTGTAATGAAGGTGGATTTTATATTGTGATATTTCTAGTGAAAATATCCTAATTTCATAAATAAAGATATTTATTTGTAAAATTGATTTATTTGGAATTCATAGTATTTTAGTGTAAAACTTATTCTTGTGATTTTTAGAAAAAGGGTAGAATATTTATATTATAACAAAATAGATATTTTAATGATAAATATACATATATTTATACAAAAATAATTTTAATAAATATTTTATATTCTAAAAAATCTCATTTTCTTAAGATGTCGTATTTTAAATCTTTCGAGACCGAATGCTCCTTGCGGAGGTCTGAATCTCGCACTACTAAGCCCGAGGGTGCACGATAAACCGTATTATCCCGAACGGGTTCCCCAAAGTGGGTTGTAGCGGCACTTTGCAAAGATTGTAAAATACTAAATCCTTTAGAAAACGGTTTTATAAAGTAAATGGTATTTATTTGTAAAAATGTCCATTTTCCGTATTTTAGATTCTAGGGTTTCCTAAGTCAACTAGACTATTTCTAAATGGTCTAAATGACAAGTTGCGAGATGCCTTAAATAGCCTCTTCACCACCAATTGTGGCTAGGTAAGTACAAGTGAGGAAAGGAGAGATCCGCTCACGAATCACCGTGAGAATGGCCTTTTAAAGTTACCTTTCTCACTTGCCTAGCCTAGACACCACAAACTCAGGTTTAGATAAACGACCGATGTCCATAACTTATCGTATTTTCATATTAAGAGGTATTTATTTTAAAATTGTATCAAAGCTAAAACTTTTTAGAAATGGTTTTATTAAGAATATGGTATTTAAATGAAAGTATTGTTTTATCGTATTCTAAGTTTTTGATGATATCGATTTAGGTTGTATATGCATGTGTAAGGAGGTAGGTCATTACCCCGTGCTCTACTTTAAACGTATGGCAAAGTTAAGGGGATTAAATGTGAAATCGAAACATTGTGGTATTTAAGTGAAAAAATACGATAATTTGGGAAAGCTATCATTTCATGTGATGAAACTTGTTCAAATTGTTTGATTAGTGTTTAATAATCAACATAAGGATGTTTAAGCATGATTGTATTGGTGAGAAGTGAAATTTTATAGAAAACCGAATCGGAAATCGGATTTGTTCCGATTCCGTCGGGTTTTGTAATTTCGTATTTTTTTTTGAAAAAGAGAGAGAGATTAGAATGGAACTTACGGGTTTTCGATTACACTAGAGAGTGAGAGGGAACTAGAGGGGTCGCTGATGTTGCGTCGTCACCGGTGGTTCCTAGGACGTTCGCCGGAAGTTCCGCCGGAATTTCGTCGGAGCTTCGCCTCGAGCTTGTTTTCAAAGTACACAAGTTCTCTTGGAATTTTGAGAGAGTGGGCTCAGAAATTTGGGATGAGAGGGTAAAGGGTAGGGGTGTATTTATAGGGTTAGGCTAGAGTTAGGGTAGGTGTAGGGTTTTTAATTAAAAAATGTATAAATGTATAAAAAAATCATTAAAAATGGAGTAAATGGGGGTTAATGGGCTCTCTGTAACCGATCTGAATATTTAAAGTATGCAAGAGAGTTGAGGAGGAAAAGATACTCAACTTCTATGTTGGGGACTCGGCCGTCCGGCCGAGTCCGGCCTGCGGCGCCGGCCCGAGTCGGGCCAAGTCGGTGGGTAAGGGGTCTCCTGGGGTGCTTACTGGTGCATTTACATTTTCATGTGTAGTAGAAAATTTATGAGAAACGCACGTGTAACTGTTGGTAATATAAAAAAATCAAAAACAAAATAATATTAAAAATAATGTGGGGCATGGGATTTGAACTCTGGTGGCTTGATTCAGCAGTGCAAGGTATTACCAATGAGCTACAAGCTCTTTCTTGTAATTATGTAGTGAAATAAATACTTAAAGAGATATCAGCAACATTAAATACTCCAAGTATATTTTGAATTTAAATCAATTCTTTGTACATTAAAAATGGAGTTGTTACAGTCTACCCTCCTTACAAAAATTTCGTCCTCGAAATTTACAACTTTTATTTGAGGACTAGTTTACAAAGAGGTGTGGATATCTAGTACGCATTTCATCCTCCCTTTCCCAAGTGGATCTTTCTTCCACATCACTCGAACCAAGTTAACTTCCTTGTTCCGAAGTGTCTTCACTTTCCTGTCCAGGATCTCCACAGGTTGTTGCTCACAAGATAAATCAGGCTGTATAGTGAGCTCGGAATGATCGAGAACATGGCTGGGGTCACTCACATACCTTCTGAGTTGGGATATATGGAACACATTATGCACTCCTTCCAATGAAGGTGGAAGTGCTAAGAGGTATGCCACTTCACCGACTCGTTCGAGTATGTCGAACGGTCCAATATATCTCGGACTTAGCTTTCCCCGTCTTCCAAATCGGATCACTCCGCGGTTCGGAGATATCTTCAAGAATTCGTGATCTCCTGGCTGGAACTCCAAGTGTCGTCTCTTTGTATCAACCCAGTGCTTCTGTCGATCTTGAGCTATGTGCATCCTTTCCCTGATATTACGAACCACATCAACAGTCGCTACTATCATCTCTGGTCCAAGAAGTTCCCTATCTCCGATGTCGTCCCAACTTAATAGCGATCGACACTTCCTTCCATACAATGCTGCAAAAGGTGCCATTCCTATGCTTGCTTAGTAGCTGTTGTTGTACGAAAACTCCACAAGATGTAGGTAATCTTCCCACGATCCTTTGAAGTCTAGCATACACACTCTGAGCATGTCCTCCAATATCTGAATAGTTCGCTCAGACTGACCATCTGTTTGTGGATGATAAGACGTGCTGAAGTTCAGACTCGTTCCCAAGCTTGCTTGTAGACTCTGCCAAAATTGCGATCGGAACCTGGTGTCACGATCGGAGACAATGCAGAACGGTACTCCATGAAGTCTCACAATTTCCTGTATGAGTTCATGGGTATCAAAGATAATACATTATGAAGATTTTAAATCTTTAAGTAGATTATTACCTCCATGTACTTCTTTGCTAGTGTCTCAGTAGGTTGGCCAACTCGAAATGGGATGAAGTGAGACCATTTTGTAAGTCGATCCACAATGACCCATACGGCATCGTTACCCTTTGTGCTGCGAAGAAGAGCAGTCACAAAATCCATCGTTATGTGTTACCACTTCCATTCTGGGATTGGTAACGGTTGAAGTAATCCAGCAGTCCTGTGATGTTCAGCATTTACTTGCTGACACACCAAACATTTTGCGACGCTTCTGACTACTTCATGCTTCATTCCATGCCACCAATAATTTTGACGTAGATCTTTGTACATTTTGGTACCTCCAGGGTGTACTGAATAGGGAGTGAGCTTCTTTCATTAACTCTTCCCGAACAGGACCTTTTGGTACACACAATCTGCTGCCGTATCTCAAAGATCCGTCTTCATGGATGATGAAGTCTGTTCTGAGTCCATTCTCCACTTGTTCTCTGATCTTTTGCAACTTAGCATCGCTTGCTTGAGCTGCTTTGATCTGATTGACAATGGTTGATTGAACTTGTAAATTCATCAAACTTGAAGCATTACCTGGCATGATTACTTCAATCTCCATCTGATGCAAGTCTTGTTGAAGCTTCCACTGAGCGGTGAGATTCATTGATAATGGTTGGTGACTAAGTGCATCAGGTACCACATTCACTTTTCCTAGGTGATATTGCAAGTTGATGTCAAAGTCCTCCATGAGTTCTAACCATCTTCTCTGCCGCATATTCAATTCCTTCTGAGTAAACACGTACTTCAGACTTTTATGATCTGTGTAGATGTTCACTCGTTCACCAAGTAAATAATGGCGCCAAATCTTGAGAGCAAAAATGACGGCTGCCAACTCCAGGTCATGCGTCGGATAATTGCGCTCATGAATCTTCCGCTGTCTTGAAGCATAAGCCACAACCTTACCGTGTTGATGTAAAACACATCCTAATCCCTTACCGGATGCATCGCAATGCACTTCGAATCCTCCAGATTGATCCGATATGACGAGAATAGGTGCTGATGTCAATCTTGACTTGAGTTCTACGAAAGCTTGTTCGCATGCTTCTGACCACACAAATTCTTTATCTTTACGTGTGAGCTTGGTCAGGGGTGTTGCTATCTTTGAAAAGTTTTCAATAAACCTTCTGTAATATCGAGCTAAACCCAAGAAACTTCGAATATCCTTCACTGACCTTGGTGTAGGCCATTCGCTAACTGCTGAAACTTTCGCTGGATCCACAGAGATTCCTTCTCCTGATACGATATGTCCAAGAAAACCAACTTGCGTTAGCCAAAACTCACACTTGCTGTACTTGGCATAGAGCTGGTGTTGTCGAAGAGTTTCCAGGACAATTCGTAGGTGCTCTGCATGCTCTTTCCGACTCTTAGAATACACCAGGATGTCGTCGATGAAGATGACAACAAACCTGTCTAAGTACTCCCGAAAAACTTGATTCATTAGGTTCATAAATATTGCTGGTGCGTTGGTCACTCCAAATGGCATCACGAGAAATTCGTAATGTCCATAGCGAGTTCTGAAAGCTGTTTTATGAATATCAACTTCCTTGACCTTCACCTGATGATATCCTGAACGAAGATCCAATTTAGAGAACACGCAAGATCCACTTAGCTGATTGAATAAATCGTCGATGCGCGGGAGTGGATACTTGTTCTTTATAGTGGCTTCGTTCAAGGCTCTGTAATCGATGCACATTCTGTATGAACCTTCCTTCTTCTTCACAAGTAGTACAGGTGATCCCCAACTTGAAGTGCTGGGACGAATCCATCCTTTCGCCAGTAATTCGTCTAACTGTGTTCGGACTTCCTTCAAACCTTCCGGACTTAATCTATAAGGTGCTTTGATCACCGGTTGTGCTCCTGGTACTAAATCAATACTGAATTCAAGAGCTCGATCGGGAGGCAAACCTGATATATCGTCAGGAAATACATCGTCGAACTCTCGAACCACATTTGTCCTTGATTCTTCCTCCGCTTGAGCTACTGCAACTACTGCTTCTCTTGGCTTCGCTTTGTAAGTACTTGGCTCCAGGGTACGATCTCCGCTTTTGAAATAGAAGACCGGATGGTTTGGAATCTCGAATACTACCCTCCTTTGACGACAGTCGATGGTAGCATAAAAAGTTCCAAGCCAATCCATACCTAGAACCACATCGAAGTTCGATATGTCCAGTACTTTGAAGTCAACATAAAACTCTCTGCTGCAGACGACGACTGGACACAAGCTGTATCCTATGGTTTCCTTTAGAACGCCATTTCCTGAACTGACATTCCAGCTGGATATAAGCGGTGAGACTGGAATCACATGGGTTCGGACGAACCGTTGCGACATAAAGCAGTGCGATACTCCAGTATCAAACAGTGCTAGTGCAGGTAGTGAGGCTACTAAGATTGTACCTAAGGTATGGGGGATATGTTTTAGGTATAGGGAAAGTGTGTAGATAAACAAGACTAAAATAAAGTTTGAGAAGAAAATTTTACCAGTGATAACTTAGCCAGTGGCCTCAGCTTCTTCCACGGACATCATGAAAGCCTGGCGCCTTGGTACATTCCTCCTGGCCTGAGGAGCATTCCTCGGAACGTTCCTTTGAGCTTGATGGAACTGACGAGGAGGTGGTGCAGCTTGTGGTCCTCTGGGTGGTGCAGGTAGTGCAGGTCTAGGAGCAGGTACCTGAAGGGCTGGTCGCTGCGGATAGGTAATTGCTGGCCTGGATGCAGCAACTGGGTTTTGTCTTTGGGGACAAGACCCAATATCATGAGTAGCTGAGCCACAGACTAAGCAAAAACGGTTGGCTCGCCGGCAGTCTTTCATCATATGTCCAGTTCTCTTGCAGTAGGTGCAAAAGGCTGGGCTGGGATGATGGTTCGGTACTCCGGGTCGCCTTGGCACGAAAGGTGGCTTGGACGAGGCTCCTCCTGCCATCTGGTTGGTAGGGTGCTTTACTCCTGCAGACTGATGTCTGCCCCTCTCTTTTATCACTGCCTCATAACTGCGGACAGCTTCCAGAGCATCCTCATGAGTTGGAAATTTTCCTGTGGCTAGAGCAGCCTTAATTTCAGTGTCCAACCCCTGTTGAAAGCGACGGGCTCTGATATCGTCCGTCGGTATCAAGTGTGCCGCGAATCTGTTTAAAGAATTGTGTTAGCTGTGTAGTATGTGATATTTAAAAATTGAATTATTGTGACATATCTTACCGACTTAGCATGGTGAATTCAGCGTCATACTCATCTACTGACTTGTCCCACATCGAATCTTGTTGTAGATGAATGAACTTCTGTTCCATGGCAAACCTGGCAGTCACAGAGGAGTACTTCGCGTTGAACTTATCGCGAAAAGTCTTCCATTCGATAGGCTGTTCAAGACGGCTTTCTTCCGCCTTCTACCAGTTGCGAGCATTGTCCGTGAGCTGTAGTTTCGCTACACGGACCCAAGCTATGTGTGGTACTTGCGCTGCTGCCAGATCATCTTCTATGCCTTATGCCCATTCCTCTGCTTCAAGTGGGCTTCCCTTTCTGGAGAACTGTTTGGGATGTAAAGCCCTGAATTGCCTTACCCCAGGTGCGTCAGTCTGTGTCAGTCTCAGGACGGTTCAGGAGTTGTTGATGTCCCTCAAGAAGGCTACGAATTGCCTCAAGTAGCACCGTTTGCTCGGTGGGTGGCGCAGGAAGAGCAGGTGTGAGAGGTAGTGGCGGAGGTGTGTTGTTGACATTGGTGCTGGTATTGTTCGGTGAATCCATAACCTTGAAGAAAAATTTGGGTTATGACAGATTCAAAATATTGGAAATGATAAGATTCAAGGAATATGAAATTGTAAGATTCAAGGAACATGAATTGGAAAGAATGTTTTAGTTGCTGGTTCTTGTGTTATATTGCTTAGGTTGTTCACACAGAACAGAACTGCATGATAGGGTTTCATACAGCTCTGACCTGCATGGGCCACCAACAAAACCTGTCACGCCCCGCTTCCCGGTGTACGGCGAAGGGGACAGGACCGGTTCGCTACGTATTTACTGTGAAGTAAATACGCTAAGCGTATCTAAGCAATATAAGGTAAATCACAAGAGATAATGGATATAAAAATAACAGCAACTTTATTTAATAACATTCTTTTGTACAATGCACGAAAAGTAAATACATCTGGAATAAAAGCGATGCCTAAACAATGGCATAACAGGAAATGAAAAATACCGAATAGAAAAAGGTACAATGTCTAGAGCTCGGGGTCTTCGAGAAACTGATCCAGGTCTTCACTAGTGGGCTCGATCTCTGCTGTGTCCAAATTACCTGACGACATTCAATGAAAGAAGAAATAGAATGTCGTCAATGAACAGGTCGCTCGGTAAGTCCCAAAGATAAGGGAGAATTAGAAAAGAAAGAATAATAGGTATCTTTTAAAGTTGTATAATATTGTAGAATATTGTGTTTACGCTGTTGTTTGTAGCTTGGTACGAAAGGATGCCAGTGTATACGAGAGGGGTCTCAGTATGCTAGAGACCAGGGCAAACGGAATGTACAAGGAACCGTTAAGCCACGGTACAACAGCAACGGAATATAGGTTAGGTGTCTTAATCTTACTGTCTCGTGCCACTTCTAACACCTTCTGCACCAATCTACCTCTTAAACCCCGTAGTGTTTTGATTGTATTGTTGTATTGTATTGTATAGTTGGATGACTGACCAAAACCATGATACCGGTAAACAGATTGTAACTACAAAATCATGTAAATGGAATAACTGGATAATGGATGTATATCCATGGTTTGATTCAGTCAAGATGTATATATTGATAACTAGATTCATGGATTCATGTGTTCATATTGAATCGGAATATTGTAGGTTGTAGATTGACTTGAATCATATTCAAGTCAGATTAATCAGACTCAAACCCGAGTCAGACAATCAGAAGTGTAAATTGAAATCATGATTATTTCTTAAACTTATAATTGCTAAGATCCTTAGGGTAATTTATAAAACTTGAGGGGGTTTTATGTAAATATACCTTTTATATACTTTCAAAATACACCTCAAGTATTCATTATTCGTCTTTAGAATTGTAATGAAGGTGGATTTTATATTGTGATATTTTTAGTGAAAATATCCTAATTTCATAAATAAATGTATTTATTTGTAAAATTGATTTATTTGGAATTTATAGTATTTTAGTGTAAAACTTATTCTTGTGATTTTTAGAAAAAGGGTAGAATATTTATATTATAACAAAATAGATATTTTAATGATAAATATACATATATTTATAAAAAAATAATTTTAATAAATATTTTATATTCTAAAAAATCTCATTTTCTTAAGATGTCGTATTTTAAATCTTTCGAGACCGAATGCTCCTTGCGGAGGTCTGAATCTCGCACTACTAAGCCTGAGGGTGCACGATAAACCGTACTATCCCGAACGGGTTCCCCAAAGTGGGTTGTAGCAGCACTTTGCAAAGATTATACAATACTAAATCCTTTAGAAAACGGTTTTATAAAGTAAATGGTATTTATTTGTAAAAATGTCCATTTTCCGTATTTTAGATTCTAGGGTTTCCTAAGTCAACTAGACTATTTCTAAATGGTCTAAACGACAAGT
Source organism: Agapanthus africanus (assembly GCA_030015575.1). Classification (NCBI taxonomy): domain Eukaryota; kingdom Viridiplantae; phylum Streptophyta; class Magnoliopsida; order Asparagales; family Amaryllidaceae; genus Agapanthus; species Agapanthus africanus. The sequence continues at coordinate 48,481,571 of JASDDO010000008.1, read as the reverse complement.
TGCGAGATGCCTCAAATCGCCTCTTCACCGCCAATTGTGGCTAGGTAAGTACAAGTGAGGAAAGGGGGGATCCGCTCACGAATCACCGTGAGACGGGCCTTTTAAAGTTACCTTTCTCACTTGCCTAGCCTAGACACCACAAAATCAGGTTTAGATAAACGACCGATGTCCACAACTTATCGTATTTTCATATTAAGAGGTATTTATTTTAAAATTGTATCAAAGCTAAAACCTTTTAGAAATGGTTTTATTAAGAATATGGTATTTAAATGAAAGTATTGTTTTATCGTATTCTAAGTTTTTGATGATATCGATTTAGGTTGTATATGCGTGTGTGAGGAGGTAGGTCATTATCTCGTGCTCTACTTTAAACGTATGGCAAAGTTAAGGAGATTAAATGTGAAATCGAAACATTGTGGTATTTAAGTGAAAAAATACGATAATTTGGGAAAACTATCATTTCATGTGATGAAACTTGTTCAAATTGTTTGATTAGTGTTCAATAATCAACATAAGGATGTTTAAGCATGATTGTATTGGTGAGAAGTGAAATTTTATACAAAACCGAATCGGAAATCGGATTTGTTCCGATTCCGTCGGGTTTTGTAATTTCGTATTTTTTTTTTGAAAAAGAGAGAGATTAGAATGGGACTCACAGGTTTTCGATTACACTAGAGAGTGAGAGGGAACTAGAGGGGTCGCTGATGTTGCATCGTCGCCGGTAGTTCCTAGGACGTTCGCCGGAAGTTCCGCCGGAATTTCGTCGGAGCTTCGCTTCGAGCTTGTTTTCAAAGTACACAAGTTCTCTTGGAATTTTGAGAGAGTGGGCTTAGAAATTTGGGATGAGAGGGTAGAGGGTAAGGATGTATTTAGAGGGTTAGGCTAGGGTTAGGGTAGGTGTAGGGTTTTTAATTAAAAATGTATAAAATAAATCATTAAAATGGAGTAAATGGGGGTTAATGGGCTCTCTGTAACTGATCTGAATATTTAAAGTATGCAAGAGAGTTGAGGAGGAAAAGATACCCAACTTCTATGTTGGGGACTCGGCCGTCCGGTCGAGTACGGCCGGCGGCGCCGGCCCTATTCGGAGGGTCGGTGGGTGGGGGGTCTCCTAGGGTGCTTACTAGTGCATTTACATTTTCATGTGTAGTAGGAAATTTGTGAGAAACGCACGTTTAACTGTTGGTATTCTAAAAAATCAAAAACAAAATAATATTAAAAATAATGTGGGGCATGGGATTTGAACTCTGGTGGCTTGATTCAGCAGTGCAAGGTATTACCAATGAGCTACAAGCTCCTTCTTGTAATTATGGAGTGAAATAAATACTTAAAGAGATATCAGCAACATTAAATACTCCAAGTATATTTTGAATTTAAATCAATTCTTTGTACATTAAAAATGGAGTTGTTACAGTTTTATTCCTCGGGTTGCGATATCGTATTGTCTTGATGGTTTATGCTTCACAACCGTTTTGATAAGTCATGCTTCATAATCGGATCCAACGAGAGGAGAGAACACTCATGATCAAAAGAAATTCGAAGATTTCTCCACGATTCAATCATCTGAACCGAAGCCACAGCCGCTTTTCTTTTCTTATATACTTCGTTTTTTATTTTTTGCGACAAAGAAAAACCAAACTCATTTTTTTTCTCTTCGAACTTGACGTAAAAACCCTTAACCATCAATTTCCTATGGATCGACCCGTGCTTGCTAGCTATCTACAACGAGCTGTGCACTTGCAGTTAATATTTTAAAACGAGACTAAGCTCGCATGCGCCGTATTTCTAAAACCATTTTCTTTCAAGACGCATAGGCACGCACGCAAAGTGCCAACAGGTGCCATGGGAGGGAATTTCCTCCTATGGTATCGAAAAAACACACCTTTAACGATTTTTTTCGACGATCGGCATTTATCATCTTCATCTTTATCATGTAAGATATGGATACACCAAATTTCATGAGATTTCATCACTCTTTCAATGTTGATTTAGTGGGTGCAAAATTAACGGTTTATCGACAATATTACTTTTTAGATCGCTAATTCAACAATAAAAAAGTGGTGGAATCGTATGAAATTTGATGTATTCACATTTTACATGATAAAGATAATGATGATGGGTGTCGATCGTCGAAAAAAATCGTGGAGTATATAGATATTTGATGCCAACTAACGAAAAAACCTTCTACGGCCTCTTTTGTTCATTATTCTAATATATATATGAGCATAATGTAGAAAAGAGGCTCAGAGAGGGATTTTCGTTAGGTGGCATCGAAAAATATACAATTCACCATTTTGTTCGACGATCGGCACCCATCATCATCGTTATCTTTATCATCTAAGATGTGAGTACACCAAATTTCTTGTGATTTTACTGTTTTTTCATCGTTGAATTAGCAATATAAAAAGTTCTATTATCGGTAAACCGTTAATTTTGCGCTCACTAAATCAACGGTGAAAACATGTTGGAATCATATGAAATTTAGTATATATACATTTTAGTCGATAAGGATGAGAATTGTGTGTGCCGATCGGCGAAAAAATATAAGAAGGTAGACTTGTCTCGTCTTCAGAGGAGGAAATTCCCTTGAAGAGCTTTTGTCCTCCACTGCGCTCTCTCTCTCTCTCTCTCTATATATATATATATATATATATATATATATATATATATATATATATATATAAGGTTAATAGAGGAAAGAGGCCATATGAGGGAATTTCCTCCTATGGCGTCGAAAAAACCTCCATCATTTTTTCCGACGATCGGCACCCACCATCTTCATTGTTATCATCTAAAATGTCGATACACCAAATTTCATGTGATTCTACAACCTTTTCACCGTTGATTTAGTGGGTTCAAAATTAACGGTTTACCGACAATAGAACTTTTTACATTGCTAAATCAACGGTGAAAAGGTTGTAGAATCACATGAAATTTGGTGTACCCATATCTTAGATGATAACGATGAAGATTGTGGGTACCGATCGGCGGAAAAAATGATGGAGGGTGTATTTTTTCGACGCCGTAGGAGGAAATTCCTTCATATGGCATCTTTCCTCCATTATTCTCTCTCTCTCTCTATATATATAATATATATAGAGAGAGAGAGAATAATGGAGGAAAGATGCCATAGGAGGATATATATATATATATATAGATATATATAGATATATATATATATATATAGAGAGAGAGAGAGAATAATGGAGGAAAGATGCCATAAGAGGGAATTTCCTCCTATGGCGTTGAAAAAATACATCCTCCCTCATTTTTTCCGCCGATCGGCACCCACCATCTTCATCGTTATCATCTAAGATATGGGTAAACCAAATTTCATGTGATTCTACAACCTTTTCACCATTGATTTAGCAATGTAAAAAGTTCTATTGTCGGTAAACCGTTAATTTTAAACCCACTAAATCAACAGTGAAAAAGTTGTAGAATCACATGAAATTTGGTGTACCGACATCTTAGATGATAACGATGAAGATGGTGGGTGCCGATCGTCGGAAAAAATGAGGGAGGGTGTGTTTTTTCGACGCCATAGGAGGAAATTCCCTCCTATGGCCTCTTTCCTCCATTAACCTCATATATATATATATATATATGAGGTTAATGGAGGAAAGATGCCATAGGTGGGAATTTCCTCCTATGGCGTCGGAAAAAACATACCATCCATCGTGTTTTCCGACGATCGGAATGCATCATCTTCATCGTTATCATCTTAAGATGTGGGTACACCAAATTTCATGTGATTCTACAACTTTTTCACCGTTGAATTAATGGGTTCAAAATTAACGGTTTACCGACAATAGAACTTCTTACATTGCTAAATCAACGGTGAAAAATTTGTAGAATCACATGAAATTTGGTGTACCCACATCTTAGATGATAACGATGAAGATGATGCATTCCGATCTTCGGAAAACACGATGGATGGTGTGTTTTTTCGACGCCATAGGAGGAAATTCCCTCCTGTGGCATCTTTCCTCCATTACTCTCTCTCTCTCTCTCTCTCTATATATATATATATATATATGAGGTTAATGGAGGAAGGTGCCACAGGAGGGAATTTCCTCCTATGGCGTCGGAAAAATGCATCCTCTATGATTTTTTTCGATGATCGGCATACATCACGTCCATCTTTATCATCTAAGATGTGGATACACCAAATTTCATATGATTATACCATTTTTCATCGTTGAATTAGCATTGTAAAAAGTTCTATTGTCGGTAATCCATTAATTTTGCACCGTTGATTTAGTTGGTGCAAAATTGATGGATTACCGACAATAGAACTTTTTACATTGCTAATTCAACGGTGAAAAGTGGTGGAATCACCTGAAATTTGGTGTATGCACATCTTAGATGATAACGATGATGATGATGGGCGCCGATCATCGGAAAAAATGATGGATGATGATGCTCTGTATTGGCGATCTCCCAGATCAGGACACGTGGCAGATAACGTGTCCCAGAGCTCAGAAGACAGGGCCCACGGGGGCCGACCAGGCCACCCCTGTACCCAACCTGCAAGCACAAGCTGGCTAACCTCAGAGCCCCCTGCAAATTGGCCTCCTCGGCCTCTCAGCTCGCCCCCGAGCTACTGCAGGACCAAGATACCTCGGCTCCCCCGCTCGTTCCCGAGCTCTTCCACCGAGGCCATCTTCCTCGGTCTCTCCGACCGACCAACTCCACCACTCACAGGCGTAACCGCCGCTCCGCAAATCTCGCCATGCGCGGATTCTCCGCCTGCAACATCCCACGTTCTACGCCATCACGATCCCCATTAACGGGCGATCCGCTTATTACGCGGGCGTGACGTCGGGAGCGTAACTGCCGGCGAGATTTTCATGCATGCTACTGCGTGCTGCCGCCACTATATAAACCCCCATCATAGAGGGGTCAAGTAATCTTTTTTCACCCCACTTAGCCGTTACTCTGCTCGGATCTTGTGCTAACTTGATCGTCGGAGGGTCCTCGGTAGTACCAAACCACCCCGGGACTTCCTTGCAGGTACTCGGCGCAAACTCCTCAAAACCACCAATCTCCTCAAAACCCATTAAGACCCACACGCAACAGGAGATCACCTCCAAGATCCACCGGATGATCGACGGAAGACAACATCTGACGGAGACCCGAAAAGGACCTCCGTCAGTTGGCGCCGTCTGTGGGAAACTAAACTTCACAAAAAACAAAGTTGGCCTTCCGATCTCCATCCACATGGCAAGCGATCACCCTGAAGATCCAAGCACCCGCTGCCGCCTCCCCCTCAATGGAGGCGCGGGTGAACCTCCGCCGAATGTCGTCAACCCCTCCGCCGGCCACCGCCTCGCAGACTCCAGCGGTCGCAGGTCCCTCGATCCATCCCATTCAACCTCGAGGTGCCACATCGGAGAGCCTAGCCTCGAGCCTCGTCGCACCCCTGTCCCTACCAAGGCGGTGGCGGTCAGCTCGCCTGTTTCAAGGCATGATCGGCACCCCCTCCCTCGATGGGGTCACGCCCACGAGGCCCGCCAAGGCAGCTCGAATACAACCTCACCACGGGGCCTAAGGGACCTCTTCGGAAGGAACCGGGGCCCATCAAGAACTATGGTCATGAAAACAGGGGGTCAGTCGAGCGCCTGCGAGACTTGACACCCCACGCCGGCAACGGACGCCAACGGCTGCCCGAGAAAAAAGGCCAGGGGCCACGAGCCTATCACCTTTGGCGATGGGGATCTCCACGGAATATCCATGCCCCATAATGACCCTCTGGTGATCACGGCCCGAATCCACCGATACGAGGTCCACCGGATACTTGTCGACTCAGGCAGCTCAGCAGACATTCTCTTCTGGGGCTCACCCCAGCAGACTTGAAACCGACCTCCCACGTCCTTTCAGGGTTCACCAACCACTCCATCCCGGTGGAAGGGGTGGTCACCCTGCAGTTCAACATCGGGAAGCCCGGCCGCACCCGTACGTTGCCTGTAGACTTCATCGTAGCAAAGGTCCCATCGGCCTACAACGTCCTCCTCGGTTGCCCGACGCTGAACCCCCTCCAGGCCCAGATATCGACCTACCACGCGATGAAGTTCCCTCTCGATCAGGGCGGGATAGATCGGGTCTACGGAGACCAGCGGGTCGCGAAGGTATGCCTTACCGAAACATCTTCGTCCGAGCAGCCGGCCGACGACGCTGAGGTAAAGGACGACATCAAGGGTTCTTTGGACACCCGAGACGAGCAGAAGGAGGTCCAGGGGACACCGGTCGAACCACTGACCAAGGTGCCCCTGACAGAGGGGGACGATGAAAAAACCGTTCAGGTCGAATCACTCCTGACAGGAACTCAGCGAGATGACCTGGTCGGTTTCCTCAGAAATAACTCCGACGTCTTCGCCTGGGCGCCTGCTGACATGCCTGGGATCGACCCCAAAATCATTTCTCACAAGCTCGGAGTTGATCCTACGGCCCGACCCATCAGACAGAAAAAGCGAAGCTTCGCCTCGGTCAAACAGAAGGCAATCGAAGACGGGGTTGATCGACTTCTCGCCGCCAACTTCATCTGGAATGTGCCCTACTCGGAGTGTCTGGCAAACGTAGTTCTGGTCAAGAAGTCAACCGGGAAGTGGCGCATGTGCGTCGACTTCATTGACCTTAATAAGGCCTGCCCCAAGGACAAATATCCTCTCCCTCGGATAGATCAGCTCGTCGACAGCTCGGCCGGCCACGAGCTGTTGAGTTAAATGGATGCGTTCTCCGGCTACAATCAGATCCGTATGAATCCGAAAGATGAAGATCTTACTGCATTCACAACGGACCGGGGGGTATACTGCTACAAGGTGATGCCCTTCGGCCTCAAGAACGCCGGGGCCACGTACCAACGGTTGGTCAATCGCATATTCAAGCCACATATCGGCAGGAATATGGAGGTCTACGTTGACGATATGCTCGTCAAATCCGTCTTGTCGACCGACCACGCCAAGGATCTGGGCGAGGCCTTCTAAGTGCTCCGCAAGTTCAAGATGAAGCTAAACCCCGCCAAATGCACATTCGGAGTCACCGTGGGAAAGTTCCTCAGTTTCATGGTCACTCACCGTGGAATTGAAGCTAACCCAGAGAAAATCGACGCTATCCTCAACATGGCCGCGCCCAAGACCAACATCGAGATCATGCGGCTCACGGGACGAGTCACTGCTCTGAGCCGTTTCATGTCCAGCTCGGGGGAGAAATGCATCCCGTTCTTCAAAGCTCTGAGGAAGATCCCGAGATTCGAGTGGTCGGAGGAGTTCCAGGCCGCCTTCGACCAATTGAAGAAGCACCTCGCGACACTACCACTGCTCACCCGACCAGTTGAAGGAGACGAGTTGTCGCTGTATATGGCGGTATCCGACCAAGCAGCGGGCTCGGTGCTCGTCCGAGAGTTCGGTGGAGTGCAGAAGCCGGTGTACTATGTGAGCCATGTATTTAAGGACGCAGAAACGAGATATCCAGCCATAGAGAAGATTGTCTTGGCCCTCGTGGTGTCCTCAAGGAATCTACGTCACTACTTCCAAGCCCACACCATCCTCGCCCTCACTGAGCTCCCGTTGGGGGATATCCTTGCATCACCGGAATCCTCAGGCCGCTTAGAGAAGTGGAGGTGGGAACTATCTCAGCTTGACATAAAATATCGCCCGAGGAAGGCCATCAAAGCACAGGCCCTGGACGATTTCATCGTTGAATGCACCATCCCTAGCAAGGAACCAGAGTCCACGCCGACCCTCACAACTCAGTGTCCCATCGCGGAAAGGACTGGCTCGGTTCCTGAGTGGATCATCTACTGTTGGATATAGTGCCCTCAAAGTCAATTATTGGATCGCAGGTACGTGATTGCAATGATTGAGGGAGGACCTATACCGATATGACAGTCTTGATCGAGATGATAGTATGCTATCTGGTTTGTCTTTATCATCATATATATGCTTTAGTTCACTATTGCATGATGATATAACCCATAGGATTCTTGCTTGACTGCCAGCAGTATGATGGTGATCATATACGTGGGAGCTGGGGTCTATAAGCACATCCTTAAAGTGTCCCTAGTCGTGGGAGTTTCGAGACAAGGCATCGATACTCCAGAGTAGACTAGTCTATACAGTCGAGACTCTGACGAGGGGCGGTGGCCGGTCTCACAAGCCATTGGTGTTAGTTAGTTCACCTAAGATGTATACAGGTGCTCATTGGGTTATGAGTACACCGGACAGGACTCGCCGGGAACATGCTAATTGGTATTATACCTAGCGTCAGATAGCAGTTCCCTAGTGACATGTGTACAGATTAGTTCATTGATCTGAGGTCGTCATTTGTCTCATGTGAGTTCCCACTGAGCTTTGATTTATATCCTACCACGGGTAAAAGGAGTCTTGCAAACAGGTATTTTTTGGGTACAGTCCCGAGCCACATGGAGGCAGTGAGCAGATCGTCGGGGATTCGTCTCTCCCGGTATTGGGGGTAAGATCGCGCTGTGTTTAGGAGAGCCATTACATGAAATCTCTGGCCAGGGTAATCGAGATTTACTAGAAGGTATTCCAGTAGTATCTCAGGGTGTTCTGGGCTACTCTCTGACGCGACTTATACAGTTATTGGGGGTCTAACGTTGACCAGCCCCCTAGGCCCTATATGCGATACTCATAGACGAACGGACCGGACTGTACGGATATTGTCACTGTCAGGCTCTGTAGGGTTTCTGGATGAGTTCGCTCGTCAGCTTCCCTTCTAATCAATACATATGCAACCGTTACGTGCAGATAGTACCTCTTACGTGCTAGTGGTTATACCCAGTGCCGGTGTATTGATGAGTCATTAGAGTCCCCCACAGAAAGTTTCCCAAGTTCGGGCGAAACGTTGTAGAGGCCGTATGGTTTTATGGCAGAGTTCGGAAAATGCACGTACGTTTACGTACGTGTCATATTTCGGGCAGATAATACTGGTGGGCTTTGGTTTAAGCCGGATCCGAGTATTATACTGTGTAGATATAATATATTTGTCTCAGTTGCATTTGTATTCGGTCGTAATACAAATGTGGGTATGTTTATACTGTTACGGGGTTATCCTGAAATTTGTTTCAGGATCACTTTTGGAAGTTGCCAGTTTCCAGTTTTCTATCACCCGTATTAAACATTTGGTTTAATGCGGATTTATCTTTTCTTCACTTGGGTGAGTCATGAGGTGAGTCGTGATTCTAGAAGGTTCTAGAAGTGGTGACTAGGTTCATGAATCATTGTTTGCATTAATTGAATGGATGACTAGGTTTAGTGAGTCATTCATTGCATTAATGCATTTTGTTTGTGCTAAGATATTTCTTCATGATACATTATTGCTTAAGGTTACCTTCCTTGTTCCTACACTCACCCCCACCTCTACAAATTATGGCCGGCCATTCATTTTGGGAAGAATGGTTGCTTGAAAAAAGATTGATATAGTTTTGGTTTCATGGAAATTAGATAACTAGATTTCTCATTTCACCCGATTCCAAAAGGCAACTTCATTAACTGTTCATCCATAGCTTTGGATGTAACAAGAGAAAGTGTTCTACTCATTCTCTATATCAATCTTGGTCATCTCTTTTGGCAAACTTGATGATCGAGTTGCCTCGGTTCAGAGGCGGGAGCCCGTTTAAAGATCCGTCGACGTGGTACCACCTGGACGAGCGGACTGGAGATTCAGGAGATCGGAGCAGCCGCAACAAAATGTGAGATGATGGTTGAAGACCGAAGGACTCGGATCGTTCGGTATAACATTTCTACCCATTTTGTAGTTTGTTAGTTTAGCTTTAATGGCAGATCCGGGTTATAGTATACGATAGCGCCAGTTTATAAAAGTTTTTGTTCCGCATTTGGAGTCTGTTAGACGGCCGGGGCGCTACCGTAGACTTACATTGGTATTAGAGCCTCGCCATTAAGCTTTACTAACTTGTGCTAACGCGTTTAAATTATCGATCGAACGGATTTTCGCAAAACTACATTTTTCTGTTCAAAGTTTCTGTCGATTTTAAATCAGGCCTTAAAATTATTTTGTATATCACAGAAAATTGTGCAGGGTATTTTAAGCAAACTGTAAAAATTTGGTCACGTGATCCTACAGTACCGCCGCGGATCCGCGGCCAGTATGTGGGACTAGTGTTCCAAATTTGTACAGTGGCTTCTTCACAGGAAATTGTAGTTTTTGGTATATCTCTTTTGGGCCCAGATTTTATTACTGTACAGCAGATGTACGTGGGGCCCACTTCGGGAAGTTTTGTTGATCAAAATTTTAAACTTGTTAGTTTACAGTACTTATATTATATCTCCGACCGGGAATGTCATTTGAGCGGTAAATTACGTCTAATTGCTATAGTTCTTTTAGACGGATTTGCGAACGTGACATTCGCGTTGATGTTCTGTGTTGTGCTGTAATGTTGCGGATATGTCGTGGTGGATAGCAGTGTGCAATGGTAGTGCTGTTTGGATTTATTTGTACATTTGATATTGCGGGGCGAGCGTCCAACATTTGGACTGCCGTCATTGCCTGTTTGTATAATATTCTTTTAGGGCACGACCGGGCTGAGGTCGATGTACCCGTTGTACATATTTTTATTTTTTGTACTAGGTTTACCCCGCGACGGAGTGCACGGATAGCTGGGTTCTGGAGGGCAACGGGTCCGTATCTCATGGATTTGAGAGGCAGAGGGGCCTCACTCTAGAATTGACAGACTATTCGCCGCACTCGTAGAGGGTACAGGTTGACCCAAGGAGGGGTGCTCAAGTTACCGGATTCCGTGAAGTGCCGGGTGGTCCATTCATTTTGCTGTAGGGGGCTGTCTCGCTTCAGGTTTTGGCGGGTAACTTGCCGCACCTGTAGGGGTCTAGGTTTCATTGCACAGGCTATCCACACGACCAGGGGAACGTCGGGTTTTCAGTAGCGGCTCTGTGAAATCCGGGGATCCCAGATTATCTGTATTGTTCTGTGATGCTTATTACTTTTCTGTAATGTTGCATATTTATCATGCCTGGAGCGATTATTATATATTTATATATACTAGTAGATGTTGTATATGTTTTGCACCCGCGCTAGCCCAGTCCCCGCTCTGTCGTTAGTTAAGTAACCTAACGGGTAATGAAGGGACCCAGTGACGAATGCGGATGGCATATACGTACATTTTATTTTCGTTCTTTTCTGGTGTGATTAATTGATGGGACTGCATTGATTCTTAAAAAGAGTTATTACAAAGACGTTTCCTTTTGTTATGCACAGTGGTATTCGGTTATGAATATCCTGCACCTCATTCGACGAGGCAAGGGCCGAGGTCCCTTCACCGGGAGTGACCCCTTGGGCAGATGTTTGCGTCAGGGTAATAACTTCAGTATAGTCGATTACAAGTTGCTTTGCATCGCGGTATTCAGTTAGAATATCCTGCGCCTCATTCCACGAGGAAAGAGCCGAGATCCCTTCACCGGGAGTGACCTCTTTAGCAAAGGTTTTCGCCACTATACTTTTATAAAAAGCTATCAGGTTCCTTCAACGAGATCAAGTTCATTACGTTAAAGGTTTTTCGCCAAAAACCAGCCGTAACCCTCCGTCATTTCTTATGGATGGTCAGTAGTATTCAAGCTATGTTTGTTGGCCTACGTCAAGGCATAGTGTTTGGTAGCTGCTGGGGTATTCATTTGTTGCATAGATAGATGCATTAGTTTAGGACAGACATACAGCCTTGTTGGCCTACGTCAAGGGCATGTACGATGGACCTAAATTAATCAGGACAACGACGGGTAGAACTTGACATATGACTTATGATTTTTTGGCCTACGTCAAGGTCATAAGAGCATGGGATTAAAATTATATCGGGAGTTTCAAACATAAAAGAAACTTGCCATACTTGCGCATACCTTCTGGAGTGTGATAACTTGAGTGGCTTCCATCAAGTTATCATGCGATGATAGTTGGATCCCGATTCTCACTGATGAGTTGGTTTACTCTTCGGGTGATCCCGACTAATTCTTCTTTCAGGTTTGGAGGAGAATTTGAGATTACAGTGAGAGGTTTCCTGATTAGATAAAGTGTTAACCATTCTGATCTAGGTTAGAGTGCACGCAGAGTGTTTCTTATCTCTCTCTCTTTTTGGCAGCGACCTTTGACCGACCCTAGATTATGACTCAATGACCAAGTTGACCGAACCTTCTTAAAATACTGGCTTTTGGATTGTCCGAGTTGCATAAGTCATTGTCGCTCCTTCTTTTACCCTTTGTATTTCTCAGAACACCTCGTATTATTACAGATATCCACTTCCATTGGATAGATCCATCGTATGGTTATATACGAACTCGGAGGGATTTCTTCGAGGATGGATCCAGGTTCAGGAGAAATAGAATTGGTTTATTCAGTTGTCTTCTATTATCACCTTCTCTCAGATTGTGAGTACTTATAGGATTAGGAGAGTACACCTATTATGCTTATTGGATAGTCTTCTTCCAAACCATAGGCAGGTGCCGAAAGGTAGGGAATAAAGAAAACCAATTAGCCTAAGTAGGGTGTACAGAAAGTAATAACTAAAGACCAAATAAAGGAATTAGAAAGAGGGCAAAGTAAATTGCGACTGTTATCATTCATGACCAAACCGCGTACTTCATCGCCACTCCTATTTCCCCTTTGTTTTTCCCCAGTTCGGGAGAAAAGGAATAAGGTATTATTCAGTTGTCTTTTATCATCACATTCTCTTAAGCTGCGAGTACTCCTTGGATTAGGAGAGTACACCTATTATACTTAACGGATAGTCTTCTTCCAAACCATAGGCTGGTGCCGAACGGTAGGGAAGGAAGAAAACCACTTAGCCTAATGATGGTGTACATAAGGTAATGAATAAAGACAAATAAAGGGATTTAGGGAGATGGCAAACAAATATACGGTTAAAGTCATGAATTGGATTATGGAAGAGGCATTACTAAGAATACCAGGATACCCCTTCGAAACATTTTCATGTTTCAATTGCACTATGCATTGTTAATTGTAAACTGATTTCCCAATTAAACCCTTGTTCCAGGGTATGTATTTACCAGGTATGCTTCTCACATCTGTATGGTTTTACAGATGATGAGTGGGAGTAAGCTATTGGGAATTAGGTGACCATCCTCATTATATCGGAATACTTTGTAATTGGTGATATTTGAGGAAATCGCCTGGGTACAGTTTTCAACCTACGACGCACAGGTTTTGAGTTATTCAACTCAGCGGACTTATACAAGAGTATTGTATGCTGTCCAGTGTCCATCAGGACAAAGGGGTAGGTCCTCGTACTCTGTTCTATTTACTTATGACTTCTCTGGTTTTTAGACAAGTGTTTCGTAGAAATACAAAGTCTAAGTTTTGAGAAGTTGTGGGTATATGAATAAAGTAGAGAACCAGGTGTCGCAAGTATCGAGATTCTTCAAAGAAATTGAAGATGTAGATTCTTGTGATTAGTATTCAGTTAATGGTTTTGAGAAACTTGTTTCTCTTTCAGATTACTCATAATTGGATGGATTCCTAAGTTGAGTAATGCTGATTAGCCTTTCTCCATTGAGTTGATATGCACTGGAGACAGTAGCATGATTAGAATCTGGTTCCAATTAAATAAGTGCCAAAGTTTTCTATATTGGACATAGAATGGTTCATATCTTAATGATATTAAGGTACGGTGAGTTATCCAGCTTATGCTTAAAACCAGACTCTGGATAACTCAAGGCACGTTTCTGTAATGACAGTTTGTGGGTTGACCCTGGCTTTGACGAGGGTTGACTTTCTACCATATGGAAGATCAATAGTGATATTGTTCAGGACTCGCCACAGTTTTAGTAAAATGGATTATTTCAGAAAACAATAGTGAGAGTATGGTAGAACTGGAAGTGATTCCAGAACCGCAAACGATTACGGAAAATTTAATAAGACCTATATATTCAATCGGGTTTGACATTCCAATAGCCACTTCGCAGATATGGTGGGTAACCTCAGACACCCGAGAGGTACTCCGGTAGCCTCAAGGACGGTGACAGGGAGGTTCTTGTTTACCCAGACTTGACACTACTGTTGTTCCAGGCTATGAGACCCAGCAGGAGATTAAGTATAGCGTTGTTCTAAACTAGCTTTAGAAGTGCACGTATATATTATTCTGCCAGAGGGTTGTCGTAGTCAGTGGGAGCAGCGGAAGCATAGTGGGCAAGTAGCTTATATCTATTTATAGACTTGAGCAGTTATAGCGGAGATAGATCATCTAATTTTGATATGACAGTCATAGATTTGACTTCATCAGAATAGGGGAAGGATCTGTTGAGAAGGAAGTAGGGTGTGATGTCCTAGTATTTGGATGACATACACAGAGTAGGAAGTAAAATTCCTATACTACGATCGGTTGTACTGTGGTCGTCACACAGTTGTTTCTCCACAAAGGATATGGATATAATATCTGACATTCTGGTTACTAGATCTGTAATACCCAGCCCCTTTTATACCAGAATTGTATTTTTGTTACTTTAAAATTCTATTAATTTTTAATTATAATTTTATTTATTTTTATTTAAAAATTTATTTCCTCAAAACTCCATTTTCTCTTTTACCAGTGAAACGCAAACCCTATTATTTTTCCTTATCCTCAACCATTTCCTTATATTTTAAATATAAGCCCAAATCCTAACCCAAATCTTAATTCTTATATTCCTAAATTATCCCACAGCCCAAATTCCAAGCCCAACACCTCCATTCCCTTCCCCTACATAATAAATTAGTTTCCCTTTTAAATTAAAACCCAGTTTGTTTCAATAGAACCCAAGCCCTTTTAAATAAATTCACTGCCTATTAAACATTATCGAGCCCAGCACTTTCTTCAGCCGGCCCGTTCCTCTCTTTCCCCAATTACATTTTCCTTTCTTTCTCTCTGGCCTAAAGTCTCAGCCTATTTCTCTATTTTTGTATAAACTCAATTTCTTTTACTAAGGCCTCAGCCCGAGCCCAAAACTTTAATTTCACTTTATTATTAATTCTTTAAACCCCCAGCCCACCGAGCCAGCCCACTCCCTTAAAGTTCTCTATTTAATTTTCATTTCTCTTCAACTATTCTTCTGGCCCGGCCCACTGTTCCCTCAGCTGCCGCTCCCGTGTCCCCAGCCCACGCCCGCACCCGCTTCACTGACCCGACCCGCTTCTACACCCCTTTCTCCCCAACGGCTCTCCTAATCTCCCGCCCACGCCATTGAATCTTCGATCCGTTATCTCCGCCGCTTCCCATGCCCACGCTCACGCCCCCGCTCGCGCGCGTTACTCCCACGACGCACTCCCCTCTCTAACCTCGTCGCCCCATCACCTCCTCACTTTCTCTCCACTCAAAACCTCCCTCGAACCCACCATCTGCACCCACCTGCAACCTCCAACGATCGTCGATCATCCCCGATCACCACCACCACCTCCACTCTCGATCACAAGCACCCCGAGCTCCTCCTCCTCACACAACCCACTCCTCTCTCTCGTCGCACCCGAGCTCGACCACTGTTTGCCGTCGACGCCGGTGAATTTCTCGCCTCATCGTCGTCGCCCCTGAACTCTCTCATCGTCGTCGTCGTCGTCACGCTGCAGTTTCTCTCTCCCTTACTCTTTCTCTGTTTCTCTCCTTCACTCTCAATCTCTCTCACTCATCTCTTTCTAACTCCCTCTGCTTTCTTTCTCTCTCTGTTTTCTCACCCTCTCTCTGTGTCCTCTCCCACTTCTCTCTCTCTGTGATCTCTCTCTCTCTCTTTGATCCCCCACTCTCTATCTCTTGGTTTTCTCTCTCTCACTCACTCAAATCTCTCAATCTCTCTCTGTTTCTCTATCTCTCTCTCTTTCTCCCTATTCAATCAAGCAACCACCTCACTCCCAACCGCAGTCGTCGGCGATCGCCTGAGCACCGCTGTAACCATCAAAGGAGACACAACATCGCATGAACACACAGCGAGCCCCAACTTCCACGA
This sequence comes from Agapanthus africanus, assembly GCA_030015575.1. Taxonomy (NCBI): domain Eukaryota; kingdom Viridiplantae; phylum Streptophyta; class Magnoliopsida; order Asparagales; family Amaryllidaceae; genus Agapanthus; species Agapanthus africanus. The sequence continues at coordinate 48,465,600 of JASDDO010000008.1, read as the reverse complement.
GCCTCGACTGCATCCTAGCCGAGCCCAAAGCTTGAGGTCATCATATCGCGTTCGTGACGTCATCGTCACCGTACGTAGACGTGTCCAGGCAAGTTCCCTACTTGCTACATGCTACTTTTGTTAATTACAAATCGACATCGTATATAATTCATGCTTTACTTTTCCGTTATATTATTCGACACAACTGTTCGATGCTTGTCCTCATAGGAAATCATTATCAAATTTGACAGAACTGGATAAATTACATTGGCCCTTGTAGGGATGGATAACGTGTGCAAATTTCGCTGGAAAATATGACCGTTAACGACTAAAACGACTACCCCAAGTTTAATCGTAAAACTGTAATTTTATTGTACCTGAAAACCGTTAAATTCACCATAAATCATATAAATATTAGAATGGTGCGTTCGAGGGCTCAAATCGAAGCCGACTCGACGATCTTTAACCCTATACTGGTTTCCTGGTATTCCTGTACTTAAATTGTGATGATATTTGGATCGGAGTTCGACTCTGGACTGCAGTCCAGAGCGACTCCAGTTGTTGCTTGCTGTTCCGTAATGGGTACCACAAGATCTCCTTAACTCGTAGATTGCGGAACTCCACTGCTTATTATAGGTAAATCTGTTAGCTAGAAAACACAATTGGTTTCATTTTGTTTCGTTACCGTTTGATATTTAATCTGTAATTTAATAGATCGGGACGCATAACAGTCCTAGCAGAATCAGAACTGACATATTGGTATTGAATAGTGTATATCTCCTGACGTATAGACGCGATCGAAGATCCGTCTATTGCGTTGAAAACCTTACTGAAAACCCTATATTTCATCCAACTGTAGCGTCGCTAAAATCTGATCCCAACTGGGATTAAAATGCGTTGCGAAACGGACTTCTGATTCTGAAACCGGATTTCCATCCGCGAGCGCTTAAAATGAAATGGTTATAATTAATGATCCTGGAACCCGATTGGCTTGAAACTAAATTCGATGGAGGGACAACTGAACATATTAATTACTACTTGTTTATCATTTCGCTAAACTATACACGTACGTTTCATGATAAATCGTGCAAGTGTTAGAATACTAATTTTTATGACACCTTAATCATGCTTCATATACTGGTTACGCATCATATCATACCCATATCATTGCAGTGATAACCTAGTGATAATGTGCATTTACCCAGTGTTAGACTTTAGTGATGATTGTGGCAAGTACGTCAGTGTTCGTGTATCCGTGAATAAGTGAAAGTGATACGTACTTGTACACAATCAGAGAACCTTATTATTCTATTGCATTGTCGACGTCTGTGGGATGCGTGTACGTGTGACTATAAGTGGTATGGGACACTTATGGAAGCGCTTGCATGGGTGTCACAGATAAGACACCAGACACTGCTATTTATCTTAGGTATTAGTCGGGACGTGCTTGATGGAGGTCCTGCCTCCAGTTCTCGTGCAGACTTGTCACGGATCGATTAGTATTTAGGGTTATGGTTAGCGTTTGATGTAGACCACGGGGTGTGGGGTAGTTTAAGTGTGAGTTCAACAGAATCTCGGGAGTCCCATGCCGGCTTATATATTTAGGGAGTTATATGGAGATTTACAGGGTATGTGATATTCACCGTGATATACATGTTGGGCCCGTGGTCCCTTGCCCTTGGGTTCTACTCTTGGGTGGAGGACACTCACGAGTGGTTGACTCTCACACTTGGTCTGACGATAGGCTTAGTGACCCGTACAGTGAGACTTAGAGACTGATAGGGATACTGGCATTGTTATACCTTACATACTGTGTTGACATTCGTGGCATATCATTCTACTACTTTACGGTTCCGCTGCATTGATCACTGCACGTTCATATCCATACTGCCACTGATCTACTGTTATATAGACATATGATCACTATTAGAATTGTTACATGATTATATATATATATATATTATTGCTATTGTGTCGCTCTGACGACCTGAGTATGCATGCTCAGTGTGAGGAGAAGATTTAGCCTGGACCAGAACTAGACGTGTATCACAGACATCTTGACTTGCCATTCAGAGCTACATTCGTTGTTTCCCCTCAGGTCAGTTCCTTACATTGTTTCTTTCAGTTACTGCATTTCTCATTACCTGTACATCATTTACTGTTTACCATGAAAAACTAGAAGCCGGAGTGTGACTACGGCAGGACACTTCCTTGACCGTAGGAGCATGGCTGGCCTTGTCTACCCCTCGTATTCCGTATTTTGGGAAGCGGGGCGTGACAAGATCTATGGTTTTAGATATAGATTTGGGTAGTTTCCCAATGTGGGTACTTTGACAGTATTCTAATAGTATTTTAGAATAGATGACTCCTGGTATGGTGGTGTACCTGCAGGTGATGGAGTCACCCTCTCTAAAGGTGTCTTACAGACTAAAGGGGAGAGGGACGTGCATGATTGGCAGATCACTTGCTTAGATAATTGAGTCAATTGTGAGATGTCAAGTACCACACCAGATGTTGTTTTTGCACTAGATGCAATAAGTTTATATTAATCCAATCCTGAAGAAACATAAGGAAGCAGTTATAGAACATAAATGCATGTTCTTTGGATTTGATGGCGGCAGCCTCCTTCGGGAGACGATTATCATTCCAGGCATCAAAGGTGACATAGATGACAGAGTGAATGTCAGAGTTATAGTTTTCTATCTGACTAGGGACAGTATTATGGACAGGTGGTCCAAAAGGATACTATGGGTGGCATGGTGCGGGATACTGATTAGGTTCAGTTGACCATACACTCTAAGAAGTTTGGATTTGGAGTTCATTTATGAACTAGGTCCCATCAGATATCCAGACATATTATAAGACAGGTATTACTCAATTCGGGAGATGGCTTTCTCCGCGAACTTGAGATTTAGAAAGATATAGAAAGAAACATCAGGGCGGATCCACTCACTGAGGCTATTTCTCGAACACAATAGTTTTACAAACGAGCTTTGTGAAACTGATTAGTAGAGAAGTTGGATGTTCGGTATCACACGGGCTGTGAGTATGCGACATCGCAATAATTAGCCTTAAGTGCAAGTGGGAGATTGTTGGATATAGTACCCTCAAAGTCAATTATTGGATCGCAGGTACGTGATTGCAATGATTGAGGGAGGACCTATACCGATATGACGGTCTTGATCGAGATGATAGTATGCTATCTGATTTGTCTTTATCATCATATATATGCTTTTGTTCACTATTGCATGATGATAGAGCCCATAGGATTCTTGTTAGATTGCCAGCAGTATGATGGCAATCATATACGTGGGAGCCGGGGTCTATAAGCACATCCTTAAAGTGTCGCTAGTCGTGGGAGTTTCGAGACAGGGCATCGATACTCCAGAGTAGACTAGTGTATACAGTCCAGACCCCGACGAAGGGCGGTGGCCGGTCTTACAAGCCATTGGTGTTAGTTAGTTCACCTAAGATGTATACAGGTGCTCATTGGGTTATGGGTACACCGGACAGGACTCGCCGGGAATATGCTAGTTGGTATTATACCTAGCGTCGGATAGCAGTTCCCTGGTGACATGTGTACAGGTTAGTTCATCAACCTGAGGTCGTCATTTGTCTCGTGTGAGTTCCCACTGTGCTTTGATTTATACCCTACCACGGGTCAAAGGATTCGTGCAAACAGGTATTTTTTGGGTACAGTCCCGAGCCACATGGAGGCAGTGAGCAGATCGTCGGGGATTCGTCTCTCTCGGTATTGGGGGTGAGATCGCGCTGTGTTTAGGAGAGCCATTACACGAAATCCCTGGCCAGGGTAATCAAGATTTACTAGAAGGTATTCCAGTAGTATCTCAGGGTGTTCTGGGCTACTCTCTGACGCGACTTATACAGTTATTGGGGGTCTAATATTGACCAGCCCCCTAGGCCCTATATGCGATACTCATAGACGAACGGACCGGACTGTATGGATATTGTCACTGTCAGGCTCAGTAGGGTTTCTGGATGAGTTCGCTCGTCAGCTTCCCTTCTAATCAATACATAGGCAACCGTTACGTGCAGATAGTACCTCTGACGTGCTAGTGGTTATACCCAGTGCCAGTGTATTGATGAGTCATTAGAGTCCCCCACAGACAGTTTCCCAAGTTCGGGCAAAACGTTGTAGAGGCCGTATGGTTTTATGGCAGAGTTCGGAAAATGCACGTGCGTTTACGCACGTGTCATATTTCGGGCAGATAATACTTGTGGGCTTTGGTTTAAGCCGGATCCGAGTATTATACTGTGTAGATATAATATCTTTGTCTCAGTTGTATTTGTATTCGGTCGTAATACAAATGCGGGTATGTTTATACTGTTACGGGGTTATCCTGAAATTTGTTTCAGGATCACTTTTGGAAGTTACCAGTTTCCAGTTTTCGATCACCCGTATTAAACATTCGGTTTAATGCGGATTTATCTTTTCTTCACTTGGGTGAGTCATGAGGTGAGTCGTGATTCTAGAAGGTTCTAGAAGTGGTGACTAGGTTCATGAATCATTGTTTGCATTAATTGAATGGTTGACTAGGTTTAGTGAGTCATTCATTGCATTAATGCATTTTGTTTGTGCTAAGATATTTCTTCATGATACATTATTGCTTAAGGTTACCTTCCTTGTTCCTACACTCACCCCCACCTCTACAAATTGTGACCGGCCATTCATTTTGGGAAGAATGGTTGCTTGAAAAAAGATTGATATAGTTTTGGTTTCATGGAAATTAGATAACTAGATTTCTCATTTCACCCTATTCCAAAAGGCAACTTCATTAATCGTTCATCCATAGCTTTGGATGTAACGAGACAAAGTGTTCTACTCATTCTCTGTTCAGAGGCGGGAGCCCGTTTAAAGATCCGTCGACATGGTGCCCCCTGGATGAGAAGACTGGAGATTCAGGAGATCGGAGCAGCCGCAACAAAGCGTGGGATGATGGTTGAAGACCGAAGGACTCGGATCATTCGGTATAACATTTCTACCAACTTTGTAGTTTGTTAGTTTAGCTTTAATAGCAGATCCGGGTTATAGTATACGATAGCGCCCGTTTATAAAAGTTTTTGTTCCGCATTTGGCGTCTGTTAGACGGCCGGGGCGCTACCGTAGACTTACATCTACGTCGACGGGTTTTCAACCGAGGAAGGCTGTGGTGCCGGCCTTATTATCCTGGGCCTGAATGAGGCAGAAATGGAGTACACTATGAAGCTCGGTTTCGAAGCCTCGAACAATGCGGCAGAGTACGAGGCCCTCCTGGCTGGACTGCGCATGGCCACCTGGGGCTGAAGACAGTTCGAATCCGCAGCGACTCGGCTCTATTCGTCGGCCAAGTGACCGGCCGCTTTGAAGCTCGGGAGCCTCTGATGATGAAGTATCTAGACGAGGTAAGGAAACTTCGGAGGAAATTTGACGAAGTCCAAGTAGAACAGATACCCAGGCAGCTGAATGCCCAAGCCGACGCCCTAAGCAAACTGGCTTCGTCATACCCGGCCAACAATAAGCGGTCTATCGTCTTCGAAACCTTGCCTCGGCCCAGCGTAGAAGACGGAGCGACAACACTCCACGTACATGCGGCGTAGGAAGGCGACCAAGATTGGAGGAAGCCCCTCGTGGAATTCCTGAAGGACGGTACGCTTCCAGAAGATCAGGGAGCCGCCCCCCGTCTCTGGGACAAAGCCCGCCACTTCATCTGGAGCAATGGGAACCTCTACAAGAAATCCTTCACTCAGCCCCTGCTCCGGTGCATCGACCCCCACGAAGCCGACTACGTCCTCCATGAAATCCATGAAGGGGTTGGCGGTGCGCACCAAGGGGCCCGAACCTTGATCCAAAAGGCATTGCTCCAGGAGTACTACTGTCCCACTATTCACGAGGACGCCCAGAAGCTAGTCAGAAGATGTAAGAGTTGCCAGCTCCATGGCAGCATCCCTCGCCTCCCCGCTACCGAGCTGACCGCCCTAACATCCTCATGGCCGTTCGCCCAGTGGGGAATGGACATGATCGTCCAGTTCCCTACCGGTACGGGCGGGCACAAATATGTCCTCGTCGCGGTAAACTACTTCACCAAGTGGATCGAGGCCGTCCCCATCAGGAAACCGGATGCCGCCACGACCATCAGGTCCTGCAAAACAATCTGATACTCCGGTTCGGCATCCCGAGGTGTATCATCACCGACCACGGGACGAACTTCGAGAACGAGAAAGTGAAGGGTTTCTGCAAAGAATACCATATCCTCATGAAGTTCGCCGCGGTCGCGCATCCTCAATGCAACGGGCAAGCCGAAGTCGCTTACCGAGACGTCCTCCGAGGTCTCCGGACCCGCCTAGAAGGGCGACAAGGCAGTTGGGTCGAAGAACTGCCCCGGGTCTTATGGGCCCTGCGCACGTCAAAGAATATCCCTACCGGGGAAACCCCTTTCAGCCTCTGCTACGGGATCGAGGCAATGGTCTCAGCAGAGATCGGGCTACCCAGTCATCGGGTCGAGCACTTCGACGACGATGCGAATACCTCAGCGCTATAGACCAACCTGGACATCTTGTTGGAGAAGAGAGACCGGGCTCAGATCAGGGTTGCCGCTTATCTACAACAAATAGCCCGATACTACAACGTTCGGGTCAAGCGCCGCTCCTTCAAGACCATAGATCTGGTCCTACGGCGAAACGAGTTCATCGATCAAGGCAGGCTACACAAGTTCTCCCCAAAGTGGGACGGTCCTTTCCTCGTCTCTGAGGTACTCCCCGGTGGAGCCTATCGCCTACAAGACGCGGACGGACGCAAGTTCCCGCGGCCTTACAACGCCGAGAAGCTCAAGCTATACCAATGAGGCCAAGGCCAACGAGTGTGTACCCCTCCTTTCGCGAAGATGATGTAAATGTTTTCTAAAAATCCTTTCCATTCAAATAAAGGGAACGTCAGAACATTGCAAATTGAGTTCTGTCTTTATGATCCGAAGCCCTCACCAAAGAGGCAACTGCGAAGCTTCACTGCCCGGTTATCCTTAGCAGGCCTCCTACGGCCCTCCAACGCTAAGGGTCAAAGTCCTCCCTAGAGGCAGCCGAGCGGCTACCCTGCTCGGCTATCCCTGGCCGGTAGCTTCCCTACACGCAACGCCAGGGATCAAAACCCTCACCAAGAGGCAACCACGCAGCTTCACTGCCCGGTTATTCTTAGCAGGTCTCCTAAGGCCCTCTAACGCTAAGGATCAAAGTCCTCCTTAGAGGCGGCAGAGCAGCTACCCTGCTCGGCTATCCCTGGCCGGTAGCTTCCCTACTCGCAACGCCAGGGATCAAAGCCCTCGCCAAGAGGCAACCGCGCAGCTTCACTGCCCAGTTATCCTTAGCGGACCTCCTACGGCCCCTCCAACGCTAAGGATCAAAGTCCTTCCAGTGGCAGTCGAGCCCGACCCTCGCTCGGCTATCCTTCAGGACAAAAGCCCTCGCCAAGAGGCACCGGACAGTAACCCTGTTCGGCCAAGGGTCCTTGGTAGGCTTCTTACAGCCCCTCCCGCGCTAAGGACCAAAGTCCTCCTTTGAGGCAGTCGAGCCCGACCCTTGCTCGGCTATCCCCGGCTGGTAGCTTCCTACCACAACCGACAGGGATCAAAGTCCTCTCCAAGAGGCACTGGGCAGTAACCCTGCTCGGTCCCCGCCCTAAAGGATCAAAGCCCTCGCAAGAAGCAACCGAGCCCGACCCTTGCTCGGTCATCTCCGGCTGGTAGCTCCCTACCCATGACGCCAGGGATCAAAGCCCTCGCAAAAGGCATCTGAGCGGCTACCCCACTCGATCATCCCAGGCTGGTAGTTGCCTACCCACGACGCCAGAGATCAAAGCCCTCGCCCAGAGGCAACCACGCAGCTTCACTGCCCGGTTATCCTTAGTAGGCTTCTTACAGCCCCTCCCGCGCTAGGGATCGAAGCCCTCCTTAGAGGCAACCGAGAGGCTACCCTGCTCGGTCATCTCCGGCTGGTAGCGCCCTACCCATGATGCCAGGGATTAAAGCCCTCGCAAGAGGCATCTGAGCGGCTACCCCGCTCGGACATCCCCGGCTGCTAGTTACCTACCCACGACGCCAGAGATCAAAGCCCTCGCCAAGAGGCAACCGAGCAGCTTCCCTGCTCGGTCATCCCCAGCGGGCATCCTCCTGCCCACCAGGCGCTGCTGGTTTGAAGTCCTCATAACGAGGCCACCGAGCTCCCTTCCGCTCGGCAAATCTGTGGTGGGCAGCACGCTGTTCATCAAATGCCGCAGACCCGAAACCCCATTGAGAGACATCAGATCTGTTCAACTCTGAGCAATCACCCCTCAACTCCGGGGCCATGGGGATACCTCCTTCTCAGCAGCACTCGGCACGCTTGACAAGTGATCGAAATCAACTCGACGTACGATCGACTGACATGGAAGCCTAGCAATGCAAGCAAGGATATTCTACGAGTACTCTTCACATCCAAAAGATAAAGTGCAAAGCAATGAAACGGCAAGAGTTTTATTCGCACAAGCAAAATGTTTTTACAGGGGTATTGGGGGATCCTTAGCCTTACAAAGTTCCAGACGCTTACAAAAGAGGGACGAAGAAATATCAAAAAGACCCAAGTCACAAGCCTCGTCCTGCGCCTCGCTTCCCTCATCACTGTCATCGCAGTCTGCCGGGGGCTTCACCACCGGAGGCTTTGCCACCAGGGGTACACCTCGCTTCCCTCATTGTTGTCTGCCGGAGGCTTAGCCACCGGGAGTGGGACCCGAGCACGGAGCTCGCCATCGGCGAACTCAGGAAGCTGCTCCTTCACGGCATCTAGAGCCTTATTCCACGCGACGGCGGAATGCTCGCCAAGCTCGGTGTGAAACTGCTCTGACACCTTGTAATCGGCCACAGCCTTCCTAGCCCGAGTCTCGTCCATCCCGGTCGCCCGAAGCGCCGCCTCGTCATCCCCCCTGCTGGCGTTTTTCTCTTTCTCCATGGCCGCAAAACGATCGGCCAGATCGGCCAGCTTCGCCTCAGCAACTTTGTGGGACGCACTCAGGCGACGATAGGCACCCTGGTTCGCTGAGAAGGCGAGCTCCGTGCTCTCCGCCCGGGCTGCCATGACATCGGTCTTCGCCCTCTCCAGACGCAAGTCACGTCGTAGGGCCTCGACCTCTGAAGGAAACGCTTCCACCGGCCTCGGTGCGTGGAACGCCCCCTCGTCCTCCATACGAGTAACGAGGGCGCAGTGTTGAAGGACCTGATGGGAAACGGATGAGAAACTTGGAGACGCTCGAGCCAAAGAAAGGAAGGTAAAAAAAAAAGCATGAAGGAGTTCATACCTGGACCATCCCTTGGGCTATGGCCTCCATTTGGATCCTCAGGGTGCCATGCGGAAGCCTCCTCCCGGCCGACTCTTCCATCCCGGCGAGCAGACCGGCAGCGACGGAAAGCCCAGATGGAGCCATGAAGACGACATCCCCCTCCTACACGGGAATCCCCTCAGGGACCTTCGACGGCGGCACACGAAAGATTGTCCTTTTCCTCTTAAGGGGGACCCCGTCCTCACCCTCCCCTGCGTCCCTCGTCTAGGGCTCGAATGACCATGGACGTCTCTGGCCGCTGCCGGAACAATCACCAGAAGCCATCAAAGAAGCGGACGACCCTACCGCCGGCGGAACATTCGGCGCAGGGCACGAGCCAGCCGGGGGCATGGCCGCACCGCTGGCCTCCCTCCGGAACGAGAAATCCAATGAGTGGGAAGGAACCATGTATCCAACCCAAAAGAGGAAGAGCGCCGAGGAGCCAAGACTTATAAGGAAGAAAAATATGAAGGAATAGGGGCCCTGGAGTGGGCCCCACCCCTATTTATCACCGCAATCGTCCTCATCCAACGACACCCTTCATCTCCCGCCAAAGCGCCTCTTCGCGTCCAACGGCTCTAATCGCTCCACTTGTCGTTCCCACACTGGGTCGCATCCCATCAGACGCCACAGGTCTGCACACGTCGCGTCGGCCAACCGACGCTTGACACGCGGACCGTCGCTTCAGTGGCAGGATGCACGAACCGGCGCACCTTCCTTAAATGCAGAGATCTCGCCCTGATTCGCCGGCAGAAAAAACAGCTGACAGCCCGGGGGCGCGTCCCGACGAAATCTTAGGAGGAAGCTCACCCCAGGCGGCCCGGCAGTCCACTCTTGACCCAACCCGCCAGCTGGTCGGGACAAGAGTAGGGGGCTAATGATAATGCTCTGTATTGGCGATCTCCCAGATCAGGACACATGGCAGATGACGTGTCCCAGAGCTAAGAAGAAAGGGCCCACGGAGGCCGACCAGGCCACCCCTGTACTCGACCTGCAAGCACAAGCTGGCTCACCTCAGATCCCCCTGCAAATTGGCATCCTCGGCCTCTCAGCTCGCCCCCAAGCTACCGCAGGACCAAGATATCTCGGCTCCCCCGCTCATTCCCGAGCTCTTCCGCCGAGGCCATCTTCCTCGGTCCCTCCGACCGACCGACTCCACCACTCATAGGCGTAACCGCCGCTTCGCAAATCTCGCCATGCGCGGATTTTCCGCCGGCAACATCCCACGTTCCACGCCATCACGATCCCCATTAACAGGCGATCCGTTTATTACGCGGGCGTGAAGTCGGAAGCGTAACTGCCGGCGAGATTCTCGCGCCTGCTACTGCGTGCTGCCGCCACTATATAAACCCCCATCACAGAGGGGTCAGGTAAGCTTTTTTCACCCCACTTAGCCGTTACTCTGCTCGGATCTTGTGCTAACTTGATCGTCGGAGGGTCCTCGGTGGTACAAAACCATTCTGGGACTTCCTTGCAGGTACTCGGCGCAAACTCATCAAAACCACCAATCTCCTCAAAACCCATTGAGACCCACAAGCAACAGGAGATCACCTCCAAGATCCACCGGAAGATCGACGGAAGACAACATCTGACGGAGACCTGAAAAGGACCTCCGTCAATGAAGGTTGTATTTTTTCGACACCATAGGAGTAAATTCCCCACTATGGCCTCTTTCCTCCGTTATTCTCTCTCTCTCTCTCTCTCTCTCTCTCTCTATATATATATATATATATATATATACATATATTAATTATCAGAAACAATCAAATTATATCAAACACTGCCTGTTTGGACGTATAAATGTATGGATTTCCCATGATCCTACATTCCATATCCCAGACACTCCCTAGATCCATATTTGAGCTAAATATGATCACATTGATTAGCATTGACGCATTGTCCGGAAAAACACCAAAACGGGCAGCACCGCACCGCACCGACGACCGACCGACCAGTAAACCAATTACCACATGAGCCGTCACGATGCTGCAATTAGTTTCAGAACCAGCACCAAGCTCAGCACAACATGTGACCGCTTCTTTTACTCTTCACTCAATCTCTTAATTTTCTCCTCTCTCAACAAAAACCTTTGAATGAATTAGGACACAAAACAGCAAAGCAAATGGAGGAAGGAATCATCACCCCGACGACGACGACGACGACGACATTCTCAAACCCCTCATCATCCTCGTCACCAAGCTGGAAGGTTTATCACAACCCCCACTTCTCCCATCAACATCAGCACAGATCAAGATTAAGATCCCCTCTTTCGATGCCGGACCGCGTAAATCTCTCCGATCTCGACGACGCATTGGCCGAGATCAAGCAGCTCAGGTCAGAGCTCGAGCTCGAGCGCCAGATGCGCAGAAAGGTGGAATTTTTGAACAAATCACTCACTATGGAGCTCGACGAGGCGAAGCGGAAGCTGATAACGACGATGAAGGAGACGAAGGCCATTGAAAGAGTGGAGATCAAAGAGATGGTGCCGATAACGACGACGCAACGAAAGGATCAGCAATCGGCGGAGAATCCCCACATCAAGAGAGGGATTAAGGGGATGGAGTTTCCGAGGGCAGTTCGGGTCCGGAACAATGGCGGGTTCGGATCTTCGCCGAGGTCGAGAGAAGGGAGAGGAGCGCATCTGGGGTCGTCGTCGTCGAATCTTGAGTGTCAAAGAGCTCAGCTCAGGGTTCTGATGAGGAATAAGAGTTCAGTGGCTGCCGCCGCTGAGAATTTGGTAATGTGAATAGGCATTTAGCTTCTTTTTTTCTTTTTCTTTTTCTTTTTTGTTGAAATAAAGTTTGAATTGTTTTTTGTAATTTTATCAGAAAGTAGATTATATTTTGGGATCATAGAGCTCAGAGGACAAGAACGGTCTGTTGGTGTGATCTGTGAATGATCAAAGCCAAATTTCACTTTAGATACATTACACTAAAATTCACCAACTCCCTTGTTGTTTTTATTGCAGTAAGATACCTTAAACAATGGCTTCAGAAAGGCATAATTTTTTCATCTAAATACCCTCAAAAGCTTCATATAACACGTACTTTATTGTGATGAAAGAACTTTAAGATAGTTTAGTGAAAAACCATGATTAAAGGATATGTTTGTGCAACTTACACATTAACTTTAAGGAAGAATTTGTTGATTAGATCAAACTTAAGTCTAGAGAGATTTCAGTAATAATGAGATTTAACATTTCGGATAGTTTACAACACCATTTGGTATCACAATCTGTCAAGAACAACTAATAAATTGTTAGTTTACAAAGGTGATGAGGCTATGAGTCTCTTTATCATCTTTTGGCTCGCCTTGATTCGCCTTTACCTTCGGCTCCCAATACCGATTCTTAAGAGGGCCCACTTCCAGGTCAATCAAAAGCTGATCTTCGTATCTGGGAACCTCGACTGTGCGAGCGTCCTAGAAGGAAGAATCAACCTCAGAAATGCAAGAAAACCTATTGATCCTTTCCCCAGCATTGGAAAGACTTGGCAAACAATCAGGGTTGATGATTGAAATGTCTCAAAATTGTCACCTGAGAAAAATTTGACCCATAAAGGGACAAATAAAATATATGGCAGAGGATCCAAACTTTTACAACCAGCTAAAGGTACTGCAATGTTCAAGTTAGATAAGACTCGTTTCTAATCCAATTTGATTATCAAGCAATTTACTTAAGTCACATGACAATGATCAGATCCATTATGGTCGACCCATTTCTATTAGTTTCGGATTGGATTTTATTTTATTCTGTGTTTTTTTTATAAAATTTTTGTTGTAACTTGATACAAGCAGGATTCAAACATTGGATTTCTTGATCAACCGTCATGTTATAGATCGCTACAATTTGGGTTTTACGGACAGGGTCAAAATCAGCTCCTCCAGTGAAATAGGAATGTGTGTGTGTAAGAAAGAGAGGGAGAGAGGGAGACTAATAGTTCTCTTTATGGTGTGACGGGACCGACGACCATGGGTGTCCGCTTAAAGGAGAGAAGCAGCACCTAAGGCATAATATGATTTCCAGCAATTGATCAAATATTTCTTTATTGTTATCTTTTCAGTTCAAATGAACTAGGGTAATTTTTCGGCTTTAATTACATTCATGAAACTAAGCCGCATCTTAATCGTATTTTTTTATATTTATGGTCGGGCTTTTCTATTAGACCCATTATCGGTGTGGGCAAGATCGTAGGCATTAGCTATGCAAACTTGATAAATATATCCAACAAATAGCTAAATTGCACTCGGTATATGGAATGAAAGATTACCACGAATTCTCACTTCCCCGGAAATGTGACAATTGGACATCTAATATCAAGAAATCTTGTATTGATGTGTTTGGTATGTTTTAATCATCTCCGGTAATATATGTATGTGCAAACGTCAACCAGCGGCGGGCTGACGGACTGTAGGGAAGCCGACCAGTGGTGAACGAGACCAGTGATGAACGACCGATCGACGACTGGTGGACGGACGACCGATCGAAGGCGGCGGGCGGCGGGGCGAAGAACGGCCAGTCGGTGGGAATTGATCGACAGAAAACGGCCGGTCAACGGCGGATGGGCAGACGGCGGCCGACCTGTGGCATGCTGATGGGTTGGTGGACGGCCGGCTGGGCGACGACGGGGGGCGACGGGACGGCCAGTGGCAGGTGACAAACAATCATAGTAAATCTTGTGTTAGGCTGGAATATTTTGTGGTAATCTACGATAGACACCTGTTTTGGGGGGAATACGATTCCCATGAAATTGAGTCATTTTGATTACCATGGTAATTATATATTCACGGGAATATATTTTACACCTAAACAAGTATGATAATATTTCATGGAAATCTAGAATTACCATCTAGATTACCATCAATCAAGCACAACCCTAATGCAAGTTGATCCAAGATATGGAAAATATTTTTTAATTTTTTATCTTCATTTTTATCATTTTCAAGCGTTGCAAAAAATCAATTATATTGCAGCCACAGAAAGCTTGTTGAATAGGCCATATGAATATACAGAAAGCCCATAAACTTCGGTTTCCTTATGATGCAAACAAGTTAGGACCCATTACGTTGCTAGGCCCAAATCTAGTAAATCCAAATGGAGATTAAATACTCTAGTGGGTATATATGATTTAAATATGGGCAAATTGTTAAAAAGCCTCCGGCCCATCAAAAACTTGTTAAATAAGTCCGGTATTTTCAAAACAGAAAGAAAGCGCCTATTATTTGAAATGTTTAGGGAAAACCGTCTCGTCCCATCACTTTTTTGGCCTGTTGGAAATTGATACAGGGAAATGACCAAAATACCTTTCCCCTTTTTTTTCTCTTCTCCTTGCATGGATATGTATTGTATGGGATGTAAGGGATATGTATGTACATGACGATCTTGCTCAGTTGTATATAGTATATTATCTGAGTAATCTATCTTAATATGTGTATTTCTTTCTCTTTCTCTTTTATATTTTTTACGCATATTGATAAAGACTCGATACAGTAGTATGCTATTTTGGTTTATCTTTATCCTAACATGTGCATATGTTATACACGATATCATATATGTTGGATACATGTTGATAAAGCCCGTAGGATTTTGCTTGACTACCAGCGTTATGAAGGCGATCATACTTATGGGAGATGGGTAGTCCATAAGCACATCCTTAAAGATCCCAAATTGCAGAAATATCGAGACCGAGTATTGATATTCCATAGTAGACTTATGTATACGCTTCTAGACCTCGACGAGGGGTGATGGTTGGTCCCACAGCCATTAATGTGATCACCTAAGATTGTATACATGTGCTCACTGGGGGTGAGTACTCTGGACAGACTAGTCGAGAACCTCTACATGATATTATACTTATCGTCAGATAGCGGTTCTCAGATGACATGAGTACATATTAGTCTTTAGGACTGAGATCATCATTTTTCTTGTGTGAGTTCCCACTGTGCTTTGATCACTACCCTACCACGGCTCTACTGAGTCGTGCAAACAGGTTTTGGTTGGGTACAGTCCCAAACCGCATGGAGGCAATGAGTGATTGTCAGAGATTCGTCTCTCCCGGTATGGGAGTCGATATCGCACTGTGTCCGTCCGGTTGGCCAGAACCATAAGACCTTGGTCAAGACAGTTGAGATTTACTGATAGTTAGATCAGCAGTTTCTCGGATTGGTCCTGAGTCAAATCGACACAACTTATCGGGTCAGTAAGGGTCTGACGTTTACCATCCCCTAGACCCGGTATGCGATAGTCTTAGACGAAGAGACCAGACTATACGGAGATTGAGGACGATGTTGACATATGGACTGCCGTTTCTGTCCGTATGTATATTTTTTTATTGAGGCACGACAGGGTTGAGGTCGATGTCACCATTTGTATATATATTTTCTTTTCAATACTAGGGTTACCCCACGGAGTAGTGCTCGAATAGCCGGATTCTAGAGGGCAACGAGCTCGCATCTCATGGCGTTGAGACGGAGGGAGTCTTACTCTAGAATTGGAAGGCAATTCACCGCACCCGTAAGGGGTATAGGATGACCCACGGAAGGGTGCTCAAGTTACCGGATCCCGTGAAGTGCTGGGTGGCCCATTCACTTTGCTGATTGGGGATGCCTCACTTCCGAGATTGGAGGGTAACTTGCCACACTCGTAGGGGTCTAGGTTTCTTATTGCACAGGCTATCCATACGATCGGGGAACGCCGAGTTTCATATGCGGCTCAAATGAAACCCGGGGCTCTTAGATTATCCGTTATTCCATGTAGCTTATTGATGTTCTGTGATGTTGCTTATATCATGCCTGGAACGAATGATTATATATATACACTAGTAGATATTGTATATGTTTTGCATCCGCGCTAGTCCTGCCCCCGCTATGCCGGTAGTTAAGAAACCTAACGGTGCATGACGGGGTCCTGTGGCGAATGCGGATGTCATATACGCACATTTTATTTTCGTTCTTTTCTGATGTGATAGGATTTAATTGATGGAACCACGTTAATTCTAATTAATGCAAGAAAAGAAACCTAAAAGTTGTTGTTGGAACAAATTTCGAAAAACTATAGTCATATTCTTTCGTTTTGCATAGTGGTATTCAGTTAGTAATATTCAACACCTCATTCGAGGAAGCAAGAGCCTAGATTCCTTCACGGGGAGCGACCTCTTGAGTAAAAGTTTATATTACTGTAGCTTACTCGGTTTCTTTCCTTCTCAAAATCTAGTTTTCAAAAGCTGAGCCTAAGCCACTCCTTTTCAAAACTGCTCGGTTCCTTCAACGATATCAAGCTTATTACGTTACAGGTTTTTCGCAAAAAACCAATCTTATCCCTCCGTCATTTCCTACGAGTAGCATTTAGTATTTGTGCTACGTTTGTTGACTCCGTCAAGGCGTAGTGTACGGTAGCTAAGTGATGCTTGTTTGTTGCATTAGATGCGATTAGTTAGGACAGTCGTGTAACCTTGTTGACTCCGTCAAGATTTATGAGGGTGGGTTTAATACAATCAAGATAATGATGGGTTGAACTTGCTTAGGACACTTTGATTTGTTGACTTCGTCTAGGTCACTAGGGTCTTAGGGGCAAAAACCACATCGAGAATTTCAAATATACAGGAAACTTGCTAGTATCGTATATCTTCTGGAGTGTGGTGACTAGAGTGGATTTCATCTAGGTTATCACACAATGATAGTTGGATCCCGATCCCACTGATGAGTAGGATTACACTTGGGAGATATTTTTCACTTCACAATTAGCTAAGCTATTAGGTGTCTAGAAAAGTATTGACGGGGCTACGCCTCTGTGGAAACGAGATATATTTTAATTAGGTCCATGTGAGAGCACGGGGAACCTCCCTCGAAGTACCAACACTCACCTGGCTGAACGGTTAGCAAACTTGTGAAGTGCGAATGATCCCGACTAATTTTCCTTTTAAAGGTTTGAAGGAAAATTCGAGCAAACAGTGGGAGCCATCCTGATTAGATAAAACTAATAAACCAATCTAATCATGCAAGAGCGCACGCTGAGTGTTTCTTTTCTCTCTCTCCAGGTAGCAACCATACCATGCCCTAATCAAGATGATAAACTGATTAACTTGACCGAACCGGCTTATTACACTGGGTTGGGGAACGTCGGTTCAGCTCTAACTTGTGACAACTGTCACGAGTATGGGCAAGGGAAAAGGGACTGTAAGGAATTCCAGATAACCCTATTGAAGGAGAAGCATTCTAATGCATCTTCTTCGGATGTATTTGTTATTGAAAACTGTTTTTCGGTCAACCCTACCTCCTGGGTACTAGATACCGGATCAGAATCTCATATCTATAATTTATTATAAGGACCGAGAAAAAGTAGAATGGTTGGATCGGATGATATGACCACCCTCAGAGTAGGGGACGGAGCACAAGCTGATGCTACTGCCGTCGGTGAATATCACCTAGTATTGCCAAGCGGCAATACTATGATTTTGAACAAATGTTACTATGTACCTTCCATGCTCTTCAATATCATATCAGTTTCCTTACTTGATAAAGATGGATACAACTTTGTTCTAAATAGAAATATAATGAACATTTATCTTAATCAGGTATTAGTTGCAAAAGGTACACTTTGTAATGGTATCTATGTTCTTAATCAAAATACAGTCTTCAATATACAAAATACACGCAAGAGGAAGAGTTCAGATACGAACCAAACCTACTTGTGGAATTGTAGCCTTGATCATATCGGTGAGAAAAGACTAATAAGTTGCATAGGGATGGATATCTGAATTCATTCGAATTTTCATCTTATGAAACTTGTCAGTCTTATCTCAAAGGAAAGATGACCAAAACTCCGTTCACCGGACACGGAGAAAGAGCTACAGAGCTCTTAGGACTC
This sequence comes from Agapanthus africanus, assembly GCA_030015575.1. Taxonomy (NCBI): domain Eukaryota; kingdom Viridiplantae; phylum Streptophyta; class Magnoliopsida; order Asparagales; family Amaryllidaceae; genus Agapanthus; species Agapanthus africanus. Next base: position 48,447,418 of record JASDDO010000008.1, on the reverse strand, counting down.
ATACACAGTGATGTATATGGTCCGATGTCTATACATGCGAAGGGTGGGTTCGAATACTTCATTACATTCACTGATGATCTCTCTAGGTTCGGATATGTGTATCTTTTGAAATAAAAATCTGTAGCTTTTGAGAAATTCAAAGAATATAAGAACGAAGTAGAGAACCAGATTGGCAAAAGTATCAAGAACTTCATATCTGATAGAGGAGGGGAGTACTTAAGCACGGAATTCCAAGAATACCTAAAAGAGAATGGTATTCTCTCTCAGCTTACTTCTCCGTATAAACCACAGCACAACGGTGTATCGGAGCGGAGGAATCGTACCCTTTTGGACATGGTTCGCTGCATGATGAGTAGTGCTGATCTGCCTCTTTCATTATGGGAATGTGCACTTGAAACGGCCGCATATGTATTTGTCACGCCCTGCTTCCCAGTGTACGGAAACGGTGACATGGCGGGCTGCAACGCATTTACTAAGAAATAAATACATTAAGCGTAATTAAGCAATATATGTAAAAATGCACAAGAATGACAAGAGATTAAAATAAACAAACATCAACTTTTATTTACATTCATCTTTACATACAATTGTTTTAAAAAGGAAAGATACAATGATATAAAGCAATGCCTAAACAGTGGCATACAAACTGAAAGTAAGTACAAGAAAATCCAGTAGTCCTGTTGCGCGGTGAGCTGGTCCACGTCCACCTGGCTAGGCTTGATCTCCTGAGAGTCTGGTCCTCCTGACGAACATTCCAAAGAAAAAATAGACAGAAATGTCGTCAGCGAACAAGCGCTCGGTAAGTCCCAAAAGAAGGAATGGAATATAACAAGTAATGAGAATTGAACTGATAAGTTGTACAAGTTTATGATTGTTATACTAACGTAGTTGTTTGTAGCTTGGTGCAGAAAGTATTTGTGTATACGAGAGGAGTCCATCTTACTCCGTGGACTATGGTAACATGTAGTATAAGGCCCCGTCAAACCCCACGGGACAACGGCACGAGAGTTCATGTAGGTGTCTTTTAAGTGACCATCTCGTGCTACGTTAATACGTTTCGTACCAATCTATCCCGCTATCCCCGCGTAATGTATTTGTATAGAGTTATATTTACAAGTCTTGCCGAAACCATGGATACAATTTGTTCAAGTAGTCAGTCAGGATGTAATTTTGTAGTTATGTCAAGTTATAGCCATGATTCGGTCAGGTCAAGTCATGTATTCAGATTTGATATTGATGTTTGAATTCGGGTATTCAAACTCATGATCAAATATTCATGTTAGACTTTGGATTCATGTTTGAATTGAACTCTGATTTGAGTTTGGATTCAGATTTGAGTTAGACTCAGACTGAGTCAAACACTTGTAACTGATTTAGATCCTGAATTAGGTTCGGGAATTATCGGTAACTGCTGCACATGGACGGCAGGATTTGTGTCTTTTTCCAAGACTATTACCATTGATAACTCCGTTAAGTTTTCTATCTTAAATAGGCAAGCACTCACTTTCTTCGGCTCCCACGGGCTCGAGAGAATTGATCCGGCTTAAACCTATATTTACAAAGTCCTTAAATGTTGTTTTATATAACTCAAAGGGGTTTTATGAAAAATATTTTTAATAAAATTTCAAAATAAATCTCGAGAAGTTATTTATATTATTTAGGGTTTTCATGGTTGTGAATTTTAAGGATTTGAGGTATTTTAGTGATAATAGCCTAGTTTGGAAAGTTCATGATATTTTATTGTAAAACTCTTTTGTTGGTATCTTGATGGTATTTTAGTGAAACCTGTAATTCTTACAATCTAAAAATATAATTTTATTATATTTTGAAAATATATGTGTAGGGTGTTTTTCGTCACCCCATTGAGATGGGAATACGCACGCGCTTGCCAGACACATTACAGATTCCCCCTGCCTAGGATAGACTGGGGTTTATTGATTGCGGGGATCCGAATCTCCGGCAGTCGCGGACTAAGCTGCCGTTAATTACCCCTCACCTTTGGAGCGAGGGAACCTCCGATTGACGGGTAAAATCGGTCCTGCGAAATCAATGTGCAATGTTTTGTTTTGAAGGGGTTTATCGGGGGCCCCGCAGAGTTTTTACGGGGGTCAAGGGGGCTAGCAGCCCCCTTGCGGGCGCGGGGCTGTACCCCGTTAGAAATTTTTTCTAACGGGGACAGTGTTGTGGAGTACGTGTGTGTGTGTGTGTACATATATACAAAAAAGGAAAGGCATCCAAAGGATGCGTGGGAGAAGGCGCCAGCGCCCCACATGCGCGGCACGCAGGCGCTGGGCGCATGGCGTCAGCGGAAAATAAGGGAAGGGGGCTCAGCCCCCCATACTGGGAGTTGTACCCCAATTGACTTTTGGAGTTAAACTCCTAAAAAAAAGATGTATTATTATTGTTTATTTATTTTTATGGAGTTAAACTTTCAGAAACTTTGGTTTGTGGAGTTAAACTCCGAGGAATCTTTGTAAATGCTCAAGGGGACCCCTTCCTTCTCCTCTGAGCCTTGGATCTTTCCCCAAAATGGGATCTTTGGAGATGGGTCTTCTTCCTCCTCTTTTGTTGGCCGGGTCTTGGAGAACAAGAGGAGTGAGATTTTAAAAATCTCTCCTTTTTAAGATCTGATGGAAGATCCGAGCTCCCCTTTGTGGGTTTTGTGGTGAAAAACTATTTATTTTTTGAAAGAAAGAGTAAAACTCTTGATTTAATTGAAAAGGGAAAGAAGGTTTAGAAACTTGAGGAAGGAGAAGGAGGCACAAAGAACCCTAGATTTTGAGGGGAAATGAAAAATTATCTTTATTTCATTATCATGTTGCCTTATATAGGCTTACAAATTTACACATAGCCCCTTGGGCATTACAAAATGACATTTTGCTCATCCCATGTCTCATGTACTCATTTCTTTTGCACATAAGCCATGGCCTTTACAAAAATTTTGCTTTATGCCCATTTTGCTTACAATCATGCATAAAAGATTACATCAAAATTATTTATTACATAATTTCATTTTGGCATGGGGAGGCCGGCCGCGTGGCTCGACTTGGGCATCGGCCTATTTGCTTGGGCTTGAACCCGCTTACTTGGGTTGACCTTGACTTTGACCCGGTCAACTGGGGTGCAAATTTTTGACCCCAACAATATGGATTTGTAATATTTATATAATTATTAATTTTTTTATTTAAGTAGGATAATGCATTTTTCTGAAAAACCATATTTAAAACCTTTCGAGACCGAATGCTCCGTGTGGAGGTCTGCATCTCGCTCCACTAGCCCAAGGATGTGCGATAATCCGCACCATCCAATAGCGGGTCCCCTAAAGAGGGTTGTAAAGGCATATTAAAAAAGAAATCGAGAATATTGTTTTAAAAGAAAACCGTTTTTAAAGTGAGTGGTATTTTGATGTAATATTTTATTCGTAACAAAAATTCACACAAAAGTGGTATCGTGCTATGGAACCATGTGTGTATGTGAGGGGTAGGTCATTACCCCGTGAAGTTTTTTAAAGGTAAAATATTAAAAAAATACTAAAAGAGGTGATATTTAAAGTTCATGGTATTTAAACGAAAAACTTAAATTAAAGATATTTGACATGATATTCTTGATTAAAATTTTATTTTAAACATTATGATTCAAGGTTACAAGTGATGGGTATAAGTTAGATTGAAAAAAGTATTAAAGAGAAAGAGTTTTCTAGGGTTTTGAAAAAGATATCGATATTAACTCCATTTACCGATATATGATTTGAAATGGAATTTCAAAGAATAAGAAGAGAGATTGATAGGGACTTACCACTTGGTTATATTAAGAAGAGCTAGGAGAAAAGATTGTTGTCGTTGTGGCATTACGGGATCGCCGGAATTTGCTTCGATCATCGCCGGAAGTTGATAGCTTGCTAACTCCTCTTTTACTCCACTTGTACTTAAGAAATTTTGAGAAATTTGGCTAAAATTTTCAGAATGATGAAGTGCTAGGGCATGGGGTAGTATTTATAGTGGAGAATTATGGTTTTGGAATTAAAATGGTGAATTAAAATGCATTAAAAAGATGATAAATGGTGAAATGAATGGTCTCTGCAATCAAACAGTGCAGGGGTGTCAGGGATAGAGGAAGAGTCGAGTGTGCAAAACCCGGGCCTCATTGGCCACTGTTCACCCGTCGGTACCGACCTATAGGGCATTTCCACCGATCGATCTAGAGGGTTGGGTCGTTGGATTTGTGCCACGTGTACAGGTCTATGTTAACTCCATTTTTCATATTTTGATTTGTCTGACTTTTCATTTTTATGTGTATTGCACGTGTAAATTTTTGGCCTTCCAAAAAGTTTAAAAATAAATCAGAAAAATAATGCATCTGATGGGGATCGAACACAGAGGCTACATCACAGCAGTGCAAGAGCTTTACCAATGAGCTAAAAGTGGCTTCTTGCTGTTATTTAACAAAGTTAATTTATAACTCAATCTCAAGCAGTATAACGCATTTCGGTATATTAACTGAAAATTTTCGTACAGTAAATTCAGAGTCGTTACAGTATTGACTATGGCTCCTACCAAATCTGTGCCTACCACTTCACATGAAATGTGGGAGGGGAAAAGACCATACCTTAATTTTGTGAAGATATGGGGATGTCCAGCTTATGTAAAGAAGCGGAACCCGGACAAGCTCGAGACACGGTCAGTTTTATGTAAGTTTGTGGGATATCTTAAACATTCGCAAGAATGTCTGTTCTATCACACCAAAGAACAGAAGGTGTTTGTTACTCGCCACGGCGTCTTTTTAGAGAAGGAATTTCTTGCAAAAGAAATTAGTGGGAGCATGGTAGAACCGGAATAAATTCCAGAATGACAAACTATAACTGAAGTATTGGTGGAACTAGAGAATTCAATAGAACCCGACGAAGCTCAGCCACTCCACATGTCTAGTAGGATTTCTCGTACACTCGAGAGATACTATGGTTTTCTCGTAAATGGGGATCAAGAGAATTTCATCTTGGAAGAAGATGACCCTACTAGTTTCGAGTAGGCCGTTAACAGTACAGACTCTGTAAAATGGCTTGACGCTGTCCAATCTGAAATGGAGTCCATGTACACCAACAAAGTTAGGACTTTGGATGTTGCTCCTCCTGGGGTAAAACCTGTTAGATGCAAGTGAATCTTCAAAAAGAAGATTGGTGCAGATGGGCAGATGGAAACTTATAAGGTTTGACTTGTTGCAAAAATTTTCGTCAAAAACCAGAAGTGGACTATAATGAAACCTTTTTTCCAGTGGCTATGCTGAAATCCATTCGGATCCTACTTTCCACTGCTGCCTACCATGACTATGATATCTGGCAGATGGACGTTAAAACGGCTTTTCTAGATGGAAGTTTAAAAGAGTACGTTTATATGGATTAGCCGGAGGGATTCGTAGACAGTCGGAGCAGTAGGAAGGTGTGAAAGTTTCTTAAATCCATTTATAGATTAAAGCAGGCGTTGCGGAGCCGGAACATCTGTTTTGATGAGACAGTCAAGGAATTTGACTTTATCAAAAACGAAGATGAGCCATGTATCTATAAGAAGATTGTAGGGAGAACTATTGTATTCCTCGTCTTGTACGTGGATGACATTCTCTTGATAGGAAATGACATTCCTATGCTGCAGTCGGTCAAGCTATTCTTGTCATAAAAGTTCTCCATAAAGGACCTGGGTGATGCCTCCAACATTATAGGGATTAAGATCTATAGAGATTGATCCAAGAGATTGTTAGGATTTTCACAGTCCAGGTACATAGAGACCATACTAAAGAGATTCAATATGGAAGATTCCAAACGCGGTAATATAGCCGCATTGCACGGAATCACCCTCTCCAAAAAGATGTCTCCCAAGACTGATGAGGAGAGGGTTCGTATGAGCACTATACCCTACGCTTCGGCTGTAGAATCTATATTGTATGCGATACTATATACCAGACTAGATGTAGCATACACACTTAGCGTAGTAAGCAGGTATCAGTCGAACCTCGGGTGAGAATCATTGGACAGCTGTGAAAAACTTTCTCAAGTACCTGAGAAGGACTAAGGAGATGTTCTTTGTATACGGTAATGGAGACCTTCAGATCGAGTCCTTTACTGACTCAAGCTTCCAAAGTGACAAGGATGACAACAAGTCTGTCTTGGGTTTTGTATTTACCCTCAACGGAGAGGCGGTCTGTTGAAAAAGCTCTAAACAGGACACCGTCACAGACTCGACGATGGAGACTGAATACATTGCTGCCAACAATACGTAAAAGAAGCGGTCTGGATGAAGAAATTCATTACTGAACTTGAGGTGGTTCCGTCTATTGTTAATCCAATACCTTTGTATTGTGATAATAATGGGGCTATAGTTTTAGCAAAGGAACTATGGTCCCATCAGAAATTCAGACACATCTTGAGGCGGTATCACCTGATCAGAGAGATCGTAGATCGCCGGGAGATTGAGGTCTGGAGAGTAGATATGAAAGACAACACGGTGAATCCATTTACCAAGGCCCTCCCTCAAGCGCAGTTCGAGCGACTTTTTGAGATATTAGGTATGTGATATGCCGACAATTGGCCCTAGAGCAGACGTTGGGTATTCGGTACATCAATTACAGGCCTTAGTGCAAGTGGGAGATTGTTGGATATGTATGCCCTAGAGGCCTGTATTGTATAGGATGCTAGGGATATATATGTACAGGACAATCTTGCTCAGTTGTATATAATATATTATCTGGGTTATCTTTGTCTTAATTTGTGTGTTTTTTTCTCTAGCAACTTTATATTGTTTACACATAATGATAAAGACTCGATACAGTAGAATACAATTTTGGTATGTCTTTATCTTAACATGTGCATATGTTATACACGATATCACATATGTCGGATACATGTTGATAAAACCCGTAGGATTTTGCTTGACTACCAGTGTTATGAAGACGATCATACTTGTGGGAGCTGGGTAGTCCATAAGCATATCCTTAAAGGTCCCAAATTGCAGGAATATCGAGACCGAGCATCGATATTCTATAGTAGACTTGTGTATACGTTTTTAGAACCCGACGAGGGACGGTGGTTGGTCCCACATCCATTGGTGTGATCACCTAAGATTGTATACAGGTGCTCACTGGGGGTGAGTACACTAGACGGACTCGCCGAGAACCTCTAGATGGTATTATACCTATCGTCAGATAGCGGTTCTCAGGTGACATGAATACAGGTTAGTCTTTAGATCTGAGATCATTATTTGTCTCGTATGAGTTCCCACTGTGCTTTGATCACTACCCTACCACGGCTCTACCGAGTCGTGCAAGCATATTTTGGTTGGGTACAGTTCCGAGCCACATGGAGGCAATGAGTGATTGTTAGGGATTTGTCTTTCCCGGTATTGGTATTCGATATCACACCGTGTCCGATTGACCAGAACCATAAGTCCTTGGCCAAGGCAGTTGAGATATACTGATGGTTAGATCAGTCGTTTCTCGGATTGTTCCTAAGTCAAATCGATATGACTTATCAGGTCAGTAGGGGTCTGACGTTTACCATCCCCTAGACCCGGTATACGATACTCTTAGACGAAAAGACCGGACTGTATGGAGATTGTCACGGATAGGCTCAGTAGGGGTCCGGATGAGCTTGCTTGTCGGCCTTCCTTTTCGACAGGTACCTGGATAGCCGTTACGTACAGCTAGTGCCGCTGACGTGCTTGTGGTTAAACCCACTGCCAGCGTACTGTCGAGTCTTCAGAGTCCTCCACAGAGGGTTTCTCTGGCTCTGGCGAAACGATGTGGTGGTTGTATGTTTATACGTGCAGGGTTTCGATCGAATGATAATACTAGCCAGTTTAGGATTAAGCCGGATTATGAAATCAGGTATTGATTTAATAATTTACATATACACATTTCAATATGTATATTCTAGTGTCATCCAGATTTTCGATCCAGCAGGGTTCTGATCGAATGATAATACTAGCCGGTTTAGGATTAAGCCAGATTATTAAATCAGGTATTGATTTAATAATTTACATATACATATTTCGATATGTATATTCTAGTGTTATCCAGGTTTTCGATCGGACGGTTGATAATACTAGCGGGCTTAGGATTAAGCCGGTATGTTAAATCAGATATTGATTTAATGCTAGTATTATATTAGTAGTATTATTCTATCTCTTGGGTATTCATATTTTGGTACGAATACGGGTATGTATAAATGCTAGAAAGTATTTTGTACTTATACAAAATATCTTCTAGAAGATGACACTTCATCTTGCATTTTTCTATTTTGTTGAAAATAGAAAATGAAGTGGAAAGGGTGAGATGACATGAAGCATGGATGAAGCATGGCTTTGTATTTATTGCAAATTCTATTGGAGTATAGTTGTGATTTTAAAAGAAAAGAAAATGCTTCATAAAAAGACTTAGCCATTCTTCATGTCATGGTTTTTTCTTCACTTGCTTTCCTCTCTTCATCTTCTTGAGTTCATTCTCTTGTTAAATCCTTATCATTTTTATGTGTTGAGAAACAAAAGGATTTAAGATAGAAAACTACTACTAAACACTTACTACATCATCTTAGCAAACTAGATTGTTAAATTGCTTCATTAGTGAAGCTAAACTTGGAACACAAACTTTCGGGTGGATCATCTAAAACCGAGAAGGTCGGCTATCAAGGTTGATCCAGGAGACCCCAAGGAGCTTAAGAAGAGGAGTGAAAACCCGAAGGACATATGTCTATCGGTATAATCTTCTCTCATAGTAGATAGATCTCTTGTAACTTGCTAGTTTAGGATTATAGTTTGATCACTTGGGTTAACTTGGTTGTGCTTGTTTAAAAATTTAATTTTGTGCATTCCGCCTCCCTACTTCGATGTAGAGTGAGCACAACTCACCAACACTCCTCTCCCTCCCTTCCTCTTGACCACTGTTCTTTCGCCCTCGCAAGCTCTAACCCTTCCTTCGTCGCCTCTACCATCCTCACCGTCGGACCTCCGTCGATTTCTCCTTAACCCATCTCGATCCCGCCCCAACTCGCTGTTTCAACTCGCCGCCTCAAATTCATGCCTTAAGTCCTTGCCCCCATCTCGCCGCACCAAATTCACCACCCCCATCTCACTGTTCCCTCACCTCAACATCTCCGTCATTGTCGTCGTTCATGACGACCTCTCGTCAAACCTCATCCCCGCCATCGGCAATCTTGTCACTGCCGCCGCCGATGACGACGAGCTTGTCCCTGCCATGTGCAATCTCGGTTCAAAATTGTTGAGATTGAGAAGAGATGAGAAGAAAAGGATAAATTTGAGATTGAATGAGGTTTTGAGAAAGTTAAAGATGAGAAGAAGGGGACTGGAGTTGCATTAGGAAAAGTTTGTGGTAGGGTTAAGATTTGGTGGCCGATGGTTATTATTGTGGAAGTGTTTTTTTTATGAAAAAAAGTTTTGATTTTGAACTTTTGAATTATTTCATATATAGTTTGATGCTTGTTGCATATCATTTTTACATGCTTCATCCACAACAAGTATCAAACCATAATTAGAATGAAACCAGCTCGTGGATTTGCATGTATTGTGGTCTTTAATAAAATTTTATTCTACTTCAATTGATTAGAACAAGAAGTTGTTATCATGTAAATCAATAACACAATCTTTAAGCATTTTGTGAGTTTGTTTGTAGAAGTATTGATATAGCGGAGTATGGCGTTTGATTGAGGGCCGAGACGCAACGGATGCGTTGAAGGGAAATTTTTTGGAGCAGTGGCAGCCGATATTAAATAGATAAATTCTATTGTCGCCGCTAAAGGCTCGACAAAAGTCTAGATATTTTTTATTCGTTTAAACATTTTGTGAGTTTGTTCAAAGATATATTGATAAATTTTTATTTCGCCGATTGTGTGGATTATGTTATTCATGATTATTATTGTAGATCTTTGCCTGTAATATCTAACCGCTTGCTTGTAACATCTAAACAGCTGCCCGTAATATCTAAACAGTTGCTTGAAATATCTAAGAAGTTACCTAAAATATCTAAACAATTATCTGTAATATCTAACCACTTACCTATAATATCTACAGAGTTTCCTGTAACATCTAAGCATTTGCCTGCAATATCCAAACAGCTGCATGTAACATCTAAACACTTGCCTGTAACATCTAAAAAGAGTTGCATGTAATATCTAACCACTTGCCTTTAATATCTATAGAGTTGACTACAATATCTAAGCAGTTGCCTGCAATATCGAAATAGTTGCCTGTAACATCATAAAAAGTTGCATCTAATATCTAACCACTTGCCTGTAATATCCACAGAGTTTCCTGAAACATCTAAGCATTTGCCTGTAACATTTAAACACATGTCTGTAACATTTAAAAAAGTTGCATGTAACATCTAACCACTTGCCCATAACATTTAAGCGGTTGCCTACAACATCTAAACAGACCTGTAACATCTAAAAAAGTTGCATGAACATTTAACCACTTACCTACAACATTTATGCAGTTGTCCACAACATCTAGACAGTTGCCTGTAATATCTAACCACTTACCTGTAACATTTAAAAATGTTGCATGTAACATCTAACCACTTGCCTGTAAAATCTAGAAAGTTGCCTGTAATATCTAAGCAGCTGCCAACAACATATAAACACTTGCTTGTAATTTCTAACCAATTACCTGTAATATCTATAACGTTGTAGAGTGTTTTTCGTCACCCCATAGAGATGGGTGCGCACGTGCTTCTAACATGTATAGATTCCCCCCTTCTACATGGTAAGCGGGGGGAAGGTTTATGTCACATCCCGCTTCCCAAAATACATCAATACGAGGACGTAACTTGGTCGGTCATACTACCTACGGTAAGTAATTATCCTTCTATAGTCACATTAAGGCTGTTATGCAGTAATCAAGCGACAAAAAATATAAATAATACTAATACATGTCCAATACCACAATAAATAATAATAGCGGAAACAAAACTGGAATATCAAGTCTCAACCGATCCAAATAATGAAATAGCAAGATACACGAAACTTTGTCCCTTATGGGCTCACAAAAGAAATCCAAGGAAAATAGTTCAGTAATGGAAGAAACCTAAAACCATAAATAACTAGATAAAATAAGAATACACCACACAGCTCGGCTATCTTCTCGAAATACTCTTTATCATGCGGTTCTAATGTCAAAGGATTTGGGCCATGCAAAACCCAGACGTCGGAGCATCAAAGATAATATAATCACGATAATAACCGAAAATATAACGTGTGTGTAGTAATGCTGGAACTGGTGTCATGTGAGCTTACAATAAACAATATCATTAACAACATGTTATGTAACAAGCAAGACATGGTAAAGCAATCATATCATATGGATCCTAGTGTCAATGTCACTAGTAGTTATCTATGCTAAAGGTATTCGACATCAATGAGTGAAATCTTCCTCGTAACTCAGTAGTATCATGTACGTGCCCGAGACCACGGTGGCATGGCTCTCGGGGCTAAAACCCGAGACGTGCGGCTAGACAATAAATCCTATAATGTCAAGTCTAGACGAATGATGTCGGTATCATCATTTTGGAGCATAGTGGCTCGTCTCGACTGACCAGCCTCTAAAATACCAGTACTCTTGAATTACGGTTTGGGTTCGATTCCTTGATTTCCCCTTTCCACAGGTTTTATGCTTCATGTCACATGTCAATCTAACTCTTACCTAATGCCAATACGGGAACAAGAAAGTACATGTCGTGTCATCTAAGACAATCAAGTCAAATCAAGTGGTATCATGAATTCGTTGACATTTAGGTAAACATTACATTGCAAGTATATGCGACATGATAACAATAATATGACAACATAGAAACATGAAATCAATTGGTATATGTTCCCTCATAAAAAAGAAAAAGAGGAGAAAATTCCCCACAACTCAAAGCTCACGTGTTAAACACATGAGCGCCTATATGCAGAGCATATAGGCGCTGCAATCAAACAACTAATAGGCTAAATAAGCCTCACGTGTTAAACACGTTAGCGCCTATATGCAAAGTATATAGACGCTGCAATCAAACACCTAATAGGCTAAATAAGTCTCACGTGTTAAACATGTGAACACCTATATGCAAAGCATATAGGCGCTGCAGTCAAACTACTATAGGCCAAATTGGTCTCACGTGTAAAATACGTGAGCGCCCATATGCAGGGTATATGGCCTCCAAAATCAGAGAAGCTAAATAAGCCTCACGTGTTAAACACGTGAGGGCACCTCCTTACGCAGAATTAAATTCTACTCAAATAAGAAACCGTTGGATCAAAGATCCAATAGTGATCAAGTATAGAATTAAATTCTATTGGGTATGATATTTTCTGTTAAACAAAAGGTTAGTGGATCAAAGATCCAAGGAGATGGAAAATATTTCCTATATCTTTCTAAACAGAGAAATATTGTGCTCTGTTAAACCGAGCACCCTTAGATTAAAAATCCAATAGTGATAAAAAGATCACCATTTAATAGAATAAAATTCTATATATGGAAAATATTCCTACAATCTTGTTAAAAACAAGAAAACATTTTCTATAAAACAGAAGTCCTTGAATCAAAGATCCAACGGTGGGTAAAATTTCTTAAATCAATTTTGAGTCCAATTAAATCAATTGGAATCTCTCAATGAGGGATTTTCTAAAAATTAATTAACAAACCTGTCTCCACTATATAAAGAACCCGAGACTCTAAGTCTCAATATAGAAAACCCCAATAAGCTCCTGCCAAAATACAATAAGCTCTTGAGAGAATAAAGAATTTAATTCTCAAAGAATGAAGACCTTCCTCACTCAAAACACTCTAGGTAAATAAAAAAAAGAGATTAAAAGTATCCCTCTTGCCTAGTATAACGGATATAAGGGTTTAACCCTTCATACAAGAACTTAGTTTTTCCTCTGATTTGAGATTTACAAAAGCAAATCTCCTCACAAGTTGAGAATTTAATTCTCATCGGGAAGATTCTGTTCCTCAGACTCAAAACTTAGAGAAAAGAATTAGGTTAAAAAGAAAAAGAAAAAGAACATATGTTTTGGGAATTTAATTCTCCCGAAATTTAGGTTTAACCCTACCTAAAGAACTTATTTCTTATAAAAATTAAAGAGAACTTAGTTCTCCAATAAAAACAATGATGATGATTCAAGATCTTCAAAACAGAAATCTTGATGATCATCAATGACTAAAAAGTCATTAACAGAGATTGATATCTCTGAAAACAAGAAGAACTTGGCATCTCACGTGAAACGCACGTGAGTAAAATTAGTGCTTAGCACTATTATATTGCCTCATATATTTCCTACGTGAGTGCTTAAAACAAATAAAAGAAAAACTAAAACGCCTCACATGCTTCCCATGTGAGCGTCCAAAAAGCAAAGAAAAACTCCTTTGTGTTGATTAGACAACCACCAAATAAGGCAGCCCAACACCCTAAAATAAAGCAATCACGTGAAATACACATGAAACACTCTTGGAAACCTAAAACCTTGCGCCTCACGTGCTTCACATGTGAGCTCCAGCCAAGTGCTTATCACTTATGTCAAAAAAGGGGTGATCAAATAAAACCTGAAATTAATGCTCAGCACTTACGTACTTCCCACGTGAGTGCCATGCAAAGTGCTTAGCACTCCATGTTCAGTCAAAATGACTAAGTGCTTAGCACTGGTTGGGCAACGCCCACATCTGAGCGCCTCACACGTTTCACACGTGAGCGCCAAAGAAGATTAGTGCTCAGCACTATTCCAGCTCCCCACGTGAAATACATGTGAACACTGCATATATTAGTGCTTAGCACTACTGGGTAGTATAAAGAACCAATCTCATCCTAAATTGGCTAAGTTTTCTGAGGTTAAACCTCTTTGATTTTAAATAAACCGAGCCCACATGCTCGTTTCTAAACAGATCTTAGTCTCAAACATAACTAATGATCTCTCATGGATGATATCCAAAATGATATTCATCACATATCTCTTAAAGTAATCTTAGTCCCAAATATGACTAACGATTCTTAGGTCTACAACTTTTTTTTTGCCCTCAAATACGGGATTTGGTTTAAGGGTATATCTTGCCACGCCTTTGATATATGTCATTATAATTCCTTAGCGTTTTCAGAGAGGTGGAGGGTCCCGACAACCAACAACTCCGTTCATCCCACATTAATGCACTTCCAAATTGACGTGCACACCTCAAATCGGATCGCATCCCAAATCGGGCGCATTCTATGTTACCATCGTTCACTCCGCCGCGTAACAAATACACGTGTGCGCAAGATGAATGTTGGAACGAAATGTCCTTAAACTAATATTCGTCCCCAAAATGGGAATGTTGGACCGAAATGTTCTTAAACTAAATTACGTCCCCAAAATAGGAATGTTGGACCGAAACGTCCTTAAACTAATATTCGCTTCAAACATGGCGATAAGGGACCGTGATGTCCTTAAACTAAAATAATTGAGCCAATATGCTCAATTGTTTCTAAGTTAATCTTAGTCTCAAATATGACTAACGATCCTTAGATCAAACTTAAATATCTTATGAGTGGATGGACCTCACAAATGTGAGAAATGCGTCCTAAATTCATTCCCGTTGGCAAACCAAGCTACCAACGTGGACCCTGTCAAGCAAATCCTTGACCCAAACCCAAATCTCAAATATATAGATTTGGACTAATCTGCGCCTTACGGACGACGACACAAACTAGTCTCCGTATACAATCCACGAGCAACCAAAACAAACAAAAACACACATGACACAAAATGAACTTCCGGAGCAGGAGAAAGTGGTTATCGCAATGCGGTAACGTAATTAACTGCAGAGGCTTACGCCTGTAGGGAAGAGCATCCCCACAATCAAAAAACCCTCATCAAATGAGGGGGAATCTGATAAAGTCTACTACAACGGCCGTGTCTGTCCAAACCTCCGATATATGGTGCCATAAATCAACTTGGCATATTCAGAGAAGTAGAAGGATAAATCTAAATAGCATCTGCCCCCCAAATTCAGGAAAAACGATCCATCCCAGTTCTTCCTTGTCTTCCGGTGGTAAACAGATTCTAGAACGCCCGGTGGAATCTTTTCTTTTTTCGACTCCACACTTCGTGTGTCGTGTTTCGCGAATAAAATCGCGGTTCAATATTGTCACGCCCCGCTTCCCAGAGTGCACTATGATCGGCATGTAACAGAGCTAACCATGCTACCTGTGGTTAAGAAACATCCCTCCACAGTCACATTACGGATGTCTATAAGATATCAAGAACAGTAAAAATATAAAACTATCTAATACATGTCCATCTGCCAGAATAAACAAGTCAAGAAATATATATGCGGAAGAAATAAGTCCAATAAACAGTAACATCTGGAAGAAATACGTCCCAAATACGAGCTCACATCAGGAAATAAAAGTACGGAAAGAAAAATAACTAAACTATCACTAACGCGATACTCACTGCTCGGCATGTCGGCTGAAATACTCCTGGTCAGCCTGCGAAAGAGATAAAGGGACCGGGCCATGCAAAACCCAGACGTCAGTGCGTCATAATATCAATAATAATAAGAATCATGTTGTAACGAGATATGCAGGCAGGAATATAAACAATAACATGAATATAACCAGTAAATACGGATATTGAACAGTGAAGTGTATACGTGCAGGTGAAGTGCATAATCTAGACTATACTACTGGGTTATCTACTCTCAAGTCTTTGAAATTAATTTAATGGAATCATCGATGTAACTCAATAGTATCCTGTGCATGCCCGGGACCACGGTCCAGATTCTCGGGCGAAAATCCGAGACGTGCCGCAAGGCAGTAAACAAGAACATATACAGATGAATGATGTCAGCAGCAGCATCCCGGGGCTGGCCTAACCCGTAAACTGATCAGTATAAGCGTCTAACTGTTGAGTTATAAATCAGGTTTCATCATTGATTTCCCCTTACCCCCAAGGTTATGTGTTCAAGTCTGGTATTGATAAATATGAAGTTAATGCCAACACAGGATCATGCAGGTACAGATTTTGTCTGAATAGACAACAGGATATGTCCGTCGGGACAACAGGCCAGGATTGTCGGCATTAGTAATAAGATTAGGTATCAAGTCAAGCAGTGGTGTATCAGGTCATGTCAGGTAGTGCATATGTATCACACGAATGCTCAAGGTAAAACTGTAGCAAGTATCGAAACACGGTAAAAGCACGAATGCACAAGTAATAATCTGTGATATCATAATATGAGTCCATGAGTCGTATGATACACACCGGCAAGCATGATATATGAATATGGTAGTAACATGAAATAATCAGGTTCGGGCATGCAACTAGATATGTAATATATGGCACGGATACGAACGAATATCGTAAAAACGGTAAAACTTTAACAGGGATGTACAATGCAATATACATGTAATATTTTTATTCATATGGATGTAAATATAATGGCATAGCATGTAGCAAGATAAACTTGCATGCGACTATATATGTGATAAATGATACGGATACGAACGGCTATCCAAAAACAGTAAAACGGTAACATGGATGTACAATGCAGTAAACATGTGATATTTTTATTCATATGGATGCAAAATATATATCATAGCATGTAGCAAGATAAACTTGCATGCGACTGGATACGTAATAAACTGTACGGATACGAACGGGTGTTATAAAACTGTAACATATTATGCATAATTAAACGACATGTAATACTTTTATTCATATGAGCATAAATATAATATCATAGCATGTAGCAAGATAAACTTGCATGCAACTAGATATGTAATAAATGATACAGATACGAACGGCTATCCAAAAAGAGTAAAACGGTAACATGGATGCACAATGCAATAAACATATGATATTTTATTCATATGAAGATAAATATATTATCATAGCATGTAGCGAGATAAACTTGCCTGATCGGATCTCATGACGGGTGCGTATGTCGTGTCCGACGTCGGGTAAATGTCGCAATGCACACACGCGCGCACGGGACAGGACCGGGCAAAGCAAGAACATGACCACGCTGGCTGGGGATGTCCACTGGGTCGCCCGGATCGTCGGCGACGAGCACGGCTCCGGCGATCACCGGGAAACGCGAATCCAAGAAAGGAAAGAGAAGAAAGAAGAAGAAAAAGAAAAGGGTTGTTCTCTGGGTTTGGGTGCTCTGAGATCAGAGAAGAAGAGAGGGGGTGATGTCGACGATGGGTCGTCGATGGAGAGGATGCAGGCGAGGGTTTTCCGGCGATGGGGCAGTAGGTGCAAGGTTCTTGGGGTCGGGGTTTTCTCGGGTATGCAGGGGAGAGTCGCAGGTGATGGTGGTGATGAAGGGAAGTGGAGGAGAAGGTGGTGGAGAGGGGAGACCGATGAGGTGGTCGGCGTCTAGGCGAGGTCGGGTCGTGTAGTGATGGGTTGCTGCGGGGAGATAGGTTACAGGGGAGAGGAGTCGTGGGGAGAGGAGAGAGGTGATGTGATGTGGTCGAGGAGGAGATGGGCGTGGGGAGGCCGACGAAGTGGTTGGCGACGAAGCTCGGGCATGGGTAGGGTTTTCTTGTGGTCGGGGAAGAAGAAGTGAGGAGAGAGAGAGGGACGTTGGTTGTGAAATAAGGTTTTAAATTTTTTTAAAAAGAAAATATATATAGTACGAGAGAGAGAGAGGAAGCAGGTGACATTTTGGGGTGAGAGGATAGTTAGGATAAAGATTAAATAAAATATATTTAGTTAAAGAATATATGAAATCATATATAAAATAGTTTAAATATTTTTAGAATATTTTATTATATATTTGAGTTTTCTGGCCGATACAAAAATACTCCAAAATATGTCCGGGTTGAGTCTAAAATTACGGTTTGAAAATACAGATAATATACGTATCAACCAAAACCAAAAAGCGATGTCCGGTTAAAGAAAATGCATGCCCCCAAGAACGGATACACGTAGCGTGCATGCAGCGATCCAAACGAGGTCGTTTCACCAAACGGGACGAGAACATGATGCACGGATGCTACCACAGGGTCAGGGGTATGATGTAGGTCATACTAAATATTTTTAAAATATATTATTTGATTATATTTGTATTGTTAAAAAAATATGCAGATGCTAGAAATAATGCAGGTATACAGGATATAAAACATGACAGTGCACGGACCCTCATAATTAGCCGGGATAAATCATAAACAGGAATCAAGACGGGTTTCCAGCAAGTGGGTCGGGTCGAATGCAAACACAGATACCAATTACACTATTCGCACCTATAACAGCAACAAATAAAGAAATAACCACTCGATATATAAATTAATCAAATCAAACATGGTATAACGAACTAGGGTGTTACATCATACCCAACTACTAAAAGAATTTCGTCCTCGAAATCCCCGGAATAAGAAAAGACAAACAAACATGAATCTACGAGAATAGGTGTGGAAACTTCTGTCGAATCTCATTTTCTCGTTCCCAAGTCGATTCTTCGTGTGAGCGATTCCTCTATGAAACAAGTACGAGAGGGATAACCTTATTCTTGAGAACCTTTTCTCTTCGATCAATAATCGACATCGGTCGTTCTTCATATGTCAAGTCCTCCCTTACTGTCAGCTCCGAATAATCCAGTACGTGCGTCTCATCTCGAACATACTTACGGAGTTGAGATACATGAAACACATCACGAATACTCGCCAAGGATGGTGGTAACGCCAATCGATAAGCCACTTCTCCAACACTCTCAACAATATCGAAAGGCCCCACGAATCAAGGACTAAGCTTGCCTCGACTCCCAAAATGAATCACTCCTCTAGTCGGTGATATCTTCAAGAATACAATATCGTCAACAACGAACTCTAGAGGTCTTCTCGATATATCGGCCCAACTCTTCTGCCGATCTTGTGCCGCCTTCATGTGATTCCGGATCGTATTAACTTTCTCCATGTTTTGCACAATAAGATCCGGTACCAATAACCTTCGCTCTCCGACATCTTCCCTGCAGACGGGTGAGCGACACTTGCAACCATATAACGCTTCGAATGGAGCTATCTGAATAGTCGCCTGACAGCTGTTATTGTACGAAAACTCCACCAAGTGTAGATGATCCTCCTATGAACCCTTGAAGTCTAACATGCATCCTCTCAACATATCTTCAAGAGTTTGGATCGTTCTTTCTGACTGAACGTCTGTCTGAGGATGATAAGCGGTGCTAAACTTCAATCGAGTCCCCAAACTTTCTTGTAAACTCCTCCAGAAGTGCGACAAAAATGGGTATCACGATTGAAAACGATCCTTACAGGTACTCCGTGCAATCTCACAATCTCCTACAGGTGTCATTCCGCCAATGATTCTGTCGAGTGACCAACTCTAAACGGTATGAAATGAGCTGTCTTAGTCAATCGATCGACAATCACCAAACGACATTGTTGCCCTTTGGACTCCGCAGTAAAGCTGTCACGAAATCCATGGTTATATGTTCCCACTTCCATTGAGAAATCGGAAGTGGTTGCAGTAAACCAGCTACTCGTTGATGTTCAGCCTTGACTTGCTGACATACCAAGCACTTCGCTACAAAGCGGGCAATATCCCTTTTCATGCCTTCCCACCAGAAATGCTGTCGTAGATCACGATACATTTTCGTGCTTTCTGGATGTACGGAATATGCGGAACTATGCTCCTCCTTCATAACTTCTTCACAAATATCTCCTTCGGCACACAAAAACGGCTCCCATTTCGTAACGAACCATCTTCATGAATCAACAAGTCCGTTCGAAGTCCCGCTTCTTCCTGTTCTCGAAACTTCTACAACCTTGGATCGTGCAACTGCGATGCTTTAATAATATCGATCAATGACGACTGTATTTGCAGCTGCATCAACTGTCTTGAAGAATGCGGTAACACGATCTCCAACTCGAATCTCCGAAAAATCCTCGATAAGCCCCTTCTGTGCAGTCAATATTCGTATTGCTGGCAACCAACTTAGCGCATCCGGCACTACATTAACTTTTCCCGGATGGTATTTGAGATCAAGATCATAGTCAGCCATCAGCTCTAACCATCTACGCTGCCTCATGTTGAGCTCTTTCTGCGTGAACACATACTTTAGGCTTTTGTGATCGGTGAATACTTTGACCCTTTCGCCCAATAAGTAGTGTCTCCAAATCTTCAAAGCGAAAATTATTGCCGCTAGCTCTAAATCATGAGTTGGGTAATTCTTCTCATGGGTCTTCAATTGTCTCGATGCGTAAGCTATAACCTTCCTATACTGCACATCATAAACCTTTCCCAGATGCGTCGCTGTGAATAACTAACCCTCCAGAACCGTCTGGCACGATAAAAATAGGAGCGGTTGTCAATCTTTGCTTTAACGCCTCAAAAGCTGACGCACAACCATCCGTCCATACGAACGGCACCACTTTTCGCGTAAGCTTGGTCAAAGGCTTGGCCAAACGAGCGAAATTCTCTACGAACCTTCTGTAATATCCTGCAATTCCAAGAAAACTTCGAATCTCCGCTACGTTCTTCGGAATCGGTCAATCTTGAATGGCTACAATCTTTTCAGGATCAACAGCGATTCCAACTCCGGATACGACATGCCCCTAAAACTTCACTTCTTTGAGCCAAAACTCCCACTTGCTCATCTTCGCATATAATCTTTCTTGCCTCAACGTTGGCAGTGTGATCTTCAAGTGTTCTGCATGCTCTTCTTAGCTCCTCGAGTAGACCAGAATATCATCGATGAACACCACTATAAAGTGCTCCTAGAACGGTGAAAAGATTTGGTTCAAAAGGTCTATAAATATCGCAAGTGGGTTCGTGACTCCGAATGGCATCACTAAGTACTTGAAATGCCCATATCGAGTTCGGAACGCTGTTTTGCAGATATCTTCTGATTTAACTCGAACTTGATGATATCCGGATCGCAAATCCAGTTTTGAGAATACCCTCACGCCACTGAGTTGTTCGAATAATTCGCCAATGCGAGGGATCGGGTACTTGTTCTTCATAGTCACCCGGTTTAATTCTCGATAATCGATGCACATTCTCCTTGTGGCATCTTTCTTCTTGACTAGAAGAACTGGAGCTCCCCATGGTGAATTACTGCTGCGAATCCAACCCTTCTCTAGCAATTCGGTAACATGTTTCTTGTCTTCTTCTAACTCCACTGGTGCCATCGGATAATACGCCTTTGAAATTGGCGCTGCACCAGGAACAAGATCGATCGCGAACTCCACATCTCGTTTTGGCGGTAAACCCGAGATGTCTTCGAACACATCCATAAACTCTCGAACTTCTATCAGTGCTTCATCTGCAACTTGTTTACAAACTTCACCTTCCAGTAAACGATTCTCCTCATCAACTTCCATCGACGAAAGAACGGTGCTTGTCGGCCTAGCCCTAAACGCGACTGGCCCGACAGAACTGCTAACTCCAGCAAAAACAAACTCCGGATGTCCGGGAATCTGGAAAATCACTTTCTTTGCCCTACAATCGATGTGAGCGTGGAAAGTACTAAGAAACCCATTCCCAAGATGACGTCATAGCTGCCAGTATCGATCACCAAGAAATCCGTGAATAACTCACGTCCGCAAATAACAACCGAACCATCTTTGCACTCGCTAATAGATATGATCTTCCCGTTCCCAATGTGTATCTACCAACAATTAGACAGGGCCATGGATGCAATCGAGTGTGCAGCAATAAACTTGGACGACATAAAACAATGGGATGCACCAGAATCGAAAATTGCTAATGCGGGAAAATCATGAACAAGTAGGATACCTGAAACGACTTCATCTGAAGCCTTGGCACAGAAGAAGATTAGCACGATAAACAGGATTCAAGCTTGCGATAAAATATGAACAGGTAAGCAATGAAACTGAGAGAAGCAAGGTAATATAACGATCATAAAACAAGGAAATGAATCAAGACTAAGACTCCAAGTTACTTAAATAGAGTACCGTATTGTAACCATGCTGCAGTTCATAGTTACAATCACATAACTCCGTTCAAGTCGCCCAAATCCTAGTGTCAGAATCGAAGAAATAGGAAGGGAGAAGCAATAGGGAATCAGGAGGAATCCAGGTTGAGATGCAAAGTCATCCATCTCGTTAAGAGAAAGATAAGATTCAAGAATGGCAAGATGGTAAAGTGGCAGGACATGCTCCTAATTACGGGTTTTGTGGTTAGTGTATCGGGTTCAATACCCAACTACAAAAGAACCAAACCCGATTAACCTAAATCCCATGTCTCTGATACCAAACAAACCCTGTCACGCCCCGCTTCCCAGAGTGCACTATGATCGGCACGTGACAGAGCCAACCATGCTATCTGTGGTTAGGAAATATCCCTCCACAGTCACATTACGGCTGTCTATAAGATATCAAGAACAGTAAAAATATAAAACTATCTAATACATGTCCATCTGCCAGAATAAACGAGTCAAGAAATATATATGCAGAAGCAATAAGTCCAATAAACAGTAACATCTGGAAGAAATACGTCCCAAATACGGGCGCACGTCAGGAAATAAAAGTACGGAAAGAAAAATAACTAAACTATCACTAACGCGATCCTCACTGCTTGGCCTGTAGGCTGAAATACTCCTGGTCAGCCTGCGAAAGAGATAAAGGGACTGGGCCATGCAAAACCCAGACGTCAGTGCGTCATAATATCAATAATAATAAGAATCATGTTGTAACGAGATATGCAAGCAGGAATATAAACAGTAACATGAATATAACCAGTAAACATGGATATGGAACAATGAAGTGTATACATGCAGGTGAAGTGCAGTGAGTAATCTAGACTATACTACTGGGTTATCTACTCTCAAGTCTTTGAAATCAATTTAATGGAATCGTCGATGTAACTCAATAGTATCCCGTGCATGCCCGGGACCACAGTCCAGATTCTCGGAGTGAAATCCGAGATGTGCCATTAGGCAGTAAATAAGAACATGTACAGATGAATGATGTCGGCAGCAGCATCCCGGGGCTGGCCTAACCCGTAAAACTGATCAGCATAAGCGTCGAACTGTTGAGTTACAAGCCAGCTTTCATCATTGATTTCCCCTTACCCCCAAGGTTATGTGTTCAAGTTAGGTATTTATAAATATGAAGCTAATGCCAACACAGGATCAAGCAGGTACAGATTTTGTCTGAATAGACAACAGGATCTGTCCGTCGGGACAACAGGTCAGGATTGTCGGCTTTAGTAACAAGATCAGGTATCAAGTCAAGCAGTGATGTATCAGGTCATGTCAGGTAGTGCATATGTATCACACGAATGCTTAAGGTAAAACTGTAGCAAGTATCAAAACATGGTAAAAGCACGGATGCACAAGTAATAATCTGTGATATCATAATATGAGTTCATGAGTCGTATGATGCACACCAGAAAGCATGATATATGAATATGGCAGTAACATGAAATAATCAGGTCCCGGCATGCAACTAGATATGTAATATATGGCATGGATACGAACGGATATCGTAAAAACGGTAAAACTGTAACAGGGATGCACAATGCAATATACATGTAATATTTTTATTCATATGGATGTAAATATAAAGGCATAACATGTAGCAAGATAAACTTGCATGCGACTATATATGTGATAAATGATACGGATACGAACGGCTATCTAAAAACAGTAAAACAGTAAACATGTGATATTTTTATTCATATGGATGCAAAATATATATCATAGCATGTAACAAGATAAATTTGCATGCGACTGGATACGTAATAAACTGTACGGATGCGAACGGGTGTTGTAAAACTGTAACATATGATATTTTATTCATATGAACATAAAAATAATATCATAGCATGTAGCAAGATAAACTTGCATGCAGCTAAATATGTAATAAATGATACGGATACGAACGGCTATCCGAAAACAGTAAAACGGTAACATGGATGCACAATGCAATAAACATATGATATTTTATTCATATGAACATAAATATATTATCATAGCATGTAGCAAGATAAAATTGCCTGATCGGATCTCACGACGGGTGCGTGCGCCGCGTCCGACGTCGGGTAAACGTCGCATTGCACACAAACGCGCAGGGGACAGGACCGGGCAAAGCAAGAACATGACCACGCTGGCTGGGGATGTACACTGGGTCGCCCGGATCGTCGGCGACGAACATGGCTCCGGCGATCACCGGGAAACACGAATCCAAGAAAGGAAAGAGAAGAAAGAAGAAGAAGAAGAAAAAGAGGATTGTTCTCTGGGTTTGGGTGCTCTGAGATCAGAGAAGAAGAGAGGGGGTGATGTCGACGATGGGCCGTCGACGGGGTGGATGCAGACGAGGGTTTTCCGGCGATGGGGCAGTGGGTGCTAGGTTCTTGGGGTCAGGGTTTTCTCGAGTGTGCAGGGGAGAGTCGCGGGTGATGGTGTTGATGAAGGGAAGTGGAGGAGAAGGCGGTGGCGAGGGGAGACCGACGAGGTGGTCGGCGGCTAGGTGAGTTCAGGTTGTGCGGTGATGGGTTGCTGCGGGGAGATAGGTTACAGGGGAGAGGAGTCGTGGGGAGCGGAGAGAGGTGAGGTGATGTGGTCGAGGAGGAGATAGGCGCAGGGAGGCCGACGAGGTGGTCGGCGACGAGGCTCGGGCGTGGGTAGGGTTTTCTCGTGGTCGAGGAAGAAGAAGAGGAGAGAGAGAGGGTCATGGGTTGTGAAATAAGGTTTTAAATTTTTTTTTTTAAAAGAAAATATATATAGTACGAGAGAGAGGGGGGAGCAGGTGAGATTTTGGGGTGAAGGGATAGTTAGGATAAAGATTAAATAAAATATATTTTGTTAAAGAATATATGAAATCGTATATAAAACAGTTTAAATATTTTTAGAATATTTTATTATATATTTGAGTTTTCTGGCCAATACAAAAATACTCCAAAATATGTCCGGGTTGGGTCTAAAATTACGGTTTGAAAATATGGATAATATACGTGTCAACCAAAACCAAAAAGCGATGTCCGGTTAAAGAAAATACATACCCCCAAGAACGGATACACGTAGCGTGCATGTACCGATCCAAACGAGGCCGTTTCACCAAACGGGACGAGAACATGATGCACGGATGCTACCACAGGGTCAGGGGTATAATGCAGGCCATGCTAGATATTTTTAAAATATATTATTTGATTATATTTGTATTATTAAAAGAATATGCAGATGCTGGATATAATGCGGGTATACATGATATAAAACATGACAGTGCACGAATCCTCATAATTAACCGGGATAAATCATAAACAGGAATCAAGACGGGTTTCCAGCAAGTGGTCGGGTCGAATGCAAACACAGATATCAATTACACTATTCGCACCCATAACAGCAATAAATCAAGAAATAACAAATTAATCAAATCAAACATGGTATAACGAACTAGGGTGTTACTGCCATGGTTGCCCTTGGATTCGAGATACTAAAATTTTGTGTCTTGCTCTTGTGCAGAGAAAATCAATGGCTTCCAACTGCAGCTATTGCAACAGCAACTCTCGCTCCACCCCAACTGGAGAAGTGACATATGGGCCGAACACGGCCTCTACCTTTTCAATGCCGGTGGGGCAAGTTAGGCAACGTGATACTGGATTGTTCTTTGGGACCATGCTCCCACCAGTGAGTTTCGGTACCTCAGCGCCACAAGAAGAATCTCCCAAAGGGTCGGTCTTCGATCGACTGGAGAAAATAATGGCCCCTCTCAATGGGCCGTCCAATTCTGGTGTCTCAGTCTTCAACAGGCTGAGCAAAAGCTCGAGCGGGCCCGCAAAGAGGCTCATGATATCTAAAGGGGCTACCCCAAAATGGATAGACCTCCCAACTCCTGCTATGGGCGAAGCCGTCAATGATAATTTCCCTACCAGAAAGTCGGTCTTTGAAATATTGGCTGGCCCTCCTCAAACTCTGCCAAGGACGTCAGTCTTCAACAGGCCGATGCCAACAACAGCCCCTCTGCAAAGCCGGGGACAAGAACAAGCCGCTTCCAAAACTGAGGCGGTCCCGTCTGCAAAACACACTCGACGTCGCCACTGGCGCCAAGTGAGAAAAGCTGGGCGCAACTCCCCCTCTAGACTTACCCCACCAGCTCCAATGGTGGAAGTTGGCGCTGTTGTTCCAACCGGGAACAGCTTTGATATGCTCAGGAGGGTACGCAAGAACTCTCCAATGACGGTACTAAAGAAATCGCCCCCACCTGCAGAGGTCATTGTTCAGGCAGAACCGGAGCGCCCCCATCAACGGCTCTCCTCCCAAATTCATAGAGTCTAGCGGAAAGTCCAGGACTCTGTGATCAATAAAGACTACTCTCATCGACCAAAGAAATCGAAGGCTCGGCAAGAGAAAGACTATCTCTCCGTCATACAGTGAGGGGCTTCTTCTACATAGATGCCTGTTACAACGGCTCCTTCAATTTCGACCTCCTACAAAAGGATGAGGCCGGAGAAAATCACACCGCCTACGGCAAATTCCAAAGGCGATGGACCCAAATGCCCTAAGTCTGGGGGCATGATCGTACATACAGTTTACATGGCTTCCGGGAAAGAAGAAAGCCGTGCTTCCATAGGACACCGACCGTAAACTCGGTCGCTGACTAAAGCTCAGGAGCAACAACAAAAGCTCCAGGAAATGCTGACCAAAATGGCAGCACTTACCGGGAAGAAAGAAAGTCCGGACATGACAGCCGAGCAGCGTCAGGAGCAGGAGACCGATACAAAGTTTCTGCGAAGGGTGCTTGAAAGAAAGGACAAGGAAGCTACTGAGCAGGCTACTAACATGAAGCAGATGGCGCTCTTATTTCAGGATACGGTTGGAATGATGATCCAACCAGAACCCCCAGCCGAGGATCTGCCGATAATCATTGAGGATGACAGAGGAGAAATATCAAATCCTCTTCTGGCTTTATCGGCAGCCAAGGAGGAAACAATCTCTAAGGCTGCTCTTGATGATTATATAGCTCAACAAATAAGAGCCTATCAAGCAAATGAAGCGGCTGGCCAAATCGTTAGAACTGGACAACTGTATCCAGGCTAGTATGACCAAATTAAATACCCACCGAGATATACGATCCCCAAGTTTGTAAAGACTCTGAATTTACTGTACAAAATTTTTCAGTTTAATATACAGAAAGGAGTTTACAAGCCTGAGTATAATTTATAAGTTATTTTTTATTTAAGAACAGCAAGAAGCCACTTGTAGCTCACTGGTAAAGCTCTTGCACTGCTGTGACGTAGCCCTTGTGTTCGAATCCTATCAGTCACATTATTTTTTTCTGGTTTTCTTTTTAAACTTTTTGGAAGGCCCAAAGTTTACACGTGCAATGCACACAAAAACGAAAAGACAGAAAAATCAAACATATGCACAATGATTTAAATACAGAGAGGAGCACGCGGCACAAATCCAACAACCCATCTCACCAAATCGACCAGCGGAAACCCTATATTGGCCGGCACCGACGGGCCCCCCATAGCCAAATGTCCACAGGCTTTGCACACTCGACTCTTGGCCTATCCCTAACTCCCATGCACTGTTTGATTTCCTTTCAATCAAACAGAGACTCCTCAATTCACAATTTATCATCATTTTAATGCATTTTAATTCATCATTTTAATTCCAAAACCCTAATTCCACACTATAAATACTACCTCATGCCGTAGCATTTCCTCATTCTGAAAATTATAGCCAAAACTCTCAAAGTTTTCTAAGTGCAAGAGGAGTACAGATGGAGTTAGCAAGATATCAACTTTCGGTGAGAATTGAAGCAAGTTCCGGTGACCCCGCGACGCCACAACGACAAACCTCCTGTAACGACTCTAATTTTACTGTACGAAATTTTTAAGTTAATATACAGAATGGAGTTTTGCAGCCTGAGTACACTTTATAAGTTATTTTTGTTTAAGAACGGTAAGAAATAACTTGTAGCTCATTGGTAAAGCCTTGCACTACTGTGACATAGCCCCTGTGTTCGAATCCCCTCAGGCACATATTATTTTTCCTAATTTTTCTTTTAAACTTTTTGGAAGCACAAAAGTTTACACGTGCACTACACGTAAAAATGAAAACAAACACACATAAAATGTTATATACAGCGACATGGACACGTGGCAAGCATCCGATGGCTCCCCTCCATTAGATGGCCGGCGAGATGGGCGTTTGTGCCGGCGACGGCGGGCATCCGTAAGGAAAATTTCCCGTTCTATGCACACAAAACCATTGTCCTACCACCATTACCCCTGCACTGTTTGTTTTCTCTCAAATTTAACAGAGAATTCAATTTCCCAATTAATCAAAATTTTAAATTCATTCTTTCAATTCCAAAACCCTAATTCCACACTATAAAGACAACCTCGAAACCTAGCCCCTCCTCATTCTGAAATCCCTAGCCAATAATATCAAAATTTTCTAAGTACAAGTGGAGTTAGCAAGAGGTCGACTTCCGACGAGAAATCGAGCAAGTTCCGGGGATCCCGCGACGCCACGGCGACTACACAATCTTGTTCTACCTCATCTTCACACTTCTAGCTAGCAAGTCCCTCCCTATTCTACTCTTTCTTCTTAAAATGATCCTTTTTCCAAAATATGTCGGTAAGTGGAGTTATACCGACATGTGATTCTAAAACCCTTGAAAATGCATCTTTTCTTAAGCATTGCTCATTCATATTCTACACCTTAATGGTTAATCATGAAACTAATAATTAGAAATAACTTTCACCCTAAATCATCATACTAAATAACTTTAAATTGATTTTTACATTTAAATACCATAAACTTTATTTCTACCATATTTAATTGTTTCGCTTACTATTACCTTTAGAAAACTTCATGGGGGTAATGACCTACCCCTCACTTACACACATGTTTAAATAGCATGATACACCTTGAAACATAATTTTGTGGCGATTATAACTTTTCATTAAAATATCCTGAACTATAAAAACCAGGTTTTCTTTAGAATTGTATTTCAAACTCTTTACGATTATGCCTCTACAACCCATTTTGGGGAACCCGCTATTAGATAGTGTAGATTATCGCACATCCTCAGGATAGTAGAGCGAGATGCAGACCTCCTCACGGAGCATTCAGTCTCGAAAGATTTTAATACGATTTTTAAGAAAAACGACATTTTCTATTTAATAATAAAATTAATTTTTTTAAGATTATATAAATATTATCAAACTACATAATTTCAAGTTATAATAAAATTCCATGTTTTTCTAAAAATAAAAGAATGACAAGTTTCACTAAAATACCATCAAGTATCAATACAAGACAAGTATTACACTAAAATACCTTGAACTATTCAGGCTATGGAAATATTCACTAATATACCTCACTCTTTAAAATCCACCTCCATGAAAACCTTAAATAATATAAATAAATACTCGAGCTTTATTTTGAAAGTATATAAAATATTTTTCATAAAACCCCCTCGAGTTATATAAAATTACATTTAAGGACTTTAGTAAATATAGGTTTAAGCGGGATCAATTCTCTTGAGCCTCAGGGAGCTGGAGAAAGTGAGTGCTTGCCTATTTAAGATAGAAAAAAACTTAATGGAGTTATCAATGGTAATTGTCTTGGAAAAAGACACAAATCCTGCCGTCCATATGCCGCAGTTACCGATAACACCCGAACTTAATTCAGGATCCAAATCTATTTAAAGTGTTTGACTCAAATCTGAGTCTAACTCAATCTGAATCCAACCAGAATCCAATCCAAACATGAATCCAATCCAAACATGAATCAAATTCAACATGAATCTAAACTATAACATGTATACTTGAATCTGAACCTGAATACCAGAACAATATCTACATGCAAACATGACTTGACTTGAACGAACCATGGCTATGACTTGACTACATAACTACTTGATACATCCTAAAACTGTTTATATGAACAACTTATATCCATGGTCTCGACAAGTCTGATGACTACAATTTATACAATATACATTACGGGGTTTAACGGGGTAGTCTGGTACGGAATGTATTAGAAGTGGAACGAGATGGTCATTAAAAGACACCTACCTGAACATCCATGCCGTTATCACGTGGGTTTTGACGCGGCCTTGTACTACCAATTACCATAGTCCACGGAGCAGGTTGGACTCCTCTCGTATACACTCATACATTCTGCACCAAGCTACAAACAACTACGTTAGCATAACAAACATATACTTACACCAATTACCAGTTCTGTTCTCTTTATTTGAACTATTCCTATCTCTCTTTTCGGACTTACCGAGCGCTAGTTCGCTGACGACATTCCTGTTTCTTTCTTTCTTTGAAATGTTCGTTAGGAGGACCCGACTCTCAGGAGACCGAGCCCAGCCAGGAGGACTTGGATCAGTTCACAGAGGAGACAGACTTTTAACTTTTACTTGTACTTACATTTTCATTTGTATGCCACTGTTTAGGCATTTCTTTTATCATTATACATTTCCTTTTCAAATCAGTTGTAATGTAAAGAAAGAATGTTAATAAAAGTTGATGTTTAATTATTACATCTCTTGTTATTTTTGTGTATTCATTTATATTTCTTATTTACGCTTAACGTATTTATTTCTGAGTAAATACATCGCGTGCCGGCCACGCCTACTTCTCCGTACACCGGAAAGCGGGACGTGAAATCTCTCTCCTTCTACCTTCTCTTCATCTATCTAGCTAGTAAGTCTCTTCCAATCCCTTTCCTTCTTCTATGAAAGTCTCTTTTCAAAACATATGTCGGAAGTGGAGTTAACACCGACATCTTCTTTAAACCTATAAAATTCCACTTTTTCTTACATATTCTTCATGCATATTCCTACAACGTACTTATTAATATAAAACCAATGTTTAGAACTAATTTTTAATCAAGAATATCATGCAAAATAGCTTTAACTTATCTTTTACACTAAAATACCGTGAACTTTGTATATACCATATTTATTTGTTTTGCTTAAACATACCTTTAGAAAACTTCATGGGGTAATGACCTACCCCTCACAAACACACATGGTTCCATAACATGATAACTCTTTCATGTAGATTTGTGTTTCGAGAAAATATTTCATTAAAATACCATTTACTACAAAATAGCATGAAAACTTCACGGGGTAATGACCTACCCCTCACAACCCATTTTACGGGACCCGCTATTAGATGGTGTGGATTATCGCACATCCTTAGGCTAGTAGAGCGAGATGTAGACCTCATCACGGAGCATTCGGTCTCGAAAAGTTTTTTAAAGACGGTTTTTAAGAAAAACGCATTTTTCTATTTAACTAAAATTAAATTTTTATAATTATATAAATATTACAAATCCATATATTTTCAAAATATAATAACTTTATTTTTTTTCAAATGAAAGAATTACAAGTTTCATCAAAATACCGTCAAGATACCAAGAAAAATCAAACTTTACAGTAAAATACCATGAACTTTCCAAACTAAGCTATTATCACTAAAATACCTCAAACCCTTAAAATTAATATCCATGAAAACCCTAAATAAAATAAATAACTTCTCGAGATTTATTTTGAAACTATATTAAAAATATTTTTCATAAAACCCCCTCGAGCTATATAAAACGCTGTTAAGGACTTTAGTAAATATAGATTTAAGTGGGATCAATTCTCTTGAGCCTCAGGGAGCCGGAGAAAGTGAGTGCTTGTCTATTTAAGGTAGAAAATTTAACGGTGTTATCAATGGTAATTGTCTTGGAAAAGGACACATATCATGTCGTCCATATGCAACAGTTACCGATAACTCCCGAACCTAACTTAGGATTTAAATCAATTATAAGTGTCTGACTCAAGTTTGAGTCTAAATCAAGATTGAATCCAAACTCAAACCAGAACCCAATTCAAATATGAATCCAAACTCTAACATGTATACTTGAACATGAACCTGAATATCAAATCTGAATACAAGACTTGACTTGACCGAATCATGGCTATAACTTGACATGACTACAAGCTTACATCCTGAACCTGACTACTTGAACAACTTGTATACATAGTCTCGGCAAGCCATATAATCAATACAATATATTACGGGGTTAACGGTGTAGATTGGTACGGAATGTATAGCGTGGCACGAGATGATCACTAAAAGATGCCTACATGAACTCTCATGCCGTTGTCCCATGGGTTTTGACGGGGTGTTGTACTACATGTTACCATAGTCCACGGGGTAAGATGGACTTCTCTCGTATACATAAATACCTTACGTACCAAGCTACAAACAACTACGTTAGAATGGCAATCTTATACATGTACATCTTACCAGTTCAATTCTCATTACTTGCTATATTCCTTCTTTCTTTTGGGACTTACCGAGCGGTAGTTCGCTGACGACATTCATGTCTATTTCTTTCTTTGGAATGTTCATCAGGAGGACAGGACTCTCTCGAGATAGAGCCTAGCCAGGAGGACGTGGACCAGCTCACTTCCCAGCAAGACTTCTAGCTTCTTGTACTTACTTTTCATTTGGTAAGCTACTGTTTAGGCATTCCTTTATATCATTGTGCTTTCCCTTTCAAAACAGTTGTATTGTAAAGATGAATATTAATAAAAGTTGCTGTTCATTTTAGTAAATACGTTGCGGGATTGCCACGTCACCACTTCCGTACACTGGGAAGTGCGGCATGATAGGTTTTGTTGGCGGCCCATACAGGTCAATTCTGCATGGAATCCTAAACAATATATGTCACAAGAATTATATGAATCAGTAACTATACATTCTTTACATTTCAAATTCCTTAAATCTATCCGAACATTTCCTTTTCTATCAAGGTCAAGGATTCACCGAACAACACGAGTACCAACGTCAATAGAAACACCCCACCATCTACTCTACCACCACCACCTACCATTGCAGCTTCCATCAATGAGCAAACGGTACTGCTTGAGGCGATCAAGAGCCTCTTTGAGGGTCAACAGCAGCAAACTGCTATCCGCATGCACCGTCCAGAGGTCGAGGCACTTGGAGTCAAAAAATTCTGGGCACTGCACCCGAAACATTTCTCTGGAAAAGAGAGCCCACTGGAGGCAGAGAAATGGGCTCAGTCTATCGAAGATGACCTGGCAGCAGCACAAGTGCCAGAGATTGCATGGGTGAGAGTTGTAAAGTTGCAACTAACAGATAACGCCAGAGTCTGTGGAAGGCAGAAGAAAACCGACTCGCCCAACCGATTGAATGGAAGACGTTTCGCAATATGTTTGACGCAAAGTACTTCCCTAAGACTACCCATTTCGACATGGAAAAGCAGTTCATCCACTTACAATAAGGCTCAATATGGAGCAAGTCCGTTGATGAATACGATGCTGAGTTTACCATGCTAAGGAAGTAAGATATTATCTCAATATTCACTGATATCACTTTTTACACTGCTAACACAAGGTCGTAACAGGTTCGCGGCACACCTCATCCCGACTGCTGAAATTCGGGCATGACGATTTCAGCAAGGGTTGGACCCAAAAATCCAAGCCGCACTCGATACAGGGGATTTTCCAACCCATGATCTTGCTCTTAAGGTTGCACGACGTTAGGAGAAAGTTGTGAAGAAGAAGGGCAGAACTCAGACTGCCGGTGTAAAATGCCCTGCCACTCAGATGACAGGAGGAGTCTCTTCCAGGATAACTTTTGCACCCAGGAGACCGGAAATAATATTTAACCGGCCCAGTCCAGACTTTTGCTTCTACTGCAAGAAGAACGGACACCTGGCGAAAGACTGCAGGCATGTAAATGGCCTGTGTTTAGTTTGTGGCGCATCCACTCATGCCATTGGAGCTTATCTATATCGTCTCAACCCAGCTCCAGTACCAAGACCCGCAATCACAGTCCCGCAGCGGCCAGCTATTCAGGCTCCTGCACCTCGTCTTGCTCTTCCTACTCCACCTCCACAAGGACCTCCTGCATAGCCTCCTCATCAGTTCCATCAGGAACATGCCTCAAGGGAAGAGGAACATGCCCCAGGGACAGAAGAATGTGCTTCCAGCAAGGAGGAATGTATCCCGATGTCAGGCTTTCACCATGACAGTTAAGGAAGCCGAGGCCACTGGACAAGTTATCACTGGTAATTCCCAATCCTTTCATCTTTTCAATCCTTGTATACCTCTATATTTTTCTAGTATCTAAAACCAACCTCACACAACTTAGGTACTATACTAGCAGCCACCCTTCCTGCACTAGCACTGTTCGACTCTGGAGCGTCACACTGCTTCATGTCGCAAAGATTTACGAGAACACATGCGATTCCCGTGAAGCCACTCATTTCAAGCTAGAATGCCAGTTTCGAGAATGGAGTATTGAAGGCAACTATGGGACTGGATCAGTGTCCAGTTGTAGTTTGCGGACGAGAATTCTACATGAATTTCAATGTACCGGACAATACAAACTTCGATGTTGTGTTGGAAATGGACTGGCTGGGATTTTTCTATGCTACGATTGACTGCCGTCAAAGGAAGGTAGTATTTGAGATACCAGATCACCCAGTCCTTTACTTCAAGAGTGGAGATAGAACTTTGGAGCAAGGAATCTTCCATGCCAAGCCAAAGAATGCAGAAGTGTTTACTCTACTGGCGGAAGAAGAAAAGCCATAGGTAGTTCGAGAGTTCGAGGATGTGTTTCCTGAAGATATAACAGGTTTGCCTCCCGATCGAGCTCTTGAATTCAGCATTGATTTACTACCTGGTGCGCAACCGGTAATCAAAGCTCCGTACCGATTAAGTCATGAAGGATTTAAGGAGATCCGTACTCAGTTGGACAAACTTCTGAAGAAAGGTTGGACTCGTCCCAGTACTTTAAGTTGGTGATCTTCAGTTTTTCTTATGAAGAAGAAAGAAGGTTCATATAGAATGTGTGTAGATTACCGAGCTCTGAATGAAGTGACGATAAAGAACAAGTATCCACTACCGTGCATCGGTGACCTTTTCGATCTCTTAAGTGGGTCTTGTGTATTTTCGAAGCTGGATCTTCGTTCGGGTTATCATCAGGTGAAGGTGAAAGAGTCTGATACTTCGAAGACGGCTTTTAGGACTCGCTATGGTCATTACGAATATCTCATGATGCCGTTTGGAGTGACCAATGCACCTGCTATATTTATGAATCTGATAAACCTTGTTTTCCGAGAGTATGTAGACAGATTTGTTGTCATCTTCATTGACGATATCCTGGTGTATTCAAAGAATCGGAAAGAACACGCCGAGCTTTTACGATTTGTCCTAGAGATATTGCGACAACATCAGCTCTATACCAAGTATAGCATGTGTGAATTTTGGGTAGATCAAGTCAGATTTCTCGGACATATCGTTTCAGGTGAAGGAATCTTCGTAGATCCAGCTAAGGTGTCAGCTATCAGCGAATGGCTGACACCAAAGACGGTGAAGGATATTCGAAGTTTCTTACGATTAGCAGGATGCTACCAAAGATTCATTGAAGGTTTCTCGAAGATTGCAGCACCCCTGGCCAAGCGCACACATAAAGATGAAGCATTCGTGTGGTCAGAAGCATGTAAACAATCTTTTGTAGAACTCAAGACAAGATTAACTTCGGCTCCTAGTATCATAATACCGGATCAATCTGGAAGATTCGTTGTACATTATGATGCATCCGGTAAGGGATTAAGATATGTTCTACACTAGCATGGAAAAGTTGTAGCCTTTGCATCAAGACAGCTGAAAGTTCATGAGCGCAACTATCCAACACATGATCTGGAGTTGGCAGCCGTTCTCTTTGCACTTAAAATTTGGCGTCACCATCTTTTGGAAGAATGAGTAGATATATACACTGACCACAAGAGTCTGAAGTATGTATTTACTCAGAAGGAATTGAACATACTGCAGAGAAGATGGCTAAAACTCATGGCGGACTTCGACATCAACTCATCCCGGGAAGGTGAATGTAGTTCCTAATGCACTTAGCCGTCAGCCTTTAGCAATGAATCTCACCGCTCAGTGGAAGCTACAACAGGAATTACATGGATTGGCGATCGAAGTAGTTATGCCAGGTAACGCTACGTATTTGATGAACTTACAAGTCGAGTCTACTATTGTCAATTAGATCAAAACAGCTCAAGCAAATGATTCCAAGCTACAAAAGATCCGAGAACAAGTAGAAAATGGACTTAGAACTGACTTAATCATCCACGAAGACGGATCCTTGAGATAGGGAAGTAGATTGTGTGTACCACATGGCA
This sequence comes from Agapanthus africanus, assembly GCA_030015575.1. Classification (NCBI taxonomy): domain Eukaryota; kingdom Viridiplantae; phylum Streptophyta; class Magnoliopsida; order Asparagales; family Amaryllidaceae; genus Agapanthus; species Agapanthus africanus. Next base: position 48,411,242 of record JASDDO010000008.1, on the reverse strand, counting down.
CAGTTCGATAAGAGTTGATGAAAGAAGCTCATAGTTCTCCGTACTCAGTACACCCCGGTGGTACCAAAATGTATAAGGATCTATGGCAACACTACTGGTGGCATGAAATGAAGCGCGATGTAGCCAAAAGCGTAGCCAAGTGTTTGGTGTGTCGGCAAGTAAAGGCTGAATATCACAGAACTGCTGGTCTACTTCAACCGTTACCAATCTTAGAATGGAAATGACAGCACATTACCATGGACTTTGTGACTGCCCTTCTTCACAGCATGAAGGGTAACGACGCAGTATGGGTTATTGTGGATCGACTTACCAAGTCGGCACATTTCATCCCATTTCGAGTTGGCCAATCTACCGAGACGTTAGCAAAGAAATACATGGAGGTAAGCATGAATCTAAAGTATGATTTAACCTCAAGATGTACTATTTTTTATACCCATGAACTCATGTAGGAGATCGTGAGATTACATGGAGTACCGGTTTGCATCATCACTGATCGTGACACCATATTTCGATCACAGTTTTGGCAGAGTCTGCAAACTAGCCTGGGAACAAGTCTGAACATCAGCACGACTTACCATCCATAAACGGACGAACAGTCCAAGCGGACAATTTAGATTTTGAAGGACATGCTAAGAGCTTGTATGTTAGACTTCGGAGGTTCGTGGGAAGATCACCTACATCTTGTGGAGTTTTCATACAACAACAGCTATCAGGCGAGCATTAGAATGACACCATTTGCAGCTCTCTATGGAAGGAAGTGTTGATCACCACTAAGTTGGGACGACATCGAAGATCGTGAACTCCTTGGACCAGAGGTGATCGTAGAAACTGTGGACGTAGTTCGTACGATCATGGAAAGAATGCGCATAGCGCAAGACCGACAGAAGCACTGGGATGATGTAAAGCGTCGACACCTGGAGTTCCAACCTGAAGATCATTTTTTCTTAAAGATCTCTCCAAACCGAGAAGTGATCCTCTTTGGCAAGAAGGGTAAGCTCGGTCCGAGATATATAGGACCGTTCGACATTCTCGAACAAGTCGGAGAAGTCGCATACCGTTTGGCACTACCACCCTCATTAGAAAGAGTGCACAATATGTTCTATATATCCCAGCTCCGAAGATATGTGAGTGACCCCAGTCACATCCTTGATCACTCCGAGCTAACTGTAAAGACGGACCTAACTTTTGAGCAACAACCCGTTGAGATCCTGGATCGAAATGTGAAGACGCTGCGGAACAAAGAAGTAAACTTCGTCCGAGTGATGTGGAGAAAAGATTCGCCAAGATAATCAACGTGGGAACGAGAAAATGACATGCGTGTAAAATACCCTTACTTATTTGTAAATTAGTCCCTATGTAAATGTAAATTTCGAGGACGAAATTTTTATAAGGAGGGTAGAATGTAACGGCTCTGAATTTACTGTACAAAATTTTTCAGTTTAATATACAGAAAAGAGTTTACAAGCCTGAGTACAATTTATAAGTTAATTTTTGTTTAAGAACAGCAAGAAGCCACTTGTAGCTCACTGGTAAAGCTTTGCACTGTTGTGACGTAGCCCCTGTGTTCGAATCCGATCAGACACATTATTTTTTACTAATTTTTCTTGTAAAATTTTTGGAAGCCCAAAAGTTTACACGTGCAATGCACATAAAAATGAAAAGTTTGAAGAAATAAACATGTGCAAAAGAGTATTAATACTGAGATGAACATGTGGCACCAATCCGACGGCCCCAATCCCACAAACGACCGGCAAGATTGCCATTTACAGTACAAAATAAGAGCTCATCAAACAAATGAAGCGGCTAGCCAAATTGTCAGAACTGGGCAACCGTATCCAGGCTAGTATGACTAAATTAAATACCCGCCGCGATATACGATCCCCAAGTTTGTAACGACTCTGAATTTACTGTACAAAATTTTTCAGTTTAATATACAGAAAGGAGTTTACAAGCCTGAGTACAATTTATAAGTTAATTTTTGTTTAAGAACAGCAAGAAGCCACTTGTAGCTCACTGGTAAAGCTCTTGCACAGCTGTGACGTAGCCCCTGTGTTCGAATTCCATCAGATACATTATTTTTTTCTGATTTTCTTTTTAAACTTTTTGGAAGCCCAAAAATTTACACGTGCAATGCACACAAAAACGAAAAGACAGAAAAATCAAACAGTGCACAATGATTTAAATACAGGGAGGAATACGTGGCACAAATCCAACAACCCATCTCAACAAATCGACCGGCGGAAACCCTATATTGGCCGGCACCGACAGGCCCCCCGTAGCCAAATGTCCCCAGGCTTTACACATTCGACTCTTGGCCTACCCCTAACTCCCCTGCACTGTTTGATTTCCCTGCAATCAAAAAGAGACTCTTCAATTCACAATTTATCATCATTTTAATGCATTTTAATTCATGTTTTTAATTCCAAAACCCTAATTCCATACTATAAATACTACCCCATGCCCTAGCCTTTCCTCATTCTGAAAATTATAGCCAAAATTCTCAAAGTTTTCTAAGTACAAGAGGAGTATAAGTGGAGTTATCAAGAGATCAACTTCCGGCGAGGATCAGAGCAAATTACGGTGAACCCGCGACGCCACAACGACAAACCTCCCTCCTTCAACCTTCTCTTCATCTATCTAGCCAGTAAGTCCCTTCCAATCCCTATCCTTCTTCTATGAAAGTCTCTTTTCAAAACATATATCGGAAGTGGAGTTAACACCGACATCTTCTTTTAAATCTCTAAAATTCCACTTTTTCTTACATATTCTTCATGCATATTCCTACACCATGCTTGTTAAGATAAAACCAATGTTTAGAACAATTTTTTAATAAAGAATATCATTCAAAATAGTTTTAACTTAACTTTTACACAAAAATACCGTGAACTTTGTATATACCATATTTATTTGTTTTGCTTAAACATACCTTCAGAAAACTTCACGGGGTAATGACCTACCCCTCAAAAACACACATGGTTCCATGGCACGATAACTCTTCCATGTAGATTTGTGTTTCGAGAAAATATTTCATTAAAATACAATTTACTACAAAAAAGGTTTTCTTTGGAATTATAATTTAAAATTCCTTTGCAAATAATTCTCTACAACCCTTTTTTGGGGACCCGCTATTGAATGGTGCGGATTATCGCACATCCTTAGAATAGTAGAGTGAGATGCAGACCTCCTCACGGAGCATTCGGTCTCGAAAGGTTTTTTAAATATGGTTTTTAAGAAAAACGCAATTTTCTATTTAAAAAAAATTAATTTTTTATAATTATATAAATATTACAAATCCATATATTTTCAAAATATAATAACTTTATTTTTTTCAAATGAAAGAATTACAAGTTTCATTAAAATACCATCAAGATACCAACAAAAGTCAAACTTTACAGCAAAATACCATGAACATTCCAAACTAAGATATTATCATTAAAATACCTCAAACCCTTAAAATTCATATCTATGAAAACCCTAAATAAAATAAATAACTTCTCGAAGTTCATTTTGAAACTATATTAAAAATATTTTTCATAAAAGCCCCCTGAGCTATATAAAACGCCGATAAGGACTTTAGTAAATATAGGTTTAAGCGGGATCAATTCTTTTAAGCCTCAGGGAGCCAGAGAAAGTGAGTGCTTGCCAATTTAAGGTAGAAAATTTAACGTTGTTATCAATGGTAATTGTCTGTCGTCCATGTGCAACAGTTATCGATAACTCCCGATCCTAATTCAGGATCTAAATCAGTTATAAGTGTCTGACTCAAGTCTGAGTCTAAATCAAGCTTGAAGCCAAACTCAAACCAGAATCCAATTCAAACATGAATCCAAACTCTAACATGTATACTTGAACATGTACCTGAATATCAAACCTGAATACACGACTTGAATTGACCGAACCATGGTTATAACTTGGCATGACCACAAGCTTACATCGTGAACCCGACTACTTGAACAACTTGTATCCATGGTCTCAGCAAGACATATAATCAATACAATACATTACGGGGCTATCGGGGTAGATTGGTACGAAATGTATAGCATGGCACGAGATGATCACTAAAAGATACCTACATGAACTCTCGTGTCGTTGTCCCGTGGGTTTTGACAGGGCCTTGTACTACTTGTTACCATAGTCCTTGGAGTAAGATGGACTTCTCTCGTATACACAAATACCTTCTGTACCAAGCTACAGACAACTATGTTAGAATAGCAATCTTATACTTGTACATCTTACCACTTCAATTCTCATTACTTGCTATATTCCTTTCTTTCTTTTGGGATTTACCGGGCGCTAGTTCGTTGAAGACATTCCTGTCTATTTCTTTCTTTGGAATGTTCGTCAGGAGGACATGACTCTCTCGAGATAGAGCCTAGCCATGAGGACGTAGACCGGCTCACTTTCCAGCAGGACTTCTAGCTTCTTGTACTTACTTTTCATTTAGTATGCCACTGTTTAGGCATTCCTTTATATCATTGTACTTTCCAATTCAAAGCAGTTGTATTGTAAAGATGAATGTTAATAAAAGTTGCCGTTCATTTCATATCACTTGTCAATTCTTGTGCATTATATATATATATTGCTTATTTACGCTTAACGTATTTATTTCTTAGTACATACGTTGCGGGCTTGCCACATCACCACTTCCGTACAATGGGAAGTGGGGCATGACGGGTTTTGTTGGTGGCCCATACATGTCAGTTTTGCATGGAATCCTAAGCAATATATGTCACAAGAATTATATGAATCAGTAACTATACATTCTTTATATTTCAAATGTTAGTGATATATGCCATAGAGGCCATTATTGTATCATACTCGATTGTATATTACTCAATGGGAGCTTGGGATATACACGGATAAAGCAACAGTCTTGTTCAAAATGGTAGTATGCTACCTGGTTTGTTTCTACCTCAATATGTGCGTGTGTTTCTTCTAGCATATCGCTTATACATATTAGTAGAGCCCTTAGGATCTTTGCTTGATTACCTGCGTTGTGATGGCAGTCACACTACTGGGGACTAGGTGGTCTATAAGCACATCCTTATACAGGTCCCTAGTCCTAGGATTATCGAGATAGGGTATCGATACTCCAGACTAGACTAATGTATACGCTTCTCATCCCAGCAGGGAAGATGGTCTGTCCCACAGCCATTAGTACGTCGTACTGGAGATAGTATGCAGGTGCTCATTAGGTTATGAGTACATCGGATAGGACTCGTCGGGAACTGTTGGTGGGTATTATACCTATCGTCAGGTAGCAGTTCCCAGGTGACATGAGTATAGCTTAGTCCGTCGACTTGACACTGCTGCTTCGCCTCGAGTGTGTTCCCACTATACTTAGATTACTACCCTACCATGACTCAAAGGGGTCTTGCAAACAGGTAGTAGTTAGGTGCAGTCCCGAAGCACTTGGAGGCGGTGGCGGTTAGATAGGATTCGTCTCTCCCGGTATTGGTAGTTGATGTCGCGCTGTGTTTGGAAAGCCATTACACAAAGTCCTTGGCCAAGGCAAGTGAGATTTACTGGTAGGTACTCCAGTAGTTTCTCAGGGTGTTTTGGGCTACTCTCCGACACGACCTATTACGCTATTAGGGGTCTGACTATTACCGCCCCCTAGGCCCGATATGCGATACTCTTAGACGAACAGACCGGACTGTACGGAGATTGTCACAGATAGGCTCAGTAAGAGTTTGGATGAGTTTTCTCATCGACCTTCTCATTGACACATACCAGGGGGCCGTTATGTACAGATAGTGCCGCTTGCGGCCTGTGGTTAAACCCACTGCCAGCGTAGTGTCGAGTTTTTAGAGTCCCATACAAAAGGTTTCCCTGCATCGAACAAAAGATGTAGAGGTCGTATAGTTTTACGACAGGGTTCGATCACGTGCGTGTACTTGTGCACGTATGATGATTCAGACGGACAATACTAGTGGGCTTTGGTTTAAGCTAGATTCTAGTATTGTATTGATGGATTATTTTCGTCTCTTTTCTATTCGTATTTTTCGGAATACGGATACGGGTATGTATATACGGTCGAGGGGCATTTTTTTAATTTGGTCAAAAATGTTATTTGAAGATGACATATCATAATTGTATTATTCATTTTGGTTTAAATAAATAATACATTATGTTATTAGGAAATGATGTGGAAATTGCATGAATTTGGACATGGCTTCTTATGACACTTGCTGCTTATTCCACCCATGACTCATTGTGTTGTAAATTGAACCCTTTTATGATTATTGATTTAGTTTTATCAAGCGATAATCAAAAAGAGTTCAGTTTGAGACAAAAAAAAGAAATAGCCATCTCCATCTTCAAGCTTTGCTTTACTAGCTTTTTCTCCATTACCATCTTCTTCCTCAAAATCCTAGTAACTCATGTATTGAGTAATCTAGGGTAAGAAAAGACCATTCATTCCTTCTACACACTCTACATTCTCTACGACATCATGAGTAGCAAACTTGATGCCCTAGTTACCTCTGTGGTGGTGGGAGCTCGATGCACATACTCTCGGGTGGATCATCTTCGGCTAGAGAGGTTCGACGAGGAAGCCTGATCCGGAGGATCCGAGGAGGCTATGATGAGGTGAAGGACAGCGAGGAATGAAGACCCAAAGGATATGAACGTGAGGTATTAAATTCTGCACTTATGGTTTACCTCACATCTAGTTAGCTAGTTAGGGTTTAGCACCGATCCTGGAGTTCAAGTCCGTGCCGCGATCTTTGTAAAATACGTTTTTTGAAATTCTGCCTCCCCGCGAACACGCGAGGTGCGTGACATGGACTTACATCAAATTCCTTAAATCTGTCCTAACCTTTCCTTTTCTATCAAGGTCAAGGATTCACCGAACAACACGAGTACCAACGTCAATGGAAACACCCCACCACCTACTCTACCACCAGAACCTACCATTGCAGCTCCCACCAATGAGCAAACGGTACTGCTTGAGGCAATCAAGAGCCTCTTTGTGGGTCAGCAGCAGCAGCAGACTGCTATCCTCATGCACCGTCTAGAGGACAAGGCATTTGGAGTCAAACAATTTCGGGTACTGCACCTGAAACATTTCACTTGAAAAGAGAGCCCACTAGAGGCAGATGAATGGGCTCAGCCTATCGAAGATGACCTGGCAGCAGCACAAGGGCCAGAGGTTGCTTGGGTGAGAGTTGCAAAGCTGCAAGTAACAGATAACGCCAGAGTCTTGTGGAAGGCTGAAGAAAGCCGACTCGCCCAACCGATTGAATGGAAGATGTTACGCGATATGTTCGACGCGAAGTACTTCTGTAAGACTGCCCGTTTCGACATGGAACAGCAGTTCATCCACTTACAACAAGACTCGATGTGGAGCAAGTCCATGGATGAATACAGTGTTTAGTTTACCGTGCTAAGCAGGTAAGATATTGTCTCAATATTCAATTTCTTGATATCACTTAACACTGCTAACACAAGGCCATAACAGGTTCGCGGAACACCTCATCCCGACTGCTGATATCCGGGCACGACGATTTCAGCAAGGGTTGAACCCGGAAATCCAAGCCACACTAGCTACAGGGGATTTTCCAACCCATGATCTTGATCTAAAGGTTGCCCGACGTTAGGAGACAGTTGTGAAGAAGAAGGGCAGACCTCAGACAGCCGGTGTAAAACACCCTGCTACTCAGATGACAGGAGGAGCCTCTTCCAGGCCAACTTTTGCACCCAGGAGATTGGGAATAACATTTAACCTGCCCAGTCCAGACTTTTGCTTCTACTGCAAGAAGAACATACACCTGGCGAAAGACTGCAGGTGTGCAAATGGCTTGTCTTTGGTATGTGGCGTATCCACTCATACCATTGGAGCTTGTCAATATTGTCTCAACCCAGCTCCAGCACCAAGACCCGCAATCACGGTCCTGCAGCGGCCAGCTACTCAGGCTCCTGCACCTCATCTTGCTCTTCCTGCTCCACCTCCACATGGACCTCCTGCACAGCCTCCTCGTCAGTTCCATCAGGCACAGAGGAACATGCCTCAAAGGCAGAAGAACATGCCCCAGGGACAGAAGAATGTGCCTCCAGCAAGGAGGAATGTACCCCGACGTCAGGCTTTCACCATGACAGTTGAGGAAACCGAGGCCACTGGCCAAGTTATCACTGGTAATTCCCAATCCTTTCATCTTTTCAATCCTTGTATACCTCTATATTTTTCCTGTATCTAAAACCAATCTCACACAACTTAGGTACTATACTAGTAGCCACCCTTCCTACACTAGCACTGTTAGACACTGGAGCATCACAATGCTTCATGTCTCAAAGATTTGTGAGAGCACATGCGATTCTCGTGAAGCCACTCATTTCAAGCTGGAATGTCAGTTCCGGGAATGGAGTATTGAAGGCAACTATGGGATTGGATCAGTGTCTATTTGTAGTTTGCGGACAAGAATTCTACGCGAATTTCAAAGTACCGGACATTCCAAACTTCGATGTTGTGTTGGGAATGGACTGGCTAAGAGTTTTCTATACTATGAATGACTGCCGTCAAAGGAGGGTAGTATTTGAGATACCAAATCACCCAGTCTTTTACTTCAAGTGTGGAGATAGAACTTTGGAGCAAGGAATCTTCTGTGCCAAGCCAAAGAATGCAGAAGTGTTTACTCTACCGGTGGAAGAAGAAAAACCAGAGGTAGTTTGAGAGTTCGAGGATGTGTTTCTAGAAGATATAACAGGTTTGCCTCCCAATCGAGCTCTTGAATTCAGCATTGATTTACTACCTAGTGCGCAACCGGTAATCAAAGCTCCGTACCGATTAAGGATTGAAGGATTGAAGGAGATCCGTACTCAGTTGGACAAACTTCTGAAGAAATGTTGGACTCGTCCCAGTACTTCATGTTGTGGATCTCCAGTTTTGCTTGTGAAGAGAAAGAAAGTTCATACAGAATGTGTGTAGATTACTGAGCTCTGAACGAAGTGACGATAAAGAACAAGTATCCACTACCGCACATCGATGACCTTTTCGATCAGCTAAGTGGGTCTTGTGTATTTTCGAAGCTAGATCTTCGTTCGGGATATCATCAGGTGAAGGTCAAAAAGTCCGATATTCCGAAAACGGCGTTTAGGACTCGCTATAGTCATTATGAATATCTCGTGATGCCATTTGGAGTGACCAATGCACCTGCTATATTTATGAATCTGATGAACCAAGTTTTCCGAGAGTATTTGCACAGATTTTTTGTCATCTTCATCGACGATATCCTGGTGAATTCAAAGAATCGGAAAGAACACGCCAAGAATTTACGGATTGTCCTAGAGACATTACGACAACATCAGCTCTATGCCAAGTACAACAAGTGTGAATTTTGGCTAGATCAAGTCGAATTCCTCAGACATACCGTTTCAGGCGAAGGAATCTCAGTAGATCCAGCTAAGGTGTCAGCTGTCAGCGAATGGCCGACACCGAAGATGGTGAAAGATATTCGAAGTTTCTTAGAATTAGCAGGATACTACCGAAGATTCATTGAAAGTTTCTCGAAGATTGCAGCACCTCTGACCAAGCTCACACATAAAGATGAAGCATTCGTGCGGTCAGAAGCATGTGAACAATCTTTTGTAGAACTCAAGACAAGATTAACTTCCGCTCCTATTCTCATAATACCGGATCAATCTGGAAGATTCATCGTACATTGTGATGCATCCGGTAAGGGATTAAGATGTGTTCTACACCGGCATGGAAAAGTTGTAGCCTTTGCATCAAGACGGCTGAAAGTTCATGAGCGCAACTATCCAACACATGATCTGGAGTTGGCAGCTATTATCTTTGCACTTAAGATTTGGCATCACTATCTTTTGGGAGAACGAGTAAATATATACACTGACCACAAGAGTCTGAAGTATGTATTTACTCAGAAGGAATTGAACATGCAGTAGAGAAGATGGCTAAAATTCATGGCGGACTTCGACATCAACCTACAATATCATTCCGGGAAGGTGAATGTAGTTCCTGATGCACTTAGCCGTCAGCCTTTAGCAATGAATCTCACCGCTCAGAGGAAGCTACTGCAGGAATTACACGGATCGGCGATCTAAGTAGTTATGCCAGTTAACGCTTCGTATTTAATGAACTAACAAGTCCAGTCTAATATTGTCAATCAGATTAAAGCAGCTCAAGCGAATGATGCCAAGCTACAAAAGAACCGAGAACAAGTAGAAAATGGACTTCGAACCGACTTCATCATCCATAAAGACGGATCCTTAAGATATGGAAGTAGATTGTGTGTACCGCATGACACTGTTCGATAAGAGTTGATGAAAAAATCTCACAACTCTCCGTACTCAGCCTGCAAGAATGGCGGGATTCCCCATTAATGACGAGATACGCCCATTAATAGGGGAATGCGATAGCGTGGAACGCGGGATCGTGGGGCGGCGGGTATCTCGTGTCTGGAAAGATTCGCGGAGTCATGGTAGAGGCTCCTGTGACCCACGTTCTAGGTCTCCCGATAGAGCCGAAGAAGCCTAGCTCGGCGAGAGGCCAAAAAGATAGCAGGAGGCCGAGCTGGTTCAGCTCCGTGATAGCTCGGAGGCGAAGGGCCGAGAAGCTCGGCATGTAGGAGGGCTCGACGGGGAGCCAAAGGTCGTTTAATTAGTGAGCACATGAATGTTCAGAGAATCCTAGGTCGGGTCCAGGCAGCTGGACAATAGCCCGGGGGATGCTTCCAATGTGTAGTCCTTACCCTGTTTCCGTGTGCATCGGGACAAGTCTTCTGCCACGTGTCATGATCTGGGGAGCTCCCACTTATGAGCATCATCATTAGCCCCCCACTCTCGTCCCGACCTATTTATGGGTCGGGTCAAGAGTGGTCCGATCGGTCACCCGGGCTCAGTTCGTAGTTGAAGACCTCGTCGGCGCGAATTCCCGAGACAGTTAGGCATATCCTTTGATGACGTCAGCGGATCAGAGAGAAGATCGTGCATTAAAGAGGGAGCGCCGATTCGATTGTACATTCGTTGAGGTACCAGACTACGTGTCCGACGCCGGTTGGCTGACGTGACGGGTCGCCGCTGACCTCTGCGCTCAAAGGGACGCGTTCAATAGTCATGCGATACGTGGAACGTCGACGGTCGTCGAGCGCGAAGCGTTGTTTTGGCGGGAAACGATCTCCGCTGTTGGACGCGTTTGCCAAAACGCTATAAATAGAGGCGAGATCCCCCAGGGTTCACACTTCGCCATGATTTCCCTATTGCTGCGAGAGATAGCTCGGCGCCCTATCCTTTAGGTCAGATCTCTTGCGCTCTTTCTTTGGAGGACTCCTTCTTTGAATTAGGTTAGATATCTTCCTCTGAGGAGTCTATTAAGATAGTTAGGGTAGAATCTAGGGAGTCTTCCGCTGTTTCTTCCTCTGCCCCATCCGAGTCAGATTCCCCTCGTAGAGTTTGGTTACCCATGCCGCCCGTGGTCAGGTAACAGGAAGGGTCCCCAAAGAGCGCATCAGGAATGCTCGCGATGCGCCCTCCCTCCTGAAGAATGTGGACGAGCTCACCTTGATCCGGGCTCGCTTCTACATTCCCCCTAGCTATTCACTTCATTTGGTTAGGGAGGGTGAGAGGGCGAATCAGGTGCAGGGCAAGGAGATCGCCTTGTACCTGGATGCCTTTTAGGCTGGATTGCGTTTGCCCTTCTCCCCCGAGGTATGCGGAGCGCTGCATTGTTTTCAACTAGCTAGTGCCGAACTCATGGAGGATTCTCCTCGGGTTCCTGGTCCAGTTGAGACTCGAAGAAATCCCCTTCATCCTGACCCTTATCCTTTCCTCTCTTTGCTATAAAAATCATCCCAGCACCCGTAAGGACGAGCCGAGCTGGGTGTACGTTTCTTTTAGAAAACATAAAAGGGGCGGCCGGGTCAGGGGTCGTAGTAGTTCCTTCTTCCATCCATGAATGGAAGGAGAAGTTCATATTTGTCGGGCCACCCAAGGGTGAGGATTAGCCTATGCCTGTACAGTGGCACATGGCCGACTGCCCGCGGGTGAAGCGATCGTCCCTTCCCGAGGCGAGGGCGGTGTCGATTTGAGAGCCTATCCAACGGGCCGATGTTTTGCTTTCCAACCAGGCCTTCAGTTGGGCCAGGCTCAGCCCTGCTCGATTCATGGGTAAGTTAGGAGCCTAAGCGACCTGTCTAGACTTGCATATTTTTCTTCTGTTCTTCCTGGCGTAACTAACCCCCTTTGTGTATTTTCCTTTTTGCAGAACCGATGGAACGATCCAAATTCCTGGCTTCCATGGCCGACAAGAAGGGGAGGAAGGACGAGGGCGCTGGCTCGTCCCGCCCTGCTCCGAGCCCAGACCCACAGGTGGCCGGATCGGCTAGGCATTCCACCATGCCCCGGGCTTCGGAGACCAGCCGCAGGGAGAGCCGTAAGCATGCTTGGGAGCCGGAGCCCCGGGCTTTGGAGGTGGAGGATGAGGCCGACCCCCCCGAGGTTCCCCTCAAAAGGTACAAGAGGACGGTATCTCGATCAACGTCCTCCCCGATCTTTATGCAGGAGGGGGACGTTTGTTTCGAGGTGCCCTCGGGGCTTTCTATCACCGATAGCTTACTCTCGGAGATGGAACGATCAGTCGGGGGCAAAATCCCCCAGGGAACCCTTAAGGCCCAAGTCGCCTCCATTGCTCAGGAGGCTCTACAGGTCAGTATTCGCTTTCCGTTTAGGTTTTTGCTTTGGATGTTTTTTTAACCCCTTCTTTTATCTTTCTTAGGTCCTCCAACACCGCGCCATCATCGCCAACATGGAGCACGAGGAAATTGCCTTGCGATGCAGATGGATGGCGAGTCTTCTTCGCGGGAGGAGGGCCTGTGCCGGGAGCTGCATCAGGCGAAGGAGAAGATTGCCGCCCTCGAAAATCGGGTGGCCACCAAGGAGGAGGTGAACTCCGAATGCAAGGAGTCCATCCAAATTTTGAAAGAGTCCAACAAGGCCGTCGAGGCTAAGTTGGAGGAGGCCAGGGTGCTCAACGCCGCAATGAAGAAGACGCAGGACACCCTTAAGAGGGAAGTCGAGACGGTGACGGAAGGGATGAAGATCGTCGACCTCCGGGGCACAAAGGCGGTGGAGAGGTACAAGACGTCGGAACAATTCTACGTCGACCTTGCCGATGCCTCAGCCATTATCTCGTATCAGGCTCTCGATGCCATCAAGGCGTTGATGCTGGGGTTCGCCGATGGTGAGCTCTGGCTCGAATACCCCCTCGAGGATGAGACGCAGGGGGATGCTGCCGAAGGTGCCGCTGGGGGAGAGGCTCCCGGTGGGAGTGCTGGAGATAAGGAAATCACCCCGGGTCCTATCGCCAAATCTCCTGGTGGGGGCACCGACCCTAAAGTTATCGCCCCGGCTACCAATGCTGATGTTGAGAAGATCGAGGTCCTCCCAACTCTCAAGGCCTGAGCCCTTCTGCCTTCTTCATTTTTTTGTTTTTGAATCTTGTACGCCTTCGGGCAATTTTGCAAGGCTGAGGAACTTATAATACCTTTTGTAAAGACTCCCAAGTTGTGAATAAAGCCGCTTTGTAAATTTTTTACGTGACAACGTTTTCTTGTTTGTGTGAGCCTGTTAGCGTTTTCCTCGCCTGATAAGTCAGACCGCAGGTCGGTGACCGGTCCTTTAGATGGCGATCGCGCGTTGAGTGAAACCTAATTATTTGTCAAGTATACAAAGGCCGGTGTCCTTATGTCCCCGGAGTTGAAGCGACGATCGCTCACTTAAGTTACGTCGGTTGGCTCTTTTGAGTAGAAAGGTGTAGATTTGTCCATTCCTTTGAGTTGGACTGGCGACCACTTCTCTTAGAATAAGTTAAACAAGAGCCTAGTTTGGATTGGTCGGCAATTGCCAAGGTTGAGGGCTTCAGATTCTTAGTATAGACGGGTAGGAAGTTTCCCGTTAAGGACGGACCGAGCAGGGAAGCTGCTCGGTGGCTTCTTGACGAGGGCTTTTGATCCTTGGCGTCTGTGGGTAGTGAGCTACCAGCCATGGATGGACCGAGCAAGCGAGCTTCTCGGTGGCCTCTTGATGAGGGCTTTGATCCTTAGCATAGATGGGCAGGAGCTGCCCGTTAAGGATGGACCGAGCAGGGAAGCTGCTCGGTGGCCTCTTGATGAGGGCTCTGATCCTTAGCATAGATGGGCAGGAGCTGCCCGCTAAGGATGGACCGATCAGGGAATCTGCTCGGTGGCTTCTTGATGAAGGCTTTGATCCTTAGCGTAGATGGGCAGGAGCTGCCCGCTAAGGATGGACCGAGCAGGGAAGCTGCTCGTTGGCCTCTTAATAGGGCCTTTGATCCATAGCGTAGATGGGCAGGAGCTGCCCTCTAAGGATGGACCGAGCAAGGAAGCTGCTCAGTGGCCTCTTGATGAGGGCTTTGATCCTTAGCGTGGATGGATAGGAGCCGCCTGATAAGGATGGACTGAGCAGGGAAGCTGCTCGGTGGCCTCTTGATGAGGGCTTTGATCCTTAGCGTAGATGGGCAGGAGCTACCTGCTAAAGCTGGACCGAGCAGGGAAGCTGCTCGGTTTTGCAATGCGTCGTTCGATCTCCCCAGGCGTGTGAAAATCTGGAAGAGTGGCAATCGCGGGTGACACACGGCAGAAATGTTGGAGATAGTGCCCTCAAAGTCAATTATTGGATCGCAGGTACGTGATTGCAATGATTGAGGCAGGACCTATACCGATATGACAGTCTTGCTCGAGATGATAGTTTGCTATCTGGTTTGTCTTTATCATCATATATATGCTTTAGTTCACTATTGCATAATGATAGAGCCCATAGGATTCTTGCTTGACTACCAGCAGTATGATGGCGATCATATACGTGGGAACTGGGGTCTGTAAGCACATCCTTAAAAGTGTCCCTAGTCGTGGGAGTTTCGAGACAGGGCATCGATACTCCAGAGTAGTCTAGTGTGTACAGTCGAGACCCCGACGAGTGGCGGTGACCGGTCTCACAAGCCACTGGTGTCAGTTGGATCACCTAAGATGTATACAGGTGCTCATTAGGTTATGAGTACACCGGACAGGACTCGCCGGGAACATGCTAGTTGGTATTATACATATCGTCAGATAGCAGTTCCCTGGTGACATGTGTACAGGTTAGTTTGTCGACCTGAGATCGTCATTTGTCTCGTGTGAGTTCCCACTGTGCTTTGATTTCTACCCTATCACGGCTCAAAGGAGTCGTGCAAACAGGTCTTTCTTGGGTACAGTCCCGAGCCACATGGAGGCAGTGAGCGGATCGTCGGGGATTCATCTCTCCCGGTATTGGGGGTTGATGTCGCACAGTGCACGGGTGGCCATCACTAGAAATACTTGGCCAAGGTAGTGGAGAATTACTGATTTGGATCAGTAGTTTCTCAGGTGGTGATGGGCTTCATGCCGACACGATTTATGGCGTTATTAGGGGTCTGACTTTATCCACCCCCTAGACTTGATATGCGATACTCTTTAGACGAACGGACCGGACTGTATATACATTGCCACTGTCAGGCTCAGTAGGGTTTATGGATGAGTTCGCTCGTCAGCTTCCCTTCCAATCAATACATAGGCAAACCGTTACGTACAGCTTGTACCTCTGACGTGCCAGGGGTTATACCCAGTGCCAGTGTGTTGATGAGTCATTAGAGTCCCCCACAGACACTTTCCCAAGTTTGGGCGAAACGTTGTAGAGGCCATATGGGTTTATGGCAAGGTTCGGAAAATGCACGTGCGTTTTCGCACGTGTACATTTTCGGGCACATAATACTGGTAGGCTTTGGTTTAAGCCGGAACCCAGTATTATACTGTGTAGATATAATGTCTTTGTCTCTGTTGCATTTGTATTCGGTCGTAATACAAATACGGGTATGTTTATACTGATACGGGGTTATCCTGAAATTCGTTTCAGGATCACTTTTGGAAGTTGCCAGTTTCCAGTTTTCTATCAGCCGTATTTAACATTCGGTTAAATGCGGATTTATCTTTTCTTGATGAGGGTGAGTTATGGTTCTAGAAGGTTCTAGATATGGTGACAAGGCTTGATGACTCATTGTTAGCATTAATTGTTCCATTAATGTTTTGGTGACTAAGGTTAATGAGTCATGCTTTACATTAATGTGTTCATACTTGATGCTAAGATATTTTCTCATGATAAGCATCATATCCTTGTGGTCACCTCCCCCTCTCCTACACTCACCTCCCTCCCTCTTCAAATATGGCCGGCCACTTCATTGTGGATTATGCTTGGTTATTTGCTTGAAAAGATTATGATATTTTAATGTATGGAAATTTCATATAGTTCAATTTCCATTTACCCGATTCCAAAAGGCAACTTCATTAACCGTTCGTCCATAGCCTTGGACGTAACGAGACAAAGTGTTCTACTCATTCTCTACTTCATCTTGGTCGTCTCTTTTAGCAAACTTGACGACCAAGTTACCTCGGTTCAGAGGCGGGAGCCCGTTTAAAGATCCGTCGACGTGGTGCCACCTGGACGAGAAGACTGGAGATTCAGGAGATCGGAGCAGCCGCAACAAAGCGTGGGATGATGGTTGAAGACCGAAGGACTCGGATCATTTGGTATAACATTTCTACCCACTTTGTAGTTTGTTAGTTTAGCTTTAATGGCAGATCCGGGTTTTAGTACGCGATAGCGCCAGTTGTAAAAAGTTTTTGTTCCGCATTTGGCGTCTGTTAGACGGCCGGGGCGGTACCGTGGACTTACAGTGGTATCAGAGCCTCACCATTAAGCTATACTAACTTGTGCTAACGCGTTTAAAATATCGATCGAACCGAATTTCGAAAAACACAATTTTCAAGTGCTATAGTTTCTGTCGATTTTAAACAGTGTCCAAAATTAATTTTACATATCACAGAAATTCAAGCAGGCGTTTCTAAGCACACGGAAAAAATTTGATCACGTGATCCCACAATAGAGCCGCGGATCCGCGGTCAACGCATGGGTTTGACCGCGGAACCGCGGCCATTATGTGGGAACAGTGACTCAAAATTTTCCAGTGAGCTTTTTAATGGAAATTGTGGATTTTGGTAATATTTGTTTAGGCCCAGATTTTGTTACTGTACAACAGATGTACGTGGGGCCCACTTCGGGAAATTTAGTCAATCGAAATTTTAAATTTGTTAGTATGCAGTATTTACATTATATCTCCGACCGAGAATGTCATTTGATCGGTAAACCGCGTCTGATTGCAATAGTTTCTTTAGACGGGTTTGCGAACGTGACATTCGCGTTGATGTTCTGTATTGTGCTGTGATGTTGCGGATATGTCGTGGTGGATAGCAGGGTGCAATGATAGTGCAGTTTGGATTTATTTGTACATTTGATACTGCGGGGCGAGCGTCCAACATGTGGACTGCTGTTACTGCCTGTTTGTATAATATTCTTTTGGGGCACGACCGGGTCGAGGTCGATGTACCCGTTGTATATATTTGTATTTCTGTACTAGGTTTATCCAGCAGAGGAGTGCACGGATAGCCGGGTTCTGGAGGGCAACGGGTCCGTATCTCATGGCTTTGAGAGGCAAAGGGACATCACTTTAGAATTGGCAGACTATTCGCCGCACTCATAGAGGGTACAGGATGACCCAAGAAGGGGTGCTCAATTTACCGGATTCCGTGAAGTGCCGGGTGTTCCATTCACTATGCTGTGGGGGACTACCTCGCTTCAGGTTTTGGCGGGTAACTTGCCGCACCCGTAGGGGTCTAGGTTTCATTACACAGGCTATCCACACGACCAGGGGAACGTCAGGTTTCAGCAGCGGCTCTGTGAAACCCGGGGATCCCAGATTATCTGTATTGTTCTGTGATGCTTATTACTTTTCTGTAATGTTGCATATTATCACGCCTGGAGCGATTATTTTATATTGGTATATATACTATTAGATGTTGTATATGTTTTACACCCGCGCTGGTCCAGCCCCCGCTCTGTCGTTAGTTAAGTAACCTAACGGGTGATGACGGGACCCAGTGGCGAATGCGGATGGCATATACGTACATTATATTTTCGTTCTTTTCTGGTGAGATTGATTGATGGGACCGCATTGATTCTTATCAATGCAAGGATAAAACAAACCTATATTTGATGTTGTTGGAACAAATTTTAAAAGGTGTTATTACAAAGATGTTTCCTTTTGTTTTGCATAGTGATATTCAGTTGGAATATCCTGCACCTCATTCGACGAGGCAAGGGCTGATATCCCTTCACCGGGAAAAACCCCTTGGGCAGAAGTTTACGTCAGGGTAGTAACTTTAATATAGTCGATTACAAGTTGCTTTGCATCGCGGTATTCAGATGAAATATCCTGCACCTCATTCCACGAGGAAAGAGCCGAGATCCCTTCACCGGGAGTGACCTCTTTAGCAAAATGTTTTCGTCACTATATTTTATAAAAAGCTATCAGGTTCCTTCAGCGATATCAAGTTCATTACGTTAAAGGTATTTCGCCAAAAACCAGCCGTAGCCCTCCGTCATTTCTTTTGGGTATTCAGTAGTATTAAAGCTATGCATGCTTGGCCCTTAGTCAAGGCATAGTGTTTGGTAGCTGCTGGGTATTCATTTGTTGCATAGATAGATGAGTTGGTTTGGGACAGTCGTTCTATCATACTTGGCCCTTAGTCAAGGGCATGTGCGGGTGGGTTCAAATTGACCTGGATAGTGACGGATAGAACTTGACATGTGACTTATGAGATATTTAGCTCTTAGTCAAGGTCATAAGAGCATGGGGCAAAAATTTATATCGGGAGTTTCAAACATACAGGAAACTTGCCAAGCATACGCATACTTTCTGGAGTATGATAACTTGAGTGGCTTCCATCAAGTTATCATGCGATGATAGTTGGATCCCGATTCCCACTGATCAGTTGATTTACTCTTCGGGAGATCCCGACTAATTCTTCTTTCAGGTTTGGAGGAGAATTTGATATTACAGTGGGAGGTTTCGTGATTAGATAAAATGATAACCATTCTGATCTAGGTTAGAGTGCACGCAGAGAGTTTCTTTTCTCTCTCTCTCTTTGGCAGCGACCTTTGACCGACCCTAGACTATGACTCAGCGACTAAGTTGACCGAACCTTCTTAAAATACTGACTTTTGGATTGTCTAAAGTTGCATAAGTCATTGCCGCTCCTTCTTTTACCCTTTGTATTTCTTAGAACACCCCGTATTACTACGGACATCCACTTCCATTGGATAGATCCATCGTATGGTTATATACGAACTCGAAGGTACTTCTTCGAGTATGGATCCAGGTTCAGGAGAAATAGAATTAATTATTCAGTTGTCTTTTATTATCACCTTCTCTCAGGTTGCGAGGGCTCTTTAGTTTAGGAGAGTACACCTATTACGCTTATTGGATAGTCTTATTCCAAACCATAGGCAGGTGCCGAAAGGTAGGGAATGAAGAAAACCAATTAGCCTAAGTAGGGTGTGCAGAAGGTAATATGTAAAGACAAGATAAAGGGATTAGAAAGAGGGCAAAATAAAATTGCGACTGTTATCATTCACGACCAAACCGCGTACTTCATCGCCATTCCTATTCACCTTTGCTTTTTCTCCAGTTTAGGAGAAATAGAATAAGGTATTATTCAGTTGTCTTTTATCATCACCTTCTCTCAAGTTGCGAGTACTCCTAGGATTAGGAGAGTACACCTATTATGCTTACTGGATAGTCTTCATCCAAACCATAGGCTGGTGCCGAACGGTAGGGAAGGAAGAAAACCATTTAGCCTAACGAAGGTGTACAGAAGGTAACGACTAAAGACAAATAAAGGGATTTGGAGAGATGGCAAAGAAATATACGGTTACGGTCATGAATTGGATTATGGAAGAGGCATTACTAAGAATACCAGAATACCCCTACGAAACATTTTCATGTTTCAGTGCATTGTTAATGGAAAACTGATTTCCCGATTAGATACTTACTCCAGGGTATGTATTTACCAGGTATGATTCTCACATCTGTATGGTTTTACAGATGATGAGTGGGAGTAAGTTATTGGGAATTAAGTGATCATCCTCGTTATATCGGAATTCGTTGTAATTGGTGATATTTGAGGAAATCGCCTGGGTTCAGTTTTCAACCTACGATGCACAGGTTTTGAATTATTCAAACTCAGGGGACTTATACAGAGTATTGTATGTTGTCCAGTGTCCATCAGGACAAAGGGGTAGGTTCTCGTACTCTGTTCTGTTTACTTATAACTTCTCTAGTTTTTAAATAAGTGTTTCGTAGAAATACAATGTCTAAGTTTTGAGAAGTTGTGGGTATAAGAATAAAGTAGAGAACCAAATGTCGCAAGTATCGGGATTTTTCAAAGAGATCGAAGATGTAGATTCTTGTGACGGGTATTCAGATGATAGTAATGGTTTTGAGAAACTTGTTTCTCTTTCAGGTTACTCATAATTGGATGGATTCCTAAGTTGAGTAATGTTGATTAGCCTCTCTCCATTAAGTTGATATGCACTGGAGACAGCTGCAGGGTTTGAATCTGGTTCCAGTTAAATTAGTGCCTCTATTACTATATTGTATATAGAATGGTTCATATCTTAACGATGTTAAGATACGGGGAGTTGTCCAGCTTATGCTTAAAACCAGACACTGGATAAATCAAGGCACGTTTTTGTAATGGCTGTTTGTGGGTTGACCCTGGATTTGACAAGGGTTGACATTTCTACCATCTGGAAGATCAATAGTGATATTGTTCTTGACTCGCCACAGTTTTAGTAAAAATGGATATTTTTTTTTCAGAAAACAGTAGTGGGAGTATGGTAGAACTGGAAGTGATTCCAGAACCGCAAACGATTACGGAAAATTTAATAGGACCTATATATTCAATCAGGTTTGACATTCCAATAGCCACTCCGCTGACATGGTAGGTAACCTCAGACACCCGAGAGGTACTCCGGTAGCCTCAAGGACGGTGACAGGGAGGTTCTTGTTTACCCAGACTTGACACTACAATTGTTCCAGACTATGAGACCCGGCAAGAGGATAAGTATAGCGTCGTTCTAAACTAGCTTTAGAAGTGTACGTAGATATTATTCTGCTAGAGGGTTGTCGTAGTCAGTGGGAGCAGCGAAAGCATAGTGGGCAAGTAGCTTATGTCTATTTATAGACTTGAGCAGATATAGCGGAGATAAGATCATCTATTTTTGATGTGACAGTCATGGCTTTGACTTCATCAGAATAGGGGATGGATCTGTTAAGAAGGTAGTAGGGTGTGATGTCCTGGTATTTTGGATGACATACACAGAGTAGGAAGTAAAATTCCTAAACTACGATCGGTTGTACTGTGGTCGTCACACAGTTGTTTCTCCAGACAAGATATGGATATAATATTTGACATTCTGGTTACTAGATCTACGGTTTTAGATCTAGATTTGGGTAGTTCCTCAATGTGGGTACTTTGACAGTATTCTAATAGTATTTTAGAATAGATGACTCCTCGCATGGTGGTGTACCTGCAGGTGATGGAGTCACCCTCTCTAAAGGTGTCTTAGAGACTAAAGGAGAGAGGGGTGCGCATGATTGGCAGATCACTTGCTTAGGCAATTGAGTCAATCGTGAGATGTCAAGTACCACACCAGATGTTGTATTTACACTAGTTGTGATAAGTTTGTATTAATCCAATCCTGAAGAAACATAAGGAAGCAGTTTTAGAACATGAGTGTATGTTCTAAGGATTTGATTACGACAGCCTCCTTAGGGAGACAGTAATCATTCCAGGCTTCCAAGGTGACATGGATGATAGAGTGATTGTCAGAGTTATAGTTTTCCCTCTGACGAGAGACAGTATTATGGACAGGTGGTCTAAGAGGATACTGTGGGAGGCATGGTGCTGGATACTTATTAGGTTCAGTTATCGGTACAGTCTAAGAAGTTTGGATTTGAAGTTCATTTATGAACTAGGTCCCATCAGATATCCAGACATATTCTATGACAGGTGTTACTCGATTCGGGAGATGGTTTTCTCCGCGAATTTGAGATTAAGAGAGACATAGAAAGAAACATCAGGGCGGATCCACTCACTGAGGCTATTTCTCGAACACAAGAGTTTTACAAACTAGCTTTGTGAAACTGATTAGTAGAGGAGTTGGATGTTCGGTATCACACGGGCTGTGAGTATGCGACATCGCAATAATTAGCCTTGAGTGCAAGTGGGAGATTGTTGGAGATAGTGCCCTCAAAGTCAATTATTGGATCGCAGGTATGTGATTGCAATGATTGAGGCAGGACCTATACCGATATGACAGTCTTGCTCGAGATGATAGTTTGCTATCTGGTTTGTCTTTATCATCGTATATATGCTTTAGTTCACTATTGCATGATGATAGAGCCCATAGGATTCTTGCTTGACTACCAGCAGTATGATGGCGATCATATACGTGGGAGCTGGGGTCTGTAAGCACATCCTTAAAAGTGTCCCTAGTCGTGGGAGTTTCGAGATAGGGCATCGATACTCCAGAGTAGACTAGTGTGTACAGTCGAGACCCCGACGAGGGGCGGTGGCCGGTCTCACAAGCCACTGGTGTCAGTTGGATCACCTAAGATGTATACAGGTGCTCATTAGGTTATGAGTACACCGGACAGGACTCGCCGAGAACATGCTAGTTGGTATTATACATATCGTCAGATAGCAGTTCCCCGGTGACATGTGTACAGGTTAGTTTGTCGACCTGAGATCGTCATTTGTCTCGTGTGAGTTCCCACTGTGCTTTGATTTCTACCCTACCACGGCTCAAAGGAGTCGTGCAAACAGGTCGTTTTTGGGTACAGTCCCGAGCCACATGGAGACAGTGAGCGGATCGTCGGGGATTCGTCTCTCCCGGTATTGGGGGTTGATGTCGCACAGTGCACAGGTGGCCATCACTAGAAATCCTTGGCCAAGGTAGTGGAGAATTACTGATTTGGATCAGTAGTTTCTCAGGTGGTGATGGGCTTCATGCCGACACGATTTATCGCGTTATTAGGGGTCTGACTTTATCCACCCCCCTAGACTCAATATGCGATACTCTTTAGACGAACAGACCGGACTGTATATACATTGCCACTGTCAGGCTCAGTAGGGTTTATGGATGAGTTCGCTCGTCAGCTTCCCTTCCAATCAATACATAGGCAAACCGTTATGTACAGCTTGTACCTCTGACGTGCTAGGGGTTATACCCAGTGCCAGTGTGTTGATGAGTCATTAGAGTCCCCCACAGACACTTTCCCAAGTTCGGGCGAAACGTTGTAGAGGCCATATGGGTTTATGGCAAGGTTCGGAAAATGCACGTGCGTTTTCGCATGTGTACATTTTCGGGCAGATAATACTGGTAGGCTTTGGTTTAAGCCGGAACCCAGTATTATACTGTGTAGATATAATGTCTTTGTCTCTGTTGCATTTGTATTCGGTCGTAATACAAATGCGGGTATGTTTATACTGATACGGGGTTATCCTGAAATTCGTTTCAGGATCACTTTTGGAAGTTTCCAGTTTTCTATCAGCCGTATTTAACATTCGGTTAAATGCGGATTTATCTTTTCATGATGAGGGTGAGTCATGGTTCTAGAAGGTTCTAGATATGGTGACAAGGCTTGATGACTCATTGTTAGCATTAATTGTTCCATTAATGTTTTGGTGACTAAGGTTAATGAGTCATGCTTTACATTAATGTGTTCATACTTGATGCTAAGATATTTTCTCATGATAAGCATCATATGCTTGTGGTCACCTCCCCCTCTCCTACACTCACCTCCCTCCCTCTTCAAATATGGCCGGCCACTTCATTGTGGATTATGCTTGGTTATTTGCTTGAAAAGATTATGATATTTTAGTGTATGGAAATTTCATATAGTTCAATTTCCATTTACCCGATTCCAAAAGGCAACTTCATTAACCGTTCGTCCATAGCCTTGGACGTAACGAGACAAAGTGTTCTACTCATTCTCTACTTCATCTTGGTCGTCTCTTTTAGAAAACTTGACGACCGAGTTGCCTCGGTTCAGAGGCGGGAGCCCGTTTAAAGATCCGTCGACGTGGTGCCACCTGGACGAGAAGACTGGAGATTCAGGAGATCGGAGCTGTAGGGTTCCTAGGCACTCTCAAGAGGTCTCACATGGCATCAACCATGCCAATTTCAAAATTTCTAGGTGCCGAGAGACCCGACTACGGATTGTTGGCTAGATTTCTAGGCGATAAATGAACTAGTTAACACTTAACTATGAGAATACGGATATACAACCTTTGTAGATCCGGTGCTCCACCTCCACGGCTCCGCAATGAAGTCTCCTCGCTGTCCAAGACGGATCCCGGGCTCTAGCGTCGGCTTCATCGGAGAATGGACGGGCTAGGTCATCGACGACGTGCCGAAGATGATCTACGTCGAAGCATCACTAGATCAAGCTCCACCTTCACCAAGCCATGAAAACTTGTGAAGGAAACACACTCTACTACTTGGCAAGAGGTAGAGGATGAAGAAATAGGAAGTGGGTAGACTTTAGAATTGGATTTCTCACTCTTTTTCATCACTTTCCATTGATGGAGGCAAGCTTTCTTCACTTGAAGAAATGAAGAAGAAGAATAATAATGATATGATAAGTTATTTTGAAAATACAAAATAAAAGAATACTTATCATAATCAACCATGGTCAAGTGTAGAGAATAAATCATGGTTAGTGGGATGGTTAGGGTTAAGCATGAGACAAAATGGTCACTTGGTCAAAGTCTTCATGAAGCTTCATGAACAAAATAAAAACAAGCCACCATTTTCTCATTTGCTTTTCTATTTCCAAAAGAATAAATAAATGAATACATGAATAAGGAAATAGTAAACCCTAACCATTTCATTAACCAAGGTTTAATTCTTTACACTTAACCAAAAGGCATGTATCATCAAACATGATACAAGCAAGTGCACAAAATCATATCGCATATGCAATGCGCACATCCGAGTGAGAAAATCCATTTAAAGTGAACCGATACTAGTTAATGCAAAGTAATATATCAAATATATAAATATGCATTAAATCATTAAATCAACACTTGATTCAATGATCCGGTCATGTCGCACACAACCGACTAGTATACAATGTATCGGCTTATCGAATCAACGCTTGAATCGATAACTAGGTTATATCGCATACAACCATTCGACACATTGATCGCGAGAATGAAATACGGTATCACATACACGCATTATTCTCGGTCCCACACATATCTCATATGCGCTCCTATTTCGTTTCGCTTGAGCCAGGAAACCTCTGTGTAGGACTCTAAAGACTCGTCAATACGCCGGCAGCAGGTGATGATCATATCAAGCACCCACAAGCCGCAAGCGGTCTGCTAAACGTAACGGCCACCCGGGTATTGAGCGATTAGAAGATCGACGAGCAAGCCCGCTTACACTCCAGTGAATCCAACCAGTAACACTACCGTACAGTCCGGTCTGATCGTCTGATATGTCGCATATCTTGCCTAGGGGTGGTGAACGTCAGACCCCAATAGCTCGATAAGTCGTGTCGATATGAGGTCTATAACAATTCGAGAAACTACTGGTAACACTTACCAGTAAATCTCAGTAACCCTGGCCAGGGATTTCCTGTTATAGCCAATCGAAAACAGCGCAACATCAACTCCCTATACCGGGAGAGACGAATCCCCTCCTATCGCTCATTGCCTCCATGTGACTCGGGACTGTACCCAAAAACCACCATTTTACACGCCCTCTTGGACGTGGTAAGATGGAAATCAAAGCACAGTGGGAACCACACAAGACTCTATGACGATCTCGGGTCAACAGACTACTCTGTACCAGTGTCACCAGAGAACTGCCATCTGACGCGAGGTATAATACCATCTGGGAGTTCTCGGCGAGTCCGTCCAGTGTACCCAGTCTCTACTGAGCACCCGTATATCATCTCTGATGTCAAACACCGATGGATATGGGATCATCCATCGCCCATCTGTATGGGTCGAGAAGGTACACGCTAGTCTACTCTGGTATATCGATGCCCCGTCTCGATACACCCACGACTAGGGACTTTGAAGGATGTACTTATGGACTACCATGTCCCCACTAGTATGATCCGCATCATAGTCCAGGTAGTCAAGTACACATCCTAAGGGCTTTACCAACATGTAAAAGAGAGGCAATCTGTGTACACGTTAAGGTAAAGAGCAACCCGATAGCATACTATCATGTCGAGCAAGAAAGTCCTCCCTATATATGTCCCAGCATCCACTACAATATACATCCTATGTACAGTAATGGCCTCTAGGGCATACATATAACTAACAATCTCCCACTTGCACTAGGGCCATCTGTAGCAGTGGTCGAAGTATCTCATACTCAACCATCCCATAAAAGTCTCTCTCTGGGAATAGGCCTTCGTGAGTGGATCCGCCGTGTTATTCTCTGAGTCTACTCTCCTAACCTCGATCACCTTGGAGATTAGCCATCTCCATGATCAGGTGATACTGCCTTAGAATATGTCTGGATCACTGATGGGACGGACGTTCCTTGGCATAAGCCACAACTCCATTGTCACACAATGGGAGGAACTAAGTTCATCTCATGAACAAATATACACCCAGACTTCCTCTTTGGTAGCATCTTTAGTAGCGATGTATCCAGCCTTTATCGTCTAGTATGTCACGGTATCTAGCTTGGAACTCTTCCAACATACCGTCCCTTTACTGAGGGTAAAGACAATGCCTGCGACTGACATTCAGTCGTCTTTATCACCCTGGAATACTTCCAGTGATTCTCCCCAGTATCGATTGATACCATCACACTACTGCTAGTGAGTATCCTAACATCCATTTAGATCTATCTCATAGATCCGAAATCCAGGATTTAGTAGGTATCATTTTGATCCTATATGGAGAATCATTGTGATAAGCGGAGATTGACTGAGCGTAGCATAGGAAACTCCTTTCCTATCAAGAGTATGTCATCCAAGTACTCTACGAGGATCACTACCATACTCCCTACTACCTTTTTGTTTATACAAGGTTCATCTACCATTTTGATGATGTCAAACTCTTTGACTAACACATCAAAACAGACGTTCCAACTCCGCGATACCTGCTTTATCAGATAAAGCATCTTGCTCACGTTTCCGCTGCTCCCACTGTCTACGAGGCCCTTTGGCTGTGTACTTATAGACACACTCTTCTAAAACATCATTTAGAAAAGGAGTCATGGCACCCAACCGCCAGATATCGTAGTCATGGTATGTAGCCGTGACAAGTAGGATCTGGATGGACTTAAGCATAGGTACTGAAAAGGTTTCATCATTATCCACGCCTGGTCAATGACGAAAACCTTTAACAAGTCTAGCTTTGAAAGTCTCAACTTTTCCATTTACACCAAGTAATCTTCTCAAGATATACTTGCTCCTGATGGGGATTTAACCCTTCAGATATAGCAACCAAAGTCCATACTTTGTTGGTGTATAAGGATTCCATCTCAGATCGCTAAACATCCAGCCATTCTTACAGAGTCTCACTCCTGATGGCCAGCTCGAAACTAGTTGGGTCATCATCTTATGACGCAATCCTCGCTCCCACTGTCATAGAGAAACAAAAGTATCTCTCAGGTGGGTGAGGTACCCTACTAGATCGGCGGAGAGGCTGAGGTTCGTTGGAATCTACTGAATCCTTTGGTTCTGTCAAATCATCAGCTGCAGTTTGTATAGATGGAACATTTCCATTTCTACATAACAGACCTTGCCTCGAGCTTGTCCGGATTTTGCTTTTAGACATTGGCCGGACAATCCCAAATCTTAACTAGCTTAAGACATGCGCTCTTCCCTTTCCATATCACATATGAAATGGTAGGCTTTGATTTGATTCGAACCCTAATTCAATAGGTATGCAGCTTCATAAGTGCATAACTCCCAAAAGGAAATAGGTAACTCAGTAGTACTCATCATAGAGCACACCATATCGAATAGGGTGCAATTACTCCGCCCCGACATACCATCATGCAATGGTGTATACGGAGGAGTAATGCTGAGAGAGAATCTCATTCTCCTTTAGAATAGTCCAGAAATTTCGTGCTCAAGTATTCTCCTCCTTGATCTCATCATAGGACATAATACTTATACCCGTATTTTGGTTCTCTACT
Organism: Agapanthus africanus; assembly: GCA_030015575.1. Lineage (NCBI taxonomy): Eukaryota > Viridiplantae > Streptophyta > Magnoliopsida > Asparagales > Amaryllidaceae > Agapanthus > Agapanthus africanus. The sequence goes on along the minus strand of JASDDO010000008.1, from coordinate 48,383,117 downwards.
TCTAACTTATATTCTGTGAATATCTTAAAAGGTTCGGACTTGTGTTTCAACAGGAACATAGGTCTGAATCTCGAAAGATTATCAGAGAATGTAATGAAGTAAAAAGAACCGGTCTTGGTATGTGTAGACAGGGGACTTACATACATCAACATGTATCATTCCAAGAGTTCACTAACTCTTTCTCTGTTTCCAATAAACAGAGCTATGGTCATCTTATCTTTGTGACATGACTGGCGAGTTTCACAAGATGTAAATTCAAACTAATTTAAATATGCATCTATATGTAACTCCAGCTAGTCGGGTCGCATTGATATGACCTAGTCTACAATACCTCAAGAAGGATTCGTTCATTTCTGAATTCTTTCTCTTGTGTGTGTTCTGTATACGAAGAACTGTAGTTTGATTTAGAACATTAATGCTTTTAGATAACGTGCATGAACTGATCAACTTTTGATATAGGAAATGTTCAAAACATTATCCAACAATACAAAATTTTATCATTTCTTTACTAATAAAGAGAGTGATATGATTTTGTATATCAGGTTCGGTATCTAATAACATTCATTCAGAATCAATGTATTGGTAATACAGGGTGACAGTGACCGACAGACTTGGCTGCAACACTTGCCCCGTTTTCTGCCTCATGAAACTTATCACCCGTTCTCAGTTTTTCTACCCTTTTGTAGCCCTATGTAACATCTTACATATCTGGGATCCTGATCCGGTATAAAATACCCAGGATGCGGAGGATACTGAGAAACAGTTCTTTGTAACGAACACACCCGAAGATGATGCATCAGCATGCACTTTCTTCGTTTTGGCGGCACGGGAAATCTGGTATTCCCTAATTTCCTGCTCTGTCTTATAACAATTATAAGTTGGAGCGGGACCAACGTTCCCCAGCTCAGTATAACAAGCGGGTTCGGTCAATAATCCGTATTATTATCTTGATTAAGGCGTGATATGGTCGCTACCAGGAGAGAGAGAGAAGAAAACACTCAGCATGCGCTCTTGCAAGAATAGATTGGTTATTATTTTATCTAATCAGGATGGCTCCCACTGCTTTTTATCAAATCTTCCTTCAAACCCTAAAAGGAAAGACTAGCCGGGATTAATTACACACTACAGGTTCGCCAATCTTTCAGCCAGGCCAGTGTCGGTACTTTGAGGGAGGTCCCCCGTGCTTTCGCACGGACCTAATTAATGTAAACCTCGTTTTTCCAGAGGCGTAACCCCGTTAACACCTTTCTAGACACCTACTTGATCGGCTAATTGTAATGTGTAAAATTCTCCCAGGAGTAACTCTTACTCGCAGCGGGTATCGGGATCCAACTATCTCATAGAAGGTATGCAATCTCATTGCAAATTTCAACACTTGAAATTCCCGATAATTTTGCCCCTAGCGTCCTATGACCTTGACGCAGGCCAACAAACCATAGTGCGCTAGTCAAGTTCAACCCGTCATTTCCTGATTGAATTAAACCCACCCGCACGACCCTTGACGTAGGCCAACAAAGTCGCACGACTACCCTAATCCAATCTGCATCATATGCATAAGCAGATAAATACTAGTTAGCTACCGCACACTACGCCTTGACGCAGGCCAACAAACGTAGCACGAATACTAAATAGGACTTATCTGAAATGACGGAGGGCTACGACAGGTTTTTTTTGAAAACCTATTGCGTAATGAACTCGATATCGTTGTAGAATCAAATGATTTTAAAAATGGAGTGCTTTTGAGGCTTTTCTAGTTTTGCTAAAGGAGTCACTCCCGGTGAAGGGATCGTCGGTCCTTTCCTCGTCGAATGAGGTGCGGGATATATCATATATATCACTGTGCAAAGCAAAAACTCTTAAAAAACAATCAAAAGACAAACCGAGTGTGTAGCATCTGCCAGTTATCGCTAAAGGAGTCACTCCCGGTGAAGGGATCTCGGTCCTTTCCCTATCGAATAAGGTGCAGGATATATCGTATATACCGCTGTGCAAAGCAAGAACTGTAGCTACCTGTTTTATTTTGAAATTCGATTCTACAACATCTTAGGTTTCTTTTATTTCATTAATCACATTAATGAAGTCCCATCATTTAAGTACCTAAACATCACAGATAAATACGACGTACACTTATGCCATCCGCATTCGCCTCGATGTCCCCTCGTGCACCGTTAGGTTAGGTAAGTAACGGCAGAGCGGGGCAGGGCTAGCACGGGTGTAAAACATAAGTAACGTCTATATAATATATCATATATACTATATACTGTATCTATCACAGAACATCACATGATCACATCACAGATATCGCAGCAGAAGAAACATATGAAATATTGGATATACTAGGACGTCCGTGTTTTCAATACGAGCCAGTATAAAACACGGATTCCACGGTCGTGATGAATAGCCAAACCCACACCCCAAGACCCCTACGAGAGCGGCAAGCAACCTTACCAATTCTAGAGTTAGGAGACCCGGACTCGACTCCTCGAGTTGGTCTCCCTCTGGACTCCAGAACCCGGTTACTTGTGCCCTCCTCCTTGGGTCTATCCTAGTGCGGAAAAGTAAATAATATACAAAGGGTGACATCTTCCGCTACCTGGAAGTGCCCCAATAAAAGAATATTACATACAAGTTTTTACATGAATGAAAATGAAAAACACTCATCTCACATAAAAACCCCCGGCTATTCAAACGCGACGATCCAATATAACATATCCAGCAACACATAACATCACATGTCATCAACGTAAGTAAATATGCACATCCCAATTGTCGTTGACATATAGCAACGAAACCGGCGAAATCATATATTACACTCACGATCACAGAAAAGAAAGTGTAAAACTACAACAGTTGGAATCCGCAACCATCTCAGACATCGCATGCCTGACCAAATGAATTACTTAGACATCGCATGCCTAACAATTATAAACCCCGCATTTTAGTCTCAAAATCGAAAACACTTTTCAATATCAAGTCGGGCAATTCAACAAGATTCCCGACACCCTGATCGAATGCTCGTCGCAAACTTCAGTAGGCGGCCGCACCCCCGATACCGTCGACGAAGTGCACCAAGGCGGAACACCGCTGCCGCGAGCACCCGAACGGATGCTTTAGGCGACGGGGTTCTCCTACAGTCACTTGGTCGGGGCTATGGAGTGAGGCTGTCTATTAAGTTTACCCGGCGAGTATCCGCGTACACTACGTGATTGCGACGGACTTTTGATCACATCAAAATTCACTGGCAACCGATCAAGTGAGACTAAACTGCTATGTTTATAACATTCATTCAGTTATCACATAACTTTTGTGAATTCCAATTATTGTATCACATTCCGGATAAGCAGAAAATGTTAAACTTTCCGATCGAACAGTCGAACACCCAAGTTTTCCCGATCCAGATCAACACATGAAATAAGTCTAACAGCATTCAGTTCGTGGCTCAGTACCAACGGTCCAGCCGTAGAAGGGTCAAACCAACGCTTCACATATGGCACGCCGTACTACCCCAAACCCGAAGGTTCAAAGGGCAGTTCAAGACGGTCATATAATCGAGTTAAGGTTTGTTGTCTTCTAGAGGGTCCATCGCGTTACTTGCACTACTTAGAACGTCGTTAAACTACGGAAAATTCCAACACTTGGAAATTTCCCGACAGGGGAAAAATTGGGTATTTATATCCGGTCGAACATTTTAACATATTCTTAAATTTATCCGGAAAGCCAAATAGACAAAATTTGATACCCCGATCGAAACACCGAATCCCCAAAACAACTCCAGAAAATTCAACTCTTGAATAAATTTTAAAAATACCCAGAAAATCCAGCATAATATAATAGGAGTTACTGTGCAAACAGTGTACGATGACGTCATCATTCCGCCGCGGAACCGCCGCAGAAGCCAGGCTTCCGCCGCGGTTTGTACTGTTCATCAGTAAATTTTTGCGTCGTAATTCTTAAAATTCCCTGCGGAATTTTTTAAGCATTTTTAATCTGGAAAAATCCACGTTTTTGGAAAAAGGACAGAGAGCAAGTTTGGTTTGGGGTTTCGGGTTCGTTCGGGTTTCAAATTCCGTCTAGACTTCGCCTAAGGCTCTAGCTAGGCTCTGATACCACTGTAGGGTTCCTAGGCACTCTCAATAGGTCTCACAAGGCGTCAACCATGCCAATTTCAAAATTTCTAGGTGCCGAGAGACCCGACTACGGATCGTTGACTAGATTTCTAGGCGATAAATGAACTAGTTAACACTTAACTATGAGAATACGGATATACAACCTTTGTAGATCCGGTGCTCCACCTCCACGGCTCCGCAATGAAGTCTCCTCGCTGTCCAAGACGGATCCCGGGCTCTAGCGTCGGCTTCATCGGAGAATGGACGGGCTAGGTCATCGACGACGTGCCGAAGATGATCTACGTCGAAGCATCACTAGATCAAGCTCCACCTTCACCAAGCCATGAAAACTTGTGAAGGAAACACACTCTACTACTTGGCAAGAGGTAGAGGATGAAGAAATAGGAAGTGGGTAGACTTTAGAATTGGATTTCTCACTCTTTTTCATCACTTGCCATTGATGGAGGCAAGCTTTCTTCACTTGAAGAAATGAAGAAGAAGAAGAATAATGATATGATAAGTTATTTTGAAAATACAAAATAAAAGAATACTTATCATAATCAACCATGGTCAAGTGTAGAGAATAAATCATGGTTAGTGGGATGGTTAGGGTTAAGCATGAGACAAAATGGTCACTTGGTCAAAGTCTTCATGAAGCTTCATGAACAAAATAAAAACAAGCCACCATTTTCTCATTTGCTTTTCTATTTCCAAAAGAATAAATAAATGAATACATGAATAAGGAAATAGTAAACCCTAACCATTTCATTAACCAAGGTTTAATTCTTTACACTTAACCAAAAGGCATGTATCATCAAACATGATACAAGCAAGTGCACAAAATCATATCGCATATGCAATGTGCACATCCGAGTGAGAAAATCCATTTAAAGTGAACCGATACTAGTTAATGCAAAGTAATATATCAAATATATAAATATGCATTAAATCATTAAATCAACACTTGATTCAATGATCCGGTCATGTCGCACACAACCGACTAGTATACAATGTATCGGCTTATCGAATCAACGCTTGAATCGATAACTAGGTTATATCGCATACAACCATTCGACACATTGATCGCGAGAATAAAATACGGTATCACATACATGCATTATTCTCGGTCCCGCACATATCTCATATGTGCTCCTATTTCATTTCGCTTGAGCCAGGAAACCTCTGTGTAGGACTCTAAAGACTCATCAATACGCCGGCAGCAGGTGATGATCATATCAAGCACCCACAAGCCGCAAGCGGTCTGCTAAACGTAACGGCCACCCGGATATTGAGCGATCAGAAGATCGACGAGCAAGCCCGCTTACACTCCAGTGAATCCAACCAGTAACACTACCGTACAGTCCGGTCTGATCGTCTGATATGTCGCATATCTTGCCTAGGGGTGGTGAACGTCAGACCCCAATAGCTCGATAAGTCGTGTCGATATGAGGTCTATAACAATTCGAGAAACTACTGGTAACACTTACCAGTAAATCTCAGTAACCCTGGCCAGGGATTTCCTGTTATAGCCAATCGAACACAGCGCAACATCAACTCCCTATACCGGGAGAGACGAATCCCCTCCTATCGCTCATTGCCTCCATGTGACTCGGGACTGTACCCAAAAACCACCGTTTTGCACGCCCTCTTGAACGTGGTAAGATGGAAATCAAAGCACAGTGGGAACCACACAAGACTCTATGACGATCTCGGGTCAACAGACTACTCTGTACCAGTGTCACCAGAGAACTGCCATCTGACGCGAGGTATAATACCATCTGGGAGTTCTCGGCGAGTCCGTCCAGTGTACCCAGTCTCTACTGAGCACCCGTATATCATCTCTGATGTCAAACACCGATGGATATGGGATCATCCATCGCCCATTTGCATGGGTCGAGAAGGTACACGCTAGTCTACTCTGGTAAATCGATGCCCCGTCTCGATACACCCACGACTAGGGACTTTGAAGGATGTACTTATGGACTACCATGTCCCCACTAGTATGATCCGCATCATAGTCCAGGTAGTCAAGTACACATCCTAAGGGCTTTACCAACATGTAATAGAGAGGCAATCTGTGTACACGTTAAGGTAAAGAGCAACCAGATAGCATACTATCATGTCGAGCAAGAAAGTCCTCCCTATATATGTCCCAGCATCCACTACAATATACATCCTATGTACAGTAATGGACTCTAGGGCATACATATAACTAACAGGAGCAGCCGCAACAAAGCGTGGGATGATGGTTGAAGACCGAAGGACTCGGATCATTAGGTATAACATTTCTACCCACTTTGTAGTTTGTTAGTTTAGCTTTAATGGCAGATCCGGGTTTTAGTACGCGATAGCGCCAATTGTAAAAAGTTTTTGTTCCGCATTTGTCGTCTGTTAGACGGCCGGGGCGCTACCGTGGACTTACAAGAAACACATAGGCGAGGCGAGGTTTTCCAAGATCAACGTCTTTCCGACTTCGGTTGGCCGTGAGACACGGGATGCCCGCCATGTGGCAGTTCGGTATTGGAAGAGTTGAAAATATCCCAGAATTCACGCCCATGCGCGCGCAAATTTCGGCCCCTGGTGGATTTTGTTGAGACTATAAATAGAGAAGGAGATGAGTTTCTTTCAGCGTCACTTTTCTGAGATAGCCGGGCGCTTATACATGATTGAAGAGATCATCACTCCCGATGATGCTTATCGAGGTGTGGTCTAGCGCATCGAGGACCATTTCGGCCGTCTACTTCCTCGTCGGTCGTTTGTCCTCCAATTGCTGATGTATGCAATTTGGAGGAGGTCCTCAGGCTGTACAACCTCCTCTCCGAGGAACTGCAGTATGAGGCGCTCGATAAGTTGCACACGCTGTATGTCCTCAGCCTTATCTCGAAGAATAGGCATGATCGGTCGGCGGCCCTTCTTTTGGAGTGTTTCTAAAAGAGGCAAATCGCAGGCCCTTGCCTGGCGGATGGAAGGCCCGGTACTTCCATGGCATCCCAGGTACATGGGAAACATCAGCGGGAGTGGGCTGAAGAGGCCAGGGCTCAGCTGGCGGAGATCTCCACGGAATACCACCAACAGTGCTTTCTCGATCCTGTACCCCCTCTGTTGTAATTTTAATTTTTGTGTAAGGCTGAGGAGCCCATAATACCGATGATAAATAAAATTCTCCTTTTGTGGCGTACTATTGTTTCCTTTTTGTCCTTTTGGTGTGTTTGAGTATTTTCATAAAACGAAACCCGTGACTTTTGAACCGAGGAAGAGGGAAACACATAGAAGAAGTTTCTTCTAATTCAAAAGACTTAGAAAAAATTACATCGCTTTGGCAAAGAAGAAACATATATTCATAGATAGTATTTTCAAATTCACTTGTACAACTTGAGCTTCTCAGCGTTGTAAGGTCGTGGAAACTTGCGACCTGCCGCATCTTGCAAGCGATAGGCCCCGTCGGGCAATACTTCGGAGACGAGGAATGGGCCGTCCCATTTCGGGGAAAACTTGTGCAACTTGCTTTGGTCTACGAACTCGTTCCGCCTTAGGACCAGATCCCCGGTCTTAAAGGTGTGATGCTTGACTCGTGCGTTATAGTAGCGAGCAGTTTGCTATTGGTAAGCGGCGGCTTTGATCTGTGCCCGGTCCCGCTTCTCCAGCAAGATGTCCAAATTAGTTCGGAGCACCAAGGTATTAGCCTCATCATCGAAGTGCTCGACTCTGTAACTGGGAAGTCCGATCTCTGTTGGGACCATTGCCTCGGTACCGTAGCAGAGGCTGAAGGGGGTCTCTCCAGTGGGGGTCTTCTTCGATGTGCGCAGAGCCCATAAAACCTGGGGTAGTTCGTCGACCCAATTGCCTTGCCTTCCTTCCAGATGAGTTCGAAGACCTCGGATTACATCCCGGTTAGCAACTTCGGCCTACCCGTTGCATTGAGGATGCGCGACCGCAGCGAACATTATGAGTACGTGGTATTCGCTGCAGAATCCCTTGACTTTGTCATTTTCTAAGTTCGTCCCGTGGTCGGTAACGATACACCTCGGGATCCCGAACCGGGATATTATATTGTTCTGCATCAATTTGATGGTCGTAGTGGCGTCCGGTTTTCTGATGGGGACGGTCTCGATCCACTTCGTAAAGTAGTCTACCGTGACGAAGATGTATTTGTGCCCACCCGTACCAATTGGGAGTTGGCCTACCATGTCCTTTCCCTATTGGGCAAACGGACATGGGGTGGTCAGGGCCGTTAGCTCAGTAGCCGGAAGACGAGGTATGCTGCCATGGAGTTGGCAGCTCTTGCATCTTCTGACGAGCTTCTGAGCGTCCTAATAAATGTTCGGCCAATAGTATCTTTAGAGTAGCATCTTATGGAATAAGGTGCGGGCCCATTGATGTGCTCCGCCGACCCCTTCGTGAAACTCACGGAGGACGTAGTCAGCCTCGTGGGGGTCGATGCACCGAAGCAGAGGTTGAGTGAAGCATTTCTTATAGAGGTTTACACTGCTCCAAACGAAATGGCGGGCTTTAGCTCGGATGCGGCGTGCTTCCTTTCGATCTCATGGGAGCATACACTCATTCAGGAATTCTACGAGGGGCTTCCTCCAATTCTGGTCCTCTTCCCGGGTAGCGTAAACTTGAAGTGTTGTCTCTCTGACTTCCACGCTGAGCCGTGGCAAGACCTCGAAGAGGATATTTCTCTTATTGTTGGCCGTATAGAAGGAAGCTAGTTTGCTCAGAGCGTCGGCCTGGGCGTTTAGGTGCCGGGGGATCTTCTCCACTTGAACTTCGTCGAAATATTTTCGTAGACTTCTTACCTCGGCTAAATATTTCACCATCAGAAGCTCCAGTGCCCCAAAACGGCCAGTCACTTGGCCTACAACTAGGGTGGAGTCACTGCGGATTCGGATCGTCTTCAGCCCTACTCCGGAGGCGATTCTTAATCCAGCTAGCAAGGCCTCATACTCCGCGGCGTTGTTTAAGGCTTTGAATCCGAGCTTCAAAGATTACTCCATCTCTGCCTCGTTCAGTCCTCGAATAATGAGGCCGGCACCGCTCCCATCCTCGGTAGATGATCCATCGACAGAAAGGACCCAATCGGGGACGGAGTCGGGCCTCTCCTCGATCGAGGGTTGAGACCCGGGGGATGGCGCCAGCACTGCCTCCTTGTTGGGGATAGTGCATTCGACAATAAAGTCGGCCATGACTTGTGCCTTGATAGCCTGCCTTGGGCGGTATTTGATGTCGAATTGAGATAACTCCCACCTCCATTTCTCCAAGCGACCAGATGACTCGGGGGAGGCGAGAATAGCCCCTAAGGGACGCACGGTGAGGACAAGGATGGTGTGTGCCTGGAAGTAGTGATGTAGTTTCCTAGAGGCCACGATAAGCACCAAGACAATCTTTTCTATGGCCGGGTACATTTTTTTCGCATCCTTAAAGACGTGGCTTACGTAGTAGACCGGCTTCTTGACTCTTTCGACTTCTCGGACGAGCACCGAGCCTGCAGCCTGATCGGACACCTATAGATACAGTGATAGCTTGTCTCTTTCAATTGGCCGGGTGAGCAGTAGGGGAGTTGCCAGTTGTATTTTTAATTGCTCGAAAGCGATCTGACACTCCTCCGACCATTCGAACCTTGGGATCTTTGTCAGGGCTTTGAAGAATGGGAGGCACTTTTCTCCGGGCCTTGACATGAAGCGACTCAGAGCGGCTACTCTCCCCGTGAGCCGCATGATTTCGACGTTGGTCTTCGGCGCGGCCAGGTTGAGGATGGCACTGATTTTCTCCGGGTTAGCCTCGATTCCTCGGTGGGTAACCATGAACCCGAGGAATATTCCACTAGTGACCTCGAACACGCACTTAGCGGGATTCAGCTTCATTTTGTATTTGCGGAGGATGTCAAAAGTCTTGCCAAGATCTTTGGCGTGCTCATCTGACGAGGTCGACTTAACGAGCATGTCGTCAACGAAAACCTCCATGTTCCTCCCGATCTGTGGTTTGAACATCCTGTTGACCAAGCGTTATTATGTAGCTCCGGCATTTTTAAGGCCGAAGGGCATCACTTTATAGCAGTATACCCCCCGGTCCGTTGTAAATGTGGTGAGCTCTTTGTCTGCCGGGTTCATACGGATCTGGTTGTGGCCAGAGAAAGCATCCATGAAGCTGAGTAATTCGTGGCCTGCCGAGTTGTCGACGAGCTGATCTATCTGAGGGAGGGGATATTTGTCTTTCGGGCAGGCCTTGTTGAGATCTGTGAAGTCGACGCACATGCGCCACTTCCTGCTTTCCTTTTTAACCATTACCACATTCGCCAGCCATTCCGAGTAGGCCACGTTTCGAATGAAGTTGGCTGTAAGCAACCTGTCAACTTCGTCCTCGATCGCCTTTTGTTTGATCGGAGCGAAGATTCGTTTCTTCTGCCTGATGGGTCGAACCGTCGGGTCGACCCTGATCTTATGTGAGATAACTTTGGGGTCGATCCCGGGCATGTCGGCGGGTGCCCAAGCGAACACGTCCGAGTTTCCTCTGAGGAAGTGGATCAAGTCGTCGCGTCGGGCCCCCGTTAAGAGTGACCAGATTTGGACAGTTCGTTCATTGTCCCCTTCGATGAAAGGGACCTCTGTTAGCGCCTCCACTAGGGCCCCTCGGATTTCTTTTTGTTCAACTTGAGTATCCAAGGACCCCTGGAAATCACCCGCGCTTTCAAGGTCGTCGCTTCGTTCCCCGGGCGTAGATGTCCCTGTGAAGCAAATCTTTACGGTTTGCTGGTTCCCGTAGGCCCGACCTATTCCCCCTTGGTCGAGTGGAAACTTGATCACGAGGTGGTAGGTTAAGATCTGGGCCCGAAGGGAGTTGAGCGTCGGGCGTCCCAGGAGGATATTGTAGGTCGATGGAATTCTAGCGATGATGAACTCCACAGGCACGGTTCGCGTACGGCCTCCCTCCCCGATGTTCAGTATGAGGGTGACCACTCCTTCTGCCAGGATGGAGTGGTTAGAAAACCCAGTAGAATTTGGGCGGTCGGACTCAGGTCCGACGGGCCGAGCCCCATACGTAAAAAGCAGTCGTAGAAAAGGATGTCTGCCGAGATTCCCGGTTCGACAAGTATTCTTTGAACCTCGTAGCAGTGGGCACATGATGTAATCACTAGGGGGGTCGCTGTGAGGTAAGGATATCCCGTGGAGGTCCTCGTCGGTGAAGGTGATGGGCTCGGCTGCTTTGCTTTTCTTCCGGGGCTGGCTGCTAGTCCCCTCGACCGAAAGAAGGCGTAGAATCTCACCAGCTCCAGGCGCACCCCCCGTTGATACGACCATGATTTGGCCAATCGTCAACTTGCCGGGAGGGGGATGGTTCTCTTGCTCCCATTCTTCTTTTCGCTTTTCGCGTAAGTACTTCGCCAGGTGCCCCTAGCGAATCAACTCCTCGATGTAGTCGTAGAGCTGTTGCAGTTCTTGGTGGGGTGTCCCTACAACCTGTGGAAGGCGTAGTAAGGACCCCGTGTCCGTTTTGCCGCTCTACTGGTGACCGGAGGGAGCTTGAAAAATCGCTCGCTCTTTGCCTCCTCCAACAGCTCAGTCTAGGAGATGTTGAGCAGAGTATACTCCTCGAACTTCGTGGAGTATGGCTTTGGCCGGTCAACCTTCTTCTTCTCTTCTCTACCCCTCTTCTTTTGATCGGCCTAGTCGCTCCGGGGTAGGTTCGCATTTACCTCGGACTCGAGCTGGATTTCTCGCTCGGTCCAGGCTTTGACCTCGGCCATGGTCTTAGATTATGCTAATGCAAAGGAGCGGAGCCACTCCTTGTGCCTAAGACCTGACCTAAGGGCCGTGATGACAGTCTCGTCCCTGTGCTTTGGAACCTCAAGAAGAGCATTGTAAAAGCGGGTGACGTATTCTTTGAAGGATTCCTTGTCCCCGCTCTTTATAATGAAGAGGTAATCGACGGTCCACTTCTGCCGTCTGTTCCCGACGAAATGCCCGAGGAACTGGGCGGCCAGCTCATTGAAGATAGAGATGAAGCATGGCGTGAGTTCTCGGAACCAATCTTGTCCGGCGCGAATGAGAGTGGCGGGGAACGCTCGGTATCGGGCGGCGTCAGAGTTGTCCTCGAAGCTCATCCCCGCCGTGAACGCGTCTGGGTGGTCTTTCAGGTCGGACATCCCGTCGATGAGGGCCACCTTTGGAGGCTTATTTCTGGAGTAGACGCGGACAGCGAGCAGTTCTTCACAGAAGGGCTTCATAAGCGAGTCGGCGGCATACCTGGCCCCATCGCTTGAAGGACGACTCTCCCGATGTATACCCTCTATTTTCTTTTCGAGGCATCGAGACGGTCATTGGTACCCCGAGGATTCGGCATACCCGGAGTTATGGCCTCTCCCGCTGGCAGCCTGCTCCTGGCTACGACTCCGGTTCCGTTCTATGAGGTTCCTCAGGTCCCCTGGCGAGGTTGTTCGTGAGTTATCGCTGTGAGTGCCATCCGTGCGTCCCCGTTGAAGGAAAGTGTGTCGGCCATGCCTAGGAGAAGAAGAACTGACCGACACCTCCTTGGGAGGGATAGGGGCACGACAGGCCTCAGGGCAGGGCATTCTTTCATGAGACCCTGGCGTGGAGCTGTGAGGCGCCTGGCGGGTCATTGAATTGGTCGCCATGGAGGATCTGTGGCCGGTGGAGATAGCGAGACGCTGTTCAGTCGTACCAGTGCCGACAGTGTCATCTCCCCCTCTACAAAGGTCACGGTCCCGAGGTGGGGGAATGGAGACCTGGGGGGCTTGTCCAGCTGTTTGGAAACGGACAAGGGCATCTACGATGAACGCGAGCCTGTCGATCCGTGCAGGCAGGGCATGAACGATGTTAGGGGGAGGAGAGGATCCATCCGTGCCTCCGTTGTGGGGAGGACGGTGGCTTGTGCTGGGATCGTCACGATGATCACTCGCCATCAGTTCGAGATGGGAAAATCAACTTTCGATGAGTGGAATTTTCGAGGTTCCCACAGACAGCGCCAACTGATGGAGGTCTGGATCTCCTTCAGATATTGTCTTCCATCGATCCACCAACAGCGTTGATGAAGGACTAAGATTGAATTTGAGGGTTGCCTCCTGAAGCGTGTGGATCTCAATGGGCTTGATTTGGTGTGAAGCCGAGCTACCTGCAAAGAAGTCCCGGGTTGGTCGTACCACCGTGGACCCTCCGACGATCAAGTTAGTCGAGGTATTTGGGTAGAGTAGCGGCCTATTGGGTAAAAATTGCCCTACCTGAGTTGTCTGAGAGAGGGTTTTATATAGCGGCAGCAATGGGCTAGCTGGTGCGAGATTCTCGCCGGTCGTTACGCATGCGAGAATGGCGGGATCCCCGATTAATAACGAGATATGCCCGTTAACAGGGGAATACGACGGCGTGGAACGTGGGATGTGGGGCGGAAGGTATCTAGCGTCTAGCAAGATTCGCGGAGCCGTGGCGGAGGCGCCTGTGACCCGCGTTCTAGGTCGCCCGATAGGGCCGAAGAAGCCTAGCTCGGTGAGAGGCCTAAAAAAGGGCGGGAGGTCGAGCTGGTTCGGCTCCATGATAGCTCGGAGGTGAAGGGCCGAGAAGCTCGGTGTGTAGGAGGGCTCGTCGGGGAGCCAATGGTCGTTTACTTGGCGAGCACAGGAATGTTCAGAGAATCCTCGAAGGTCGGGTCTAGGCAGTGGGACGATAGCCCGGGGGACGCTTCCAATGTGTAGTCCTTGCCCTGTTTCCGTGTGCATCGGGACACGTTTTCTGCCACGTGTCATGATCTGGGGAGCTCCTACTTATGAGCATCATCAGCTAGTATGACCAAATTAAATACCCACCGGAATATACGATCCCCAAGTTTGTAATGACTCTGAATTTACTGCACAAAATTTTTCTGTTTCATATACTGAAAGGAGTTTACAAGCCTGAGTACAATTTATAAGTTGATTTTTGTTTAAGAACAGCAAGATGCCACTTGTAACTCACCGGTAAAGCTCTTCCACTGCTGTGACGTAGCCCCTATGTTCGAATCCTATTAGACACATTATTTTTTCTGATTTTCTTTTTAAACTTTTTGGAAGCCCAAAAGTTTATACGTGCAATGCACACAAAAACGAAAAGATAGAAAAATCAAACATGTGCACAATGATTTAAATACAAAGATGAACACGTGGCACAAATCCAACAACCCATCTCAACAAATCGACCAGCGGAAACCCTATATTGGCCGGCACCGACAGGCCCCCCGTAACCAAATGTCCCCAGGCTTTGCACACTCGACTCTTGGCCTACCCCTAACTCCTCTGCACTGTTTGATTTTCCTGCAATCAAAAAGAGACTCTTCAATTCACAATTTATCATCATTTTAATGCATTTTAATTCATGTTTTTAATTCCAAAACCCTAATTCCATACTATAAATACTACCCCATGCCCTAGCCTTTCTTCATTCTGAAAATTATAGCCAAAATTCTCAAAGTTTTCTAAGTACAAGAGGATTACAAGTAGAGTTAGCAAGAGATCAACTTCCGGGGAGGATCGAAGCAAATTCCGGCGAACCCGCGACGCCACAACGACAAACCTCCCTCCTTCTACCTTCTCTTCATCTATCTAGCTAGTAAGTCCCTTCCAATCCCTCTCCTTCTTATATGAAAGTCTCTTTTCAAAACATATGTTTGAAGTGGAGTAAACACCGGCATCTTCTTTTAAACCTCTAAAATTCCACTTTTTCTTACATATTCTTCATGCATATTTCTACACCATGCTTTTTAAAATAAAACCAATGTTTAGAATAATTTTTTAATCAAGAATATCATGCAAAATAGTTTTAACTTAACTTTTAAACTAAAATATCGTGAACTTTGTATACACTATATTTATTTGTTTTGCTTAAACATACCTTTAGAAAACTTCACGGGATAATGACCTACCCCTCACAAACACATATGGTTCCATAGCACGATAACTCTTTCATGTAGATTTGTGTTTCGAGAAAATATTTCATTAAAATACCATTTACTACAAAAACAGTTTTCTTTGGAATTGTATTTAAAAATTCCTTTACAAATAAGCCTCTACAACCTTTATTAGGGGACCTGCTATTGGATGGTGCGGATAATCGCAATTTCTTGGACTAGTAAAGCAAGACCTCCTTACGGAGCATTCGGTCTCGAAAGGTTTTTTAAATACGGGATTTAAGAAAAACACATTTTTCTATTTAAATAAAATTAATTTTTTATAATTATATAAATATTACAAATCCATATATTTTCAAAATATAATAACTTTATTTTTTTTCAAATGAAAGAATTGCAAGTTTCATCAAAATACCATCAAGATAACAACAAAGGTCAAACTTTACAGTAAAATACCATAAACTTTCCAAGCTAAGCTATTATCACTAAAATTCCTCAAACCCTTAAAATTCATATCCATGAAAAACCTAAATGAAATAAATAACTTCTCGAAATTTATTTTGAAACTATATTAAAAATATTTTTCATAAAACTCCCTCGAGCTATATAAAACACTGTTAAGGACTTTAGTAAATATAAGTTTAAGCGGGATCAATTCTCTTGAGCCCCAAGGAGCCGGATAAAGTGAGTGCTTGCATATTTAAGGTAGAAAACTTAACGGTGTTATCAATGGTAATTGTCTTGGAAAAATATACAAATCCTGCCGTCCATATGCAACAGTTACCGATAACTCTCGAACCTAATTCAGGATCTAAATCAGTTATAAGTGTCTGACTCAATTCTAAGTCTAAATAAAGCTTGAATCCAAACTTAAACCAGAATCCAATTCAAACATGAAACCAAACTCTAATATGTATACTTGAACATGAATCTGAATATCAAACCTGAATACAAGACTTGACTTGACCGAACCATGGCTATAACTTTACATGACTACAAGCTTACATCCTGAACCTGACTACTTGAACAACTTGTATACATGGTCTCGGAAAGCCATATAATCAATACAATACATTACGGGGTTAACGGGGTAGATTGGTACGGAATGTATAGCATGGCACGAGATGATCACTAAAAGACACCTATATGAACTCTCGTGCTGTTGTCCCGTGGGTTTTGACGGGGCGTTATACTACATGTTACCATAGTCCACGGGGTAAGATGGACTTCTCTCGTATACATAAATACCATATGTACCAATCTACAAACAACTATTTTAGAATAGCAATCTTATACATGTACATCTTACCAATTCAATTCTCATTACTTGCTATATTCCTTTCTTTCTTTTAGGACTTACCGAGCACTAGTTCGCTGAAGACATTCATGTCTATTTCTTTCTTTGGAATGTTCGTCAGGAGGACAGGACTCTCTCGAGATAGAGCCTAGCCAGGAGGACATGGACCATCTCACTTCCCAACAGGACATCTAGCTTCTTGTACTTAATTTTCATTTGGTATGCCACTGTTTAGGAATTCCTTTATATCATTGTACTTTCCTTGTCAAAGCAGCTGTATTGTAAAGATGAATGTTAATAAAAGATGATGTTCATTTTATATCTCTTGTCAATTCTTGTGCATTTTATACATATATTGCTTATTTACGATTAACGTAGTTATTTCTTAGTAAATACGTTGCGGGTTTGCCACGTCACCACTTCTGTACACTAGAAGTGGGGCGTGACAAAGTTCCATGTGTACAAGGGGACAAGCAATCCACACCAGCACGTCGAGCAGTTCAGAGTTCTGTGCGGCAACACTGGATGCGACGACAAACTGTTGCTTCGCCAGTTCGTTGGCAGCCTGTCAGAGACGACCTTTGAATGGCACTCGGAGCTCCCAAATGACTCCATAAGAATATTCACAGAGATAGAACTACTATTTACATAGCGGTTCTCCAGCGCAAGCGAGCGCACCCCGATCACGACATTAATCAATGCCAGGGTAAAGCCAGGAGAAACCTGGGTCCAATATGCGATCCGGTGGCTGAACATATGGTCAAAGTGCAAACAATGCATCGAAGAATCCCCCGCCGTGGGCATGTTCATCGGGACTCTTGATCCTTAAACGATAGTGTCCCAGTTCATGACGTTCTTCAAACCAACAACTTTTTAGGCTCTGATAGATAAACTGGCCCAGATGGGCCACATGCCTTCCTCCTTAATTAAAGACCCTTGAAATGGCAAGGGTAAAGGGAAAACGGCCTTCGTTAGCAACACTTAACAACAACCGAGTGGCCCAAAACCTTCTGCTCGCCAAAACAATGCGCGTCCACGCCTATCCCCGGAAGAAAAGCTAG
The DNA here is from genome assembly GCA_030015575.1 of Agapanthus africanus. NCBI lineage: Eukaryota > Viridiplantae > Streptophyta > Magnoliopsida > Asparagales > Amaryllidaceae > Agapanthus > Agapanthus africanus. The sequence continues at coordinate 48,365,763 of JASDDO010000008.1, read as the reverse complement.
GACGTGCTTACTCGTTTCCTCACGACAAGACGAGAAGACTGTTTGAATTGGCAGTGCGTAACAAACTCATCCCATTTCCAGACCCATGGCGTCCACCGCAACCTGGCGATGTCAACAACCCCAACTACTGCTCCTATCACAGAATGTTGAGCCACCCAATTGAGGATTGCTACGTCTTCAAGAACTGGGTCGAGGACCAGTATCAACAGGGTAAGTTCGCGCTGTTTGAGAACTGGAGGGTGAACCAACTACAGAAGCACACTCCAAAAAAGTGGATGCGCCGGGGGTATTATGCTCGCTCGTGGAAGAAACTCCATGGGAAGTCGTTCTTTCAGAAAAACCAAAAGAATGTTGAAAGATCTACATGCAAGTCCGGCAGTCAGGTAGAAAAGCCCACTTGAACTTGAAATCATCGAAGGGATGCTGAAACCGCGTCCCGTACCGAAGATTGTTGACAAAGGGCAAAATCCCCAAGTCAAGCCTTCAAAGTCTTTGAAGAAAAAGAAAAAGATTAAGAAGCCTGTGTAGCCTGCCAAGTATGATGACAAGCGCACAGACCTAAAAAAATACATTGACGCGTTAGAGGAGTACAACCAGAAGGCGCGGAAACCGGTCACACTCAAAGAGTTCCTCAAGCATATTCTTGAGAACGAAAATAGTGACAACGATAAGGAAAATGACTCATTAGAAGAAACCAAAAACTATGTAGTAAGTTGCCACATGGTCTCCCATTCGTTGTTAAATGACGATGAAACTCTCTCAGCGTCAAAAAACAACGCAGAGGAACTGGGGGCAGAATCGGCGCTAAAATCCCCGGAACTGCCAGAAGACCCAATTGATAGGCAGTTCAACGAAGCCTTTCAAAAAAGCAAACCTGACCGAGAACGCGAAACTGCCATATACGAAAAGGCTAAGCGTCAGTGTCAGGATGAAGAAGCTGCGGTAAGGTGGGGTCGTAAAGTACTCCAACCAAACCAAGGCATACCTGCGACAAATAAGAGCAGGATCAAAGCAGAGAAGCGGTTCGCCAATGCCCTGTCAATGGGAATGAAACTACCACCTCTCGTAGGAAACATTCCCGGGGTCATATGCCTCGACGGAAATGATTTACATCCAAACTACTGCTTATATCATCGGAAGATTACCCACCCCACCGAAGAATGCAGTACCTTCAAGAAGTGGTGGCAAGGATATGTTGCTCATAAAAAACACTTCAAGAGGATGAAGCGCGAAGCTCGTCGACGGCAAAAAAGTGCGACAGATGCGTGTGAAAAAAATGACTGGCAACTGTCATATGGTTGGTACTAGTTAGGAAGGGGGAAAACCACAAGTTCTTACTTTCGGGAGTGATTCTGAGGACGAAATACCCCTCAGCCCTCTCTTTAAAGACTCCACCTCCGAAAAAGAAGAGGAGGAAAAGAACTACGAGAATATTCATCTACGTAACCGCATGCTGCCTGAAAAGAACCTCGGACCTATAAACAAAGGTTTGAGTAAAAAGGAAAAAGGGAAAGAAAAAATCTCTAAGAAAATTGCCCTCGTTGATGGGGTTGTCAAAGAGCTCGCGGTGAGGGGCCCGCCTAGAAAAAACAAGGTGGATTACAATGTCCTAGCACATTTGAGAAAAATACCCTCACAACTGAGCATATTGCATGCTTTCCTCATGTCCAAAGAGGCACAAGATTCTCTGATCAAGGCATTACAAGAGCCAGATCAGTTCCAAGCTTTTCTCGCGGAAGAGAAGATGAAAGATGAACTGGCAGAGGTCCACACGGCTGAAACTACATTCAGCGATGAAGATCTCCTCCTCGGTACGTGAGAACATAATTGCCCGTTATACGTCACCGGGTACTGCCACGACAGCAAGATAGGGAAAATCCTTGTCGACAACGGATCCACCGTCAACCTTATCAACATGAGAGTGGTGAAGCAGATTTGCATGAACGTTCAGCACCTGGCTTGCGACAAAATTACCATCTCCGGCTTCGACGCACAGTCGACATGAACGCTTGGGTCCGTAATATTGACGTTGTACTTCAGGTTGCTCGTCGCTGACATCAAATTTCATGTCATTGACGCCAAGACTTGCTATAACGCTTTGCTCGGCAGGACTTTGTTACACAAGTACAACGTCATCCCTTCTACACAACATCAGTGTAAGAAGTATTTCAAAGACGGCTTGGAATACACCGTCACAGGGGAGATAAATCCGTTCTCCGTAAACGAGGTCCGAAAATATGAAGACACAAAGTACTTCCGACCAGATTTTGAAGATACAGAAAAGTTTCATAAGCCGGAGGATAAATAGAAGCCCGTCACCACTATCCCGATCTTTGGGAGCGATTCCGAGGAAGATGAAGAAATAGTCTACTCGGGGCAACCCCAAAAAGAAAATGACAGGCCCGGACCATCCACTCCTATTTTGGTCTTCGGCAGCGACTCAGAGGATGAGACCAACACAGTGTTCTCCATCCGCCCGTCCGTGCAAACCCTCGCCGGAGAAGATCAGAGTCTGCAAGTCACAATGGCTCCGCCTCGGCATTATAAAGAACTTGATCTGCTCCATACATACACCGTACAAGAACTACAAACTTTCTACATCCCTCCCAGGCGAAGGGGTGAAAAGGCAATCCTCTTCTACCAATCTACGGAGACAAAAGTAGAAAAAGATGTCTGGCATGGTGCCAATTTTGCACTCGACAGGCTTCAACCAATCCGTCCACCAGTAAGTCGATACCACGCACCCCATGTGTTCGCGGGGAGGCGGAATTTGCAAAAAACGATTTTTAAAATTCCAGGATCGATACTAAACCCCAACTAACAAACTTTAATTGGAGGTTTAACTACTATGTGAGAAACTTATACCTCAAGTCCTCGTTGTCCTTCTCCTTATCGTTGTCCTTCTCTACGTTGTGAGCTCCTCAAAGTGAGAACGGATCGCGCCTCCTCGTCAGCTTCTCCAAGTCATAGAAGATCCACCCGAGAGTTCCAATCTTGAGCTTAACCTCCAAGTTTAGGTAACTAGGTCACTTTGTGTACTAAACTAAGTAGCCTAGAGTGTGTAGAGAGTGATTAGGGATCTAGTTGCCTCACAAACCCTAGGATTCTCAACTCATGAGACAATTAGGGTTTGAGAATTGTGAAGATAGCTTGAGGAGAATGAGAGAGAGGAAAATATCTGTAGAATGAGAATAGTAATAAGATAATGTGAAAATGGCTTATGTTTTTGACTTTAAACCAAATCAAAATATCTTATACAAATATCTCAAACAATACCTCAAAATATCTAAGTCTTCATATCTCATAAGAGTCCAAGGAAGTCAACATAAAGCCACGTTCACATTTCACTAAAATACCACAAAGTTTCCCACCTCATTTCCTTCACCTCACAAAAGATTTCATCAATAAAGAAAAAACCCTAATTGAGGTGTTTCACTCCAAGAAACAATCTTGATCAAATTACAAGAATGCCCCTCACATCCGTATATACATAACCATATCCGTATTCCGAGAAACACGAATACAATAAGACGAAACTAATCCAATAATCAAATATTAGGATCCGGCATAAACCAAAGACCACTAGTATTGTCCGCCCGAACATCATATGCGCACAAGTACACGTATGTGATCGTACCCTGTCGTAAAACCATACGACCTCTACATCGTTTCGCCTGAAGTAGGGAAACACTTTGTGTGAGACTCTAAAGACTCGACAGTACGCTGGCAGTGGGTTTAACCATAAGCGTGTCAGCAGTACTAGCTGCATGTAATGGCTACCCAGGTATCTGTTGATAAGAAGGCCGACGAGCAAACTCATCCGTACCCCTACTGAGACTGTCTGTGGCAATCTCCGTACAGTCCGGTCTGTTCGTCTAAGAGTATTGCATATCGGGCCTAAGAGAGCGACAAGAGTCAGACCCCTAATAGCGCAATAAGTCGTGTCGGAGTGCAGCCAAAAACACCCTAAGAAACTACTGGAATCCCTACCAGCAAATATCGCTTGCCCTGGCCAGGGACTTTGTGTAATGGCTTTCCGAATCACAGCACGACATCAACCCCCAATACCGGGAGCGACGAATCCTATCTAACCGCCAATGCCTCCAAGTGCTTCGGGATTGCACCCAACTACTACCTGTTTGCACGACTCAATAGAGCCATGGTAGGGTAGTAATCTAAGAACAGTGGCAACACACTTGAGGTGAAGTAGCAGTGTCAAGTCAACGGATTATGCTGTACTCATGTCACCTGGGAACTGCTACCTGACGATAGGTATAATACCAACCAACAGTTCCCCACGAATCCATCCAGTGTAAGTCATAACCCAATGAGCACCTGCATACTATCTCCAGTACAATGTGCTGATGGCTGTAGGACGTACCATCTTCCCTGCTGTGATGAGAAGCGTATACACTAGTCTACTCTAGAGTATCGATGCCCTGTCTCGATAATCCCATGACTAGGGACCTTTATAAGGATATGCTTGTAGACTACCCAACCCCTACTAGTGTGACTGCCATCACAACGCTGGTAGTCAAGCAAAGATCTTAAGAGCTCTATCAATATGTATTAGCGATACGTCAAGAGAAACATATACACATATTAAGATAGATACAAATTAAGTAGCATACTACCATATCGAGCAAGACTGTCATAAATCCGTGTATATATCCCAAGCTTCCAAAATGTAATATACAAACTAGTACCGTACAATAATGGCCTCTAGGGCATATTACACTAAGGCCATGTGCTGGCATATCGCAGACCTATCATCTCGAATAGCCTCTCGAACTGTATCTGAGAGATGGCCTTTGTGAATGGATCTGCAGTGTTGTCTTTAGTAGCAACTCTCCGTACCTCGATCTCCCGGCGATCCACGATCTCCCTGATCAGGTGATACCGCCTCAAGATGTGTCTAGACTTCTGATGGGACCTGGGTTCCTTTGCTAAAGCTATAGCCCCGTTGTTGTCACAATACAGAGGAATTGGATCAACAATGGACGTAACCACCTAAAGTTCTGTTAAGAACTTCCTCATCCAGACTGCTTCTTTTGTGGCATCAGAAGCTGTGATATACTCTGCTTCCATCGTCGGGTCAGCAATGGTGTCTTGCTTGGAACTCTTCTAATAGACCGCACCTCCATTGAAGGTAAAGACATAACCCGACATGGATTTAGAGTCATCCTTGTCACTTTGGAAGCTGGAGTCAGCAAAGGCCTCGATATGGAGGTCTTTTCCACCGTACACCAAAAACATTTCCTTAGTCCTTCTCAGGTACTTGAGAATGTTCTTTACTGCTATCCAGTGCTTCTCCCCAGGGTTTGACTAATACCGGCTTACCACGCTTAATGCATAAGCTATATGGTTTGGTACACAACATCGCATACATTATAGAGCCTACCGCAGAAGCGTAGGGTATAATAGACATGCGATCCCTTTCCAAATCAGTCTTGGAAGACATCTCTTTGGAGAGGGTGATTCCATGACAAGCCGATAAATTACCGTGCTTTGAATCTTCCATACTGAATCTCTTCAGTATGGTGTCGATGTACCTGGACTGTGAAAGTCCCAACATCCTCTTAGATCTATCACGATAGATCTGGATCTCCAGAATGTAAGAGGCATCACCCAGGTCTTTCATGGAGAACCTTTGTGACAAGAATCCTTTAACAGATTGTAGCATAGGAATGTCATTTTCTATCAAAAGAATGTCACCCACGTTCAAGACGAGGAATACTACAGTTCTCCCTACAATCTTACTATAAATGCACGGCCCATATGGATTGTTGATAAAGACAAATTCTTTGACCGTCTCATCAAAACAGATGTTCCAGCTCCGCAATGCCTGCTTTAGTCCATAGATAGACTTAAGCAACTTGCACACTTTCCCGTTGCTCCCACTCTGAATGAAACCCTCTGGCTGGTCCATATAGATGCACTCTTCCAAATTTCCATTTAGAAAAGCGGTTTTTACGTCCATCTGCCAAATCTCATAATCGTGGAAGGCAGCAATGACAAGAAGGATCCGAATGGATTTTAGCATAGCCACTGGAGAAAAGGTTTCATCATAGTCCAAAGCAGGTCTTTGACGAAATTATTTTGCAACAAGTCTAGCCTTATAGGTTTCAATCTGTCCATCTACACCAATCTTCTTTCTGAAGATCCATTTGCAGCCTACGAGTTTTCCTCCTTCTGAAGTAATGTCCAAAGTCCATACTTTGTTGGTGTACATGGACTCCATCTCGGTCCGCATTGCATCCAGCCATTTTACCGAGTATGTACTCTGAATGGCTCGCTGGAAGTTAGTTGGCTCATCATCATCAATGATGCAATCCTCTCTATCCCCGTCTACGAGAAAACCGTAGTATCTCTTGGGTGGATGAGACAGCCTACTACTCCTGCGGAGTGGCGCGGGAATGTTCTGTTCTTTTGAAACTTCTGGTTCGACCAAGCTTTCAGTAATAGCTTGTGGTTTTGGAATTTATTCCAGTTCTATTGCGCTCCCACTAGTTTCTTTTTCTAAAAATTGATGTTCTAAAAAGTGGGCATGACAAGAAACAAAAACCTTTTGTTCCTCTGCGTAATAGAAAAGATACTTCCTGGAGTTCTTTGGGTATCTTACAAACTTACACAATACTGAGCATGCCTCGAGCTTGTCCGCATGTTGTTTTTTAACAAAAGCTGGACATCCCCATATCTTCAGATATTGAAGATAGGGTTTCATCCCACTCCACATCTGATATGGTGTGGTAGGCACAGTCTTGGTAGGAACCTTGTTCAAAAGATATGCAACCGATTCCAGTGTATAGCCCCAGAATGATCGCGGCAACTCAGCGTTACCCATCATAGAACGTACCATATCCAATAAGGTTCGGTTCCGTCTCTCCGATACACCGTTGTGTTGTGGCGTATATAGACGAGTAAGCAGAGAGAGAATTCAATTCTCTTTTAGGTAATCCAGGAACTCGGCACTCAAGTATTCACCACCTCGATCAGATCTCAGTGTCTTGATACTTTTGCCGGTTTGTTTTTCCACTTCATTCTTATATTCTCGGAATTTCTCAAAGGCCTCGGGTTTATGCATCAAGAAAATATGTCCATACCTAGAGAAATCATCCGTAAAAGTAATGAAATAGGAATAACTAATTCTTGCATGTGTAGACATTGGACCACACATGTCGCTGTGTATGAGTCCCAAGAGCGAGCTTGCTCTTACTCCGTGTCCAGTGAACGGAGTCTTTGTCATCTTTCTTTTGAGACATGATTGAAAAGTTGCATAAGATTGATATTCAAACGGATCCAAATATCCTCCTTTATGAACTTGGTCAACCTTGTTTCGTTGATGTGACCCAGTCTACAATACCATAAGAAAGCTTGATTTAATTCTGGAGTCTTCCTTTTATGTGTGTTCTGGAAATTGAAAATTTGCAGTTGGTTTAATACATATATACCGTTGTTTAGAGTACCTGGCCCAATCGGACCATGATTAAGGTGGATGTTTACGACATCGCTTACAAATGTAAAATCATAACCTTCTTTAGATAACAAAGATACAGAAATGACATTACAAGTCAAACTAGGTACACAAAAACAGTTGCGCAAAACCAAAATATGCCCACTTGTCAACCCTAAGTGATATTTCCCTACGGACACAGCATCCACACTCGCTCCGTTAGCAACTCTGAGGGTCATATCACCGGTCTTCAGAACTCTACGGCTTCTCGGTGCCTGCAAAGAATTACAGATTTGAGTTCCCGATCCGGTATCCAATACCCAGGAAATAGAGTTGATTGACAGACAATTTTCAATTACAAACACACCTGAAGTCAAAGCCACAACTTGCTTCGGGTCCTGGTTCTTAGCCTTCCAAGCCCTGCAAATTTTCTTCCAATGACCCTTCATATGACAGTAGAAGTATTCTTCCTTTCCTGCTGTCAGCCCCGCTATCTTAGTCTTGCCCTTTGCTTCCACCTTACTAACACCGCCTCACGGCTTGGTGGGGGCCTTCTTCTTCTTCCCTTTAGCTTTCGCCTTGGATCTAGAAGAGGAAGCTCCACCAACAAGTAGAGCGGGTGTTTTCCTGGATTTCTGCAGGGTGCCCTCAGCACTCCTCAACATATTGAGGAGTTCCGGAAGTTCAACTTCTTTACCTTGAATATTAAAATTCAAGATAAACTAGGCATAGGTGGAAGGGAGGGATTGCAGAATTAAGTCTGTATACCGCTCATTCTCTAACGTGGTCCCGAGGTCCGTGAGCTTCTCAATGTATCTGATCATCTTAAGGACGTGTTCCCCTACAGATGACCCGATGGCCAATCTCACCTGAAATAGCTTCTCCGAGGTCTCGTATCTTGCGATACGAGATCGCTCTCTATATAATTCCTTGGTATGGAGGAATATAGATTCAAGATCCATATTCTCGCGCCGCCTCTGGTGTTCATTGTCTATAGAGGCCAGCATGAGGCACTTGGCCTTCGCGCGATCAATCTCCCAGGTCTTACGGATTTCCCTATCTACGACACTGGACTCTGGACCTGAGATGGCGGGGGCTTTAATAGTAAGGACATAGCCTAATTTGTCATACGTAATTGCCATCTTGACATTCCTGAACCAATCTTTATACTTTGGTCCTGTCAATATGTTTTTATCTAATAGTAACTTAAGGCCCGTCATCTTGGTTGCTGCAATTAGGAGAGAGAGAAGAATCACTTTAGCATGATACTCTTGCGAGTTTAGATTGGTTTTTAGTTTATCTAAACAGGACAGCTCCCACTGTTTCTCGAATCCTTCCTCAAACCATAAAAGAAGAATTAGTTAGGATTAATCTCACCGTACAATACTTGCTTAACCTTTCAGCCAGGCTAGTGTCGGTACATCGAGGGAGGTTTTACGACGCTTTCGTGAAGTTCCTTAATTAAATAACCTCTTTTTCCTGGAGGCGTAGCCCCTCTAACACTGTCCTAGACACCTACTTGGTTTATAGCATTGATCGTTAAGTGAAAAAATCTCCTGAGGAGTAGCATATACTCATAGTAGGATCGGGATCTAAATATCATTGTGTGATAAAGTCGAAGGAATCCTACCAAAATTATCACACTCCAGATGATTTGCAACACTAGCAAGTTTCAGTTTCTTTAGAAACTCCCGATGTGGATTTTTGCCCCATGCTCTTATGACCTTGACGAAGGTCAACATATCATAAGTCGCATGTCAAGTTCTACCCATCATTGTCCAGGTTAATTTGAACCCACCCATACATACCCTTGACGAAGGCCAAAATAGTAGTACGACTTTCCCAAACCAATGCATCTATCTATGCTACAGATGAATATTCAGCAGCTACCAAGCACTATGCCTTGGCGAAGGTCAAAATACATAGCTTGAATACTACTGAATGTCCAACTGAAATGAAGGAGGGCTATGAATGGTTTTGGCGAAACCGTGAATGTAGTGAACTTGATATAATCGAAAGAACCTGATAGCTTTTTAAAAGGAGTGGTTTAAGCTCCGCATTTTAAATGTTTTGATGTTTTGAAAAAACCGAGTGGTTTTAGAATTGTTCCAATGATTCAAATTTGGTTTGTTTGCTTTGCATTAATGTAATGCAGTCCCATCAATTAACCTACCATCGCAGAAAAGACGAAAATACAACGTATGCTTATGACATCCGCATTCGCCACTGGGCCCCGTCTTACACCGTTAGGTTAGATAACTAACGCCAGAGCTGGGGGCTGGACTAGCGCGGATGCAAAACATAAGCAACTTCCATTATATATATATATATATAATAATATCCATTCGTCAGGCGCAATAATAGACATTCCAGATCACAGATGAATATATTGGATATACTAAGAATTCCGCGTTTCGTTTAAGCCTGTAACGAAAGACGGATTCCACAGTCGTGATGAATAGCCAAACCTCACCCCAGACCCCTACGGATGCGGCAAACTACCCGCCAAATAGCCGAAGTGAAGCAACCTCCCTCATCAACGTGAATAGGCCACACGGCACTTCAAAATACCCGGTAGTTTATGCACCCCTTGTTCCTCTATAAAAAAATTCAGAGAGGACAAGGGAAAACTTCTCGCTAGTGGAGCATCACGTGCAAGCACGTGATGCATCTATATACAAAGTATATAGGCTCCATTTAGTAAGTAGCAATTAAAGCCTCACGCACGAGCACATGATCATCTTTTGCAACAAAATGTGTAGGCCCCAGTTAAAAAAAAGAAGGGAAAAAAGAACGAACCAAAGGGCAGAGAAGCTCACGTATTACCACGTGATGCCTTCCCTTTATTAAGCTGTTGCATATAAGCAAACAAGCTTAACTTTATACCTTTTATTTAAGCGAACTAGTTTAATTCTATGAGGGTCACGTGTCACACGTGAGGATCCTTGATCCCCTTCCAAGTTGATAGAATTAAATTCTAAATAAAAGGGTCAAAACCCTGTTTGGAAAATATTTCCTCGAAATCTTTCTAAACAAAAAAAGATTACTCTTTGTAAAACAGAGAACCATTAGATTATAAATCCAATGGTGATTAAAAAAGATCACCAAGATACAGAATAAGCTCTGTATGGGAAAATATTTCCCTAATCTTGGTAAAAACAAGAAAAATATCTTCTGTAAAACATAAGTCTTTGGATCAAAGATCCAACGGTGGATAAAATCCCCAAATCAATTAAAAATATCTCAATAAGAGATTTCTTTAACTAAATTAACAAACCTGCCTCTGCTATATAAAGGACTCGAGACCGAAGAGAGAGAGAGAGACACAAAAAGGGAGAGGAGATCCCCCCATAAGATTAGAGAAAACAAAAAAGAAGAGGGGTTCTCTTTAGAGAAAAAGAAACCCTAGGTGAGGAAAAGACTCATATACCATTTTATCTCCTTTTACAAGAGTTTAACTCTTCCAAAAAAAAAGAACTTAGTTCCTCCTCTGGTTGAGATCTGCAGAAGCAGATCTCCCCACAAGTTGAGAATTTAATTCTCATCGGGGAGATTCTATTATACAGTCCCAAAACATAGAGAAAAAGAACTAGATTTGAAGAATTTAATTCTCCCAAAGATATAGGAATTTAATTCCTTTGATAAAGTTAGGGTTTAACCCTACATGAGAATTTAATTCTTATAAAACAAAAGACTTGAAATTCTCAAGACTAAGATCAAGAACCCATGCAAATTAGCGTTTAACACTACAACGACAGATCACGTGTTCCCACGTGAACACCTCTAAAAAACAAAAAGGCACAACTGAGATTGAGTCACGTGATCCCACATGACCTCCAATAGTGCTTAGAACTTAGAAAAGAATAGAAAGATAAATTCAAAAGAGGCAGTGCCTAACTTAGTGGCGCCTCACGTGTCTACACATGATGGTTGCAAGACCTAAGTGTTTAACACTTAAATGTACAGAACACGGGAATAAACCCAAGCGAATAGCGCCAACATTCAAGAGCATCACGTGCAACACGTGAGTGATCCCAAATTCCAGTGTTTAACACTGCTTTAGAGCCTCACGTACCACACGTGAGCGCCTTCAACTTTCAGTGTTTAACACTACCTTAGAGTGTCACGTGGGAGCACGTGAACACTAAAAATACTTTAGTGTTTAACACTATAAGGAACCAACTTCAACCCCAAATTGGTTAAGTTCCTCCTGAGATTAAATCTCCAAGCAAACCGAGTCTATATGCTTAGAACCGGTAACTCCTCGATTTGGAATTTGGTTAAAGGGTATATTTCTCCACACCTAAAATATATGTCGTTGTAATTCTCCAACGTCTTCAGAGAGGTGGAGGGTCCCAATAACCAATAACTCTTGGCGCACCCCTAAATTGATGAGCCAGAAACATGGACTATGATGTCCTTAAACCCTATGGACCGCAACGTCCCTAAACTAAACTCTATGAACTATGAAGTCTCTAAACATGGACTATGATGTCCTTAAACCTTATGGACCGCAACGTCCTTAAACTAAACTCTATGGACAATGATGTCCTTAAATATGGACTATGATGTCCTTAAATCCTATGGACCGCAACGTCCCTAAACTAAACTCTATGGACTGTGATGTCCTTAAACATGGATTATGATGTCCTTAAACTCTATGGACCGCAACGTCCCTAAACTAAACTCTATGGATTATGATGTCCTTAAACATGGACTATGATGTCCCTAAACATAGACTATAATGTCCTTAAACCCTATGGACCGCAACGTCCCTAAACTAAACTCTATGGACTATGATGTCCTTAAATATGTACTATGATGTCCTTAAACCCTATCGACCACAACATCCCTAAACTAAACTCTATGGACTATGATGTCCCTAAACATGGACTATGATGTCCTTAATCCCAATGGACCGCAACGTCCCTAAACTAAACCCTATGGACTACGATGTCCTTAAACATGGACTATGATGTCCTTAAACCCTATGGACCGCAACGTCCCTAAACTAAACTCTATAGACTATGATGTCCTTAAACATGGACTATGATGTCCTTAAACCCTATGGACCGCAACGTCCCTAACTAAACTCCATGGAGTATGATGTCCTTAAACCCCTATGGACTGCAACGTCCCTAAACTAAACTCTATGGACTATGATGTCCTTAAACATAGACTATGATGTCCTTAAACCCTATGGACCACAACGTCCTTAAACTAAAACGATATAGCCCCAAATGCTCTTTCATTGGATCAAAAATGATCCCGAACCACCGTTAAGTAGATCTTAGTCCAATATCGGATTAACGTATCCTTAACAAATATTTAATTCGATCTTAATCCCAAAAAAAGTTAACGATCCTTAAATCAACCAAACCCAAATCTAAGAAAATACGGATTTGGACTAATCCACGCCTTACGGGCGACAACATAAATTAGTCTACGTATACAATCCACAGGCAACCAAAAATAAAACAAACACACACGACACGAAGTGAACATCTGGAGAAGGAGAAAGTGGTAACCGCGATGCGGTAGCGTAATTAACCGTAGAGGGTTGCGCCTGCAGGGAAGAGCGTCCCCACAATCAAAAAACCCCTCGCAAACGAGGGAGAATCTGACGAAGTCTGCTACAACGGCCACATCTTTCCAAACCTCCGATAACGGTGCCATAAATCAACTTGGCATCTTCGGAGAGGTGGACGGATAAATCCAAATAGCATCTGCCCCCAAATTCAGGCTGGACGTCCTAACGTCCCGGTCGCGTCTTTCGGTGGTGAACAGATTCTGGCACGCCCGGTGGGACCATTTCCTCTTTCCACTCCACACTTCGTGTGTCATGTTCGCGAATGAATCGCGGTTTAATATGGTTTCCCCTAGATTCAAGGTACTAAGATTTGGTGTCTTGCTCCGTGCAGAAGAGAATATGGCGTCAATGGCTTCCAACTGCACCAATTGCAGCAACAACTCCCACGCCGTCCTTGTGGAAGGACTAACTTATGGGCCCCCAAGGGCCTCCATCTTCGCAATGCCAGTGGAACAGGTGCCACAGGCCACCACTGGGTTGTTCTTCGGCACCATGATCCCTCCAAAAGGCTTCAGGATCCCGATGCCATCACAGGAAGCTCCAAAGAAGTCGGTCTTTGATCGGCTTGCAACTACCACGACCCCTCTCAACGGGTCGTCCAATTCCAATGCCTCAGTCTTCGATAGGTTGAGCCAAAAATCCAGTAGGCCCGTAAGGAGACCTGCAATACCTGAAGGAGTTATCCCAAAACGAATAGCCATTCTAGCTCCGGTAAACGTAGTCATCAAAGGGGCTTCTCCTGCTAAGAGATCGGTCTTCGCAAAACTGACCGTTCCAATTCCTGCTTCGGGTGAGGTCGTCACAAGTGCTTCCCCTGCCCGAAAGTCATTCTTCGACAGGTTAGACGTTCCCTCTCAACGAACGTCAGTCTTCGACAGGCTAACACCGACAGCAACTTCTCATCAGGGGCATGACGAAGCTACCCTGACAACAGAGGTGAGCCCGGCCGCACGACATGCTCGACGTCGCCACTGGCGCTGAGTGGGGAAAGCTGGGGGCAGTTCCCCCTCTGGAATTACCCCACCAGCCCCGGTAGTAGAAGTTGATGCTGTTGTTCTAACTGGGAACAGTTTTGAGCCACTCAGGAGGCTGCGCAAGAACTCTCTAATTGCCGTACTAAAAAGGTCTGCTCCACCCGCTGAATATATTACTAAGGTGAAGCCGGAGCAGCCCCCACAGCTGCTGTCCTCCAAAATCCATAGGGTTTGGCAAAGAGTCCAATACTCTGTAATCAACAAAGACTACTCCCGCCGACAGAAGAAAATGAAGGTTCGGCAAGAGGAAGATCATCCCGCCGCCATGCTACAGAATGTGTCGTCTACAGGGGTGTTTGTTGCAGCCCCCTTAACCTCAACCATCCATAAAAAGAGAAGGCCGGAGAAGATCCATGTGCCTGCGACAAATTTCAAGGGCACTGAGCCCAATCGCCCCAAGTCTGGGGGCATGATAGTGAACTCCGTCTATATAGCTTCCAGAAAAGATGAAAGCCGTGCTTCTGGGGGTCATCGACCACTTACGCGATCCGTAACAAAGGCTCAGGAGCAACAACAGAAACTCCAGGAGATGCTGACAAAGATGGCCGCACTCACTGGGCAAAAGGAAAGCCCGGAAGCGTCGTCGGAGCAACGTCAGGAACAAGAAACCGACGTCGAGTTCCTATGAAGGATGCTCGAGAAAAAAGATAAAGAGGCCGCGAAACAAGCGGCTAATATAAAAAAAATGGCACTTTTGTTCTAAGATATGGTGGGCATGATGTCCAGCCAGACCCTCCAGCCAAAGATCCCACAATAATCATTGAAGACGACAAAGGGTGTTGGATATGTATGCCCTAGAGGCCATTATTGTATGGTATTAGTTTGTATATTACATTTTGGAAGCTTGGGATATATACATGGATTGATGACAGTCTTGCTCGATATAGTAGTATGCTACTTGGTTTATATCTATCTTAATATGTATATATGTTTCTTTTAACATATTGCTAAAACAAATTGATATAGACCTTAGGAACTTTGCTTGACTACAAGCATTGTGATAGCAGTCACACTAGTGGGGGCTGGGTAGTCTACAAGCACTTCCTTATACAAGTCCCTAGTCGTAGGATTATCGAGACAGGGCATCGATACTCCAAAGTAGACTAGTGTATACGCTTCACATCCCAGCAGGGGAGATGGTCTGTCCCATAGCCATCAGTACGTCGTACTGGAGATAGTATGCAAGTGCTCATTGGGTTATGAGTTACACTGGACGGACTCGTTGGGTACTGCTGGTTGGTATTATACCTATCGTCAGGTAGCAGTTCCCAGGTAACATGAGTACAACTTGGTCCATTGAATTGACACTGCTACTTCACCTCAAGTGTGTTCCCACTGTTCTTAGATTGCTACCCTACCACGGCTCTATTGAGTCGTGCAAACAGGTAGTAGTTGGGTGCAGTCCCGAAGCACTTGGAGGCAGTGGCGGTTAGATTGGATTCGTCTCTCCCGGTATTGGGGGTTGATATCGCGCTATGTTTGGAGAGCCATTACACAAAGTCCCTGGCCAGGGCAAGTGAGATTTACTGGTAGGTGTTCCAGTAGTTTCTCAGGGTATCTAAGCTACACTCCGACACGACTTATACCGCTATTAGGGGTCTGACGTTTACCACCCCCTAGGCCCGATATGCAATACACTTAGACGAACAGACCGGACTGTACGGACATTGTCACAGATAAGCTCAGTAGGAGTTTAGATGAGCTTGATCATCGACCTTCTTATCGACAGATACCTAGGTAGCCGTTACGCACAACTAGTGCCGCTGACGTACTTATGGTTAAACCCACTGCCAGAGTACTGTCGAGTCTTTAGAGTCCCACACAGAGGGTTTCCCAGCTTCGGGCGAAACGAGTAGAGGTCGTATGGTTTTACGACAGGGTTCGGTCACATACGTGTACTTGTTCACGTGTGGTGTTCGATCGGACAATACTAGTGGGCTTTGGTTTAAGCAGGATCCTAGTATTTGATTATTGGATTAGCTTCGTCTCATTGTATTCGTGTTTCTCGGAATACGGATGCGGGTATATATATACGGATGAGAGGAAGTATATAAAGAGACAGCTCATTAGGGTTTTTGACCACTGATTTAGTCAAAACAAAAATGAGGTGGAGAAAAGAATTGGTTATTTTTGGTAAATGATAATTATATATGGCATGGCTACTTGGGTTGACCTTTTGACTTGGCTTGACTTGTAGACCTTAGATATTTTGATGAGATATTTTTGACCTAGATATTTTAGTGAGATATTTTCCATGCCATTCTTGAGGTCATATAAAAGATAGCCATTCCATTCTTTATTATCATTATCAAAAATACTCTCTTTCCTCAAGCTTGCTCTCTCTCTCTCTTCCTCTCAAAACCCTAAGTGTATCATGTGTTGATAATCAAAGGTTAATGAGACTTGGCAACTCTAAATCACACTCTACTCACTCTAGTCTACTTAGATTAGCAAGCTAAGTATTCTAGTTACCTCAACTTGGAGGTTTAACTCAAGGTTGGAACTCTTGGGTGGATCATCGTTGACACAAGGAGGCCGAAATTAAAGCACGATCCATACTTCCATCGAGGAGCTTAAGGAGAGGATTGAAGACCCGAAGGACTTGGTTTCTTTAGGTATACTTTCTATCATAGTAGATAGAATCCTAACATGCTAATTAGGTTTATGGTTAAGATCCGGTTTAGGTTTATTCTAGCGCCAAGTTTCTAATCGTTATAAAATTTTTGTTCCGCATTTGGCCACGGAAGTTGACCGGGGCGCTAGCGTAACCCTTCATGGTATCAGAGCCAGCCCATAAACCCTAGACTAGCAAGTTTAAACAATGTTAAAACAACGAAACCGAAACGACTCCGTAACATCAAAACCCAAACTGCAGTTTCTGTTGAATTTTTAAAGGCTTCAAAAAAAATTTAAACAAGTGCAGAATGCTATTTACACTGTGAGATGAACACTGAACAGAAACGAGTCAATTCCACCACAACTTGGCCGGCCACATACCTCAAAAAACCGGCCTGCTCGGTTTTTTCATGGAGAATTGCATCGTGTTTTGGTCTGTGTTCTTGTCTCTTGAAGTTTGGTTTTCAGGTGTTGCTAGTTTTTGCCCAAGTTTGATTTTCTGTTGTTTTTCTGTACGGGGCAATTTGGAGTGTTTCGAAGTCGTTATATTTGACATTGTTTAATAGTTTATAGTACATTCACTTTTATCTGCGACCGTGAATGTCATTTGATCAGAAAACTCTTCTGATTGCTATATGTTCTTTTAGACGGGTTTGCGAACGTGACATTCGCGTTGATATTTTGTGCTTGTGCTGTGATTGTGGTTGGATAGTCATGGTGGATAGCATGTGGTGCAATGTTAGTGCTACAGTTAAAGATTCATTTGTATATTCATTTTGCGGGGCGAGCGTCCGACATGTGGACTGCCGTCTTGGCCGGGTTGTATTTTATTTGATTGGGGCACGACCGGGTTGAGGTCAATGTCACCATTTGTACATATTATTTTCTTTTTCTGTAATAGGATTGCCCCACGCTAGAGTTGTTAGTGTATATGCCCTAGAGGCCATTACTGTATCATACTAGTATGTATATTACTTGATGGAAGCTTGGGATATTCACAGTTGTACAGACAATCTTGCTCAATATAGTAGTATGCTACTTGGTTTGTCTCTGCTTCAATGTGTACTTATGTGTTTATTTATTATATCACCTATACGCATTAGTAGAGCCCTTTGGATCTTTGCTTGATTACCGGCGTTGTGATGGCGATCACACTCGTGGGGGCTGGGTAATCTACAAGCACATCCTTATACACGTCCCTAGTCGTGGGAGTATCGAGATAGGGCATCGATACTCCGGAGTAGACTAGCGTATGCGCTTCTCATCCCAGCACGGGAGACGGTCTGTCCCACAGCCGTCGGTACGTCGTACTTGAGATAGTATGCGGGTGCTCGTTGGGTTACGAGTACACTGGACAGGACTCGTCGGGAACTGATGGTTGGTATTATACCTATCGTCAGTTATCAGTTTCCAGGTGACATGAGTACAGCTTAGTCCGCTGACTTGACACTGTCACTTCGCCTCGAGTGTGTTCCCACTGTTCTTTGATTACTACCCTACCACGGCTCTACTGAGTCGTGCAAACAGGTAGTAGTTGGGAGCAGTCCCGAAGCACTTGGAGGCAGTGACGGTTAGACAGGATTCGTCTCTCCCGGTATTGGGGGTTGACATCGCGCTGTGTCTAGGAGAGCCATTACACGAGTAGTCCCTGGCCAGGGCAAGCGAGATATACTGGTAGGTTTCCAGTGTTATCTCAGGGTGTATTGGGCTTCACTCCGACACGACTTGTACCGCTATTAGGGGACTGACGTTTTCCGCCCCCCTAGGACCGCCATGCGATGTTTCAGACTAACAGACCGGACTGTACGAAGATTGTCACATACAGACTCAGTAGGAGTTCGGATGGGTTTACCTCATCGGCCTTCTTATCGACATCTACTTGGGGACCGTTACGTACAGCTAGTGCCGCTTGCAGTCTGTGGTTAAACCCACTGCCAGCGTAGTGTCGAGTCTTTAGAGTCCCACACAGAGAGTTTCCCTGCACTGAGCGAAACGTGTAGAGGTCGTATGGTTTTACGGCAGGGCTGCGATCACTTACGTACACTCGTGTGCGTGTGGTGTTCGGGCAGGCAATACTAGTGGGCTTTGGTTTAAGCCAGATCCTAGTATTGCACGGATGGATTTGTTTTGTCTTCTGTGCATCCGCATTCTACGGAATACGGATGCAGGTGTGTATGCACAGTTTTCCGGAGCGATGAAGGAGGAGGTGCCTCATTAGGGTTTTGGCAGTTGGTTCGGCCAAAACCGTTATGTGGCAAGCTCATTAGGGTTTTGACAGTTGATTCGGTCAAAACCATTTTGAGGCGGACTCATTAGGGTTTTGACATTTCGTTTGGTCAAAGCCATTATGACCCGGGGACATTATTTACTAATTCTTTCATTGATAATTATGTTATGGCTAATTACATTGACCATTTGACCATCTTGACTTTGATGACTATTTGACCAAAGTTGACTTGGATCTTCTTGAAAGATCTAAAGTATTCTTTGGTTTTCTTTTTCTTTTGTTATGATAATGGTCATGTCATTTGTAGCCATCACCTTTATCTTGATGGGATTAGTAATGATAATGTTTTTGCATTATTGCAACCATGGTTAGGTTTTCTCTTGGTTAACCTTTTCATTTGCTCATTCTCATTCTCTCTCATAGAAAAAGAAATGAGAAACATTTCCATGGTTGCTTCTCCTTCTTCCTCCTCTTGATTTTTCCTTTGATCTCATGTGTTGAGAGAAAAAGGATTCTACTTGACAAACACATCCATACATCTTCTCTACACATCCTAGGGCTTCTAGATTAGCAATCTCTTTGCCCTAGTTACCTCGGCTCGAGGTGGAGCTCGGTGTACATCTCTCGGGTAGATCGTCTTCGACTCAAGGAGGCCGCGGAGGTGACCAAAGTCCGGATCAACCATTGAGCATGCAAAGAGAAGAACAACAAGAAGAGAAGAGCAACAAGAAGAGAAGGAGTTCAAGTTGAGGTATAACCCCTAACCGAGTAGATACATCTCTAGTTAGGATGCTAGTGTATTGTTTAGCAAAGATCCGGCTTTTACGGTCCATGTTGCCAAAGTCCAGAAAATTTTTGTTTTACCGTTTCCGCAACCCCGAAAGTACCGGGAGAGGTAACGTGGACCTAACAGTGGTATCAGAGACTAACTAAACACACCCTAGCATGTTAGCAAAGTGTTTAGAACATCGACCGGACGAAAAACCGAAAAAACACCCCGGAAACCCTGATTCTCTGCCGATTTTTTTTCTGCTCAAAAGATAATAAATCATGTCCTAAAAATCGGCTCAGGCTTTTCTTAGAACAGGCAAGAAAAATGATCGCACGAGTCGACCAACTCACCGCGTTTCCGCGGCAGAAGCTTGCTTCTGCCGCGGAACCGCGGCCGAGTTGACTCGGCCGTGGATCATCTTTGTTGCAGTTTGTTTCTGGTGGGTTTTTAGGATTTTTGGTATATGACTTTTCTGCCCAGATTTTCCAGAAAGAAAAATTAGTTTTTGGGGCTTAAGAATCCGTATTTTTATTGGGTCGATGTTCTGTAGACTTTGGCTAATGGTTATATCTGTGATGTTCATATGTATTAAACGTCGGCTAATCGCTATATGTCGATTAGTCGGGGTTATACATATCCGTGATCTGTGATTGTTGTTGATGGTTTGTGTATATGAACTCGTTGGATTGTCGCGGATGAATAGCCGGGGTGGATGTGAGATGAGAGTTTCTTTTTCTTTCATTCATGTAATAAATTTGTAAATTGATGTAATATTATTTGTATGGCCGCACAACCGGGTCGGGGTTGTAGCCGTCATTGTATAATTCTTTTTACTGTTTTTGCTCCTAGGATAGACCCATGGAAGGGGTGCACAAACTACCGGGTATCTCGAAGTGCCAAGTGGCCTACTCATGGCGTTGAGGGAGGTTGCTTCGCTTCGGGTACTTGGCGGGTAGTTTGCCGCACCCGTAGGGGTCTTGGGTGGGGTTTTGGCTATTCATCGCGACCGTGTAATCCGCTTTTCGTTGCAGGCTTGAACGAACCGCGGGTTCCTAGTATATCCAAAGTGTTCATCTGTGATCTGGATTGGCTATCGTTGCAGTATATCTATATATAATAACTATTTAGGCGTTGCTTATGTTTTACAGCCGCGCTAGCCCAGCCCCCGCTCTGTCGTTAGTTAAGTAACCTAACGGGTGATGACGGGGCCCAGTGGCGAATGCGAATGGCACAAGCGTACGTCATATTTTGATTGTTTTCTGCAATGGTAGGATTTAAATGATGGGACGCATTAAAAGAACTAATGCAAGAAAATAAACCTAAAAGATGTTGTTGGAACAATTTTTCAAAAAGCTGTTATTGCAAGGACGTTCATTTTTGTTTTGCATCGCGGTATTCGGTTGTGAATGCCCAGCACCTCAGTCGACGAGGCAAGGGCCGAGATCCCTTCATCGGGAGTGACCCCTTGGACAAAAGTTTGCGTCAGGGTAATAACTTCACTATAGTCGATTATTCTTGCTTTGCATCGAGGTATTCAGTTTAGAATATCCTGCACTTCATTCGACGAGGAAAGAGCCGAGATCCCTTCATAGGGAGTGACCTCTTTAGCAAAAGTTTTCGCCACTATTTTTCAAAAAGGGCAATCATGTTCCTTCAACGATATCAAGTTCATTACGTTAACGGGTTTTTCGCCAAAAACCCAGCCGTAGCCCTCCGTCGTTTCGGATCAATATTATTCAGTATTCGTGCTGCGTTTGTTGACCTAGTCAAGGCGTAGTGAACGGTAGCTAAATAATATTTTTCTGTGGATTGCAAATGTGATTGGTTAGGACAGTCGTGCGGCCTTGTTGACCTAGTCAAGGGCATGTACGGGTGGGTCTAATGCAATCAGGATTATGACGGGTAGAACTTGTCTAACAGTTTGTGGCTTATTGACCTAGTCAAGGTCATGAACCGTTAGGGGCAAAAACCACATCGGGAGTTTCAAAAGAACTGAAACTTGCAGATTTAGCATACCTTCTGGAGTGTGGTGACTAGAGTGGATTCCATCTAGGTTATCACACAATGACAGTTGGATCCCGATCCCACTGATGAGTTGGATTACTCTCGGGAGATTATTTCACTTAAACGATCAATGCTATAAACCTAGTAGGTGTCTAGAAAGGTGTTAGCGGGGATACGCCCCCAGGAAAAAGAGGTTCTTGAATTAAGGAACTTCGCGAAAGCGTTGGAAAACCTCCCTCGAAGTACCGACACTAGCCTGGCTGAAAGGTTAAGCAAGTATTGTGACGTGAATTAAAACCCGGCTAGTTCTTCTTTTAAAAAGGTTTTAAGAAGAATTTGAGTAAACAGTGGGAGACGTCCTGGTTAGATAAATTAATAAACCAATCTAATCTGGCAAGAGCATACGCTGAGTGTTTCTTTTCTCTCTCTCCAGGCAGCAACCTTTTCACGCCCTAATCAAGATAATAAAATTTATCGCTTGACCGATCCGAATTCTTATTCGGGACTGGGGAAAGTTGGTTCAGCTCTAACTTGTGACAACAGTCATGAGTATGAGAATGGGAAAGGGGATTGTATGGATTTCCAGGATACCCAGTCGAAGAAGAAGCATGGTTTTGCATCTACTTCAGGTGTTCTTGTAATTGAGAACTGTTTTACGGTCAGCCCTACCTCCTGGGTACTTGATACCGGATCAGGATCTCATATCTGTAATTTATTGCAGGGACTGAGAAAA
The DNA here is from genome assembly GCA_030015575.1 of Agapanthus africanus. NCBI lineage: Eukaryota > Viridiplantae > Streptophyta > Magnoliopsida > Asparagales > Amaryllidaceae > Agapanthus > Agapanthus africanus. The sequence goes on along the minus strand of JASDDO010000008.1, from coordinate 48,343,334 downwards.
AGTAGGAAAGTTGCACCGGGTGATATGTCGCTCAGAGTAGCGAACGGAGCACAAGTTAATGCGGCAGCCGTCGGTGAATATCACCTAGTATTGCCAAATGGCAAGACTATGATTTTGAACGATTGCTACTATGTACCCTCTATGGTTTGCAACATCATATCAGTTTCTTTACTCGATAAAGATGGATATAACTTTGTTCTTGAAAAGAATATCATGAACATTTACCTTCATAAGGTACTGGTTGCAGAGGGTACACTGTGTAATGGTATCTACGTTCTAAATCAGAATACAGTTCTCAATATACAAAACACACGTAAGAGGAAGAATTCAGACACGAATGAATCCTACTTGTGGCATTGTAGACTTGGTCATATCGGAGAGAAAAGACTGAGCAAGTTGCATAAAGATGGACTCTTGAATGCGTTCGAGTTTTCATCTTATGAAACTTGTCAGTCTTGTCTCAAAGGGAAGATGACCAAATCTCCGTTCACCGGACATGGAGAAAGAGCAACCGAGCTCTTGGGACTCGTACATAGTGATGTATGTCTATACATGCAAGGAGTGGGTTCTCGTACTTCATCACATTCACTGACGATCTCTCTAGGTTCGGATATATGTATCTGATGAAACACAAATCTGAAGCTTTTGAGAAATTCAAGGAATTCAGAAACGAAGTAGAGAACCAGACAGGAAAAAGTATCAAGATCCTCCGGTCTGACAGGGGAGGGGAGTACTTAAGCACGGAATTCCTAGATTACTTAAAAGAGAATGGTATTCTCTCTCAGCTTACTCCTCCTTATACACCACAGCACAACGGTGTTTCGGAGCGGAGGAATCGTACCCTACTGGATATGGTTCGCTCCATGATGAGTAATGCCGAGTTGCCTCTTTCATTTTGGGGACATGCGCTATTGACAGCAGCATACCTATTGAATGATGTTCCGTCTAAATCAGTGCCTAAGACTCCGTTCGAGATATGGAATGGAAAGAGGCCATATCTTAAAAGATTTAAGATATGGGGTTGTCCGGCTTATGTTAAAACACATAAACCGGATAAACCAGAGGCACGGCCAGTTTTATGTAAGTTTGTGGGATATCCTAAGAATGGTTATGGATATCTATTCTACCACACCGAGGAACAGAAGGTGTTTGTTGCTCAGCATGCCGTTTTCTTGGAAACGGAGTTTCTTGCAAAAGAAATTAGTGGGAGCACGGTAGAATTGGAAGAAATTCAGCGACCACAGACTGAAACTGAAAATTTGACAGAACCTCAGGATTCAATAACCCCAGACGAACCTCAGCCACTCCGCAGATCTGGTAGGATTTCTCATCCGCCCGAGAGATACTACGGTTTTCTCATAGACGGGGATCGAGAGGATTGCATCTTGGAAGAAGATGACCCTACCAGTTTCAGGCAGGCCATTATCAGTAGGGACTCTGATAAGTGGCAGGAAGCAATGCAATCCGAAATGGAGTCCATGTACGCCAATAAAGTGTGGACAATGGATATTGCTCCACCTGGGGTAAAACCCGTTGGATGCAAATGGATCTACAAAAGGAAACTTGGTGTAGATGGGCAGGTGGAAACCTATAAGGCTAGACTCGTTGCAAAAGGTTTTCGTCAAAGACCTGGTTTGGACTATGATGAAACTTTTTCTCCGGTGGCTATGCTCAAATCCATTCGGATCCTACTTGCCATTGCTGCCTTCCATGACTATGAAATCTGGCAGATGGATGTTAAAACGGCTTTCCTAAACGGTTGTTTGGAAGAGTGCGTTTACATGGATCAACCAGAAGGTTTCGTAGACAGTGGGAGTAGCGGGAAGGTGTGCAAGTTGCTTAAATCCATTTATGGATTAAAGCAGGCATCGCGGAGCTGGAACATCTGTTTTGATGAGGTAATCAAGGAATTTGATTTCATCAAGAACGAAGATGAACTCTGTGTCTATAAGAAGATTGTAGGACGAACTGTCGTATTCCTAGTCTTGTACGTGGACGACATTCTTTTGATAGGAAATGATATTCCTATGCTACAATCGGTCAAGCTATTTTTGTCACAAAGGTTCTCCATGAAGGACCTGGGTGATGCCTCGTACATTCTGGGGATCAAGATCTATAGAGATAGATCCAAGAGACTACTGGGACTTTCGCAGTCCAGGTACATAGAGACCGTACTAAAGAGATTTAGTATGGAGGATTCCAAGCGCGGTAACATACCCGCATTGCACGGAATTACCCTCTCCAAGGAGATGTCTCCTAAGACTGACGAGGAGAGGGTTCGCATGAGCACTATACCCTACGCTTCGGCGGTAGGATCTATAATGTATGCGATGCTATGTACAAGACCAGATGTAGCTTACGCGCTGAGCGCGGTAAGCCGGTATCAGTCAGACCCAGGGGATGACCACTGGACAGCAGTGAAGAACATTCTCAAGTACCTGAGAAGGACTAAGGAGATGTTCCTGGTTTACGGTAATGGAGACCTCAGGATCGAGTCCTTTACCGATTCAAGCTTCCAGAGTGACAAAGATGACAGCAAGTCCGTCTTGGGTTTTGTGTTTACCCTCAACGGAGGGGCGGTATGTTGGAGGAGTTCCAAGCAGGATACCGTCGCAGACTCGACGATGGAGGCTGAATACATTGCTGCAAGCGATGCCGCAAAAGAGGCAGTCTGGATAAAGAAGTTCATTAGTGAACTTCAGGTGGTTCGGTCCATTGTTGACCCAATACCTTTGTATTGCGATAACAATGGGGCTATAGCTTTAGCGAAGGAACCAAAGTCCCATCAGAAATCCAGGCACATCTTAAGGCGGTATCACCTGATCAGGGAGATCATTGATCGACAGGAGATCGAGGTGCGGAGAGTGGACACAAAGAACAACATAGCGGACCCATTCACGAAGGCCTTACCCCAGACTCAGTTCGAGCGGCTGATCGAGATGATAGGTCTTCGATACACCAGTACATGGCCTTAGTGCAAGTGGGAGATTGTTAGTGTATATGCCCTAGAGGCCATTACTGTATCATACTAGTATGTATATTACTTGATGGAAGCTTGGGATATTCACAGTTGTACAGACAATCTTGCTCAATATAGTAGTATGCTACTTGGTTTGTCTCTGCTTCAATGTGTACTTGTGTGTTTATTTATTATATCACCTATACGCATTAGTAGAGCCCTTTGGATCTTTGCTTGATTACCGGCGTTGTGATGGTGATCACACTCGTGGGGGCTGGGTAATCTACAAGCACATCCTTATACACGTCCCTAGTCGTGGGAGTATCGAGATAGGGCATCGATACTCCGGAGTAGACTAGCGTATGCGCTTCTCATCCCAGCACGGGAGACGGTCTGTCCCACAGCCGTCGGTACGTCGTACTTAAGATAGTATGCGGGTGCTCGTTGGGTTACGAGTACACTGGACAGGACTCGTCGGGAACTGATGGTTGGTATTATACCTATCGTCAGTTATCAGTTCCCAGGTGACATGAGTACAGCTTAGTCCGCTGACTTGACACTATCACTTCGCCTCGAGTGTGTTCCCACTGTTCTTTGATTACTACCCTACCACGGCTCTACTGAGTCGTGCAAACAGGTAGTAGTTGGGAGCAGTCCCGAAGCACTTGGAGGCAGTGACGGTTAGACAGGATTCGTCTCTCCTGGTATTGGGGGTTGACATCGCGCTGTGTCTAGGAGAGCCATTACACGAGTAGTCCCTGGCCAGGGCAAGCGAGATATACTGGTAGGTTTCCAGTGTTATCTCAGGGTGTATTGGGCTTCACTCCGACACGACTTGTACCGCTATTAGGGGACTGACGTTTTCCGCCCCCCTAGGCCCGCCATGCGATGTTTCAGACGAACAGACCGGACTGTACGGAGATTGTCACATACAGACTCAGTAGGAGTTCGGATGGGTTTACCTCATCGGCCTTCTTATCGACATCTACCTGGGGACCGTTACGTACAGCTAGTGCCGCTTGCGGTCTGTGGTTAAACCCACTGCCAGCATAGTGTCGAGTCTTTAGAGTCCCACACAGAGAGTTTCCCTGCACTAAGCGAAACGTGTAGAGGCCGTATGGTTTTACGACAGGGCTGCGATCACTTACGTACACTCGTGTGCGTGTGGTGTTCGGGCAGGCAATACTAGTGGGCTTTGGTTTAAGCCAGATCCTAGTATTGCACGGATGGATTTGTTTTGTCTTCTGTGCATCCGCATTCTACGGAATACGGATGCAGGTGTGTATGCACAGTTTTCCGGAGCGATGAAGGAGGAGGTGCCTCATTAGGGTTTTGGCAGTTGGTTCGGCCAAAACCGTTATGTAGCAAGCTCATTAGGGTTTTGACAGTTGATTCGGTCAAAACCATTTTGAGGCGGACTCATTAGGGTTTTGACATTTCGTTTGGTCAAAGCCATTATGATCCGGGGACATTATTTACTAATCCTTTCATTGATAATTATTTTATGGCTAATTACATTGACCATTTGACCATCTTGACTTTGATGACTATTTGACCAAAGTTGACTTGGATCTTCTTGAAAGATCTAAAGTATTCTTTGGTTTTCTTTTTCTTTTATTATGATAATGGTCATGTCATTTGTAGCCATCACCTTTATCTTGATGGGATTAGTAATGATAATGTTTTTGCATTATTGCAACCATGGTTAGGTTTTCTCTTGGTTAACCTTTTCATTTGCTCATTCTCATTCTCTCTCATAGAAAAAGAAATGAGAAACATTTCCATGGTTGCTTCTCATTCTTCCTCCTCTTGATTTTTCCTTTGATCTCATGTGTTGAGAGAAAAAGGATTCCACTTGACAAACACATCCATACATCTTCTCTACACATCCTAGGGCTTCTAGATTAGCAATCTCTTTGCCCTAGTTACCTCGGCTCGAGGTGGAGCTCGGTTTACATCTCTCGGGTGGATCGTCTTCGACTCAAGGAGGCCGCGGAGGTGACCAAAGTCCGGATCAACCATCGAGCATGCAAAGAGAAGAACAACAAGAAGAGAAGAACAACAAGAAGAGAAGAGCAACAAGAAGAGAAGGAGTTCAAGTTGAGGTATAACCCCTAACCGAGTAGATACATCTCTAGTTAGAATGCTAGTGTATTGTTTAGCAAAGATCCGGCTTTTACGGTCCATGTTGCCAAAGTCCAGAAAATTTTTGTTTTACCGTTTCCGCAACCCCGAAAGTACCGGGAGAGGTAACGTGGACCTAACAGGAGTGCACGGATAGCTGGGTTCTAGAAGGCAACAAGCTCGCATCTCATGGCGTTGAGACGGAGGGGGCTTCGTTCTAGAATTGGCGGGCTATTCGCCGCACTCGTAGGGGGTTTAGTTTGATCCACGAAGGGATGCCCAAGTTACCGGATTCCGTGAAGTGCTGGGTGGCCCAATCACTTTGTTGAAGAGGGCTGCCTCACTTCTGGGATTAGCGGGTAACTTGCCGCGGTTGTAGGGGTCCAGGTTTTCATTGCACAGGCTATCTACACGACCGGGAACGTCGGGTTTCATTTGCGTCTCAAATGAAACCCGGGACTCCAAGATTATCCACCATTCTGTATTGTTGACTGAGATTCTGTGATGTTGATTATTATCATGCCTGGGACGAATGTTGTATATACTCATATATATACTAATAGATGTTGTATATGTTTTGCACCCGCGCTAGTCCAGCCCCTGCTCTGTCGTTAGTTAAGTAACCTAACGGGTGATGACGGGGCCCCATGGCGAATGAGGATGGCATATACGTACATTGTATTTTCGTTCTTTTCTGGTGTGGTAGGTTAAATTGATTGGACCGCATTAATTTTGATTAATGCAAGAAAATAAACCTAAAAGATGTTGTTGGAACAAATTTCAAAAAACTAGAGTTATATTCTTTCGCTTTGCATAAAGGTATTCGGTCATGAATATTCAGCAACTCATTCTACGAGGCAAGATCTAAAGTCTATACTATAGATTACTCGGTTTTTTCAAAACCAGAATTTTTTCAAAAAGCGGAGCTTAAACCACTCCTTTTTAAAGCTATCAGGTTCTTTCAACGATCAAGTTCATTACGTTAACGGGTTTTTCGCCAAAAACCCAGTCGTAGCCCTCCATCGTTTTAGATAATTACTACTTAGTATTCGTGCTGCGTTTGTTGATTATTCATCAAGGCACAGTGAACGGTAGCTGAGTAATAATTCTCTATTGCACTGATAGATGTGATTGGTTAGGACGGTCACATGATTTTGGTGATTATTCGTCAAGGATCATATGGGTGGGTCTAATGCAATCCAGGATAATGATGGGTTGAACTTGACTAGGACCTTTTGATTTGTTAATTATTCATCAAGGTCACTTGGGTCCTAGGGCTAAAAACTACATCAGGAGTTTCAAATATACAGGAAACTTGCAGATTTAGCATACCTTCTGGAGTGCAGTGACTAGAGTGGATTCCATCTAGGTCATCACACAATGATAATTGGATCCCGATCCCACTGATGAGTTGGATTACTCTCGGGAGATTATTTCACTTAACAATCTATGCTATAAACCAAGTAGGTGTCTAAAACGGTGTTAGCGGGGCTACGCCTCCAGGGAAAAGAGGTTATATAATTAAGGAACTTCGCGAAAGCGTTGGAAAACCTCCCTCGAAGTACCAACACTAGCCTGGCTGAAAAGTTAATCAAGTATTGTGAAGTGCGATTAAATCCTGACTAGTTATTCTTTTAGGGTTTGAAGAAGAATTTGAGGAAACAGTGGGAGCCATCCTGGTTAGATAAATTAATAACCAATCTAATCTTATAAGAGCACGCTGAGTGTTTTCTTTTCTCTCTCTAGGTAGCAACTATTTCATGCCCTAATCAAGATAATAAAATGTATCGCTTGACCGATCCGAATTCTTATTCGGGGCTGGGAAACGTCGGTTCAGCTCTAACTTACAACAACAGTCATAAGTGTGAGCAAGGAAAGGGGATTGTATGGATTCCAAGGAGACCCCATTGAAGAAGAAGCATACTATTGCATCTACCTCTGGTGTTCTTGTAATTGAGAACTGCTTTTCGGTCAGTCCTACCTCCTAGGTACTAGATACCGGATCAGGATCTCATATCTGTAATTTATTGCAGGGACTAAGAAAAAGTAGGATAGTTAGACCTGGTGATATGTCCCTCAGGGTAGGGAATGGAGCACAAGTTAATGCTGCAGCCGTCGGTGAATATCACCTAGTGTTGCCAAATGGCAATACTATGATTTTGAACAATTGCTACTATGTACCTTCCATGGTTTGCAATATCATATCAGTTTCTTTACTTGATAAAGATGGATATAACTTTGTTCTTGATAGAAATATCATGAACATTTACCTTGATAAGGTACTGGTTGCAGAAGGTACACTGTGTAATGGTATCTATGTTCTAAATCAGAATACAGTTCTCAATGTACAAAACACACGCAAGAGGAAGAGTTCAGATACGAATGAATCCAACTTGTGGCATTGTAGACTTGGTCATATCGGAGAGAAAAGACTAAGTAAGTTACATAAAAATGGACTCTTGAATACGTTCGGACTTTCATCATATGAAACTTGTCGGTCTTGTCTCAAAGGAAAAATGACCAAATCTCCGTTCACCAGACATGGAGAAAGAGCAGCAGAGCTCTTGGGACTCATACAAACTGATGTGTGTGGTCCGATATCTATACATGCAAGGGGGATTCTCGTACTTCATCACATTCACTGACGATCTCTCTAGATTCGGATATGTGTATCTTATGAAACATAAATCTGAAGATTTTGAGAAATTCAAAGAATTCAGAAACGAAGTTGAAAACCAGGTTGGCAAAAGTATCAAGATCCTCCGATCTGATAGGGGAGGGGAGTATTTGAGCATGGAATTCCTAGATTACTTAAAAGAGAATGGAATTCTCTCTCAGCTTACTCCTCCTTACACACCACAGCACAACGGTATATCTGAGCGGAGGAATCGTACCCTATTGGATATGGTTCGCTCCATGATGAGTAGTGCTGAGTTACCTCTTTCATTCTGGGGACATGTGCTTCAGACAGCGGCATACCTTTTGAATCAAGTTCCGTCCAAATCTGTGCCCAAGACTCCGTATGAAATATGGAGTAGTAAGAAACAATGTCTTAAATTTTTTAAGATATGGGGTTGTCCAGCCTACGTGAAAACACAGAAACTGGACAAGCTTCAGGCACGTTCAGTTCTATGTAAATTTGTGGGATATCCTAAGGATTCACTAGGATATATGTTCTACCACACTGAGGAACAAAATGTGTTTGTATCTTGCCATGCTACCTTTTTATAAAGGGGGTTTCTTGCAAAAGAAACTAGTGGGAGTACGGTGGAACTGGGAGAAATCCAAGAACCACAAAATGTAACTGAAGATTTGGAGGAACCACTAGATTTAGTAATCCCAGACAACCTCAGCCACTCCGCAGATCTGGTAGGATTTCTCATCCGCCCGAGAGATACTACGGTTTTCTCATAGATGGGGATCGAGAAGATTGCATCTAGGAAAAAGATGACCCTACCAGTTTCAGACATGCCATTATCAATAGGGACTCTGATAAGTGGCTGGATGCTATGCGATCCGAAATGGAGTCCATGTACACCAATAAAGTGTGGACCTTGGACAATGCTCCACCAGGGGTAAAACCCGTTGGATGCAAATAGATCTACAAAAGGAAACTTGGTGTAAATGGGCAGGTGGAAACCTATAAGGCTAGACTCGTTGCAAAAGGTTTTCGTCAAAGACCAGGTGTGGACTATGACGAAACTTTTTCTCCAGTAGCTATGCTCAAATCCATTCGGATCCTACTTGTCATTGCTGCCTTCCATGACTATGAAATCTGGCAGATGGACATAAAAATGGCTTTTCTAAATGGCAGTTTGGAAGAGTGCGTTTATATGGATCGGCCAGAAGGTTTTGTAAACAGTGGGAGCAGCGAGAAGGTGTGTAAGTTGCTTAAATCCATTTATAGATTAAAGCAGGCATCGCGGAACTGGAACATCTGTCTTGATGAAACAGTCAAGAAATTTGACTTCATCAAGAACGAGGATGAGCCTTGTATTTATAAGAAGATTGTAAAATTTAACTGTCGTATTCCTAGTCTTGTACGTGGACGACAATCTTTTGATAGGAAATAGCATTCCTATGCTACAATCGGTCAAGCTATTCTTATCACAACGGTTCTCCATGAAAGACCTGGGTGATGTCTCGTGCATTCTTGGGATCAAGATCTATAGAGATAGATCTAAGAGATTACTGGGACTTTCGCAGTCCAGGTACATAGAGACCGTACTAAAGAGATTTAGTATGGAGGATTCCAAGCGCGGTAACATACCCGCATTGCACGGAATTACCCTCTCCAAGGAGATGTCTCCTAAGACTGACGAGGAGAGGGTTCGCATGAGCACTATACCCTACGCTTCGGCGGTAGGATCTATAATGTATGCGATGATATGTACAAGACCAGATGTAGCTTACGTGCTAAGCGTGGTGAGACGGTATCAGCCAGACCCAGGAGAGTACCACTGGACAACAGTGAAGAACATTCTCAAGTACCTGAGAAGGACTAAGAAGATGTTCCTGGTTTACGGTAATGGAGACCTCAGGGTCGAGTCCTTTACCGATTCAAGCTTCCAGAGTGACAAGGACGACAGCAAGTCTGTCTCGGGTTTTGTGTTTACCCTTAACGGAGGGGCGGTGTGTTGGAGGAGTTCCAAACAGAACACCGTCGCAGACTTGACGATGGAGGCTAAATTCATTGCTGCCAGCGATGCCGCAAAAGAGACGGTCTGGATGAAGAAGTTCGTTAGCGAACTTCAGATAGTTCCATCCATTGTTGACCCAATACCTTTGTATTGCGATAACAATGGGGCTATACCTTTAGCGAAGGAACCACGGTCCCATCAGAAATCCAGACACATCTTAAGGCGGTATCACCTGATCAGAGAGATCATTGATTGCCAGGAGATCAAGATACGGAGAGTGGACACTGAAGAAAACACGGCGGATCCATTCATAAAGGCCCTCCCTCAAGTACAGTTCGAGCGACTCTTTGAGTTATTGGGTATGCGGTACACTAGCAGCTGGCCTTAGTGCAAACATTAGGTATGCGGTACACCAATTACCGGCCTTTAGTGCAAATGGGAGATTGTTGGATATGTATGCCCTAGAGGCCATTATTGTATAGTACTAGTTTTATATTACATTTTGGAAGCTTGGGATATATACACGGATTGATGACAGTCTTGCTCGATATAGTAGTATGCTACTTGGTTTGTATATATCTTAATATGTGTATATGTTTCTTTTAACATATCGCTAATACATATTGATAGAGCCTTTAGAAAATTTGCTTGACTACCAGCGTTGTGATGGCAGTCACACTAGTGGGGGCTGGGTAGTCTACAAGCACTTCCTTATACAGGTCCCTAGTCGTAGGATTATCGAGACAGGGCATCGATACTCCAGAGTAGACTAGTGCATACGCTTCTCATCCCAGCAGGGGAGATGGTCTGTCCCACAGCCATCAGTACGTCGTACTAGAGATAGTATACAGGTGATCATTAGGTTACGAGTTACACTGGATGGACTCGTTGGGTACTGCTGGTTGGTATTATACCTATCGTCAGGTAGCAGTTCTCAGATGACATGAGTACAGCTTAGTCCGTTGACTTGACACTGCTACTTCGCCTCAAGTGTGTTCCCACTGTTCTTAGATTGCTACCCTACCACAGCTCTATTGAGTCATGCAAACAGGTAATAGTTGGGTGCAGTCCCGAAGCACTTGGAGGCAGTGGCGGTTAGATAGGATTCGTCTCTCCCGGTATTGGGGTTTGATATCGCGCTGTGTTTGGAGAGCCATTACACAAAGTCCCTGGCCAGGGCAAGTGATATTTACTGGTAGGTGTTCCAGTAGTTTCTCAGGGTGTTCTGGGCTACACTCCGACACGACATATACCGCTATTAGGGGTATGACGTTTACCACCCTCTAGGCCCGATATGCGATACTCTGAGACGAACAGACCGGACTGTACGGAGATTGTCACAGATAGGCTCAGTAAGAGTTTGGATGAGCTTGCTCGTCGACCTTCTTATCGACAGATACCTAGGTAGCCGTTACACACAGCTAGTGCCACTGACCTGCTTGTGGTTAAACCCACTGCCAGAGTACTGTCGAGTCTTTAGAGTCCCACACAGAGGGTTTCCCAGCTTCGGGCGAAACGAGTAGAGGTCGTATGGTTTTATGACAGGGTTCGATCACATACGTGTACTTGTGCGCGTGTGGTGTTCGAGCGGATAATACTAGTGGGCTTTGGTTTAAGCCGGATTCTAGTATTTGATTATTGGATTAGCTCCGTCTCATTGTATTCGTGTTTCTCGGAACACGGATGCGGGTATGTATATACGGATGAGAGGAAGTATAGATGGAGATACCTCGTTAGGGTTTTTGACCATTGACTTGGTCAAAACAAAAATGAGGTGAAGAAAAGAATTGGTTATTTTTGGTAAATGATAATTATATATGGCATGGCTACTTGGGTTGACCTTTTGACTTGGCTTGATTTAACCTTAGATATTTTGATGAGATATTTTTGACCTAGATATTTTCCATGCCATACTTGAGGTCATATAAAAGATAGCCATTCCATTTTTTATTATCATTATCAAAAATACTCTCTTTCCTCAAGCTTGCTCTCTCTTTCTTCCTCTCAAAACCCTAAGTGTATCATGTGTTGATAATCAAGGGTTAATGAGACTTAGCTACTTTAAATCACACCCTACTCACTCTAGTCTACTTAGATTAGCAAGCTAAGTATTCTAGTTACCTCAACTTGGAGGTTTAGCTCAAGGTTGGAACTCTCGGGTGGATCATCGTTGACACAAGGAGGGCGAAGTTCAAGCACGATCCATACTTCCATCGAGGAGCTTAAGGAGAGGATCGAAGACCCAAAGGACTTGGTTTCTTTAGGTATACTTTCTATCATAGTAGATAGAACCCTAACATGCTAATTAGGTTTATGGTTAAGATCTGGTTTAGGTTTATTCTTGCGCCAAGTTTCTAATCGTTATAAAAAAAAATTTCCGCATTTGACTATGGAAGTTGGCCGGGTGCTAGCGTAACCCTTCAGAGGGGAGACATTAAACCCTCTTCTGGCCTTATCAGCAGCCAAGGAGGAGATGATCTCGAAAGCTGCACTTGATGACTACATAGCTCAATAAATACGAGCTCATCAGGCAAGCAAAGCTGCTGGCCAAGTCGTTAGAACAGGGCGACCCTATCCAAGATGGTACAATCAAATTAAGTGCCCGCCGGGATATACGATCCCTAAATTTCATGTGTATAAGGGGACAAGCAACCCCCATCAGCACGTCGCTCAGTTCAGGGCTCTCTTGCGGCAATACAGATGTTGACGACAAATTACTATTTCGCCAGTTCGTCGGCAGCTTAGCGAAGACGGCATTTGAATGGTACTCGGAGCTTCCGAATGACTCCATCAAAACATTCACAGAAATGGAGCTGCTATTCACCCAGCGTTTCGCAAACGCCAGTGAACGCGCCCCGATCACGACATTGATCAATGCCAGGGTGAAGCTAGGGGAGATTTGGGTTCAGTATGCAATTCGGTGGCGGAACCTATGGTCGAGATGCGAACAACGCATAGAAGAAGCTCCTGCTGTGGGCATGTTCGTAGGGACCCTTGACCAGCAAGCGACTATATCCCAGTTTATGATATCTTTCAAGCCGACCACTTTCCAAGCCTTGATCGACAAGTTGGCCCAAATGGACCAGATGGGCCATAGACCGCCCTCCTCGAAAACGGAGCTTCGAAATGAAAATGGCAAAGGGAAAGTGACCTTCGTCGCCAACGCTCAGCAACAGCCGAATGATCCGAAACCAGCTTCTCGCCAAAACGATAGACAGTGATCACTCGAAGAAAAGCTGAGACGTCCTTACTCATTCCCTCAGGATAAAACGAGAAAACTGTTCGAACTGGCGGTGCGCAACAGGCTTATCACTCTACCAGATCCGAGACGCCCACTACAACCGGGCGACGTCAACAAGCCCAATTACTTCCCCTACCACAGAATATTGGGCCACCCAATCGAAGATTGCTTCGTCTTCAAAAACTAGATTGAGGACCAGTACCAACAAGGCAAATTCGCACTGTCTGAAAACTGGAAGGTAAACCCGCCACAACCGCATGCTCCTAAAAAGGTGGACACGCCGGGGGCATCATACTCATTTATAGAGGAAGCTCTATGGGAAGTTCTTCCGGACAAGACTAAGAGAATGCTGAAGGATCTTCAAGCATGTCCAGCAATTAGATGGAAAAGTCCGCTGGAGCCAGAGATCATTGAGGGAATGATGAAACCGCGCCGAATACCGAGAGTTGGTAGCGATGGGAAAAATACCCAGGCCCAGCCGTCGAAGTCTTCAAAGAAAAAGAAGAAGACCAAGAAGCCCTCACAGCCTGATGACAAGTGATCAGTCGAAAATATTGCATTCTTAACACATCAATTTCCCTACTCTTATTGATCATCTAAAGGTGTTTGGTATAAATATAGCACATATTAGCAATTCGTCTGCAAAACATCAAATAACATGTGTTATACATTATAACCGGCATTATGAGGGAAATTGTGTGTTTATTATTACATGCATGATTTTGTAAATCTCAACATATTTTATCGAGATTGTGTGCAGAAAATTCTTCAGGTAAAAGAACCGGAATCGCAAAATTGCCGATAAATCACAGCAAGTCAAAGACTTAAAATCTGGCAGCAACCAAGTAAACATTAGAAGATTCCAGACATCAAAACAACACCAAAAGACTAACACCAAGACACCCCAAGAAAATGATCCATAGATCTCCTCAAATGGCCGTGGATCCGCGGCCGATCCAGGCCAAGTCGCCGCGGTTCTGCGGACGAGTTGACTCATCGGCGTTTGAGACTTTTCCAGAGCCTTCCTTGTAACGGCCTAAATTCCTCAGGACGTTCCATTTCCACGTGGCATCTTCTAGAAGGCTCTACACAACTACCAAGTTTTGGAGGGAAGATTCATTTGAAATAATAAAAAGGGATCTAGATCTACAATTTTGGGGCTGTTAAGTTGTTGAATAGTCAGTTAGATAATTGGAGACAAAATTCAAATTCAAGTTGAGTGACACAACTTGATACCAAAACCCTAGCCCAAATCCATTTCAAAAGCCAAATCAAGATCATTTTGAGAAGCAAATCAAGCGAGCCATCATCGATCCTTTATTCGTGAAGCCAATCTTCATCAAGAGCGCGAGATCCACGACGATCCAAGTCTCAAGGAGATCGAGCGGAGCGAACTTTGACGGATCTAGTTACCTCTTCAAAGGAGCGATCGAGAGCAACTCTTGTAATCTCGAATTGAGGGAATGTGTAATTAGTTGTCGATTTAATAAAGGTGATAATTAGTTAATTCTTGCTTTCTTTATATTCTTGAACTATGAAATTTCTAGATCTTGAATCTTTTATTTTCATGATACTTGAGTAGATCTCCGCTTGTGGAGGATTCGAGAAAATTGATAGATCTAATGATGAACAAATTTTAATACTAATTTTAAATCTTATGAGATTTGTGAACCTTAGCAAAAAGAATCGTTGATGTCCTAATTTGGAGCGAGATCACTTCTTGATTATTTCGTTGCAAATTAGGGATCAAACAATTGATGATTTACTTTGCTAGAGGCTAGATCCGAATGATTATGATTGAAAAGATAAGGGATAGTGAAAGAGAAACCCTAGTTTCTTCAATTGATCCCTAATCTTCACTCGTCATCATCAATCTAGCAACAAATTATCAATTGATAAGATTAGAAATTATTAGATTCATCATTAGCTTTTAATTCAATCGAATCCTACAAACCATACTTCAAATCTTGATAACTAAATTGATTGGGACATTTCTTGATTCTTGATTCTAGATATTTATTTTCTTTATGTTTCTTGAAATTAAAACTCATAAATCTTGAATCAATTTTCTTACATTTTCCTTTATATTTTCATCTCGACTCATCTAAAACAAGATCGATCAAAACACACATCTCAGTGGAAGATCCGTATTCATTAACGCGCTACATCGACACCGTTAATTGATTGCGGTATAAATTTCTTCGGTTGTGATAAAACATTTTCATACACACGAAGATGATCAATCGAAAAGTTCACGGACCTGCAAAGGCATATTGATGCACTGGAGGAATATAACTAGAAGGCGCGAGCCCCGGTCACACTCCAAGAGTTTCTCAACCATATCCTTGAGAATGGAGATAATGACAATGATGAGGGAGGAGACTCGTCAGAAGAACCCAATGATTATGTGACAAGTTGTCACATGATCTCTCATTCACCAATAAATGACGAAGAAGCTCACTCGGTATTAGAAGATAATATAGAGGAGCTGGGGGCAGGATCGGTGCCAAACTCCTTGGAACCGTCAGACGAGATGATTGACATGCTGCTGAACGAAGCCCTTCAGAAGAGCAAAGCTGATCAAGAGCGTGAAATGGCCATATTCGAAAGGGCCAGGCATCGGCATCAAGTTGAATAAGTCATGGTAAGGATAAGTCATAAAGCACTCCAACCAGATCGAAGCATGCCCGCGACAGACAAAAGCAGGCTTAAGACAAGGAAACGGTTCGCTAAAGCCCTGTCAATGGGAATGAGGCTGCCATCTTTCAAAGGAAATACACTTGGCGGTATACACCTTGACGAAGCGGATGTACATCCTAATTACTGCTTATACCATCGGAGGATTGCACATTCTACCGAAGAGTGCAATGCCTTCAAGAAGTGGTGGCAAGGATACGTTGCTCACCGACAACATTTCAAACGGATGCAACGCGAAACTCGTCGGGAACAGAGAAGCACGACGGATGAGCACAAAAGAACTGTCGGCAACAGTCATATGGTTGATACCAGGGGATCGCAAGTTCTCACCTTCGGTAGCGATTCTGACAAAGAAATTGCCCTCGGCCCTCTCTTCAAAGAATCTACCTCAGAAAAAGAGGAAGAAATGAAGAACTGTAAAAATATTCAGCTGCGCAACCGTACGTTGCCCGAAAAGAATCTTGGGCCTACAAACAAGGGATCGAACAAAAAATATAAGGGGAAGGAAAAAGTCCCTGAGGATATCGCCCTCGATGACCGAGTCGTCGAAGAGCTGGCAGCCAAGGGCCCGCCTAAGAAGAACAAAGTAGATTACAATGTCTTGGTATACCTGAGGAAGATACCCTCATAATTAAGCATTTTGGATGCCCTTCTGTTGTCTAAAGAGGCACTAGATTCTTTGATCAGGGCATTACAAGAGCCCGACCAGTTTCAAGCTTTCCTTACCGAAGAAAAGATGAAGGACGAGCTGGAAGAAGTGCACACAGCTGACATCACTTTCGGCGACGAAGATCTCCTCCTCGGAACGTGCGAGCACAACCGTCCCCTGTATATCACCGGGTACTGCCATGACATCAAGATAGGGAAGATCCTAGTTGACAACGGGTCCTCTGTCAACCTCCTGAATGTGAGGGTGCTAAAAGAAATCTGCATGAGCGTTCAACACCTCGCTCGGGATAAAATCACCATCTCCGGGTTCGACTCCCAGTCATCATGAATGCTCAGGTCTGTAATACTGACGTTACGCTTTGGTCTTCTCATCACTGACATCAAATTTCATGCCATTGACGCCAAGACCTGCTACAACGCTTTGCTCGGCAGGCCTTGGTACACGAGTACAACATCATCCCTTCTACACAACATCAGTGTATGAAGTATTTCAAAGATGGTCTCGAATATACCGTGACAGGGGAACTAAACCCATTCTCCGTAAATGAAGTCCAAAAGTATGAAGATGCAAAGTATTTCCTACCAGACTTTGAAGACACAGAAAGATGCCATAAACCGGAGAATAAGCAAAAAGCTATCACCACTATTCCGGTCTTCGGGAGTGATACTGAGGAGGAAGAAGAGATAGTCTATTCGGGGCCGCCCCCATGAAACAGGCCGGGACCATCTACCCTTGTTCTGGTCTTTGGCAGTGACTCTGAAAACGAAGTCAATGCAGTGTTCTCGGTCCGTCCATCAATGCAGGCCCTCACTGGAGATGATCAGAGTTTGCAAATCGCCATGGTTCCGTGGCAGCACTACAGAGAGCTAGATGCGCTTGAGACATATAGTGTGCAAGAGCTGCAGACATACTACGTCCCTCCTAGGCGAAGAGATGAAAAGGCGATCCTATTCTATCGATCCACGGAGACTAAAGTCGAAAGAGAAGTCTGGCATAGTGCCGATTTTGCGCTTGACAGGCTCCAACCCATCCGTCTGCCTAGATACTACACGAAGGGATTGAGAAGGTTATTAAGATGCCAAGGCGTACCTTTCAAACAGACTGCTCGAAAAGCTCAGTTCTACAACAGGATTTGGATCGTCCCCGAGACTCAGCAAAAATAGCCCAATGGAAAAATGGAAGCGATTGGGCTTGGATATGTCCAGTCCAAGAAACGGGAGAATTCCATGGCTGCCATGTCATAAATGATCTCAATGAAGAAGGGGATGCTCTTTTAAAATACGCTGACGTTGAACTAGAACGAGGTCCTGCCTTAAAGATGCCGAGTCCGTCGTTTGAAGAACAGATAGACAAGCTAGTAAAGGAAGCAAGTCAAAAGGTTCGGAATGACCACAGCCGCGAAATGGCCATTTATGAGAAAGCCAAGACGCAACACCTCCTTCACCAGTCTACGGAAGATGACAATGCCCTTCACCGTCAACCCGCCGTGTAATCCCAAGACAAGAAAAAGGCCCGACGTAAAGGCAAAAACAAGTTAAAGAACGGAAAAAACGTTCGACAGCGGCAAAACGGATCCAAAAGGCCACGTGATCGAGAAAAAGTCAGCAGAAGTCCGTCTCTTATAAAAAAAGATGGGTCGAGCATATTCTTTCCCTCAAGACAAGACAAAGAGAATCTTTGACCTTGTCATGAAATATCAAATGATGACACTCTCGGAGTCTCGGCACCCCGATCAAGCAAACGAGGTTCATCACCCGGATTATTGCTCTTATCACCGAGCGATGGGACATCCTCTTGAAAACTGCTTCACCTTCAAAAACTGGGTCGAAGACCAATATCAACTCAGCAGATCCGCTCTGTCCAACAGTTGGAGAATAGCCCCACCACAAAAGCATGTGCCAAAAGCAACATATATAGTAAGAGTAGAACCAGATCAACATCGGTCTTGGAAACGATCCCGCACCTGTCACGTGATAACGCTATCGGAAGAAGGAGAGCGTGAGAATATGGATGACCTCTCCTGGTGCTTCGGAAATGAGGATGGAGATGAGTTGATCTCAGAATTTCCACCGGCGCCAAAAGAGTTGGAAGATGGAGTATACACTACTGCGGACAACCTGAGAAAAATCGACTTAGGGACGGCATAAAAAAACGGTACGTCTATAAGAGAAACGGGCACGGATGAAAACCTGAAAGGGCTCCATGAGTAAAAACAGCAGGGCTACCGGCGAGTTTGTGAAAACCCGAAAGGGCGCAAACTCGTAGATAAATTTCCTGTGCACTTGCAGGGTCCTCTCGACCTTGTAAGGAGAAAATACCCGCCGCGTGAGATCCTTACGACTCACAAGGGTCAAAACACTTAGGAATCCTCACGATCCCTAAGGAGAAATTACACTTACAAGATCCTCACGACTTGTAAGGAGAATTTTCCCTCTATGAGACCCTTACGGCTCACAGGATTCAAAAGTCTTAAGATACAGGGACCTGAACCGATTCCTAAGCCATCATATCCCCCGAACTGCCCTACAGGCGGTCAATATTGACCCTTGTATACAATCCACGGGCATAAATAAGCGTTCCCTCGTCCAGTTCCACCAATGGTGTGAAATTCCCCTATTTGGTGAACAACACTTGTAGGTCCTCTCGACTTGCAAAGGAGAAATGCTATTGTGAGATCCTTACGACTCTCAAGAGAAGAGGCACTTATGAGTCCTCATGACCCCTAAGGAGAAATTTGTTAGTGTATATGCCCTAGAGGCCATTACTGTATCATACTAGTTTGTATATTACTTAATGGAAGCTTGGGATATTCACCTTGTATAAACAATCTTGCTCAATATAGTAGTATGCTATTTGTTTGTTTCTACTTCAATGTGTACTTGTGTTTATTTTACTATATCACTTATACGCATTAGTGGAGCCCTTAGGATCTTTTGCTTGATTACCAGCGTTGTGATGGCAGTCACACTAGTGGGGGCTGGGTAATCTATAAGCACATCCTTATACAGGTCCCTAGTCGCAGGACTATCGAGACAGGGCATCGATACTCCGGAGTAGACTAGCGTATGCGCTTCTCATCCCAGTGTGGGAGATGGTCTGTCCCACAGCCATCAGTACGTCGTACTGGGGATAGTATACGGGTGCTCGTTGGGTTACGAGTACACTGGACAGGACTCGTCGGGAACTGACAGGTTGGTATTATACCTATCGTCAGTTATCAGTTCCCAGGTGACATGAGTACAGCTTAGTCCGCTGACTTGACACTGGCACTTCGCCTCGAGTGTGTTCCCACTGCACTTTGATCACTACCCTACCACGGCTCAAAGGAGTCGTGCAAACAGGTGGTGGTTGGGTGCAGTCCCGAAGCACTTGGAGGCAGTGACGGTTAGACAGGATTCGTCTCTCCCGGTATTGGGGGTTGACATCGCGCTGTGTCTAGGAGAGCCATTACACGAGTAGTCCCTGGCCAGGGCAAGCGAGATATACTGGTAGGCTTCCAGTGTTATCTCAGGGTGTTTTGGGCTTCACTCCGACACGACTTGTACCGCTATTGGGGGACTGACGTTTTACCGCCCCCTAGGCCCGACATGCGATGTATCAGACGAACAGACCGGACTGTACGGAGACTGTCACATTCAGACTCAGTAGGAGTTCAGATGGGGTTCACCTCGTCAGCCTTCTTGTCGGCATCTACCTGGGGACCGTTACGCACAGCTAGTGCCGCTTGCGGTCTGTGGTTAAACCCACTGCCAGCGTAGTGTCGAGTCTTTAGAGTCCCACACAGAGGGTATTCGCCTCTGGGCAAAACAGAGTAGAGGTCGCATGGTTTTGCGACAGGGTTCGTTCTCATCCGCGCACTTGTGCACGTTTGGAGTCCGGACGGATATTGCCAGCGGGCTCTGGTTTGAGCCGGATACTGGTATATGTTTTGGGGTTACTTTTATCTCTCAGTATTCATGTTCATCGGAACAAGAATGCAGGTGTGTATGCACAGTTATTTGAGGAGGAGGAAGAGGTTTTTCATTAGGGTTTCGGAACGGGTGCGCATGCACAGTTGACAGTCGTCTTTTTTCCAAACCCTAATGAATTAGTGAGATATCTATTAATAATAGTAATTAAATGAAATTATGTTATGGTTGGTTTTGTTGACTTGTTGACCATGGTTGACTTGTTGACCATGGTTGAATGTTTGACCATCATCATTATTTAGCAAGGATGCTCCTTGATTCTTGCCAACATTCATTTAATGAAGTATGATAGTGGTCATTCCAAAACAACCATCAACTATTCTCATTTCAATTATTATTACTAATTAGATAATTCTTTTTCTTTTGATATGGTTGCAAAAAGGAAAAAGAGAGCTCATTCTTTCATAACCATTCTCTCTCCTCACTTCATCTTCTTCTTCCTCTAGCAAAAGAGAACCCTTCTCATGTGTTGAGAATCCCTCTCTTTAAAAAGAAAAGCACCCCTTAGACACTCTCTATTCACTCTAGGATCAAGGGTTTAGCAAGCGGGAGATTCTAGTTCACTCCAAGTTCGAGAAAGAGCCCAAAGGTTGAACCCTCGAGGTGGATCCATTTTCAACGGAAGAAGGCGACAAGAAGAGAACCATCAACCTCTACAAAAGTTTGAAGAAGAAGGAGTTCAAGTTTAGGTATAACCATCTTCATCCGAGTAGCTAATTCTCTTTAGCAAGTTTGCTAGTTTTAGTTTAGGAAAAGATCCCGACTTTGTTTAGTCCATGTTGCCCCTTGCGCTAAAAATTTGATTTTTATACCGTTTCCGCCTCCCCGTAAGAACCGGGGGTCGCAGCGTGGACTTACAGTGGTATCAGAGCCTAACTAAACTAAAACTAGCTTGGTAGTAAAGTGTAACGAAGTTCGGAACCGAAAAATCCAAAAACCAAACTTTTGCAAAACCCTAGTTTCTGTTAAAAAAATTTCTGCTCTAAATGAAAAACTTTATACTCTTAAAATCGGCTCAGGGTTTTCTGAGAACACCCACCAAAAACGATCCCATGATTCCTTCAAAGCGCCGCCCATCCGCGGCCTCACCTGTTCATCTAGCCGCGGATCCGCCGCCGTTTGGGCACTTCATGAGATCGTGTTTTGTGCAGTGTTGTTCTGGTAGGGTTTTGGGATTTTTAAGATATATTATATGTGCCCAGATTTTCCAGAACAGAAATTTACTTTTGGGGTCCTATAATTCCGTATTTTTTCCGAACTTCACTGCACTTTGACTATGATGGTTATATCTGTGATGCTTGCATGTATTGAACGTCGGCTAATCGCTATAAGTCGATTGGTCGGGGTTATACATGATCTGTGTTTGATATTGGAATGTGTATATGAATGTGTTGGACTGTCCCGGGTGAATAGCCGGGGTGGATGTGAGATGAGCTTTTGTTTTCTTTCATTCATTTGTAACATGTAAATTGATGTAATAATATTATTTGTTTGGCCGCACAACCGGGTCGGGGTTGTAGCCGTCATTGTATAATTCTTTTTACTGTTTTTGCTCCTAGGATAGACCCACGGAGGGGTGCACAAACTGCCGAGTACTTGGCGGGTAGTTTGCCGCACCCGTAGGGGTCTTGGGTGGGGTATTTGGCTATTCACCGCGACCGTGTAATCCGCTTTTCGTTGCAGGCTCGAAAGGATTGCGGATTGCTAGTATATCTAATGTATTCATCTGTGATCTGTAATGTCTATCATTGCTTTCTATTTAGGCGTTGCTTATGTTTTACAGCCGCGCTAGCCCAGCCCCCGCTCTGTCGTTAGTTAAGTAACCTAACGGGTGATGACGGGGCCCCGTGGCGAATGCATATGGCATAAGCGTACGTCATATTTTGGTTGTTTTCTGCAATGGTAGGATTAAATGATGGGACGCATTAAAAGAACTAATGCAAGAATATCACGCATTAAAAGAACTAATGCAAGATAATAAACCAAGCTAAAGTCGTTGGAACACTTTCGAAAAACCACTCGGTTCTTTTCAAAACTAACTTTTAAATGCGGAGCTTGAGCCACTCCTTCTAAAAGCTATCTCGTTCCATCGATTATATCAAGTTCACTACGTTCACGGTTTTACCAAAACCATTCGTAGCCCTCCGTCGTTTCATATGAATATTCAACAGTATTCAAGCTGTGTTTGTTGGCCTTAGTCAAGGCACAGTGTTTGGTAGCTGGTGGTTATTCATATGTTGCATAGATAGAATGCGTTGGTTTGGGACAGTCGTATTGCCTTGTTGGCCATAGTCAAGGGTAGATACGGGTGGGTTCAAATTAACCTGGATAACGACGGGTAGAACTTGACATGTGACTTATGATTTGTTGGCCTTAGTCAAGGTCATAAGAGCATGGGGCAAAAATCCACATCGGGAGTTTCATAAGTACTGAAACTTGCTAGATTTGCATACCATTTGGAGTGTGATGATTCTGGTAGGATTCCTTCAGTTTCGTCACGCGATGATATTTGGATCCCGATCCTACTGTGAGTATATGCTACTCCTCGGGAAATTTCTCACTAAACGATCAATGCTATAAACCTAGTAGGTGCCTAGAAAGGTGTTAGCGGGGCTACGCCCCCAGGGAAAAGAGGTTATTTAATTAAGGAACTTCGCGAAAGCGTTGGAAAACCTCCCTCGAAGTACCGACACTGGCCTGGCTGAACGGTTAAGAAAGTATTGTGCGGTGGGATTGATCCTGACTAATTCTTCCTTTATGGTTTGAGGAGGGATTCGAGAGACAGTGGGAGCCATCCTATTTAGACAAATTAAAAACCATTCTAAACTTGCAAGAGCATCATGCTAAAGTGTTTCTTCTCTCCCCCCTGCAGCGAACAAATCGAAATGACTGGACTTAAGTTACTTCTAGATAAAAACATATTGACAGGGCCAAACTACAAAGATTGGCTCAGGAATGTCAAGTTGGCAATCACTTACGACAAGCTGGGGTATCTTCTTACCACCAAAGCTCCCCCCGTCCCAGGTCCCACCTCCAGCGTCGCGGATAAGGAAATCCGTAAGACTTGGGAGATTGACAGCGCGAAGGCCAGGTGCCTCGTACTTGCCTCGATGGACAACGAACATCAGAGGAGGCACGAGAATATGGATTTGGAATCCATATTTCTTCATACAAAAGAACTGTATGGAGAGCAGTCTCGTATCGCAAGATACGAAGTGTCGAAGAAGTTATTTTCGACAAAGTTGACCGTCGGATCATCGGTAGCGGACCACGTGCTTAAGATGATTGGCTACACTGAGGAGCTCGCGGAACTTGGGACCACGTTGGACAGTGAACTCTATACGGATTTAATTCTCCAGTCCCTTCCATCCACTTACGCCTAGTTCATACTGAATTTCAACTTGCAAGAAAAGGAAGTTGAACTTTCAGAACTCCTCAACATGCTGAGGAGCGCAGAGGGCACCCTACAGAAGGGTAGGAAAACACCCGCTTTGTTTGTAGGAGGATCTTCTTCCTCTAGGTCCAAGGCGAAAGCCAAGGGAAAGAGGAAGAAAGCCCCCGCCAAACCAAGAGGCGGTGTTAGTAAAGTGGGTACGAAGGGAAAGGAAAAGGCAACAAAGATTGCGGGGAAGCTTGTTGGAAAGGAAGAATGCTTCTATTGTCATAAGAGTGGACACTGGAAGAAAGATTGCAGGGCTTGGATGGCCAGGACACAGGGACTGAAGCAGGTTGCGGCTTCAGCTTCAGGTGTGTATGTTATTGAAAACTGTCTTTTTATAAACTCTACTTCCTGGGTATTGGATACCGGATCAGGATCTCATATCTGTAATTCTTTGCAGGCGTTGAGAAACCGTAGGTTTTTGAAGGCAGGTGACATGACCCTCAGAGTTGCGAACGGAGCTAGCATGGATGCTAAAGCCGTGGGGGACTATCACCTGGGAATGTCAGATGGGCATGTTTTGGTTTTGCGTAATTGCTTTTTTGTACCCAACGCAACTTGTAATATCATTTCTGTATCTTTGGTTTCTAAAGAAGGTTATGAATTTGCGTTTGTAAGTAATGTTGTAAACATTCACCTTAATCAAGTTCTGATTGGGTCAGGTACACTGAGCAATGGTATATACGTATTGAACCAACCACAGATTTTCAATGTCCAGAATACACACAAAAGAAAGTCTCCAGATATCAATCAGGCTTTCTTATGGCATTGTAGACTGGGTCACATCAATGAGACACGGTTGACTAAGTTACATAAAGAAGGATACTTGGATCCGTTCGAGTATCAGTCTTATGCCACTTGTGAATCTTGTCTCATGGGAAAGATGACAAAGACTCCGTTCACTGGACACGGAGTAAGAGCGAGCAAGCTCTTGGGACTTATACACAGTGACGTGTGTAGTCCAATGTCTACACATGCGCGAAGCGGTTATTCATACTTCATTACTTTCACAGACGATTTCTCTAGGTATGGACATGTCTTCTTAATGAAGCACAAATCCGAGGCCTTTGAGAAATTTCGGGATTACAAGAATGAAGTTGAAAAACAAACAGGCAAAAGTATTAAGATTCTAAGATCGGATCGAGGCGGTGAATACTTAAGTGCCGAGTTCCTGAATTATTTAAAAGAGAACGGAATTCTCTCTCAGCTTACTCCTCCATACACTCCGCAACACAACGGTGTATCGGAGAGACGAAACCGAACCCTATTGGATATGGTACGGTCCATGATGAGTAAGGCTGAGTTACCGCGATCTTTCTGGGGTTATGCACTGGAAACAGCTGCACATCTCTTGAACCAAGTTCCTACTAAAACAGTGCCTACCACACCATATCAAATATGGAGTGGGAAGAAACCCTGTCTTAAATCCTTTAAGACATGGGGATGTCCGGCTTTTGTAAAAAAGCAGCATGCGGACAAGCTCGAGGCACGCTCAGTACAGTGCAAGTTTGTGGGATACCCAAAGAACTCCAAGGGGTATCTTTTCTATTACGCAGAGGAGCAAAAAGTCCTTGTTTCTCGTCATGCCCGCTTCTTAGAAACTGAGTTTTTAGAAAATCAGATAAGCGGGAGCGCAGTAGAACTGGAAGAAATTCCAGAACCACAAACCATTACTGAAAGCTTAGAGGAACCAGAGGGTTCGAAAGAACAGGACATTCCTGCGCCGCTCCGCAGGAGTAGTAGGCAGTCTCATCCGCCCGAGAGATACTACGGTTTTCTCATAGACGGGGATCGAGAGGATTGCATCATAGATTATGATGAGCCTACTAGCTTCCAGCAGGCCGTTCAGAGCGTTGACTCGGTAAAATGGCTGGATGCAATGCGGACCGAAATGGAGTCCATGTACACCAACAAAGTATGGACGTTGGACATTGCTCCAGACGGGGTAAAACCCGTAGGATGCAAGTGGATCTTCAAAAGGAAGATTGGTGTAGATGGACAGGTTGAGACCTATAAAGCTAGACTTGTAGCAAAGGGTTTCCGTCAAAGACCTGGCTTGGACTATGACGAAACCTTTTCTCCAGTGGCTATGCTGAAATCCATTCGGATCCTTCTTGCCATTGCTGCCTTCCACGATTATGAGATTTGGCAGATGGACGTAAAGACCGCTTTTCTAAATGGAAATTTAGAGGAGTGTGTCTATATGGATCAGCCAGAGGGTTTCATTCAGAGTGGGAGCAGCGGAAAGGTGTGCAAGTTGCTTAAGTCCATTTATGGACTAAAGCAGGCATCGCGGAGTTGGAACATCTGTTTTGATGAGACGGTCAAGGAATTTGACTTTATCAAAAATCCAGATGAACCATGCATCTATAGTAGATTTGTAACGAGAACTGTAGTATTCCTCGTTTTATACGTGGATGACATTCTCTTAATAGGAAATGACATTCCTATTCTACAATCTGTCAAGGGGTTCTTGTCACACAGGTTCTCCATGAAAGACCTGGGTGATGCCTCTTACATCCTGGGGATCCGGATCCATCGTGATAGATCCAAGAGGATATTAGGACTTTCTCAGTCCAGGTACATCGACACCATAGTGAAAAGATTCGGTATGGAAGATTCCAAGCGCGGTAACCTACCGGCTTGTCACGGGATCACCCTCTCTAAAGAGATGTCTCCCAAGACTGATTTGGAGAGGGATCGCATGTCTATTATACCCTACGCTTCTGCGGTAGGCTCTATAATGTATGCGATGTTGTGTACCAGACCGGATGTAGCTTATGCACTGAGTGTGGTAAGCCGGTATCAGTCAAACCCTGGGGAGAAACACTGGATAGCAGTAAAGAACATTCTCAAGTACCTAAGAAGGACTAAGGAGATGTTCTTGGTGTATGGCGGAAAAGACCTCCAGATCGAGGCCTTTGCTGACTCCAGCTTCCAGAGTGACAAGGATGATTCCAAGTCCGTGTCGGGTTTTGTCTTTACCCTCAATGGAGGGGCGGTGTGTTGGAAGAGCTCCAAACAGGAAACCGTTGCAGACTCGACTATGGAAGCGGAATACATTGCTGCATCTGATGCCGCAAAAGAAGCTGTCTGGATGAGGAAGTTCTTAAAAGAACTTCAGGTGGTTCCGTCCATTGTTGACCCAATACCTCTGTATTGCGACAACAACGGGGCTATAGCTTTAGCGAAGGAACCCAGGTGCCATCAGAGATCCAGGCACATCTTGAGGCGGTATCACCTGATCAGGGAGATCGTGGATCGCAAGGAGATCGAGGTTCGGAGGGTTGCTTCATAAGAGAACACTGCAGATCCATTCACCAAGGCCCTACCCCAGACTCAGTTCGAGCGGCTGATCGAGATAATAGGTCTTCGATACGCCAGTACATGGCCTTAGTGCAAGTGGGAGATTGTTAGTGTATATGCCCTAGAGGCCATTACTGTATCATACTAGTTTGTATATTACTTAATGGAAGCTTGGGATATTCACCTTGTATAAACAATCTTGCTCAATATAGTAGTATGCTACTTGGTTTGTTTCTACTTCAATGTGTACTTGTGTTTATTTTACTATATCACTTATACGCATTAGTGGAGCCCTTAGGATCTTTTGCTTGATTACCAGCGTTGTGATGGCAGTCACACTAGTGGGGGCTGGGTAATCTATAAGCACATCCTTATACAGGTCCCTAGTCGCAGGACTATCGAGACAGGGCATCGATACTCCGGAGTAGACTAGCGTATGCGCTTCTCATCCCAGTGTGGGAGATGGTCTGTCCCACAGCCATCAGTACGTCGTACTGGGGATAGTATACGAGTGCTCGTTGGGTTACGAGTACACTGGACAGGACTCGTCGGGAACTGACAGGTTGGTATTATACCTATCGTCAGTTATCAGTTCCCAGGTGACATGAGTACAGCTTAGTCCGCTGACTTGACACTGGCACTTCGCCTCGAGTGTGTTCCCACTGCACTTTGATCACTACCCTACCACGGCTCAAAGGTGTCGTGCAAACAGGTGGTGGTTGGGTGCAGTCCCGAAGCACTTGGAGGCAGTGACGGTTAGACAGGATTCGTCTCTCCCGGTATTGGGGGTTGACATCGCGCTGTGTCTAGGAGAGCCATTACACGAGTAGTCCCTGGCCAGGGCAAGCGAGATATACTGGTAGGCTTCCAGTGTTATCTCAGAGTGTTTTGGGCTTCACTCCGACACGACTTGTACCGCTATTGGGGGACTGACGTTTTACCGCCCCCTAGGCCCGACATGCGATGTATCAGACGAACAGACCGGACTGTACGGAGACTGTCACATTCAGACTCAGTAGGAGTTCATATGGGGTTCACCTCGTCAGCCTTCTTGTCGGCATCTACCTGGGGACCGTTACGCACAGCTAGTGCCGCTTGCGGTCTGTGGTTAAACCCACTGCCAGCGTAGTGTCGAGTCTTTAGAGTCCCACACAGAGGGTATTCGCCTCTGGGCAAAACAGAGTAGAGGTCGCATGGTTTTGCGACAGGGTTCGTTCTCATCCGCGCACTTGTGCACGTTTGGAGTCCGGACGGATATTGCCAGCGGGCTCTGGTTTGAGCCGGATACTGGTATATGTTTTGGGGTTACTTTTATCTCTCAGTATTCATGTTCATCGGAACAAGAATGCAGGTGTGTATGCACAGTTATTTGAGGAGGAGGAAGAGGTTTTTCATTAGGGTTTCGGAACGGGTGCGCATGCACAGTTGACAGTCGTCTTTTTTCCAAACCCTAATGAATTAGTGAGATATCTATTAATAATAGTAATTAAATGAAATTATGTTATGGTTGGTTTTGTTGACTTGTTGACCATGGTTGACTTGTTGACCATGGTTGAATGTTTGACCATCATCATTATTTAGCAAGGATGCTCCTTGATTCTTGCCAACATTCATTTAATGAAGTATGATAGTGGTCATTCCAAAACAACCATCAACTATTCTCATTTCAATTATTATTACTAATTAGATAATTCTTTTTCTTTTGATATGGTTGCAAAAAGGAAAAAGAGAGCTCATTCTTTCATAACCATTCTCTCTCCTCACTTCATCTTCTTCTTCCTCTAGCAAAAGAGAACCCTTCTCATGTGTTGAGAATCCCTCTCTTTAAAAAGAAAAACACCCCTTAGACACTCTCTACTCACTCTAGGATCAAGGGTTTAGCAAGCCGGAGATTCTAGTTCACTCCAAGTTCGAGAAAGAGCCCAAAGGTTGAACCCTCGAGGTGGATCCATCTTCGACGGAAGAAGGCGACAAGAAGAGAACCATCAACCTCTACAAAAGTTTGAAGAAGAAGGAGTTCAAGTTTAAGTATAACCATCTTCATCCGAGTAGCTAATTCTCTTTAGCAAGTTTGCTAGTTTTAGTTTAGGAAAAGATCCCGACTTTTTTTAGTCCATGTTGCCCCTTGCGCTAAAAATTTGATTTTTATACCGTTTCCGCCTCCCCGTAAGAACCGGGGGTCGCAACGTGGACTTACAAAATTACACCTGCGGGATCCCCTCGACTCGTAGGGAGAAAAATCTTTATGAGACCCTCACGGCTCATGAAGTTGAGAAGTCTCAGGCGGCAGATCTGAACCTGTTTCCTAAGCCATCACCGCCCTGCAAAGAGATCAAGATAGACTATCTACAAGACGCTTTTGCTAAAGGGGCACGCCAGTATGAAATGGAATATGTCTTTTATTCATGAATCCAAATGAATACAAGGTATATTTCATAAAAGAATTAAAATGAATACGAGATACTCTCATTCAGGAGTAAATACAAAAGGGAGGATATAAAAAAAATCTTCAAGCCGGCAGACGATGTAATAAGTTCGTCAATTCATCGCTTTTCCGCTGGGCCTCGGCTTCAAGCTTTGTTGTTGCCACAAGACGGGTCTCCGCCTGAGACTGTTGAGTTTAATACGAAGCGAACCGACTCTCAAGATCCTTTTCAGCAACTTTATGAGCTTCAACCATCTCGCGGGTAAAGATAACAGCTTTATCAAGAGCTACCACCTCTGTGATAGCTCCTTGAAGCACCCGCCAAATTTCGCACGCACGGATGGTCTTAGTAGTGAGTTGAGCTTGGAGTTCCACCAAAGCATTTGAAGCTAGCTCCCTCTCTGAAATTTCTGGCTAAGCCTCTTCTCGCAAGACTATAGATTACGGCGCACCGCTCAATCCACCCCCGCAGGCTCGTCTTTGCAGTCAGAAGCTCGGAAGGAAGACGTAGGCATTCAAGACTATGTAAGCAAGCCTCCACTCGGCGACAATACGCAACCCAAACATGCACCAATGTTTCGTCATGATAAGTGACAAGGAAGGGCAAAGAAGTATTGGCTTCAGCAGCAAATTCTTATGCCGTAACAGAACTACCAGCGCAAAGATCTTCAATAAGGGCCGACAAGAAGTGAATACTCTGTCTCGCCATCCTTTCGGACTCACGTGAGGCATATGGGCCTGGTGGCACAGAGATTCGAGACTCTAACGGAGCCAGAGCTGGCAAAGCTGTCAAAATTTATGAAAAATCAGCGAGATTGACAAACATGGAATAAACAAGACAACGCCGAGGGTAGAGCCTTACTTACCCACAGTCATGCAAGGGGGGTTTATCAGAGCCCCAGGCCCATCAAGGATCTCCACTTCGTCATCGGCTTCCAGGACTGCAGTGGGCATATTAGCATCATTGTAAAAAGTGATAATAAAACAAAGGGGTCAAAGAACACCGACCTTGCCCAGAAGAAAGGACGATACTTTGTGGGGATCTCGCCTGTAAGGTAGCCATATCAAGTAAGCGCTGGAAGGACTTCCTAGGAGATAGGTCCACCATAGAAGCTGCCAATTCCCGCAATTCTGAAAGAAAGAAGATTTCAGATAA
This sequence comes from Agapanthus africanus, assembly GCA_030015575.1. Taxonomy (NCBI): domain Eukaryota; kingdom Viridiplantae; phylum Streptophyta; class Magnoliopsida; order Asparagales; family Amaryllidaceae; genus Agapanthus; species Agapanthus africanus. Next base: position 48,312,709 of record JASDDO010000008.1, on the reverse strand, counting down.
CGAAGGGACCATTAAAATAAAAATGTAAGAGATTACCTTATATGCTCCGCTCGCCTTGAACTGGAGGTATAACAGCTTCGGCATCCTCCTCTGCAACCTCAGGCACATCACCGGGGACATTTACTGGTGTAGTAGCTTCCAGTTGTGGAGCAACAACCGCCACTTCAGGTTCCAAAGAGGGAACAGTGGTCTTCGCGGTCCATCCTACATCCTTCAAGACACCACCAGAAAGATCCATTGGGTCTACGACTGGCAAGATCGCCTCTGTAGAAAGTACAGACGCCGAAGAGATAGAGGTCCTCACCGGGAGCTCCAAAATAGAACTAACAGCTCCGACAATCTCTTCCGCACCTTTCGGTGCATCACTAGAGACATCCATAGGGTCCATAGCCAATGGGGCCACCTCCGCTCGAGGAATAGATACCAAAGGAACAAGAACCACCATCGGAGGCTCTGCAACAGGAACGACGGCCGTAGTAATCCCTTCTGCACCTGCCGGTGCGTCACAAGAGACATCTATAGAGGTTGCGGCCATGGCACAACCTGGGCTCAGATTCTCTTTCGTCGCTGAAGTCCCTGCAAAGTTTTACAAATATAAAGAGATATAAAAAGCGATACAAATTATTTGCCAAAAGAAAAAATACGGAAAGCACACATACAGTATGGCTTTTTCAAGCCGTCGTTCCTTCCTGAAGAAATGTGCTCGCCGGGCTTCAAATGCAGATTCATGCCCACCGGTCTTCAGTACCAGCTCGTCTTCAGAAGCAGCCGACATGGGCTGCTTGAAAGCTCTTTCATCTTCCCTTCGCAGAGGACCCATAGGTACTCTCCGTAGTGAAGGGGGATCTTCGTAGAAGATAACCGGGGGTAGGGCTTCTTCGGGATGCGCACATTTTCGGTCTCATCCTGCGAGCACCTTAAAACTTCAGCTAATTGCGCGGCTTCCTCAGCTGACGAGCCAGGATAAATAAGACCATCATCCAGCTCTTGCATGGAGATGGGCTCATCTTGAATAATAGGCTCAGATTCCAGCAGAAGGTCAAGCAAGCCGGCAGCTGTTTTCTTCCTCCTTTTCGAACTGGAGCTAACACTGGAACAGGATCGCTTCTTTCCCCTCGGCGCTTTGGTGTGATGTTGGCCAACCTCGCTTCCATTATCCCCTTTTGCAAATACCACCACGGAAGACACTGCCACTGATGCTACTGTCACTAACGCTTCATCGGAGGCCTTCGCCTGAACTCTAGTGCGCACTGGCATCCCAACAGCGTGAGGAGTCGATTCTGCCTCTGCGGTTTTTGGGATGAGAACCACGCTGCCATCCATCAATGGAAGGCGAACCACTGTCCGCGGCCGCAACGGAATGCCAGTATCTTGGGCCGAAGCCGACGATCGACATTCGAAGAGTACCCGCCTCTCCTCGACGATGACGGGACCGACTCGATGGCGGTACCAACCTGTGAAGGACCCCACACACCTTAGGATATAGTCGGCCTAGGGGATCACAAAATGGGAACCGGTGTTCAGGCGCATAAAGTGATGGATGATGTCACGTTTGACTTCTAGAGATGGAGTAGGTTCAACCAAGAACGCCTCGAAAAGGACACCCTGGTTATAGCCCAACTGCTAGGCGAAGCGATGCGGATTGTACCGCATAAAAATGGCCGCGTTGTTCTGCCGGAACACCAGGTAACCCGGCCTAATCGAGTATAGGTGCATGATCTCCTTAGGTTTTAAAGACGACGCTCCCCCTTTCGACAAGTCAAACAGTTGCTGAACAGGTCCCGTAGGAGCAGAGAGAACTCGGTCGTTGAATATCATCCCACCTTCGTTAGCATACGGGTTAAGCAACACACGAAGGAACCCTAGCTGAGTTGGATCGGGAGCAGAAGCATCCACCAACCTCATGAGCCGGGGGAAGGTGTAATCGTCATAGAAATCTGGCCTCCGATGTGCTGCGAACGCCCCCAATACATGCATCTCGATCCACGGCGTGAAGTGGTGGAGGGAGAAATTCACAACATCTACACCCGGGGTCGAAGTATTGGCCGCAGCGCTCAGCCCATGGTATAAGTGTGATAGCCCCGCAATACCCACGGCCAATCGTGTCCCTTCAGCCACGCGATGAGCAGGATAGATGACCGAAACTCTCATAAAGCGACGATGCGTTGGAATAGAGAACCAACTGAGCCAAAGGCTGATAAAGCCGACAAAGAAGGTCTCTTCATTCATGCCAGGAGCCTCTATCGAATGAAAGGACACGGCCGACAAGATCGGAATATAAAACTATGGAAAATCTTTTTTTTTGCCGGCAGTTGATTTAGCCCAAACCCAAAAGGGTCGTTAATGTTCGCAAACTTTGGAGCCGTCTTGGACAAAGCGTCTTCGCGGATAAAGCAGGCAATGAAGCTCTCAAAAATGACGCCATGCCCTTCCGACGCCACGAACAGTTTCTCAAAAATACCCCAAACCTTGATTAAGCTAGGGTACTTATGGCGGACAGCGTTTTCAGTCGTCAAGCTGTCAAGCGAAGCCGACATCATTTCGAACACATGCTCATCGGGAGGCAGCAACTCTTCATAATGCTCTCCCATGATTGGTAGTCCTGAAACCTCACGAAACTCTTCCAATGAAATAAAGACCTCGCGATCCCCTAGAAAGAAGGTGTTGGTGGGAAGATTCCACTGGTTCAAAAAATCCTTAACCCACCAAACGTGAGGAGACTGGTAATGAAAAAGGGACGCATACACCGCCTGATAGAGCCCGATCTTCTGCAATCGCGCACAATGGGCGGACAGGACATATCGAGCCAGGGAAGATAGCCCGTTGGGTGGCGAGGGGTAAGCCCTATCTTATAAATTTGTCCCCAGGGTTGGGCTTCACCCTGAAAAATGCGACATCCCAAGATGTCTATGGCCGGCAAAGGCTGGTTGGGTATCCCAGTCGTCGACGGCTCAAGCCGGCCAATTGGAGTCCAAGGAGCCGCCCCCACCACAAAAGCAGTCTGCGGACGCTCCATCGGCGAAATTGGTCGGAGAGGCTCGGTTGGCACTTCGCAAGTAAAGCTGCGGCGGCCCCAGATGATATGTCTATACCAAGTTCCCCACAAGAGCAAACTGGTACGATCCCTGTCATGGGCCCTGATCATCGCCATTGCCTCTTCCTCCGACGACGATTGTGGAAAAGCAGCGTCTAAGCGAGTAAAAGGAAAGTAGGGAAGAGAAGCCATTGTTCTTGAAATAAAGGGAAGAAAAACTATTAATGCAACTTATACGTATGTATGTATGTGTGTGTGTGTGTGTGTATAAACAGCAGAAGAAAACGACAAGAAGTTTATTCCATAGGACCATTGATTGCAAAAATAATGGACCCCACAAAATCAGTATGGCGGCTCGCCAATCATGAGACAGGGTAATCATTCTGATAATACAAAAAAGATTCTCAATAAATGCACATTGGAGTTTAAACGACTTGGGACATCCTCACAAAAGAACACCCATTACAAATTCTGTCAAATGGGTGAAAATAAAGGAAAAATCCCTTGAAAAGATTCTCAAGAACACCTGGGAGTGAAGATCCTAGAGGGTCCTCTTGATCTTTAGAGCTAAGCTCTTCGGGGAGGAATTAAATTCCTTTTGAACGGTGAAATTAAATTCCAGAAAACGCCATGCAAGAGAAACGAAGGTAAGTCGCCATCAATCCTCAAAGATCAGAAGAGAAATGCCCAATCTTTGGAGACATTGGGGTTTACTACCCAAAGATCGTGCTTTTCAGGTCTCTGAAAAATGGGTTTCAGAAGAGGGAAAAACCCTTATTGTGGATTTAAAATCCAAAGAAAATCTTATAAAAAAAGAGAGAAAAATAAAAAGAAGAAAAGGGGTTCCTCGGTCATTTACCTAAAAAGGGGTTCTTTTTGGCAGAGTTTAACACTAAAAATTTCAATGGATAGAGAACTAAGCTCTGAAGAAGAGAATTAAATTCTCAAAGAAAACAAAGAAAGAAGTAGATAAAGGAATGGTGGTGACGCAGAGACGAGACCCCTGCATTTATAAAATATGACGGGGAGCGGTTCATCTTCCCCGTTCTCTAGGCAGATCCAATGGCTACAAAGGTGACAGCGTTGCACTTACGTGCAAGCCACGTAAGAACAATGTTGTGGGGGCACTTGTTCCCTTATAAAAAAGATTCAGAGAGGAAAAGGGAAAACTTCCCGCTAATAGAGCATCACGTGCAAGCACGTGATGCATCTATATACAAAGTATATAGACTCCATTTTGTAAGTGGCAATTAAAGCCTCACACACGAGCACGTGATCATCATTTGCAACAAACTGTGTAAGCCCCAGTTAAAAAAAAAGAAGGGAAAAAAGATCGAACCAAAGGGAAGAGAAGCTCACGTGTTACCACGTGATACCTTCCCTTTGTTAGGCTGTTGCATATAAGCAAACAAGCTTAACTTTATGCCTTTTCTTTAAGCGAACCAGTTTAATTCTATGAGGGTCACGTGTCACATGTGAGGATCCTTGATCCCTTTCCAATTTGATAGAATAAAATTCTAAATAAAGGGGTCAAAACCCTGTTTGGAAAATATTTCCTCGAAATCTTTCTAAACAAAAAAAAGATTACCCTCTGTAAAACAGAGAACCATTAGATTAAAAATCTAATGGTGATTAAAGAAGATCACCAAGATACGGAATAAGCTTTGTATGGGAAAATATTTCCCTAATCTTGGTAAGAACAAGAAAAATATCTTCCGTAAAACATAAGTTTTGGATCAAAGATCCAACGGTGGATAAAATCTCCAAATCAATTAAAAATATCTCAATGAGAGATTTCTTTAACTAAATCAACAAACATGCATCTGCTATATAAAGGACTCGAGACTGAAGAGAGAGAGACACAAAAAGAGAGAGGAGATCCCCCCCCCCTCCATAAGATTGGAGAAAACAAAAAAGAAGAGGAGTTCTCTTTAAAGAAAAAGAAACCCTAGGTGAGGAAAAGTCTCAGAGATCATTTTATCTCCTTTTACAAGAATTTAACTCTTCCAAAAAGAAGAACTTAGTTCTTCCTCTGGTTGAGATCTACAGAAGCAGATCTCCCCACAAGTTGAGAATTTAATTCTCATCGGGAAGATTCAGTTATGCAGTCCCAAAACTTAGAGGAAAAGAACTAGGTTTGAAGAATTTAATTCTTCCAAAGATATAGCAATTTAATTCCTTGGATAAAGTTAGGGTTTAACCCTACATTAGAATTTAATTCTTATAAAACAAAAGACTTGAAATTCTCAAGACTAAGATCAAGAGCCCCATACATATTAGCGTTTAACACTACAACGACAGATCACGTGTTCCTATATGAACACCTGATAAACAAAAAGGAATAACTGAGATTGAGTCATGTGATCCCACATGACCTCCAATAGTGCTTAGCACTTAGAAAAGAATGGGAAGATAAATTCAAAGGAGGTAGTGGCTAACTTAGTGGCGCCTCACGTATCTATACGTGATGGTTGCAAGACCTAAGTGTTTAACACTTACATGTACAGAACAAGGGAATAAACCCAAGCGAACAGCGCCAACTTTCAAGAGCATCGCATGCAACACGTGAGCGATCCCAAATTCTAGTGTTTAACACTGTTTTAGAGCCTCACGTGCCATACGTAAGTGCCTTCAATTTTCAGTGTTTAACACTACCTTAGAGCATCACGTGGGAGCACGTGAACACTAAAAATACTTTAGTGTTTAACACTATAAGGAACCAACTTCAACCCCAAATTGGTTAAGTTCCTCCTGAGATTAAATCTCCAAGCAAACCGAGTCTCTATGCTCAGAACTGGTAACTCCTAGATTTGGAATTTGGTTCAAGGGTACATTTCTCTACACCTCTGATATATGTCGTTGTAATTCTTCAACGCCTTCAGAGAGGTGGAGAGTCCCAATAACCAATAACTCTTGGCGCACCCCTAAATTGATGAGCCAGAAACATGGACTATGGTGTCCTTAAACATGGACTATGATGTCCTTAAACCCTATGGACCGCAACATCCCTAAACTAAACTCTATGGACTATGATGTCCTTAAACATGGACCATGATGTCCTTAAATCCTATGGACCACAACGTCCCTAAACTAAACTCTATGGACTATGATGTCCTTAAACATGGACTATGATGTCCCTAAACAAGGACTATGATGTCCTTAAACCCTATGGACCGTAACGTCCCTAAACTAAACTCTATGGACTACGATGTCCTTAAACATGGACTATGATGTCCATAAACCCTATGGACCGCAACGTCCCTAAACTAAACTCTATGGACTATGATGTCCTTAAATATGGACTATGATGTCCTTAAACCCTATGGACCGCAACGTCCATAAACTAAACTCCATGGACTATGATATCCTTAAACCCTATGGACCGCAACATCCCTAAACTAAACTCTATGGACTATGATGTCCTTAAAAATGGACTATGATGTCCTTAAACCCTATGGATCACAACGTCCCTAAACTAAACTCTATGGACTATGATGTCCTTAAACCCTATGGATCACAACATCCCTAAACTAAACTCTATGGACTATGATGTCCTTAAACATGGACTATGATGTCCCTAAACATGGACAATGATGCCCTTAAACCCTATGGATCGTAACGTCCTTAAACTAAACTCTATGGACTACGATGTCCAAACTCCATGGACTATGATGTCCTTAAACCCTGTGGACCGCAACATCCCTAAACTAAACTTTATAGACTATGATGTCCTTAAACATGGACTATGATGTCCTTAAACCCTATGGACCGCAATGTCCTTAAACTAAGATATGGACCACAACGTCTTTAAACTAAAATGATAGAGCCCAAATGCTCTATCATTGGATCAAAAATAATCCCGAACCCCCATTAAGTAGATCTTAGTCCAATATCGGATTAACGTATTCTTAACAAATATTTATGTCGATCTTAATCCCAAACAAGGTTAACGATCTTTAAATCAACAAAACCCAAATCTAAGAAAATACGAATTTGGACTAATCCACGCCCTACGGGCGACAACACAAATTAGTCTCCGTATACAATCCACGGGCAACCAAAAATAAAAAAAATACACACGACACGAAGTGAACATCTGGAGAAGGAGAAAGTGGTTCCCGCGATGTGGTAGCGTAATTAACTGTAGGGGTTTGTGCCTGTAAAAAAGAGCGTCCCCACAATCAAAAAAACCCTCGCAAACGAGGGGAAATCGGACGAAGTCTGCTACAACGGACGCATCTGTCCAAACCTCCGATAACGGTGCCATAAATCAACTTGGCATCTTCGGAGAGGTGGACGGATAAATCCAAATAGTATCTGCCCCCAAATTCAGGCTGGACGTCCTAACGTCCCGGTCGCGTCTTTCGGCGGTGAACACCCCTCCTTGGGTCTATCCTAGGAGCAAAAAAACATTAAATGAAATAATATACAACGGTGGCTACAACCTCAATCCGGATGTGCCCCGCAAAATAATATTACATCACTTTACAATTTTACATAGAATGAAAGATATAACACCGCACATCCCCTGCTATTCATTCACGACAATCCAACAATATTCATATACACAAACCACAAAAGCATCACAGATATGTTCAACCCCCAACTAACCGACATATAGCAATTAGAGAAAGTTTACGAACACATATATCACAACTTGAAAACATTAAACGACATTAAAACTGCGACTTCGAAACACCCCGTATTGCCACAGTAAAGAATTGACAGCATATTCAAAATTGGCAAAAACAAACAACTCCTGAAACCCTAGATCCAAGTAACAAGACCACAGACCAAAACACGAAGCATTCCTCATCCATAAAACCGGTGAGGCCGGATTATTTGGCAATGTGGCCAGTCCAGTATAGAGGGAAATGTCTAGTTTTTGGTGTGTGTTCACTTTACAAGTAAGGGAGTACTCTGCAATTGCTCAAAAAAATTTTAGAGCCTCGTAAAAAATCAACAGAAACTAGGATCTATTCTTCGATGTATTAGGGTTATTTTGGTTTCGTAGTTTTACTTGTCGTTTAAACTGATAGTTATGGCTTAGCTAGCTCTGATGCCACTGTAAGTCGATGCCACGCACCCCATGTGTTCGCGGGGAGGCGGAGTTTGCAAAAAACAATTTTTAAGTGCTTCGTAACATCGAGTAAACTCCAGGATCGATACTAAACCTAACAAACTTAATCGGAGGTTTAACTACTATGTGAGTAAGTTATACCTCAAGTCCTCAATGTCCTTCTCCTCCTCGTTGTCCTTCTCCACGTCATGAGCTCCTCAAAGTTAGAACGGATCACGCCTCCTCGTCAGCTTCTCCAAGTCGTAGAAGATCCACCCGAGAGTTCCAACCTTGAGCTTAACCTCCAAATTGGGGTAACTAGTTCACTTGGTGTCCGAAACTAAGTAGCCTAGAGTATGTAGAGAGTGATTAGGGATCTAGTTGTCTCACAAACCCTAGGATTCTCAACTCATGAGACAATTAGGGTTTGAGAATTGTGAAGAGAGCTTGAGGAGAATGAGAGAAAAGAAAGTATCTGTAGAATGATAATGGTAATAAGATAATGTGAAATTGGCTTATGTTTTTGACTTTAAACCAAATCAAAATATCTCATACAAATATCTCAAACAATATCTCAAAATATCTAATTCTTCATATCGCATAAGAGTCCAAGGAAGTTAACATAAAGCCATGTTCACATTTCACTAAAATACTACAAAGTTTCCCACCTCATTTCCTCCACCTCACAAAAGATTTCATCAATAAAGAAAAAACCCTTATTGAGGTGTCTCACTCCAAGAAACAATCTTGATCAAATTACAAGAATGCCCCTCATATCTGTATATACATATCCGCATCCGTATTCCGAGAAACACGAATACAATGAGACGAAACTAATCCAATAATCAAATACTAGCATCCGGCTTAAACCAAAGACCACTAGTACTGTCCTCCCGAACATCATATGCGCACAAGTACACGTATGTGATCGAACCCTGTCGTAAAACCATACGACCTCTACATCGTTTCTCCCGAAGCAGGGAAACCATTTGTGTGGGACTCTAAAGACTCGACGGTAAGCTGGCAGTGGGTTTAACAACAAGCGTGTCAGCGGTACTAGCTGCAGGTAATGGCTACCCAGGTATCTGTCGATAAGAAGGCCAACGAGCAAACTCATCCGTACCCCTACTGAGACTGTCTGTGGCAATCTCTATACAATCCGGTCTGTTCGTCTAAGAGTATCGCATATCGGGCCTAGGGGGCAGCAAGCGTCAAACCCCTAATAGCGCAATAAGTCGTGTCGGAGTGCAGCCAAAAACACCCTGAGAAACTACTGGAATCCCTACTAGCAAATCTCGCTTGCCCTAGCCAGGGACTTTGTGTAATGGCTTTCCGAATCACGGCGCGACATCAACCCCCAATACCGAGAGAGACGAATCTTATCTAACTACCACTGCCTCCAAGCACTTTGGGACTGCACCCAACTACTACCTGTTTGCACGACTCAATATATTCGTGGTAGGGTAGTAATCTAAGAACAGTGGGAACACACTTGAGGCAAAGTAGCATTATCAAGTCAACGGACTATGTTGTACTCATGTCACCTGGGAACTGCTACCTGACGATAGCTATAGTACCAACCAGCAGTTCCCCATGAATCCGTCCAGTGTAACTCATAACCCAATGAGCACATGCATATTGTCTCCAGTACGACGTACTGATGACTGTAGGACATACCATCTCCCCTGCTAGGATGAGAAGCGAATACACTAGTCTACTCTGGAGTATCGATACCATGTCTAGATAATCCCACGACTAGAGACCTTTATAAGGATGTGCTTGTAGACTACCCAGCCCCCACTAGTGTGACTGCCATCATAACGCTGGTAGTCAAGCAAAGATCCTAAGGTCTCTATCAATATGTATTAGCGATCCGTCAAGAGAAACATTTACACATATTAAGATAGATACAAACCAAGTAGCATACTAGCATATCGAGCAAGACTGTCATAAATCTGTGTATATATCCCAAGCTTCCAAAATATAATATACAAACTAGTACTATACAATAATGGCCTCTAGGGCATATTACACTAACACTGCCAAGATACTACACGGAGGGATTGAAAAGGCTGTCAAGACGCCAAAGTGTACCCCTCAAACAAACTGTTCAGAAAGCCCAATTCTACAAAAAGATTTGGGATATTCCCGGGACTCAGTGAAAGATGCCTAATGGGAAGATGGAGAAAACCGGGCTCGGATACGTTCGGTCCAAGAAATGGGAGCAGTGTCGCGGCTGCCGCGTCATAGACAACTACCGCGAAGGGGAAAACGCTCTTCCAAATGGTCCCGACGTTGAAACAGAGCGTGAGCCCGCTCTAAGAACGTTAAGTCCGTCGATCGAAGAACAAATAAACAAGCTAATAAAAGAAGTTTGTCAAAAGAGCCGGGACAATCACAACCGCGAAATGGCCATTTATGAAAAGGCTAAGATGCAGTGTCTCAATCAACGATCTGCGGAAAAGGAAGACTATAATGCTCTTCATCACCAGCCTGCTGTATGTCCTCGCGAAAGGGGAAAATCCCGAAATAAAGAAAAAAATAAGGCAAAGAACGCAAACAACGTTCGAAAACAACAAAGTGGATCCAAGAAGCCGTGCAGTCGAGAAAAGGGATCGATTGGAGCCCTCCTTTATAAAGAATATGGGTCGGTAATACTTTTTCCCCCAAGACAAGACGAGAAAAATATTCAACCTTGTAACAAAGCATAAAATGATGACACTTCCGGAGTCTCGGCACCCTGAACAAATAAACGAGGTCCATCATCCGGATTATTTCTCCTACCACCAAGCAATAGGTCATCCTCTCGAAGACTGGTTCACCTTCAAAGACTGGGTAGAAGACCAGTATCAGCAAGGCGGGTTCGCTTTATCCGACAGCTGGAGGGTAACCCCGCCGCAAAAGCATGAGCCAAAGAGGATCTATACCATGAGGATAGGACCAACTCAACCACAAAAAGGGAAGTGGACTCGTACCTGCCATATGATAACACTCTCAAAATAGGGAGGGCACGAGACTATGGATGACTTCCACATGTGCTTCGAAAATTAAGCCGAGGACGAGGTGATCTCCGTGTTTCCGCCAGCACCAAAAGAGATGGAAGATGGGATACACACTACGACAGACAACCTGAGAAAAATTGACTTTGAAACGAAAAATGATCCGAGGACAACGTTCGTCAATGAGCTACTATCTGAAAAACATGTAGCCACGTTAAAGGGCATGCTCATGCAGTATAAAATTGCTTCGCATGGAACTATTCCGAGATGCCAGGTCTAGATCCGAAAGTAGCAATACATAAACTGGCCATATCGCCGAACATAAAGCCCGTCAAATAGGCACCAAGAAGAATGCGGATCGAACTTAAGAAGAGTATTAACGCTGAAGTCAAAAAACTAATTGACTCCGGCTTCATCCAAGAGGTTCAATATCCCGACTGGATCGCTAATATCGTTCCGGTGATGAAGAAAAATGGGACGGTGCGCATCTGCGTGGACTTTCAAGACCTCAACAAAGCAGCCCGAAGGATAATTTCCCAGTACCTATTATCGAGCAGATGATCGATAACACGTCTACCTATGAGTTCTTCTCCTTCATGGATGGATCTTCAGGATACAATCAAATAAAAATGCATCCTGAAGACCAAAAACATACCACCTTCCGGACTCCGCTGGGTATATTATGCTATAAGATGACGCCCTTCAGTTTAAAGAATGCTGGCGCCACCTACCAAAGGGCTATGACAAAGATCTTCGATGACCTCATCCATGAAATTGTCGAATGCTACATTGACGACCTTATGGTAAAGATCAGATCTCACGGGGAGCATTAGGAACATCTAAAAATAGTGTCCCGACGTCTTCAGAAGTATAATCTGAAGATGAATCCTCTAAAATGCGTATTTGGAGTCTCCTCAGGCAAATTCCTTTGATTCATCATATGGCACCAGGGTATCGAAATCGATCCCTCAAAGATCAAGGCGGTTATGGAGATGCCTATGCCAAGAACTCTCAAACAGTTGCGATCTCTTCAAGGAAAACTCGCATATATCCGGTGGTTTATAGCCAACTTCTATGAAAAATGCCATCCCTGAAGTCATTTGATGAAGAAGAGGACCTCGTTCGTCTGGGATAAAAAGTGCCAAGATGCACTAGACGAAATCAAGCAATACCTGCAAAATCCGCCGGTATTGACTGCTCCGGTTAAGGGAAAACCCCTTGTCCTATATACAATAGCCCTTGAGGGTTCTCTAGGCGCACTATGGGCACAAGAGAAGGGTCAGGGAAAAGAGAGAGCTCTATACTATTTAAGTCGAGTTATCCTGGGGGCAGAAAACAACTATTCCCCCATCGAAAAGCATTGCCTGGCTATGATCTTCGCAATAACGAAACTCAGACATTACGCCTTGGCGTATGAGGTTCATCTCATATCAAAGGTGGATCCTCTCAAATATCTGATGTCAAGGGTCATACTAACAGGAAGGCTTGCCAAATGGGCTCTCCTCCTGATGGAGTTCTTGATAACGTATCGACCCCTCAAAGCAATGAAAGGCCAGGCCATTGCTGACTTTCTCGCGGAGCGTCCGATACCAGCCGACTCCCCCTTAAATTGTGAGTTGCCGGATGAACATGCATTCGACACAATCGAAGTAGAGAAAGAAGAAAATAATTTCCAATGCGAACTCTTCTTCGATGGAGCATCTTCCATGAAGAGACGAAAGCAAAACACCCCCATAATCAAATCCAAGATGGGCCTTATCTTTGTAACTCCGCAAGGAGGGATATTGTGTTACTCCCTCTCCTTAACGCAGCCAAAGACTAATAACGAAGCTGAATATGAAGCTTTGATAGCAGGTCTCGAGATCGTTGTCGACATGGAAATCAAAGACCTCCTCATATATGGAGACTCCCAGCTGGTCGTTAGCCAAATAAATGGCGACTATCAGACGTGCAAGCTAGAGCTGATAAAGTAGGACGAAAGAGTACAGCAACTGCTGACATAAATCCCTTCCTACATCCTACAGAGTATACCGCATGCAGAAAACAGCAAGGCAGATGCATTGGCCAAATTAGATAAGGAACTGGCCGATGAAGATCTCGATGACGTAAAGATCATTGTGCAAATCCGCAGGGTTCTCACGCCAACAGATATATCTACGGAAGATATGGTAGAGTCATCCGAAAGAAAAGAAATGACCACATAATCAGCCCTTCAAATAGAGGACAAAGAAAAGTTCAAGGACTGGAGGGAAGTCTTTATAGACTACTTTAAGTCCCGACGAACGCCCGAAAATGCGTCGTTTAGACATAAGCTCATGAAACGAGCTTTGCCTTTCGCCTTCGTCAATGATACTCTATATAAGAGATCGTTCGATTGTCTATGGCTAAGATGCCCAGGGTCGGAGGAAGCAAAGAAAGTCGTTCAAGAAATTCTCAACGGACTCTGCGGTTCTCACCAAGCTGGGCAAAAGATAAAGCTGAAGATCAAAAGAATGGGTTACTATTGGCCCACAATGATTCAGGACTACCTCGAATATGCAAAGCAGTGTCACTCATGCCAAATCCATGGGGACATAATCCACCAACATTCAAATCCGCTACATCCAACAGTGGCTAGCTGGCTATTCGAAATGTGGGGAACCTATTGGATATAGTGGCCTCAAGGAAATTATTGTAATTGCAGGCACGCGATTATGATAATTGAAGGAGTACCTATACAGGTAGAACAATCTTACCAGAAATGATAGTATGCAATCTAGTTTGTCTTTATCATTGATGTATACACGTTTTACTTGTTATTACGTGTCACTAATACATAATGATGAAGCCCGTAGGACTCTTGCTTGACTACCAGCATTATGATGGCGATCATATACGTGAGAGCTGGGTAGCCTATAAGCACATCCTTAAATGTCTATAGTCGTGGGAGTATCGAGACTGGGCATCGATATTCAGGAGTAGACTAGTGTATACGTTTCGAGACCCCGATGAGGGGCGGTGGCCGGTCTCACAAGCCATTGGTGTTATGTCACCTAAGATAGTATACAGGTGCTCACTGGAGGTGAGTACACTGGACGGACTCACCGAGAACTTCTAGATGGTATTATACCTATCGTCAGATGGAAGTTCTCAGGTGGCATAAGTACAGGTTAGTCCTTTGACCTGAAGTCGTCATTTGTCTCGTGTGAGTTCCCACTGTACTTTGATTACTACCCTACCACGGATCAAAGGAGTCGTGCAAACAGGTTTTAGTTGGGTACATTCCAGAGCCACATGGAGGCAGTGGTCGACGGTCAGGGATTCTTCTTTCTTGGTATTAGGAGTCGATGTCGCACTGTGTTCAGTTGGCTATCACCAGAAATCCGTGGCCACGGTAAGGGAGATTTACTGATAGTTGATGACGTTATCCACCCCTACACCCGATATGCGATACACTTTGACGAAGAGACCGGACTATACGGAGATTTTCATATTCAAACTCAGTAGGGTAAGGACGCACTTGATTGTCGACACCCCTTTCGACAAGTACTGTGTAGCCGTTACGTATAGCTATTTCTGCTGACGTGCTTATGGTTAAACCCACTGCGAGTATATTGTCGAGTCTTTAGAGTCCCGCACAGAGGGTTTTCCCGGTTCAGGTGACAGATGTAGGAGCCGTACGGTGGTACATGCAGCAGGACCGATTAAATATGTGTATGCGATACACGGACTTTAATCGGACGGTTGATAATACTAGCCGGCTTAGGATTAAGCTGGATTATTAAATCAGATTTTGATTTAATAATTTATATATGAATTTTGATACATATATTTTTTTATTATTGTTCACTATTTATTTTCTCTCTTTGGTGCTATCCGTATTTTTATACGGATACACGTATATGTAGCAACATATACCAGATGAAGTATTTCATATTTATACAAGAATGCTTCTAGAAGAAGGACACCTCATATGTGATTTTCTTCTTTGGAAAATTAAATTGGAAATGAGGTGGCATGAGCATGGTCAAGAGGCATGGCTTGGCTTTTTATATTGTTATTTCATTTGGATGCACTATTGCACCATGGTTACATTATTACAGCCATTCTCTTTTCCACTTGTGGACTTGATGAGATTTTTTCTTCACCTCCTCCACCATGGTTCATGCTCTTCTTTAGCTCCTCCTTCTTCTTGCTCTCATTTTCAAGCAAGATTCTAGAGAGAAAAATATAGTGAAGTATTCCTACATCACCGGCCATCCAAACTTAGCAACTTTGGACCGTCGGTTAAAGCCTCCTCCGCGTTCTCTTAGGTGGATCATCTTCGGCAAGGGTGGTTGATGCTCAAACGCGTTCCCGACAGCTACGAGCTTAGAGGGGTCTTCCACAATTGGGTGGACACGTGACAAAGGCTATATTTCTTCAACCCTTGCATGTTTTAGATTTCTAGTTTAAGGTGTTTGGATCGAATCTTGGGTTCGGGCGTCCGATGCCTGCAAAAAGTTTTTGTTTTCGCTTCCGCCTCGCCCGCGGCCTCCGCGATGTGGGCGCCGGATCCCAACAGAACCGATATAATTGGCCCAATTGAACCGGCGTCGTCTAAAGGACATCGGTTTATATTGGCAACGACCGCCTACTTCTTTAAATGGGCAGAAGCAGTACCACTAAGGGAGGTGAAGACGGAGAATATCCTCTATTTCTTCAGGACACATATCATCTATCGGTTCGGCACTCCGCGACGAATTATCTCGGATAATAGGCCAGCTTATAGAAGTCATAAAATCATCCGCTTCGCTCAACAGCATAAAATAGATTGGAGATGCTCTTCAGTCTATAACCCTAGGGCCAACGGTCTAGCTGAATCTTTCAACAAGACCTTAACAAAGATTATAAAGAAAACGATATCCAGAAACAAAAGTGACTGGCACGAAAGGCTGCATGAAGCTCTCTGGGCGTATCGAACAACGTTCAAAATGGTTACGAATACAACACCATACGCGTTGGTATTCGGCACGGAAGCAATGCTTCCCCTGGAAATAGATCTCCCTTCTCTAGGAGTAGCGGTTCGATACGAGCTGACAGATAAAGAAAACACTCATTTTCGGCTTGAGGAGCTCGATGCCCTCGACGAAACTCGCCTTATAGCACAGCAAAATCTAGAGGCTTATAAGGCAAGGATGATGAGGTCATACGAAAAACTGACCAGGCCAAGAACATTCCGCCAAGGCGAACTCGTGTTAGTCGTCAAAAGACCCATGATCCCCAATCGTGCAAAATGGGGGAAATTCGAGCCGAACTATAAAGGCACGTACATCATATACAAAGTCTACCAAGATGGAGCCTACCTGCTTATGGATATGCATGGCGAAAGACCCATCCGGCCAATAAAGGGCTGATTCCTCAAAAAATACTACGCTTGACGAGTCACGACTTTGGTCTATGATAGATGACGACGCTCGTGTCCGCTCTTTATCTTCCTGAATCAAAACTCTGAGAATAGTATATAAAAAAAGTCAGCCGCCCTAAAAATGACAACAAAGTACCGAGAAATCCTTAAACTAATTATCCGCCTCAAATATGGCAACAACGGACCTAGAAGTCCCTAAACTAACAACGGACCGAGATGTCCCTAAACTCGAACATCGCCTCAAATATGGCGACATTGGACCGAAAAGTCCCTAAACTAAAATTTCGCCTTAAACATGACGATAATGGACCGGAACGTCCCTAAACTAGTGCATCGCCCCAAATACGGCGATACACTCCCTTGGGATCAATATTGCAATTGAAGTTTTAGCAGGAAAGATTGCAACTCAAGTCTTACTGGCTACATAGCTACTCCAGCGATAAAGCCACCCCCATAACCTATCGGCAAACAGGTGGGTCACCTGCGATGAACTTACTTTCGAGAGTTTCGCCATTTAAAAAAAACGGTATGTCCACAAGCAAAATGGGCACGGATGAAAACCCGAAAGGGCGCCGTGAGTAAAAACAGTAGGACTGCCGGCGAGTTTGTAAAAACCCGAATAGGGCGCAAATTCATAAAATAAAAAATTCATGTGCACTTGCATGGTCCTCTTGACCTTGTGAGGAGAAAATACCCGCGTGAGATCCTTACGACTCACAAAGGAGCAACACACTTAGGAATCCTTATGATTCCAAAGGAGAAATAACACTTATGAGATCCTCACGACTCGTAAGGAAAATTCCCCTCATGAGACCCTCACGGCTCATAAGATTCAAAAGCTTTAAGCTACAGGGATCTAAACCTGTTCTTAAGTCATCATATTTCCCGAATATTACCCTACAGCCAGTCCAATATTGTTATCCCACCAAATTCCACCAATGGCGAGAGATGTCCTCGTATGATGAGCAACACTTGTAAGTCCTCTCGACTTGTAAGGAGAAAACACTCTTGGAAGATCCTTACGACTTACGAGAGAAAATGCACTTAGGAATCCCGACGATTCCTAAGGAGAAAATACATCTACGAGAACCCCACGACTCATATGGAGAAATACCTTTATGAGACCCTTACGACTCATGAAGTTAAAAGCCTTAGTCGACAAGATCCTAACCCTGTCTACTAAGCCATATTTTTTCAAATCGACAAAGGCAAATGATGATTCGCTCCTGGCAATGTTCCAGTTGTAGAGATACTGATGCCATAATGGATATCAGGACCAAGTCCCCAACTCATGATAAAAGTCAGCGAGCAAGAAATATGCATAAGCAGCCGAAATGTTTGGGCAACTCGAAATAAAAAGCAGCAAGGAAATAAAATAAAAAATAAAATAGTCGAAATGATTGGGCACCACGAAAAATAGCCGAAATGATTGGGCAATCGCGACTTTCACGAGATGAAAAGCTGAAAAGATAGAGTATCGCGGAAAAATAAAAAATAAAAAAAAGAAATTTCCCCTTCCCTGCAGGTAAGTCCGCACCGACCCCTGTAAACAATCCATGGACACAAATGAAAGAAAGGGAACCATATTTTCCTACTAGGCTCCGTCAAAAGGAGAACCAGATCTTGACGGCAACATCTACAGCCTAGAGATCAGCTCGACGTTCCTTTTCGGTGCAGATGCGACGGCAACAAAGGCTCCAAGGAGCCAAATCAGAAAGGAGTAACGGCAAAATCCTAACTCCAGTTCGACATGCTTCTTATTCCAGCAGGATGCAGACGCAACGTCAACAAAGGCTCCAAGGAGCCAAATCAAAAAGGAGTGACGGCAAAATCCTAACTCCGGCTCGACGTGCTTCTTATGCCAGCAGGATGCAGACACGACGTCAATAAAGACCTAAGAGTTAAATAGAAATGGAGTCACAGAAAAATACTAGCTCCAATTCTCGACGGCGCATATACAACCTAGAGACCATCCCGATGTTCCCCCTCATTTCAGCAGGATGGGAATGCGGCTATCAAATGAAAATGGAGCAATGGCATATTCCTAGCTCCAGACTTCAACTGTGATACATACAGCATGGAGGTCCTAAAGATGTCTGCCCTACTTCAGCAAAGAATCGGCGCGACATTGTCAAAACAAAAAAATGAAGCAATGGCATATTCTCAGCTTCGGGTCTTGAAGACAACTCATTTAAAGCCTAAAAGACTATCGAAGATCATCCCACACCAGAGCGGAGTGATTATGACTCATCGGGGCTCCAAATTGAGATTAACCTCAAGTAAAAAAGCGTCATGGCAAATTCCTAACGTTTGCTCTTCCGACGGTAATATGACCTAAGGAGATTACTTGAAGACGACTTATCCAGCCCTCGAAGGGATCATAGACACGACAGTCGCGGGGCTACTCGAACAACAGCTTGAAGACTGCATATCGAGGAATACATCAGCCAAAGCGACGGTACCACGGACTAAAACCCTAGTACCACAAACCCAACAGACCTCTATCGTAAAGAATGGGGGTTATCTGCATATAACGTTAGGACAACTTTGCCTGTAAACCCAATGGAGGTAACCTAAAGATACTCCGAAATGAGTGAATAAACTAGAAACTCCGAAATGAGTACATAAACTACAAACTCCGAAACAAGTGAATAAACTACAAACTCCGAAATGAGTACATAAACTAGAAACTCTTAAATGAGTGAATAAACTAGAAACTGCGAAATGAGTGAATAAACTAGAAACTCCGAAACGAGTGAATATACTAGAAACTCCGAAATGAGTATATAAACTACAAACTCCGAAATGAGTATATAAACTACTTTACGCCAAATCAAGACATCAAAGGATAGAGAGGTGCAAACATGAAATAAAATATGTCTTTTATTCATACATAAAAATGAATACAAGATACAAAAAAGAGAGAAGAAAGAAAGATATAAAGCGACAAAAAAATTTCGGACGGCGAGCGGTTCAATAGGCCGACTAGATCGTCATTTTTCCGTCGGACTTCCGCCTCAAGCTCTAGCAACGCCGCAAGTTGAGTCCCTGCCTGTGCCCGTTGCTGTTGGTATGAAGAAAATCAATTCTCAAGCTTTTTCTCGGAGGTCTTGTGGGTCTCGACCATTTCGCATGTGAAAATGACAGCTTTATTAAGAGTCACCACCTCTGTAATTGCCTCTTGAAGGACCCGCCGGATTTCATAGGCACGAGTAGTCTTGGTTGTGAGCTGGGCTTGAAGTTTCCCCAAAGACTTCGAAGCCAACTCCCATTCTAAAAACTTCCAGTTGAGCCTTTTCTCACAAGACTGAAAATTGGCCGCACATCGATCCATCTATCCACGCAAGCTGTCCTTTACAGATAGGATATTAGAGGGAAGGCGCACGCACTCAACTCCTTGTAGGAAAGCCTCCACTTGACGGCAGTATTCAACCCAAGTACGCACCAGCACCTCATCATGGTAAGTGGCAAGAACGGACAAAGAAGCAT
The DNA here is from genome assembly GCA_030015575.1 of Agapanthus africanus. Taxonomy (NCBI): domain Eukaryota; kingdom Viridiplantae; phylum Streptophyta; class Magnoliopsida; order Asparagales; family Amaryllidaceae; genus Agapanthus; species Agapanthus africanus. The sequence continues at coordinate 48,292,742 of JASDDO010000008.1, read as the reverse complement.
TGGCTTCAACAGCAAACTCCTCAGCCATGACAGAAGTGCCAGCGCGAAGATCTTCAATGAGGGTTGCCGGTGAATGAATGCTATGTTTTGCCATCCTCTCAGACACACGTCTGGCATAAGGACCCGGCGGCATGCAAATACGGGACTCTAGCGGAATCAGGATTGGCAAAACTGTGAAGATACATGTATGGTTAGTCACCTTTCCGAACAGAGAATACGTAGAAGAACACCAGGGTTAAAGCGTCACTTACCCATGGCCATAGAAGGCGGATCTGAGAAGCCCCCAGGCCTATCAAGAACTTCAACTTCGTCATCAGCCTGTAGGACTGTGGTTTAAAATAAAAAACGGGGCCATGTCAGCATCATTATTAAAATATGATACGAAAGGCAAAGGAATACCAACCTTGGCCGGAAGAAAGGACGATGCTCTGGGGGATACCGCGTACGGGGCGGCCATTTTAAGTAGACGCAAGAAGGTTTCTTTCGGATAATGATCTACAATAGAAGACTCCAACTCTCTCTATTCTGAGAGAAAAAAAGGGTCAGGCATATGGAAAGGCCGTTAAAACAAAAATATATACAAGATTACCTTCAATACTTCGACCATTCTGGACTGGAGGGATAGCAGCTTCAGTAATCTCCTCTACACCCTTCGGTGCGTCACTTGAAATATTTACAGAGTCTATGGCCGGTCCGGTGACCTCCGCTGAAAGAATAAAGGCTGTTATCGGAGGCACTGAGGCACAACCTGGACTCGAAGCTGTGCCCGCCATAGAAGGCCCTACAAAGGAAAAATATGTAAAGATGAATACGATGTGAAATTAATATAAATTATCTACTGAGAAGAACGTAAAAGATACATACCAATACGCTATGAAGCCTGAAGTATGGCCTTTTCGAGCTGCTGCACTTTTCTGCTTAATCTCACTCATCGGGCTTCAATCGAAGATAAATCCCTGCCCGCCTTCAGATTAGCCTCGTCTTCATAAGCGGCCGAGATTGGCTGTTTGAGAGCCCGTTCTTCTTCCAACGTCAGAGGGACCACTGGTAACATAGTCGGGACTGGATCAACATCACGGAATTCAATAGGGAAAAGCATCCCTTCTAAGGACTCACGTTTTCGGTTTCATTCTAAGAACGCTTCAAAGCCTCGGCCAACTGAGCGGCTTCCTCGGCAAATGTACCAGGAAAGAAAAGACCGTCGTCTGGTTCATGCACAGATATAGGCTCATCATGAAGAGGCTCAAACTCGAGCAAGGCATCGAGTAAACCAGCGGCCGATTTCTTCCTCCTTTTAGGGCCTGAGCTAGCACTAGTAGAAAAGCGCTTCTTCCCCTTCGACACTTTTGTACGGCACTGCCCAACCTCGCCTTTGGTATCCGCCTTTGGTGACGCCGCTGCCGATACTTTATCAGGAATCTCTGCCCCGGCTCTAGTGCGAACCGGCATACCAGTAGTACGGGGGACTGATTCTGCTCGGGCGGCTTTAGGAATAAGCACTGAATCACTGTCCCTCAGAGGAGGGCAAACTAAAATTATGCCTTAGTCCGGTCTCTTCGACTGATACGTCACATATCAAGTCTGGGGGTAGTAAACGTCAGACCCCAATAACTTGATAAGTCATGTCGATGTGAGGCTCATAACGGATTGAGAAACTACTGATAACACTTACCAGTAAATCTCATGATCATCCCTGGCCAGGGACTTCCTGTTATAGCCAATCGAGTATAACGCAACATCAACTCCCAATACCGGGAGAGAAGAAACACCTCCTATCGCTCATTGCCTCCATGTGACTCAGGACTGTACCCAAAATCCACCTGTTTGCACGACTCCATTAAGCCGTGGTAGGGAGGAAATCAAATCACAGTGGGAACCCCACAAGACTCTACGACGATCTCGGGTCTACAGACTAACCTATACCAGTGTCACCAGAGAACTGCTATCTGACGATAGGTATAATACCATCTAGGAGTTATTAGCGAGTCCTGTTCGGTGTACCCATTCTCCAATGAGCACATGTGTACAATCTCTGATGTCAAACACCAATGGCTGTGGGATCAACCATCGCCCCATACTGGGTCAAGAAACGTACACACTAGTCTACTCTGGAATATCGATGCCCTGTCTCGATACTCTCTCGACTAGGAACAATTAAAGGATGTACTTGTGGACTACCCTAGCCCCACTAGTATGATCTGCATCATAGTCCTGGTAGTCAAGTACACATCCTAAGGGTTTTATCAACATATAACGGAGAGACAGTTTAATGATACAAGTGTATATATTAAGATAAAGACCAACCAGATAGCATACTATCATGTCGAGCAAGAAATTCCTCTCTATATATGTCCAAGCATCCACTATAATATACAATCATGTATAATAATGGCCTCTAAGGCATACATATAACTAACAATCTCCCACTTGCACTAAGGCCAGTTGTTGTAGTATCCCATACCCAATATCTAAAAAGTCTCTCAAATATCCTTCGTGAGTGGATCCGCCGTGTTATTCTTCGTGTCAACTCTCTTGACCTCGATCTCGCGGAGATCAACTATCTCCCTGATCAGGTGATACCTTCTAAGAATATGTCTGGATCACTGATGGGACCGGGGTTTCTTGGCCAAAGACACAGCTCCATTGTTATCACAATACACAAGTATTGGATGCTTAATGGTAGGAACCTCACTAAGTTCATCTCATGAACTTGTTCATCCAGACAGCCTCTTTGATAACATCGTTGGTAGCGATGTATTCAGCCTTCATCGTCGAGTCTGCTACGGTATCTAGCTTGGAACTCTTCCAACATACCGTCCCTCCACAGAGGGTAAAGACAAAACCCGAGACTGACTTACAGTCATCTTTATCACTCTGGAAGCTCGAATCGGTAAAGGACTCGACATGGAGTTCACTGTTACCATACACCAAGAACAATTCTTTAGTCCTTCTCAAGTACTTAAGAATGTTTTTCACAGCTGTCCAGTGCTTTTCCCCAGGATCTGATTGACACCTACTCACTATACCTAGTGAGTATGATACATCCTCTTAGATCTATCTCTATAGATCTTAATCTCCAGGATGTACGAAGCATCACCCAGATCTTTCATAGAGAACCGATGTGATAAGTATAGCTTGACCGAGTATAGCATAGGAACATCATTTCCTATCAAGAGTATGTCATCCACGTACAATACGAGGAAGACAACCTTACTCTCTACAATCTTCTTGTATATATAAGGTTCATCTACGTTTTTTATAAAGTCAAATTCTTTGACTGCCGCATCAAAACAGATGTTCCAAATCTGCGATGCCTACTTTAATCCGTAGACTGATTTAAGCAGCTTGCACACCTTTCCGCTGCTCCCACTATCTACGAAGCCCTCTGGCTGTGTCATGTACACGCTCTCTCCTAAATCACCATTTAGAAAAGCGTCCTTGACATCCATCTGCCAAATTTTGTAGTCATGGTATGCAGCGATGGGAAGTAGGATCCGGATGGACTTAAGTATAGCCACTGGAGAAAAGGTTTCATCATAATCGACACCGGGTCATTGACGAAAACCTTTTGCTACAATTCTAGCTTTGAAAGTCTCAACTTTTCCATCTACACCAAGTTTCTTCTAAATATCCACTTGCTTCAAATGGGTTTTACCCCTTCAGGAGCAACTTCCAAAGTCCATACTTTGTTGGTATACATGGATTCCATCTCAAATCTCATTGCATCCAGCCATTTCACAGAGTCCCCATTTATGATGGCCTACTCGAAACTAGTTGGGTCATCATCTTCCATGATGCAATCCCCACACCCACCGTCAATGAGAAAACCGTAGTATCTCTCAGGCGGATGAGGAACCCTACTAGATCTGCGGAGTGGCTGAGGTTCATCGGGGACTATTGAATCCTCCGACTCCACCAAATCATCAGATGTAGTTTGTGTAGATGGAACTTCTTCCAACTCTACCTCTTTGCCACTAATTTTTTTACAAGAAATTTCTTTTCTAAAAAGGTGGCATGTTGAGCAACAAACACCTTTTGTTCCTCACTGTGATAAAATAGATATCCATATAAATTCTTTGAATATCCCACAAACTTGCAAAGAACTGATCTTGCCTCGAGTTTATCTGGATTTTGCTTTTTGATATAGGCTGGACAACCCCATATCTTAACTCGTTTAAGATATGGTATCTTTCCACTCTATATCTCATATGGTGTTTTAGGCGCCGATTTTGATGGAACTTGATTCAATAGGTATGTTGTTGTCTCAAGCGCATAATCCCAAAAGGAAATAGGTAACTCAGCAGTACTCATCATAGAGCGCACCATATCTAATAGGGTGTGATTTCTCCGCTCCGATACACCGTTGTGCTATGATGTATACGGAGAAGTAAGCAGAGAGAATCCCATTCTCTTTTAAATAATCCAAGAACTCCGTGCTCAAGTATTCTCCTCCCCGATCAGATCGAAGGATTTTAATACTTCTACCCGTTTGGTTCTTTACTTCGCACTTATATTCCTTGAATTTCTCAAAAACTTCAGATTTGTGTTTCAACAAGAACACATACCCGAACCTTGAGAGATCATCGGTGAATGTAATAAAGTACGAGGAACCATTCCTGGCATGTGTAGACATAGGACCGCATACATCACTATATATCAGTCCCAAGAGGTCAGTAGCTCTTTCTCCGTGTTCAGTAAACGGAGTTTTGGTCATCTTGCCTTTGAGACATGACTGGCAATTTTCATAAGATGTAAATTCGAACGGATTCAAATATCCATCTTTATGTAACTTAGCTAGTCTTGCCGCATTGATATGATCTAGTCTACAGTGCCACAAGAAGGCTTCGTTCATTTCTGAACTTTTCCTCTTGTGTGTGTTCTGTATGTTAAGAACTGTATTTTGATTCAGAACGTATATACCGTTACTTAGCGTGCCAAAACCAATCAACACTTGATTTAGGAAAATGTTCATAACATTATCCTCTAATGCAAAATTATATATATCTTTATCTAATAAAAAAATTGATATTAAATTACACAACATTTCTGATACGTAATAACAGTCGTTTAGAATCAATGTATTACCTTCAGGTAATACTAGGTGATATTCGCCAACTTCTTTGGCTGCAACCATTGCACCATTCCCTACTCTGAGAGAATGATCACCTATTCTCAGTTCTCTACCTTTCTTTAGCCCATGTAACATATTACAAATATGGGATCCTTATCTAGTATCTAATACCCAGAACGTAGAACAAACTGAGAAACAATTATTGGTAACGAACACACTCGAAGAAGATGCATCATCATGCTCATTCCTTGTTCGGGTCGCATGGGAATCCGAGTATTCCCCTATTACCTGCTCAGACTTATAACAGTTATAAGGTAGAGCGGAACCAACGTTCCCCAGCTCAGTATAACAAGCGGGTTCAGTCAATACATCAATATTATTATCTTGATTAAGGCGTGTCATGGTCGCTACCAGGAGAGAGAGAGAGAGAGAGAATAAAACACTTTAGCGTATGCTCTTACAAGATTAGATTGGTTATTATTTTATCTAATCAGGATGGCTCCCACTGTTTTTATCAAATCATCCTTCAAACCCTAAAAGGTAAAATTAGCCGGGATTAATTACACCCTATAGGTTCGCCAATCGTTCGACCAGACAGTTATTGGTACTCCGAGGGAGTCTTCCCATGCTTTTGCATGGAACTAATTAAATAACCTCATTTCCGCATAGGCGTAACCCCGTTAACACCTTTCTTAGACACCTACTTGATCAGCTAATTGTAAAGTGGAAAACTCTCCAGGAGTAACTCTTACTCGCAGTGGGTATCGGAATCCAACTATCTTATAGAAGGTATGCAATCTCATTGCAAATTTCAACACTTGAAATTCCCAATATCTGTTTTTTCCCTAGCGTCCTATGACCTTGATGAAGGCCAATAAACCATAGTCCGCTAGTCAAGTTCAACCCATTCATTTCCTGATTGAATTAAACCCACCCGCACGACCCTTGACAAAGGCCAACAAAGTTGCACGACTACTCTAATCCAATCGCATCATATGGTTGCAGATAAGCACTAAATTAGCTACCACACACTATGCCTTGACGAAGGCTAACAAACATAACACGAATACTAAAATAGTTCTTAACTGAAATGACGGAAGGCTACGACAGGTTTTTAAGAAAACCTTTTGCGTAATGAACTTGATATCGTTCTAGAATCGAGTGATTTGAAAAAGAGTGGTTTAATCTCCGCTTTTTAAAATCGAATAGTTTTCAAAACAAACCGAGTGGGTTGTAGTATTTGCTAGCTTTTTGCTAAAGAGGTCATTCCCAGTGAAGAGATCTCAGCTCTTTCCTTATCGAACGAGGTGCAGGATATTCATAAAGAATACCGCTATGCAAAGCAAGAAATAGAGCCACCTTTTTGAAACTTTGATTCTACAACATCTTTAGATTTCTTTGTTTTCATTAATCTCATTAATGATGCCCCATCATTTATGTTTCCTAAATATCACAAAAGAAACGAAAATACAACATACGTTTATGCCATCCGCATTCGCCACGGGGTCCCGTCATGCATCGTTAGGTTACTTAACTAACGGCAAAGCGGGGGCAGGACTAGCACGGATGCAAAACATAAGCAATGTTTATTATATATCATATATATAATATAAAGCATTCGTCTCACGCAGTTATATGATCTCATCATAGATCATTGCAGCAGAAGTCAACATATGAAATATAGGATATACTAGGAGGTCCGTGTTTTAAATCAAGCCAGTAAAAAACACGGATTCCACGGTCATGATGAATAGTCAAACCCAAATCCCTAGACCCCTACGAGAGCGGCAAGCAACCCCTCCAATTCTAGAGTTAGGAGACCCGGTCGCGACTCCTCGAGATGGTCTTCTACTGGACTCTAGAACCCGGTTACTTGTGCTCCCCATCTTGGGTCTATCCTAATGCAGAAAAGTAAATAATATACATCAATGGTGACATCATCCTCAACCCGGAAGTGTCCCAATAAAAGAATATTACATACAAATATTTACATGAATGAAAATGAAAAGCTCTCATCTCACGCAAAAACCCCTGGTTATTCAAACATGACGATCCAATATATCATATCACAGCAACACATAACATCACATATCATCAACGTAAGTAAATATGCGTATCCCAATTGTCGTTGACGTATAGTAACGAAACCGGCGATACACCACATATTACACTTACGGTCGCAGAAAAGAAATGAAAACTACAATAATTAGAATCCGCAACTACCTTAGACATCATAAACCCGGAATATCTCATACTCCGGATTTCATGCCTAACACTATAAACCCGGCTTTTTAGTCTCAAATTGAAAACACTTTTTAATAACCAGTCGGGAAATTCAACACGATTCCCAACAAATGATCGAATGTTCGTCGGAAACATTAGTAGACGGCCGCACCCCCGATGTCGTCGACGAAGTGCATTTAGGCGGAATACCGCGACCGCGAGCACCCGAGCGGATGCTTTTGGCAAAGAGGTTCTCCTACAGTCACTTGGTCGGGGCTATGGGACGTGGCTCTGTAGTAGTGTTACGCGGCGAGTGTTCGCGTACTATACGAGATTGCGACGGAGTTTTGATCCAAATCGAAACTCCGTGGTAATCTATCGAATGAGACTAAATTGCTAGATTTACAATATCCTAACTAGTTTTCACAAAACTAATTATTGTGGATTCCAAATATTGTATCACATATCAAATATATTTAAACGATGTTAAATATTTCGATCGATATCTCAAACACCCACAAATCACAAAGACCTCAACACTTGAGGCTCACTAGAAATTCACAGAGAGTGATCAATAACAAGATGGAGCAGCACAAGAAAAAATAGCCAACAACTCCTCAATACTGCGGCAGAACCAACCATGCGTTTGGCGGCAGTTCTGCGGCAGCTTGGGGGAGTTGAGGACTCGAATTTCTTAGGGCTCTATCAAATAACCTATATGATTTTCTGAGAATTTTTAATCGTAAAAATTCTAACTTTTGGAAAAAATTCCAGAAACTATGAAACTCGGGTTTCGAAAAGTCGATCAAACACTTTAACTTCGCCTAGATCACTCATAATGCTCTAGTTTAGCACTGATACCATGCAAGTATGCCTTAGCACCACTACTAGGTTTTTAGAAGTATCAAGTATACAATTTTAAAAAATCTAGTGTGCTATTGCATGCTATCCTAGAATCGAACTAGAGAATTAGGGGTTCTATGCATATAAACAAACTTTACACTAAGTGAATAGAGAATACAAACTTTGTTGACCGGTCCTTCACTTCTAAAGCTCCAAGCAGTAGTCCCTTAGCTCCAAGTAGTAGTCCCTAGAATTCTTCGTAGGCTCCACTTGGTGAAAGGAACAAGCTTGCTTAAGGATAACTCAAGCTATCTCTTCACTAATTGAGGAATTAGTGAAGTAAACAACCTATACTAAATGGCTAATTTGGTATAGATTGATGAAGTAGGAATTTTGCTCACTTTAGAATTATTTTTTCTCTTTTTCTTTCTCGCCTTACTCAAAGCTAGAGAGCAAAGAAGGAGATGAAGAAGATCTACTAGTGTGAACCATGGATGAGAAAATATCTCATAGATATTAGTAGAGAGTTAACCATGGCTAAACATAATGGTTAGGTTAATAAATATCTAGAGTAAAACAAAATTAGTGGACTAAGTCAAAAATTCTACATGCTTCCACAAGCATCTTAAGCCATGGCATTTTCCACCTAATTTTGGTTTATCCCTTAATAATTAAATCACCCAAATTATCTTTAGTTTGGTGAGAGTCTCATACACCCATGTCCAATGTATCATCTAGCATGACACAATAGTAAATACATTAATATATATCTCATATATATTTAAATGTATTTGTAGAAAAGAAATTTTTAAGTGAGCTAATATTAGTTAATATATATATTAATATATCAAATATATAATTATACATCAAATTATTAAATCAACATTTGATTTAATAATCCGGCTATATCATATATAACCGACTAATATCATTTATATGTATATCAAATATACATATAACAAATTATCGAATCAACACTTGATTCAATAATCTGGTTATATCACATATAACCTATATCGCGAGATTAAAATACTGTATCATATACACGTATTAATCTCGGTCCTGCACATATCACATATGTGCCCTACTTCGTTTCGTTTGAGCTAGGAAACCTCTTTGTAGGACTCTAAAGACTCGTCAATACACCAGCAGTAGATGATGATCACATCAGTCACCCACAAGCCGTCAGCGGTACTAGCTGGACGTAACGGCTACCCAGATATTGAGCGATCAGAAGATCAACAAGCAAGCTTGTCCAAACTCCCCTGAATCCTGTAAGTAACACTACCGTACAGTTCAGTCTCTTCATCTCATATGTCTCATATCGAGTCTGGGGGTGGTAAACGTCAGACATCAATAACTTGATAAGTCATGCCGATAGAAGGCTCATAACGGATCGAGAAACTACTGATAACACTTACCAGTAAATCTCATGATCAACCTTGGCCAGGGACTTCCTGATATAGCCAATCGAGCATAGCGCAACATCAACTCCCAATACCGGGAGAGACGAAACCCCTCTTATCGCTCATTGCCTCTATGTGACTCGGGACTGTACCTAAAATCCACCTGTTTGCACGACTCCTTTGAGCCGTAGTAGGGAGGAAATCAAAGCACAGTGGGAACCACACAAGACTCTATGACGATCTCAGTCTACAGACTAACCTGTACCAGTGTCACCAGAGAACTGCTATCTAACGATAGGTATAATACCATCTAGGAGTTCTCGGCGTATCGTGTTCGGTGTACCCATTCTCCTATGAGCACCTATGTACAATCTCTGATGTCAAACACCAATGGCTGTGGGATCAACCATCGCCCCATACAGGGTCAAGAAACGTACAAACTATTCTGCTCTGGAATATCGATGCCCTGTCTCGATACTCTCTCGACTAGGAACAATTAAAGGATGTACTTGTGGACTACCCTGATCCAACTAGTATAATCTGCATCATAGTCCCGGTATTCAAGTACACATCCTAAGGGCTTTATCAATATGTAACGGAGAGACAGTATAATGATACAAGTGTACATGTTAAGATAAAGAGCAACCAGATAGCATACTATCATGTCGAGCAAGAAAGTCCTCTCTATATATGTCCAAGCATCCACTATAATATACAATCATGTATAATAAGGGCCTCTAGGCCATACATATTGTTGGAGATAGTGCCCTCAGAGTCAATTATTGGATCACAGGCACGTGATTGCAATGATTGAGGGAGGACCTATCCCGGTAGGACAGTCTTACTCAAGATGATAGTATGCTATCTGGTTTATCTTTATCATCGTGTACTGCTTTAGGTGACCTGACAGGTCACTATTGCACGTTGATAGAGCCCCTAGGATTCTTGCTTGACTACCGGCAGTATGAGGGCGATCATATATGTGGGAGCTGGTAGTCTATAAGCACATCCTTAAAAGGTCCCTAGTCGTAGGAGTTTCGAGACAGGGCATCGATACTCCAGAGTAGACTAGTGTATACAGTCGAGACCCCGACGAGGGGCGGTGGCCGGTCTCACAAGCCACTGGTGTCAGTTGGTTCACCTAAGATGTATACAGGTGCTCATTGGGTTATGAGTACACCGGACAGGGCTCGCCGGGAACATGCTAGTTGGTCTTATACCTGACGTCAGATAGCAGTTCCCTGGTAACATGTGTACAGGTTAGTTCATCGACCTGAGGATCGTCATTTGTCTCGTGTGAGTTCCCACTGTACTTTGATTACTACCCTACCACGCTCAAAGGAGACGTGCAAACAGGTTTTAGTTGGGTACAGTCCCGAGCCGCATGGAGGCAGTGAGCGGATCTTCGGGGGTTCGTCTCTCCCGGTATTGGGGGTGAGGTCGCGCTGTGTCTAGGAGAGCCAGAACATGAAAAGTCCTTGGCCAAGGCAGGAGATTTACTGGTAGGTATTCCAGTAGTATCTCAGGGTGTTCTGGGCTACACTCCGACACGACTTGTACCGCTTTTGGGGGTCTGACTTTTACCAACCCCCTAGGCCCGCCATGCGATGCTCATAGACGAACGGACCGGACTGTACGGATATTGTCACTGACAGGCTCAGTAGGGTGTCAGGATGAGTTCGCTCATCGACGTCCCTTTTGGTCAATAGCTGGTAGCCCGTCACGTATGGCTAATACCTCTGACGTGCTAGTGGTTAAATCCACAGCCATAGTATTGACGAGTCTTTAGAGTCCTCCACAGACAGTTGCTCAAGTTTTCGGGCGAAACGCTGTAGAGGCCGTATGGAGATATGGCAGGGTTCGATCAGATACGTGCGGTATTGCACGGATCAGGATCGGACGGATAATACTAGCGGGCATTGGTTTGAGCCGGATCCTAGTATTGTACAGTGTAGATTTTGTCTCATTGCATTTGTATTTCGGTCGGAATACAAATGCGGGTGTGTATACACAGTATCGGGGTTTTCCTGTAATTTATTACGGGACCAGTTTTCTGGAGTTGCCAGTTTGCTTTCCGTTTCGGCCATATTTCTTTGTATCTTTCATTGGCTGAAGATTGGTGGAGGAGGGCTTATTTGCATTTTGCAAATAAGCATTTGTGGAGGGTGTTATTTGCATATTCTTGCTTCATGATGGTTGCACCATCATTTGACTTCTTTTGACCATGATGACTTGACTTTTAGAGTCATGATTGTTGATGATGATGAATGGTGATGGTTGATAGAGTGTGGGTTTGTGTTTATGATCATTTTCTTTTCATGATATCATTTGATCTCTCTCTCTTGCATTATTCTTATGAGACTCTCATATTTTTTATCAAGACACACTCTCCTCTCATTCTCTCCAAGCTTGGCCGGCCACATTGGATGGGGGCTGTCCCAAATTTTGGTGTGGGGAATTTTGTTCTTTTGGCTTCACAAAATCCATTTAGCTCCATCTCCAAAACTCCATTCCTCCACCATCTCAAAAGGCAACTTCCTACAACCCCAAATGAGACATAGCACTACACTGTTCTACAGCAAATCTTGTGCACGTCGACTCGCCAATTTCGTGCCCGAGTTGCCTCGGTCCGGAGGTGGAGACCGGAGATTTCGCGGGGAGATCGGGACGACGACGAGAAGCCCGAAGGACACGGATCACTCGGTATATCTCTCTATCCCCTCTCTAGATAGCTAGGACTAGTTTAATGGCACGATCCGGGTTTATAGTGCGCGATGGTGCCGGTTTGAAAAGTTAAAGTAAATCATCGCTTCCGCATTCCGGTGTCGAATTGACGGCCGGGGCGCCGCCGTGCACTTACAGTGGTATCAGAGCCTCGTCATTAACATAGTCTAGTTTTGTCTAATGTGTTTTACATTTCCGATCGAACAAAAATCCCAAAACCGCGTTTTCATGTACAATCAGTTTCTGTCGAAATTTTTGTCTCGAAAAATTTTTCAGGGTGTTGCAGAATGATGTGCAGAGAATCCTAAGAACACTGTAAAATTTTGGTGACATGATCTCTCCATATGACCGCGGAACCGCGGCCGTAACCCCTCTTTGACCGCGGTTCCGCCGCAGGAATTTAGCTTCACTTCACCAATTTTTTTCAGTGGGCTTTTGGGCTGAAAATAGGGGTTTTGGTATACTTTGTTTGGGCCCAGAATTTCTGTGAGTGCTACAGTATTGCTTGGGGGCCCACTTGGTAAAATTTAATCGATCGGATATTTTAAACACATTTGTTTACAGTATTTACATTAAATCTACGACCGTGAATGTCACTTGATCGGTAAATCCTGTCTAACTGCTATAGCCCGGTTAGACGGATTTGCGAACGTGACATTCACGTTGATGTTCTGTGTATTGCTGTGATGTTGCGGATTGGTCGTGGGGGATAGCCTGGATGCAATGGTAGTACAGATTTTGTTGTATTATGTACATTTGATATTGCGGGGCGAGCGTCCAACATGTGGACTGCCGTCACTGCCTGTTGTATATTATTCTTTTGGGGCACGACCGGGTCGAGGTCGATGTACCCGTTGTATGTATATTTTACTTTCTGTACTAGGATTACCCCAAGGTGGGGTGCACGGATAGCCGGGTTCTAGAGGGCAACAAGCCCGCATCTCATGGCGTTGAGACGGAGGGGGCTTCACTCTAGAATTGGCGGGCTATTCGCCGCACTCGTAGGGGGTACAGGTTGACCCAGGAGGGGTGCCCAAGTTACCGGATTTCGTGAAGTGCTGGGTGGTCCATTCACGTTGCTGAAGGGGGCTGCCTCGCTTCAGGTTTTGGCGGGTAACTTTCCGCGCCCGTAGGGGTCTAGGATTTCATTGCATAGGCTATCCACACGACCAGGGGAACGTCGGGTTTCAGTAGTGGCTCTGTGAAACCCAGGGATCCCAGATATCTGTATTGTTCTGTGATGCTGTACATTTCTGTGATGTTGCATTTTATCACGCCTTGAGCGAAAATTATATATATATATATACTAGTAGATGTTGTATATATTTTGCATCCGCGCTAGTCCAGTCCCCGCTATGTCGTTAGTTAGCTAACCTAACGGGTAATGACGGGACCCTGTGACGAATGCGGATGGCATATACGTACATCAACATATTTTCGTTCTTTGTGGTGTGATCAATTGATGGGACTGCATTGATTCAGATCAATGCAAGTTAAACAAACCTAATCTGATGTTGTTGGAACACTTTTCAAAAAGCTGTTATTGCAAGGACGTTCACTTTTGTTTTGCATCGTGGTATTCAGTTGGAATATCCTGCTCCTCAGTCGACGGGGCAAGGGCCGAGATCCCTTCACCGGGAGTGACCCCTTGGACAAAAGGTTTGCGTCAGGGCAATAACTTCACTATAGCCGATTACTTTTGCTTTGCACCGTGGTATTCAGTTGGAATATCCTGCACCTCATTCTACGGGGAAAGAGCCGAGATCCCTTCACCGGGAGTGACCTCTTTAGTAAAGGTTTTCGTTACTATATTTTTTATAAAGCTATCCGTTCCTTCAACGATATCAAGTTCATTACGTTAAAAGTTTTCGCCAGAAACCATTAGTAGCCCTCCGTCGTTTCATATGGATAGTCAATAGTATTCAAGCTGTGTTTGTTGGCCAAAGTCAAGGCACAGTGTTTGGTAGCTATTGGTTATTCATATGCAGCATAGATAGATGCGTTGGTTTGGGACAATCATACTGCCTTGTTGGCCAAAGTCAAGGGTAGGTACGGGTGGGTTCAAATCAACCTGGAGAATGACGGGTAGAACTTGACATATGACTTATGATTTGTTGGCCAAAGTCAAGGTCATAAGAGCATGGGGTAAAAATCCACATCGGGAGTTTCTAAAGAAACTGAAACTTGCCAGATATGCGCATACCTTCTGGAGTGTGATGATGTGAGCGAATTCCGTCACGTTATCATGCGATGATAGTTGGATCCCGATTCCCACTGATGAGTTGGTTTACTCCTCGGGTGATCCCGACTAATTCTTCTTTTAGGTTTGGAGGAGAATTTGACGGTACAGTGGGAGGTTTCCAGATTAGATAAATTGGTAACCATTCTGATCTAGGTTAGAATGCACGCTGAGTGTTTCTTTTCTCTCTCTCTCTTCGGCAGCGACCATTGACCCGACCCTAAGACTATGACTCAGTGACCAAGTTGACCGAACCTTCTTAAACAATGGCTTTTGGATTGTCAGAGTTGCAAACCTCATTGCCACTCCTACTTTTACCCTTTTCTCCAGGACACCCCGTATTACTACGAACGTACACTTCCATTGGACAAAACCATCGTATGGTTATATACGAACTCGAAGGAATTTATTCGATGATGGTTTCCGGTTCTGGAGAAAACGGATAGGACTATTCAGTTGTCTTTTCCTTTTACCTTCTCTCAGGTTGCGAGTACTCCTTGCTTTAGGAGATAGTACACCTATTACGCAAATTGGATAGTCTTCTTCCAAACCTTAGGCTGGTGCCGAACGATGGGGAATGAAGAAAACCAATTAGCATAACGATGGTGTACAGAAGGTATTAAGTAAAGACATAACAAGGGATTAGTAAGAGGGCAAAGTAAATTGCGACTGCTATTCACGACCAAACCAAGTATTTATTCGCCAATCCTAAATCACCTTTGTATTTCTCCAGAACACTCCGTATCACTACGAAGATCCACAGTTTATTGGATACTCCATCGTATGGTTATATACGAACTCGAAAGGAACTTGTTCCAGTTCGGGGATGGATTTTGGTTCGGGAGAAATAGGAATAAGGTTTATTCGGTTGTCTTTTATCTTCACCTTCTCTCGCATTGTGAGTGCTCCTAGGATTAGGACAGTACACCCATTATGCTTATTGGATAGTCTTCTTCTAAACCATAGGCTGGTGCCGAACGGTAGGGAAGGAAGAAAACCATTTGGCCTAAAGGGGTGTACAGAAGGTAATGACTAAAGACATATAAGGGGATTTGGAAAGATGGCAAAGAATTACACGGTTACAGTTGTGAATCTGGATTATGGAAGAGGCATTACTAGGAATACCGGGATACCCCATCGAAACACTTCAATGTTTCAGTCTCACTGTGTACTGTTAAAGGAAAACTGATTTCCCGATTAGATACTTACTCCAGGGTATGTATTTACCAGGTATGATTCTCACATCTGTATGGTTTTACAGATGATGAGTGGGAGTAAGTTATTGGGAATTGGGTGATCATCCTCACTATATCGGGATTCGTTGTAATCGGTGATATTTGAGGAAGTCACCTGGGTTGTTTGCCGGACGGCAAATATTTAGTTTTGAATATCCGCTGTCATGCACCAATTTCAAATTGATATATCTGTACGTCTATTTTTATAGAGTGAGATATACTTTTCTGAAATTATGTCTACGACATTTACCTATATCAGTGGATGGTTAGGTAAGGAGCATTAAACAGCGGTGTAATTCTTCTTAACCATAAGTACAGTTTTCAACCTACGACACACAGTGAATGAGTTATCAGACTCAAGGGACTTATACAGAGTATTGTATATTGTCCAGCGTCCATGAGGACAGAGGGGATGGTCCTCATACTATATTCAGTTTACTTATGACTTCTCTAGTTTTTAGACAGGTGTTTCGCGGAAACACAGGGTCCGAATTTTGAGAAGTTATAGGTATTTGAATAAAGTAGAGAACAAGGTATTGCAAGTATGGGGATTCTTCAAAGTGATTGAAGATGTAGATACGTGTGTATGGTATTCAGTCGATAGTAGTGATTAAGAGAACTTGCTTCTCTTTCAGGTTACTCATAATTGGAAGCATTCCTAAGTTGAGTAACGCTGATCGGCCTTCTTCCATTTAGTTGACATGCACTGGAGACAGCTGCATGATTTGAATCTGGTTCAATCAAATCATTGCCTCTGGTTCTATATTGGATATAGAACAGTTCATATCTTAACGATGTTAAGGTACGGGGAGTTGTCCGGCTTATGCTTAAAACCAGACTCTGGATAACTCAAGGCACGTTTCTGTAATGGCTGTTTGTGGGTTGACCCAGGCTATGACGAGGGTTGACTTTCTACCATCTGGAAGATCAATAGTGATATTGTTCTAGACTCGCCATAGTTTTATTAAAAATGGATTTTCTTCAGAAAAACAGTAGTGGGAGTATGGTAGAGCTGGAAGTGATTCCAGAACCACAAACGATTACTGAAGATTTCATAGGAACCTAAAGATTCAATCTGGTTTGACATTCCATTGGCCACTCCGCAGATAAGGTGGGTAACCTCAGGCACCCGAGAGGTACTCCGGTAGCCTCAAGGATGGTGACAGGGAGGTTCTTGTTTACCCAGACTTGCCATTGCTGTTGTTCCAGGCTGCGAGACCCGGCAGGAGGATGAGTATAGCGTCGTTCTAAACTAACTTTAGAAGTGTACGTCTATATGACTCTGCCAGAGGGTTGTCGTGGTCAGTGGGAGCAACGGAAGCATGGTGGACAGGTGGCTTATGTCTTTTTATGGACTAAAGCAGATATAGCGGAGATAGATCATCTATTTCTGATGTGACAGTCATAGGTTTGACTTCATCAGAATAGGGGATGGATCTGTTGAGAAGGTAGTAGGGTGTGATGTCCTGGTATTTGGATGACATACACAGAGTAGGAAGTGATATTCCTATACTATGATCGGTTATACTTTGGTCGTCACACAGTGGTTTCTCCACATGGGACTTGGACATTATATCAGATATACTGGTTACTAGATCTATGGTTTTAGATCTAGATTTGGGTGGTTTCCCAATCAGGGTACTTAGACAGCATTCCAAGAGTATTTAGAATGGACGACTCCTAGCACGGTGGTGTACCTGCAGATGATGGAGTCACCCTCTCTAAAGGTGTCTTACAGACTAAAGGGGAGAGGGATGTGCATGATTGGCAGATCACTTGCTTAGGCAATTGAGTCAATCATGAGATGTCAAGTACCACACCAGATGTTGTTCTTGCACTAGATGCAATAATTTGACATTGATCCAATCCTAGAGAAACAGTCGGAAGCAGTTTTAGAACATAAGTGGATGTTCTAGGGATATGATAACGACAGCCTTTTTCGGGAGACAGTTATCATTCTATGCTTCCAAGGTGACCTGGACGACAAGGAGGTTGTCAGAGTTATAGTTTTTCCTTCTGACGAGGGGCAGTATTTTGGACAGGTGGTCCAAGGCAATACTGAGGGAGGCATGGCGCAGGATACTGATTAAGTTCAGTTGACGATACAGTCTAAGAAGTTTGGATTTGCAGTTCATTTATGAGCTAGGTCCCATCAGACATCCAGACACATTCTAAGACATGTATTGATCATTTCGGGAGATAGCTTTCTCCGCGAACTTGAGATATAGAGAGACATATAAAGAAACATCAAAGCGGATCCACTCACTGAGGCTATTCCTCGATCACAATAGTTTCGCAAACGAGCTTTGTGAGACTGACTAGTAGAGGAGTTGGGTGTTCGGTATCACACGGGCTGTGAGTATGCGACATCGCAATAATTAGCCTTGAGTGTAAGTGGGAGATTGTTGGAGATAGTGCCCTCAGAGTCAATTATTGGATCACAGGCACGTGATTGCAATGATTGAGGGAGGACCTATCCCGGTAGGACAGTCTTACTCAAGATGATAGTATGCTATCTGGTTTATCTTTATCATCGTGTACTGCTTTAGGTGACCTGACAGGTCACTATTGCATGTTGATAGAGCCCCTAGGATTCTTGCTTGACTACCGGCAGTATGAGGGCGATCATATACGTGGGAGCTGGTAGTCTATAAGCACATCCTTAAAAGGTCCCTAGTCGTGGGAGTTTCGAGACAGGGCATCGATACTCCAGAGTAGACTAGTGTATACAGTCGAGACCCCGACGAGGGGCGGTGGCCGGTCTCACAAGCCACTGGTGTCAGTTGGTTCACCTAAGATGTATACAGGTGCTCATTGGGTTATGAGTACACCGGACAGGGCTCGCCGGGAACATGCTAGTTGGTCTTATACCTGACGTCAGATAGCAGTTCCCTAGTGACATGTGTATAGGTTAGTTCATCGACCTGAGGATCGTCATTTGTCTCGTGTGAGTTCCCACTGTACTTTGATTACTACCCTACCATGCTCAAAGGAGACATGCAAACAGGTTTTAGTTGGGTACAGTCCCGAGCCGCATGGAGGCAGTGAGCGGATCTTCGGGGGTTCGTCTCTCCCGGTATTGGGGGTGAGGTCGCGCTGTGTCTAGGAGAGCCAGAACATGAAAAGTCCTTGGCCAAGGCAGGAGATTTACTGGTAGGTATTCCAGTAGTATCTCAGGGTGTTCTGGGCTACACTCCGACACGACTTGTACCGCTTTTCGGGGTCTGACTTTTACCAACCCCCTAGGCCCGCCATGCGATGCTCATAGACGAACGGACCGGACTGTACGGATATTGTCACTGACAGGCTCAGTAGGGTGTCAGGATGAGTTCGCTCATCGACGTCCCTTTTGGTCAATAGCTGGTAGCCCGTCACGTATGGCTAATACCTCTGACGTGCTAGTGGTTAAATCCACAGCCATAGTATTGACGAGTCTTTAGAGTCCCCCATAGACAGTTGCTCAAGTTTTCGGGCGAAACGATGTAGAAGCCGTATGGAGATATGGCAGGGTTCGATCAGATACGTGCGGTATTGCATGGATCAGGATCGGACGGATAATACTAACGGGCTTTGGTTTGAGCCGGATCCTAGTATTGTACAGTGTAGATTTTGTCTCATTGCATTTGTATTTCGGTCGGAATACAAATGCGGGTGTGTATACACAGTATCGGGGTTTTCCTGTAATTTATTACGGGACCAGTTTTCTGGAGTTGCCAGTTTGCTTTCCGTTTTGGCCATATTTCTTTGTATCTTTCATTGGCTGAAGATTGGTGGAGGAGGGCTTATTTGCATTTGTGCAAATAAGCATTTGTGGAGGGTGTTATTTGCATATCCTTGCTTCATGATGGTTGCACCATCATTTGACTTCTTTTGACCATGATGACTTGACTTTTAGAGTCATGATTGTTGATGATGATGAAGGGTGATGGTTGATGGAGTGTGGGTTTGTGTTTGTGATCATTTTCTTTTCATGATATCATTTGATCTCTCTCTCTTGCATTATTCTTATGAGACTCTCATATTTTTGATCAAGACACACTCTCCTCTCATTCTCTCCAAGCTTGGCCAGCCACATTGGATGGGGGCTGTCCCAAATTTTGGTGTGGGGAATTTTGTTCTTTTGGCTTCACAAAATCCATTTAGCTCCATCTCCAAAACTCCATTCCTCCACCATCTCAAAAGGCAACTTCCTGCAACCCCAAATGAGACATAGCACTACACTGTTCTACAGCAAATCTTGGGCACATCGACTCGCCAACTTCGTGCCCGAGTAGCCTCGGTCCGGAGGTGGAGACCGGAGATTCCGCGGGGAGATCGGGACGACGAAGAGAAGACCGAAGGACACGGATCGCTCGGTATATCTCTCTATCCCCTCTCTAGATAGCTAGGACTAGTTTAATGGCACGATCCGGGTTTATAGTGCGCGGTGGTGCCGGTTTGAAAAGTTAAAGTAAATCATCGCTTCCGCATTCCGGCGTCGGATTGACGGCCGGGGCGCCGCCGTGCACTTACACATATAACTAACACGAACAACCGACCGTGGCCGCAACGGGGCGCTGACGGCTTGAGCTGGAGCAGGGGCTTTACACTCGAAGAGACCCTTCTCTCCTCTGCGATGATGGGACTAACCCGGTGGCGATACCAGCCCTTGAAGGGTCCCATGGGCCTTGGAAGATAGTCGGGCTCGGGAATCATGAAGAGAGAACCAGTATTTAACAGCATGAAATGGTGGATAACGTCGCGGGTGTCCTCCAGCGAGAGAGTAGACTCAACTAAAAAGGCTTCGAGCGGGATGCCTTAGTTCTAACCTAGCTACTGGGCGAAGCGATGCGGATTATACAGCATGAAGAGAGCAGTGTCATTACCCCGGCCTGATTGAATATAAATGCATGGTCTCTTTGTGTTTTAAAGCCGGAGCCCCGGTCTTCGACAAATCGAATAAATGTTGAATGGGCCCCGCTGGTGCAGAAAGGACTCAATCGTTGAAGACCATCCAGCCTTCATTTGAATACGGATTAAGAAATATGCGCAGAGCCCCTAACTGAGTCGGATCAGGAGAGGAGGCATCAACCAACCTCATGACTCACGGGAAGGTGTTTGACTCATAGAAATCAGGCCGCCGGTGTGCAGCAAATGCGCCTAACACATGCATCTCGATCCATGATGTGAAGTAGTGGAGGGAGAAATTCACAGCGTCTACGCCTGGGTTTGAAGTGTTGGCAGCAATACTTAAACCATGGTTTAGGTGTGACAACCCTGCAATGCCAACGGCCAATCGCGCTCCTTCGGCTATGTGATGGGCAGGAGGCTCTCATAAAACGGCAGTGAATCGGCATGGTGAACCAGCTAAGCCAAAGAATGATGAAGCCTACAAAGAATGTTTCTTCGTCTATTCCAGGAGCAGCGGTTGCGTCAAAGGTCGCGGCTGATGAATTTGGAATGTAAAACTGCGGCAGGTCTTCTTCTTTGACCGGCAATTTCTCCAAACCGATTCCGAAGGGATTCTCAACCTTCGCGAATTTCGGAGTTTTCTTGGATAGACCCTCTTTACGGAGAAAGCAAGCAATGAAAGCGTCAAAAGTGACACCTTACCCTTCCGATGCCACGAACAGTCTCTCAAAAATGCTAAAGGCCTTGATTAGACTCGGGTGCTTGTGCCGAACAACATTCTCGATCGTCAAGCCTTCAAGCATAGCTGGCACTGTAGCAAATATATACTCGTCAGGGGTAATAATTCTTCGTAGTGCTCTCCCCTAATCGGCAGCCCTGAAATTTCACGGAACTCCTCTAACGAAAAGGAGACTTCGCGGTCCCCTAGCAGAAACGTATTCTTTGGAAGATTCCACTGGTTGAAAAAAGCCTTAACCCACCAGACGTAGGGAGCATGGCAGTAGAACAGCAACGCATATACCGCTTGATGCAGCCCAACTTTCTGCAACCGTGAGCGTTGAGAGGAAAGAATGTACCGGGCCCAGGGAAGATAGCCCACTGGATGGCACAGGGTAACACCTATTTTATAGACCTGCCCTCAGGGTCGAGCTTCACCTTGACATATTCGGCGTCCCAAAATATCAATAGCCATCAGGAGTTGATTGGGTATCCCTGTCGTTGATGGCTCAAGCCGGCCCTCGGGGATCCAATTAGTCACCTCCACCGCATAAGCAGTACGCGGACGCTCCGTGAATGACATTGAATGGATGGGTTCTGTTGGTACTTCGCATGTAAAACTACGGTGACCCCTGATAATGTGGTCGTACCAAACTCCCCATAGGAGAAGGCGCTTATTATCCTTATCATGTTCCTTAATCGTTTACATAACTTTCTCGTCTGATGGTGACTGTGGGAAAGCGACCTCTGAGCGTGTGTAAGGAAAGTAGGTGTTCAGTCGAAAATATTGCACATTTGATGGAACAATATCCTTAATTTTGGTAAGTACTTAAAGGTGTCTATGGTAATTATGGTACATATATGGGTTTATCTGCAAAATACTCTTTATCATATGTTTATACACTATACTTAACATTATGAAGGAAAATATAATGCATATAATATTTATATAATATTTTAGTAATTTAAATATGCATGTCATATCAAATATCCCTAATCAATATTCTTAAAATAACATATCATATAAAATGGTTAGGATAATATCTCAAAATAAATAACAAATATTACTAATACTATGAATTGAGATATTGTGCAGATTTAGCTCGGGTCTGGAGATCGAGATATCCAAGATGTCGGGAATAAAATCTGTCGATAAAGTTGAATCAAATCGTAAAATCATGAATGGCAGAGACTCGGAGAATATATGAAGATTCCAGACATCACAACAATCTCCACGTGTCAATATGAGGCAGCACCAGAAGTTTGGAATCCTGATGCCACCAAAGAGCCGCCCAACCGCGGCCAATATGCCCTTTTCACGGCAGATCCACGGCCTTCTTGTAGCCGTTGGATCTAATATTTTTTGGTGGGTGATCACAAAAGCAAATCCCAGCATATGGGATCTAGGGTTTCTAATTCTGAGCTATTTAAAGGACCGAAAGCTAAACTTAGAAATCTATCACCATTAACATTAAGCAAACCACCGTCAAAGAACAAGAGATCCACGACAGGTCCGTGATTCGACGTGATAGAGCGACGTGAATATCGATGGAACATCTATTTCCTATGAGGCAGAGATCGAGAGCAACTTCTTCTTGTAATCTAAATTCAAAGGATTTGTACTTGTAAAGTTGATTAATAAAAATAGATCATTCGCTTAATTATTTCGCATTTACATTCTGCATTATGATTTCCTTCTCTATCCTTTCTTCTTTTATCTCAACCATGCATGAGTAATTCCTAACTTGCTAGGGTTCGTAGGATTAGGGTAGATCAATGGATGATAAAATCTCTTAACTTTTTTTACTTCTTATAAAGTTTATAAACTTTAGCAAAATAAATGTTAACATCCTTATCAGGCGCGCTACCAATTCATTGATAGTGTCGATCGCGATTTGAGATTAGATTAACAGTTGTTTTGGTAAGGGCTGGACCTGAATACAGATCAATGCAAGGATAAGGATTAAAAGTGGGGAAACCCTAGTTTCTTCCAAAAGAACCATAATCCACATTCATCACTATCGATCTAGTTTTAAATCTATTAAAAGATAAAAGGAGTCATCTTTAATTGATAATCCATTACTACTAAATTCTATGAACCCTACAAACCTCTTCTTCATAGATTCTACATCCGTGTTCAACATAGATCTACAACCAATCATCCTTTCTTTCAATCAACTCGTCTAAAGTAAGATTAAAAGTTCCACGCATCCCTGCGGACGACCCGTACTCATCTCGGCTATTTACTCGCGACACCGTTATTGATTGCGGTTACTACAAATACTTTCTCACACCAATCAGTAGGGAAGTGAGGCCATTGTACCTAAAGAAGAATAAGAAGAAAAAAAACATTAATAAAAAGTATGAGTTTGTTTCATGGGACTACTGACTACAAAGCCAGTGGGCCCCACGAAATCAAAATGGCGGCTCACCAATGATGAGGCAAGATAATCATTGTGAGAATCCAAAAGGATTCTCATTAAATAAATAGTGGAGTTTAAAAAACACTTAACGTCCTCGAAAAGTGTGTTCTGTTAAGAATAGACGACAGATTCAAATCTGTGAAAAGGGTATTAAAAGCCTAAAAAGGAAAATGCTCAAGAACAGAAGGGGAATAAAATTACCAAAAGTTCCTAGATCTCTCAGAGCTAAGCTCTGTAAGAAAATGGAATTAAATTCTTTCAATAGTGGGATTAAATCCCAGAAACTCCCGTGGTGGGGAAACAAAGAAAATGGAATTAAATTCCAAGGATCCTAAAAGATCAGTGATAGGGTAAAACCCTAAGAGGAGAACTAACAATTCTCATCGATTCATGTCACGCCCCGCTTCCCAGTAGATGGAAACGGTGACGCGACAAGCCCGCGACGTATTTATTCCGAGGAGGTCATTTCTCGAAATAAATACGCTAAGCGTAATATAAGCAATATAACAATGACAAGAATAGACAAGTGGAAAAAAAATCCAACCATTTTATATATTTACATTCTCAACTTTACAGAATTTAACTGATACAAGAAATCTGAACATAAAAAAATGTTTAAACATGAACTTACTAAAAGAAAAGCTGGAAAGAAAACTGATAATCTGCTTCAGGTGCGAACTGGTTGTAATTCTCTGCAATCGCTTCCACTTCCTCTGATCCTAAGTCAACTGACGAACATTCCAAGAAATAAAAGGTGGGTGGAATGCCCGTCAGCGAACTTGCACTCGGTAAGTCCCCAAAAAGGATGAGAAAGATATATGATGCATAACAAGTACGGAATAAAATAGAATATGGTATATATAGCATAACATGTAATAATTGCGAGTGAGAACATGAGGTATGTGTCTTAATAAGTCTCTACAAGGTAATCTAACTAACGTAAGTTTAAGTGTGAATGTCAACCAATCTCAAGAGTATTCTCGAACCCAAGGCTATCGTCCAGGGGTAAGGAATCACGGGCCCAAAATAGCGGGACTTCAATTGTTATTGAAGTATTCCAAACCCAACAGGCTATCATCCAGGGGCTTGAAAACACGGGCCCTCATTCATGAATTCGTGATGTACCGTTTCAGCCCGGTACCACAGCAACGTTATTTGTACCGTTTCAGCCCGGTACCACAGCAACGTTATTTACTATAATGGGACTCATGAGATTCCGTTGGATTCATACTCAAACTAACCCAACACCCCGGCATATTAGTCTCTAATTAATATCGCAGGCCTAACCTAGAACCATGAATATAAGTGAGAGTACAAGTTCAATGTCAAATTGTGAATAGAGTTCAAGTGCGAGTATTCATGTCCAGTTTAAAATATTCATGGTTCGGGTTAGGTCAAGTCTACTATGTAATAGGTTTACTCATGTGATGTTGTATTCAGGTTTCGAGACAATTCAAGTCATGCATGTAATAGGGTATTTAATCAAAGGCCACAGACTTCAAAAGTGAAGACGTGCACATAAAAAGGAACCAAATATATGTACAAATTGAATCCTATTCCACAGATTGATTATACTACATGCAAGTACATGAGATTTAAATTCTACATATGTCACACCTTTGATGCTAATACTTAAATACTAGCTCACTAAAATATATGTACAACAAACCATATATATACATCAAATACTAAAAGTTAACTAATGGTAATACCATACATATTTAGACATTATATAAATCTAAAATATTACATATATCTGTGACTATATTGAAATAACTAGAATAATAATTACTCAAAATATATGAACACTAATTACCTTATCATAACGTATGACCATACTTTAAATAAAAATAACAAACACTAAAATTTATTTTATGTAAACTAAAACGTTTTGATGTATCTAATCAGAAACATAAAACTGCACCAAACATGAAATAAAATCTAAACTTCACATGAACTTGTATTTAGTACAAAATATAATAATTTTATTTTCTGAACTCTAGGGTATTTTAGTGAAAATCTAATTTGCAATTATGTTATCTTCTGTGTAATGGATTGAGTATGCTATAAAGATTCAACTATAAACAACCGGTCAAAGTGAGATATCAATTTTGCTCGAAAATATAGATTAATACAAGGGAACAAGCACGCTTAGATTAGGATTCTCATTTGAATGGATTTATTTAAAAACTGATGAAATCCTACAAGTATGGATGCGTGATTAGCTAAACTATATTGTTTAAATGTTAGAGGTAATTTATTCATTGACAGCAGACCAGTAATACAACAGGTTTAATAGACATAATAATATAGACTGAAATGTAAATGCGTGCTAGACACACCTACAGGCAGTAAAATATCGAATTAATTGCTGCATACATGCCTAAATTTTTTTTTTATTTCAGGGTTACAAATGGAAATCATTATATATATGAAAGCTAGCTGTACATATAATTTGTGTAGGTATGACCATACGATGCATAAAGATGTTATTTCAAGATTCCAAAGGTTCTCACATACAGCAACAGTTCATTTTCATATATAACTATAATGCTTGGCTTGATGGGAAAGGACTAATATAAGATTTGTACAACTCATGCATGATGCAATGATACTACTAATGAATTCATGCATGACATAAGAAATGAATACTCCAAATAACTGTTTTGTAACGGGCAACAACAAAATGTCAAGGAAATTGATCTCAAATTCCCACTGGATTCAAAGACACCAACAACTAAATACCATCCATAATTAACAAGCAATATACTTGCTATGTTAAATATATGAATTCAACTAACCAAAATAGAAGCTTAGGTTTATATAAATATAATTAAATAGACATTATACAGCACATTTTTTTTAAGTGGCTGTAACCAAAATATTATTGATCGGTATGAAGACAAGGGAAGGTAAGTGGGAAGGAACGAGAGAGAAAATGAGGAAGAGGACTTACGTGCGATTGGATCATAAGAAAACTACAGAAGTTTTCATTGAGGCAAATAATCGAACACGTCGCGCACGAAACCGAAACGTTGACGTAACGGAGATCTGGAGGCGGCGAAACGATCGTGGCGTTCTCGCGGTCTCGGACCCGACCTTGGAGTCTCAGTTCACAGGTCGGCCGCGTCGCACGGACTTGCTGAATGTTGAGAGTTTGATTCTCACGATAGGCTCGACAGCGGTTCTGCTGCAGTTGTTGACGTTGCGGCCGACAACGGAGACGGGGGTACTGTTGATGATCGAGTGGAGCTAGGGATGCTCGGCCAAGAAAGGGTCGCCGGCCATGGGTGATGGTGTGTCGGTGGTGATGATGATGGGTTGTGGGTATTGTGGTTTGAAAAAATTAGAAGAAGAATTGAAAGAGAGAGGGGATATGGAGAAACAGAGTGAAAGAGAGAGATGACTGGGAGTGCGATATAGGTTAGGGTTAGGATTTACTTTATTACGAAGAAATTAATAAGATTGGTTAAGATTTTGTTTAATAGGAATAAATGTGGGGGTTTTTTTTTTATTAAAGAAGGTGTTAAATAAGGAGAATGAATTGAACGGTTTGGAATGGATTTTGGAATTGGAAGGGTTTGGCTGGGTTTGGGATGGGTTTGGATTTGGGTTTGGTTTTGATTTTTATTTGAAATGATTTATTTTATTTGGGTAAGGAGACTTGATTTTGGGATTAAGATTTATAGGAGAATAATAAATTAAAAAATTTAAATATAAGGGAGAGAAATTTGGGTCGAGAAAAATAATGGGTAAAATAAATGGAGGGATAAAATAGTTATAAATATATAATATATTTAATAGAAAACAAAATATGTGGAAAATACCCCAAACAAATAAATACAGTATTTTATTAATAAAAATAATACGAAATTATGGGAATATTGGGGTCGTTACAATTCAAGACCCTAGAGTTTACTAAAAAAGAGTTTTTTTTATATTTCTAAGAGATCAGTCCAAGACAAGAACAAAAAGGGTTTCCTAAGAAATGAATTCCATTCATAATCCTTACCGAGAAGAGTTTTTGTAGAGTTTAACTCTGAAGTTCTATGGGCAGAGAGCTAAGCTCTGAAAGGATAATTAAATTCTCAAGAAAAAAGTTAAGGAAGAAGATGAAGAAACAGTGGTCATCTCAAGGGCCAAAGGCCCATTTATAAGACATGATAGGAAACAGTTCAGCTTCCCATTTCCCTAGGCAATCCAACGGTGATAAAGATGAACAGCGTTGCACTCACGTGCAAACCATGTGAGAACAACGCTGGGGGGCATTTGTTCCCTCATAAAAAAGAAAAAGGGGAGAAAATTCCCCACAACTCAAACCTCACGTGTTAAACACGTGAGCGCCTATATGCAAAGCATATAGGCGCTGCAATCAAACAACTAATAGGCTAAATAAGCCTCACGTGTGAAACACGTGAACGCCTATATACAAAGCATATAGGCGCTGCAAACAAATACCTAATAGGCTAAATAAGCCTCACGTGTTAAACGCGTGAGCGCCTATATGCAAAGCATATAGGCGCTGCAGTCAAACTACTATAGGACAAATTGGCATCACGTGTTAAACACGTGAGCACCCATATGCAGGGTATAGAGACGCTAAAATCAGAGAAGCTAAATAAGCCTCACGTGTTAAACACTTGAGGGCACCTCCTTATGTAGAATTAAATTCTACTCAAACAAGAAACCGTTGGATCAAAGATCCAATAGTGATTAAGCATAGAATTAAATTCTATTGGGAAGGATATTTTATGTTAAACAGAAAATTGGTGGATCAAAAATTCAAGAAGATGGAAAATATTCCCTATATCTTTCTAAACAGAAAAAGATTGTGCTCTGTTAAACCGAGCACCCTTAGATTAAAAATCCAATGGTGATAAAAATATCACCGTTTAATAGAATAAAATTCTATATATGGAAAATATTCCTCCAATCTTGTTAAAAACAAGAAAACATATTCTGTAAAACAGAAGTTCTTGGATCAAAGATCCAACAGTAGGTAAATTCCCCAAATCAATTTTGAGTCCAATTAAATCAATTGGAATCACTCAATGAGAGATTTTCTCAAAATTAATTAACAAACTTGCCTCTACTATATACAGGACCCGAGACTCCAAGTCTCGATATAGAAAAAACCTCTATAAGCTCCTGCCAAAATACAGTGAGCTCTTGAGAGAACAAAGAATTTAATTCTCAAAGAAATAAGACATTCCTCCTTCAAAACACTCTAGATAAATAAAAAAAAAAGATTAAAAATATCCCTCTTGCCTAGTATAACGGATATAAAGGTTTAACCCTTCATACAAGAACTTAGTTTTTCCTCTGGTTTGAGATTTGCAAAAGCAAATCTCCCCACAAGTTGAGAATTTAATTCTCATCGGGGAGATTCTGTTCTTCAGAATCAAAACTTAGGGAAAAGAACTAGGCTAAAAAGAAAAAGAAAAAGAACATATGTTCTGGGAATTTCATTCCCCCGAAATTAGGGTTTAACCTTACATAAAGAACTTAGTTCTTATAAAAATAAAAGAGAACTTAGTTCTCCAATAAAAACAATGACGATGATTCAAGATCTTCAAAACAGAAATCTTGATGATCGTCAATAACTAAAATATCATTAACAGAGATTAATATCTCTGAAAACAAGAAGAACTTAGCATCTCACGTGAAACACACGTGAGTAAAATTAGTGCTTAGCACATTATATTGCCTCATGTGTTTCTTACGTGGGTGCTTAAAACAAACAAAAGAAAAACTAAAACGCCTCGCGTGCTTCCCACATGAGCATCCAAAGAGCAAAGAAAAACTCCTTTGTGTTGATTAGGCAGCCCCCAAATAAGGCAGCCCAACACCCCAAAATAAAGCAATCACGTGAAATACACGTGAAACACTCTTGGAAACCCAAAACCTGACGCCTCACGTGCTTCACACGTGAGCTCCAGCCAAGTGCTTAGCACTTATGTCAAAAAAAGGGGGTGAGCAAATAAAACCTAAAATTAATGCTCAGCACTCACGTGCTTCCCACGTTAATGCCATGCAAAGTGCTTAGCACTCCATGTTCAGTCAAAATGACTAAGTGCTTAGCACTAGTTGGGCAGTGCCCATATCTGAGCGCCTCACATGTTTCACACGTGAGCACCAGAGAAGATTAGCGCTCAGCACTATTCCAGCGCCCCACGTGAAATACACGTGAGCACTGCATATATTAATGCTTAGCACTATTGTGTAGTATAGAGAACCAATCTCGTCCCAAATTGGCTAAGTTTCCAGAGGTTAAACCTCTTTGATTTTAAATCAACCGAGCATATATGCTCGTGATTTCCAAACTGATTTTAGCCTCAAACATGACTAATGATCTCTCATGGATGATATCCAAAATGATATTCATCTCATATCTCCTAAGGTAATCTTAGTCCCAAATATGACTAACGATTCTTAGGTCCACAACCTTTTTTTTGCCCTCAAATACGGGATTTGGTTAAAGAGTACATCTTTCCACACCTCTGATATATGTCGCTATAATTACTCAGCGTATTCAGAGAGATGGCGGGCCCGACAACCAACAACTCCGTTCATCCCACATTAATACACTTCCAAATTGACGTGCACACCTCAAATCAGATCGCACCCCAAATTGGACGCATTCCATGTTACCATCGTTCCCTCCGCCGTGTAACAAATGCACGTGCGAGCAAGATGAATATTGGACCGAAATGTCCTTAAACTAATATTCGTCCCCAAAACGGGAATGTTGGACCGAAACATCCTTAAACTAATATTCGCTCCAAACATGGTGAAAATGGACCGTGATGTCCTTAAACTAAAATAATTGAGCCCATATGCTCATTTGTTTCTAAGTTGATTTTAGTCTCAAATATGACTAACAATCCTTAGATCAAACTTAAATATCTTATGAATGGATGGACCTCAAAAATATGAGAAATTCGACCTAAGTTCATTCCCGTTGGCAAACCAAGCTACCAACGTGGACCCCGTCAAGCAAATCCTTGACCCAAACCCAAATCTCAAATATACGGATTTGGAATAATCCTCGCCCTACAGGAGATGACACAAACTAGTTTCCGTATATAATACACGAGCAACCAAAATAAACAAAAACACACACGACACGAAGTGAACTTCCGGAGCAAGAGAAAGTGATTATCGCAATGCAGTAACGTAATTAACTGCAGGGGCTTGCGCCTGCTGGGAAAAGCGTCCCCACAATCAAAAACACCTCATAAAATGAGGGGGAATCTGATAAAATCTGCTCCAACGGTCGCTTCTGTCCAAACCTCCGATATATGGTGCCATAAATCAACTTGGTATCTTCGGAGAGGTGGACGGATAAAATCCAAATTGCATCTGCCCCCAAATTCAGGCAAGACAATCCATCCCAGTTCGTCCCTGTTTACCGACGGTAAACAGTATACTAGCATGATCAGGAATAACATAGACCTATCAAATAATAAATCATAATCATATCAGGTAACACATCTAATATGTATAAAGCGATTTAACATGTCAGGTAACATGTCGGCTTGAGACTCAGGTTGAAATGGCTCAAATATGTTTGAGACGTCTCACAAGTCCTTCCTAACGATCATTTCTTCTCTGTTCGTTTAAGACGGATCATGACCATGTTGAGCCGGATCGAACTCTTTCTTGAGACGGCTCGGTCTCCTTTAAGACGGTTCAAAATGTGCCTGGAAACTTATATTCATCTCTATTTCTATGAGACGGCTCACATTTCTTTTGAGTCGGCTCAAACCCTTTTTTCCTGAGACGGTTATAAATTTAGGGTTTCGATTATTTCTTGATTCAATACTTAGATTTAACGACATATAATCATTCAAATCATTTAAGTTCCAACACATCAAGTCAGTAAATCATAAGGATGGAAATTTTAAGGTTTCACGTTGCATATGACATCTAAATTGGATTTATCGACGTATCGTGATTCAAATCTCGATGCATCTTCAATTAG
This sequence comes from Agapanthus africanus, assembly GCA_030015575.1. Classification (NCBI taxonomy): domain Eukaryota; kingdom Viridiplantae; phylum Streptophyta; class Magnoliopsida; order Asparagales; family Amaryllidaceae; genus Agapanthus; species Agapanthus africanus. Next base: position 48,260,987 of record JASDDO010000008.1, on the reverse strand, counting down.
GTTTTATATCAATCTATATCAGGTGATATAATAGTGTATAGCAATATCTAACTTGCCATACTAGCATGCTGAAGCAAGTATTCGGATACTTGCCTCGAGTTTAAGGATTCCATGATGTATACGACGATGAAGACGACGAACTCTCGGTTTGGTGTGCTTTGGTCAGGATGTTGCTCGGTTTGGATGTAGTCACGATGGAGATGTCGTCGTTGCAGGAAGAGAAGATGACGACGACGATACTGATGATGGTGTTCACTGTCGTGAGAAGATGAAGACAATGATGATATGCTCGATGATGATGTGCTCGGTTTTGAAAAAGAGGAGGGATTGGCTAGGGCTTTTGTGAGAGGAAAAGAATTATGAAAGTTTAGGGTTTGCATGAGGGTTATAGGGATTAAATAGTATGGTTTGTATATGGGCTGGATATCTGATGAATATTATCCCAATTTGGAATAGGATACAAGAAAAAGGAAAAATATGATTCATTGAGAACAGATATTATTACTCTCCAACCATACTAATTAATAAACCCAATAATAATAATACCAAAACCCCAGTCATCAAAACCCAATAACAATTTAAATAATTTAAATGACTAACATATTTATTAATATAATTTTATTCTAAAAATACAGTACGATCTTGGATCTTGGGTTTTTTGAGATGAAACTTTCTTTTAAGAGATGCGTTCGTTTTTAATGGAGTTCAATTGGGAAAGAAGGAGGTAGAGGAGATGAGAAAGACCCAAAAGGAATTCCTTTTCTTTTGGGTCTCTCTTGAGGAAGAAGAAAGATCTCGCCTCAAGAATGAAGATGGAGGCATAAAACCCTAGTATTTTTGTGGGAAGGGAAAAAACTTATCATTTCATCATGTTGGGATTTAAATATACCTTACACTTTTGCATATTAGCCCTTGGGCTTTACAATTTTTGCTTTTTGCTTCATTCTTTACATTCATGTGCACACATTTTGCACTTTAGCCATAAACTTTACATAATTTAGCTTTTTGCCCATTTGTATTACGTTTTTCTACTTATTTTCATATAAAATATATTTATTACAATTCTCTTCTTTTCTCTCTTTCCTCTTGATGGCCGGCCGACTTCGCTTGGGCTCGAGACGGTTTGGGCTTGGATCCACTTGCTTGGCCTTAGGCCCGGGTTAGTAGGCTTGGACCCACTTATTGAGCGTTGACTCTAACTTTTGAATTTTCAATTTTTACAAAAAGGGATATAATTTTTGACCCCAACAAAAGTTGCATGTGATTTCTAAACAGTTGCCTGCAACATCTAAACAGTTGCATGCAACAACTAACCACTTGCCTATAACATCTTAAAAAGTTGTATGTAACATCTAACCACCTGCCTATAATATTTATAAATTTGCCTGTAACATCTTTAAAAGGTTGCATGTAATATCAAAGGAGTTGCCTGTAACATCTAAGGAGTTGCCTGTAACATCTACAAAGTTTCTTGTAATATTCAAGAAGTTGCATGCAATATCTAAACAGTTACATGTAACATTTAACCATTTAGTTGTAATATCTACAAAGTTTCTTGTAATATCTAAGCAGTTGTCTGCACCTGTAGTATCTAATCACTTATCTGTACATATAAAAACGTTGTGTATAATATCTAACCACTTGCATGTAATATCATAAATTGTCTGTAACATCTAAGCAGTTACCTGCAACATCTAAACAATTGCATGTAATATCTAACCACTTGCTTGTAATATCTATAAAGTTTCATGTAATATCTAAACAGTTGCTTGTAACGTCTGAATACTTGCATGTAATATCTACAAAGTTGCATATAACATCTAAGTAGTTTCATGTAATATCTAACCATTTGCCTGTAATATCTACAAAGTTGGCTGTGAAATCTAAGCAGTTGCATGTAACATCCTAGCAGTTGCCTCTGACATCTAATCACTTGCCTGTAATATCTAAAAAAGTTGCATGTAACATCTAAGTGGTTTAAATGAGAGAAGATAATTAATAATGGAGAAAATGAAAGGATAATTTTAGTTCTGGTGTTAAATTGGTTTTTCGGTCGGAAAATTAGCGAATTTGGAGGAAAATGGATTGGTTGGAATATTTAGTGCTTGGTGCTTTAAGCAAAATCAACACATGATAGATGTTACAGGCAACCTCTCAGATATTACTGTTGGGGTCAAAAATTACACCCCGGTTGATCAAGTCAAATCAAAGTCAATCCCAAACCAAGTGGGCCCAAGCCCAGGTAAAGACCGAGCATGGAAGGGACCGGCCCCATGACAAAAAGAATGAAACCATAAATTGGTTTAATGTAAATTTTTTTTTATAGAAATAAATGTATGTAAAATGGGCAAAAAGCCAAAATTTTGTAAACCCCATAACTTATGTGCAAAAAGAGATAAGCACATAAGGCATGGGTGTCACAAGTGCCATTTGGCAAAGCTCAAGGGGCTATATGTAAAATGTGTACCATATAAAAGCAAACATGATGAAAAAATCAGAAAGGACTTTTTCTCTCTAAAAAATCAAGGGTTTCTGTGCCTCCTTCTCCTTCCTCAAGGTTCTAAACCTTCTTCCTTTTTTTTGAATTAAATCAAAAGTTTAACTCTTCTTTTTCCAAAAAGAAACGTTTTTTCACCATAAAACCCTTGAAGGGGAACTCAGATCTCCCATCAAATCCCCAAAAGGGGTGATTTTTAAGCCTCATCCTCCCTTTTCCTCCAAGATCCAGTCAACGGAGAGGAGGAAGAAGGAGACCCATCACCAAAAATCCCACTTTAGGAAAGATCCAAGGCTCAAAAGAAAACCCGAGGCTCAAGGGAGAAGAAAGGGATCCCCTTTCATCATCTCCGAAAATCTCTTAGGAGTTTAACTCCACAAAATATATATATATATATATAATAAATCTTTCTTTTTAGGATTTTAACTCCAAAAGTCAATTGGGAGTACAACTCCCGCTGCAAGGGCTAAACCCCTTTGTCCTTCTTTTATGAGTTCAACTCCAAAAGTCAATTGGGAGTACAACTCCCGGTACACCCTTTTTCCCCAGGTGCTCGACGCCCGCATGCCGGGCTCGTGGGGCGCTGGCGCCCGGCCCCCGCGTGCCGGGCGTGTGAGGAGCTGGTGCCCGGCACTCGGCGCCCGCGTGCTGGGTGCGTGAGGCGCTGGTGCCCACGCGTCCTTTGGACGCTATTCATCCTTTTTTTATATATATACACACTCCACAACACTTTCTCCGATATACCCAAGACCCCTCAAAACACAACACACGCACACTGCACATTGAGTTCTCATGACCAGTTTGACCTGTCAATCGGAGGTTCCTTCGATCTAAAGGCGAGGGGTAAATTAACGGCAGCTTAGTCCGCGGCTGCTGGAGATTCGGATCCCCACAATCAATAAACCACCGCCTACCCTATGCAGGAGGAATCTATAGTACGCCTGACAAGTGACGCGTATTTCCATCTCAATAGAGTGACGAAAAACACTCTACAGATTCTGGCACGCCCAGTGAGACCCTTATATCCTCCTATATCTCGGGTCAAGTGTTCATACGAACTCATTTAACATATTTACCAATATTTGTACTGAAATAATGCTTTTCCATGCAGCAATAAACTTTCAATGACGATATCTCCTAATATGAATTCAGCTTCCGACGCGACCCCGATCCCGTACGTGGTTAAGATCAATGCTCGCGTGATTCTCCCCGGAAGTCTCGGCCGGCAATGGGAGGAGCCACCCCGTCAATTCAGTTCCGTTATCATCTACCCTACCGGAAGCGCTCATCTGGCAGAGGTCACGGCAAACCAAGCGGCCAAACCGACCTCAAGGGGCAGGAGGCCAAACGTTGTGGTCGCCAAAGCATCCCACCCCAAATGCAAATCTGTATTTGAACGACTCTCCGCTGTTCCGACTGAGGGCAAGGTCGTCAACACCAATGGAGCCATGAAGCATCTCCTGCAAGCTCAGACGGTTCCCATGACAATCGTACAATCAGGCGTATCTCCAAAGCTCTCCATCGCTCGGTCTACAGTAGCTTCCCGACGATCCGAAGCCTGCCAAGTGCTCAAATCAGAAAAGTTAAGGAAGAAGCGGCTCAGATATAGAGCCAACAAGAGGGCCAGGACTCTGGCCAAGCAGAATCCTGTGAGGTTCCAAGAGCAGGGTGACCCCGCGTCGACGGCTGAGTCGACCGTAAAATTTAGCAACTCCTTCGAACCCCTAAAGTGGGTTCAGAAAAACGACGTGACGTCCAGAATCAAGAAGACAGCAGTCCGAACGATACTACAATGAGACATGTCCCAGCCCCAACAGAGAAAGCATGACACCGTCTCTTAAAGAGTCTATCAGGCGCTCTGTATTACATGAAAGCAGTGGAGAAAATCCAAAAAGCAGCGCCAGCACCATTCAAGAACCCGGTTGGGCCAGCCGTCTTCAGTCGATTGCCCGTCACCGAAAAAGAAGGGCCACGACATTAGTCCGCAAAATCAGCTGTCAATAATGAAAAGTTGACTGGATATGTTATCTATACGGTCTATATGGAGGGCACGCGTCCCAGGGACAAGTTGCGCAGCAAAAGAAAGGATGGGGCCACCACATCCCAGGCCCAATCTGGCTTGAATGTGGTTGCCGTTTCCCAAGACCAGACGCCTCCGCTGGATGATGAAAACCCTCACGATGAGGCTGATAGGCAGAAGGAACCCTTAGTCCATGTAGGGTCAAGATCGAACAGCGAGGAAGAGCCGACTTTTCTCCCCAGGACCGCAGAGTAAGAGCTGCTTCAAGAGCTTCGAAAACAACTCAGGAGCAAAGATAAAGAGATGACCAAGCTCTACTCGAAAATTGACAACCTGACGAATGTTGTGATGCAGCTCACGGCTCAAATTGCTCTGGTGCCTCCCAATCAAGCATAAGTCTCTACTCATGAGCCGGGTGATGACAATCTGAAGCAACCGAGGCATGTCCCTTTGGGTCCAAGATTGGGCGAGCCGCACGAAAGCCGGACACATTCGACTTCTGGGGATGCCTTGGCCCCAGATAGCACCATCCCGCTAACACAAGATCGGATAATGGACTTAGTCGCCAACAAGGTTAAAACATTGGTAGCCGAAGCTCAGAAAGAAATTGGCGGTAGTGAGCGGCCATATCCCGCACAGTACGATCTGATCGAGTTCCCGAGCGGCTACGTCATTCCCAAGGTTGGAAGATTTGACAGGACAGAAAACGCAAATCAACACGTCGCCCACTTTAATGCGTCATGCGGAAATACAGGAGGCAATGATGCGCTCCTTCTTCGTCAGTTTGTCAATAGCCTGACCAGTGTTTCTTTTGACTGGTACGTGAGCATACCAGACGGTTCTGTCATTACTTTTGCCCAAATGGAGTCTCTGTTTCGGCAAAGGTTCATGAGTGTCAGTGATAAAATATCCATTGTTGACCATGTAAGAACCAAGCCGGGAAACAACGAAAGCAACACGGACTTTATTGCCCGATGGCGCAACCTCACTGTCAAGTGCGAACTGCCGCTAGAGAAAGAACAGTCCGTCAGCCTCCTCATTGGGAACCTCAGCAATTGGATGGTCCCATTCTTGTGTACAGCAGGCCTCAAGACGTTTCAGGAGCTAACCAAGAAAGTCCAAATGCAGGAACGCTCGAAGCAAGAGTCTACCCCGGACTCTCAGAGAGACAAGACTTAGAAAAGCAAGCAGGACGACAACCGTAGAAGCAGGAATTCCAGCAATACCAATGTCTTCATTGCGTCTGACAATGAAGACAAGCGAAAGGCAGGCGAATCCAAAACCAACCGGTCTCGCAAGCCAGTGCTAGAAGGAGAAGGGCCTTCCCTAGAGGAGAAAAAGAACAAGGTTTACTCTTTCAGGAGGGACAAGGTCCGAAAGATATTCAAAGATGCCTTGGACAACGGTTTACAATTGCCGGAGTCGAAGAGACCTCACGAAGAAAAAATGACCGACGATTCTCTATATTGCCCGTACCACCGAGTAGTGATCCATGCGATCGAGAATTGCTATATCTTCAAAGACTGGGTCGAGAAGCAATACAAGGCTGGAGAGATCGAGTTGTCCAAGAGTGTGTTGGTGAACAATCAAGTTGCAACCACCAACTTTATACAGACAGAAACTGAAGCCTTCTAGGAGCAGATAGCTGAACCCGCTGCCCTGAGAAATGAAACTGACTCGCCGCAGCCTCCATGGAGTATTTACATATCTAATAAGACGAAAAAGATGCTAAAGCTACTTCGGAAAGAGCCCAGAACATAATGGGAAGGGCAGAAGAAGCCCACCATTTCAGCTGCCAATTCGGCTCAATCAGGCTCAAAATCCAAAAAGCTCAAGAAGAAGAAAAGTGCAGCTCGACGCGAAAAAAAGTCTGTAAGGAGATCGACCATTCAAAAATATATCGATTCTCTCGAAAACTATGAACAAAAGGAAAGGACTCTAATACAATTGAAGGAGTTCTTCCCTGTAGAAGCGGCTGAGATTCTAGAGGAGCTAGAAGAAGACTCCAATGGAGAGATCCCTATAGTGACCTGCTACGCCATCCATCTTGGTAGCGACTATGAGGAAGATCTATGTTTTCTCAAAAAGGACGAGGAGCTCGCCATAAAGGCCAACCAAATCCAGCTCAGAAACGGCAAGACTCTACCGCTAAATCAAGGCAACACCCTAAAAGGAAAGGAAAAACAAGTCGTTAATGAAGAAGATGGCAGAGAGCCGGTCATGAAAACTCAAGTCCTTCCTCAGTGGACTACAATGTCTTGGCCCATCTCCGGAAGCTTCCGTCTCTCCTGAGCATCTACGATGCATTGGTCTTATCCAAGGAGCTTAGGGATGTTCTCATTCACGCTTTACAAAACCCCGAGCAATACCAGGCTCGCTTTGCGGAAATTAATATGAAAGAAGCCCAGTACGCACTGTATGTCGCCGCAGTCACGTTTAAGGACAAAAACTTGCTGCTGGGAACAGTAGAGCATAATCGGCCGCTTTACGTGACTGGGTACAGCGACGGAGATCAGATCAATCGCATATTGATTGATCCGAGATCCTCAGTGAACATCATGAACTTGCGGACTCTGAAGAGCTTATCAATGGACATCTGACACCTGTCAAAAGAAAGGGTTTTCATTCAAGGCTTCAATCAAAATTGCCAACAAGTTCTGGGATCCATAGCTCTGCCGATAAGGTTCGGGGACCTACAAACCGAAGCCAAGATATACGTGATCAACGCCGACATGTCTTATAAAATTCTCCTAGGATAGCCGTGGCTCCACGATTACGGTATCATTCCGTTAACTCTCCATCAAAGCATGATGTATACCAAAAATGGAGATGAAAGACGCATTGATGGAGACATCCAGCCGTTCGGTGTGCATGAAGTTCGATACGAAAATTCTCGGTACTTTATGAACCTCCAAAGTGCCGAGCCACAACTGACCAAGGACAGAACGGCCCCGAAACTCAAAAGCAAATCTGAGCCGGCTATCACTTTCAAAAGCAAAAACCCCCATATACGTCCGCGTTTCGGCAGTGACACTGATGAGTCCGACAGTGGAAGTCCATTCTTCCATAAATCTCGCCCTTATTTCAGTAGCGATACGGATGAGTCTGATATTGAAGGCTCATCCGGCAGCAAAATTCGCTCTCGTTTAGGCTGTGACACTGAAGAATCAGAAGAAGATGATCCGTCTTGCAACAGCTATGCAGATTGGGCCCTCATGCAAAAAGCGAAGCTAAGAGAAACCTTCGAGACTACAAAAGGGTCCCTAGATATCACAAAGGTGCCGGAGTAGATGTGCATGGATCTAGATGCATTTTCAGTCTCCACCGTGGGCTAGCTTAAAACCTTGTACATTCCTGGAAGAAAAAGTGGACAGAAGGGCATCCTGTTTTATAGGTCAAACCCTGTAACGCACCCGGATGATTTATCTATCACGTGCCTTCCCTATGAGAGAGGCATAAGATCCATCCTCAATCCCAGATATTATGCGCCTAAGATGCGGGAATATTTTAAAAAGTGCGGATGTCGGTTATATCAAACGGACTCCGAAGCGAAGTTTTACGAAGGGCTATGGTATCCACCTCAGGTTAGAGCACTCATCGATTGACGAATTCCGGATAGACGGGGCATAAGTTTCATTCAACCTGATTTCAAAGAATGCTACATGATCCATGTTGGTGAAGCTAGCAAAAGGTCAAATGATAATGACGAAATAGCCGAGCCAGAAGAAGCTCCTCGAGAGCTCGAAGATGGCGGACAAGCAACCTTCAACGAGCTAACCGAGATTGATTTAGGAACGCCCGATAATCCAAGGCTGACCTATATCAGCTCACTCTTATCAGAGGAAATGAAAGAGCAGATAGTCGCCCTGCTGCATGAGTTCGCCGACTGCTTCCTGTGGATGTACAAAGAAATGCCTGGCATTTCCCCTGAAGTGGCCATGCATAAGCTGGATACATCTCCTGATGTTAAGCCGGTCAAGCAAGCTCCTCGAAGAATGAGAAGGGAACTGGAAGAAAAGGTCATCGAGGAAAATAAGAAACTCATCGATGCTGTCTTCATCAGGGAAGAGAAATACGCAGATTGGATCACGTGTATCGTCCTGGTGAAAAAGAAGAACGGGCAGATCCGAGTTTGCGTCGATTTCAGGGATCTCAATAAGGCATGCCCTAAAGACGATTTCCCGCTTCCGGTCATGGAAATGATGGTCAACGATACCTCAAATTACGAGCTGTTCAATTTCATGGATGGCCCGTCTGGATATAATCAAATCAAGATGTCGTCCGAGGATGAGAAACACACAGCATTTCGAACCCCAATCGAGATATACTGCTACAAGGTGATGCCATTCGGATTAAAGAATGCAGGTGCTACATATCAAAGGACGATAACCAATATCTTTGATAACCTAATCCATAAAGTCGTCGAATGTTATGTTGATGATTTGGTCGTCAAGACTAAAGCCAAGGCCGATCACATCCAAGATCTCAGGACCGTTTTCACCAGACTGGGATACGATCTGAAGATGAATCCTCTAAAGTGCGCTTTTGGCGTGACATCAGGAAAATTATTGGGCTTCATAGTCCGACATCGGGGGATCGAAGTCGACCCATCGAAGATAATAGCCGTCATAGAGATGCCACCTCCGAAGAATCTGACGCGGCTAAGATCCTTTCAAGGAAAGCTCGCTTACATATGAAGGTTCATCTCGAACCTATCGGGAAGAGGCAGGCTTTTCTCTAAGCTCATGATGAAAGGAGCTCCTTTCGTCTGGAATGACAGATGTCAAGAAGCGTTCGAAAATATCAAACAGTACATGTTGCACCCTCTAGTGCTTGCTGCTCCCATTCCAAATAAATCGTTGATCCTCTATACTGCCGTGCTAGATGAGTCACTCGGTCCACTCCTCACCCAGAACAATGAGGAAGGAAAAGAGAATGCCCTCTACTACCTCAGTCAAACATTAGTCGGGGCTGAACATAACTATTCCTTGATCGAAAAACAGTGCATTACCCTGATATTTGTCGTGAAAAAGCTAAGACACTATCTTCTCGCTCATCGGGTTATGCTGATCTCCAAGGTCGACCCGCTCAAACACTTAATGACTAAAGCAAGCTTAGCCGATAGAATGGCAAGATGGGCTATCAAGCTGCTTGAATTTGACATAATCTATACTCCTCATAAAACAATAAAAGGGCAAGCCCTCGCTAAATTCCTTGCTGCTCATCCCGTATCAGAAGGGTCACCGCTCAATTGCGAGTTACCCGACAAACAAGTGCTGCATCTCGAGGATGACGATCCATGTTGGGAGCTCTACTTTGACGGAGCCTCATCAATTAGAACCTCCAGCAAATCAAGCGTCCCACAGATAAAAGCAGGGATAGGATTGGTGTTCATCACGCCATCGATGGGAACCCTACGACGTTCTTTTGCTCTCATCGAGCCTCGCATAAATAACGAGGTTGAGTACGAGGCTCTGATAGCTGTTCTGGAGCTCTCCATAGAAATGGAAATCCTTTGGCTACGAGTCTACGGTGATTCCCATCTTGTCGTCAACCAAGTAAGCGGTGACTATAAGATATACAAACCCGAGTTAGCTTGGTACAAAAGCCGGGTGGTGGAGCTCATGAAACAGTTCACCCACATTGAACTGATGAGAGTTCCTAGGGCGTTGAATGGAAAAGCTGACGTGCTCGCTCGCTTAGCCAAGGAGCTGGCTGATCCCGATATGGATGAGATTCTGATAACAGTCAGGAGCCAGCAAATTCTGCCCCCGGTCTCTTTACGAGAAGAGGGAAGCATAGAACAAGAGAACAATCCTGCCAAAAAAGCTCTGATCATTCAAGACGAGCCCGATTGGAGAGAACCCTTCATAGAGTACCTCCGATACGACAAGCCGCCCGAAGAAAAATCTGCGATGGTTCAGCTGAAGAAGAGAGCTTTTCGATACGTGTTTGTAAATAATACGCTCTACCGCAGATCATATGACCAACTCTGGTTCAGGTGTCTATCATCGGTTGAAACCCAAAAAATCATGAAAGAAATTCACCCGGGTGTCACGACCTGAAATATTAGCTCATGTCCAGCACTTAAATCACGCAACGTCTAAAGGCGTAACGTAATTCAAGTAAGCTGAAACCCAGAAATCTAAACCTTTTAAGAAAAATAAAGGAGGTAAAGTTTTGAAATAAAGGTATAATGAAATCAAGTTTTCTTAATGCAAAGAAAAGGAACATGAAAATGCAAGTGGATTATGCAAGTTTAAAAACATGTTTCGTATTTTTGAAAATTTGGGCAGCACCTATTTTGTATATTTTGATCCAAAACCACAAATACATAATAAGAATAATGGCATCCCCAAGCGGGAGCTAGCTCTTCGCCAAACGGCGGATCACAACCACACAAGACAGTAAATATGAGTATACGACGCCCAACGGCGAAGATCACCATAAAAGATAAAGAAATAAGCAATACATCAAAACCACAAGTAGCAGAAAACCCCTCGCTCTAAGTCTCGCAACCACAATCCCACTAAGTCTCATTACTTATACAATTTACAAATTTCGATTGATGAAGTTAACTAGATACAATATAAAATATATATACAAGAGTGGGTACGATATAAGGTCCCACCTACCAAAGCAAAACACCCAAAATGAAGCTATGTGCCAGCGATGCCGCTACTGATCCGTGCGGTCAACCTGCAAGAACTGTGGCACAACGGGGGTGAGTTGCCAACTCGTAAGTAGAAAAATATCAACAGATAGAAATCGAATAAACAACAACTCCTAGGTCAACTATATCATAAAGGTAATACTATGATATCTAGGGTGACCGGGTCTGTATATGTGCCAACAAGGTAGTCAATACCTATATGCATGCGGATATCATCCGACAATATAATCAAGGTATGTATGCATGTGGATCTCGTCCACCCATATAATCAATGTATATACGCATGTGGATCTCGTTCACCTATATAATCAATGTATATACGCATGTGGATCTCGTCCACCTATATAATCAATGTATGTATGCACATAAATATCATAAAAGAGTGTGCATGAAAGTATGAGGATATAAATCAACGGTGTCTCTCACAACAAACCAAGATCATGGAACCTGAGTGCCTAGCATCGACACTCGAAAACATCATGAAAACCGTGCCCAGCAGCGGCACGTAAATCCTCATATATCGGGCTCCATCAGTCCGGATCGGCCTACGGGCTCTGTCAGTCCGGATCGGCCCATATCATCTATCGACTCCGGTCGGTATCCTCCGGATATCCGCCGAGCCCAAAGACTATCACCGGTAGGTAGTAGTCTCTCTACCAGGCTCACCGTCTGTATACACAGCATCCATTTCTTGCCCCGGGGTACAATACCGGGTCCACCATGTACCCGCAATCGGCCTCATCCGCTTCCTTGAATTGGGTTTCACGTGTCACACATCTCAGAACCGAGAAAACATGTCACGCCCCGCTTCCCAGAGTACACTAAATTGGGCACGTGACATAGCCAACCATGCTACCTGTGGGTAGGAAGTATCCATCCACAGTCACATTACGGCTGTAGAGATATCAAGAACAAAATGTAACTATCTAATACATGTCGATAAGCCAAGATAACATGAGTCAAGAATAATTAAAGTGCGGAAGCAAAAGATCCAATACAAAATAACTGGAATGTATGTCCCATAATACGGGCCCACATCAGGAATAAAATGCAGAAAATAGAAGAACTAACTACTGTTGACACCGCACAGCTTAGCCTGCTGGCTGAAGTACTCCTGCTCGGACTGCAGCAAAGGTACGGAATCTGGGCCATGCAAAACCCAGACGTCAGTGCGTCATGTCATCAAGTAATAGAATAAAACAGGGCAATAGGGCAATGCAAGTATAAACATGAATGAAAAGCAGGTGTAACAGTAATAAAAATCAGGCAGTGCAGGGTAGTGTGCAGTGAGTAAACTAAACTGTTCTATTGGGTTTTCTACTCTAAAGTCTGTGAAATCAATTTGATAAATCATCGATGTAACTCAATAGTATCCCGTACATGCCCGGGACCATGGTTTACATACTCTTGGGCCAAAACCAAGACGTGCCGCTAGGCACTAACAGGAAAGGAGTACAGACCAACAATGTCAGCAGCATCGTCACGAGGCGGGCCTAGCCTCTAAAACTGATCAGTATAAGCGAGCACTGTCGAGTTACAGGTCAGGATTTCATCATTGATTTCCCCATGCCCCCAAGTTATATGTGTTAACTCAGGTATTCCGTAATCAAGAACTAATGCCAACACAGGATCAGGTAAGAGCAGGTTTGTCTGGATAGACAACAGGAACGGTCCATGAGAACTACATGTCAGGTTGGTTGGCATTAGACATAAGATCAGGTAACGGGTCAAGCCATGGTACATCAGGTCAAGTCAAGTAGTGTACGGTACCATGTCGGGTCAATCAATATGTGTGTAGCAAGTCAGGCCAGGGTGTAAAATATAACATGTGGGTACTCATAAACAGCTAGCATAATCATGGTTATAAATAATCAAGCATGATTATCAACAACACAATCTAAGCAATAAGTTAAGCAATAAAGCAGATTTAATTAATTAGCTGTACAGTTATCAGTTGTGATTAAACAGACAGTGTCAGCATTATGTGAATACAGTATGATAGATGTGAATGCTGAAAACCAGGTTAATAATATTGAGTGATCCATGGATGCGACGACATGTATAATCTGTTCAATGGATGCAGTTGTAACTAAACCGATTAAAGTTGCACATGGATGTCCGGTAGGTTAAAACTGGATAAAAGGGGTATCATGGCTATAAACAAATGCGATCATGTGGTCTATCACTTACAGGTGATTACTAAGTATAAATAATTAGATGCAAAATTTGGTTTCACGTTCGGGATCATAAAATGTGTAATGGAACTTTATACGGTTAACTTGAAATCCAATTCTATCGATTCTATTTAGAGATTTAACAGGAAATAAATAATATAACATACGAATAGTTTAAAATAGCATGTAGCAAGTTTCACTTGCCTCGACGGGTCGCGAAACGGAAAACGGAACGTTACGCGTCGGCGGGGAAAAATCGCGACGCGCGCGCGGTTCACGGAATGAACCCAAACGACGAACAGTGGAGTCACACGGGTCAGGGGTCCTCGCTGGGTCGTCGGGAAACGTCGCCGGCACGGTCAGATTCCGGAAAACAGACAAAACAGTGAACATTAAAAATGCAAGAATGCATGAAAGAAAGAGAAGAGAAAAATAAGAAGAAAGAAGAGAAGGAAGATTGAGGAAGGGGTGCTCACGTTGATCTGTAGAGGGGTTGTGATCGTCGACTGCGTTGACGGAGTTCTGGCAAGATCCCTGCAGAGACAGCCGGCAGTTAGAGAAAAACAACCGAAAACATGAAGAATGGGAGAAGGAGAAAGAAGGAAGAGGGTGTAGAGATGAGGCTCACTGGGGGTATACCAAGGCTAGGGCACGGGGATGAGGTCACCGGCGGCGGCTTCCGGCGGTGCAGAAGCGTGTAGGGGTGCATGGCTGCTCGTGCAGGGTGCTCGGGGAGAGGAGGAACGAGAAAGGGTAGAGGCGGCTGCGACGAGGGTTGAGGGGCGACGAGGCTTGCACGGGCATCGTCGGTGCTAGGGCAGCGGCGAGGGAAGACGGCAGCTAGGGTTTTTCAGGGATGGGTTCGTTTTATTTTAGAGAAGGGAAGGAAATAATTATAAAAGAAGAAGAGAGAGAGAGAAGACGCGGGGGGGAGAGAGAGATCGAGAGGAGAGAGAAAATGAGAGGAGAAAGAATTTTGGCCTTTAGCGCCACAGAGAGAGAGAGAGAGAGAAGGAGAATGAGAAAGGAGAGAGAGAGAGAAACAGAAGGAGAAAAGGGAGAGCGAGAGAAAGAATGTGGGGCCCAAGGGTTAAAGATATGCTCTGATTGGCTGGGGGAGTTAAAGAAACTGTTTGGAAAAAAAGTAAAAGATTTTCTAAAGTTTTACGCAGGATTTCATTGGCTGGGGAAAAATTGTTTGGTTAGGGAAATATTTTAAATGGTTTTTCTGGTTTTAAAAAAATAATTTGGTTAAGGGGAAAGTAGCATTGTAGATAATAGAGAAAATATTTTTAAATTGATTTAGTAATTTAAAATAGAATTTGGCAGGATCCAAAATAATTCAGAATTGCGCCCGGGTCGGGTCCAAAAATTTGGATTTGAAATATGAAAATTATTGGCAGGTTCCAAAATTAAAATGAAGGATTTTATAATTAAAAAGCATACCCCCAAGAATGGACGCACGCACGTACGCGTAGCCATACAAACACGTCCGTTTCACTGAACGGGACGAGAACATGATGCAAGGACGCTACCACAGGGTTAGGAGTGTCAAGCAGGCCATGTCAATCATTTTTAATTTATTTTAAATGACTTAAATTGTTATATGCAGAAATATGACATGTCGGGATAAATTATAACTAGTGACAGTCAAAGCAGGATAAATGAAATAGATACCACACACCACACATACGGTAACTGAAATTTGTAGAACTGGACTCGGTTGTTACATTATACCCAACTACAAAATGAATTTCGTCCTCGAAATTCCAAGAATACAAAAGATAGACGAAAAACAAACTATAAGAAAAGATGAGGAAACTTCTGCCGGATTTCATCTTCTCGTTCCCAAGTGAACTCTCCATGCGAGAGATTACCCCAAGAAACAAGTACAAGAGGGATAACCTTGTTCTTAAGAACCTTTTCCCTTCGTTCCACAATTTCAACCGGTCGCTCCTCAAAAGTCAAGTCTTCCTGTACTGTCGGCTCCGAATGATCCAACACATGTGTTTCATCTCGAACATACTTGCGGAGTTGAGATACGTGAAACACATCGTGCACATTCGCCAAGGACTGCGGTAACGCCAAACAATACGCTACCTCACCAACGCGCTCCAAGATCTCAAAGGGTCCAACGAATCGAGGACTGGGCTTTCCTCGATTTCCAAAACGAATCACCCCTCTAGTCGATGATATCTTCAAGAATACCAAATCACCCACGGCGAACTCTAGAGGTCTTCTCGACGTATCTGCCCAACTCTTCTGTCTGTCTTGAGCTGCTTTCATATGATTCCGAATAGCGTTAACTTTCTCAACTGTCTGCACAACCAGATCCGGTCCCAACAACCTTTGTTCACTGACATCGTCCCAACAAACAGGTGAACGGCATTTGCGACCATACAGAGCTTCAAATGGAGCCATCTGAATAGTTGCCTGGAAACTGTTGTTGTAAGAAAACTCCACCAAATGTAAATGATCCTCCCAAGAACCCTTGAAGTCCAACATGCATGCTCTCAACATATCTTCAAGAGTTTGGATCGTTCTCTCCGACTGACCATCAGTTTAAGGATGATAAGCTGTGCTAAACTTCAATCGAGTCCCCAAACTTTCCTATAAACTCCTCCAGAAGTGTGATAAGAACCGAGTGTCACGATCGGACACGATGCTTACCGGTACTCCATGCAATCTTACAATCTCCTGCATGTACCGCTCCGCCAAAGTCTCTGTTGATTGACCAACCCGAAAAGGAATAAAATGAGCTGCCTTGGTCAAACGATCAACAATCACCCATACTGCATTGTTGCCTTTTGGACTCCGCGGTAAAGCTGTCACGAAATCCATGGTTATATGTTCCCACTTCCACTGAGGAATCGGAAGTGGTTGCAATAAACCAGCGACCCTTTGATGTTCAGCCATAACTTGCTGACACACCAAGCACTTTGCCACAAAGCGAGCGATCTCCCGTTTCATACCTTCCCACCAGAAATGCTGTCGTAAGTCTCGGTACATCTTCGTGCCTCCTGGATGTACGGAATAAGCTGAACTGTGTGCCTCCTTCATAAGCTCTTCGCGAACATCTCCTTTTGGCACACACAAACGGCTACCATACCTCAACGAACCATCTTCGTGGATCAATAAATCTGTTCGTAGTCCGGCTTCAACCTGTTCTCGAAACTTTTGCAATCTAGGATCCTGCGATTGCGCTGCTTTAATATTCTCGATCAACGAAGAATGTACTTGCAGCTGCATCAACTGTCCCGAAGAATGCGGTAGCACAACCTCCAAATCAAATCTTCGAAATTCTTCAACGAGTTCCTTCTGCGAAGTCAACATCTGAATTGCTGGTAACCGACTGAGCGCATCCGGTACGACATTAACCTTCCCCGGATGGTACTTAAGATCAAGATCGTAATCAGCCATCAGCTCTAACCATCTAAGCTGCCTCATATTAAGCTCTTTCTGCGTGAGCACATACTTCAAACTCTTATGATCCGTGAAAACTTTGACCCTTTTGCCCAAAAGGTAGTGTCTCCAAATCTTCAAAGCGAAAATCACAGCCGCAAGCTCCAAGTCGTGAGTTGGGTAATTCTTCTCATGGGTCTTCAACTGTCTTGATGCGTACGCTACAACCTTCCCATGCTACATCAAAACGCATCCCAATCCTTTCCCAGATGCGTCGTTGTGAATCACCAATCCTCCGGAACTGTCTGGCACAGTCAGAATAGGAGCGGTTATCAATCTCTGCTTCAGCGTCTCAAAAGCTGACGCACAACTATCCGTCCACACAAAAGGTACCTCCTTGCGCGTAAGCTTGGTCAGCGGCTCCGCCAGACGAGCAAAGTTCTCCACAAATCTTCTGTAATACCCGGCGAGCCCAAGAAAACTTCTTATCTCCGCAACATTCTTCGGAATCGGCCAATCACGAACTGCTGCAATCTTTTCGGGATCGACGGCGATTCCATCGCCAGACACAACATGCCCCAAAAACTTTACTTCTTTCAGCCAAAACTCGCACTTGATCATCTTCGCATATAACTTCACCTGTCTCAACGTCTGCAGTGCGATCTTCAAATGTTCTGCATACTCTTCAAAACTCTTCGAATAGACCAGAATATCGTCAATGAACACCACAATAAACTGGTCCAAGAAAGGTGAAAAGATTCGGTTCATCAAGTCCATGAATATCGCCGGTGCATTCGTTACTCCGAAGGGCATCACTAAGTACTCGTAATGTCCATACCGAGTTCGGAACGCCGTCTTGCAAATGTCTTCTGCCTTCACTCGGACCTGATGATATCCGGATCGCAAATCCAGCTTCGAGAATACCCTCGCGCCACTAAGCTGCTCAAATAGTTCGCCAATGCGAGGGATCGGATACTTGTTCTTAATAGTCACCCGGTTTAATTCTCGATAGTTGATGCACATCCTTCTTGTACCATCCTTCTTCTTGACTAGAAGAACCGGAGTTCCCCAAGGCGAGTTACTGCTTCGAATCCAACCCTTCTCAAGCAATTCAGCAACATGTTTCTTGATTTCTTCCAACTCCAATGGTGCCATTGGATAATACGCTTTAGATACTGGCGCTGCACCAGGAATAAGATCAATTGCGAACTCCACGTCCCGCTTTGGCGGTAATCCCGATATATCTTCAAACACGTCCATAAAATCGCGAACAACAGCTGGCTCTTCACTTTCATCAACCTCCATTGATGTAAGAATATTAGTTGTCGACCTAGCTCTAAACTCGACTGGCCCGACAGAACTGCTTCCTCCAGTGAAGGTAAACTCGGGATGTCCAGGAATCTGGAAAATTACTTTCTTTGCCCTACAATCAATGTGAGCGTGGAAAGTGCCAAGAAAATCCATTCCCACGACGACTTCGTAGCTGCCCCTATCAATCACCAAGAAATCTGCAAAAAGCTCCCGTCCGCAAACAACAACTGTGCAATCTTTACATTCCCTACTAGATATGATTTTCCCATTCCCAGTGTGTATGTCCCAGAAACTAGACAAGGTCGTGCAAGTAATCGAGTGTGTAGTTATAAACTTGGACGACATTGTCACGCCCCGCTTCCCAGAGTACGCTAGATTGGGCACGTGACATAGCCAACCATGCTACCTGTGGGTAGGAAGTATCCATCCACAGTCACATTACGGCTATAGAGATATCAAGAATAAGATAAAACTATCTAAAACATGTCCATAATCCAGAATAACATGAGTCAATAATAAATAAATGCGGAAGCAAATGATCCAATACAAATAACTGAAAAGTGTGTCCCATAATGCGGGCTCACATCAGGAAATAAATGCAGGAAATAAAACTAACTACTACTGAACTCACAGCTCAACCTGCTAGCTGAAGTACTCCTGCTCGGACTGCAACAGCGGTACGGAATCTGGGCCATGCAAAACCCAGACGTCAGCGCGTCATGTCATCAAGTAATATAATATGAACAGTGTAGCAGGCAATGTAATATAAACATGAATACAGCAAGAATAACAATAATATGAATCATACCAGTACAGGGTAGCATGCAGTGGGTAAACTAAACTGTTCTATCAGGTTTTCTATTCTAAAGTCTTTGAAATCAATTGATGAATCATCGATGTAACTCAATAGTATCCCGTGCATGCCCGGGACCACGGTCAAGACCCTCGGGGCTGAATCCGAGACGTGCCGCTAGGCAGTAACAGGTAGCAGGATGGGCGAGTGATGTCAGCATCATCACTCCGGGGCTGGCCTAGCCCGTAAGACTGATCAGAACAGGTATCGAACTGTTGAGTTACACGTCAGGTTTCACCTTTGATTTCCGCATACCCCCAAGTTATGTATGTCAAGTCAGGTATTCAGTAGTCAAGAACTAATGCCAACACAGGATCAGATAAAAGCAGGTTTGTCTGGATAGACAACAGGAACGGTCCATGAGGACTACATGTTATGTTTGTTGGCATTAGACACAAGATCAGGTAACAGGTAAAGCCATGGTACATCAGGTCTAGCCAGGTAATGTATAAACGTGTCATGTCATATCAAGAGTGTACGGTACCATATCATGTCAAGTAGGAAGTGTAACAGGTCATGTCAGGAAGCACAAGATGTCATGTGGGTGCTCATAATCAAACTAACATAAGCATATGTATAAATAAACAAGCATGAGTACTATCAGAACAATAAACTGGAACATGTAATATGATATGCAAATAGATATAATTTCAAGGATATGGATGCACAGTTATCGATTAGGGTTACATTTATAGTTCCAATATTAATTAGGATGCAATTTATTAAACATGGAGTGGTAATATCACATTATTATGTAGTAATGTGATCTATGGATGCAATTATATGTATCTTAAATGCGATGGATGCAAACGGATATCCGAAAAGTTATAAAACTATAAAATGGTAATGTGGGATGTACAACTAAGCAATATGTGATATAAATATTGATATAATAATATTAATAAGGATAGCATATTCAAAGCGATTAATAACTATAAAAGTGGTATTGATTAACCATGCACAAGAAAGTTCCGTTCAGAAATTCAGCGTCACCCTAATTTGTAAAATAGCTTAAAAATAACAAACGTTCTCCAAAAGGGACGTGTCTTATACCAAAACAAAGATAATTCAATAAGGTTTTCAGTTTTATAAGTATAAGCATCTCAGGTTGTCCCTACAAAAAGTTATGAACATTCGAAATTGAAAGTTTGTTGCTGGAATTTCCCTGGACAGCAGTTTGGAGACATTTTCATTTGCATTTTATGTTATTTAAACAATTTATTTTGCAAGTAAATATTTCATAGAGTTATAGTATTCTGAGTTAGCTTCGTAACGAACTAAAGAACGTATACTAATGATTTTCTATGATTTATAATGAATTTTATACGGTAAGGTGTACAGTAAATTTCAGATTTGTCGTATCCGCTTTTTCAACGACGTTTCATGTGTAAACTATAATATTTTAAATATATAACATTATAAAATGCAGATTATAAACTAATTAAAGATAATAATAAGAAATATTACATCGATATATATTTTAAATGATATGGATGCAGTATAATGTAATCTAGTATGTCACAAGATAAGTTTTCATGATCTAGATTTAATATGATATAAACGGATGCAAACGGAACATCGAAACGTTATAAAATTAAACATGGTGCACTAGATTTAAACTATAGGTATGGTATTTATTTAAATAGGTATAAAATGAATTATATAACATGTAGCAAGATTAACTTGCCTCGATGGGTCGTGAATCGGGAAAACGGAACGTTAACCGTCGGCGGGGAAAACTCGCGACGGCGCACGGTTCACGGAATGAACCCAAACGACGAACAAAGGAACCATACGGGTCGGGGTACCTCGCTGGAACGTCGAGAAGCATCACCGGCACGACGGAATTCCGGCAACAAAAGAACAGTTAAAAAAATGAGAAACGAGACATGAAGCAAGAAGAGAAAGAATGATAAAGAGAAGTACGAGAGAATATATGAGGGGGGGGAGAGAGAAAAAAAGTGGAGAGAGAGAAAGTGGGGCCCACGGGGTTAAAGGGGAGGTTGCGATTGGCTGAGAGAATAAATTGAGAAGGATATAAAAGATTGTAAAAATATTATATGGTCAACTTAAAGATTTAAAAGATAGGTAATGAACAGTAAGATATCAGGTTAGTTAGAAAAATATATGCGATGGTTTTAATAATATTAAAATTTGGGATTTTGGCGCCAAATAAAACATTTCCAAATCGCGCCCTGGTCGAGTCCAAAAATTTGAAATTGAAATAATAGGATTTTAAGCAGGATCCAAATTTTAAAATTAAGTGTTTTATGATTAAAAAGCATACCCCCAAAACGGATACATGTACGCGCGCGTAGCCGTCCAAACTCGCCTGTTTCACTGAACGGGACGAGAACACAATGCACGGACGCTACCACGAGGCTAGGGGTGTCAAGTAGGCCAAGATGAATATTTTCAATTTTATTTTAGATGCCAAAATTTGTTATATGTAGAAATGACTTTGCCGGGTAAATTTTACAGTAAGCAACAAACAAGTAAGTTAAATGAAATGAGTACCACATTATGCTCAAACAGTAACTGAAAATAGTAGCATTGGGCTCGGGTGTTACAGACATAAAACAATGGGATGCACCAGAATCAAATAACGCTAATGCGGGAAAACCATGAACGAGTAGAATACCTGAAACAACTTCTCCCGAAGCCTTAGCTTCCTCAGCCGTCAAGGTAAAAGCTCGAGCCTGATTAGGTCCTTGAGTCAACTGTTTCTGTCCCTGAAATGATTTCTGCGGAGGCTTCTGAATGTCATCCCTTGTGCGTAACTTCGACGGACAATAAGTAACAGTATGATCCGCCGATCCACAAACCAGACAAAGTCCCTGCATCCTGCGACATTCCTTTTGCAAATGTCCGGGTAAGTGGCAGTAGCTACAAACCACGCGCTTCCTCTGATCAACGACAGCAGGCTTCTTCATTAGTGTTGCACCACGACGGTCCACTGGAATACCTCTGCGTCCATGAGCTCGGTTTGGTACAAATGCCGGCTTCCTTACTGCAACTGCTGTCTGCTGCAAACTCCCAGTCTTCCCAGATAGGCTCTGTTGTTCCCGGGCTGCTGTAAGAACCTGTGAGAAGGTGGTCAAACCCAGGGAGACAATCTGCCTCTGGATGTCCACATCCAAGCTGCGCATGAACCTCTGTGCCCTGTCTGCATCGTTGGCAACTAAAGGTCCAGCGAATCTACTAAGCCGTGTCCACTCAGCTGCATGTACATCTACGAGTGCACCATTCTGCTTCAGACTGATGAACTTCTCCTCCATTTCCTCCCGTACAGTCCGCGGGAAGAACTTCTCCAGGAAACTCTTCGAAAAATCTGCCCACTTGATCGGCTTGGGCAAGGGGGTCTCCTCCACAAGCCACCATTCACGGACGTAGTCCACTAACTGAATGCGCACCACATCCACTCTTTTATCATCTGGAATCTGTGCCGCAATAAGTAAGTTCTCCGTGTCAACTAGCCACTACTCTGCTGGCAACGGCTCCTCCAAACCGGTAAAGACAGACGGTCCCAAACGCCTGAAATCTGCTACGGTCCCCACACGATCAACTGGTTTAGCTCCAACATTGTTAACGGACTGCTGAACGGTCCGCAGACCTTCCTGAAACGATTCAGCTTGCTGCTGGATCAGCTTGGTCTATCTCTTTTGATTCTCCAGCATTCCCCGTATTACTCCAAGCATGGCGGCTTCGTCAACACGCCTTTGGTATGTCTTCAGATTCTTGTCTGCCATACTCCTGAAATCAAAACACCCAAGATTAGCATGATAACAGATTCAAAATATAGATCAAGGCTAGAACTCCAAGTTACTTAAATAGAGTACCGCATTGTAACTATGTCGCGGTATCATAGCTACAATTACATAACTCCACCCAAGTCGCCTAAGTCCTAGAGATAACAAGGAATCGGGTTTCGAGTCGATATGCAAAGGAAGTTTGCACACCGTAAAAGATATAATCAGGAAGAACTTAGATTCAGGAACAGTAAAACGGCAAGGTGGCAGGACATGTTTCCTTAACACGGGTATTCTGATTCATCTATTGGGTACAATACCCAACTACAAAAGAATCAACCCGGCTAACCTATGTCTCTGATACCAAAAGAATCATGTCACGCCCCGCTTCCCAGAGTACGCTAAATTGGGCACGTGATATAGCCAACCATGCTACCTGTGGGTAGGAAGTATCCATCCACAGTCACATTACGGCTGTAGAGATATCAAGAACAAAATGTAACTATCTAATACATGTCCATAAGCCAAGATAACATGAGTCAAGAATAATAAAAGTGCGGAAGCAAAAGATCCAATACAAAATAACTGGAATGTATGTCCCATAATACGGGCCCACATCAGGAATAAAATGCAGAAAATAGAAGAACTAACTACTGTTGACACCTCACAGCTTAGCCTGCTGGCTGAAGTACTCCTGCTCGGACTGCAGCAAAGGTACGGAATCTGGGCCATGCAAAACCCAGACGTCAGTGCGTCATGTCATCAAGTAATAGAATAAAACAGGGCAACAGGCAATGCAAGTATAAACATGAATGAAAAGCAGGTGTAACAGTAATAAAAATCAGGCAGTGCAGGGTAGTGTGCAGTGAGTAAACTAAACTGTTCTATTGGGTTTTCTACTCTAAAGTCTGTGAAATCAATTTGATGAATCATCGATGTAACTCAATAGTATCCCGTGCATGCCCGGGACCACGGTCTACAGACTCTCGGGCTGAAACCGAGACGTGCCGCTAGGCACTAACAGGTAAGGAGTACAGACCAACGATGTCAGCAGCATCGTCACGAGGCGGGCCTAGCCTCTAAAACTGATCAGTATAAGCGAGCATTGTCGAGTTACAAGTCAGGATTTCATCATTGATTTCCCCATGCCCCCAAGTTATATGTGTCAAGTCAGGTATTCTGCAATCAAGAACTAATGCCAACACAGGATCAAGTAAGAGCAGGTTTGTCTGGATAGACAACAGGAATGGTCCGTGAGGACTACATGTCAGGTTGGTTGGCATTAGACACAAGATCAGGTAACGGGTCAAGCCATGGTACATCAAGTCAAGTCAAGTAGTGTACGATACCATGTCGGGTCAATCAATATGTGTGTAGCAAGTCAGGCCAGGGTGTAAAAGATAACATGTGGGTACTCATAAACAGCTAGCATAATCATGGTTATAAATAATCAAGCATGGTTATCAACAACACAATCTAAGCAATAAGTTAAGCAATAAAGCAGATTTAATTAATTAGCTGTACAGTTATCAGTTGTGATTAAACAGACAGTGTCAGCATTATGTGAATACAGTATGATAGATGTGAATGCTGAAAACCAGGTTAATAATATTGAGTGATCCATGGATGCGACGACATGTATAATCTGTTCAATGGATGCAGTTGTAACTAAACCGGTTAAAGTTGCACATGGATGTCCGGTAGGTTAAAACTGGATAAAAGGGGTATCATGGCTATAAACAAATGTGATCATGTGGTTTATCATTTACAGGTGATTACTAAGTATAAATAATTAGATGCAAAATTTGGTTTCACGTTCGGGATCATAAAATGTGTAATGGAACTTTATACGGTTAACTTGAAATCCAATTCTATCGATTCTATTTAGAGATTTAACAGGAAATAAATAATATAGCATACGAATAGTTTAAAATAGCATGTAGCAAGTTTCACTTGCCTCGACGGGTCGCGAAACGGAAAACGGAACGTTACGCGTCGGCGGGGAAAAATCGCGACGCGCGCACGGTTCACGGAATGAACCCAAACGACGAACAGTAGAGTCACACGAGTCAGGGGTCCTCGCTGGGTCGTCGGGAAACGTCGCCGGCACGGTCAGATTCCGTCAAACAGACAAAACAGTGAACATTAAAAATGCAAGAATGCATGAAAGAAAGAGAAGAGAAGAATAAGAATAAAGAAGAGAAGGAAGATTGAGGAAGGGGTGCTCACGTTGATCTGTAGAGGGGTTGTGATCGTCGACTGCGTTGACGGAGTTCCGGCAAGATCCCTGCAGAGACCGCCGGCAGTTAGAGAAAAACAACCGAAAACATGAAGAATGGGAGAAGGAGAAAGAAGGAGGATAGAAGGAAGAGGGTGTAGAGATGAGGCTCACTGGGGGTATACCAAGGCTAGGGCATGGGGACGAGGTCACCGGCGGCGGCTTCCGGCGGTGCAGAAGCGTGCAGGGGTGCACGGCTGCTCGTGCAGGGTGCTCGGGGAGAGGAGGAAGGAGAGAGGGTAGAGGCGGCTGCGACGAGGGTTGAGGGGCGACGAGGCTTGCACGGGCGTCATCGGTGCTAGGGCAGCGGCGAGGGAAGACGGCAGCTAGGGTTTTTCAGGGATGGGTTCGTTTTATTTTAGAGAAGGGAAGGAAAGAATTATAAAAGAAGAAGAGAAAGAGAAGACGCGGGGGGGGAGAGAGAGATCGAGAGGAGAGAGATAGAGAGGGAGGGAGAGATCGAGAGGAGAGAGAAAATGAGAGGAGAAAGAATTTTGGCGTTTAGCGCCACAGAGAGAGAGAGAGAAGAGAGAGAAGGAGAATGAGAAAGGAGAGATAGAGATAAACAGAAGGAGAAAAGGGAGAGCGAGAGAAAGAATATGGGGCCCAGGGGTTAAAGATATGCTCTGATTGGCTGGGGGCGTTAAAGAAACTGTTTGGAAAAAAAGTAAAAGATTTTCTAAAGTTTTACGCAGGATTTCATTGGCTGGGGAAAAATTGTTTGGTTAGGGAAATATTTTAAATGGTTTTTCTGGTTTTAAAAAAATAATTTGGTTAACGGGAAAGTAGCATTGTAGATAATAGAGAAAATATTTTTAAATTGATTTAGTAATTTAAAATAGAATTTGGCAGGATCCAAAATAATTCAGAATTGCGCCCGGGTCGGGTCCAAAAATTTGTATTTGAAATATGAAAATTATTGGCAGGTTCCAAAATTAAAATGAAGGATTTTATAATTAAAAAGCATACCCCCAAGAATGGACGCACGCACGTACGCGTAGCCATACAAACACGTCCGTTTCACTGAACGGGACGAGAACATGATGCAAGGACGCTACCACAGGGTTAGGAGTGTCAAGCAGGCCATGTCAATCATTTTTAATTTATTTTAAATGACTTAAATTGTTATATGCAGAAATATGACATGTCGGGATAAATTATAACTAGTGACAGTCAAAGCAGGATAAATGAAATAGATACCACACACCACACATACGGTAACTGAAATTTGTAGAACTGGACTCGGTTGTTACAAAACACATGGTGGACGCACTGAAATATCATATCAAGAGAAACCGGGTTTTTAAAATAACACATAATCTCTTTTAAAATGTCCACGGTTCTCAAATCCAGAAATCTCATGAAAACAGCATATCTCAATGCATAAAATCATAGAGCATGATGTATGCGACATATAATAGAAATGTAAGCATATCCGTATATCATGCAAAATGGAACAGTGATATGACATATTAAGGGAAACCGCTCTTTTAAATGATTCCAGTTTTTAAAATATAACATGCGTTTCCCAATTTCCCAATAAAACCAGTTATCTATGTAGGCACAGTATGTATATGCGCAAGTATAGAGGTACCAATGTGTATATGCGCCAATATAGGTATGCAATGTGCATATGCGTAAGTATGGATGTATCAATGTATATGTGCACCAATATGAATATACAATGTGTATGTACGTAAATATGGATGTATCAATGTATATGTGCACCAATATGAGTATACAATGTGTATATGCGCAAATATGGATGTATCAATGTATATATGCACCAATATGAATATACAATGTGTATGTGCGCAAATGTGGATGTATTAATGTATATACGCAAGCAGGTTATGCGAAGATTCATATCATGATGCAGCAATCCTACTGTGTAGTGGCATGGCAATTATCGATGATGAAGTGTGTGAGCCTACAATCTGTGTACGTGTAACATACGCATCATCGATAATGGTGCAGGTGTACTATCATGGGTATAAGTAGTACAATGTGAATAACATGAATGCATCATAAGGTAAATCATCAGCTAGCAGCTATAAGGTATACATATCTAACATGATCGAGTCGGTGAATTAATCAATCGGCATACAGCCTAACAATATCGCATACGGTATAATCCATCATACGACAACCGCTAGTCAAGGGTATGGATCAATCATCAAGTCGAACTCATCACGCAAGAAAAATCATCGTACGGCGGCATTAAGCTAATAGGGGTCCTATCATCCTATACGACAAATGAGGGTACGGCCTAATATCGCGTACGGCCTATCATCCATGATTCAAAACATTCTATATATATATATATATATACACACCTATGTCCTAGGTCATATCCGCAATAATCTCATATCAGGGGACCGGCAGGGTATAAATCATCTCGATCGACTCGCATCCGTATACCAACATATCATCATATCATCATGTCATCATATCATCATATCCGTCTTACATTTATATCTCACATCAAGTCGAGTTTACATAAGCATTCTATCTCTACAAATAGTATAAGTATCTAATCTAACATACACACCCGAACCATACAAGCAGATTTTAAAGGAAGTGAATCGTAGTTTTGAAAATATGAGTTACGGTGTTTTTAAGGAAAAGATATCATTTGGAAATCCGTAACGTCCCCTAAGGTATCTATTTAAAAGATGCATACGATTCTTCAGTTTAGAAATAGGTATGGTTCGGATGACACATCTACGTTGACTGTCTGGTCCTATAGTACCCTAAACGGCAATATCGCTAAACGTCATCCTCAAATTCCGTTATCACATATTAGCCGTATTATACCACTTCTAACTATTCTTAGTTTCTAATATGGTTTCACTAACTATCATTTAACTCTAACCCTAGTTTCCTAATCTAGGTTTCCTTAACCACATTCTATAAATCGGTTTCCATCAAAACTTTGTGGGGGTGCTATACGCCATCCACCCGACTTCCCCCATGGATATAGATCCACTCACCTTGGTTCTTGTTTGCCGAAGTCGATGACGCCACGCTCCGTCGTCTCGGAATCCACGTGATGGTACCTACAATAATACACAATTGCAATGCATGTCAAAATCAAGGCGGAAAACCAAAACGGCATACGTTTCGCTCATAGGTTAAACCCTATAACCCACGAATGCAAAACCAACAAATTACCCCTAGCCGTTGATGTACGAACATTCAACAACCAAATACAAAACCAAATATCAAGAATTAGCATTTCAAAATACGGAAAACATAGCTAAAGTCACACTAAAGTGCTCCTAGATTTTGACTCTGGTCAAATAAAGCCAAGCAAACAAGTATAGGGTGATGTATAATGTGTAATTGAGCTACTAAACCAACCCCAACACCCCTGACAACCAAATGGCTGGCCCCATCCCTAGAAATTTCGGCGAGCCCGGCCCCCATGCTCAGTTGGGTCTCGTTTTGTCATGGTGGTCTCCTCTGGTCTAAAATTGGTCTCTGGTATTGTTTGCTACTCTCAAAATTTCCCTGGGTTGCTCCAGATTCACTGTAGGCACACCAAAAGTCACAAAATCGATACGGAAAAAAAATCCTAAGCTCGTGCATCGGGTTCAAATCTATGGCTCAGGTCAGAAACGTGTCACCATGGTCATGTAAACACTCCTAACTGTTCCCAGATTTCACCTATTTTCACTACAGAAAAATCTAGTAGGACCAAACACCCTTAAACACCTTCAGGTAACTACCCTACAAAATCCAAACCCTAACTCTCCTACCCACCCGAGGTCGCCGGATTTTGCCACATAGTCGCCGGCCATAACCGATGGCAAAGGGTTAGGGTCCTAGGTGAACACTCAGGGTCTCGAGTACAATACTACCGCACTATTTGTTTTTACAGTGAACACTCGGGGTCACAGTAGGTTATTGATATCGCAAAATGACACTTAAATTACGATATCGCACAAACTAAACTAGAAAGGAAGAAGTTATACCTCATTTAGTCCCCTCTAGGCATCACTAACTTCCCAATGTCGTCAAAATCCCACTTTGCTCGGATCAAAGTGTAGAGGAAGAGATGGGGATTAATTTTTGTGAAGGGAGTGTAGGGTTTTGGGGATTATTTGGAGATGGATCTAGGGTTATTTGAGGAGGGAAGTGAGGTTGGAGAATGAAGAAGGAGGAGGAGAAAATGATGGGTCAAGGTTATGGCAGTACCCCCCCCCCCCTCTCTCTATTATTCTCACACTTCTCTCTCTCACAAAAGTATACCTACCCCAATCATTTTGTCCCTTTTTGACTTTTCTTTTTTTTTCTCACCACCAATAAACCATAACACACAACCCAAATGAAATGAAACATGTAACCAAATGAAACATGTCATGGTGCACTAACCATGAAAACTGTAGAAACACGGATTTGACTTAATCGCGATTAGCAGTGCACTAATCGGATTTTTATCAAAACTGCATATAATAAATTTTAAAATTGCCAAATCCTTTAAATATATTTTTAAATAAATAAATTATTTTAATTTCCTTTTATTTCATAATTATTGGTATATATTTATACCCTTTTTCGAAAACCCCAATTTTGCAAATCGGGCAGTTTTCGGGAAAAATATTATTTTAATATTAAATTCCAAAAATAATATTTTATATTTTTCTGAAATGTTACACCGGGCGTCTCAGAGCTCACCAATATGGCCCTAAAATGCGGCTTCAAATTAAAATACTTGGGTATTACTGGCCTACCATGATAAGGGATTGCGAAGAGCAAGCAAAAAAATGTCACCTCTGCCAAATTCAAGGTGACTTCATTCACAAGAATCCCAATCCGCTGCATCCTACGGTGGCGTCATGGCCCTTCGAAGTTTGGGGCTCCGACATAGTTGGTCCAATTGATCTTACGTCATCTAAAGACCACCGGTTCATAATGGCCGCAACTGACTACTTCTCCATGTGGGCTGAGGCTGTCCCGCTAAAAAAAGTCAAGATAGAAGACATTCTGACGTTCTTCCGGCATAATATTCTATACCGCTTTGGTACACCAAGAAGAATCATATCTGACAACGGGCCTTCTTTCAAGAGCTTCAAAGTCTTAAGGTTTTCTACTCAACACAAGATAGACTGGAGGTATTCTTCTATCTATAATCCAAGAGCCAATGGGCTAGCCGAAGCCTTCAATAAAACTGTAGCAACTCTATTTCAGTATACATGAAATTTGTTTAAAAGTAAATATACAGATAGAGTATTTGAAATACTGTGTATGCTATAAGTATTTGATTTGTTTTTAAACAGCAAGAAAGCACTTGTAGCTCATTGGTAAAGTCTTGCACTGCTGTGACGTAGCTCCTGTGTTCAAATCCCCCAGCCACATATAATTTTTATTGATTTTTCTTTTAAACTTTTAGAAGCTCAAAAGTTTACACGTGCAAAACACGTAAAATGAAAAGTCACAACAAAATCAAACATGTGCACTGAGATATGCCAAGAGACATGGACATGTGGCAGAGATCCACACCTCAACCACCGGATTTGGACCGGCGAGATGTGAAGGGGGGTCGACACCGCCAATTTTGACCGTAGGTAATGATCTGGATTTTTAAACCTAGTACCCCTTGGCCTACCCCACTACCCCCATATTGTTTAATTTCTCAGAAATTATCCAAAGAGTGATAATTTCTCTCTTAAAACCATTTTTAATGCACATTTTTAATTCTCAATTCATTACCCTAAACCCTAATTTTCCCTATAAATACCACACTACATTTTACACCACCTCATTCAGAAATCCCATACAAAATTCTCTAAAATTTCCAAGTCCAAAGTTGTACAAGTGGAGTTAACAAAGGTCGAAGATCCGGCGACGTTTCGGGAAGAATCCGGCGACGAAATGACTCCCCGACGATCCCAAAATCTCCCTTTAACTCTTCTCTCTAATTCCAATTAGTAAGTCCCCTCTCCCCTTCTCAATCTCTAGTCTAAAACCTCCACTTTTCAAAACTCATCGGAAGCGGAGTTATTCCGACTTCCGATTCTCTTTTCTTTTAAAACTCAAATTTTTCTTAAACAACACATTACCATCTCTTCTTATATTGTTTAACAAATATATAAACATATTCACAACAAGTTTCAATTCAAAATAATATGTATTGCAACTTCTATTCCATTTTTCCGGTAAAATACCATCATGTTTATATACGACATTGCTTATTCATTTTACCCATATTATCTTTAGAAAACTCATGAGGTAATGACCTACCTCATCACAACACACATTTTTGACATAGCACGATAACTTTTGGAACATTAGTTTGTGGGAAAATACAAGTTTATATTTAAATACCCTAAACATTCAAAAACGGTTTTCTTTAAAAGTGTATTATTTAATTCCTTGCAAATGCGTCTCTACAACCCATTTTGGAGAACTCCGATCAGGATGGTGCGGGTTATCGCACATCCTCGAGCCTAGTAGAGCGATATGCAAACCTCCTCACGGAGCATCCGATCTCGATGGAATTTTTAATGCAATTTTTAAGAAAAATGATATTTCTACTTAATAAATAAAATTTATTTTTATTAAATATATATATGAATATTATCAAAATACCTACTTTAAATATATTATATATATTCCATATTTTTCTAAATCAAGGGAATCACAAATTTTATGAAACTACCATTACAAATCAATACAATTCCAACATTACACTAAAATACCATATATAATGAAATCTAGGTTATATCCACTAGAATATTTCACTTTATAAAAATTACAATTATGAAAACCCTAAAGACGATAATTAAATACTTGATGTGTATTTTGAAAATATATCAAAACTATTTTTCATAAAACCCGCTCAAGTTATATTAATTTACAATAGGGACCTTAGTAAACATAAGTTTAAGCGGGACCAGTTCTCTTGAGCCTCAAGGAGCCAGAGAATATGGGTGCTTACCTATCTAAGGTAGACAACCTAAAAACGGTGTTATCAATATGGTAATTATCTTGGAAAAAGACACAAACTCTGCCGTCCATGTGCAGCAGTTACCGATAACATCAAAACTAATTCAGGACTTCAATTTGTTTTAAAGTGTCTGACTCAGACAGAGTCTTAATCTAATATGGAATCAATCTGACTTGAATTCAATTCAAGTATAACTACAATACAACATGAATCCATTTATACCAGAATTAAATCTATATCAACATGACTCGACTGAACCGAACCATGGATATACTCTGTTTACATGACTATCCATTTATATCCATTCTGTTTACATGATATCATGGTTTCGGCAAGTCTTCCATCTATAAAACAATACAATCAATACAAAAGACATTACGGGGTTTTAAAGGGGTAGACTGGTACGGAATGTGTTAGAAGTGGCACGAGACGGTCACTTTAATACACCTAACCTGAATATCCATTGCTGTTGTACCGTGGCTTAAAGGTTCTTTGTGCTCTGTATACCTTAGTCTCTGGAATAGCGGGACTCCTCTCGTGTACGCTGGCATATTCTGTACCAAGCTATAAATAACTGCGTTAACATAACAAACTCACCAGTAATATTCTCATATCTGTCTATTCATTTGTTTATTCTTACCTATTTTTTGGGACTTACCGAGCTATTGTTCGTTGACGACATTCCTTCTCTTCTTTCTTTGGAATGTTGTCTGGTGGATCGAACTCTCTGGAGGTCGAGCCTAGTACGGAAGACTTGAAGCAGTTCTCCATTGACCCAGAGCTCTAGATACTTGTATATATATTTCTTTTCAGTTCATGTCATTGTTTAGGCATTGCTTTCCATTCCTGTATTTACATTTTCAGTTGTACTTGTAAAGAAATGTTAATAAATAAAAGTTGTTGTTCATTTACATTCATGTCTCTTGTGTATATTTTACATTATATTGCTCAGTTGCGCTTAGCGTGTTTACTTCTGAGTAAATACGTAGCGGGCCTCGTCACGTCTCCTTACCGTACACTGGGAAGCGGGGCGTGACTGGTCTTGTTGGTGGCCCATGCAGATCAGTTCTGCATGGACATGCAGGTCAATTCTGCATGAAGTCCTCAGCAATATAACACAAGAATCAGCAACTAAAAACATTTTTTACATTTCATATTCCTTGAATCTTACAATTTCATATACTTTGAATCTATCCTTACCCTATTTTTCTTTTAAGGTTATGGATTCTCCAAACAATACCAGCACCAACTTCAACAACACACCACCACCTCTACCGCTTACGCCTACCGTTGCTGCTCCGATCAATGAGCAGACGGTACTGCTTGAGGAAATTCGAAGCCTCCTGGAAGGACAGCAGCAACAGACTGCTATATTATTGAACCGTCCAGAAGCGGAAGCGCCTGGAGTAAAACAATTTCAGGCATTGCACCCAAAGCAATTTTCGAGAAAAGAGAGCCCTCTGGAAGCTGAAGAATGGGCTCAGAGCATTGAGGATGATCTGGCAGCAGCACAAGTGCCAGAGATCGCTTGGGTACGAGTTGCGAAGCTGCAACTCACCGATAACGCCCGAGTTTGGTGGAAGGCGGAAGAAAGCCGTCTTGACCAGCCGATCGAATGGAAAACTTTTCGCGACATGTTCGACGCGAAGTACTTTCCAGAGACTGCCCGATTTGACATGGAGCAGCAATTCATCCACCTACAACAAGGTTCGATGTGGACCAAATCTATGGATGAGTATGATGCTGAGTTTATCATGCTCGGTAGGTAAGATATATCTCAATATTCGATTTTCAAATATCATATACTACACATCTAACACAAGAACTTAACAGGTTCGCGGCACACTTGATACCGACTGCTGAGATCAGGTCCAGACGATTTCAACAAGGATTAGATCTGGAGATCCAAGCTGCCTTAGCTACAGGGGATTTCCCAATCCACGAACTGGCCCTGAAAGCTGCCTGTCGATATGAGGCAGTGGTGAAGACGAAGGGCAGACCCCAATCTGTCGGGGTGAAGCGTCCTGCCACTCAGATGGCAAGAGGAGCCTCTTCAAGGCCACCTTTTGTGCCCAGGAGAACGGGAGTACCAATCAACCGGCCCAGCCCAGCCTTTTGCACCTACTGTGGGAGGGATGGACACCTGGCAAAGGACTACCAGCGTGCAAATCGCCTTTGTTTGGTCTGTGGTTCACCCACACATGATATTGGGTCTTGTCCTCGTAGACTCAATCCCAATGCCGCACCCAGACCAGCAATTACCTATCCGCAGCGGCCAGCGATCTAGGCACCTGCTCCACGACTAGCTCTCCCAGCTCTACTGCCTCATGGACCGGCCGCACCCCTCCTCGTCAGTTCCACCAAGCTCAAAGGAACTTACCTTAAGGACAACGGAACGGACAGAGGAATGCTCCTCTAGCAAGGAGGAATGTACCGATGAGACAGGCTTTCACAATGACTGTGGAAGAAGCTGAAGCCACTGGCCAAGTCATTATTGGTAACCTTTCAATCTTTCAAAGTTGTTCAATACTTGTTATACTCATATATCTTTATTTTATACTTCAAACCTATCCCACATAACTTAGGTACGATCTTAGTAGCCCCACTTCCTGCACTAGCACTCTTCGATAATGGAGCATCTCATTGCTTTATGTCGCAACGGTTCATCCGAACTCATACGATTCCAGTCAAACCTCTCATATCCAGCTGGAATGTCAGTTCAGGAAACGGCGTTCTAAAGGAAATAATGGGATACGACCTGTGTCCAGTGGTCGTCTGCAGCAGAGAATTCCATGCTGACTTCAAGGTGCTGGACATACCGAATTTTGATGCCGTTTTGAGTATGGATTGGCTAGGAACATTCTATACTACCGTTGACTATCGTCAAAGGAGGGTAGTGTTAGAGATTCAAGAGTATCCGGTCTTTTATTTCAAAAGTGGAGACCGTACCCTGGAGCCAAGCACATACAAAACAAAGCCGAAAAAGGAAGCAATTGCAACACTTCAAGCAGAGGAAGGACCGAAACCAGAGGTAGTTCGAGTGTTCGATGATGTATTTCCTAAAGACATATCAGGTTTGCCTCCCGATCGAGCTCTTGAATTCAGCATTGATTTAGTACCTGGAGCACAACCGGTGATCAAAGCACCATATTGCCTAAGTCCCGAAGATTTGAAAGAGATCCAAACTCAGTTGGACGAATTATTGAAGAAATGATGGATTCGTCCCAGTACTTCAAGTTGTGGATCGTCGGTTCTACTTGTGAAGAAGAAGGAAGGTTCATACAGAATGTGTATTGATTATAGAGCTCTAAATGAAGTAACTATAAAGAACAAGTATCCACTACCGCACATCGACAATCTGTTCGATCAGCTAAGTGGGTCTTGCATTTTCTCCAAGTTAGATCTTCATTCGGGTTATCATCAGGTGAAGATCAAAGAGTCTGATATTCCGAAGACGACATTCAGGACTCGCTATGGTCATTATGAGTTTCTTGTGATGCCATTTGGAGTGACCAACGCACCAGCGATATTCATGAACTTAATGAATCAAGTTTTCCGAGAGTACCTAGATAGGTTTGTTGCCATCTTCATCGACGACATCCTGGTGTATTCTAAGAGTCGGATAGAACATGCCGAGCACCTACGAATTATCCTGGAGACCTTGCAACAGCATCAACTCTATGCCAAGTACAGAAAGTGCGAGTTTTGGCAAGATCAAGTCGATTTTCTCGGACATATTGTATCAGGCGTAGGAATCTCTGTAGATCCAGCTAAAGTATCAGCAGTAAGCGAATGGCCGACACCGAAGTCAGTGAAGGGCATTCGAAGTTTCTTGGGTTTAGCAGAATAGTACAGAAGATTCATTGAAGGATTTTCGAAGATTGCAACACCCATGACCAAGCTCACACGTAGTGATGAAGAATTCGTATGGTCAGAAGCATGCGAACGAGCTTTCATATAACTCAAGTCAAGATTGACATCAGCACCTCTCCTTATCATACCGGACCAATCTGGAGGTTTTGTAGTGCATTGTGATGCATCCGGTAAGGGATTAGGATGTGTTCTACATCAGCACGGTAAAGTTGTAGCTTATGCATCAAGACAGCTAAAAATTCATGAGCGCAACTATCCGATGCATGATTTTGAGTTGACAGTCGTAATTTTTTCACTCAAGATTTGGCGACATTATCTTCTTAGAGAACGAGTGGACATATACACAGACTACAAAAGTCTGAAATATGTGTTTACTCAGAAAGAGTTGAATATGGGGAAGAGAAGATGGTTAGAACTTATGTCGGACTTTGACATCAACCTACAATATCATCCAGGGAAGGTGAATATAGTACCTGATGTACTTAGTTGCCAACCACTATCAATGAATCTCACCGCACAGTGGAAGCTTAAACAAGATTTACATCAGATAGAGATAGAAGTGGTCATGCCAAGTAACACTTCAAGTTTGATGAACTTACAAGTTCAGTCTACTATTGTCAATCAGATCAAAGCGGCTCAAGTAAGTGATGCCAAGTTGAAAAAGATCAGAGAACAAGTAGAAAGTGGACTTCGAACAGACTTCATTATCTATGAAGACGGGTCTTTGAGATACGCAAGCAGGTTGTGTGTACCAAAAGGTTCTGTACGGGAAGAATTGATGAAAGAAGCTCACAGCTCTCTTTATTCAGTACACCCTGGAGGCACAAAGATGTACAAAGATCTGCGTCAAAATTACTGGTGGCATGGAATGAAGCGTGAAGTAGCCTGAATCGTTGCTAAATGCTTGGTGTGTCAGCAAGTAAAGGCTGAACATCACATGACAGCTGGTTTACTTCAACCGTTACCTATCCCAGAATGGAAGTGGCAACACATCACTATGGATTTCGTGATTGCACTTCCTCGCAACACGAGAGGTAACGATGCGGTATGGGTTATTGTGGATCGACTCACAAAGTCGGCTCACTTCATCCCATTTCGAGTTGACCAATCTACTGAGACACTAGCAAAGAAGTACATGGAAGTAAGTATGAATCTAGGTAAGATTTAACTCTTCATAGTGTACTAGTTCTGATACCCATGAACTCATGCAGGAGATCGTGGGATTATATGGAGTACCGGTTTACATTGTCTCCGATCGTGACACCAGAATCCGATCACAATTTTTGCAGAGTCTGCAAGCTAGTTTAGGAACAACTCTGAACTTTAGCACAGCTTACCATCCACAAACAGATGGACAGTCTGATCAAACTATTCAGATACTTGAAGATATGCTACGAGTGTGTATGCTAGATTTTGGAGGATCGTGAGAAGATCACCTACATCTTGTGGAGTTTTCATACAACAACAGCTACCAAGCAAGTGTTAGTTATGTGTATGCCCTAGAAGCCATTATTGTACATATGATTTATATTATAGTGGATGCTTGGACATAAATAGAGAGGACTTTCTTGCTCGACATGATAGTATGCTATCTGGTTGCTCTTTGTCTTAACATGTAGATTTGTATTGTGATACTGTCTTGCTCTCACATGTTGATAAAGCCCTTAGGATGTGTACTTGATTTCTAGGACTATGATGGAGATAATACTAGTGGGGCCAGGGTAGTCCACAAGTACATCCTTTAATTGTTCCTAGTCGAGGGTGTATCGAGACAGGGTATCGATATTCCAGAGTAGACTAGCGTATACGCTTCTTGACCTATATGATGGGCGATGGATGATCCCACATCCATTGGTGTTTGACATCAAAGATGGTATACAGGTGCTCAGTGGAGACTGGGTATACTGAACGGACTCGCCGAGAACTCGTAGTTGGTATTATACCTATCGTCAGATAGCAGTTCTCTGGTGACACTGGTACAGGTTAGTCTGTAGACCCGCGATCGTCATAGAGTCTTGTGTGATTCCCACTGTGCTTTGATTTCCACCTTACCACGTTCAAGAGAACGTGCAAAACGGTGGCTTTTGGGTACAGTCCCGAATCACATAGAGGCAATGAGCGATAGGAGGGGTTTTGTCTCTCCCGGTATTGGGGTTTGATGTTGCGCTGTGCTCGATTGGCTATAACAGGAATTCCCTAGCTAGGGCTGATACGGAGATCTACTGGTAAGTGTTATCAGTAGTTTCTCGACCCGTTATGAGCCTCACATCAGCACGACTTATCGGTTACTGGGGTCTGACGATTACCACCGCTAGACTGAATATGCGACATATCAGACGAAGAGACCGGACTGTACGGTAGTGTTACTAATAGGCTTTATAGGAGTATGAGCAGGCTTGCTTGTTGATCTTCTGATCGCTCAATACCCGGGTAGCCGTTACGTCCAGCTAGTACCGCTGATGGCTTGTGGGTGCTTGATATGATCATCACATACTGCCGGCGTATTGACAAGTCTTTAGAGTCCTACACAGAGGTTTACTGGCTCAGGCAAAACGAAGTAGGAGCACATATGTGATATGTGCGGGCCCAAGATTAGTACGTGTATGTGATACCGTATTCTATTCTCGTGATATTGATATCGGTCGGTTATATATGATATAGCCGGGTTATCGAATCAAGTGTTGATTTGATAAGATAATACATATGATATTAGTCGGTTATATGTGATATAGCCGGATTATTAAATCAAGTGTTGATTTGATAATTTAATGTATAATTGTATATTTGATATATTAGTTTACATTAACTAATATTAGCTCACTTAAGCATTCTTTTTCCTCACTTTTTGCACGCTCAATATATATGTGATATATATTTTTGTGTCATGCTAGTTTATATATGCAACATGGGTGTATGAGACTTATACCATGCCATTAGATTATTACGGTGTTATTTATTTAATGCAAAAATAAATTGGTGGGAATTAAGTATGGTTGCAGGGTTTGGAAGCTTGTGGAAAACTTTGACTTAGTCCACTATATTTGTCTTGCATTAGATATTTATTAACCTAGCCTTAATCTTTAACCATGGTAATGTCTCTACAAGAGTTATATGAGATATTTCTCACCTATGGTTGACATTCACTCTCACATCCATTATTTGCTTCATCTTCCTCTTGCTCATGAGAGAGCTCTCTAGGTTTTTGAGAGAAGAAGAAAAAGAGTGAGAAAATTAATTCTAAAGTGAGCAAAAATCCTACTTCATCATTCTCTACTAGATTAGCTATTTAGTTTAGGGTGTTAGCTTCACTAATCCCTAATTAGTGAAGAGGTAGCTTGGGTTAGTGTATCCTCGATGTAGATCATCTTCGACCTCGAAGATCATTGAGCAAGCTCGTTCATTTCGACTAGTGGAGCCTACGGAGAGTCCGGATCACCACTACTTGGAGCGAAAGGACTTCTACACGGAGCATTTGAAGTGAAGGACCGGTCTACAAAGGTTGTATTCTATATTCACTTAGTTGTAAAGCTGTTTACACTTTGATTTGTCTAAATCTTTAATTAAGATTCTAGGGTTAGGGTTAAGTAGCATGGCAATTTTTTGAAAATGGCATGGACGATACCTCCCGAAACCTTGTTGTCGTGCTAGGTAACCCAGCAGTGGTATCAGAGCCAAGCTAGAGATTTAGATGATATTTGTAGGATTACAAAACCGAAACAACTCCGAAACACCCGATACACAAATCTAGTTTCTGTCGAAATTTTTAGAGTGTCAAAAAAAATTTTAAGCAACTGCAGAATGTTATATGAGATGTAACATGAACACAGTAGAAATTTGAAACCTCCCCACCCATTTTTGTCCGACCACATAGGCAAAAAATCCGAGCTCACCTGTTTTTTGGTGGGTTTTTGGCTTCAAATTTTTCCTGTGTTTCAGTCTCTGAGTTTTGGTGTTTCAGGTGTTGCTTGTTTTTTCTAAAATTGCATGAGATGTTAATTTTCTATAAAGGCAATTCGGAGTGTTTCGTAGTCGTAATTCTAACTTTATTTTGGGTTATTTAGACGGCGTTAAAAAGTTCGAACAGATATCAAATACCCACTTTAACCCTCGCTGGAAATTTTCCAAGAGTTGGATTTTTTTTCAAGCTTAAAGAACATTCAATAATCATGCAAGTAGTGCGATGGACCCTCTAGAAGAACGAAACCCTAACTCGATTCTATAACCGTAAGAACCGCCGCCAAATCCTAGGGTTTGCGGTAGTTCTGCGGCGCCATAAGTGAGGCAAGGGTTGACCCTTCTACGGTTGGTCCATAAGTATTGTGGCATGTTATGAGTATTTTTAAATTGCGCTCAAGTGTTGAGTTTTTTGAGAAATTTTGAGTGTTTGTTGATTCAATTAGAATGTTTAACGTCGTCTAACTTTTTCTGGAATGTGATACAATATTTGGAATTCATATTGTTAGGCATGAAATCCAAAGTATGTGATATTTCGGGTTTATGATGTCTTAGGTGATTGTGGATTCCAAATATTATAGTTTGACATTTTCTTTTCTGCGACCGTAAATGTAATATGTGGTGTATCGCCAGTTTCGTTGCTATATGTCAATGACAATTGGGATACGCATATTTACTTACGTTGATGACATGTGATGTTATGTGTTGTTGTAATATGTTATATTGGATCA
This sequence comes from Agapanthus africanus, assembly GCA_030015575.1. Classification (NCBI taxonomy): domain Eukaryota; kingdom Viridiplantae; phylum Streptophyta; class Magnoliopsida; order Asparagales; family Amaryllidaceae; genus Agapanthus; species Agapanthus africanus. The sequence continues at coordinate 48,220,520 of JASDDO010000008.1, read as the reverse complement.
TCGTGTTTTGAATAGCCCGGAGGGTTTTATGTGAAATGAGAGTTTTTATTTTCATTTATATAAAATTCATTGTATGTAATATTTTTTTATTGGGGCACTTCCGGGATGAGGATGATGTCACCATTGTTGTATATTATTTACTTTTCCGCATTAGGATAGACCCAAGGCGGGGAGCACAAGTAACCGGGTTCTAGAGTCCAGTGGGAGACCATCTCGAGGAGTCGAGTTTGGGTCTCCTAACTCTAGAATTGGTAGGGTTGCTTGCCACTCTCGTAGAGGTCTAGGGATGTGGGTTTGGCTATTCATCGCGACCGTGGAATCCATGTTTTATACTGGCTTAATTTAAAACACGGAATTCCTAGTATATCCAATATTTCATATATTATCTTCTGCTGCTGATATTCTGTGATGTGATCACTTTATATATTTGAGACGAATGCTTTATTATTATATATATGATATATAATAAACGTTGCTTATGTTTTGCACCCGCGCTAGTCCCGCCCCGCTATGCCGTTAGTTAAGTAATCTAACGGTGCATAACGGGACACTGAGGCGAATGCGGATGGCATAAGCGTACGTTGTATTTTCGTTTCTTCTGTGATGCTTAGGAAGCATAAATGATGGGACTTAATTAATGAGATTAATGGAAGAAAAGAAACCTAAAAGATGTTGCAGAATCAAATTTTCAAAAAAGGGTAGCTCTAGTTTTTGCTTTGCATAGTGGTATTCCTTGTAGAATATACAGCACCTTATTCGATAAGGAAAGAGCCGAGATCTCTTCACCGGGAGTGACCTCTTTAGCAAAAGCTAGCAGATACTACAACTCACTCAGTTTTATTTTTGATTGCTTCTATAGTTCTTACTTTGCATAGTGGTATTTATGAAATATCCTGCATCTTATTCGATAAGGAAAGAGCCGAGATCACTTCACCGGGAGTGACCTCTTTAGTGAAACTACTAAAAGCCTCAAAAACACTCCTTTTCAAAATCGCTTGTTTCTCCAACGATATCAAGTTCATTTACGAGAAAGATTTTCTTAAAAACTTGTTGTATCCCTCCGTCATTTCAGATAAGGACTATTCAGTATTCGTACTACGTTTGTTGACCTTGTCAAGGCGTAGTGTACGGTAACTAATTAGTGCTTATCTGCTAAAGCATAAAATGCGATTGGATTAGGGTAATTGTACGGCCTTGTTGACCTTGTCAAGGGTCGTGCGGGTGGATTTAATTCAATCATGAAATGTACGGGTTGAACTTGACTTGCGATTTATGATTTGTTGATCTTGTCAAGGTCATAGATCGCTTGGGGTAAATGTATTATCGGGAATTTCAAGTGTTGAAATTTGCTATGAGATTGCATACCTTCTAAAAGATAGTTGGATCCCGATACCCACTATGAGTAAGAGTTACTCCTGGGAGAGTTTTACACATCACAATTAGCCGATCAAGTAGGTGTCTAGAAAGGTGTTAACGGGGTTACGCCCGTGGGAAAACGAAGTTTATTTTAATTAGGTCCGTGCGAAAGCACGAGGAACCTCCCTCAAAGTACCAACACTGGCCTGGCCGAAAGATTGGCGAACTTGTAGGGTGTAATTAATCCCGGCTAGTCTTACCTTTTAGAGTTTGAAGGAAAATTTGATAAAAATAGTGGGATCCATCCTGATTAGATAAGATAAATAACCAATCTAATCTTGTAAAAGCATACGCTAAAGTGTTTTCTTCTCTCTCTCTCTTCAGGTAGCGACCATGTAGACCTTAATCAAGATAATAATATGGATGTATTGATTGAACCCGCTTATTATACTGAGTAGGGGAACGTTGGTTCCGTTCTTTCTTATAATTGTTATAAGACTGAGCAGGGAATAGGGACATATCCGGATTCCCACGCCGCCCAAACGAAGAATAAGCATGTTGATGCGTCTTCTTCGGGTGTGTTAGTTATCGAGAACCGTTTCTTAGTTCACTCTACGTTCTGGGTATTAGATACTGGATCGGGATCCCACATATGTAATATGTTATATGGGCTAAGGAAAGGTAGAGAACTGGGAATGGGTGATCATTCCGTAAGAGTAGGGAATGGTGCAAATGTTGCAGCCAAAGCAGTTGGTGAATATCACCTTATATTACCAAATGGTAATACATTGATTCTGAACGAATGCTATTACATACCAACCCTGATATGCAATCTTATATCAGTTTCTTTATTAAGTAAAGAAGGATATAATTTTGTAGTACAAGATAATGTTATGAACATCTTCCTGAATCAAAAGTTGATTGGATCAGGCTCGTTAAATAATGGCATATACGTTCTAAATCAAACCACAATTCTTAACATACAAAACACACACAAGAGAAAGAATTCGGAAATGAACGAATCTTTCTTGTGGCATTGTAGACTAGGTCATATCAATGCAACACGACTAACTAAGTTACAGAAGGATGGATATTTAAATCCGTTCGAATTTTCATCTTATGACACTTGCCAATCATGTCTCAAAGGCAATATGACCAAAACTCCGTTTACTAGACACGGAGAAAGAGTTACGGAACTCTTGGGACTGATACATAGTGATGTATGCGGTCCCATGTCTACACATGCCAGGATTGGTTCTTCATACTTCATTGCATCCACTGACGATCTCTCAAGATACGGACATGTGTTCCTGTTGAAACACAAGTTTGAAGCTTTTAAGAAATTCAAAGAATATAAGCACGAAGTCGAGAACCAAACGGGTAAAAGTATTAAAATTCTACGATCTGATCGAGGAGGAAAATACTTGAGCAATGAGTTCCTGGACTATCTAAAAGAGAATGGGATTCTCTCTCAGCTTACTCCTCCGTATACACCACAGCACAACGGTATATCGGAACGGAGGAATCGCACCCTATTAGATATGGTGCGCTCTATGATGAGCACCGCTGAGTTGCCTATTTCCTTTTGGGGTTATGCGCTTGAGACAGCAGCATACCTATTGAATCAAGTTCCATCTAAATCTGTACCTACCACACCATATGAGATATGGAGTGGGAAGAGACCATATCTTAAACGTGTTAAGATATGGGGTTGTCCGGTCTATGTCAAAAGGAAAAATCCGGACAAACTCGAGGCACGATCAGTTCTTTGTAAGTTTGTGGGATATCCAAAGAATTCATATGGATGTTTTTTCTACCACAGTGAGAAACAAAAGGTGTTTGTTGCTCAACATACCACCTTTTTAGAAAAGAAATTTCTTGTAAAAGAAATTAGTAGCAAAGAGGTAGAACTGGAAGAAGTTCCACCTACACAAACTACAACTGAAGATTTAGTGGAACCAGAGGATTCGATAGTTCCCAACGAACCTCAGCCTCTCCGCCGATCTAGTAGGGTTCCTCATCCACCTGAAAGATACTATGGTTTTCTCATTGATGGTGGGAGTGAGGATTGCATCATGGAAGATGATGACCCAACTAGCTTCGAGCAGGCCATCACGAGTGGGGACTCTGTGAAATGGCTGGATGCAATGCGATTTGAGATAGAATCCATGTACACCAACAAAGTATGGACTTTGGAAGTTGCTCCCGAAGGGATAAAACCCATTGGGAGCAAATGGATCTTTAAGAAGAAACTTGGTGTAGATGGAAAAGTTAAGACTTTCAAAGCTAGACTTGTTGCAAAAAGTTTTCATCAATGACCAGGTGTGAACTATGATGAAACTTTTTCTCCAGTGGCTATGCTTAAGTCCATCCGGATCCTCCTTGACATCGCTGTATACCATGACTACGAAATCTGGCAAATGGATGTTAAGACCACCTTTCTAAATGGTGATTTAGAAGAGTGCGTGTACATGACTCAGCCAGAGGGTTTCGTAGATAGTGGAAGCAGCGGGAAGGTGTGCAAGTTGCTTAAATCCATTTACGGGTTAAAGCAGGCATCGCGGAGTTGGAACATCTGTTTTGATGTTGTGGTCGAAGAGTTTGACTTCATCAAGAACGTAGATGAACCTTGTATATACAAGAAGGTGACAGAGAGTAAGGTTGTCTTCCTCGTATTATACATGGATGACATACTCTTGATAGGAAATGATGTTCATATGCTGCACTCAGTCAAACTCTTCTTATCATATAGATTCTCAATGAAAGATCTAGGTGATGCCTCTTACATCTTGGGGATTAAGATCTATAGAGACGGATCTAAACGGATACTGGGATTGTCCCAATCCAGGTACATTGACACCATACTAAAGAGGTTTCGTATGGAAGAATCCAAGCATGTGAATTTACCCACGATCACAGGACTCACTCTCTCCAAAGAGATGTCTCCCAAGACTGATTTGGAGAAAGCTCGCATGCAAGGGATACCCTATGCTTCGGCGGTAGGCTCTATCATGTACGTGATGCTATGTACCAGACCCGATGTAGCATACTCACTAAGTGAGTGAGTAGGTATCAAGAAGATCCAGGAGAGAGTCACTGGACGGCTTTGAAGAACATTCTCAAGTACTTGAGAAGGACTAAAGAGATGTTCTTGGTGTATGGTAACGAAGAACTCCGGGTGGAGTCTTTTACCGATTCGAGCTTCCAGAGTGATAAGGACAACTCTAAGTCGGTCTCGGGATTTGTCTTTACCCTCAATGGAGGGGCGGTTTGTTGGAAGAGTTCCAAACAGGAAACCGTGGCAGACTCAACGATGGAGGCTGAATACATCGCTGCCAACGATGCTGCCAAAGAGGCTGTCTGGATGAAGAAGTTCATAAATGAACTTGGAGTGGTTTCGTCCATCGAGCATCCAATACCTTTGTATTGTGATAACAATGGAGCAGTGCCTTTGGCCAAGGAACCCAGGTCCCATCAGAGGTCCAGTCATATTCTGAGGCGGTATCACCTGATCTGGGAGATAGTTGATCGCCGGGAGATCGAGGTCAGGAGAGTTGACACGAAGAACAACACTGCGGATCCACTCACGAAGGCCATACCTCAGATACAATTTGAGAGACTCTTCGGGATGTTGGGTATGAGATACTACAACAACTGGCCTTAGTGCAAGTGGGAGATTGTTAGTTATGTGTATGCCCTAGAGGCCATTATTGTACATATGATGTATATTATAGTGGATGCTTGGACATATATAGAGAGGACTTTCTTGCTCGACATGATAGTATGCTGTCTGGTTGCTCTTTGTCTTAACATGTAGATTTGTATTGTGATACTTTCTTGCTCTCACATGTTGATAAAGCCCTTAGGATGTGTACTTGACTACTATGACTATGATGGAGATCATACTAATGGGGCCAGGGTAGTCCACAAGTACATCCTTTGATTGTTCCTAGTAGAGGGTGTATCGAGATTGGGCATCGATATTCCAGAGTAGAGTAGCGTATACGCTTCTTGATCCATATGATGGGCGATGGATGATCCCACATCTATTGGTGTTTGACATCAAAGATGGTATACGGGTGCTCAGTGGAGAATGAGTATACTGAACAGACTCGCCGAGAACTCCTGGTTGGTATGATACCTATCGTCAGATAGCAGTTCTCTGGTGACACTGGTACAGCTTAGTCTGTAGACCCGAGATCGTCATAGAGTCTTGTGTGATTCCCACTGTGCTTTGATTTCCACCTTACCACGTTCAAGAGAACGTGCAAAACGGTGGCTTTTGGGTACAGTCCCGAATCACATGGAGGCAATTAGCAATAAGAGGGGTTTCATCTCTCCCGGTATTAGGGGTTGATGTTGCACTGTGCTCGATTGGCTATAACAGAAAGTCCCTGGCCAGGGCTGATACGAAGATCTACTGGTAAGTGTTATCAGTAGTTTCTTAACCCGTTATGAGCCTCACATCGGCATGACTTATCGGTTACTGGGGTCTGATGATTACCATCCCTAGACTGGATATGCGACATATCAGACGAAGAGACCGGACTGTACGGTATTGTTACTGACAGGCTTTACAGGAGCATGAGCAGACTTGCTTGTTGATCTTTTGATCGCTCAATACCCGGGTAGCCGTTAAGTCCAGCTAGTACCGCTAACGGCTTGTGGGTGTTTAATATGATCATCACCTACTGTCGGCGTATTGACGAGTCTCTAGAGTCCTACACAGAGGTTTACTGGCTCAAGCGATGTAACAACTCCAATTTTAGTGTACAAAAATTTGTTTAAAAAGTTAATGTATACTTGGGGTATTTTCAATTCCTGTGAGTACTATAAGTAATTGTTTTGCTTTTTAATAGCAAGCAGGAGCTTGTAGCTCATTGGTAAGACCTTACACTGCTGAACCAAAGCACCAGAGTTCAAATCACATCCCCCACATTATTTTTAATATTGTTTTCTTTTAAATTTTTAGAATTCCAAGAGCCTACACGTGCATAACTCGTAAAAACCAAAAGTCATAAATAAAACAAACTGACCCAGGTGAAAGACCAACCGACGACGGACTCAGGGGACCCCCGACCCGGCCTGACTCGGCCGGATCGGGCCGGCGGCGGCGGCGGCCGAGTCGGCTCCAATGTGGAGTCGACCAACATGAAAGTTGTGCCTCTTGGTATTCTGGTAACTCCTGTACACTTTATTTCTCTGGATCGGTAACAGAGAGTTAAGAATCAAATTAAAACTCTTTTTAATGCAAAAATTTAATGCAATTTTCTCACACCCCTTCACCTAACCCTAACCCTAATCTTTTCCTATAAATACCACACCTAAACACTCCCTCCTCACTCCAAATTTCTGTCTAAAACTCTCAAGAAAATCCCTAGAACTTTTTGTGTGCAAGTGGAGTTAGCAAGGGGCGAAAACTCCGGCGAAATTCCGACGACGATCCGAGGAGCTCCCGGCGACGAAACGACGCACCGGCGCCTCCTACCGCTTCCTCTCCCTTTTCTCTTGAATTTAAACCAGTAAGTCCCTCCTCCCTCTTCTATTTTCTATTCTTAAAAATTCTTTTAATAAAACCCGATGGAAGCGGAGTTAAATTCGACTTCCGATTCGGTTTTCTTTATAAAGTTTAATTTTCCTTAACACAACCATATTAAACTCTTACATCTTGACTATTAATTATTAACAAAACATGTTGAACAAGTTTCATAGCAAAATATTTTATTTTGTAACTTTTACCGCTCTTTTTCAGTAAAATACCATATAGTATAGTTTCGACTTTAAAACATCATTAATCTTGCTATACTTGTAAGTAAATCACAAGATAATGACCTACCTCCTCACAACACTCATATGCAACATAGCATGATACCTTTTTGGGAATTATAGATTCGGGAAATACTGTTTTACACAAAACTACATTTTACTATTAAAACCGTTTTCTACAAGATTACATATCTTTACAAATCTTTGCAAAGCGCCGCTACAACCCATTTGGGGAACTCGTTCGGGATGGTGTGGATTATCGCACATTCTCGGGCTTAGTAGTCCGAGATGCAGACCTCCGCAAGGAGCATTCGGTCTCGAAAGGTTTTAAAATACAAATATATTAAGAAAATGATATTTCTAGAAAATAATAAATTAAAATTATTTTATATAAATATATATAAATATGTATCATCAAAATATCTATCTTTGATATAATATAAATATTCCATTTTTCCAAATCAAAAGAATCACTTGACATGAAAATACCATGAAAATTCCATACAAGTTCAATATTACAATTAAATACCCTATATTATGAAATTAGGTTATTTTTCACTAGAAATGTAACAAATATAAAATCCACAATTATGAAAACTCTAAAGACGATAATTAAATACTTGAGGTGTATTTTAAAAATTATATAAAAGTATTTTTACAAATAACCCCTTCAAGTTCTATAAATTACCCTAAGGACCCTAGTAAATATAGGTTAAGCGGGACCAATCTCTTGAGCCTCAGGGAGCCGAAGAAGTGGGTGCTTGCCTATTTAAGGTAGACAACTTAACAATGGTGTTATCAACACGGTAATCGTCTTTGAAAAAGACACAAATCCTGCCGCCCATGTGCAGCGGTTACCGATAACATCAAAACCTAATTCAGAACTTCAATTTCTTTTCTAATTGTTCTGACTCAGACTGAGTCTCATTATAAATAATCTGACTTGAATATGATTCAAGTACAGACTACAATTTAACATGAATCCATGAATCCATATATATTCAATCTATATTGACTGAACCGAACCATAGATATACTTCCATTTATATGATTCTCCAGTTACATCCATGATTCTCCAGTTACATCCATTTACTGATATCATGGTTTCGGCAAGTCATCCAATTGAACAATCTATATTACAAGACAATACAAGTTGCAATACAAACAATACAAACAAGACATCACGGGGTTTTTAAGGAGTAAATTGGTACGGAAGGTGTTAGAAGTGGCACGAGACTGCAAGACTTAAGACACCTAACCTGTATTTCCGTTGCTGTTGACCGTAGCATAAACGGTTCCTTGTACTCCTGTTGCCCTTAGTCTCTGGCATATAGAGACTCCTCTCGTATACACTGGTATCTTTCTGTACCAAGCTACAAACAACAGCGTTAACCATATAATACAACTTTAAAAGCTACTTTCTCTCTCTGTCTATTCTATTTCTCCCCTATCTTTGGGACTAACCGAGAGATTGTTCACTGACGACATTCCTTCTCTTTCTTCTTTGGAATGTTGTCAGGTGATCTGGACACTCAGGAGATCGAGCCTACCAGCGAGGACTTGGATCAGCTAGCCTACGACCCAGAGCTCTAGCTTCATTGTACATATTTTATTTCAGTACTTTTCATTTCTGTTATGCCACTGTTTAGGCATTACTTTAATTCAGATGTATTTACTTTTCCATGTATTATACAAAAGAATGTTAATAAATAAAGTTGTTGTTCAGTTATACCTACTGTCTTTGTCTCTTGTGCATTTTTATATTGCTTAGATACGCTTAGCGTATTTACTTCAGAGTAAATACGTAGCGGCCAGTCGCGCCCTCTGCCCATACACCGGGAAGCGGGGCATGACAAGTGAAATGAAGTAGGAGCACATATGTGATATGTGCGGGACCGAGATTAGTACGTGTATGTGATACAGTATTCTATTCTCGTAATATTGATATCGGTCGGTTATATATGATATAGCCGGCTTATCGAATCAAGTGTCGATTCAATAAGATGATACATATGATATTATTCGGTTATATGTGATATAGCCGGATTATTAAATCAAGCGTTGATTTGATAATTTAATGTATAATTGTATATTGGATTTACTAGTTTACATTAACTAATATTAGCTCACTTAAGCATTCTTTTTCCTCACTTTTTGCACACTAAATATATATGTGATATATATTTTTGTGTCATGCTGGTTTATATATGCAATATGGGTGTATGAGACTTATACCATGCCATTAGATTATTAGGCTTTTATTTATTTAATACAAAAATAAATTGGTGGGAATTAAGCATGGTTGCAAGCTTTGGAAGCTTGTGGAAACCTTTGACTTAGTCCACTATATTTGTCTTGCATTAGATATTTATTAACCTAACCTTAATCTTTAATCATGGTAATGTCTCTACAAGGGTTTTATGAGATATTTCTCACCCACGGTTGCCATTCACTCTCTCATCCATTATTTGCTTCATCTTCCTCTTGCTCATGAGAGAGCTCTCTAGGTTTTTTAGAGAAGAAGAAAAAGAGTGAGAAAATTAATTCTAAAGTGAGCAAAAATCCTACTTCATCATCCTCTACTAGATTAGCCATTTAGTTTAGGGTGTTAGCTTCACTAATCCCTAATTAGTGAAGAGGTAGCTTGGGTTAGTATCTTCTCGACGTAGATCATCTTCGGCCTCGAAAATCATTGAGCAAGCTCGTTCATTTCGACTAGTGGAGCCTACGGAGAGTCCGGATCACCACTACTTGGAGTGAAGGGACTTCTACACAGAGCATTTGAAGTGAAGGACCGGTCTACAAAGGTTGTATTCCATATTCACTTAGTTATAAAGCTGTTTACACTTTGATTCGTCTAAATCTTTAGTTAAGATTCTAAGGTTAGAGTTAAGTAGCATGGCAATTTTTTGAAAATGGCATGGACGATACCTCCCGAAACTTTGATGTCGTGCTAGGTAACCCTACAACAAGTATAGGAATGGCACACTTTGCAGCTCTTTATGAAAGGAAGTGTCGATCACCATTAAGTTGGGACGATATCGGAGATAGAGAACTGCTTGGACCTGAAATGATAGTAGCAACAGTGGATGTAGTTCGCACAATCAGGGAAAGAATGGGCATAGCCCAAGATCGACAGAAATACTGGGCTAATGCAAAGCGCCGTCACTTGGAGTTCCAGCCGGGAGATCATGTCTTTTTGAAGATATCTCCAAACCGTAGAGTGATTCGCTTTGGAAGACGGAGTAAGCTCAGTCCGAGATATATTGGATCATTCGACATACTTGAACGAGTCGGAGAAGTGGCTTATCGCTTGGCACTTACACCTTCAATGGAATGAGTGCACAATGTATTCCACATATCCTAACTAAGAAGGTATATGAGTGACCCAGTCATAATCTTGATCACTCCGAGCTCACTGTACAGCTAGATTTATCCTGTGAGCAACAACCTGTTAAAATCCTGGATAGAAAGATAAAGTCACTTCGGAACAAGGAAGTAAACTTGGTTCGATTAATGTGGAGAAAAGACCTACCAGGAGAATCAACATGGGAATGTGAGGACGATATGCGTGCAAGATACCCTCACTTTTGTATAAATTAGTCCTTAAAATAATTGTAAATTTCGAGAACGAAATTTTTGTAAGGAAGGTAGAATGTAACAACTCTGTTTCAGTGTATAGGAAATTTGTTTAAAAGTTAATGTACAGATAGAGTATTTGAAATCATGTGTATACTATAAGTATTTGATTTGCTTTTAAATAGCAAGAAAGCACTTGTAGCTCATTGGTAAAGTCTTGCACTGCAGTGACGTAGCCCCTGTGTTCAAATCCCCCAAGCCACATATTATTTTTATTGATTTTTCTTTTAAACTTTTAGAAGCTCAAAAGTTTACACGTGCAAAACACGTAAAATGAAAAGTCGCAAGAAAATCAACTATATGCACTGAGGTATACCAAGAGACATGGACACGTTGCAGAGATCCGCATCTCAACCACCGGATTTAGACCGGCGAGATGTGAAGGGGAGGCCGGCACCGCCGGTTTTGACCGTAGGTAATACTCTGAATTTTTAAACCTAGCACCCCTTGGCCTACCCCACTACCCCCATATTATTTAATTTCTATGCAATTATCCATAGAGTGATAATTCCTCTCTTTAAACCATTTTCAATGCATATTTTTAATTCTTAATTCATTATCCTAAACCCTAAATTTTCCTATAAATACAACACTACATTTTACCACTCCTCATTCAGAAATCACATACAAAAACTCTCTAAAATTTCCAAGTCCAAAGTTGTACAAGTGGAGTTAGCAAAGGTCAAAGTTCCGGCGACGTTTCGGAAAGAATCCGGCGACGAAACGACTCCCCGACGATCCCAAAATTTCCCTCTACCTCTTCTTTCTAATTCCAATCAGTAAATCCCCTCTCCCTTTCTCAATCTCTAGTCTAAAACTTCCACTTTTCAAAACTCGTCGGAAGCGAAGTTATTCCGACTTCCGATTCTATTTTCTATTAAAACTCAAATTTTCCTTAAACAACACATTACCATCTCTTCTTATATTGTTTAACAAACATAAAATAGCATTCACAACAAGTTTCAATTCAAAATAATATGTATTGCAACTTCTATTTCATTTTTACAGTAAAATACCATCATGTTTATATACGACATTACTTATTCATTTTACCCATATTATCTTTAGAAAACTCACAAGGTAATGACCTACCTCATCACAACACACATTTTTGATATAGCACAATGACTTTTGGAACATTAGTTTGTGGGAAAACACGAGTTTATATTTAAATACCCTAAACATTCAAAAACCGTTTTCTTTAAAATTGTATTATTTAATTCCTTGCAAATGCGTCTCTACAACCCATTTTGGGGAACCCAAATCGGGATGGTGCGGGTTATCGCACATTTTCGGGCCTAGCAGAGCGAGATGCAGACCACCTCACGGAGCATCCGATCTCGATGGAATTTTTAATGCAATTTTTAAGAAAAATGAGATTTCTACTTAATAAATAAAATTTATTTTTATTAAATATATATATGAATATTATCAAAATACCTACTTTAAATATATTATATATATTCCATGTTTTTCTAAATCAAGGGAATCACAAATTTCATGAAACTATCATTACAAATCAATACAATTCTAATATTACACTAAAATACCATATACGGTGAAATCTAGATTATATCCACTAGAATATTTCACTTTATAAAAATTACAATTACGAAAACCCTAAAGAAGATAATTAAATACTTGAGGTGTATTTTGAAAATATATCAAAACTATTTTTCATAAAACCCCCTCAAGTTATATTAATTTACAATAAGGACCCTAGTAAACATAGGTTTAAGCGGGACCAGTTCTCTTGAGCCTCAGGGAGCCGGAGAATATGGGTGCTTGCCTATCTAAAATAGACAACCTAAAAACGGTGTTATCAATACGGTAATTTTCTTGGAAAAAGACATAAATCCTGCCGTCCATATGCAGCAGTTACCGATAACATCAAAACTAATTCAGGACTTCAATTTGTTTTAAAGTGTCTAACTCAGACAGAGTCTTAATCTAATATGGAATCAATCTTACTTGAATTCAATTCAAGTATAACTACAATACAACATGAATCCATTTATACCATAATTAAATCTACATCAACATGACTCGACTGAACCGAACCATGGATATACTCTGTTTACATGACTATCCATTTATATCCATTCTGTTTACATGATATCATGGTTTCGGCAAGTCTTTCATCTATAAAACAAAACAATACAATCAATGCAAAATACATTACGGGGTTTTAAAGGGGTAGACTGGTACGGAATGTGTTAGAAGTAGCACGAGACGGTCACTTTAATACACCTAACCTGAATATCCATTGTTGTTGTACCGTGGCTTAACGGTTCCTTGTGCTCCGTATACCTTAGTCTCTGGAATAGTGAGACTCCTCTCGTATACACTGGAATATTTTGTACCAAGTTACAAATAACTGCGTTAACATAAAAAAAAAACCACCAGTAATATTCTCATATATGTTTATTCTTATCTATTTTTGGGACTTACCGAGCGATTGTTCGCTGACGACATTTCTTCTCTTCTTTCTTTGGAATGTTGTCAGGTGGATCAGACTCTCTGAAGGTCGAGCCCAGTACTGAAGACTTGGAGCAGTTCGCCATTGACCCAGAGCTTTAGATACTTGTACATTTCTTCTCTTCTTTCTTTGGAATGTTGTCAGGTGGATCAGACTCTCTAAAGGTCGAGCCCAGTACTGAAGACTTGGAGCAGTTCGCCATTGACCCAGAGCTTTAGATACTTGTATATATATTTCTTTTCAGTTCGTGCCATTGTTTAGGCATTGATTTCCATTCCTGTATGTACATTTTCAGTTGTACTTATAAAAAAATATTAATAAATAAAAGTTGTTGTTCATTTACATTCATGTCTCTTGTATGTATTTTATATTATATTGCTTAGTTGCGCTTAGCGTGTTTACTTCTGAGTAAATACGTAGCGGGCCTCGTCACGTCTCCTTACCGTACACTTGAAAGCGGGGCGTGACAAAAACTCTATGCAAGCTCCTGAGGAAAAATACTTCAGCCAACAAGAGAGACTGGAATCTCAAGCTCCACGAGACGTTGTGGGCGTATCGTACCATACACCGCATCCAACTCAGTCCACTCCATACTCACTACTCTTCGGAGTGGAAGTAATCCTCCCGCTCGAAGTCAAAGTTCCAAGCCTGAGGATGGTTGTCTAGCACGATTTGACGGAGGAAGAAAACGTCCTCCTTCGGCTCGAAGAACTTGACGCCCTCGAAGAAAAGAGATTCGCGGTACAGCAAAATCCGGAGCTGTACCGAGCCCAAATGTCACGGGCTTATGATAAGATTACCCGTCTCCGTGCTTTTAAGAAAGGTGAATTGGTGTTGGTTCTCAAAAGACCGATCATCCCCAATTGACATGCCAAGGGAAAATTCGAGCCAAATTGGGAAGGGCCATACGTCATCGAGAAAGTGTTCGACGGAGGATCATACCAACTAATAAGCGCCGAGGGAGAAAAGCGCATGCCACCCATCAATGGTCGATATCTCAAGAAATACTACGCGTGAATGCTCCAAGTCGTAGATGAATTGAGCACACCGGCCTTATGGTCTGGATCATACATCCTGTAAAATCGTATACAATCCACGAGCGCAAATGATCCCTCTCTCTCCCAAGTCCTGCCGGCGAGACTACATCTGAAGTCCTACCGATGATAAAAAAAAGGTATGTCCACAAGCAAAACGGGCACGGATGAAAACCCGAAAGGGTTCCGTGAGTAAAAATAGCAGGACTACCAACGAGTTTGTGAAAACCCGAAAAGGCGCAAATTTGTGAAAAGAGATGAAATACACTCGCAAAGTCCTCTCGACCTTGTGAGGAGAAAATCCCCGCATGAGATCCTTATGACTCACAAAGGAGCAACACACTTAGGAATCCCCACGATTTCTAAGGAGAAAATACACCTACAAGATCCTCTCGACTTGTGGGGAGAAAATACTTTTATGAGACCCTCATGGCTCATAAAATTGAAAAGTCTTAGGTGATAGGGATCTAAACCTGTCTCCTAAGCCATCGTTCCCCAGCGAGCAATGGCAAATGATGAGTCGCTCATGGCATTACGCTCCAGTGTTAGCGGTGCTGATGCCGACCCAAAACTCAAACCCCAAATTCCCAAACGGCGAATGATGAGTCGCTTCTGGTACCATATTCCAGTGCAGCGATGCAAACGCCAACCAAAACTCAAACTTCAAGATTCCCAAACGGCGAATGATGAGTCGCTCCTGGTACCATATTCCGGTGCAACGATGCAGACGCCAACCAAAATCCAAATTCCTCAAATTCTCTCAGCCCTCCAGCCGGTCCTCAATTGGACTACCGTATACAATCCACGGGCATAAACAAGCTAAATCACACCCATGTCCCACGGCGATCACCAGCCCCGCGGCCAGTCTCCGCCATCGGAATTATGTTTCATTTGGGAAGACCCGCTCATATGTCCTCTGATACATGAGGAGAACATTGCTTACGAGATCCTCTCGACTCGTAAGAAAATACCTTTGTGCGATCCTTACGACTTACAAGGATCACACTTGGGGGTCCTCACGACTCCTAAGGAGAAAATGCACCTATGAGATTCTCTCGACTCGTAGGGATAAAATGCTTTTATGAGACCCTTACGGCTCATAAAATTGAAAAATCTTAGGTGACAGGGCCTAAACCTGTCTCCTAAGCCATCATTCCCTAACGGGCATGGCAAACGATGATTCGCTACTGATACCACATTCCAGTGTAGCGATACTGATGCCAAAATCCCCAAATTCTCCAACGGCAAATGATGAGTCGCTCCTGACACTACGCTTCAGTTTTAGTGGTGCTGATGCCGACCCAAAACCAAATCATAAGTCCTCCTGGGGTAAATGATGAGTTGCTCCTGGCATTATTCCAGTGCAGCAATACTGATGCTAAACAAAATCGAAATTCCAAATTCCTTTCAAATTCAAAAGTCCCGCCGAACAAAGCAAAAATCAAACAAATCAAATCAACGTCCCACCCGACAGCACTTCTAAGCTCAAAAGTCTCGCTGGACGGGTAGGTAACTCCCAAAACAAATCAGATCAAACAAGTCAACCAATCACCTCATCGGTGGAATCATGCTCCACCTCAGAAATAAATCAACCAAGACACCGCAAAAAGCAGAGCAAGTCAACTTCAATTCCGACATCGCAGAAAGCGGAGCAAGTCAAATCAAATCCCGACACCGCAAGAAGCGGAGCAAGTCAACTTCAACCCTGACCCCGCAAGAAGCGGAGCAAGTCAAATCAAGCACCGACCGTCCAAGTCGCTAAAAGGGCAGCACCGACCGTCCACATCACAAAAAGGACAGCACCGACCATCCAAGTCGCAAAAAGGGCAGCACCGACCGTCCAAGTTGCAAAAATGGAAGCATCGACCGTCCACGTCGCTAAAATGGCAGTATCGACCGTCCACGTCGTCAAAAAGGAACCCAACCAAATCAAATTCCATATAGAACAAGATCCATCAATTTCATGCACGCAACCCACACCCGCGGTGTGCATTTATTGATGGGGGGCTTTGTTGGGGTCAAAAATCACACCCCGGTTGACCAAGTAAAAATCAAAGTCAACCCCAAACCAAGTGGGCCCAAGCCCAGGTCAAGACCGAGTATGGAAAGGACCGGCCCCATGACAAAAAGAATGAAGCCATAAATTGGTTTAATGTAATTTTTTATATATAGAAATAAATGTATGTAAAATGGGCAAAAAGCCAAAATTTTGTAAACCCCATGGTTTATGTGTAAAAAGAGATAAGCACATAAGGCATGGGGTAGCACAAGTTCTATTTGGCAAAGCTCAAGAGGCTAAATGTAAAATGTGTAGCCTATAAAATCAAACATGATGAAAAAATCAAAAGGGACTTTTTTCTCTCTCAAAAAAAATCTAGAGTTTCTGTGCCTCTTTCTCCTTCCTCAAGATTCTAAACCTTCTTTCTTTTTTTTGAATTAAATTAAGAGTTTAACTCTTCTTTTTCCAAAAAGAAACAGTTTTTCACCATAAAACCCTTGAAGGGGAACTTAGATCTCCCATCAAATTCCCAAAATGGATGATTTTTAAGCCTCATCCCCTCCCCACTCCCCCCCTCCCATTTTCCTCAAAGATCCAGCCAACAGAGAGGAGGAAGAAGGAGACCCGTCTCCAAAAATCCCACTTTGGGAAAGATCCAAGGCTCAAGAGAAAACTCACCGCTCAAAGGAGAAGAAAAGGGTTCTCTTCCATCATCTCCGAAAATCTCTTAGAAATTTAAGTCCAATATATATATATATATATATATATATATATATATATATATATATATATATATATATATATATATATAATAATAATAATAAATCTTTCTTTTTAGAAGTTCAACTCCAAAAATCAATTGAGAGTACAACTCCCGCTGCAGGGGCAAAACCCTTTTGTCCTTCTTTTAGGAGTTTAACTCCAAAAGTCAATTGGGAATACAACTCCCAGTACATGGGCTAAGCCTCTTTTTTCCGCCAGCGCCCAGCGCCCACATGCCGGGCGCGTGAGGCGTCGGCGCCCGGCACGCGGCACCCAGCGCCCGCGTGCCGGGCACGTGTGGAGAGTACAACTCCCAGTACATGGGCTAAGCCCCTTTTTTCCGCTGGCGCCCAGCGCCCACGTGCCGGGCGCGTGAGGCGCCAGCGCCCGGCATGTGGCACCCAGCGCCCATGTGCCGAGCACGTGTGGCGCTGGCGGCCGGTACCCGCGTGCCGGGCACGTGTGGTGCCGGCGCCCGGCGACCGCGTACCGGACACGTGTGGCGCCGGCGCCCACGCGTCCTTTGGACGTAATCCAACCTTTTTTATATATATATACACTCCACAACATTTTCCCCGTTAGAAAAAATTTCTAACAGGACGCTGCCCTGCATCCCGCAAGGGGCTGTTAGCCCGCTTGACCTCCAGCCCACTATCCGGGTAGCGGGACCCCCGTAAACTTTGGGAGGCCCCCGATATACCCAAGACCTCTCAAAACACAACACACGCACACTGCACATTGAGTTCGCATGATCAGTTTGACCCATCAATCGGATGTTCTTTCGCTCCAAAGACGAGGGGTAATTAGCGGCAGTTTAGTCCGCGGCTGCCGGAGATTCGGATCCCCACAATCAAAAAAATTTCGCCTGCTCAAGACAGGGGGAATCTATAGTACGCCTAATAAGCGACGCGTATTCCCATCTCAATCGGATGACGAAAAACACCCTACAATTACAGGCAAGTCATCTGCTGTTTCATGGCAGCTGTCAAGATACTTGTGCACATGAGTAAGAAAGAGGTATTTCTGGGATATACTAAAATATAAATAGTATTGAGTGTTTCGAAGAATTCTTCATGGGTATAGGAAGGTGTTTCTATTAGGTGAAAATGTCTAGGGATTTTTTCACAAGTTTTAAAAAAGCCGAGGTTTTTCAACAATTTACCTTTTAAATATTTAGGTTTTAGAATAAAAATTGCATGCATGCATGCCGAGAGAGAGAAATTAAAAGGGATGGGTCACATAATGTATTTTTGTGGGTTGTCAGAATTTTGAATATTAAATAATCTATTTGTGATCATGACGAGGAGGAAGATGTTGATATTCCAAAAGAGAGTATGTGTTTTTCTTATTTCTTTAATTCTTCTACTAAATTAAACAGGTCATTGATAAATAACATTAGCTACATCTATGAAACTTCCATTATAATTGAAGAGGAGCGGAAAAATCTTATTTTAAAACTCAATTTTTTCGCATTTTGGTTGGTTACCACAGTACTCATATTTTGCATCTCTCCTTTACTATTCATTCTCATAAGAATTACATGTGTTCATGTCCTTCTCGAAACACAGCAACCGCATTTGATTGCTAGTGTACAACTTTGTTTGTATTCGGCAGAAATTATGTACTAATCCAAATATATTTCCATATTTATTTGCAAACTAGAGAAAATGGCAGCAGAGAAAAAACGAGGAGTAGACTTAAGTGTGGAGAATGGGTCTTTTGTTTATTCGGAGCCCATCCTTCTTTCTATTTTTCTTCTATTAAAATGGAAGTAATTACTTCAGTGTTTTATTATAGAAAAAGTATAACAACACCGGTAAAAATTAAAGAAAAGGAAAAAAAATAAAAATAAGAAGTCTACTAACATTAAACACCACTGAACACCATCAACCGTCCTCTAAAAATATTATGGCACCCTTCTTACCCCTAAACAATTTCGATTATATAACTTCTGTGTCTTGTCGTGATTTTTTTTTGAAGAGGCACCACAGCGTATCCATATCTATTAAAATCTTACTTAATTGGATTTTCTTTTTGTCGGATAGATTATAAGTTTTCGGATATCCAGTCCAATCATACCACCTTTCACGGATGGCCATCCTTGTGGATGAGCATGGTCCTTGTTCTGTTGCCAACGAAGGTTCAATCCTCAAGCGCACAAATAACGAAGCCAGAAGGATCGATTGTTTTGAATAGGGCGAGTGAGGGCAATAGGGCATGTGTTTCCTTTGTGGTGGCAGCTCACCCTTTTGTTTGGCAGTGGCCCGCATCTCCTATCTCTTGTCCTTTTTGATTCCCTAGTTTCCCAATGGGAGACAACCACCTCATAACAACAATAATGGACTCATTTCATCTCTAAATTTCTTGCTGTTAATTCATATTCGCATTTCTGCATACAATCAGCAATGACAAAAAAAAGGATTTATTTCTACCCTTTTTTTTGGGGGGGGGTGGGGATAAACATAGCGTGGAACAACCAACTCCATTAAAATATCTTAAAGAAACATTAAAAATACAAAAAAGAAAATAAGAGGAAGACAACGAAAAACGAAAAAAAAACCGGATATATACAACAAGACATTAAAGAAATAACAGCCATAATGACTTCATTCAAAGACATGAAAGAAACAATAGTTAGCATTATCTGAACATCAAAGACATAAAAGAAACAATAGTTAGCATTATCTGAACATCAAAGACATAAAAGAAACAGCAGGCATGATGACTCCATTCAACATTGCAAGCTTATGAAAGCAAACCAGGTAAAATTTCTACTATTTGATTCATATGCATCTTTGATGTTATGTTATACCCATGAGTTCTCAAGGCAAAATTTCTATTCCCTCCTCTCCTTTTAACCCTTGTCCGGGTGTATTGCATCCGGCACATTGAATAATTTCTCGAGGAAAAATAATTCCATGTGCCGACCGTATACATCCGGTCAAGAGAGAGGAAATAGAAGTGTGGGCCCCACACGCTGCCATATGTTGTCTGAAACTCCTTCCTCTCTGTTAGGTTGTGACCCGTATTTTTAGTCCCACATTGGAAATTGATTTGTTGGGTTTCCACATCGGAAGTTGATGAGAAGGTGATTTGAAGTTATGTTATGTATCTGTCACGTGTGGTCTCCACCCCCTAACACTCTCTCTCAATCCGGATAAGAGAGAAGAAATAGAAGCATGAGCCCCACAGGTTGTTCAAGTCTGTCCGAACCTTCCCATCTCTGTCAACCCAGCAGGTCGAATAACTTTTCCCTTTTTGAGTGCATGACAACAATAAATCGTTGGATGGAAGGTACAATGGATTTGTCTCAAATTGAACCCCGCGCTGTTCTTGATTTGGAGGTGTGCCATGCATCCATATAAGGGCATGTTTTCAGGGCATGTTTGGTTGCAAGATTATAAAATTTGGATTCCAAAATAGTGGGGATGAAAATTTGTGGATTTGGTAATTTGTTGTTTGGTTGGTTTTGAATTTTCAGTATTTTAGATTCTTGTAATCTTTGTTTGGTTGGTAAAAATAAAGTGAGATTTAGATTTAAGGATTTTAGAGAGAGATAGAGAGAGGATTATTAAATAAATAAAATACACGGGTCTCATCTAAATACAATGAATAATGCCAAATTCTTGAAAATCCTTTAAAAAAAATAGGATTCAGGAATCCTTGTTTTGTGGTGGTCCCTCATAAAAAACAAAGAAATCCTAGAAATCCAAATTCATCAACCAAACACGAAATTATGGAATCCGAGAATTCCACAATCCAAATCCATACAAATCCCACAATCAAACAGGCCTTAGGGGCCTGTTTGGTTGCAAGATTATGGAATTTGGATTCCAAAACAGTACGGTTGAAATTTCTGGATTTGGTAATTTGTTGTTTGGTTGGTTTTGGATTCCTAATATTAGATTTGTAGATTCGTGTAATCTTTGTTTGGTTGGTGAGAAAAAAATAGTATTTGGATTTAAGGATTTTAGAGAAAGATCGATAGAGAGGATTATTAAATAAATAAAGTACACGGGTCTCATCTAAAAGTATAATGAATAGTGTCAAGTCCTTGAAAATTCTTTAAAAATTTTAGAATTCAAAAATCCTTGTTTTGTAGCGGGCATCCCAATAAAAAAACAAAGAAATTCTAAAAATCCAGATTTATCAACCAAACACAAAATTATGTAATTCAAGAATTCCACAATCCAAATCCATACTAATACAATCAGTCCCAAATGAAAGCATTGAAGATCCTCGGATAAAATTTAGCGCAAAAGGCCACATAGAAGACAAAATTAAAATAGCAATGTATACAAATTATTTATAATAAAAGGTTCATTGTAGCAGAGGAGAGAGAGAGAGGGTAGAGAGAGAAAGAGAGAGAGGCGTGTGTGATGGCGACGGCGCATTGGGGAGACAGCTGGGTCACCGTAGCTGTCTTCACTTCATCAATGCCCACTACTCCAACGACCCCTCCCTCGTGACGTCACTCATCTCTTCTAAACTCATCCACATTGCACTCATTCATCCAAAATATCCTATTCCACATAAAACACATACATAAATATCTCATCAGGATCGACCGTGGCCCGTGTCCGTTCATTTCCTGTTTTACCTTCCCTATTAAACTTAAATACATATCATTACGCATGTCTTCACAATGAAAGGTCACCGATTTGATTTCAAACAAAGTTTGCCAAAAAACAAAAGCTAAATTCCAACTAATAAAATCATCATTTTGTAAAATTTAATGAACAACAGGGCAATGGCATATAAAACATATGCACGGTATTTTCACTTAAATCCTCTATCAAACTCGTTTACCTAGAACCTCAATACGAGATTAATTGAAAACAACTGATAAAATAATGATGTAAGAGGTATCATGTATTTTGGGATTACAAATATCGATTTTAGAGGACATGATGATAGATCTATGATGATCGTAAAGATAAAAGGTAAATCAAGGTCTGAACCGCCGTAGAATGATGCGTGCTACAGTGATGCTTTCCGGATCCCAAAACGACAATACCGACAAAAAATTCATGCTCATTAAACAATATATAATGAAGTTCGAGGAGCCTAATTAGCCTATCTTTTATCTAAAAAAATATATATTGACATAAAATTATTCAAAATACAGAGGATTAAATACGGATTATTACTCCATATATGACTACTTAATGCTAATAGACATAACAAAAAACTCTTGAGCTTCTTTTTTGACCAACCGTATTCATTATGAGAAATTATTTGACGCATCAGAATAAAGAGTTTGGAACATTCTTAATTTTATTTACATCTGTTATGTGACCGGACACATATCGCAAGCGCAACACACAAATTTTCCAACCACATAAGCTAAATCATCTATGCCATCTCCTCTCATGAGGGGCCCACAAGCGCCGCGGCCTCTTCCCTATGCGCCCTACAACACTTGCACACTACAATATAGCACACTCCCCCATCCATCAAATTATCAAAACCTACAATTAGGGGGGGAAACTACTATGCGCTTGCACCATTCAAACACTTCTAGAGTAGTTTTTTCCTAAAATTAGACGCATACAAATTGAAAAGGATAGCTAAAAAAAGTTTGAAAAGATGGCTCCTTTTTTCTATCAACTGTGATTGCAGCGAATGTTGGAGACTGGGAAGCACAAGAAGGAGAATCAATGGAGACAAGTTTTGTTGGACCTTTCCCTCCTCGCAAGCTGCTGCGCGCCCTCGAAAGCACCACCACCAGAGCCTTCTATGGTGACTAAAAATCTCATCTTTTTCCATTTTTATAGACAAAGTGTTGTTAAAGTTGTGTCTTTATGTGATTTGTAGGCATGGGAATGAGAAGGATGTTCCCATTCACAGCAGCACAATGGCAGGAGCTGCAGAGGCAAGCTCTTATCTACAAGCACTTCATCTCATCTGTTCCTGTTCCTTGTGATCTGCTTCTTCCTTCTGCTGCCAAATCTTTTCCTGAGGCTCCTACCATTTTTCTTCCTCTTTCTACAAGTAATCTCTCTTTTTGCCTTCGTGGGTTTGTTGCCAGAAAGGATTTCTGTTTTTCTTTTTTTGCGAATATGAAAGGATTACTCTTTTTTTTTGATACATTTTTATAAACCCTTGTCCCTTTTGACGCCAACTAAGAAATCCCATTTGGGTTTTATAAACTATCATTAGTTTTGATTGAGAATGGGAAGGTTAGCTTTTGAGGTAGAAATAGGAATAAATCATTTAGGTTTTTGTACATTGTTTATGTTTCATTTTTATTTTCAGTGGTTGCTAGCAGAGATGGTGGAGATGGTGGTGGTGGGATTAGCCTGAAGTTTATGAGTGGAGTGGATCCGGAGCCGGGGAGGTGCAGGAGGACGGATGGGAAGAAGTGGAGGTGCGCGAGAGACTCGGCGCCGGAGCAGAAGTACTGTGAGCGACACCTGCACAGGGGGCGCCCTCGTTCAAGAAAGCCTGTGGAACAAAGGATTAAGACTAGTGCTAGATGTGGCAAGCCTAGTCCAGTTGTGGCTTCGGCGCAAATTGCATCAGCCGCCCCCACTGTTTTGGGGGCTAGTATCGAGTTGAATCTCCCCTTTCCGTCCATGGAATCGAACGAGGAACCGAGGTAGCTATGCTCATCTTTTCATAAGCACTTTGATAATTTGTTTTCAAGTGCATTGGGGGGTTTAGTTCTTGGAATCTAGCTAATAAGTGGACTAAAATGCGTACTGAAACAGGACATTGGAGAATTGCTTCCTCGTGTTTTCTATTATCAAGGAAAAAATTTGCTAATTAAGTTTTGCCATCACATTACAGTGTTTTTGGTCCTTTTGAATCAATGTTTTGTAACATTATAGGAGTGTTATGCTATTAGGGAATACAAGTCAGTTATTACACTATTATTTATGTGCTCAGAATTGTGATACTATTGGGGATATAAATCATATATCACAATATAGTTTTGCTGGAGAGCTAATATATTTTAAAAATTAGCGTGTAGCATGTATTAAGGGGGTAAAGAAGTGTAAGAAGGAATGTCTCCCAAGATTTTTCACATTGAAGGAAAGAGATCCTTGTCAAAAGAAGAAATGACTAACGAATCTAGGGTAAAAAAACTAGTGCTCGCAAACTATCAAATATCTTGATGCATTGTGAATATTAAGTATTGCGCAATAGCATTGAGCAGTGTTCTCTTATTTCATTGGTTGAAATCTTTCTTAACAGTGCATTTGGGAGGATTGAACCAACGACCATTCACTTAGAAAAAGAGTTCTCTCTAAGCTAAGCAGACTTGTACATGAAGAATTCTTACTCTACACATGAATTATGTCCTCCTTGTCTCATCTCTTGTTTGTTTTTAGACAAATATATATCCTGTTTGTTTAAAGATACAACTGTTCAATAACAGCAAGAGATACATGAACATACTGAATATGTATAAATGTGATATATTGAATATCTCTAATTGTGCATGAAATTCGAGTACTATCCATTAAATTATGTATTATCTCGTTTATAATAAAAGAAAAACCAAGCTGACCCATTTTTATTTTCGGGTTTTTGCCTTTTTGGTGCTATTTACTACTTTTGGACTTGCTTCTGATCAGAAGCTGGATTCATGTTTACCAAATATGGATATTCATTTCTACATTCTATGGAAAACATTATAAACAGTTCTAAAGTAAAATGTGCAAATGATTCCCAACTTATAAGTTTGGTTTTCTTTTGTTTCTCATGAAAACCATCAGGTCCCAAGACTGGATGAAGAGCTACACACAGAATTTGGCATCGAGCAGACAATGGGAGATGATGCAGTCCAAGATGGGGTCAAAATATGATATGAATCAAGGTATGCAACATCATGAAGAATTGCCCAATTTGAACTACACTGACACGAACAACGCCTGGTGTTCTTTTCTCAACCCAAGTCTCTCGCCCTTGGAAGAAACTAGTGTCGTTGATTATGTAGAGCCGCCAAGGGGGCTGAATGACGACGCCTCGGTTTCCTTAAGCTTGTCAATGTCCAATTCCATTGAAGAAGAAACCGATCAAATTCCAATGAGGCTTGGTGGTCCCTTAGCCGAGGTTCTTCAATCGAGCAACATCACATCTCCGCACAATAGTCACGATGCTAGTCCCCTCGATAGCCCGAGTGGAGTTTTACCAAAGGCGGCTCTTGTTTCGTTCTCAGATGGCAGTAGTAGCTGTAGTAGCCCACGATTCGCTGCACCATCTGGCGCAGATTTTACGTTTCAGTGGATGAACCTGAACAAGTGAAATGTGCTTTGAAGATGACGCGTTTGTTTCTTTACTTCTGACTTCGATGCTTTATATGTTTGTTACCTTTTCAAGTCTTGTTGTGGATTATGTCTTTCTTGTTGTTGAAAGAATGAAAAATTGGATCCGGAGATTTCCAAGTTATTCATGTGATTAGTTTAATTCCTTGTTTGCTATGCTTCTTTCATTTGCAACTGTATATATGTTGGGCAATTCACTGTGTTGAACTTTTTCGTCTAAGGAACAGCTTTTGAACTCAATGCAGTGTCTTCATCCTATTTCTTGAACAATTTACTGAACTTTACATAATGCTGTCTGAGATGATAATGTATTATTATAACATTGTGTATGGGATTTCTGCATCCTTGCAGCGTCATGGCATCACTTTTGGTTGGTGCCAAGAACTTGATTGTCGATGGAGAATGAAATCCTTGGATGCGTTGTCGTTTGATGGGTATACTGTTTTGGTTGACAGGTTCCAGAGAACCGATGATTTTCTATGTAGAAAGGCCGGCAAGAGGGTTTATGGTCTAAAAGATTTAGAATTTAATGGGATCAAAATTATAAAAAATCATGTGAACAACGGTTTTAGATATCTAATGATAAAATTAAATGCAGGAGAGAGATCGCAAGTTCAATTCCAGAACAAGGTTGATTTTAAAAATAAAAAAAAACGCCATTAAAAGCTCAAAAAAGCTTTCATGACATTTCAAGTGCATCATCGTTGAGAAAAATGCATCAGAATCAAAATACTAAACGGTTCATAACAAAATTTAAAATGTCAAATACACTGCTCAAAGAAGTTCGCATACATTCAGACATTTCTTCTATCTTGAATTCGGAGCGCACGATGCTCGTTTGGATTTCAAGAGTTCGTCTGATTTGAGGAAGAAGAGCATTTGAGGATCACATAAGAATGGATAATAGTAGACGAACGTTAAATATTAAGGTTTTTATGTAAGCAGAATTGTTACCGGAAATGATAAAACAGTGATAGCCAATGATGACAGCCAGATCGATTATTAGTGATAAAACAGCTTGGTTCTAATTCTTGGTGCCATCGTCTGCACCCTTTCGATTTCGAGTTCCGCATTTATGGGAGTTGGAGGTAATGGTACTTGCTCTTGTTAAAGTTTAAGCAAATTGTCCATGGTTTGTGCTTCGGAGATGATCGCATTGTTCGGAAATCGTTTTCCCTACTCTACCTCTTTTTAGGTTTGGGGAGAGGGTTGTTTTGATGCATAGCCACAACTTAGAAGACACTGTTATCTTCCGTAGTCATAACTTACAAGGAATAGATGGAGTATTTTCAATATTCCCGTAACGTGTAAGCTTCCAGGAATTCAAAACCAGCAACATGGAGTATAACAAGAATGCAATTAAAATGTGGCTAGAATAATAAAACGATAACCGACAAGCATAGTATGTGCAGAAAAGACAAGGTAAATAACTAATATATATATATATATATATATATATATATAAAATGGAGGAAAGAGGCGCTGAGAGGCTTTTTGCGTTAGGTGGCGGGACAAATCATGTCCTCTATCATTTTATTCGATGATCAGCACCGGCCATCTTGATTTTCATGGTCTAACTGTCGATACACCAAATTTCATGTGATTCCAACATCTTTTCGCCGTTGATTTAGTGGGTGCAAAATTAACGGTTTATCGACAATAGAACATTTTATATTGCTAAATTAATGGTGAAATGGTGTTGTAATCATATGAAATTTGGTGTATCGACAATTTCGAGGATGAAGACCAAATTGAAAGACGCCGATCGTCGAATAAAATGGAGAACGTGTTTTTTACAGCCACCTAACGCAAAAAGTATCCTAAGGCCTATTTCCTCCATTATTCTCTCTCTATATAGAAAGAGAGTGTGTGTGTGTGTGCAGAGAGAGAGAATAATGGAGGAAAAAAGGTCTTAGGAGGCATTTTTGCAGGCGACATAAAAAACCTACACCCTCCACCATTTTATTCGACGATCGGCACCCATCATATTCATCTTTATCATCTAGGATGTGGATACATTGAATTTCATGTGATGTTACCGCATTTTCACCGTTGAATTAGCAGGTGCAAAATTAACGGTTTATACCGAATTTCGACGATCGGCACCTCTCTCTCTCTCTCTTTCTATATATATAGAGAGAGAGAAAGAGAGAGGAAGGAGTAAAGTTGTCATAGGAAAAAATTTCCTCTTATGGTATCGAAAAAATAAACCCTTTATGATTTTTTTTGACGATCGGCGTCCATTACCTCCATCTTTATCATCTAAGATGTGGATACAACAAATTTCATGTGGCTCTATAACCATTTCACCGTTGATTTAGCGGGTGCAAATCAGCAGTTTACCGACAATAGAACTTATTACATTGCTAATTCAACGGTGAAAGGATGGTATAACCACATCAAATTTGGAGTATCTACATCTTAGTTGGTAAAGATGAAGATGACGAATGCCAATTGTCGAAAAAATGGTGGAGGATATAGATTTTTGGTGCCACCTAATGAAAAAACCTTCTACGGCCTCTTTTCTTCATTATATATATATATATAACAGATCCTATGTCACGTCCCGCTTTCCGGTATACAGGGAAGGGGACGCGACGAGACCCGCGACGTATTTATTCAGAAATAAACACGCTAAGCGTAAATAAGTAATATAATAAATTTACACAAGAAATGACAAAAGATATAAATCAACAGCAACTTTTTTTATTGATTAAACATTCTTTACAATACACTGGAAAGTAAATACAATACTGAAAAGTAATGCCTAAACAATGGCATGAACTGAAAGTAAAAATATATACAAGTGAATTAGAGCTCTGGGTCCTCAATGAACTCCTCCAAATCGTCTAGACTGGGCTCGATTTCCAGAAAGTTGG